>OX031065.1:44618991-45868991 GCA_943736015.1 Tridacna crocea
AAACAAACATTACATCTTTGACAAAAAACTTTTGGTGCAGTTATCTCTGTCTTAATTCGTGTTTTACGATATGTACATTTTACATCTTGACCTGTTTTTCTCTGACAAAAGATGACATACACTGATAAGATGTGGCGAAACTTTACGATGAAGGAATATCGATAATACAGACCTCACAAAAAAATAAGATCAAATAACCGTGCGTAACTGTGAAAGTCGAAGAGCATTCGTGAATGGTATCTCGGCGAACAATCTTGATTGCTTACCAACAGATGTCAAATGATAAGATACAAGGCTTAAATTAACCCATTGATCTTAGTCTCTTGAATTAATTAATGCTGTTTTATCGAGCTATCACTTGTTCTTTTTACCCGGAGGAAAGGTTAGGGTTTTCGTGGAACAAGAAAAACTCTGGTAGCACCAGTGCTTTATCCCAATATGTATATTGTTATCTAACAGTTGATGTCAAGTGATCTTTGTATCCGCTTGAATTTACCCATTGATCGTAATCTCTTGATTTAATTCGCTTGGTGTATCAAGCTATCACGCGGGGGTGGGGGATGGGGGTGATGGATGGGGGTGATCCTGAGAAAAGAAAACTTTTGAAAACATCGTGGAAAATGTCTAGTTGCACTGGTATTTTATCCGAACCTGTATATTGGTGTCACAAATGTGCGGCCAAATGAGCCGGTGTAATGCAGAGAAATGACCCCCATTATAAAATGACCCACGGTCATTTCTCGACGTAGAGGAATGACCCATGGGTCATTTCTCTACATCGAGAAATAACCGTGGGTCATTTCTCGACCTAGAATAATGACCCGAGTCATTTTTCTACGCAAAGAAATGACCCATGGGTCATTCCTCCACGTCGAGAAATGACCATTCTGCGTTACACCGGCAGGTGCCCGTCGAATAAACGTGCTGAGGACAAATTATCTTTTTATGATTTGGAAAATATACGTTGTAGTATCACTATCAAGAAGTAAATCAAAAGCCAGAGCATTCAACCATCCAAAACTTTTCATAAAGAAGTGCAAATAAAAGAAAACGCAGGAGTGGAAACAAAGCAAGTGAACAAACGGTTCAAACTGCTGAGACATGTACTCTGTCTTTTGAAAAAGAGTGCTTTCTTAATGCTGTTGCGCTTTCAACGTTTATTGAATTGAAAATGTGTTTTCATCTGTTCACAAGAAAAAAGAATTACGTTGTTTGTTACGGTCAAGAACACCCGAGATAAACTGTACAAATAGAGAATCAAAAATACGAAAGTTTTAATAATGTGTCTAATAGAGAGTCAACTGAATTCAAAACATCAACTTTTTAACGTAGTATATACGCTTGATTTTCTGACTATGTCCGATTCCAAAGCTTTTACAGACGACAATCAAGCCATCACATTATTATTAATACATAAAACGAAATCAACTGATCCACAAATTATAGTGATTTTTCAGAGAAAAAAAATCTCTTTACTTGATCTAGAACAAGGCCGTATGGCCACCCGATATTAGAGAAAGGGAAAAAATAACCTGCTGGTCACGAAATCTATGTATAAAATAATAGCACATATTCAGTATAAGTGTACTTTATACATATTCTTCTTATAAAAATAGATACTCGTAATTTTGATCTAAATTGATTATCATTAGACAGCTCTTTTTGGCGTCAATAGGTGAAACTATGGGCGTTAACCCATTACCACACAATCCCTACTTTTGATGTCCCTGAGAGAGAAGCCTTTAGAAAACATTGTGGGAAAAGGAGAAAATGCTGGTAACCAGCATTTTCTCCTTTTCCCACAATGTTTTCTACCTTTCACAAAACAAATTTGAAATTTTCAGTCATTTTTATTTTGTCGTCTGCAATCGCTTTCAATTTGGATCAGTCTAAAATATTGTCGTTTGGTAATGGGTTAAGCGGATGGCATAGATCAAGATCAGACTGCACGTTCTGTGCAGTCTGATCTTTTATTTATGCCGTCCATTTGTTTAGTCAGACTGAGTTTCTGAGTTTGCATTTCAATGCGTTACATATTTTCAGTAGTTTAACCCTTTCCCAAACAATCTCTGGTTTTTACGGGTCTGGAATAGTAACCTTTTGAAAACATTGTGGGAAAAAGAGAAAATGCTGGTAACCAGCATTTTCTCCTTTCCCCACAATGTTTTCTACCCTATCATGGACAGAAATCATCTTTTCAGCAAGAGTTGAAATGTCTGCAAATGCTTTCAATTTTGTCCAGTCCAAAAATTTGTCGTTTGGGAAAGGGTTAAAGTGGTCGAATTAACATGTTTGGTGCAACTAGAGGGTTTTTTTTTTTTAAATATCATACATTAAAGAAAAAGTAACGCAATGTTTGAAGCATTCAGTTATATAATTAACTTTATGAGACCCAAAGAAAACCACTGATTTCTTTGTGGTCAAGGTACAGAGTTCCAGATAGAGAGAGTGATTTTGATTTCAAAATTGAAATTATTAATTATTCTCCACTAAACCCTATGTAATGGGTACTCATTAGAATCGTCTCATCGAGACGATTCTAATGAGTACCCACAACATAGGGTTTGGAAGAGAAATAACGGATTTAGAATATCATCACTCCCTCTTATCTGGAGCTCTGAGGTAAATGCATATCAGACGGTACAAATGGCTTGAATCCATATTATCTGATGTTTCTTTAGCAGGTGTAGTGCAGAAAAATGACCCTCCCCTACAAAATGACCCATGGGTCATTTCACTACGTAGAGGAATGGCCCCATAAGTCATTTCGCTACGTAGAGGAATGACCCGGGTCACTGTTCTATGTAGAGAAATGACCCCAGAGGGCTATTTCTCTACGTATAGAATAATGACCCTGGTCATTCGTTTACGTAGTGAAATGACCAATGGGTCATTTTGTAAGGGAGGGTCATTTCTCTGCATTACACCGGCATAACCAAATCAGTGCTAACATTGCCATGTTACGTTTCTGCTTTTACCACATGGGAAAGTTCTGTCATTTTACTCATATTTTATGCTCTAAGGTTTAACGAAGGATAACTAAGGCCAAAAAGTGTCCAGTGCTGATTGACCCACTCCCAAACGACAAATTTTAGACTCTTCCAAACTGAAAGAGTTTGCAGACGACAATTTTTAACTTTCATAACAATGGCACAAAATTATCCGAACGGGCAGAAAACACTGTGGGAAAAGGAGAAATTGCTCGTTACGAGCAATTTCTCCTTTTCCCTCAGTGTTTTCTAAAGACTTGTACTGCAGACACGTAAAAACAAAGGCTTGTTTGGGAAAAGGTTAGGACCAAATAGCATAGAGAGTGCAGGCAGATCTATGATTTCTGTTTGCTGGAGTTTTTTGAGAGTTAGCTTTGCAAAAATGTGTGGTTTTATCTCTAGACGAAAAGTATACAGTTCCTGTAACCAGGAATACAGTATAAGAATAGATTCCGATCATGAAAATCCCTAGTTTAACGACCTGGAGGTGAAAACACCGTGGAAAAAGGAGAAAAATGCTGGAAACTAGTGACTAGGAGTACAGTATAGGATTTGACTCAGATCATGACAATCCATAGTTTTAACGACCTTGAGGTGAAAACATTGTGGAAAAAGGAGAAACATGCTGGAAACTGGTAACCAGGAGTACAATATAAGATTTGACTCAGATCGTGACAATCCATAGTTTTAACGACCTTGAGGTAAAAACATTGTGGAAAAAGGAGAAAAATGCTGGAAACTAGTTACCAGGAGTACAATATAAGATTTGACTCAGATCATGACAATCCATGGTTTTAACGACCTTGGGGTGAAAACATTGTGGACAAAGGAGAAACATGCTGGAAACTGGTAACCAGGAGTACAATATAAGATTTGACTCAGATCATGAAAATCCCTAGTTTTCACGATCTTGAGGTGAAAACATTGTGGAAAAAGGAGAAAAATGCTGGAAACTAGTAACCAGGAGTACAGTATAAGATTTGACTGAGATCATGACAATCCATAGTTTTAACGATCTTGAGGTGAAAACATTGTGGAAAAAGGAGAAACATGCTGGAAACTAGTAACCAGGAGTACAATATAAGATTTGACTCAAATCATGACAATCCATAGTTTTAACGACCTTGAGGTGAAAACATTGTGGAAAAAGGAGAAACATGCTGGAAACTAGTAACCAGGAGTACAGTATAAGAATTGACTCAGATCATGACAATCCATAGTTTTAACGACCTTGGGGTGAAAACATTGTGGAAAAAGGAGGAAAATGCTGGAAACTAGTAACCAGGAGTACAGTGTAAGATTTGACTCAGATCATGACAATCCATAGTTTTAACGACCTTGGGGTGAAAACATTGTGGAAAAAGGAGAAAAATGCTGGAAACTGGTAACCAGGAGTACAATATAAGATTTGACTCAGATCATGAAAATCCCTAGTTTTTACGATCTTGGGGTGAAAACATTATGGAAAAAGGAGAAAAATGCTGGAAACTGGTAATCAGGAGTACAATATAAGATTTGACTCAGATCATGACAATCCATAGTTTTAACGATCTTGAGGTGAAAACATTGTGGAAAAAGGAAAAACATGCTGGAAACTAGTAACCAGGAGTACAATATAAGATTTGACTCAGATCATGACAATCCATAGTTTTAACAACCTTGAGGTGAAAACATGGTGGAAAAAGGAGAAACATGCTGGAAACTGGTAACCGGGAGTACAATATAGGATTTGACTCAGATCATGAAAATCCATATAGTTTTAACGACCTGGAGGTGAAAACATTGTGGAAAAAGGAGAAACATGCTGGAAACTAGTAACCGGAAGTACAATATAGGATTTGACTCAGATCATGAAAATCCATAGTTTTAACGACCTTGGGGTGAAAACATTGTGGAAAAAGGAGAAACATGCTGGAAACTTGTAACCAGGAGTACAGTATAAGAATTGACTCACACAGTCAGATCATGAAAATCCCTAGTTTTAACGACCTTGAGGTGCAAACATTGTGGAAAAAGGAGAAACATGCTGAGAACTAGTGTTTCTCCTTTTTTTTTTTTTCCCCAGAACGTTTTTTAAAAGAATTGCAGTTCATTTGTACAAGTTTGAAATTTAAAATAATTTATCTTTCATGTGCAAATGTTTAGAATTTGGACAAGTCCAAAATTTTACTGTTAGAGATAGGGTTCAACCTTTCAACTTGTAAAATGATACAGAGGAAACTTTTCAACCAACATAAAAAAAACTCCAAAAAAGGTTTGTTTTTTTTTTTAATCCATCCATTCGCAAAAAAAAAAATGTCACCATATCGGACAGTGTAGATTCAAGATCAGACTGCACGTTCTGTGCAGTCTGATCTTGGATCTACACTGTCCGCAAAAGGTCATTGACTCTCGCTTAGTGGGCGAAGGGTAACGAAGTATATTGTTCAATCATATTGGCTCCATGATTTGTTTATAATCGGATTATTGAAACTCCTGCAAATTTTTCTCTCACCGGTTATAAACTTTAAGATTGGATTTATTAAAGTCGTGCATAATTACTGCTCTACTGAAATTCCATGGTAGTGAGACACATATTTTAGTCTTGTGATTTATATATGTATCGAAAAAAAAAGACGTGTTGAATTTGAAATTTGTTGGAAAATTGGAATTTTCTTGTGGAATTTAGTGGCTATTTGTGTTGTCTGATTTGATTTTTTAAAACAAGTTTATTTATCGTCGCAATCGGTTGCGACGTCCACAAAAGGCCGTTAACTGTGGCATGGGATATATATATATTGTGCAAGGTACAGGACGAAAATCCAAGGTTATTCAATAAAAGATGGGCCGATTTGGCAACCTTTAACCTGGTTTTTTATATAATGTTTGTGCCAACGACTAACACGTGAGGGTGGACCGGTAGTGTAGTGGTAAAACGTTTGACTACCAATTCTGAGGCCCGAGGTTTGATACCCGGCCAATAGAGGACCCTTGAGACACCTTGTGTTTCCCACCCAACTAGAGGTGAACTGGTTTGGAACCCAGAGGTAGCCTCACGGGTATCGGTGCTTTACACCGGGCACGTTAAAGAACCAAGGAGGTCTATTCGAAGAAGAGCTATGGGGCTTGTACCCGGATTTCCTTGTATCCGATTCTTTTTCTCTAATGGTTCATACCATAGAGCATGGAGGGACCCTTAATCCTACAAATTCATAATCGATTAACAGTTGGACCGAACGCAATTACAAATTATCATTTTCAAATAAGTTCCGATACTTTTAAATGATAATTATGATTTAAATTTCCAGGCATTTTAATATCTGCATTGCCTACATTTGGCCACAACTTGGCCCTTTAAGTAAGTAGGTAATGCAAGTTTCTGATTGGTGAAACCAAATGTTTTGGCCAATCAGAAATTGTCTCACTTTCTTTTTAAGTATACTCGACATGTTATTGAGGGACGATTTGTAAATACGAGCCAAGGAGTACATGAATAGTTACAATCATTGCGGTTGGGATGTGAGGTGTCGCTGTATTACTTGCACGAGCAAGCTGATCTGATACAATATTTGTTTAAAAAATCGATTATTTTGTTCTCAATATCAAACAGAGAAATATTGATGTGATAATATTGCCAATATGTTTGTTTTCCTACTTATACTCTTCGCCAAACAACGAAATTTCAGGGTAGTCCAAATTGAAAGCATTCATTTTTTGAGACGAAAAATTAAACGTTTCTTAAACTATGGGATTCGTCTTTGGAAAAGATAGAAAACATTGTGGGAAAAGGAGAAAATGCTGGTAACCAAGATTTTCTCCTTTTCCCACAATGTTTTCAGAAGGCGTTCTCTTTCAGGGGGGTCGTAGAAATACGGGGACGTTTGAAGAAGGCTTATCCCATTACCGCACAATGCCGACTTTTAAACACCATGGAAAAGAAGCCTTTTGAAAACATTATGGGAAAAAGGAGAAAATGCTGGTAACCAGTATTTTTTTTTTTTTTCTTTCCGCACAATCTTTTCTACCCTTTTAAAGAAAACTTGCACCATTTGAGCCACTTTAAAATTGTCGTCTGCAAATGCTTTCAATTTGGACAAGGCTAAAATTTTGTCGTTTGGTAAAGAGTTAAGTAAATGCACCGGGAATCCCTTCTGCAGAAACGATGTAGACAGTCTGTTTAATTTGGACTTAAACCTGAGAGGAATACGTTTTCTATCTGTTAACATAGGGATTATACCTGCTTGAATTCGCAGATAGACATGGGCAATATCTGACGATCTGTGGGAGAATTTTTAACTATCTATGTTTTTAACTCTTTAACACTTTTTCAAAGAACACTGAGTTTTAGCCCCTGGCTCTTAAGCGAGGCTCGCTGACCATTTGCGGACAGTGTAGATCCAAGATCAGACTGCACAGAACGTGCAGTCTGATCTTGGGTCTATACTGTCCGATAAGGAAATATTGTTCATAAAAAGCTGATATTTACGTACCAAAATTATGGGTTTTTTTCTATCGACTTGAAAGTGTTATTTGGACTTATTTAGCAGGGTAAAAGTCCCGGGAGAAAGTCCCGAAAAAGAAGTTCGTTTTTTTTTTCCGAAAATATCTTTGGAAAAAGGTGAAAATGCTGTTAACTCGCACTTCTTTCTTTTCCTAGAATGTTTTTTACTCAATGAAAGAGAAATTCTATCATTTTAGACTTATTATATTTGTCGTCTGCAAATGCTTTCAATTTGGACTAGTTCCAAATTTTTGTCGTCTGCTCGGGAGTGAACCGATCATCGCTCCACTATTTCCTGCAATACCTCATAAAACAATTTTTTACACCAGACGACACTGAATGAAACAATACAGAACTTGTTTGACATTAATGATCAACACGAGTTAGAGGTTTGTTGCACCGAAAGTTTGTGAAATATTATGGCAAAAGGAGATGTTGCTCGCTGCCACAATGTTTCCAAAAGTTATCCACGGCTAGACGTGAAAAAGAAGTCGTCTGCTTTGGGCATGCGGTAATATGTTAAATATGTACACGTGATATATCTTATTTCATCGTTAAAATTTTATACTTATATACAGACTGGTTTCACATATCCTGTCTATCTTGTGCAGTTTCACATATCCCATATATCTTGCGCAAAAGAAAGAATAAGGAAACTTAAGAGATAATTAAAATGTCGGTTTTTTTAATGATACAGCAGAGATTGTGAGGGAAAATGAAGATTTTTGCTCCTTTTTCTATGAAGTGTTCGAAAAACAACCTTCGGAGTGGGCGAAAATATCGGATAAACATGTGCGCAATGATTTATTCCCGTACAGTTCGTGGTGATATAAAAATTTTGAGGATTTTGATTTGGTTGGTTGATTGTATTGCAGTTTAACGCCACTTTAACAGCTAAGGTCATATCATGGCGGTCGGTGACGCACATGTGTTTCCTGGCTCTCTCACACCGGTACTTACACAACTCTCTTTCCAAAGCCACAGAGGCTACTTTTCTCACATGCTTCAGCAGAGGTAGAGGATTTTGAATACACAATAATGTGTTGACTTGCTTTGTATAATGCTTCAGGGAAATGCATTTCAACCCCTTTTTTCCTAGAGTGCAGCTTTGTTATATGGCCTGCAACACGCGAAGAGGGACATTCGAACTTTTGCGTAAAGTGTCGTTTCGGATCAGCCTGCGCATTCTGCGCAGGCTGATCCGAAACGACACTTTCCGTTTTTATGTATTTTTTTGTTTTGCGCAGATACCACTGTTGGACAAAATCTATTTTAGTCGTAAAGTGCCGTCTTGGATTAGCCTACGTGGACTGTGTAGGCTGATCCGAGACGACACTTTACGCAAACGTCCGAATGCTCCTTTTCTTGTGTTTCAAGTCACATGTGACTTTAATTAATATGGCACCATTAGACTTGTGACGATGAAATGACCAAGAATCCGGTCAGTGAATATGGATTATGTAATAACGTTATGAGTGCTTTCAAATTCAGCTTTTTGACAAACTGTTCCTGGTGAAGAATTGTTGAGGACTATACGAGCCCGGTGAAATATTATAGTGCTGTATGCGCGAACGTGTCATAAACAAGAGAATGCCATAAATTAAAAGTCATAAATGGATTGAAATGGACTGAATATTTCATGGGACTTAAATACTTGTGCTTATTTTTAATCTGAAGTGTGACGAAAAATGAAGGTTTACGATGGGCACCAAAATTGCAGTGTCATTACTCCGATGTTGACGAACTCTCCGTCGAGTTGCAGAACTCGTGTAAAGTCATGGTCGGCTAGGCGACTGACATTTTCTAGTGATGTTTTTTATATTAAAAGAAAGCCTCCAACGAAAAGGAGAATGCTGTTTAAAACGCCGCCCCTGAATATGGACGTGGAACCACAGTTAACCGGATTACCAGTGGTAATATATAACTATAATACTGAACATAATTTTTATATATTTTTTAGTCTATTTTCTTTTGAATACCAGGGTCCGTATTTATTTACCATTCTTACGATCATTCTTAGTCTAATTCTAGATTAAGAAAGAACCACAGCCTCTGATTGGCTAAACCAAATGGTTTAGCCAATCAGAAGCTGTGGTTCTTTCTTATTCTTAAGAATAAGACTAAGGATAGATCTGAGAATGTTCTTAAGAATAGTTAGTGAATATAAATACAGGAGAACGTGATTCGCTCTCAGAGAAATTGTACATAAGACTAAACAATATATACGCCTTTTTGTGTCTGACAAAACTTTCTGTCTGACACAACTTTCTGTCTGACACAACTTTCAGTCTGACAAAACTTTCTGTCTGACACAACTTCCTGTCTGACACAACTTTCTGTCTGACACAACTTTCTGTCTGACACAACTTTCAGTCTGACAAAACTTTCTGTCTGACACAACTTTCCAGGGCATATAAGAAATTGAAAGAGGAAAAACTTTCTTTTCCGTTTGATTCTCAATATTGACAATTGTGCTAAATATAGTTCGTGATTTACTTGTCTAAATATAGTCTAAATGTGTATTGGACAAACTTAAGGCTATTTTTAGATTTCACAAAACTTTTCCACTCTGTGGCACCTTACACACCTTCGTGTATACCTATTTTAGAAATTTTGAATCTAGAAACAATCGATCTTAACCCTTTACTCCATAGATACTCATTTCTACACATTGCTTTTAGGAGCCTTTGGAAAACATCGTGGCAAAAGGTGAAATTGCTCGTGACGAGCAATTTCACCTTTTGTCACAATGTTTTCTATACTATCAAAAGGTGCCATTTACACATAAGAAACGGCTTCATCCTTGCTGTTATTTAGGGTCAATTAGGGATGCCATAGAAATGCCTTAAGGGGTAAAGGGTTAAACAATCACATTTTACAGACTGAATTCATCCTGAATTTCTAAGCAAAGCGCACAGTATTGATCAGAGATCATTCTACACTTTGCTTTTGTGCAGCCTAATTTTGACCTCAAACGGTTGCAAAAAACAACTATAATAATTGTTAAAGGTGCTATAGGGTTAAAGATAAATGTTACTATGGAAGGAAAGAAGTGCTATGACTTCAACAACTTGCGACACATATATGTTAAGCCTTTACCTGATATGCCAATTTGAGGCTCTTCCATTTCAGCAGCATATAAAGATATGATGTCAAAAATATGGACAAATGAGGATACAAATATCTGATTAAGTGGAAAACATTGTGGGAAAAGGAGAAATTGCTCGTTTCGAGCAATTTCTCCTTTTCCCACAATGTTTTCAAAAGCTGTCTGTTTTGGATACGTCAAAATGAGTATCTATGGAGTAAAGGGTTAAATGAAATCCACACGTTCGATATCTAAGTCATTGTACTGTCATTCAGTGACTGTTAACATCAATGTCACTATGACTAAATACAATTATAAGTAAGATCCAAGCCCTAGTTTGGTTTAGAGCCAACTATTTGTAATACAAAGTACAACTGTAGCTAACTAAAGTGAGCAATCTGGGGCCATCATGGTCCTCTTGTAGAGTATACACCTTCGCGACTCGAGCTGACACCTCTTGTAAAATGGTGGAGGTCGCTTATACTAGCTTTTTCGTGTATTAACTCTACTCCAGACAAGAAAATTTTGTACTCGTTTGAATTTAAAACAATTGCAAGCGACATATTTATGGCCATTGATGGAATCTGACTTCAAAATGGGTAGAACCATGGTTGGGAAAAGGAAAGAAATGGTGGTAAGTATCAGCCAATACGAATGTGAAATAACCACTGCGAAGAGGAAAAATACTTAATATGGTTTTAATCTTTATCTTGCTTAGCAAGTGAAATGAATTTTTTAACCTGATAGTAAAATCCGAAATTTTGTTTTTTCAAAGTATTTTTTTCCTAGAAAAATGAGTCCTTTTCGGACAGTGTAGTTAAAAGATCAGACTGCACGTTCTGTGTAGTCTGATCTTGATCTACACTGTCCGCAACAGGTCAGTGAGTAACGCTTAGCAGACAAGAAGGTTAAGTTTATATTGTCAATATGCATACTCAATATCTATATACCCAAGGTCTTTTAACTGGTTATTGTAGGTCGATTCGATTTCCATTAAAATTTTTATGTTATTAAAAAAAATAATGATAAGAGAAATTAGGCCTTGGATCAAAAAACACAGTAGTATAGATTTACTAACCTGTTGGTGTGTGATTTTGATTTTTATATGAGGAATAATAACGGTTTGTAATTTACATTTTTTTTATATATATAAGACACGTCAGGTGTTTCTAAAGGTCTTATATGCCATGGCAGAATTTCGATTTGTAGACCTGGCATATTTGATCCGCGTTCTGGCAAAAAGGGGTTTAATTACCTTTATTTCATGCTTTCCGGTAGGATATCGAACAATAGCAGTGAAAATATTTTTCGATCTTACATTGGTACCACCAGTGAAAATACCGATTTTCACGTTGTTGTTGCTTAGGTAAATTGCGCGTGCCTAACAATCGGATGGGAAATATGACGTCATATACCTTACATTTCTCGCGCTTGACGTAATATTGTAATGAGTTGCTATGCGGGAGGGGTACGCCACGGAGAATAACTCAAAAAATAACTCTACTGGATTTTGATAAAGCTCCTCCCAGAAAGGCGTAGAAGCATGATATAAATAGAGTATTTGTTGTTTTCGGTGAAAGATCGAAATTTATATCATCTCGTGAACACCATCGGTAATATTTTCACTTGTGGCTGCGTCACTCGTGAAAATATTACCGATGGTGTCCACTCGATGAAATAAATTTCGATCTTTCACCGAAAAAAAACTAATATCCTCTGTATCTTTTTTTTTTACTACCTGCCGACTTTATCATGAAGTCATGAAGTAGACTGGTGATTTGACATGGGAAACTCGACTTATAGCAAAATGTATCAACCCAACTTAGCCTGCGCGGACTGCGCAGGCTAACTTGGGTTGATACATTTTTCAAATGCGTTAAACCCCCGTTTTAAAGAGCACGGTATTTTTGCTTTTTTGCATCCCTTTTTACCCATGTAATGGGAGACCACTCCTTCATGCATGGCTTCAACATGCGTCAGGGAGACATCTCTTTAGCTCCGTGCTTATGGTGTTGGTCTTTTTAAGGTGGGTATTTAGAATTTTTACATCTCACCAAATCGAAAAATGTATATATCACTGAAATTCATATGAAAAAGTAATACAAAACATCAATAATTAAGATTCATAAAATTACAAAAAAAAAAGGTTTTTTGATGGTGTTCCCTTTGAAGGCTACGTAGCCTCTTAAGTTATTTTTAGATTTTGCGCCAAAAATCAATAAAGCATTGTGGGAATGTCAAGTGACTGCACGTGGCTCATAACGCTTAAATTCCATTACATAAATAATATGTGATAATTATTTTCCAATGATGTCTTCTTCGGACGCTATGTTTGAAACTTCGTCTGTGTATTCCTGTATGTAAATGCGCGAATTGATCATCTAAAAATAGAACGTGTCTCCCGTTGGTGTCAACCTGGGCCGTAGTAAATCTCTAATTTCTCGTGTTGTTGGACGGTTTTCGACGACTGGGGTTTTATGAATGAAAATTAAAAGGCTTTGGGAGTATAAGGATGATTTCTTTGCATTTTTGTAAAGTTTTTGTCCCAAAATCTGAAGGGCCACCTTTAAACCTCGAAATTACGAGGATATTTGTCGCATGGGTTCAAATCCTGTAAGATGCAGTTTGTATTACAGCTATACATCTGTTGCGAACTTTAAACCCCTTACTCCATAGATACTCATATTGACGTATCAACAACAGACAGCTTTTGAAAACACTCTGAGAAAAGGAGAAATTGCCCGTTACGAGCAATTTTTCCTTTTCCCACAATGTTTTCCACTCAATCAGATATTTGTATCCTCATTTGTCCATATTTTTTGACATCTTAATATCTTTTTTTGCTGCTGAAATGGAAGAGCCTCAAATTGGCATATCAGGTAAAGGGTTAATGTTCCTAAGAACCAACTGTTCTGAATTTCATTTGGATATTTCATGTCTCAAGAATTTTCTAATTTTCAAAATAACACAATTTCTGATAGGCTTAGCCTAGTACTTTAGAAAAGCAGAAATTGTTTACTTTCCTAAATAGAAAATAGGACTGACAATGACTAAGCATAGTAGGAGGATGGGGGTCCAGGTTTTCATATTCAGTTCTCTACCAGACGAAAAAGTTTTCGGCTTGTCCGTTATGGAAGCGGTGCAGACGACTTACTATAGCTCAATAATAAGATTGTCTTTGAACGACTAGAAAACATTGTTGGAAAGAGAGGAAATGTTAGTCATCAGCATTCTTCTCCCTCAAAAGCCTTCTTCCTACAAGACTTAAAAGATTGTACAGACATTGGTTAAATTTATCGTCTTTGAGCGGCCAAGACCTTGACAGAATTTCAGATGATAAATTTCACGCGTCGATTTTGTGGGGTCGTATTCAAGTAAGTACGATGACGTCATATCCGTTGTACCCAAAAATTGACGGATTCCTTATTGCAAAACATCAACCAGATTACTTGTGACGTCAAAATGATACCTTTTAGTGAGGATGTATTTCCTGTTCCTGTACGCGAGCAAAGAGGTTTGAGCCATGCTCTGTGAAAATGGGGCTTAATGTATCTTCAAAAAGTATCGATTCAGGTCAGCCTACGCAATCTGCGCAGGCTGGCCTGAACCGAACCTTTTTGCTATCGGTCAATTTTCTGCGTGTCAAATTTTAAATATACCCCACTTAACATGGGAGAGATTTTCATCTTAAAAAAACTTGACTAAACCGTCGAACAGTACAGATTCAAGATCAGGCTGCACTTTTTGTTCACAAAAAAAAAAACGTGGGTTTTTTCCTGTAACGCTGACAGGGTTTACAGTCAAGTATCTGTCTATTTTCAGAAACTGTACCAGAGACCGACGAGTGAGAGCAATAATCAGGTATATAGAACACAGCTGGCCGCTAGTCTTAAAGCATTTCAGCAGAAACAATGGCCGGTGTTGAACCATCAGGAGTTAGACCCGACCTTCTTTAGATGTCGGCCTGTCACTCAACCTCACGACAGGTAAATGAAATAGTCTGTCTGTTTTCCTGTCTGTCTGTTTTCCTCTCTGTCTGTTCCTCTCTCTCTCTCTCTCTCTCTCTCTCTCTCTCTCTCTCTCTCTCTCTCTCTCTCTCTCTCTCTCTTACCATTCCTCCCAAAATAGTTCAGATTTTTTAATTTTATTCGGTATTTTCTCGACAAAATTTGACGAGTCAAAAAAGAGTCGTTTCGAAAAGGGTTACAGAGGCCCAAAGACTTTTGAAACATTATAAATTCCATTCTACTTTTAAATTTCCGGTTTGCCTGTCTGCTTGGTCGAATCTGTTTTTAACCTACCGTGTTGCTGGTCTTTTGATTTTAAATTTGGATAACATTTAGTTTGTTTATATTGAAGTTTAACACCATTTGAACAGCTTAGGACAATTCATGACGGTTACTGCACCTTGGCGTAGATGTATTTCCTAGCTTTCTCACGCTAGAACTGACACATCTTTCTTTCAAAGCAAATGACTGCTTTTCTCACATGCATCAGAGGTGACAGGTGGTTGTAATGCCCTGAAATGTTTACAGCAATCAGGAATCGAGCCGGTGAAATGCAGAGAAATGACCCTCCTTACAAAATGACCCATGGGTCATTTCACTACGTAGAGAAATGACCCTCCCCTACAAAATGACCCGTGTCATTATTCTACGTAGAGAAATGATCCCAGAGGGTTATTTCTCTTCGTAGAATAATGACTCGGGTCATTCCTCTACGTAGTGAAATGACCCATGGGTCATTTTGTAGGGAGGGTCATTTCTCTGCATTACACCGGCAACCGCAGGTCACGTGTCAGAGATGCTAACTACTAAGTTACCCAGTCGGGCAACAACTCTGAGAATGCAGTTGGTATTTTGGGTCTTTCATTTTTTTACCAGTAAACAAACGGTTACCATGACAATTTGAAATCTGTAATATCATCGTCTGCTGTCTGGCTAATTGTCGTCTGATGAATAATGTCGTCTGCTATGTGGCAATCAGGAATACGTCAACAATAGAATGTGGAATTATCTCTACGATGCCATATCGATTTGTTTCCGTCATACCGAGTTTTCCCCCTCGTTTTATCTACATCTATTCCAGTGTGAAAATCGATGTGAATTGAACGTATATGTTCTTGTATTGAGGGCTTTGTTTAATTCAATCTCGGTGTGGATATATACCCAGAAATCGTAACGGAAGGTATTGCGACATTTTTATTTGATTAACTCTAAGGCTGGTAAGCACGAGTCGAAGACCTTTTGCGGACAGTGTAGATCAAGATCAGACTGCACAGAACGTGCAGTCTGATCTTGGATCTACACTGTCCGATAATGAGATATTTTCCCAAAAATACAAAAAAAGATGCCTTTGAAAAAGCAAAATTAAGAGTTATGTTTCACTGATACAGCAAGATAAGGATTAACAGTGGTTTGTATTCTTTCCTTTTCCCGCGTTCATTTTATTTATGGATAACTCGTTACCAGACGACAAATTTCTAAACTTAACAAAACTGAAAGCATTTGCAGACGACAAATTAAATGAAGGGCAAATACGGCGCATTGGCTTTTTTCTTGAAAAGGATAGGAAACATTGTGTGTGTGTGTGGGGGGGGGGGGGGGGGGGAAGGAGAAAATGCTGGTAACCAGCATTTTCTCCTTTTCACCCAACAGTGCTTTCAAATATTCGCTGCATCGATTGCCATCTTGAAAAGTAGTCCGGTTCTGCAACAGAACGCCATAGACACGTATTTGGGGAAAAAACCGAGAGGAAGAAAATGCAACCACAAAAAAATGATGACGTCACAAACGTGACGGAAGTACACTGTTTATGCCTTCAGAGCTAAATACCGCAGTTTGAACTACAATTTATTTTTTGTCTGCAAATTGCTTGGGTTAAAGAAAATAGTTGATAGACAACGGAGTTTTGATAAACTTTAACTTAATTGTAACGGGATTTAAATATTGATGAGATATAACCAGCTAGTCGATTTATGATAAAACCGTTTCCAACTGTTATTAATCACTCCTGTGTCTGATGATACACTGAAATTATTCATTACGTTCCAAATCGATAAATTAATGAAGTATATCGATGATAGAGGAAATTTCGTTCTTAAACTGTAGGGTCAATCCGGGTAAATACGGACAGAGGTATAAATACGGACATGCACCATATTTTCGGAAAATACCAGAGCGTATATCAACTCCCAATATCAATGCCACAATCTATATATAGCACTCCCATCTTATTTCTGTGTCAGTGCGCTATTTTTGATGACGATTAAGTTTATGTGATGATACAAGCATATTTAGTGTCAAACTTGATTCGCCCTTTCTCAACTATGCTTGAATTTAAAGATTTGTGCTACAACTCTGACAGGTACTTGAACGCTTTCTTAAGTTAAAGATTTTTTTCACTAAGCCGTAATGGTGTTAAAAACTATGACAAATGATTGAAGAAAAGTAATAAGTCATCAAAATAATGGCAAAATATACGTTAGCAGAAATAAAGAAGAAAAAGACAACTGTCCGTATTAAACCAGTCGTTTGAACACATTGTAAAATTACGGACACTTATAAAAAGTATCTACATAATTCATGTTTATCAAATATTTGAAAAGGATGATATCTAGAAGTTAATTTATAGCTCGAGCCGCACAAGTAGAATCCAATACTTTTCAGAAATTAGACGCATTAAATGAAATTAAGCCACAGATGTATGGGCTACCGGAATGATTTTTCATTTCGCTACATTTTGTAACTGTTGTCCTGCCTAATGTACAGGTTGTGCTAGATCTATTGCTATTATTGTCCGTTTAGGCCACAAACAGTCCATTGTTTTATTAGGTTTTGGCAGTATTGTTCTTTTGAAAACATAATAGGGAAAGAAAAAATATCTTGTGCCAAGCAATACCGTATTTAACCCGTTTAAAGTGAGGTGTCCGTAATTTTCCAGTCTGTGTCCGTACTTCACCCCTCATGTCCGTATTTACCCGGATTCGACTAAGTAACTTCAACGGCATTTTCGCAATATTTCGGGCGGAGTAAACTATACAGTATAGCGAAAATATCAAAGGGGAAAGTCTTGAAATGTTAACTCATAGGTTATAGGGGTCATGGCTTTCACATAGTAACAGTAGTTGACTGGCGAAGTGAGCTGTGTAAAAATCGTCCGTATTTACCCAGATTGACCCTATATCGTCGGTTTACTTCGAAAACCTCGTAACTACAGCTTGTAACAAGCTGTAGTTACGAGGCTTTTGAAGTAAACCGACGATATATTTTTAAATGACCCATTGTTCAAAGAACTTTTAAAAACTTAAAAGTCATGTTATTAATTATTTTATGACAGTAATAATTTTCTCTTTCCCGTTTTAACATCGCCATGACATCGTCGAAACAATACTTAGTGTTGAGAGAAGAATGAATTCTTTCCCAGGGACGATCATCAAGCGTCGGAAAGGGGAAGCGAAACCAGCGGTGGTCAATAGTCAACATCAACGTATTTCAATTTGAGAGTTCTGTTTTGCCGGAAAAATTCTAAGCGTATTGGACTTAGATCCAAGATCAGACTGCTCGTTTTGTGCATTCTGATCCTGATCTATATTGACCGGAAAAATTTAATGAGGTGTGTTTAGAATGGGAATGGTGTCCATTTATTGTGTAGAACGATTGGCGTTATATAGATGTTACCTAGGTCTTGATACGGTTGGAATGGTTGGTTATTTTCCGTTTATTTATCGTCGCTACCGGTTGCCCATCTGAACAACGCCCCGAGAGGACGATTAGTTGTTACGGTGGATAGTGCAAGGATAAAGGTCGAAACTCAGAGCTTCGCCAGGTTCTTTAACGTGCTCGGTGTATAGCACCGTCACACGGGACCTCGGTTTAATGTCTCATCCGAAAGACTATTAGTAATTCTAGTTGGCCAGCCAGGGATTCGAACCCACAACTTGTATTGACCCGAAACATTATGTTCACGAGTCCTACGCTCTACCTACTGAGCTATATCGACTGTTAAGGCTGGAATGGTGCAACCTACATACTCTCTTGAAACAAGCTGTAGTTACGAAGTTTTTGAAGTAAACCGACGATATACATATCGCCGAGCACGGCAGGTAACGTACACAGGTCGCTGGTTCGATTTCCCGCTTAGCCAATTTCTTCGCGAAAGTTGATGGTAGCCATTGAGTTATTCCTCGGTTACAGTCACGTATTGTATCGACGATTGTTTTAAAGAAAATGAAGCCAATGGCTTGGGAAGAATATTGTGCAAAGAAGTGGTAAAAGAATACCTAGGAAAGCATTATAGGTGCAATTGCAAGTGTAATGCAGAGAAATGACCCTCCCCTACAAAATTACCAGGATCATTATTCTACGTAATACCCCAGAAGTCATTACACTACGTAGAGGAATGACCCGGGTCACTATTCTGCGTAGAGAAATGACCCCCTGGGGTCAAAATGACCCGGGTCATTATTCTACGTAGAGAAATTACCCCAGAAGTCATTACACTACGTAGAGGAATGACCCGGGTCACTATTCTGCGTAGAGAAATGACCCCCTGGGGTCATTTCTTTACGCAGAATAATGACCCGGATCATTCCTCTACATAGAGAAATGACCCATGGGTCATTTTGTAGGGGAGGGTCATTTCTCTGCATTACACCGCCTCAGTATAACTGATATAATGTGGTAAACGGCAAACACTAGCGTACAAACATATATAGATAGGGACAAGGCACCCAAATGCTGATTCGTGTAACATCACCTTTTATCGCCAAAAAACGTATGGGTTCGGCTAAGACTCGGGTAATTCGTAATCGATCGGCTGATAGATGCTGGTTGCCCGCATTGATTACGAATTACCGAGGTCAAAGCCGAATCCGTACGACGAAAGCCGACATTACACGAATCCCATTATAGGGTGCCCTATCCTTACACTCGTCACAACTCGGCCGATTCCGCGCCTTCATCCAGCCTCTTTCGTATAACAACAGACGTTTCCATATGAACTACCAATCACGTGATCGTTTGCATGACGGCACCACTGTAAGTCGCTTAGCAACGACTCGTACAACTACAATGAAGTTATTCACATCTGTCGGTGAAAACTTCAATTGGAATGGATAAACCTAGCTAAAAAATTAATGTACGAACTGTTTGTCAACTGAAATACATAGGTAGTTAGAAAGATTTCGACAGAAAACTGAAACTCAAATTTCCTTTTTTAAAGGTGGGTATTTAGAATTTTCACATTACACCAAATTGAAAAATATCTATATCACTGAAATTTATATGAAAAACAATACAAATCATCTATAATTAAGGATCATAAAATTACAGAAAAAAAAATTGACATATTCCCTTAAAAGGCTACTTAGCCTCTTAAGCTATTTTTAGATTTCCCGCCAAAATCAAGAAAAGCATTGTGGGAATGTTAAGTGACTGGCAGGTGACTAATGACGCTTAAATTCCGTAACATAACAAACATGTAAATTATTTTCCACACTGTCTTCTTCGGACGCTATGTTTGAAGTTTAGTCTGTTTATTTTCGGTTTGTAAATAAGCGAGTTGCTCATGTAAAAACAGACTGTGCCTCCCGTAGGCGTGGACCTGGGCTGTAGTAAATCTCTAATTTCTCTTGTTGTTGAATGGTTTTCTGCTACTGGGGTTTTATAAATGAAAATTATAAGGCATTGGGAGTATAAGGATGATTTTTTTTATATTCTTGTAAAATTTTCGTCCCAAAATCTGAAGGGCCACCTTTAAGCGGAGCCTTACAATTTTCAGAGCGGTAAAACAGCGTATTTCCGAGCGATGAAATGTACCGATATGGTGCATATCAATGCACCAGATACATCCAAGGGATCTGATGGCTCCCATCACCCGAATGCTGTGCTTTATAACAAAATTAGCGTTACATATCGTCGGTGTACTTCCAAAACCTCGTAACTACAGCTTGTTACAAGCTGTAGTTACGAGGTTTTGGAAGTACACCGACGATATATATCTTTGCTAGAAACTAGGGTAGAACAGGTAGAAACTAGGGTAGAACAGCAAAAAGGCTCCAACTTAACCCTTTACTCCATAGATACTCATTTTGACGCATCAACAACAGACACCTTTTGAAAACATTGTCGGAAAAGGAGAAATTGCTCGTAACGAGCAATTTCTCCTTTTCCCACAGTGTTATCCACTCAAACAGATATTTGTATCCTCATTTGTCCATATTTTTGACGTCATGTCTTTATTTGCTGCTGAAATGGAAGAGCCTCAAAATGGCATATCTGGTTAAGGGTTAAATATGTCGATACGAATTTGACTTAGCCTTGCTACAACCTAGACTAAAAGAGCCATTAAAGCTCCCGCATATAGCAACAATCGGCGTTCGTGGGTTGGCTATAGCGTTGCAACAAACTAGGCTTGAACAGCCAATAAGGCGCCCGCTTATACATATTATCAGTGGCTGGACATAGCCTCGGTCAGTCTCTGTTCCATCCGACATTGACACAAGTTGTTTACAGTTCTCTCAAGTACTTTATCTGTCCTTGCATATCAATTATGTATAAGACAAAGTTCAACGTTTTACTTTAAAGTGATTGTTCTTGAAAACAGATCGATAAATTCCGTCATGATCAGCTGAGTGTATTAATGATAAGATATTATGTACCTCTTAATTATCCATTTTTAATCAGATTTTCCTCAAAGCTGTCAGCATTCGGCAAACCCCCAGTGATATGTTGATGACTTCCGTCCGTTGTATTACGAAAGCTGCTATACACCGTCATTGTACATATTTCTTCACCGGAAATACACCGATTTATCATTCTCAAAATTGTGAGGTTCCATTGTAAAGAAAAACTGAGTCATAATTTTCTGTCTATTTTTTTTTTGAATACATTTCCTTTGACAAACAGTTTGTAAAAACAGTTTTTAACGTGGTCTATCAATTCCACTGGAAGATGCCAACGACAGGTTGACATGTGTGAATAGCTTCTGATGTCATATCGCTAATGGATTTACATGGGCACCGTCATGTTGAAAAGCTCATGTGTACTTCAAAATGGGTCTTTGATACAGACGAGGTTAAATGTGACGGGTGGGCCGTCGACTGTAAATTTGTTTCCGGTGGTACCAAGACAACGAAAAGAGCACGTGTGTGAAACTTCTATCAAACAATCAAGTGTTTTGACGACCACGTAAGAGAAGACTTTTGAACACATCAAAAGAAAAAGTTGAAAAAATTGTTACCAGCATTTTATGCTTTTTCCCCAATGTTTCCTACCCTTTCAAACAATTTGAGCCACATTTAAGCTGTCGTCTGCAGATACTATTGATATGGACTAGTCCACAGTTTTGACATTTACTAGATGGTAATACATAATGGCGACTCATAAGAAATGATAATTCGGGCTTTTACAACGACTTTGACAGAAATGCACCTTGTACAGTTTACAACGTCGGTGGATTCTAGGACAATTGACCCCCGGACAATTGCCCCCCCCCAGGACAATTCGCCCCGGACCATTCCCCTCCCTACCCAGGACAATTCCCCCTGGACCATTGCCCCCCCCCCCCGAACAATTTCCCCCTGGACTTTTGCCTCCGAGGACAATCCCCCCGGACCAATACCCCCCGAGGATACATGCAATTAATGAACCACGTTTCCTCTCACGTTGTCTATTCTAAGTGTCCGGGGGGAATTTTTCCTCCAGGGGCAATAGTCCGGGGGGGATTGTCCTCGGGGGCCAATAGTCCGGGAGGAATTGTCCGGGGGGCACTAGTCCAGGGGAATTGTCCTCAGGGGGGCAATATTCCGGGGGACAATTGTCCTGATACGACGTCGGTGATTTTTTTAGAAGACGGAAGAAAGTATGGAATTATATTATCGCCACATCAAAATTCCTCTTCTTCTTATTGATTTTCATTGTCCAAAGAAGTAGTACTTTTGCCCTTGGCATACCAACAATGTGTTACCACTTTTACATAGTTTCTAGAAACATTGCCGTTTTATACCGTTGTCTACCCATTTCATTTCCTTCGAACATTCCACCTGTCTGCTATGACGCATCTCCCGTCTTCCCCGATACTTGGGAAAAGTAGAGCTTTGTTGGACCGAACTATGGGGTTGACTGAACTATGGGGTTGAACCCCAAAGTTCGTACGAACTTTGGGGTTCAACCCCATAGTTCGGTCAACCCCATAGTTCGGTCCAACAGAGCTTGTACCGAAGCTATTAGCCGATTACCCAAGCATGTAGGGGCTGTTTTAATAAATGGCCGATGCATAGGTTACATACCAGCGGATCATAGCTGAATTAATCGCTCCAGTAACGGTTGTTGTTTTGAAAATTTTGTCCGTTTCTGCACCCAGAATGCCTAAATCAGATAGATGTGTATTTGCAGAATGCAATCTATCGGGCATCTTCGGGAGCCAAGGTTACGATCACTACGTGGATCTTACCTTGGCTGATTGAGCCCGATTTCGAGATTCCTGCGATACGCCCTCTATTGGATGCTAGTTATTACCCCCTCCTCCCCCCCTTTACATCATATTTCTAAAAGCCAATGAAATATCGTTTTAAATACCGCTTACGAATACACATGAATCGATAAGCAGACATCTACGTGGGTTTCCATTTTTATCTTCTACTCGGGAAGGTAGCGACCTTGTTCTATTTTTATCAAAGATGAAATGCTACGAGCGATTTCATTCGTTGCAGTTAGAGCTGGCTGCATCCAATGAAAAAGCGTATCGGGGGAATGTAAAAATCAAGCTCGATCCGCCAAGGGTAGAGTAGCGTAGTGAATCGTCAGCCTTGGCTTGCGAAGATGAGTCCACTTGCGATGTTAACTCGATACTTTCGCATTTATTTCGAGGTTAATGGTGATTATTTTAACGTCATTGAAGAGCCAGTTGGCCAGTCTTACATATCACTATCTTAATCAAAGTCGAATATTTCATAGCTATATAATACTGGAAGTTTAATTAACCCTTTCCCAAACAACAAAATTTTAGACTGGTCCAAATTGAAAGCACTTGCAGACGACTAAATAAACTTAACTCAAAAAATGAAATTTGTTTCCATCAGGATAGAAAACATTGCGGGAAAAGGAGAAAATGCTGGTTACCAGCATTTTCTCCTTTTACCACAATGTTTTAAAAGGCTTCCATCTCAGGGTCGTAAAAACTAAGGATTGTTTGGGAAAGGGTTAACCACTGTTACTAAGCGCAACTCATTGACCCTTTGCGGACAGTGAGGTCAAAATCAGACTGCACAGAACGTGCAATCTGATTTTATATCTACACTATCCGATAAAAAGATGGTTTTCCAAAAAACACAAGTCTGAAACAGCAATATTTGGGTTATTTTTATCGACTTGAAAATTTCGGTTTAGTTAATTAGCTGGATATGGTTGAGGTTTTATCGATAAGTTTTTGAAGAAAATTTAATGGCGGCTGGTCTATATGATTCCGTAGGAAATAAAAAGGAGCAAAATGGCGAATGACAGGCAGCATTAATAATTCTACTACAGATTAGTACTGAATAGCATTCTGTTGTTTTCTCAGATTTTATGAACACGTTTGCATAAATAATGTACAATTAGACTAAAAGCAATTCTTGTTCTTTTGTTTTGACGATTTAGTGCACGCGGGTGTTCTTTGTACATTCAACACGTTTACGTCCATGGATACACGTCACACAGAGATTGACGACATTCAAGGATATTACCGGATATACGGGTCATTGATTGTCCTTTACGACTTCCTGTTAAAATGTCACCTAACAGTGGTTCACTCCCACATCACTCAGGGGTTTCAGAACGATCATAACAGCTTCTTTCTTTGCATTTTTTATCTTTTTTCTTGTTCCATTGTGAAACATTGGCAAACGTTTTGACTGGAAATTAATTCAAAATGATATAAAAGGTATACAAAGGTATCAACTGTGAACTCTTATACTTGCCTGTCATTCATAGGTATATCTACATGTTTCAAAATTAAGGGAGCTGTAAATAAGGCGCTATTGCAGAAAGAGCTGCACTGTCTGATAATTTGTGAGAATCCTAATTCAAAACACCTTGCAGTTGTTTCCAGTAGGTGATTGAAATTCATAAGTCCCCTTTTACTGTGTGGTCTTGGGTATTTATTTCATGCTTTTCAGTGGTTTATCGAGAAGTAAAGGTGAGATGTGGTTTGATGTTTCATGCTTACGAACAGTATTATTGTACGGTCAGGTGGCAGGGGACTTGGAAACTTGTTTACGGCTGTGGTGAATCATGTCGCTCCGAGCCAATGGTGAGCTAGCGACATGATTCGACACAGCTGTGAACAAGTTTCCAAGTTCCTTCCACCTGACTGTACAACGAATTTCCTACTGCAAAGTTTTACCCTCTCAAAGCACGTTAAGCGAGATGTTCCTGTTTAACCCTTTCCCAAACAATCCCTGCTTTTCACGACCCCGAAAAAGAAGCCTTTTGAAAACATTGCGGGAAAAGGAGAAAATGCTGGTTACCAGCATTTTCTTCTTTTCCCACAATGTTTTCTACTCTTCTAGAGTCAAGATTCAATTTTCGAGCTATGTTTATTGTGTCGTCTGCATATGTTTTGGATTTGGACAAGTCTAAAATTTTGTCGTTTGGTAAAGAGTTAATAATCTCACGAATTGAGTATGCTTACGAAATAGAAAATCACTTCTTGTCTGAGCGGCCCAATTCAATGAAAACTGACGTCACTGGAAATTGACGTCACTAAAACGTGCAGTTTGGTGCCTAAATGTGCTGTCTCGTGATCGATCGACGCCGACATTTTGGATGTTGTGTTGCAAGTGTAGTGATGTTTACGGGGCACTCAAAACTGGCTTTACGTGTTTTTTGCCAGGGTACATGATATATATGTTCCCAGCATGTTAACCAATCAGACCACGAGAAATTTCTTTGCAGTATAATATTGAAAAATACTGATTTCAGGTTTCTGTACTCTGCAATTGAAGGAAGAAACAGTACTTTGGAACCGCGCACGCCATTCAACAAAACTGGAAATATGACGTGATTCAAGCACAGATAGCCCATATTTCTAGCGCTTTACGTTATATTGTAACGCGATGCAATTTGGAGGGGGTACGCCACGGGGAATAACAATAAACATGTGTGCTGAATTCTGATGAAAATCCGGACAAAAAGGGCTTAGAAGCACGAAATAAATAGAATAGTGAACATCATCGGTAATATTTTCACGAGTGGCTGCGCCACTCGTGCAAATATTACCGATGGTGTTCACTCGAGGAAATGAATTTCAATGTTTCCGGAAAAAGACTTAGATCTATAACCTTTGTATCTTACCTATGTATAATTTCAGACCGTCTACCTCGTGTTCAGTCCGTGGTGGTGCTTCAACAGGTATCCAGAGACCGAAGTCCGTACCTCCGGCTACCCTCCGGGCAAGAAGTGCTCAGTTCCGCCGCTGTGACACACCCTCTGATGTGAGACCCGGAAAATATGACACCCTCAGTCCACAGGTATTTATTTATTAATTTCATTTATGCTATGTATTAATTCGGTATCAATAGTGACTTAATGGGCCATCCTCGATAACATAGAGCAAGATTCGACTGTACAGAACACGCAATCTATAGCTAACAGTCTCCCCGATGATCATCTTCGCGAGCCAAGGTTACGATCACTACATGGATCTTACCTTGGCGGATTGAGCCCGATTTCGATATTCCCGCGACACGCCCCTTATTGGATGCTGCTTTTTATCTCCCTTTACGTCATATTTCTTATAGCCAATGAAATGTCGTTTTACAAACCGCTTACGAATACAATAATTCAACATGAAGCAATAACCATAAACGTACTTCGACATTCCATGGTCAGGTGCTTGGATATAGCCTAAAACATCTGAAAATTGGAATTTTATGAAAATATTGTTCGTCCATGTTTTCTTCGGTAATAAATCATTACAGATCCTGCACACATCCACGGAGGAATTCATGTTTACCTTCTATTTTTATCGCGACACTGTTCTATCTTTATCAAAGATGAAATGCTACGAGCGATTTGATTTGATGCAATTAGAGCTAGCTGCAACCAATGAAAATGCGTATCGGGTGATTATCGAAATCAAGCTCAATCCGCCTAGGGTAGAGTAGCGTAGTGGATGGTAAACCTTGGCTTGCGAAGATTCCGGATGATACACATGTAAATGAAATTAACGATAACTCTTTAGATCCAATAACAATTACTCCCGCTGAAGTGGTTGATGTTTTAAGGACGCTCCGTCTAGGTAAGGAATCTGGTCCAGATGGTATCAATAATCATATTTTAAGTGAAGTTACACTTCAAATATCCAATCCTCTCTGTCAGATTTATAACCAGTCCTTGAACCCCATCTTCGCAAGCCAAGGCTGACGATTCACTACGGTACTCTACCCTTGGCGGATCAAGCTTGATTTTTACATTCCCCCGATACGCTTTTTCATTGGTTGCGGCCAGCTCTTACTGCAACGAATGAAATCGCTCGTAGCATTTCATCTTTGATAAAAATAGAACAAGGTCGCTACCTTTCCAATAGAAGGTAAATATTGAAACCCACGTTGATGTCTGCATATCGCTTCATGTGTATTCGTAAGCGGTTTGTAAAACGATATTTCATTGGCTTTTAGAAATATGATGTAAAGGGGGGTAATAACCAGCATCGCAGGAATCTCGAAATCGGGGTCAATCAGCCAAGGTAAGATCCACGTAGTGATCGTAACCTTGGCTCGCGAAGATGTTGAACACGGGTATATTTGCCTCTTCTTGGAAAATTTCCAATGCGTGTCCCATCTTTAAAAGTGGTGACTCTGCTATTACATCTAATTACCGACCAGTGTCTCTATTAAACACCATGGAAAAAGTATTTGAAAGAATAATATTCAAACATGTCTTGAACCACCTAAACGATACCAATTTCTTAATACCTTCTCAATCAGGCTTTCTATACCCGTAGACTCAACCGTCAACCAAGATGTATTTCTATATGATAAAATTTGCAAAGCCCTGGATGAAGGACTAGAAATTAGTTATATTTTTTTTATATTAGTAAAACCTTTGACAAGGTATGACACAAAGGTCCTCTATATAAGCTACACAAAGCTGGAATAGGTGGATTACTTCTCTCGTTGTTTTCAGACTACCTCTCAAATAGGTATTGGAGGGTTGTTCGACCTAGTGCTGTCTCAGACTTCAGTTCTATTAATGTGGGCGTCCCTCAAGGATCTACTCTCGGCCCTCTTCTATTTCTAGTCTACATTAATGACATAGTAAATGATATTGAGTCCAACATAAACCTATTTGCAGATGACACCAGTTTATCCATGGTTGTAGGTGATCCTGATACAACCGGTGCTATTTTACAAACGGACATCAATAGAATTACAGATTGGGCAAATAGGTGGCTTGTGAAATTTAATCCCTCAAAATCAGAATCTGTAATAATATCTTAATGACAATTTGAACAAATCCTCGTTTTTATAATAAAATGGTCTTCCAGGTCACTTATATTAACTCTTAGGTTGTTTAACGCGACTTGAGGACCTTTTGCGGACAGTGTAAATCAAGATCAGACTGCAGAGAATGTGCAGTCTCATCTTGGATCTACGCTGTCCGATAGGAGGTTTTTAAAAAAAAAAGGAGGAAGGAAGGAAAGAAGGAAGAAAGAAAAACTTTGAAAAAGCATATTTTGGGCGTTTACTATCTGCTTTAAGGTTTGATTGGCTTGTTGACCAGGTAAGGAGTTAGAAAATGGAGAAAGTAAAATCTTAGCTCAAAAGCAGTATGGTACTATTTCTTCTATCATGCAAAAATACGGCTCTTGTATAATGTGGCGCGGATATCTATTCAGCCCTCTTTTTAGCTCACCTGAGCACAACGTGCTCAAGGGGAGCTTTTTAGGGTCACTGGGTGTCCGTCGTGCGTCGTGCGTCGTCAACAATTCTTTAAACATCAACTCCTCCTAAACCACTGAGCCAATTTGGACCAAACTTGGCAGGAATGTTCCTTGGGAGGTCCTCTTTAAAAATTGTTCACAGAATTTGATTCCGTCAAAAACTCTGGTTGCCATGGCAACGAAATGGAATTTTTTAGCAAATTCTTTAAAAATCTTCTCCTCTGAAACCGCTGGTCTGATTTTGAAATAATTTCACAGATATGTTCCTTGGGTGACCCTTTCCAAAAATTGTTCGTGAAATTTTGATTCGTCAAAAAATGTGGCTCTGGCGAATGGGGGCTACTTGCACTATACACAAATGAAGGAATTCTTTAAAAATCTTCTCCTCTGAAACAGCTGGTCGGATTTTGAAATAATTTCACAGAGTTGTTCCTTGGGTGACCCTTTTCAAAAATTGTTCGTGAAATTTTGATCCGTCAAAAATTGTGGCTCTGGTGAATGGGGGCTACTTGCACTATACACAAATGAAGGAAGGAATTCTTTAAAAATCTTCTCCTCTGAAACCGCTGGTCGGATTTTGAAATAATTTCACAGATATGTTCCTTGGGTGACCCTTTTCAAAATTTGTTCGTAAAATTTTGATCCGTCAAAAAGTGTGGCTCTGGTGAATGGGGGCTACTTGCACTATACAGAAATGAAGGAATTATTAAAAAATCTTCTCCTCTGAAACCGCTGGCCAGATTTTAAAATAATTTCACAGAGATGTTCCTTGGGTGACCCTTTTCAAAAATTGTTTGCGAAATTTTGATTCATCAAGAAACATGGCTCTGGTGAATGGGGGCTTCTTGCGCTATACAGAAATGAAGAAATTCTTAAAAATTCTTCTTCTCTGAAACCGCTGGTCAGATTTTGAAATAATTTCACACAGAGTTGTTCCTTGGGTGATTCATTTCAAAAATTGTTCGTGAAATTTTGATCCGTCAAGAAACATGGTTCTGGTGAATGGGGGCTACTTGCACTGTATGGAAATGAAGAAATTCTTGAAAATTCTTCTTCTCTGAAATAATCTGAGAGAGATGTTCCTTGGGTGACCCTTTTCAAAAACTGTACATATAATTTTGATCCGTCAAGAAATATGGCTCTTGTGAATGGGGGCTACTTGCACTATACTGACATGATGAAATTCTTGAAAATTCTCTTTCTCTGAAACTTCTGGTCAGATTTTAAAAGAAATTTTCGGAAATGTTCCTTGGGTGACCCTTTTCAAAACTTGTTCGTAAATTTTGATCCATCAAGAAACATGGCTCTCGTGGATGGGGGCTACTTGCTCTTATACAGAAATGAAGAATTCTTGAAAATTCTTCTTTTTGAAACTGATGGTCAGATTTCGAAATGACTTTTACGGGTGACCTTTTGAAAATTGCTTGGCAAAATTATGAATTTGGTTCCAATGTTTCAATACCTCAAAAAAAAAAAGGCTATGGTCATCTCAAAAATTCAGGTGAGCGATCCAAAGCCATCTTGGCCCTCTTGTTACAATTCGCTGTATGCAAAAAAAAAGATGTAGATCATTTTTTAGCTCACCTGAGCACAACGTGCTCAAGGGGAGCTTTTCGGGTCATCCGTCGTCCGTCGTGCGTCATCCGTCGTGCGTCATCCGTCGTGCGTCGTGCGTCGTCAACAATTCTTTAAACATCAACTCCTCCTAAACCACTGGGCCAATTTGGATCGAACTTGGCTGGAATGTTTCTTGGGAGGTCCTCTTTAAATAGTGTTCACAGAATTTGATTCCGTCAAAAACTCTGGTTGCCATGGCAACGAAATGGATTTTTTTAGGAATTTCATCAAAAATCTTCTTCTCTGAAACCGCTGGCCAGATTTTAAAATAATTTTACAGAGATGCTCATTGGGTGACCCTTTTTAAAAACTTTTCGTGAAATTTTGATCCGTCAAGAAACATGGCTCTGGTGAATGGAGGCTTCTTGCACTATACAGAAATTAAAAAATTCTTAAAAATTCTTCTTCTCTGAAACGGCTGGGCAGATTTTGAAATAATTTCACAGAGATGTTCTTTGGATGACCCTTTTCAAAACTTGTTCGTGAAATTTTGATCCGTCAAGAAACATGGCTCTGGTGAATGGGGGCTTCTTGCACTATACAGAAATTTAGAAATTCTTAAAAATTCTTCTTCTCTGAAATCGCTGGTCAGATTTTGAAATGATTTCACAGAGATGTTCCTTGGGTGACCCTTTTCAAAAAGTGTTCGTGAAATTTTGATTCGTCAAGAAACATGGCTCTGGTGAATAGGGGCTACTTACACTATAGGGCAATGAAGAAATTCTTAAAAATTCTTCTTCTCTGAAACGGCTGCTCAGATTTTGGAAAATTTTCATAGAGATATTCCTTGGGTTACCCTTTTCAAAACTTGTTCGTGAAAGTTTGATTCGTCGAGAAACATTGCTCTGGTGAATGGAGGCTACTTGCACTATGTGGAAATGAAGAATTTCTTGAAAATTCTTCTTCTCTGAAACGGCTGGTCAGATTTGAAAATTATTACATGGAAATATTCCTTTAATGCCGTTTTTCAAAATTTGTTCTCGAAATTTTGATAGGTTAAGAAACATGGCTCTGGTGAATGGGGGCTACTTGCACTGTACGGAAATTAAGAAACTCCTAAAAATTCTTCTTTTCTGAAACTGCTGGTCAGATTTTGAAAGGAATTTTACAGGTGACCTTTTAAAAATTGCTTGGAAAAATAATACTTTTGTTTCCAGTGTTTCGATCCCTTCAAAAAAAAAAGGCTGTGGTCCTCTCAAAAATTCAGGTGAGCGATCCAGGGCCATCTTGGCCCTCTTGTTTTAAATACGAATCAATAACATTGCAGGTGATTTCCGAATTGATGGGAAAAGTAGAACGCCCTGTATCAGAATACGAGGGTTCGCCCGCAGATCACTCGCCATTGACGGGCGTTATTGCAGAAGAAACCAAACAACTCATTGACAACGACGATACCAGCACTACTTCCGGTATAGATTCGGGTGCCTCGGATCAGGTCAGCCAAAGTTCTGACGAGGATAGTGATTTCGAACCGGATATTGATCCGGATATTACTATACCGAAACTTAATCTAAGACCTGAAAAATTAGATGCTATTTATATCCCAGAACCAAAACGAGGATGGCGTCAGTACGATTTTGACATGGCGAATATTGACTTGCCTCCATATGAATTTAAAAGTCCCTTCCCTGATTTTGTGGAGGAGATTGATCTGAAACAAATGGCGAAACTAAACTGGAACTGGCGAAACCATCTGAAAACTAAAACAGGTCCAAGAGATCCTGATCTAGAGGGCATTCTAGATAGACTGGTTGAATTCGAAAAGTTACAACTTGACACGGTCGAGTGGGAGACTAAACGCGCCATGCAGTTAAAAAGAGCAATACCTAAACGCAATTATAGTGCTAAAATCAAGGACAAAAGATGTGACTCTAGCTGTCTTCAAACTACCTGCTTCGGGGATTGTCCCGAAAAACTTGTGCAATCGAACACTTGTGAAAACTGCCGACAAGCACTTTGTACCGGAACTTGTAAGGATTTGAAGTATGAGCAGCGCATGCGTCAGCCTCGTGTTGAGGAAGAAAGACCGGTAACTCCTAAATCACCCTTTCCTCGTGCGTGTGTTTCCTGTCAAAAAAGACATAACGCGAAGTTTATAAACGCTAATAACCTCATTCTAGGTGCACAACGATTTAACAATTCTACATATTCTAGAGGTCAAAGTGCATTACGGACCAAGGATCTACGACCAAAGGGGAGTACGACGTTACCGAAAGATGTTCTACAAGAATTTGAAAAGTTAAATGTGGAGCCCACCCAGCCTTCCCGCCCTAGTACATCGATGTCTCTTGCAAGACCCAGGAGCCGAAATGCAATGCTACCCGGCAAAAGTTTTAATTCTCAACGTAAAAACTCCTTGACTGATATAGACAAAATAGGACAAACCTCGAAAAGGAAAAAGGTCAAATCTAAAACAAAACGACCGAAAACTGCTGGATAATGATAGTAATAGTTTAGATTGATTGATTGGTTGATTGTACGGTGTTTAACGCCGTTTTCAATACTATTTAACCCTTTACCCCACAAGGCATTTTAATGGAATATCTAATTGACTCTAAATAACAGCAAGGATGAAACAGTTTCTTATGTGTATATAACACCTTTTGATAGCATAGAAAACATTGTGGCAAAAGGTGAAATTGCTCGTCACGAGCAATTTCACCTTTTGCCACAATGTTTTCCGAAGGCTCCTACGAGCAATGCGTAGAAATGAGTATCTATGGAGTGAAGGGTTAAGTCATATCGCGGTGGCCAGTGCACATATCCATGGTTTCCTTAAGTCACTTTTACCAGTACTCCGAACAATTTTCAGTCTTTCCAAGCCACTGGCTGCTTTCCCACATAACCATATTGTCGAAATAATGGTCTGCTGTGGGAGAGGAATGAATTCTGTCGCAATGACTATCATCAGTCCTCGGAAAGAGACTGACCGAGCCAGGGATCGAACCCACGATCCCCTGCTCTCAAGTCCTGCACGCTACCGGATGAGCTACCGGTGCTCGTTAGTATACTACTCAAAATTTGCTAGGGATCACCCTAAAAGAGTCACTCTAAATATATATGTGGCATGTATCATGTATGGTTTTACAATAAGTTACATTGCCACACTGATCAATAAAATGAACGGTGGAAATGGATCTTTATGCCTTTTCCTCACAATGCCGACTGTTAAAGACACTGAGAAAGAAGCCTTTGGAAAACATTGTTGGAAAAGGAGAAAATGCTGGATACCAGCATTTTCTCCCTTTTCAACAATGTTTTATACCCTATTACAGACAGCATAGTGCACGTTGTATCTAGGTTTTGGTCAACAAATTCTTTCAACTTGGACAAATCTAGAGTTTTACAGCATGGTAAAGAGTTAATGCAAAACTGTTGTAAGATATAAACCCATATAGAAATATGTAAGTGATCCCTATCAAAGTTTGAGTAGTATAGTTTATTTTTAGAGTGGCGCACTGGTAAGATAGAAGTTTATAATAATAATGGTTTACAAAACGCGAAATTCTGCATGCTGACATGGGTAGATGCTATTCGCACACGCATTAACTCATTACCAAACAACAAAATTTTCGGTTTGTCCAAATCGAAAGCATTTGCAGACGACAAAAGAAAAGTGACTGAAAATTTGCAATTTATTTTGTGAAGGATGGAAAACATTGTGGAAAAGGAGAAAATGCTGGTTACCAGCATTTTCTCCTTTTCCTACAATGTTTTCTAAATGCTTCTTTCTCAGGGCATCAAAAGTAGGGATTTCTGTGGTGATGTTTACCCTTTTCACGGAGTATAACTCGTTTGTATTTTGTTGAACCCGTTCCCTCCTGAAACAAACTGGCAGCAAAGAACTTTTTAAACTTCTTTCTAAACTTAAGGATATAGTGGACCCCAATGGGATTCGTGTATCATCGCCTTTTATCAGCGAAAAAACGTACAGATTCGGCAAAGACTCGGGTAAAATCCGTAATCGATCGGCCGAGAGTCGCTGGTTTCCGGCATCGATTACGGATTACCCGAGTCTTAGCCGAATCTGTACGTTTTTTGGCGATGAAAGGCGAAGGTATTTTACAGAGTTTCCTATTACAGTGCAACAATTCCTTGATTACTTGTTCTTGTTTTTATTTTCATTGATATTTCGTAGGACCACACTCGTAATATCTGCCGCTTTGTCCGTCCGCCCATCTGCCCGTCCTCGACTTTGTTACATATCCGGGAGCATCCATACACAAATTATTATTATTATTATTATTATTTTTTATTAATGTAACTTCATGCTCAATAAACCTCAATTACACGAAGAGTTTACTGATATTTACAGGTTTTGACAGCAGATATATTAACTCTACCATACAATCCTGACTTTTAACGACCCGGTGAGAAAGGGTTTCAGAAAACATTGTGGGAAAGGAGAAAATGCTAGTAACCAGCATTTTCTCCTTTTCACAGAATGTTTTCTACCCTATCGAAGGCCTAAAACTAATTTGTAGCAATATTGAATTTGTCGTCTGCCGATGCACTCAGTTTGGAAGGGTCTAAAATTCGTTATTTTGGAAAGGGTCCATGAAGGAATGTCAAAATTTTCATTGCTCAGTTATCGGACTCCGTTCCTAGAAAAATATCACCGTGGCGCATTGCCTCTCTCTCGTATACAATAATATCGTCGGTTTGCTTCGAAAACCTCGTAACTACACTTTGTAACAAGCTGTACTTACGAGGTTTTCTAAGTAAACGGCGATATACGATACAGAGGAGATGAGCCGATGTGCTATTTTTAGTAACAGTATTCGACGAGCGACTAATGAAAATCTAAGTGTTCGATGACAGACCAATGAGGCATCGAAGGCCTGCAGTTTAACTCATTCCCAAACAAGCCCTGGTTTTACGTGTCTGCAGTAAAATTCTTTTGAAAACACTGTGCGAAAAGGAGAAATTGCTCGTAACGAGCAATTTCTCCTTTTCCCACAGTGTTTTCTACCCTTTTGAGGACTTTTTGCCATTTTTTCCAAATCTTAAATTGTCGTCTGCAAACTCTTTGGGTTTGGAATAGTCCAAAATTTGTTGTTTGGGAAAGGGTTAACAGAGATGATAATTTGTAGCCACTTTGTTGAGGCATTTATACGGACAGATTATTCTTCTCCGTGCTATTTTGATTAACCGTCTCCTCCGATACACTATGTTATTGTATTTATTACAAAAATTCTTTATTAAAAAAAGCCTAAAAATATTAGGCATGGTACATTATTTTGTAATGTTTCCTTTATCTTCCAAAACAACAAGCGTTATCAGCACAAATTCTTGTGTTATGACAAAATTCGTCATGTAAAACTTAAAGGCCCAGCAACAGTTAAACGTATACAACCAAAATGTTAATTATAAATAGAAGTTCAAATTAGACCATGTATAAGTGTTGAGATGAGTGTGAAGATGACAATCTGTATTGTACGCTTGCTCCAGGTGATAGACACTCATTAAAAAAAAATAAGTTTCAAAACCAGGTGAAAAGTGAGGAAAAGATGGAACTACTTGGCAACTTTTGACCTACTTTTAACCCTTTACCACACAGCATAATTTTAGACCTATCCAACTTGAAAGCATCTGCAGAGAATAATTTGGGAGTGGCTCAAATAATGCTATTTTTCTTTGATAGAGTGGAAAACTTTGTGGGAAAAGGAGAAAATGCTGGTTACCAGCATTTTCTCCTTTTCCCACAAAGTTTTCGAAAGGCCTCTTCCTCGGGGTCGTAAAAACCAGGGATTGTTTGGTAAAGGGTAAAGCAATGAGATAGCTGTATGCACTGCGGTATTCAGTGCTATAGATATGTTATGAAAATTCATGTAAATTGTTTTTCAGAGACGTCATTTTTGATGTCATTTTGTACTCGTTACATACAAGTGAATGGGTCTCATCATCTGACCTGTATTTCGTGAACTGCTGTTTTGCGATGAACAGAACCCTGACATTTGTTTGTGTTTGAGATATATAGGATCCGACATGAGTTTGGCTTTTGAGATTAGATTTTATGAAACAAGTCTAAGGAAATGTTATTAATTAAGAGAGCTTTTGGCGAGTTTAATAATATTTTCCATAACGAGTTTAATAAAAAAAATCTTATCTCTAATGCTCACAAATGTCAAATTCTTTTTATAACTATATTTCAAAAAATATAGATCAGTTGATGCAAGAACATTCATAAATGCACCCGCGGTATTTTCTATGAGACCCATACACTTGCATGAAATGCGTACAAAATGACATAAAAATGACGTCACACAAATGTGATACCAAACTTGTATAAGATAAGAAAATTTGTAATGGGTATATTACACTGAAAACATGGGAGGTTATGTGATAAAAAGAAATTGTATTAAACTCACCAATGAAAAATTTCCTTAAGTTGAGCTTGCCAAAGGCTCGCTTAAAAACATTTCCCTAGACTCGTTTAACTCATTACCAAACGACAATATTATAGACTTGTCCGAATTGAAAGCATTTGTAGATGACAAAATAAAAGTGTCTGAAAATTTGAAATTTGTTTTGTGAAGGGTAGACAACATTGTGGGAAACCAGCATTTTCTCCTTTTCCCACAATGTTTTCTAAAGACTTCTTTCTCAGGGGCGTCAAAGGTATGGATTGTGTGGTAATGGGTTAACAGAATTTTATCTCAAAGGCCAAGTAATGTCTGATCCTATATCTATCAGATAACCTTTTGTTGTTAGTGTAATATACCCATTACAAATTTTCTTATCTTATACACATTTGATATCATATTTGTATGACATCATTTTTGATGTCATTTCATATGTATTTCACAGTTATAAGTGGATGGGTTTGTTGATATTATCGCAGGTGCAGCTATAAATGGTTTTGCATCATTTGATCTGTATATCATGAAATATCATCATGTGATGAAAAAATAATCTGACATTTGTTGGCATTTGAGATATGTGGTATCTGACATGAGCAGGCTTTTGATATAATATTCTATTACATAACCTCCCTTGTTTTTCAATGTAATATACCCATTACGAATTTTCTTATCTTACACATGTTTGATATCACATTCGTGTGACGTCATTTTGTACCCATTTCATACAAGTGTATGAGTCTCATGGAAAATACCGTGGATGTATTTATGAATGTTTTTGCATCATCTGATCTATATTTTGTGAAATATCGTTATGTGATAAAAGAATGGGATAAAATTTTATTAAACTCATCAAAGGCTTTCTTAATAACATTTCCCTAGACTCGTTTAATAAAATCTTATCTCAAAAGCCAACTCATGTCAGATCCTATATTTATTAACCAAGTCTAGGGAAATGTTATTACGCAAGCCTTTGGCAAGCTTAATTAAATCTTTCCTTGACGAGTTTAATAAAATCTTATCTCAAACACACACAAATGTCAGATTCTTTTTATCACATAACGATATTTCACAAAATAAAGATTAAATGATGTAAAAACATTTATAAATGCATCCCCGGTATTATCCATAAGACCCATTTACTTGTATGAAACACAAACAAAATGACGTCAAAAATGACGTCACACAAAAGTGATATCAAACATGTATGAGATAAGAAAATCCGTAATGGGTATATTACACTGAAAACAAGGGAGGTTATGTGATAAAAATTCATGAAACTTGTCTAGGAAAGATGCTATTTAGCTCGCCAAAGGCTGGCTTAATAACATTTCCCTAGACTCTTTTAACAAAATTTTTTATCACATAACCTCCCTTGTTTTCAGTATAATATACCCATTTCGAATTTTCTTATCTTATACACGTTTGATATCACATTTGTGTGATGTCATTTTTGATGTCATTTTGTACGTGCTACATACAAGTGAATGGGTCTCAGAAAAAAAAACAGTGGATGCATTCATGAATGTTTTTGCATCATCTGATCGATATTTTGTGAAATGTCGTTATGTGATAAAAAGAATCTGACATTTTTGGGAAAAGGAGAAAATGCTGGTTACAATGGTTACCAGCATTTTCTCTTTTTCCCACAATGTTTTCAAAACTTTTCTTTTTAAAACTCTTCTTTTTCAGGGTCGTGAAAACCAGGGATTGTTTGGGAAAGGGTTAAAGTATCTCTATGATGCATCCTACCAAGGTAGTCATTATGTCATGATGCATTCATAAATTCTATTTTGCCTATCAACCTGCAGAATCATGAGATAAACTGGTCCTTTGACTTGCAGGGAACATATCAGGAGTAAAATGTATCAACCCAGGTTAGCCTGTGCAGATTGTGCAAGCTGACACAGGTTAACCCTTTATTCCATAGATACTCATTTCGACGCATTGCTTGTCGGAGCCTTTGGAAAACATTGTGACAAAAGGTGAAATTGCTCGTGACGAGCAATTTCACCTTTTGTCACAATGTTTTCTATGCTATCAAAAGGTGTAATATACACATAAGAAACGGCTTCATCCTTGCTGTTATTTAGGGTCATTTAGAGATACCATAGAAATACCTTATGGGGTAAAGGGTTAATACTTTATGCAAACTTGACCTTTCAGGCAAAAAAGGGTCAACACTTTTCGCTTTTTTGTAATATTTTCTGTATGAAAAGTGGTCATTTTACCTTATTACACAATCATTTTTGAACTATCAACTTAAATTGACCAGCACTATCGTTGATCTGTTTTTATCTAACTGATGTATGGAATTCCAAGATAATCCCTTTTTGTGAAATGCATTAAACCCCCTTTTTCACAGAGCATGGTTCATATTCAAATGAAAATTTCATTTTGTAAAACATAACACAGCAAGAGTTTCTAAATGTTTATTTTAAACAAGAAAAAAACTTAAACTTCATTTGTAAAAAAAAAAACAGTATTTATGAAAAATACAGATCTTATATTTGGAAAAGGTAAATGTACTTCATTACAAAAATTTACATGAGAAATATAAATTGACCTCAAAAAATATTCTTAAAAGAACTATATAAAAAGTTGCCAAATTTAAATTCTTAATATGGACACAACTGTAAAATATCACAAATCCATGATTTTGATTTAAAAAAAAAAATATCAATTCAATAAATATTTCTTTCTTTACATACTTTAAAAAAATTAGCTAGATATATTTTTGAAATCTTCTATCTTTATTTGCTAGCTTGACAAAGTGATTTAAAGAAAAGCTTTGTAACATGCTCTCTCCGCCTTGCTTGAATTCTTGATCGCTCCATATAAAGTCATGAACAGGGTAGGAAACTTTGTGAGGAAATACTTGCACGGCTCTTCGATTATCTCCCTTACTGACTCTGATCTGAAAGAAAATTCAAACATCATTATACATTTACTAATTCAATCCTTTACCACACGCTTACAAGTTTTAACAACCCTAAGAAAGAGGTCTTTTGAAAACATTTTGGGAAGAAGAGAAAATACTGATGACATAAAAATTGATCTGTAAAAAGGCCTATTAACTCTTAATCAAAGAACAAAATTTTAGACTGGTTCAAATTGAAAGCATTGCAGACAACAAATGGAATGCAACCAAAATGATAATTTCTGTCATTGGTAGGTTAAAAAACATTGTTGGTAAAGGAGAAAATGCTGGTTACCAGCATTTTCTCCTTTTCCCACAATGTTTTCAAAAGGCTTCTTCCTTGGGTTGTTAAAAGTCGGAATTGTGTGGTAAAGGGTTAATGCATCTGAAAAAGTTTCAACTCATGTCAATCTGCTCATTTAGTTCAGGCTAACAAGGGGCAAAACTTTTTGCTTTTTGTGAATTTTCTTCATATCAAAGGACCATTCTACCTCATGATGCAGTGTTACTCAGTTTTATTATATACCTAGCAGTGAAATCCTGGAATTTCCCGGTGTAATAAATTTTGATATCATCACTAGTGATGTTATCAACTTTCACTTTCACTTCCTGCCGTAATTTGGGAACTACTCTTTTTCTTCGACTACATTTTTTTCGACTTTCAAACGCAAAATTACAAATAATGATGTTAATAAGGTATATAATAAATAATAAATAGAATAATCAACTGGTTATTTTTGATATGAAAAATATCTCACTCGGATGTGTCGTAAGGCGTTAAAAAAAACGCCTAACAACGCATCCTCGTGAGATATTTTTCATATCAAAAACAACCTGTTGATTATCCTCTATTTATCACATAAATTCCTTTGTTTTCAGTGTAATATATCCATTACGAATTTCATTATCTCATACCCGTTTGATATCGCATTCGTGTGACGTCATTCTTGATGTCATTTTGCACGCATTTCATACAAGTGAATGAGTCTCATGGAAAATACCACGGGTGCATTTATGAATGTTCTTGCATCATCTGATCTATATTTTGTGAAATATTATTATGTGATAAAAAGAATCTGACATTTGTGTGTGTTTGAGATAAGATTTTATTAAACTCGTCAAGGAAAATGTTATTAAGCTCGCCAAAGGCTCGCTTAATAACATTTCCCTAGACTTGTTTAATAAAATCTAATCTAAAAAGCCGACTCATGTCAGATCCCATATATATACTGCAAATGAATAAATCATGGCAGAATAGTTGTGACCCATCACGCAAAAAGGGACCATCTGGGAATTCTGTACATCAATTAGATGACAACAGATCAAGGAGAGTGCAGGTCAGGTAACCCTTTACCCATTAAGGCATTCCTATGGTATCTCTAATTGACCCTAAATAATAGGAAGGATGAAGCTGTTTCTTAAGTGTATATGACACCTTTTGATAGCATAGAAAACGCTGTGACAAAAGGTGAAATTGCTCGTCATGAGCAATTTCACCTTTTGTCACAATGTTTTCCAAAGGCTCCTACAAGCAGTGTGTTGAAACGAGTATCTATGGAGTAAAGAGTTAAGTTGAAAATTCAAAAATGATTGTATAACAAGCTACATGTACAATGTCCACTTTTCAAACAGAAAATGTCATTAAAGTGGAAAGTGTCAACCCTGGGCAGCCTGTGCAATTTGCGCAGTCTGACCAGGGTTGACACTTTTCCCAGTTCCAAGAAGGTCCCTTTTTGCATGATGTGTCACAGTTGCATCTTCATTCTGTAACTGAGCATAGAAATTCATTCTTGCAACTGAATGCATACAGCCCATGCACTTTTTATATCAAATTAAGATCCCTACTTGTCAAGTACGAAATCAAAACCACTTACAGTGAATCGAAATGTGTACAGCAGTTGTACACAAACAAGACTAGTTCCACCACATTGTTTTTATACTGACGAAATGCCTTCATTTCTCGCATCACTATCGGTTCAATCTCTGGAATCTAAAACACAGAATAATAAAGAAGTTCTAGTTATCATGAAATTACACTAGAATCATATGTCCCAGAACAAAATGACAGACCGAGCAAAAAGACAGCTCTCTCTCTCTCTCCCTCTCTCTCTGTTTACCTTTCTCTCTACCTTTCTTTCTACCTATCTCTGGCCTCCTTTCCCACACACCCCTATATTGTTATTTCTCTCTGTCTCTGCCTGGTTCTCTCTCTGTCTCTGTCTGTCTCTGTCTCTTTCTCTCTCTCTCTCTGTTTTCCTTCCTCTCTACCTCTCTCTCTACCTATCTCTGCCCACCTTTCCCACACACCTCTCTAGCATTATTTAAGCCTCCTTTACAGAGCACAGTCCATATACATGTACCCTTACCCAGTTGACAATTCTCAAATGACAGGGGGATGTACCAATGATACTGATCATAGACTCTTTAACAGATCCATTCATAGGTATCCTGTTCCAAATACAAAGCAAAGATTAGTTAGTAGCATGAAATCTCATTTTAACCAAGAAATATCTTTTTTTAAAAAAAGCATAAATTGGCTCACATAAAGGCCCGCATGAGCTCTTAGTCCATATTTCTAACCAGTCACAAATTTCTTTTTATTCGTTTGAATATATTAATACCAAAAAGTATATCAAAAGACAGAACATTCAGCTGTACCAAATAGGAAGATGGTGTAAGGATCTACAAAATAAATAAGTCCACATTTTTGACCAATCAAAAATCACTGTTTAACTCTTTACCACACGAGAAAATTTTAGATTGGTCCAAAATGAAAGCATTTGCAAACAACAAAATAAAGGCAACTGAAAAATTGAAATTTGGTTTGGGAAGGGTAGAAAACACTGTGGGAAAAGGAGAAAATGCTGGTTACCAGCATTTTCTCCTTTTCTCACAGTGTTTTCAAAAGGCTTCTTTCTCAGGGGCGTTAAAAGTCGGGATTGTGTGGTAAAGAGTTAATCACTCAGGTATATCAGTTCCAAAAAAAGTAGATCAAAGCTGGCATAGTTGGCAATACCAAAAGATAAGCTGTTATTTTCAGTCTAATTTCTATTGGGACAATGTCAACTACGTTATCTGACCTCTATGAGTTGATAGCAATCAAGAGCATATATGGGTCTACAGGGAAGGAAGATTGGGGGGAGGGGGGGGAAATGTCTGGAAAAAGAAAATTCCTCCCATTTCCACAATGTTTTCAAAATGTTATCTTTCTCAGAATTGTTAAACAAAAATACTTATCACTTTCGTTTTGTCCCCTGCAAGTGCTTTCAATTTAGACAAGTTTCATCTATTGTCATTTGATAAAGAGTTAACCCATTCCACACAATCCCTTCTTTTGACAACCCTGAGAAAGAAGCCTTTAAAAAACATTGTGGGAAAAGGAGAAAATGCTGGTAACCAGCATTTTCTCCTTTTCCCACAATGTTTTCTACTCTTCACAAAACAAATTTCAAATTTTCAGTCACTTTTATTTTGTCATCTGCAAATACTTTCGATTTAGACAAAGAATTTTGATGTTTGGTAATAAGTTAAAGGAATCTGAAGATTCTTGGTGTACGTACCCAGCTTTGACATCTCGCAGAACGTCCGAACCTGCTATGATTATCAGTCGGAGTTGTTTCTCTTGGCCCCAAAAATAGGGATGCCTACAGCATTATTTGAAGAAGAGTAAAATTGAACAAACATTACAACACATCATGCAAGCGCCAAATAAACCGCCACACGCTTTTGTCCTGGAAATGCAACAATCACACTTTCATGGTAGCTTTTGTTGACCCTGTCAGCATAGTAGACAGTACATATTAAAGATCTTGGCCCATATTCACCAACCATTCTTAAGAGCGTTTTTTTATCTTATTCTCCAGAATTTTCTAGATTTGTAAGTAACACAACTCCTGATTGGGTAAACCATTCGGTTTAGCCAATCAGAAGTTGTGTTACTTACAAATTTAGAAAATGTTGGAGAATAAGACAAAGAATATTCTCAAGAATGGTGGGTGACTATGGGCCCTGGGCCCGTATTCACCAATCATTCTTAAGAACATTTTTTATCTTATTCTCCAGAACTTTTTAGATTTGTAAGTAACACAACTCCTGATTGGCTAAACCATTTGGTTTAGCCAATCACAAGTTGTGTTACTTACAAATTTATAGAATATTCTAGATTCGTAAGTTATACAACATCTGATTGGCTACACCATTTGGTTTAGCCAATCACAAGTTGTGTTACTTACAAATTTCGGAAATGTTGGAGACTAAGAATATTCTCAAGAATGGTTGGTGAATACAGGCCCAGGCTGCAAGTTTAGTTTAGCCTGATCTTGGTCCACACTAGCTGCAGAGGATACTATAGTTGTGAAAGGTTCTTTGAGGGTTAATGTGTGTACATATTACAGCTTTCCACAGAAAGCTGACAAGTCATGCTCTATTTCTAGAAATGTTATGGGTAAAGAAATGTCATAATTTAAGCTGGAGGGAATTATTTCCCCATCACAGTGAATATTTTCCTCCAGCTGAAAATCTGGAACTAGTTTTTTTTTGTTCTACTTTGCTGACTTGAGATCACTAGTTTTAAAAGTGGCATTGGTTGACAAATTAATCAGTGGTAATATATAATTTATTTCATCAGCTTGTGGTTAATATTGCGAAATATTGGCCTCAAAAGGGAAAGGTCCACGAGTTATTTCGGCACTTGTTATTAACACAAGCTGATGAAATAAACTCTATTTACAAAGCAATCCTGTGTTTTAACTCTACCAAACGACAAAATTTTTGACAGATCCAAATTGAAAGCATTTGCAGACCACAAAATAAATGTCAATCACAAATTGAAATTTGATTTGAAAATGGTTGAAAACATTTTGGAAAAAGGACAAAATGCTGGTTACCAACATTTTCTCCTTTTCCCACAACGTTTTCAAAAGGCTTTTTTCTCAAGGTTGTTAAAAATTGGGATTGTTGGGTAAAGGGTTAATGAAAAGGCTAATTTATCCATTAACAAGTACAATTAAGTTTCAAAAACCCACAACCTCTCCAGAGGAATGCCTACACTTTTTAATGTGCTTTGCAGTGAAGTTTCAGTCCAAAAAGGGATACAAATAGTGCTTGTAAGATATTGAGACAGGTGTGGTATCCCTTTTTGATTGTTGACTAGTACTTGTCTGCAGGGAATTTCTTCAGTAATGAAAGGGAAATGACAAAATGTCCAAGTTTTCCCATCTTCGCAAGCCAAGGGTGACAATCCACTACCCTACTCTACCTTTGGCTGATCAAGCTTGATTTTTTTACATTCCCTCGATACACATTTTCATTGGTTGCAGCTAGCTCTAACTACAACCAATCAAATCACTCATAGCATTTCATCTTTGATAAAAAATAGAATGAGGTTGTGGCCTTTCGAATAAAAATAGAAGGTAAACACAGATACCTCCGTGAATGTGGGCAAGATCTGTAATGATTTATAACCGAAAAACATTGACAAACAATAACAACAGAAAGTTTCAGTGTGACCAATCAATTATCGGAGGTTTTAGGCTATATTCCAGCACCTGACATGGAATGTCGAAGTACATTTCTGGTTATTGCTTCATGTTGAAGTATTGTATTTGTAAGCGGTTTGTAAAACAATATTTCATCGGCTATCAGAAATATGATTTAAAAGAGGATAATAAACAGCATCCAATAGGGGGTGTATCACAGGAATCTCGAAAACGGACGCAATCCGCCATAGTAAGATCCACATAGTGATCATAACCTTGGCTCGCTAAGATGAAGTTTTCCATGACAAGGACACAGATATTGTTGACACATATACAAGATTTTTTTCTTGAAAGCATTCATGCTGAAAACTCATCAGAATAAGGCCATATAAATAGAAAGCTGTTCTTACTTCAAAGTCTCTGAGATGCAGGGTCTCTCTGATTTGTTGATTGACATCATCATGCACAACAGATGACCTGCTTCCTCGTTGATGTATTCCATGGCGTAACCCTGGTTACCAATGTTCCAGATGATACTGGGTACCTCTGACCCAAATGGATTCTTCCCATTACTGAGTATATAGTAAATCAACATACCAGCAACCTGAAAGTGTGTAGAGAGCAAAATAATAATGAGCAATGTAATAAACTTTTAGATTTTCATCACAAGCCAGGTGCTGCCACCTATAAAATCTGAGTTTAAACTCAACTGGGTGATTTCGGCTGTCATGAGATACAGAGTCCGCCTCATAATCATAAGGTCCTGAGTTTGATACCTAGAAGCAGGTTTCAAATAATAAAATTTATGACATTGTGAGTTATGAGGCACTATGAATAAACCACTCAGGCTATCACCCTCATGGATCATTCATTGTGCCTCATAACTCACAAAATTAATGTGGTTTATTACGATAAACCACAATAGAAAGAAGATTATTTCCTGAATGACATGCACTGTATGATGTATCACAGTGATGCCTTAAACCCCCTTTTACTATGGCAAGGCTCATAATACATGTAGTACTATAAATACTGTGAGCTATTCTAGACATGTACAGCAAGTTTGGGAAGACCGTCCTGGACCCTTACTGCACTCTGTGTCGCAACACTATTCTCATGTTTTAGGAGGAGACAGTCATGTAGGTTGGAACATCGAATTCTCAGGTCAAAGGTACGGGGTTGTGATGTTACGACAAGCAGAAATCAACCTTTGGTACTGTCCACCAGATGGCACAACTACTAGTTAACTCTTTACCACACAATCACAACTTTTAACACCCCTGAAAAGAAGTCTTTTGAAAGCATTGTGGGAAAAGGAGAAAATGCTGGTAACCAGCATTTTCTCCTTTTTCCACAATGTTTTCTCCCATGTCATAGACAAATTGCACCATATGAGCCACACTGAAATTGTCACCTGCAAATGCTTTCAATTTTTACAAGGCTAAAATTTTGTCATATGGTAAAACACATCAAGATAGGATATTAAACATTGTGGGAGAAGGAAAAATTGGCTGCTCCTTTTCTCAAAATACTTCTAAGGATTTTCTGAAACAAAAACCTTTCTCCGCATCGTACACTACTAAATTAGCTCTTGTAATTTCTTAATAAACAATAAAATACAAAATTAGCTCTGGTTTTTTTTACCTCTGGCCTTATTACCTATGGCTTTTTTTACCGTTTTACCTCTGGCTTTTTTACCTATGGCCTTTTTACCTATAGATGGCTTTTTTACTGCTCACCGCTTACTGCTATAACATTATTCTTACCCAGATATCAGACTTGAATGACACTTTCTGCTTATGTACCAGCACTTCTGGAGCCAACCAACATTTTTCCTCTGAAATTGTTAAAAAAAGACATGTAGATAAACCAGAACTATCGTAAAGTGGACAAATATCCTCCACCTGCACCTTATAATTGGTTGACTGATAATTATAGTTAAACCAGTACAGTTGCCACCATTTCTTCATAGGTGGGGATATAAAGAGAAACGTGTAGTTCCACAGAAAGAGTACAAATGAAATTCACTGCTATTTTCAGTTGTTACAATGTGCCTACCTGCATTTATGGCACTGTATTTAAACAATCCTTGGAATTATTCTGTAATCGCTTCAATATCATTTAAGAAATAATCTTCTGCCATTCATGGTTTATCATGCAATAAACCACAGCTGCTGTGAGTTATGAGGCATAATAAATAATCCACGAGGGCCATAAAAATGCAGATGAAGATTATGTTTTATTAAATACCTAGCAGTGAAATCCTGGAATTTCCCAGTGTAATAAATTTTGATATCATCACTAGTGACGTTATCAACTTTCACTTTCACTTCCTGTTGTAATGTGGGAACTACCTTTTTTTTCGACTACATTTTTTTCGACTTTCAAACGCAAAATTACAAATAATGATTTTAATAGGGTATATTATGAATAGAATAATCAACTGATTATATTTGATATGAAATATATATCTCACTCGGACGCGTCGTAAGGCGTTAAAAAACTCTTGCTGCGCACTCGTTTTTTCAACGCCTAACAACGCATCCTCGTGAGATATTTTTCATATCAAAAACAACCAGTTGATTATCCTCTATCTGTTGAATAACTCACTTACTTTATGCAGAATGACATCACTTTATATAGAATAACGTAGATTTTACCTTGCTTTCATTGCACTGTGTTTATAATGCCAAATTTAACCCTTTCCCAAATATCAAATTTTGGACCCTTTCTAACCAAAAGAGTTTGCAGACGACAATCTTAAATTTGGACAAATTGCAGAAAGTTCTCAAAAAGGATAGAAAACACTGTGGGAAAAGGAGAAATTGCTCGGTACGAGCAATTTCTCCTTTTCCCACAGTGTTTTTTCAAGACTTTTACTGCAGACACGTAAAAACCAGGGATTGTTTGGGAAAGGGTTAAATTAACTTTTTACCACACAGTCACTACTTTGGACAATCCCCGAGAGGAAAAACTTTTGAAAACAAAATGGAAAAAGAAGAAAATGCTCATAACCAGAATTTTCCCCTTTTCCAACAATGCTATCTAATGTTTCAGGAACAAATTTACCCTTTACCACACAATCCCAACTATTAATGACCTTGAGACAGAAGCCTTCTGCAAAAAAAGCAAAAAATGCTGGCTACTAGCATTTTCTCCTTTTCCCACAATGTTACCTACCCTTCTGGAAACAAATTTCAATTTTTGAGTTACGTCTATTTTGTTGTCTGCAAATGCTTTCAATTTGGACAATTTGGACATAAATTTAAAAACAGACCAAGTTGTGCTCATGACATGTTCATGGCAATACATGCATTATCCCTCTACCAAACGACAAAATTTTAGACAGGTCAAAATTTTCCCACAATGTTTTCAGAAGGCTGCTATCTGAGGGTCATTAAAAGTCGGTATTATGTTAAATCATTTGAACCACATTTAATTTGTCATCTGCAAAATTAATGCTTTTAATTTGGACTAGTCTGAAATATAGTGTAGTAAAGCATTAAAACCTTTTCAGTCGGTAACAAATCCCATTGACAATTCACTAATTCATATCTTTCCTTATTGTTATTTTGTATGAGGGGCAATAAAAAAATACACAGACTTTTGCTCCTGAAAGGTCTTATTTGATTTGGATGAAATTTTCCTTGATACGGTCACATGTCTTATTTGAAATCAAATTTGAACTAAAACAACACACACACCCTACCTGTACTTACCGTCTGTATAATCCAAGAAAGGACCCTCCCTGCCAACATTTTTTCCTAGACCATATCCGGTAATTCTTATATTCCCGTCTGTGTCAATTACGATGTTTTCCGGCTGGTCATGCAATAGAAAGATTTTGAATTGTTTTCTATGGAAGAAGTGTTCCACCACTTAAGTCACAGTCTAAATTACTTTCAATCTTGACAAGTCTAACATTTTGTTGTTTGGTAAAAAAATGACCCTTTCCCTAACAGTTTTAACCCTTTACCCCATAAGACATTCCTATGGCATCTCTAACTGACCCTAAATAACAGCAAGGATGAAGCCATTCCTTATGTGTAAATGACACCTTTTGATAGCATAGAAAACATTGTGACAAAAGGTGAAATTACTCGTCAAGAGCAATTTCACCTTTTGCCACAATTTTTTTCAAAGGCTCCTACAAGCAATGTGTAGAAATGAGTATCTATGGAGTAAAGGGTTAACAACCCTGAGGAAGATAGCTTAAGAAAAGAATGTTGGATAAGGAGAAAATGCTGGTAAGTAGCAATTAAGCAACTTTTAAATTCACTTCTGCAATCATCAATTTTAAAATTCAGTGAAAATATGGAAAAAGAATTCACCAGTCTTAAGTCTTTACCAATTGACAAATTTTTAGACTGGTCCAAATTGAAAGCATTTGCAGATGACAAAATAAATATGACTAAAGAATTGAAATTTGTTTTAGGAAGGGAAGAAAACATTGTGGGAAAAGGAAAAAATGCTGGTTACTAGCATTTTCTCCTTTTTCCACAATATTTTCAAAAGGCTTCTATCTCAGTCATCAAAAGAAGGGATTGTGTAATAATGGGTTAAAGCAACAGCTCCTTTTCCCATGATTTTTTCAAATGATGCCAAGTAGAGGGGTGGAAAAAGTCAGATTTGTTAAAGTAATGGATTAAGCCTTTACTAAACAATCAAGAATTTTCAAGGAACCTGAAAACATCATGAGAAAAGGAGAAAATGTTGGTATTCAGCAAGGACCCTGAAAACATCATGAGAAAAGGAGAAAATGTTGGTAATCAGCATTTCCATCTTTTTCTGCAATGGTTTCTACTGTGTCTACCATTTGAGCTCTTTGTAATCTGTAACCTGCAAAATTAGCATTTTCTCCTTTTTCCACAATAGTTTCCACAGACAAATTCTGCCATATGAGCTAATTGTAATTTACTGGGTACAAATCCTTTTCAATTTGGACCAGGCTAAAATTTTGTCGTTTGGTAAAAAAATTTGATAACTTTCATTCGTTACCCTGAGTTCACCGTGCACCATCAGACAGTTCTGATGGAGGTTCTCAAGACCACGTAAAAGCTGCCAGATAAGTTTACTGTATGTAGTAGATAGGCGTTCCCTGCCAAAGGTCTGTTTCAGGTATATGAGATAGTCTGTAAGCGTGTACTCGTACAGGGTTTGTGCGATGTAGTAAATGCCGTCATGGAAACAGTAATCCTATTAATAGACAGATAAATATGGCATTCAGCTGAAGCTGAAGAAAAATGACTTTAAGGTAGTGAACCTGTAATACTTCTAGTGCAGCATGTCATAAAATTTCTTGACGGTTGATAAATGACAGATTTATACAGATATAATATTTTTGCACATTTTTAATCAACCATAAGTTCCTTTGATATCTGTCTTAAAATTATTTGTTGATACGTTTGTCAGATTTCAGAAAAGGAAGGTAATTATCATGTCACTTTGTAATGAGAATGTAGTGGTTTCAGATTTATAAATGATAATTCTAGGAAGGACAAAAAGGAAAAAGAAGCTCGGTGAACGTAATACAATAATACTCATTTTTAATCTTAGCAAATTTTGTAGGATAATATTATAGTGGAAATAGCTGTTTTCTATTACGAGTCCACTACGTTAATTCCTGGTTTTTACTACCCTAAGATAAAAGCCTTTTGAAAACATTGTGGGAAAAGGAGAAAATGCTGGTAACCAGCATTTTCTCCTTTTCCACAATGTTTTCTACCCATCTGGAAACAAATTTCAATTTTTGAGGTTACGTTTATTTTGTCGTCTGCAAGTGCTTTCAATCTTGACATGTCTGAAATTTTGTCGTTTGGTAGAGGATTAATGCATGTATTGCCATGAATATGTCAGGAGAACAACTTGGTCTGTTTCTGAAATTATGCAAATTTGGAAGTGAAGGTAGGGGTGGGGTTACGAGGGTGAAGCTTCCTTAACCATTTCCCAAACGACAACATTTTAGACTGGTCCAAATTGAAAGCGCTTGCAGACGACAAAATAAACATAATTTAAAATTGAAATTTCTTTCCATCTGGGTAGAAAACATTGTTGAAAAAGGAGGAAATGCTGGTTACCCGCATTTTCTCCTTTTCCCACAATGATTTCAAAAGGCTTCTACCTCAGAGTCATAAAAACCAGGGATTGTTTGGTAAAGGGATTAAATTTCAAAAGCTTTGCAGGTATACAAATTTTATTTTTTACAAGAAAAAAATGCATATGTCTTAACTTTTGGTGTTGACGGTTTTGACTTTTTATCACTAGTTACCAGCATTTCCTCCTATTTTACAATATTTTTAAAAGCCGTCCGTGTCACGATTGTTAGAGTTCAGGATTGCTTAGTAAAGAGTATTACTAGAGACCACTCCTTCATGCATGTCTTCATCCCGATTTAAATACAATACCTGACCGCTGCGTTAGGGAGATACGAGGGAAGGTCAATAAGTTTGTAGAACTCGGTATTTTTCTATACAATTCAAAATTTCTTCTTTCATTTTTTGGCAGTATAAACCTTTGTCAGTTGAATGATTACAGCCATTTAGTCAACTCATACTTTTTTTTGCTATTACTTTTTGTTGGAAAACCTATACCCATCGGCAAAAATGGAAAGTCAGAGGCCACTCTGTAGCAGACTTGAGCTCATTATCGTCCGGAAATCTGGCTCCAAGCAAGTGGGATATCAAATTTCAGAACAGACAATAATCACTTGGGGCTAGGTCTGGACTCTATGGTGGGTGATTTAACTGCTCGAGCTTGCACTCACGAATAGCCGCTTGTGCAACTCTGGACTAGTGCTCTGAACTCAATATTCTGACTTTTCATTTATGTCTATGGGTATAGGTTTTCCAACAAAAAGTAAGAGCAAAAACTATAAAGTGTTGACTAAATGACTGTTATCATTCAACTGGCAAAGGTTTATACTGCACAAAAATAAAAGAAAAACATTTGAATTGTAAAGAAAAATACCGAGTTCTACGAACTTATCGACCTCCCCTCGTATCTCTTTAGCTCTTTCAAAAGAGCAAGAATCAGATTCAATAAAAAACTGGATATATACGGACAAGGAACTCACTTTATATTTAACCATAAAATACTTTGAGACGTCCATGTCTACAAGATACTGCAGCTCCTTTTGTGTGAACTCTCTTGTCTGACCATCGATCACTTTGATCGCAACTTCTGTTCCGTCTGTGAGAAATCCAAGGACAGTGGAGTCGGATCTGTTTAAATTTACGTAAAAAATTTGGTTAATGATATACAACTTTAAAATAAGAAACTATTTACAAGTCACATATGTAGTGATTAAAATAAATTTAGCTGCCTGAGGCCTGCCCTCCACTACAACCCCGATTGCTTGTCGAAGGGTTGCAGATGAAAAATAGCTAATTTCAGGGAGCTTTCGGGATGAAAATGGGTGGAGCTTAGCAAACAGGGCTCGTTTGGCAGTGATACGTGGAACAGTATGCGAAAGGTTGCCAAAATCTTACCAAAGTATGCGGATCCAGTACAGAAAAATGCCGATCGGTTCAGGATTGTTGACCGAGTGTTTCCCCATCACGCAGAATACCTGCAGTTCACTTGCAAAACATACAGAAGCCTTATTAAGAATCAATGCCGACATGTTGGGGATGTGAGTGCAAAGGTATATATAGGCGAGTTATCTGTCCTGAACTGCTCGGGGTGACACAGTGAAAAGAATCTGACATTCGTCGGTGTTTGAGATAAGATTTATCAAACTAGTAAAGGAAAATGTTATTAAGCTCGCCAAAGGCTCACTTAATAACATTTCCCTTGACTCGTTTAATAAAATCTTATCACAAAAGTCCACTCATGTCAGATCCTATATTTATCACTCAAGCTATGTTTAATTCATTGTCTGTAAATGTTCTAAGATTTTGCATCTGGTATAGAGATAACCATTTACCTAGTAACAGATATATATGATCGGTCACTTTCATCAGCTGGAATGACCATTTTGCTTATTATCATTTGTTTTTCAACAGGAATATTTCTCATCTTCCAAAGGCTATCTTTCCATCTCACACTTTTGATCTTATCTTGAAGCATGTCGGCAAAAATGTTTCGTATCTGCTTCGTGACTTCCATCTGCATGGCTGACTGAGCTGACTGTATGGCATAAATGTTTGCTTGGTTACCCGGCACTTCTGGTATTCCTGGCTCCTGTGTAGGGACAGATATCCCCAGACACTCAGGGTCAACAACAATGGCCTCAGACTCTTCTTGAAGTAATTTATATCCCATTGACCATGACTGAAAGTTGTACAGATTCACAGCTGCTGTCTGAAGTCCTAGAGTGTCAAATTTGTCTCCTGAAGCAAGTGTACCCATGCTTTTTCCTCCAACACACACTGCACTAGGTTTCCTTGCTGGATTGGTTTCTTCATGACCACTTGTAAATTGCTGCACTTGTAGTAAATCTTTGGTTGGATTATTGTTTCTTGCTTTCATTGTGTTACGTCTATGCTCAATGAGCTGGTAATACTGTTGACGGTTCAGTCCGGCACATGAAGCATAGTAAGCAAACAGAGTTTCATCATGTGTAGACTTAATACTCTTTTCTATATAATCTTGACGTTCTGCCAACTGCATTAATTGTATTCTATGGACAAGGGAAAACTTTGATGGGTCCACCTGTCCCGATAGTCTTGTTTCATCATGAAAACTTGGAAAGAAATGAGTTTCTTCTTTCTCTTTATCACCAGAAAGAGAATCTGGATAACATATGCCTTCTATAGCCATCTCCTTTTCAAGTTGATGAGCATTCTCCAGCAACTTTTCACCAAAAGACCAGTTTTTTGTAGACAGGGGTAAATCATCTTCATGTCTGGTTTTCATTCGCCTTTTATTTGACCAACCTTTGTGAGCCCTATGTGTACTAACAGTGTCATGACCCTGTAAACTTCTAGGCTCGTTCACAATTACATTTCCAAGGAACCTTGATTTTTGTAATGGTCTGTATCCTGTACTTGAACATGAAGTTGAAGCTGTCTGTACCAAGGGCTTGTGAAGAGCACCGCAACCAATAATAGCTGGATCGAAGTAAACAAGATCTTGGGCTACACTGCCATCAGTGATAACTCTGTCAGAATCAATATTCATTTCCTTAGTGTTTTGAGGCTGGATAGCAGAATTCTCACCATCAACTTTGTCACAAAATGCAGAATTTCCACCATAATCTTTGTCACAAAATGCAGAATTCCCACCATCAACTTTGTCACAAAATCCCTGCAATTCATCAGCCCATTTTGGAACATTGTCTTCTATGTTTTCAAAAATGTCACCAGTAGATGAATCATTCTCTTGAACAACAGTTTGCATGTGCAAAGAGTTCGAAACAGGATCCGATGGTTTGTAAGTATTACTGTTACAATAAGTTTCAACTTGAATTTCATCTTCTTTCCTACATTCAGTTTCATTGAAAGTTTCAACTTGAATGTCAGTTTCTTTCCTGAGTTCAATTTCATTGAATGTTTCATCATTTTGGAAGCTGTTGTGTAAATAGCTTAAGTTTTCTGCAGGATCTTTTGTATGAATTATGGTGTCAGTTTGACTTAAAACTTCTGTGAAATTTTCACGGCCAAATTCCCCAATTTCAGCCACAGTTTCCCATGTCCATTGAGTTGGAGTCTGGTCAATTACTGAATCTTCACCAGCAATGGATATGGGTCGATCAGTGGGCTCTGCCAGTAAATCAGGACTAGTTTGAGATATCCCTCTTCCATCTTCATTACTTTCCAGGGATCTTTGTAGCACTCCACCATTTAATGTATTGCATTCCTCATGAAAATAAAATGTGAAAACTCCAGGTGTGTCATTTTTCTTTTTGTCCTCTGTCTTTTTTACCTGTGCATCTGAAAGCAGAGATGGAAAGTCTGCAGCAACAAACTGAACAGGTTTTGGTTGATCAATGGAATCCCTTTTCAATATCTTTATCTGGTTGTCTGTTTTACTTTCCATTACTCTAGGCTTTACTTTAGCAACGTCTGCCCATCTAGTTCTACTGTTACAATTCAGTGACTGTACTTTGTTATTTTGTGGAGGATGTTCTTGTTTCTGTCCATGCTTTCCTTTGTTTCTACTTGGTGTTTCAGCAACATTTGAATTTTCATGATCTAAAGATGTTTTATTTGACAGGTTAGCTCTCTCTCTGTTTGAATTTTTCTTTGCTTGAACTGTTTTCCATTGATCACAAACTGTTGGAAACTCTGGTTCTACTAGATACACTTTGTTAACAACTTTGGAATTGCAGTTACCGTCCTTATGCAAGAAAACTTCATTGCAGACCTTTTCTACTTTCTCTGCTTTTTCATTTACACACGACTTATCACAGTCCAATGGTGCAGGTATGTTTGGCTTGGCAGAGCTTTCCTCACCATGACAACTAACATTTTCAAACTCTTTCTTCTGCTTGTCCTGCTTTTTCTGTTTTTTCTTCTGTTTCTTCCTAACCTGTCGCACTTTTTCTCTTTCTTCCTCCTCTAATAGCTCATTCATGTTTCTTTCTCGTTGTTCTGTCTGAATCTCGTTTACTACATCATAAAAATGGTTCCATACTTTGTATATCTTACCAAAATGTGCTTTAGTGAGACACCAACCAAACTCTGGATTTGGTGCGATGTATTGTTTGAGATTCTCTTTCTTGAAGAAGTTTATGTATTCTGAGACAGACAGATAGTGTTTTTTGATCCAGGTTCTTCCTTCTGGTATAACTGCCAGGCCAATCATTGGTAGAAACACGGCTATGATACTGCGTTCAGACATTTTCCATACTTCTGTGTAATACTTGGTCACCTCAATCGTAAGATCAGGTCCCTTGCAGTTGAGATATTGTCTGAGAAACTTTAAGTCAATAGGATCACCAAATTTAAACATGATACAGAAGAGAAGATGTGATCCAGATATCACTATGTCCACACTCTGGATGTGCTCCTCCATCTTATATGCTATCCGGTGAATCACTTTCTGGTTATACATAGCTGGTCTTAACTCTCTGAAGTTAGTGCATTCAACAAGTAGTGGAAGGTATTTATCAGCTAGTAAAGTTTTCTCTTCGTCAGCAATGGGTGGTGATTGAATGTAGTCTAGACGAGCCTATTTCGCCAAAATCGATACATATAAGGGCTAAATCAAAAGTTTGCAGAATTTCTTCATTTTTTTTTTTATGTCTACTTGTTTTCAGATTTCACTTGTGTAATAATGATTTTACATTAATCCCCAATTAGCTTTTCAACAAACAACAAAATTTTAGGCTTGTCCAGATTGAAAGCATTTGCAGATGACAACATAAATGATACTGAAAAATCAAAATTTGATTTTGAAAGGGTAGAAAACATTGTGGGAAAAGGAGAAAATGCTGATTACCAGCATTTTCTCCTTTTCCCACAATATTTTCAAAAGGCATCAATATTAGCGTTGTGACAACTTGTCAAAAGTCATTGTGTGGTAAACAGTTAAGAAAGCACCTGTCTTATTTTCCTTTTGAATATTTTCATTGTAAACAGCGTGCTCTGGTTACCAGCATTTTCTCCTTTTCCTACAGTGTTTTCAAAAAGCTTCTTTCTAAGGGATTGAGTGGTAATATGTGTGGATCTATGATAAGTGGTTGTATACTCCTTATCTTTCGCTAAAACAAACTTGTTACCCAATTCTTATCAATTTTCTCCATCAAGTATTTAGTAGGTCATAGAAACACTGGTTTATGTAAACCACAGGCGTTCATCATATTTTCTCGAACTTCGCCAATTATTATGGCGTCACACATTAGTCTTACATATAACATTATATACGTGGTAAAGTTTGTCATAACACATATGCCTGTGATTTGAACATACTAAATGTTAGTTGTTAAAGAATGAAAAGAAACTTTGATGATCTAAAAAATTGTTATTATTTTTGAAAATTTGATAACCTAAAATTGTTATAACATGTATTTTAGAAACGCATCTTTGCTACTGTAAGCTTGACCTTTCCTTATGCATCATTCTTTTGTCGACTTTTAACGACCCTGAGGAAGCAGCTACAACATGAAAATACAACATTAATTGTAAAATTTTACCTTAATGAACATTTCTCTGTCTTCTTCACAGATGTGTCTAAGTAAATGTTTTATCATTGCACCTTTTCTTGCCTTGAACGCTTTAAAAAAACATGTAAATCCTTCCTGAAAGGGAAAGTTAGATCTTTTCATTCCTTTACCAAAATGATCCTATGTTTATGTAAGGCCAGGAAAGCGGACTTCATTGTGAAAAACGGAGAAACTACAGGTCACTGACAATTTCTCCTTTTTTCACATTTTTATCATCTCCAAGACAAATATTATCACTTCAACCATATTTCATTTGTTGTCAATAACTGCTTCAAAATGTAAACAAAACGCAAACATTTTACATTATACATGTATATTTCTGTTTTAACACATTGTGGGCTATAATTCTTGTTATACAGTTATATGATAAAAAGAATCTGGCAGGCTTTTTTTTTTTTAAGGTAAACAATTTTTAAGCTCGTCCACAAAAAAAATGTTATTAAGCCAGCCAAAGATTTGCTTAGCAACATTTTTTGTACACTCCTTTCATAAAATTTTATCTCAAAAGCCAACTCATGTCAGATCCTATATGTCCTTCTTTCAAAGGAGTGAGTTGGATCTTACACATGGAAATTCACACATGTGCAGGTGTGGGTCTCATATGTTTGGTTTCACAAATGTATAGTTTTGTATGAAATGGTTTCACATATTTGTGCTTTTGTATTATGTGTGGATTAATATATGCATGAATTCACATATGTGTGGTTTTGCGTATGTATGGTTCCGCATTTGTGTGGTTTCACAGTCATGTGTGTGTGGTTTTGCATATATTTGGTATTACATATATATGGTTTTGTATATTCTGATCTACATATTGTGATTCATTGATATGTGGTAAAAGGAATCTGAAACTGGCTGACTTTTTAGATATAAGTCTATTTAACTTGTAAATAAAAATGTTATTGAACCTGCCACAGCTTCCTTAATTTTACACTTTATAATCTTATTGAAATTTATCTCACTTGCCAAATTGATATCAAATCCCATATATCTGGATGACATGATTGTGTTGTGACCAACAACATGTATGATTATTTGTTTTTTAAAGGTTTTTTTTTTTTTTTATAAGAAAAAAATATGATCACGAAAGGAGAACCTCTTCAAATTTACTTACCATAAAAAACAAATACCAACATGTATAGTACTTACATTATCTTCCATAAGGACCTCTGCGCCTGCACGTAGTAGATAGTCAACACTGTTTGTGTCCCCATTAGCTGCGGCTATCATTAATGGTGTGATACCGGTCTTCTTTACAGCATCAAAAAGATAACAAATCATTCAGTGTTTTGAAATCAGTGAATGAGGGCCTGTATTCATCCACCATTCTTGAAAATATTCCTAGTCTTAATCTCCAAGATTTTCTTAATTTGTAAGTAACACAACTTCTGATTGGCTTAACCAAATGGTTCAGCCAATCAAAAGTTGTGTAACTTTCAAATATAGAAAATTCTGGAGAATAAGACAAAGACTGTTCATAAGAATGGCTGGACAATACGAGCCCAGAATGGCAAAAAGTGATTAAGACCAAGATATTCCCAGACCCATCCTTGAGTCCCCGAGTCTCAGAGCTTGAAGAGTGGGAGATGGATAAATTTCATGACCATTCTAATGAGTTATACTTCAAAATATCTACAGGAGCATTTCTACTACATTTTGGAATATATTCAGGTCGCTAGGTGGTAGCTAGCATGGGAGCTAAGTGGTAGCCAGCATTTTCTCCTTTTCCTACAAAGTCTTTCACTCTTTCAGTAACAAATTATTATTTGTTTCAAATTGAATTTGTTGTCTGCATATGCTTGCAATATGGACAAGTCTAAACTTTTGCAATCAGTGAAAGAGTTGATTTAATGCGTTTTTACTGGATTTCCAAAACTGGTCTGAAAACAGCCTGTATGGTACAGTGCAAAAACTACCATAATTGGGAGTACATTAGTCATCTCTGCACCAACAGTATTTCTAAAAAAAAAGCCAGACATTATCATTAAAAGCCGCCTGCTTCAACACAATACATAGAGTTTATTTCATCAGTTTGTGGTTAATATGGGGAAATATTTGCCAAAAAAGGGAAAGGTATGCGAAAATAACGAGTGCTGTAAGGCACGAGTTATTTTTGCGGACCTTTCCCTTTTGAGTCAAATATTTCCCCATATCAACCACAAGCTGGTGAAATAGATTATACATTATATTTCCTCTGATTATTTTGTTAAAGAAGGACACTTTTAAAACTAGTGATCTCAAGTCAATTAACCGGATAATCGATATTTTCAAAAAAAGTAGTTCCAGATTTTTGGCGGGAGGAAAATATTCACTGTGACGGGGAAATAATTCCCTCCGGCTTAAATTACAACATTTCTTTACCCATAACATTTCTAAAAATAGACACATATAAAATATATCATAGTGACATAATCTACATGTATGAGGAAATGGTTTACCGTATTCTGTATGTTGGGATCAGCTTTATTCTGCAGCAGGAAGTTCAAACAACACTCCCACTTCTGTTCAGCTGCAAGATGAAGTGCTGACATCCCTTCCTGCATGGAGATACAAAAAACATTCATAAATTATAAATAATTATATTCAACAGACAACCGTCTGTTTCTATACTAGGTCTTTGAATTTAGTAATAACAATATCATTTTTGTTTTTAACCCTTTACTCCATAGATATTCATTTCTTCTCACTGCTTGTAGGAGCTTTTGGAAAACATTGTGGCAAAAGGTGAAATTGCGCGTGACAAGCAATTTCACCTTTTGTCACAATGTTTTCTATGCTATTAAAAGGTATCATATATACACATAAGAAACTGCTTCATCCTTGCTGTTATTTAGGGTCAATTAGAGATACCATAGAAATGCCTTATAGGGTAAAGGGTTAAACATGGGAGACTGTATTCATCATCAACCCTTAAATAAATTCTAATTCTTAAATGGTTTGTTGGTTGGTAACTGGTTACTAAATTTTTAACCATTCTACAGTCTATCAATTTTTTACAGGTTTTTTCTCTCTGAGTGTAAGGATGTAACTTTAAAAACGAGAAGTATCAACAACCAAAGACAAGAAATAAGAAAATTCATTTCATGCTTTCAGGTAGTTTATCAAGAAACATTGGTGAAATATTGTTCAATATTCTATGGTTATTAGCAATAAAAAATATTAATTTTATTTTCTAGCGAAGGTACAAACAATAGTTCTAGCGATATGAAATTTATTTCATGTTTTCAGGTAGTTTATTGAGAAACATTGGTGAAATATTGTTCGATATTCTATGGTTATGGCCAAGAAAAATATTTATTTTGTTTTCTAGCAAAGTTGGAAACAATAGTTTTAGTGCTCCACTCAACATGATGTAAATATGACATATTTATCACACATTTCTCTTGCTTTACATAATATTATAATGCATTGTTATGCAGAGGAGGTATGCCACGAGGAATTACAAAAAAAAAAAAACTTACAGGATTTTGATGTCAGTTTCCACAAAAAAGGGTTACAAGCATGAAATAGATAGATATTTTTTTCGTGAAAGATCAAAATTTATTTCACCTTGTGAACATCTTTGGCAATATTTTTCAATAATTGCTGAAAATATTACCACCGATGTTCATAGGGTGAAATGATTTTGTGCTACATGTGAAATATTTCTGATGATGTTCATAAGGTAAAATAAATTTCAATCTTGCACAGAAAAAAAACAAATATCCTCTATGTAAAAAAAAAGTTTAAAAATTTACCACATTTGTATGGTTGATATTTAGATCTGTCCTATAGGGCCAAACAGTGTTGATGATGTTGGCATCTGAAGACTTTATGGCTCGCATCAGAATATTGTCCCCGGCCTTCAAAAATAATAAATACAGTGAAATAAGTTTTAAATCTTTAATTTAAAGTTGTTTAACCCATTACCATACAATACCTACTTTTGACGCCCCTGAGAAAGAAGCCTTTAGAAAACATTGGGGAAAAAGGAGAAAATGCTGGTAACCAGCATTTTCTCCTTTTCCCACAATGTTTTCTACCCTTCACAAAACAAATTTCAAATTTTCATTCACTTTTATTTTGTCGTCTGCAAATGCTTTCAATTTGGACCAGTCTAAATAACTGACGTTCGGTATTGGGTTTACTCATTACCTAACGACAAAATTTTAGACTGGTCAAAATTGAAACCATTTGCAGGTGACAAAATGAAAGTGACTGAAAATTTGAAATTTGTTTTGTGAGGGGTAGAAAACATTGTGGAAAAAGGAGAAAATGCTGGTTACCAGCATTTTCTCCTTTTCCCACAATGTTTTCTAAAAGCTTCTTTCTCAGGGGCATCAAAAGTAGGGATTGTGTGGTAATGGGTTAATGCCATTTTCAACATTCAGTTATATCACTGCTTTCAGTGCACCAATCCAAGCTTTCCTGGAATTCTGATACTGGTACTTTGTACAAGATTCTTCCCAAACCACTGGCTGCTTTTCTCTCATAACCAATATCCACACAGTGATCAGCGGCGAGAGTGGAATGAATCCTATTGCAATGACTATCATTCATTTCAGGAAGAAACAGTTAGAGCTGGGGATCTTAAAGGCGGCCCTTCAGATTTTGTTACGAAATTTTTACCAAATTACAAAAAAATCATCATTATACTCCCAAAGCCTTATAATTTTCATTCATAAAACCCCAGTGGTCAAAAACCATCCAACAACAAGAGAAATTTGAGATTTACTACGGCCCTGGTCGACACCGACCAGAAACACGGTCTATTTTTACATGAGCAACTCATTCATTTACATACCAGAAATACATAGACGAACCTTCAAACATAGCGTCCGAAGAAGACATTATGGAAAATAATCACATGTTTGTTATGTTATGGAATTTAAGCGTCATTAGTCATGTGCCAGCCACATAACATTCCCACAATACTTTTTTTTATTTCTGGCGGGAAATCTAAAAATAGCCTAAGAGGCTACGTAGCCTTTTAAGGGAATGCCATCAAAATAAATGTTTTTTCGTAATTTTATGATTCTTAATTTATGATGATTTGTACTGTTTTTTCATATAGATTTCCGTGATATATACATATTTTTTCAATTTGGTGTGATGTAAAAAACCTAAATACCCAACTTTAACTTTCATTTCCTTTACCCTACCAACTGTGCTATTGGAGAAAGATATACAATATTCTGACTTGTCTATATGTAGACCATTTTTAGATCAACGGTTAACTTAGGTTCAAAGAGCAGAAAATATTGTGGTAATAGGTGAAAAAAGAATATTGGTAAGCATTTTCTCCTTTTCAGCATTTTTTCAGAGGCCTTTTTAGGGGATCTTTCAAACCTTACCTTACAACCCTGAATTTTAACAACCTTGTGAAAGACAACTTCTGAGAACTTTAAAGCTGCATTTTTTTTCTTTTTCCCGAGTGGGTCTAATCCTATCTTTTTAAAACAAAAAAAAACTAATTTTTGAGTGACATGTACATGTACAATTTATCCTCTCCAAATGCTCTAACTCATTACCAAACACAAAATTTTAGGCTTGTCCAAATCAAAAGCATTTGTAGACAACAAAATAAAAGTGATTGAAAAGTTTAAATTTGTATTGTAAACGGTAGAAAACATTGCAGAAAAAGGAGAAAATGCTGGTTACCAGCATTTCTCCTTTTCCCACTATGTTTTCTAAAGGCTTTCTTTCTCAGGGTCGTCAAAAGTAGAGATTTCGTGGTAATGGGTTAAGGTTTGAATAAGCCTAAAATTTTGCCTGTTTTACTAATTAAACTCTTTACTAAAAAAAAATTTTAGACTTGTCCGAATTCAGAGCATATGCAGAGGACACAATGTGACTCAAAAATTGAAATTTGACTTTGGAGGAATGGAAAACATTGCACAAAAAGGAGAAAATTGTGGTTACCAGCATTTTCTCCTTTTCCTACAATGCTTTCAGAAAGGTTCTTCCTCCAGTTTCTAAAAACTAAGCATCGTTTGGTAAAGGGTTAAACAACGGATTGTTTGATAAAGAGTCACCGATGACATTCGACTTGTCACTGTAAGCTGAATGGCGCAATACTTACACTGTCTGTTAGCGCAATGTTCGCACCATTCTGTACAAGTATTTTCACGACCTCGAGATGTTTGGCTCGGATGGCAAGATGCAGAGGCGTACTTCCATCATGTAAGCACCGACCATTGGGGTCATGACTAGATCTGCCACTGGAAGGATCTTTTTCAAAGTAGTGTCGCATCTTTTCTGGTGAGTTTATGGCTGCAGTTATGACTAATGGTATGGATATCTGTAAAAAGAAAACTCAACATTTTAAAAATTTCATTATTGCAGGTTTTTTTATGCTCTTATAGAAAAAGTGAAACACATTAGCCTAGACTACATATATCATGTAGAAGGACTTTCTATTAGCTTTTTTAAAATATTATTGAAAAAGGTAAATGTAGTTGGTTACATGCATGGGAGTGAGAAAAGTGGTCTGTGAATAAGAAAGGTGGTGCAAGAAAGCCAAGAAACACATACGTAGATGCGCTGACCGGCGTGCGTTGACCTGAACTAGTAGTCCGACGGCTTAAATTAACCCTTTCCTAAACAATCCCTGGTTTTTACGACTCTGTGATTGAAGCTTTTGGAAACATTGTAGGAAAAGGAGAAAATGCTGGTAAACAGCATTTTCTCCTTTTCCCACAATGTTTTCTACCCTTCTGGAAACAAATTTTAATTTTTTAGTCACGTTAATTTTGTCGTCTGCAAATGCTTTCAATTTGTACCAGTCTAAAATTTTGTCGTTTGGTAAAGAGTTTTAAAATTCCAGTTATCAATCAAGATCGATAGATTTCTAAACCCATGGATTTATTTGATCTACTTACATCATAGCGAGATTTATATGTCCCAGCTTCCCCAGTCATTTTGGAAGATGCCTTATAACAGGAAACTTCATCGGAAGATTCTCCTTCATTTGATACGTTTTTCTGCTTTTGTTTTGCTGTGCTCGATCTTGCCGTCATCTTTGACGACCCTTGATGTATGGAGCCTGGGGCGCGCGTTCCGTCCTCTTCGTTGCATGTGTTCAGTTTTGCTAAATCTATTTGTTGTTTCCTAGATTCAGTTGAGCTTTCCTTTTGGCTGTTTTTTCCATTTCTGCAACCAGATTTATATTCATTACTAGTTTTCATACTTTTCTCAGTGTCTGCGTCAATTTCATTTATTATGGGCTTGTTATTCATGACGTAATGAGACGTCACGCGGTGCGAACGTTGTGCACGGTGACTGGCGCAAAGATTTGAAAAACAAAAATCCGCGTAGTAACTGATGGATTGATCGACGTTTTATTTCAATTTCAACCTTCTCATTTCTTCGAGCTCACGCAGGAATGTAGTATGCCTAAACCTAAAGACCAATTTCGTTTTTTATTTCATTATTTTTCATCACACAGAAATCTTAACACTTTTGGGAGCGGAGGACAAATTTTGTCGTTTTAGTTCAAATCTAGGTAGTAAAGTTAAAGAAATCAGTCGTTTTGCGGACAATAGATCTTATATGGAGTTCAGGTACTACAGATTGTGAAGTCTGATGATTAATTGACTGATTTGTCGATTAACTGATAATGCCATTTTCAATATTATGTAATGTCACGGCAACCAATGCACCTCTCCATGATCTCCGGAAGTTTGTTTTACCAGTCCTCCGCACAATATTGTTTCCAAGCCATTGGTTGCTTTCCCACATAACCACCGTCGAAACAATTTTCAGCCGTACGAAAGAAATTAATCCTTTCGCAACGACCATCACCAATTCCGGGAAAGAAATCTGCCGAGCCGGGGATCGAACTAGCAGCCCCAGTTCTCGACACCTATATGCTTCCGATTGAGCTTCGGGGGCTCACCTCGTCGCCTGATCTATTATCTTCATTTTCTCCTTTTCCCACAATGTTTTCTACCCTATCGTTGAAAAATTGCACTATTTGAGCCGTACTTGAATTGTCGTTTGCAAATGCTTTCAGTTTGGACAAAACTAAAATTTTGTCGTCTGGTAAAAAGTTAACACCTTTATTTAGTTTGAAAAGGTGCTAAAAGGAGAAAATGTTGGTAACCAGCAATTTCTTATTTTCCCACAATGTTTTCTACCCTATCGAAGAAAAATTGCACCATTTGAAGCGTACCGAAATTGTGGTCTGAAAATGGTTTCAATTTGGACAAGATTAAAATTTTATCGTCTGGTAAAAAGTTGATTCCTGTAGTTAGTTTGAAAAGGCGCTAGGATTTGGGAAAAATCAATTCAAGTCAGCCGCCCTCACTGGTAAAAGGGAGCTCACTGGTAAAAGGGAGCTCACTGCTAAAAGAGAGCTCACTGGGAAAAAGGGAGCTTAATGCATCTCCCTGTAGCGTGATACAAAAAAAAAAATCATCACATATTATCTCGCTACAAAACAAGCCCTCGTTTTCACAACCCTGGGAAAGAAAGCTTTTGAAAATCTTGTGGGAAAAGGAGAAAATGCTGGTAACCATCATTTTCTCCTTTTCCCACAAGATTTTCTACCCGTTAAAAGATAAATTTCGTAAATTGAGACACTTTTAATCTGTCTTCTTCAAATGCTTTCATTACAGACCAGTCTCACGTTTTGTTGTTTGGGAAAGAGTTAATAGATTCATAAAACCCATTTACTCTAACAAGTAAACAAACAAAACAAAAACAAAAAAAAGTTTGGACTAGGATATCCGGCTTTTCATTATTGTCTTGAAAGCTGATTTGTTTAAATAAAACTGAATAAGTGGAATTCAAGTAGTAGTGTTCATGGATCTACTTCTCCATAGATCTATTTCAGAATAATGTAGCAAAATCTGTTCACCGACTGCCTATTTAAAGCATGTATTCTAGATTATCAAAGAAACAATCAGCAAGGCTGTGGTTTTGCCAATAAAATAACAGTAGAGATTCAAATATCGTGAATATCAATCTATTTTCAGTATAGCAGATATAAGCGGTGTGACACCATAAACAAAGACAGTATCAAACATGTATGGTACGAATGACCATCTGGTACGAAAGTGAAAATTTCCCAGATGGCTCGTCCCTGCTCGGTCGATTCCGTCACTACTTGATTTTATTCGGCATAAATATAGGTACGGAATTGACCGAATTATGACGAGCGTACCTGATCATCCGAGATTTGCCGAATGAGATGGCGCTTTCGTGTTTATATTTGTGCACTTCCTGACAAGAAAGGAGTTCTTGAGGTAAATACTAAAGTTAAAATTAAACTTTGATTCCTTGTCGTGTGAATGTTTTTGTGTTACACTCTCAGATTTATTCATATTTAGATTTATATTCTAAATTACCAATATTTTCTGCATAATTAAATGCGTTGACGGTGTAGATTGCAGACAGACAAAAAGTGATCTCACTTGAAACATTTCGGTCAAAAATTTATTGAAATTATTCGCCGTTTCGGATGGTTCTGGTAGAGAATACAGTACGGATCGCGTTTAAAATAGTGTTGCTGTGCAGACCATATCGGTGAGATAGGTACCCAAAAGCTATACAGAGTACATAGAGGATTCGTTGAACCAGTTATCTGACATTCTATAACCGAAATACAATGATCAAATATGAAAAAAAAATCTTCCCTATATAATTAATATAAACACAAGGAATGCAATGTCTCGATTGCCAGTGCTAGCACCAGACAGCCTTTCCCACCCAAAATCACCCACAAAACAAGCATTGACCAATTTCCTCTAGCCTAGCGATAGACAACAGAAAAAGGTACATGCGGCATTCGGCGATTCCTCAGTAGACACCTTTTAACCGGAGATATCCATCATGTTTTACAATTTTTTTTTGAAAATTTCTGTCCATGAAGGAGAACATTTGCTGACAATACGGGAAGAGCCGGGAGCGTATTTCCCGATTAAATATTACTAGCAGGGATCAAGCTAGCCCAGAAATTTAGGGAGAAGTGACTTCTCCCTCCTGAGAATTTAGGGAGAAGTTTTGTGGAGCAAGGGAGAAGTTTTTTCGCTAACTGAAATTCTTTGTAGGACAACAAAATTTTAGCCCGGCTCAAATTGAACGCAGTTTATCTTCCATGGAATAGAAAACATTGTAAGATAAGAAGAAAATGTTGATTACTATCATTTTCTTTTTTTCCACAATGTTTTCAAAGACCTTCTTCCTCTAATGCTTAAAATTGTGACTGTGTTAATGGGAGAAGGAAATCGATGTGTATATTAAGATATTTCTAAGATAACTTGCTTTATTTTTCTTAAAAACATGCTGTAGGTACTCATTTAAACTGCCTAAGGCTGTTACAATAAGAGCCCAAAACATCAATTTCTGTGGAAAAATTAAAAAAGTTTTTATTTTTTAAAATAGGATTCTTATCTTTCACAATGGTTTACCCAGTCGATTTTCTACCGTTCTATCACTCCTTTTATTCTAAAGAAAGACAAAGGATGATTTATTACTTTATTTTCCAACATAGTAGGGCTCTCGAGTGTCCGTATTCCGTGATGATAAGGAAACAACTTGATGTAATTAAGAATTGAGACCAGAATATGAGCTAGAAATTACTTGCCTTCAAAATACAATCATTTCTGGTCACTTTCATATCAAAAGAATAACTTCGATAACTGTTTTCATGTTCAATGTGCATAAATAAAGAACATATTGTAAGCTCGGTAGGCCTAGTATTTACGGCAGAAAGTCGATGATCTTTGTATTTTTTTTTTGAAGGAACACGACTCAAATCAAGAAAAAATACGTTGATTTCTTTAACATGTGATAATTAGTTTATTTTGTCATTTGTGGCGTATTTGTCTCGTATTTGTCATCGGTGTAAGGACACTCACGGAATAAGGACACTCAACGATATAATCGTCTTGAACTTGGTTGTTTTTATGCTAGAGATTGTCTCGGTTTCGTCGTAATCATCGGTTAACAAACGAGAAAAACGTTTCTAGTCGTCAATTTAATCCTAAAGTGTCGTCGATCAAAGTTACCTAGCACATTCTCGTACACGTGCAGCGACGATACTCAAAAACGCCAACATTTTCCTTTGACAAGATTCATAATTTTAGCTGCCTCCCGACAGTAACAGGTGTACTAGTCTAAATCTTGGCAGTGTCTCAAACAAATAAACTGACCGGTTGGTTAACAGGTTCAGTAAGCGTGACCTTGAGTGTGTTTTGCCAAGTTTTTACATTGCATGCATGCATACATGTCGGAATATGGTGATGAATCGAATGTAGAGATCGCCATGCCGCTATCTCCATCAGTCTGACATAATTTTCACGCAATATTTACCGAAAACCAATCAGGAATCAAGAATGAAATTTATCCACCGCCCATAATTTGTAAAGCCACGCCTTGTTTCTTATTATGTCACAATCTTTAACTGTCTTTACACGGCGTGTATATAGCGACGACCACCCGGAGTGACCTTGCTCTAATTATCGATTTTCACACATGGCAATTGATTACATAATAATAGTTAATTGATCATGAATGAAAAGTGATTGTAAAGTTTGAACAGGTCAGGCAGGCACCCTTTTTTTAATTACTTTCATACACGGAACTGAACTTGCATTGTGTTTCTTTTAGTCCAAAATTTTAGGGCGAAGTTTATTTCGCCTGCCTGTCGAAAAAAGGCGAAGTCAAGCGTGTTTCGGCGACATCTTCGCCCGAATCGCCTAGATTCTTGAACCTTGACTAGTATTTTTTTTTTTGTTTTTAGATATATTTATGAACATCACATGATACGTAAGATTTTTCTAGAAGTAACTAACAAGAGTATTTGACCGTATTCTCTTTTAAAGAATGGATATTTGACTCTATACGTAATCCGAAAATACATTTCCTGGCCCTTGCTTCATTTATTTTGGTTATGGAATGTCAGATTCCTGTGATTGAAGCCTTATCCTGCTAAATAACTAAAATGAAATTTTCAATTCAACAGTAAAAACCAAAATACATGTATTGCTAGTTCAAACTTATCTTTTGGGAAATAGGGTTTCCTTATCGGACAGTGTAGATCCAAGATCAGACTGCACATTCTGTGCAGTCTGATCTTGATCTACACTGTCCGCAACAGGTCAGTGAGTTGCGAGCTGAAGGGTTGACCCATTAACAGCTTAGCGCGAATCGCTGGTCCTTTGCGGACAGTGTAGTTCAAGATCATACGGCACAGGACAGGCAGTGTGGTTTTGGATCCACACTGTCCAGTAAGGTGATATCGTTGCAAAGCTCTTTCCCAAAAGACAAAATTTTAGACTGGTCCAAATTGAAAGCTTTTGCAGACTATAAAGTAAAAGTGACTTAGAATTTGAAATTCGTTTTGGGAAAGGGAAGAAAACTGGGAGAAAGAGAAAATGCTGCTTCTCAGAATTCTCCTTATCCCACAATGTTTTTAGGAGGCTCCTTTCTCAGGATCACGTAATTAAAGTTGGGATTGTGTGGTAAAGACTTAACCCATTATCACACAATCCCTACTTTTGACGACACTGAGAAAGAAGCCTTTAGAAAACACTGTGGGAAAAGGAGAAAATGCTGGTTACCAGCATTTTCTCCTTTTTCCACAATGTTTTCAAAAGGCTTCTTTCTCAGGGTCGTTAAAGTTGGGATTGTGTGGTAAAGAGAATATTATGTATTTTGATTTTGCCTTAACTCGTTGCCAAACAACAAAATTTTAGGCTTGTCCAATCTAAGGCATTTGCAGATGACAAAATAAAAGTGACTGAAAATTTGAAATTTGTTTTGTAAAGGGTAGAAAACATTGTGGGAAAAGGAGAAAATGCTGTTTACCAGCATTTTCTCCTTTTCCCACAATGTTTTCTGAAGGCTTCTTTCTCAGGGTCGTCAAAACTAGGGATTGTGTGGTAATGGGCAACCTCTTGTTTGAGTCTGTTTATCTATGAAAGAACATCTTGAGATAGTGTTAGCTTACTGTTCTCCTGCTGTTTATGAGTATGGATGCCTTTTTTGTGGAGAGAGTAAATGAAGATCAGCCTGCACCTCTGTACAGTCTGATTTAGCTCTACACCCCTTGCTGTTGTATCAGTAGCATGTTAATCTAATCCAAATCTATATTTAATGTATCAAAATGTGTTTTTGTTCAAACCCAGCAGATTGGTAGTATTTAACATTTTTCTTACTGTCGCCTGACAAGTATGACATTCCAAAGATAGATAAGTTTTGGCAGAAGTTCATTGACATTAAAACATGACAAAACTAAAATAAGTTCAGGCCAATGAAAGCCATGAGTGCACAGAGAAAGTAAATATTATGGTAATCATTCACAAGCCTTTCTTATCAAGCACTCACAATAAAATTAATGTGGTCACATTTAATACAATTACAAACTTGTACACAAACAACTGACGAAATACCTGTCATCTTCGCAAGCCAAGGGGGATGATCCACTACACTGTACTCTGCCCTAGGCAGATCGAGCTTGATTTCGGCATTCCCCTGATACATCACGAAATCAAATCGCTTGTAGCATTTCATCTTTGACAAAGATATAACAAGGTCGCTACCTTTCGGATAAAAATAGAAAGTAGAAGGTAAACATATATACATTTGTGCATGTGTGCAGGATCTTTAATGTAAAAAAACAGACAAACGATATTTACTAAAAGTTTCTTGAATGTGACCAATATGGTAATCAATTATCAGAAGCTTTAGGCTGTGTCCCAGCACCTGACCATGGAATGTCAAAGTATGTTTGTGGTTATTGCTTCATGTTAAATTATTGTATTTGTAAGCAGTTTGTAAAACAATAATTCATGGCTATATGAAATATGAATGATGTAAAGGGAGATAAGCTCCAATAAGCAGCATCCAATTGGGGCATATCGCAGAAATCTCGAAATCAGGCTCAATACGCAAGGTAAGATCTACGTAGTGACAATAACCTTGGCTTGCAAAGATGAATATCAGTAAGCTGGGGCTTGTATTTACGGATCATTCATATGAACGTTCATACTCTTATTCTCCAATGGGTTAACAACTAGCCTCACTTGGACACTGCCAAGCTGAAGTAGTTCAGTTGGAAGGGTATCAGACTTGAGACCAGTGCCATATTCATCAACCCTTCTTAACCCTTTCCCAAATGACAAAATTATAGACTCATCCAAATTGAAAGCACTTGCAGGCAACAAAATAAATGTAACTCAAAAATTAAACTTTGTTTCCAGAAGGATATAGTGGAAAAAGGAGAAAATGCTGGTTACCAGCATTTTCTCCTTTTCCCACAATGTATTCAATAGGCCTCTATCTCAGGGTCATAAAAACCAGGGATTGTTTGGTAAAGGGTTCAGAACACTCTTTGTCTTACTCTCCAAGAATTTCTGAATTTGGTTTAATCATTCAGAAATTGTGTTACTTTCAAATTAAAAAATTCTGGAGACTAAGACAAAGAATGTATGTTCTAAGAACGTTTGGTGTAGGACCTCTGTAACTGGAATTAACTGGACTTATGTGGGGGGGTGGGGGGGGGTTACCCAGTAACCAAAGGATCACATATTGTGAAGGCTAATCATGATGACAGCTAAATTGATCGAATAACGATTAATGCTGTTTTCAACATTACATGTATTTCAGTTTTATTGTGGCAGCCAGTGAAGCTATCCACGCTGTCCTGTAGTCATTTTTCAAAGCTCCAGATAGAGGGAGTGATTTTGATTTCAGAATTGAAAATATTGATAATTCTCCACTAAACCTTATGTTGTGGGTACTCATTAGAATCGTCTTATCGAGATGATTCTATTGAGTACCCACAACATAGGGTTTGGAAGAGAAATAAAGTATTTAGAATACCATCACTCCCTCTTATCTGGAGCTCTGATTTTTACCAGCATTTAACCCAAACCAGCATTTTCTCCCTTTTTCATGGTGTTTTGTAAAATAAGTATTTCTCAAGGTTATTATGAGTTGACTGGATCATTTGATATAGGGATAGCCTGTATGTGAGGTCAGTGTGAGTGCTGGACACTCTACTATAGATAAAGACAGGTTTATGACCAATAAACTTGTTATTAAACTCTTATTCTCCTACAGAAGTTAGTCGTTACCTTGGAGTCCATGGTAGAAACCCAAGTATGGCTATCTAAAATTATTTTTTCTTAAGGAGAAATATCACCGTATCTGATAGCGTAGATTCAAGATCAGACTGCACATTCTGTGCAGTCTGATCTTGATCTGTACTGTCTGCAAAAGGTCCCTGAGCTGTGTAGCAGTCTAAGGATTAATTAGTGACATTCATGAATAAATAATGCACTAGGTAACAGTGTACCCTTTGCTTGTTGTGTTTCCATATATGGCATGCATCCAGTGAGTGGCAACTGAAATATATTCATCTAATTTCTGTACTGGCAGTCTCATTGCCACTTTAAGTGACCTATATTCAGGTCATAATGGCACAGTAAAAGCAGAAAAAAACAGCACATTGATACTGATTTGTTAGCTCACCTGAGCACACCGTGCTCAAGGGGAGCTTTTAGGATCACCTGGTGCCCGTCGTCAACAATTCTTTAAACATCAACTCCTCCTAAACTGCTGGGCCAATCTGGACCAAACTTGGCTGGAATGTTCCTTGGGAGGTCCTCTTTAAAAACTGTTCACAGAATTTGATTCCGTCAAAAACTAATGGATTTTTTCTAAGAAATTCTTTAAAAATCTTCTTCTCTGAAGCTGCTAGCCAGATTTTAAAATAATTTCACAGAGACATTCCTTGGGTGACCCTTTTCAAATAGTGCTGACAGAATTTTGATCCATCAAGAAACATGGCTCTGGTGAATGGGGGGCTACTTTCACCATACAGAAACGAAGAAATTCTTAAAAATTCTTCTTCTCTGAAACCACTTGTCAGTTTTTGAAATAATTTCTCAGGGATGTTCTTTTGGTGACCCTTTTCAAAAAAGTGTTTTGTGAAATTTGATCCATCAAGAAACATGATTGTGGTGAATGGGGGCTACTTGCACTATACGGACATGAAGAAATTCTTCTTCTCTGAAACGGTTGGTCAGATTTTGAAATAATTTCAGAGAGATGATCCTTGGGTGACCCTTTTCAAAAATTGTTCATGAAATTTTGATCCGTCAAGAAACATGGCTCTGGTGAATCGGGGCTTAACTTGCACTATATGGAAATGGAAAAATTCTTGAAAATTCTTCTCTGAAACTCCTGGTCAGATTTTAAAATAATTTCTCAGGGATGTTCTTTTGTAACCCTTTTCCAAAAAAAAAGGACATGAAGAAATTCTTGAAAATTCTTCTTCTCTGAAACGGCAGGTCAGATTTTAAAACGCTTTCACAGAAATGTTCCTTAACCCATTACCACACGAGAAAGTTTTAGACTGGTCCAAACTGAAAGCATTTGCAGACGACAAAAAAAAGGTGACTGAAAAATAGAAATTTGTTCTGGGAAGGGTAGAAAACACTGTGGGAAAAGGAGAAAATGCTGGTAACCAGCATTTTCTCCTTTTCCCACAGTGTTTTCAAAAGGCTTCTTTCTCAGGGGCGTCAAAAGTAGGGATTGTGTGGTAATGGGTTAACCCTTTCCCAAATGGCAAATTTTGGACCAGACCAAATTGAAAGCATTTGCAGACGACAATTCAACTCTTGCTGAAAAGATCACTTATGTCTATGATAGGGTAGAAAACTTTGGGAAAAGGAGAAAATGCTGGTTACCAGCATTTTCTCCTTTTCCCACAATGTTTTCAAAAGGCTACTATTCCAGACCCTTAAAAACCAGGGATTGTTTGGGAAAGGGTTTAATGACCCTTTTCAAAAAGTGTATGCATGCAAATTTTTTATCCGTCAAGAAACATGGCTCTGGTGAATGGGGGCTACTTGCACTATATGGAAATTAATGAATTCCTAAAAAGTCTTCTTTTCTGAAACTGATGGTCAGATTTTGAAACGGCTTTTACAGGTGACCTTTTGAAAATTGCTTGGCAAAATAATGATTTATTTTCCAGTGTTTCAATACCTCAAAAAAAAAAAAGGGGGCTATAGTCCTCTCAAAAATTTAGGTGAGCGATCCAGGGCCATCTTGGCCCTCTTGTTACTCGATATATTTATATATTTAAAGGTTGTTTTATACAGAGCGCGAACGCGAGCACGTCTAACGCGAACATGAATGCGAACATGACTTTTGAGCAGTTTTGCCATTCAAACAGAGATGGAATCTGAACACGGAAAACCGTCGACGGCTTTCAAAGCGGCTTGTCTTTGTCTTGCTGTGAGAGATAAAATTTGGTCATTTGGAATAATGGCGCAGGTAGAGTCAGACACAGAGGAGACCATGTCTTTGTAATCTTTGCTTTGTCATACAGTGCATGATTCTTCTCAATTTCAAGAATCATGGCTTCTGTCTTGTCCATTCTTCTCCAAACTTCACAAGCAAAGTAGACTGACGCCAGTGCCTAGCTTTTTCTTGGAATGGTCAGGAGTACAAGTTTCTATTTGTGGAAATGATGCAAGGGAAGTACCTGCTGATTGGTTGATAGCCAAAAAAGCTGCGTGACCTTCTCAGAAAATACGCCCAGGGGGCAATCAAGGCGGTCAATCGCAAATGCGAACAAATATTTGTTCGCATTTGCGTTTGCACTCTATTTGAACGGTTCCTATACAAATGACAAAAATAATCCTTGACGAAAAATCACGTTTGCTTTCGAGCTCTGTATAAACGGACCTTAACCCATTACCACACAGTCCCTACTTTTGACGCCCCTGAGAAAGAAGCCTTCAGAAAACATTGTGGGAAAAGGAGAAAAAGCTGTTAATCAGCATTTTCTCCTTTTCCCACAATGTTTTCTGTAACCGTTCACAAAACAAATTTCAAGTTTTTAGTTACTTTTATTTTGGCGTCTGCGATTTGCAAAGAATTAAATTGGTCTAGCGAGACAAAGAATATTGTCTGCGCTACAAGAAGTAACAAAGTAAGGTCTTCCGACCGACGGACACAACGGACCTACCAACCGACCAGCTGACCCTGATGGACATTAGCAAAGCAATATACCCCCACTTTGGTGAAGGGGGCATAATTAATTACCTTGTAAAGATGCCCCTGAATAAACCTTACAGGCATGTCAGTCTAGAAATGATCAAAGTTTTTACCTTTGCTGTTCATGTCCAGAATGTCTCGGCAAAGTGGACTATGTAGACCAAATGCGATGTTTTGAGAAGTCTGATCTTGGTCTACACTGGCTGCTGAAGCAACTCAAAAGTTGCGAAAGGAGCTATAAACACTGGTGCAAACGACAAATTTTTGACTCTTCTAAATTAAGAGCATTCTACACACAACAAATTTGAAATTGGTACAAAGGAACTTAACTCTTTACCAAATGACAAAATTCTAGACTGTTCCAAATTGAAAGCAGTAACTGTTGCAGACAACAAAACAAATGTAACTCAAAAATTGAAATTTGTTTCCAGCAGGATAGAAAACATTGTGGGAAAAGGAGAAAATGCTGGTTACCACAATGCTTTCAAAAGGCTTCTTGCAAGGGTGTCGTGAAAAGTCGGGATTATGTGAAAGAGGGTTAATGCTCTTCGACTTGATGGAAAAAAGTGTGGTAACCAGCATTTTCTCCTTTGCATTTTCCCCACAATGTTTTCAAAAGGCAAGTTTCTCTGGGTTGTGAAAGCTCACTATTATTTGGTAAAGGGTTGAGGGTTAAGTTAACCCTTTACCACACGAGAAAATTTTAGACTGGTCCAAATTGAAAGCATTTGCAGATGACAAAATAAAGGTGACTAAAAAATAGAAATTTGTTCTAGGAAGGGTAGAAAACACTGTGGGAAAAGGAGAAAATGCTGGTTACCAGCATTTTCTCCTTTTCCCATAGTGTTTTCAAAAGGCTTCTTTCTCAGGGGCGTCAAAGGTAGGGATTGTGTGGTAATGGGTTAACCCTTTACCCTATAAAGCATTTCTATGGCATCTCTAATTGACCCTAAATGGCAGCAAGGATGAAGCCGTTTCTTATGTGTAAATGAAACCTATTGATAGCATAGAAAACTTTGTGACAAAAGGTGAAACTGCTCGTCACGAGCAATTTCACCTTTTGCCACAATGTTTTCCAAAGGCTCCTACAAGCAATGTGTAGAAATGAGTATCTATGGAGTAAAGGGTTAAGATTTAGAGGATACTGTGTCTGGGACAGAAAACATTATTACAGGACAGGCTGACATTGTCACAGGAGATATGTGTCTGTGAATTGATTGTTATCAGACTTAATCCTTTACTCCATAAATACTCATTTCTACGCATTGCTTGTAGAAGCCTTTGGAAAACATTATGGCAAAAGGTGAAATTGCTCATGACGAGCAATTTCACCTTTTGCCACAATGATTTCTATGTTATCAAAACGTGTCATATACACATAAGAAACAGCTTCATCCTTGCTGTTGTTTACCGTCAATTAGAGATACCATAGAAATGCCTTATAGGGTAAAGGGTTAATTGATAAGCTATCTCCACAAACTGTATCTACAGACAGAGCTCCAGATAAGAGGGAGTGATGGTGTTCTAAATCCATTATTTAGCTTCAAAACCCTATGTTGTGGGTACTCATTAGCATCATCTCGACGAGATGATGCAAATGAGTACCTACAACATAGGGTTTAATTGAGAATAATAAATATTTTCAATTTTGAAATCAAAATTACTCTGGAGCTCTGTACAGACCATTATAGCTGTTCTGCCTGCAGACAAATTCTCTCGTCTTGCTTGTTACCTCTTCTGTCTCTAAGTTTTCATGAGTAGCCAGTAGGTGACTGCAAAAGATGACCGATTTTTGTTACACACAACTTGATGGATTCTGTAAGTGCATCTTATCTTGCCACCTTGCCAGTATTAACCGTTTACCACACAACAGGGTTTTCCATGACGCACAAATCCTGCGTCATTGACGCAATTTCAATGCAAATGACCCCCAAAATAAATGACAGTGCGTCATTGGTGACGCAACTTTCCAAAATCTAAATAATGTACGAAGTTGAATGAAGCGTCATAATTCCAAGCTTGTTCTTGCTTCAATGTCAGACGAACACCGATCTTTTTTTAACTACTGGGTTTATTTTAGATAAAAGTGGTTTTCCGGTAATTTATTTATAGAATCAGACAGGTTTATGCATTATTGCCGAAATGTATATTGGACACGTGTCGTAAATATGGGCCCAGTCAAAGTCGTGGTTGGGTTCTCTGTATTTCATTGCATGTTTTACACGACTTCCGGTATATAAAAGTACACATCACCGGTCTGTGCTGTTAGCGGAAAATAATGTCATGACGAAGAAAACTGTAGCATTCTTCTAACGTCTGCTTCCTACAACTGCCGATCAAGCCACGTCAAGCAGCGATTCAGACGAAAATGTTTGGTCTGTCAAAAAGTGGCATTGGCCTTTCCGTCAGAAATGATCGACCGACTTTTCAATCTTGGAAGTTGGTGTTTAAAGGTAAAATGCATTGTAAATTGTGTTTGAAATTGATAATGAGGAAATCCATATTTTTGACCCCCAAAATCAATGAAATGACCCGCAACTAATGAGGAAGGGGGTCACAATGACCCCCAATTTTTAAAGCCGAGGGAAAACCCTGCACACAATCCCTTCTTTTAACGACCCTGAAGAAAAGGCCTATTGAAAACATTATGGGAAAAAGAGAAAATGCTGGTAACCAGCATTTTGTCCTTTTCCCAGAATGTTTTCTAGCCTTTCCAAACAGAACTTTAGTTGAGCAGTCACTTTTATTTTGACAGCTGCAAATGCTTTTAATTTGGACCAGTCCAAAATTTTTTTGTGTGGTAGAGTTAACTCTTTACCAAGTGACAAAAATGAATAGTAATGAATAGTGTTTTATGGCCCGTCGACAACTTAGGTCATATTGGGCGCACTTACTCAGTAAACAATAATGCAAGGTGAAAGTAACATACATGTGCAACAACATAAGACAAACACGATAAATGAGGAATGGATGAAACACAAAATGATGCCCCTTTTGTCGCCTTTTACGACATGCATGCTGTCACTTTTGTTCCGCCAGATGAAATGGCAGATGTGACGATTGCGGGACTGCAGTGGTTTATTCTTATACCCCCGATTAAACCACACGGGGTCCCACAGGCCAATTGATTCCCATTCCAAACCCTATTTACATCAAGAAAAAAAATATAGGATTTGGAATAAGAACTACCCAGCCTGCTGCAATCCTACGAATTACGAGGAAAGCAGCCGTTTGTCTCTAATTTTAGTCGCCTTCTACGACATGCCATAGAGAAAAGCTGAGGTCCTATTCTATAAAGTAAAAAACCCCCGGGACCCCACGGGGAACCAAGTGACAAATTCCAGACTGGTCCAAGTTGAAAGCATTTGCAGATGGCAAAATAAATGTGACTTTAAAATTGAAATTTGATTTTGGAAGGGTAGAAAACATTGTGAATAAAGGAGAAAATGCTGGTTACCAGCATTTTCTCCTTTTCTCACAATACTTTCAAAAGGCCTCTTTCTCAAAAAGTTGGGATTGTGTTGTAAAGAGTAAAAGTTTCCTTATGCTCTTACTGAAGTGATTTTAGATATGGTGGAAGAAAACATTTTAGGAAAAGGAGAAAAAGCCAGTTACCAGCATTTTCTCTTTTCCTTACAATGTTTTATATCGCGTAAAAAAGCAAGCTTTGTCATTTGAGTTACATTTCACCAATTTGCTGTCATCAAATGCTTGTGGCTGGCTAAGATCACATAATTATGTGATTGCTTCATATCATCTTTTCTCACATAGGTCATGTTTGAAATTCAAACAAATCTACAATTTTTTGCCTCTGGTATAGGCCGTTACAGAAACTTGGTTACTTCCCTTTGATGATTATCTCCCTTGTGGAAATTAAAAAATCATAGGGGATCCCTGGTTTTACAAGGCAAGGAATTAAAAAAAAACGATACAAAAAGAAAAATGGATTCTGACATGCAATTAAAACAGTGACCTATAACATTGCATAAATTATGAGAACAGAATTCATTTGGACAGGAAACATACATCATTTGGTGTCGAATGTAAAATAGTCTTACCCTCTGTAACTATTCAGCTCCACTGGCCAAAGGCCAGCGGGCTTATGTTATAGCCAGGTTTCTATGTGTGTGTGCTTGCTTGTATGCATGAGTGTGTTAAATTCTATTTCAAACATCTTCTTTTCTGAAACTACCGATTAAATTTTCATGAAACTGCACAGAAATGATCCTGCCATGGTCTTCTTTAGAATTCCTTGAAAGCATTTGATTCTGTCAAATACTCTGGTTGCCATGGAAACAAAACTGAAAAATATTGAAAATCTTTGAAAATCTTCTTGTCTGTTTAACGATAAGGTCTATGACTACCAAACTTTGCATATAGCTTTATCTAGTTGACCTCTACAAAGTTTTTTTCAAAAAATAGCTCAGGGTATTAAAATTGACCCCACCCCATGGAGTGTTATATGGGCTCATATAGGGAAAACTTTAAAATACCTATGGTACCTACCCATAGGGCCTAGGGCTACCAAATTTGGCATTTATCTTTATCAAGTGAGTGTCTACCAGGAGTGCCCAAAATATAGCTCTTGGGCCTAATTTAGCCTGGCCATGGGGGTCACAATTTTTATATGGGCTTATACAGTACAGTCACCGCGAATCTTCGAGAATTCGCGCATCACGCGCGAATTCTTAAATTTTTCCGCGCAAATTTTCCGTGAAATTTGAGGGGAATTAACATGATCCGCGCGCGAGACTGAAAATTAGTTACGCGAACTTTCGCGGGAGGATTCAGATACACCGCGCGAAGCTTCACGCACACCGCGCGAAGTTTCCCGCGCGGATTTTTTACTTCACGCAACAAATTCATTGGCCTCCACGCTAGAATTTATAAGCTTAAGCTTACACAAGGGAATTCAAAAGATTTAATTGTCTAATTCAAAGGCCTCATCTTATCACGCAATGTTGACAATTATCGTAGGAAAGGTGTGAATATTATAAAGAGATGTTTGACATTTACAGGCAATTATCGATCTAACGGATATGGTACAGTCTAAATGTATACGAATTATGCTTAAAAGCTTATATAGTTTCGGCGTGTTTTCAAGTTGAAATACCTGCTTGAAATAATTATGTTCTTACCTGTTTTGACCAACAAGAAGACGATTTTCTGATATGAGCTGAGTCATAGTTAAATAGCAGATGGTGTACATCCAAGGTCAGACTGCACGTTCTGCTATGTCTGATGTGTACCTACACCGTCCGCCATCTTGCCATCGGCAGAGTAATTTTGAACAATCAAAAATGTAAAATAATCCATCATCAACATGATTTCACGCCTATCACGGGTACACATGTGTTTGTAGTTAACCTTTCAAACCCAAGTTTTTACGGCCATGATAAAAAGGCCTCTAAAAATCATTGTGGAAAAGGAGAAAATAACCTGATAAACTTCTTTTTCTCCTTTTCTAACATCATCTATTACTCTATTACTAATCTGGTTTCTATCGATGACAATAATCTCATTTGAACTTCATGTAAATTGTCGTCAGCAACATTTTTTGAATTTAGACCAGTCCAACTTTTTGTCGTTTTTCTGAAGAGACTGGAGGTATGACGTAAGTTGCGAATCATTTGAAGCGAGAATGTTGTACTGCACGTGTTTGTAGTCAATATTTACGAGTGTTATGCTCCAAATTAAACAAAAAATTATACCCTGCTACAAGTACACTGCCAGTCAACACAAAATACTCACGCAATAACCAAATATCATGCTTGCCTTATAGTAGCTGATAACGTTTTGAAGCATTTAGGAATGGTTGTTTCTTGAACACCTGGGCAAACGTGTCACATGTTTTGTGTAGTCAGCAGAAAAAAGGGTCCGCTGTTTTCTTAAAGCATTTCCTTGCAGCCAAAATTGGAAGACAAAAAGATGCATACGATAATGCATTACATTTAAATATACACGTAAATGGATTAAAAATAAACAATTCGGTGTTGCATATTCATAAATTCTTCAACTGATCTAGAGGGATTACACAGTTATGGTTTAAACCATTTCCCTCAAAGTCACAGGTATGATTTTCCACGCTTAGAACTGCGGAAGGTGACTTTTACTTACCTAAATTCAAGGTCTTCCTGGTACGTTGCAAACTAGCTCTCGTGAGAAACGTCTAGCCGAGTTTTTGAGAAATTTTCTTTCATTCTGAGTTTTATTCTTTTTACGTAATGCTCGCCCATTCGGCCGGAAAAAAAAAAACGCAATAGTAAAGCTCAAGGATGAGACTCTTTACTGCACAGTTCCAACTTTTAAAGACCCCGAGAAAGAAAGCTTTTGAAAACATTGTGGGAAAATGAGAAAATGCAAAATCAAATTTCAATTTCTGATTCAATTTGATTTTGCCGTCTGCAACTACTTTTAATTTGGACTAGTCCAACACGTTGTCGTTTCGTGAAGACTTAATCCGTGCTGTTATCCCCTCTTGCGTGTAGCCCTATACATGTACGAAACAAAGAATAAACTTTAGACTTGTCAAAACTGACAGTAGTTGCAAATGACAATCAAGTGTTTCTTGTAACATTGTAAGTGAAATCGAGTCAAAATGTGAGAATCGGGGAAACATTTCATAACGGCAATTTCTTCTGTTCTCACACCTGGTTTCATGCACCTCTTTCAAAGGGTTATTTTTAAGGGTCGCGTGTTTAAGGAAACAAAGCATTTCTTCATCCCTGTACCAAAATATAACGTTTTACTGGCATTGAAGACTTCGGCTTCAGGAATCTTTGAAAGAAAGGAAATTCTTTCTTCCTGTTTTGCAAGAACTTTAAATTATAGCGTATGAAATCTTCCATCATTTGTAGCCTGCAAATGCTTCAGAAACATGTCTATTAACCCTTTAACACACAATGCCAATGTGACAAGATTACGAAAACAAACAGATATCTGATTAAACAATGAGCTATCGTTCAATGCAGAAAGTTGGTTGGCTTACTAGGGTAAGAATCGAACCCAGTCGACCAATATACATGTAGAACCTTCGTTGAGCAGTTAAAAACGGACGAACTCTCCTTTTAAAAAAAATCTGTACATGTTCGCGAATTTTGTCTGCATGCAGCATATTTTTCGCAAACTTGCAACTATTTCCATTGTTCACGCGCGAACATCTTGCTCTTCGCGCGTAGCAAGATGTTCGCGCGTGGACATTTAACTCTGTTCGCGCGAGTAGTTTACCCTTCGCGCATGATGCGAGGAGATTTCACGATCTTGCGAGTGTTTTGCGGGGGATTTGCGCGGACATTTTATACTTTCCGCGCACTTCCCCGCATCACGCGCGAGCGCGAATTCTCGAAGATTCGCGGCGACTGTACTGTATATAGGGAAAACTTTAAAAATCTTCTTTTACATAGTGATAAGGCTTAGAGCTACCAAATTTGGCATGTAGCTTTATCTAGGCGGTGTCTACAAAACATGCCCAAATTATAGCCCTGCTGTCAAATTTGGCCCCTTACCAGGGGGTCACAAGTTCTACATGGGCTTATATTGGGAAAACTGTAAAAATCTAACTGTACCTAGCTATAAGGCCGAGGAATGCCAAATTTTCCATGTAAATTTATCTAGTGGGACTCGACCAAGAAGGTCCAATTGATAATTTTGGGGTCAAGTTTGTCTCGACACCAGGGGCACAAGTTTTACATGAGCTTTTGTGGTGAAAACTTGATAAATCTTTTTGTTGTTAAAATTGAGCTCTGTCTCATTGGTCTCATGTTTTACTGGGCCTTTTATTGAGGAAACTTTGAAAATCTTTTTGTTTATAACCACACATTCTAGACCTGTATTATTTGCTATGGGGCTTTATCTTGTGGACCTCCACCAGGATTAAAGTAATTATAGCTTTGTGGTCAGACATGGCTTTGCCTGGGAGTCATAACTTTGCCCAAGGATTTTATAGAAAAAATTTAGTATGTCTTAAAGTTTGAAACAAATTGGCCAAGTAATGAAATGATTTGCTGGTCGTGTTATTACATGTTCTTATTAGCCAGTGGAGCGATACAGGGCCATTATAGGTCTCTTGTTTTTTGCTCACCTGAGCACAAAGTGGTCATGGTGAGCTTTTGTGATCGTGCTGTGTTCGATGTTTGTGTGTCTGAATGTAAACATTGAACTATCAAATTGCTCAAGAGTGCAAAAGTTTTCCAGTATGCTGGTCATCATACTCTTAATGTTATCCGATGATAACCATTAGAGAGGCAGTAGTGTAGTTGTGATATGATACAACTATGTTATTGTCAAGTGGCGATATAATGGTCCTTTGCTACGATCAATTGGCAGTATGATGACGCTCTGATCACACTCTTGGAGGGCTGTAATTAAAAGGATTACATATTTGGTGTAGGTAAAATTAATTTTTTAGCCAAAAGTTTTAACTACAAAATGCCACCCAGGTAGAGCTGGGTATCGCCAAGAAAAATGTATTGCGATACTATCACGATATCAGGCAGGCGATACGATACGATATCACGATACTTAATTGATCCAGATATACTTAATGACAGCCTATTAAAAGAGAGACTGTTTTCATGCCATATGCACAAACAAGATTTTATAGATAGATCTACATGTTCTACATCCACTTACATGTATATTAAGCTCTTCAAAAACTTTAGGAACCTTTCCTTAAACTGTGCAAACATTTTTGGCAAAATCAATCCAAATGTTTGCTAAAACAAGCAGGCAAGACAATTTGTCTACATGATATTAAGTTTATGAGGATGTTGTGTTTTGTACTTCAAAAATCAACGGCAATGCAATACCATTTAGAGTTTTTGCTTTATTTAATATCATTCATTTTGGTCCTCTAATTTTAATTTCTAAGCCAGTTTTGAAAAAAAATAGACCTATTTCAAGCATTTGCCGACCATCTCCCCCCCGGATGATTTATATTTTCATTTCCTAAAACAACAATTTTTTTCACTCATGAACAGAATATTAGCCCCCAACTAATTGTTTTATTCATAGTTTTTTGTAAATTCACTGTTTAAATTCATTATTAAAAATGTGAAGATAGTTTGAAGTCCCTCTGATCGGCCGATGCCACGCTGATCATTGTAGTGTCATGGGTTTTCACGGCTTTTTGGCGATCTAATTTTTCGTGACAATTAATTTTTGGAGAAGTATTACTACATTATTTAACATCAGTTTGCCATTTTGAATAGCAGGTGACTTTAAAATCTGTCACTTTGCACTAGATAAGAGTATTAACACCTATATTACGTTGTCATAAATGACTCGCCAGCTTCCTGATCATGCGCGTGCCCTTTGCATTTTATACTGATCGTGTTTAGCCCATATATCTGCTGGATGCATGAAAGCTAGGTTATATGAAGCTCTAGATCATAACTTAATGCGTCAGATTGACAATTAGGCAGATACTTTCAGCGTCAAAGACGTCATTTCAAATTTCTCAGCGTCAAAACTCGCACTATTGTCAACTTCGGGAGACGGTTGCCGATCCGCAGCTCATTCATTTGTTACTTAGAAAGAACAAAGACATTTCAAACTGAGCTATCTTTCACTAGCAAATAATCAAATTGCAGCTTATATTCGTCCGGTAAATCAAATGGCCTTGTCAATGAATGCTTTATTTTATCTTACAGTTAAGGAGGCAAACCGATCAAAACAGCCGCAACTTTTTGGGCACGAACAAAATATGATAACCTTAAAGTGTTCCGAATTAGCATCTATATTTAAAACCGGGAAAACCCTAGGCAAGAGCGAGTGACTAAACATTTCGCTGCAAATTATTCCCCGAATTGCAAAGTTTTATGAATTTCATTGTTTCTAGGGCGAGTTGTTTGTATGTTCTTGTATGTATAGCAGAGACAAATTGTGCGTATTTTTTTCTATTTCATACACGAATCATGTACACTTAAACATGATCACACACACTGTGCACACGACGTAAATGTATCGCCAAGTATCGATACAATGAGTAAGTATCGCGATATACTATCGCCAGCAAATATATCACGATGCACCGATGCATCGATGATATCGCCCCAGCTCTACACCCAGGGCAAAACCTTGGGTCGCTAACAGTGAGAAAGTCGTATAAGGTTGCAACTCCTAGCGATTTTGGGTGGTGTCCGTGGTCCTGAGGTAGAGTGTCGGCCTCGTAACCAAAAGGTCCTGAGTTTGATTCCTGGGAGCGGGTGTCAACTTTGGGATTTTTCATTGGCCCACACATTCGGCGCGAGTACTGGTGTAGTTCCCAGGAAGCAGAATCGAGAGAGATTAGTATAAGTTGTCAGAACTTGTTTATCAATTGATGTAAAATGATTATGTTTAAACTAAACGAACTCCTAGCGAGGCTGTGATAGTGACCATGTACAGTTCAGTCACTATCGCATCTTAATTGTTGTTAGTTGATCATCATCAGAGCGTCATCAGGTTGTTATCTGAGCAAGGGTTTCCTCAAAATCGCCAATCCGGCAGTAATCTGAGGTGATCTACAGCGCTCTGTTTGAGCACACAGAGCACCATAGATAGTGACCTATTGGAATAGTGGTATTAGCTCACTATATTTTCAAGAGTCTTCCTACTCACCATTTCACATCGTTGTTTGTTACGGGGTGAATATGGTTGTTCAAGCATCTTATCAAGATAATATATTGCATTCAAAAATGCAGATTACTTACAGTCATGTGCTCAATCCACACTGTCTGGTGTCTTAACACTTTCCCACTCAATCCTTTTGTTTTAACCCTTTACCAGACAATCTCTAGTTTTTATGACCCTGAGATAGAAGCCATTTTGAAAACCTTGTGGGAAAAGGAGAAAATGCTGGTAACCAGCATTTTCTCCTTTTCCCGGAACGTTTTCTACCCTGCTGGAAAGAAATTTCAATTTTTGAGTTACGTTAATTTTTTTTTGTCTGCAAATGCTTTCAATTAGGACAAGTTTGAAATTATGTTGTTTGGTAAAGGGTTAACTACCAAGAGAAAGAAGGCTTTTGAAAACATTGTAGGAAAATGAGTACATGTTTCCACTTTTTCTTCCTTTGCCCACAATGTTTTGTACCGTATCAAAGACAAATTTCATTGTATGACCTATGTTTCTATTGTTGTCTGCAAAGCTTTCGATTTTGAAAAGTTTACATTCTGCCTTGTGGTAAAGAGATGATGAATAAATTGGCCTAAACACTTAGTTCCTGGTTAATGCTGTGACTTATTTTATAGTTTGAAAGTCTGCATTTATAATACCTTTCTGGAAAATCTTCATGGATTTTGGGCGCTCATGAGGGGGTAACATTGGAATGTCTGTGTACTTGTGCGGAAGGTAACTTAGGTCTAACCCACTTAAGATTTGTTTGAACTAGGGAGATCGTTATCAGTTTTGTATTTCTATTTCCTTTAACCCTCTCGGCCTTATTTAACCCATTACCGCACAATCCCTACTTTTGACGCCCCTGAGGAAGAAGCCTTTAGAAAACATTGTGGGAAAAGGAGAAAATGCTGGTAACCAGCATTTTCTCCTTTTCCCAAAATGTTTTCTACCCTTCACAAAACAAATTTCAGATTTTCAGTCACTTTTATTTTGTCGTCTGCAAATGCTTTCAATTCAGACAAACCTAAAATTTTGTAGTTTGGTAATGAGTTAACCCTTTACCAAACAATACCAGGTTTTGGGGACCTTATAGAATAAGCCTTTTGAAAACATTGTGGAAAAAGGAGAAAATGCTGGTAACCAGCATTTTCTCCTTTTCCCACAATGTTTTCTAACTAATCTAAAAACAAGTTTCATTTTTTGAGTCTGCAAATACTTTCAGGTCTAGAATTTTATTGTTTGATGATGAGTTTATCAGCTATCCAAGTAGTGTAGATCAAGAGATCAAGACATCAAGATCAGACTTAACAGAAGGTACAGTCTGATCTTTGATGAACACTATCCGTTTCTATGGCAGATTTTCTGGCAAAAGCAGCCATGTGATGGTAATTTATGGACAAATTTTGATCTTTTTTTGCATGTTTTATTGCATGCCTGTGAATATTTATTTCATTTATTTACTGCCTGATCTACGGTACAAAGGTGAAGATCATTTATCTTTTCTACTGTAACATACTCAGGGTTCGACATTAACATTTTTTTCAACCAGACCAGTTGACCACTTACCGGTATTTGAAAATTTTTACCAGACATTTCCAGATTTCTGCTAGACCGTTTTTGCGAAATGAAGAAAAGTATAAATTGGATCTATTAACTATGTCACTTGTCTGGCTAATATATACCAAAATTATAATAAAAAGGACAGTGTCATGTAATGTAATGCTCAATGAATGTTTCTGCTTTAATTATTTCAATTACAGTTTCTTATCCAGAGAGAAAAAAGAACCATTTTGAAGGTAGTACAAGACACACAGTCATGTTAGTCTAACGTAGGCTCAAACAACAGAATTTGAGTTTAAAAGCAACACTATTGTGATACATAGGATCTGACATGAGTTGGTTTTTGAGATAACAATTTATTAACTCATTACCAAACGACAATATTTTAGGCTTGTCCAAATCGAAAGCATTTGCAGACGACAAAATAAAAGTGACTGAAAATTTGAAATTTGTTTTGTGAAGGGTAGAAAACATTGTGGGAAAAGGAGAAAATCCTGGTTACCAGCATTTTCTCCTTTTCCCACAATGTTTTCTAAAGGCTTCAGGGGTGTGGAAATATTCAAATTTTCTACTTGTCCATGGACAAGTAAATCTAAAAAATCTACTTGTCCGTCAGAGAAGCTTACTTGTCCAAAGCAAAACAATTTTATATAGCATTCAAAGACCTAATTGAATGTAGTTTGTAGATAATTATGATCTTTTCACTATTTGAATTTGCTTTGTTTACCTTTAAATGATGATTATGAAAAATCAGACTGACTTTCAAGGTACATCAGTTTAAGAAAATAATGGCACTGTACATAGGTACAGTGAATAAAAAAGTGCAAGAATTTAATAATTGAGAAAGATTCAACAATTACACTATAGCTGCTTAAACCATGGCCAAATATCTCAGTGTTTGCACTTACGGCCCCTTATTAACGCTACTGTCATACACCCATTAGTGTCGAATGTAATACTTCTGCAACAACAACAACATATACTTTATTTTTCACTAAGGTACAAAGTTTTGTACAACATTAGCAAAGGAGCAGAGCCAAATGAAAACATGTGAGAAAAGATCGACCTCAAAAATCTGGACTATTCAGCAGTATATAATATAAATCAGCAGATATTAGCTTACAGTAGTTTCTGTTCAGAATTACTAATCATTAAAGAATGGTAAATATACATATGAATGTGCTGGGAAAATCCCAGGTCCGCGAGTGATTTTGATAAAGTTGATGTTTTACAAGGGTGATTTCAGCCGGGCAACCCACATCCCCTAAAGGGTATGTGTTGTCCCGCTGACATCGCCCACTGTATTAGAGATATCAGTATACAAAAAATAAATATGTACAGAAATGTTAATGTTACTGAAGAGCAAAAGACTGCAGAGTTCATCTCAGTCAAAGTCAGAGCTCTTGGGCATAGCTCACGTTACACGGTATAGGAAAGGCTCGTCAGCTGCAGAACTGCTTACCAGCTGTCATAATGATACAAGGGAATAATTATCTGTGGCTTGGTTATTGTGTCTGGAGATGTAGAGTTTGCATGATGCGCTGTGATGTCCAACACTTCAGATTGAGACTCAAAAAGCGGATAGTTGATTACCTGCAGATTGATCTGCAAAGAATTTCACGCCGAAAGTAAAACAGCTGCGCTAGCTTTTATCATCTACAGCCCTTTTAACAAACTGTTTGTAATGTTTCCCGGTTCTTGACAAGTTTTACATGAGTACAGCTTGTTTGGTTTTCTTTCAAATACTGCAACCGAGTAAGAATGTGTTCCACAGTATTAATTTGAGACAACTTCTCTTTTGTCAACTGTAAATTCTTGCAAACGAGTCGACAAAAAAGAATTTAATTTTGAATGATAGAGATTGGATGACAACCGCATCTAGTCTAAGTGCGATGTAATCATGTGCAAAAAAAATAGGCTAACTCGATTCAGTTATTGTTGCCTCCATTAAACAAACCAAATGGAGCCAAGAAACCACAACATTTCGGCCGCACTGCAGCACAGTAAAAAAAGCCTGCGTAGGGGATAAAGTCAGAGTCAGCCAAATATTCGGGCTTTTTTCCGATTCCAGATATCAGGGAGTGGTTTATCATTATTCAATTTAAAAATGTTCTTGTTCTTGTAGAGAGAACATGTCTGTTTCACAAGGATAATATTATTTAATAATGATCTTTTCTTCCAAATTACCCCTTGTTTTCTACTTGTCCGCGGGTGAGTAGATTGCAAAAAGCCACTTGTCCGACGTCAAATTTACCCGAGTCGGACGAGTCGGACGTAGGAATTCCACACCCCTGGGCTTCTTTCTCAGAGGCGTCAAAAATAGGGCTTGTGTGGTAATGAGTTAAACAAGTCCACAAAAATGCGAGATATTCCATCAATGTTTTCAAAAGGTGGGAGGGGGGGGGTTTCATGAAATCTTGAAATTGTGTGGCAAAGGGTTAAATCTTTCTTTTTTCTTTTGAAGGTAGGATTATTGATGTCTGCATATTTTTTTTAGGGGGAGGTATACATGTACTTTCATTATGGTAAATAGTGACAATATCTCTTATTAACTCTATACCAGATGACAAAATTTTAGACTCTTCCAAATTGAAAGCATAAGCCGACAACAAATTTAAAGTGACTCAAAACTGAAAATTTTGTTTTTGGAAGGATAGAAAGCATTGTGGTGAAAGGAGAAAATTGCTGGTTACCAGCATTTTCTCTTTTTCCCACAATGTTTTGAAAAGGCTTCTTTTTCAGGGTCGTTAAAAGTCAGGATTGTGTGGTAAAAAGGTAAAGAAAAGTAATATGGTATCATGTGAGTGCATATGGGAAAGAGGAAGTTTTTACAATCATGGCTGACTGTGACAATGTCTCCTTTAATTTATGCTCATTACCCAAAGGCTGCAGCTTGTTCTGAAGATTTTTTGTTTAGCTCACATCAGCACAAACTGCTCAAACCTTAAGGTGAACTGTTTTGTGATTGTCCGTCATGAGTAGTTCGTTGTACAGTGTGTGTCAGAACAGGTCCCAGAGATCACTTGTTTCAATCCCAGCTCACCCAATTTTTGTGTTGGAAAATTGATAAGAGTCATGCCACAGGATTCATTCCTCTGTAGTGATCACCACCAATCATTTTTTTGACGGTAGTTTTGTGGGAAAGCAGCCAGTTGCTGGGGAAGAATACTATCATTTTCCTTAGGCTGTCACTTCTATTGTAAAGACTGTTACTTAGTAACAAGGAAAGAAATTGAAGATCAGGTCAGGTGTGATGCCCTCAGTGATAGGTTGTGTACATGTACAGATAAGATCTGAAGTATGGTCTTCCTAGTTCCTGCTATGAGTAATCAATTCATCTGTGCATGGTTTATCGTTTTTTAGCAAACAACAAAATTTTAGACTTTTTGTGATGTCCGTGGTTGTGAGGTAGAGCGTCGGCCTCATAACCTGAAGGTCCTGAGTTCAATACCTGGGAGTGGGTGTCAACTTTGGGATTTTTCATTGGCCCACACATTCGGCGCCAGTACTGGTGTATTTCCCAGGAAGCAGAATCGAGAGAGATTGGTATAAGGTGTAAGAAATTGTTTCTCAATCGATGTAAAAAAAATATGTCTGAACTAAATTTTAGACTGGTCCAAATTGAAAGCATTTGCAGACGATAAATATAACTCAGAAATTGCAATTTGTTTCCTGCAGGGTAGAAAACATAGTGGGAAATGGAGAAAAATGCTTGTATGGTCCAAGTTAAAAGCATTTGCAGATCTATGACAAAATAAACATAACTCAAAAATTGAAATTTGTCTCCAGCAGGGTAGAAAACATTGTGGGAAAAGGAGAAAATGCTGGTTACCAGCATTTTCTCCTATTCCTGCAATGTTTTCAATAAGCTTCTATCTCAGGGTTGTTTAACCCTTTACTCCATAGATACTCATTTCTACGCATTGCTTGTAGGAACCTTTGCAAAACATTGTGGCAAAAGATGAAATTGCTCATGACGAGCAATTTCATGTTTTGCCACAATGTTTTCTACACTATCAAAATGTGTCATATACACATAAGAAATGGCTTCATCCTTGCTGTTCTGTAGGGTCAATTAGAGATACCAAAGAAATGCCTTATGGGGTAAAGGTTAAAGTCGGGATTGTGTTGTAAAGGGTTAACCCATATTCTGATAAGTAAGTGAAATTAAACTTTCAAGCCAAGAGTTATGTGTAAGCCCCGAAAAAATGGTATTTCAAACTTATATTTTGGAGAAAATCATCTCCTAATAGAACATTCTGTGCAGTTTGATCTTGAACTACATTGTCTGTGAGTCAGGCATAGAAGCCTAAGAGTTAAGAATATCAAGGTCACCAAATATTGTGTTAAATGATTGAATGAAAATTGACCTTTTTGTAAATGCGAGTTTATATTATCATGTTCCCTGGCAAAACCCTTTTGAGTGCCCCGTAAACGTCACTGCATGTGCAACACAACATCCAAAATGGCGGAGTCGGTCGATCACCAGACTATGTTTATGCACCAAACTGCAAGTTTTAGTGATGTCAGGTCCATCTTCGCAAGCCAAGGATACTAACTCCACTTTGTTTGTTATGTACCCTTGACTGCTCGACTCTTTAAAAATCAAAACTGCAGCTGCGCCACTTATCGAAAATCACAAGTTGCGTAACCTTTGCTGATGTTATTTCTCACCAATCAAAATGCTCGTAATAAAATTTGTTAGGCTATGCATCAGACATGGCTGCGCTTTCGGGTACTTCACAATTTTCTGAAATTAAAACGAGACGAACAGACATACGATGATTCACAATCATTTGGCTGTGGAACCCATCCAAATATTTCACATGATTTATTGTAAACTATAAAAGACTCATTAAATATTGATTATCTACTCTTTTTTGACAAATTTTCATCACAAACACGACAACTTGCTTTTTTGATGGGCGCCACGTTTTCTGTTTTGCGAAAGATATCTTGTTACGGATGGTTTGATTGGACGCTATGGGTTTTGATCGCATCCAATGAAATGGCGCAGTGAGAGCTTTGATTTTTAAAGAGGCGAGCGGCCAAGGGGTACTACCTTAGTATCCTTGACTTGCGAAGATGTGCCAGGTCCAGTGACATCAGTTTTCATTGAATTGGGGCACTCAGAAGAGAATTTTATTTCGATGGCATACTTGATTCGTGAGTTTATAAAACAGGAAAATTTCGCTTACTGCGCTTTGAAAGGGTAAAACTTTGCAGTACAATAAATTCGTTTTATGGTCAGTTGGCATGGGACTTGGAAACTTGTCCATGGCTGTGTCGAATCATGTCACCACCTCGCCTTTGGCTCGGGGCGACATGATTCACCACAGCCATGAACAAGTTTCCAAGTCCCCTGCCACCTGACCGTACAACTAATACTGTCCTTGGTCAGCATATTGTCTGAGAGGAAAAGCAAATGAAGATGAAAACAAAACATATTGTAAATGTAAGGTGTAAGCAACCAATTAGCCTTTGCTCTTCCTGCAAAAAATAGTAGAGAGACGGGGGGGAGGCATGGGTGGCTGCATTGACATCCCCCTCTGCCTCATCTGCCTCAGGCCCTCCATCATAGAAATAAGGTCAGTTGTGGATTTTATTTCTATAAAGCACTCAACAAAACCCCATCTTTTTGGAAGGATGTGTATGACCAAGTTCTCTTGGGAAATAGCTTTAGAAGCATCACATGCCAGAAAAAAACTTTCAGAGGTGTTTTATGCTTGAGAAAATAAGTTTTCTTAGACAGAACGTGTAGTTAAATTGCCCGAATTAAAGCTGGAGTGTATAGACTGAAGGTTCTCTAGAAGTAATTGACTACACCATAAATGGCAGTGTAGTGCTTCTTTCTTGATTAAGTTTTATGGAGATGGAACAATTTAGATGTCAGTCTTTTATTTAACTCTTAGCATGCTACATAGGGCACCTTTAGTAAAAGTGAAGATCAAAATCAGCATATGGCTTTCAGTCTTATCATTGATGTACAATGTACACTGTTTATCAAATTCTTACAGTATTCATACAAAAAGTTGCATAGAAACTGCAACAGTAGTTCTTTGTCTAATTATTGACAACCAGCTTCATTCACTTTCAGTAAAAATGAAAGCAACACTGGTACATGGTGGTCAACTTAGTAACTTAGGCCATAAATTGCCAGACCAGAAAACAAGCCATTAGTGGCCAGACCAAAAAATGTGCCATAAATGGCCTGGAGTTAGAGGGTGGGGGTGCCACAAATGGCCAGGGGATTGGGGTGGGGGATTCATAAATTGCCAGACCAGAAAACAAGCCATAAGTGGCCAGACCCAAAAATGTGCCATAAATGGCCTGGAGTTAGGGGGTGGGGGTGCCACAAATGGCCAGGGGATTGGGGTGGGGGGAGTCATAAATTGCCAGACCAGAAAACAAGCCATAAGTGGCCAGACCCAAAAATGTGCCATAAATGGCCTGGAGTTAGGGGGTGGGGGTGCCACAAATGGCCAGGGGATTGGGGTGGGGGGAGTCATAAATTGCCAGACCAGAAAATATGCCATAAATGGCCAGACAAAAAAATGTGTCCGAAATGGCCAGACCAAAAAAACATACTATAAATGGCCAAACTAAAAAGGTGCCATAAATTGCCAGACTAAAAAACAGTATCACCATCCTTTGAGGCAAATATTTTACGAGGTCTTATATACTCTAAATATTCCTAAATTGTCATAATGTTTTCAAACATTCTTAACTCTCTACCACACAATCCCTACTTTTGATGACCCTGAGAAAGAAGCCTATAGAAATATTGTGGGAAAAGAAGAAAATGCTGGTAACCAGCATTTTCTGCTTTTCCCACATTGTTTTCTACTCTTCACAAAAACAAAATTTTCGGTCACTTTTATTTTGTCATCTGCAAATGCTTTCGATTGGGAGTACAAACCTAACATATCGTCTTTTGGTAATGAGTTAACTCTTTACCACACAAGAAAATTTTAGACTGCTCCAAATTGAAAGCATTTGCAGGCAACAATATAAAGGTTACTAAAAATAGAAATTTGTTCTTGAAAGGGTAGAAAACACTGGGGGAAAAGGAGAAAATGCTGGTTACCAGCATTTTCTCCTTTTTCCCAATATAATTTTCTTCGGTTGATTGGGTATGAATTAGAAGGAAATTTATTTCCCTTCACTGTGCATGTAATGTCCGGGTTGTAGTTAGTGCACGTGCTTTACGTGTTTCTTGCTTACGCGTTGTCATTCAGCTCTGGACGACTGGCCTCTGTGGACGTGGCAAAATTCACTCATTTCTCGATATAAGAAAAAGCATCGATGGTTCGGGACATATAAAGATACATTCCAAATTCATTTAAAACCCTTGCAATTCACGGGCCACTAGTCCAGGTGCTACCAGGCATTTCAATAAAACATTTATTGAACTTGTTGTTGTTTAGTTTGTTACGGACATGGAAGTAGGTTAAGGGAATAGTGTTTTCAAATGACTTCTTTCTCATTGGTGTCAAAAGTAGGAATTGTGTGGTGATGGGTTATGATGCAAAGTATAATGATGCTTACATGAAGAAGAGGGCATTATTTTGAGAACAAGAGTGTGTTCTTAATTGTTCATCCCTGTTAAAGTGTCCAATAGACTTGTTATTTCTGTCAGTTATCCTTCCAATACTCTAATAGTTTGACTAAAAGCACATTTTCATGTTTTGTTACAAGAACACCTAATAACTCTTTACCAGACGACAACATTTTAGACTGTTCTAAATTGAAAGCATTAGCAGACCAAAAAATAAACCCTTTCCCAAATGACAAATTTCAGACTGTCCCAAACTCAAAGTGTATGCAGATGACAATTTTGAATTTTATGAGAATGGCAGAAAGTTTTCTGATACTGGCTAAAAGACACTGTTGGAAAAGGAGAAATTGCTCGTTATGAGCAATTTCTTATTTTCCCACAGTGCTTTCGAAAGACCTGTACTGCAGACACGTAAAAACCAGGGCTTGTTTTGGAAAGAGTTAAAATGACTCAAAAACCGATATTTGTATTAGAAAAGGTAGAAAACCTTGTGGGAAAAGGAGAAAATGGTGGTTACCAGTCTTGAAAACCAGGGATTGTTTGGTAAAGAGGTTAGATTCCCTCTTAGGCCTAGGCCAATTACCAAATAATCCTCCATTTTAGGGACATGAGAAGAAAAAGTCTGGAAACATAGAGGGAAATAGAAGAAAAATGTAACCAGATTTTATTCCTTCTCCCTCACTCGGTTGTCTCCCTGTACCATATAGAATATACATGTGTGAAATATTGTCTTTTGGTGCTGGTCACTAGCATTTTCTCCTTTTCCCAACATGTTTTCCACCCAGTCTTATATAACCCTTTACTCCATAGATACTCATCTTGATGTATCAATGACAGACAGATTTTGAAAGCATTGTGGGAAAAGGATAAATTGCTCGTAACGAGCAATTTCTCCTTTTCCCACAATGTTTTCCACACAATGAGATATTTGTATCCTCAATTGTCCATATTTTTGACATCATATCTTTTTTTGCTGCTGAAATGGAAGAGCCTCAAATTGGCATGTCAGGTAAAGGGTTAAGCAATTCCCATCTTACATGCCCACACGGGTGTATGGAACGCCATAGCTGCCATAAGTTACTGCAATTTGAGGTGTTTTGTTGGTATGAATTTTCACTTTGTCGAACCATTATTTTAATATGTCTACCTGGCATGTGGTATGCTAAATACATGAAGTTATGGGGTTGAAAGCAATGTTGACTGGTTATACCGTTGTATTATTATGTCTTCATATGTTGTTGCTATGTCAAGGAGACATGATGACTTGTCGATTCTTTGTGTTGTTTGGTCAGAAAAGAATGGTGACTTGTCATACAGTTGAATCATTATGTTTACACCTTATGTTATTGCGTGAATTAGCAATGCTGACTGGTCGGTAATTTGTGTTGGACGGTTAAAAAACAGTGTTAGTTGGTCAAATGGTTTTATTGCTATATCTACATGACATTTTGTTGTGTTCATTTGAGGTGTTGCCATGTCGACCCTCTGTGTTGTTGGCTTAAAAAACAAAGTTAAGTGGTCAAATGGTCAAGTCACCAATTCTACTCGACACGTTATTGTGTCCGTTGGAAAGGCTGTGTGGTGGACTATTTGTGTTGCCGTGTTCAAATACAAGTTATTATGTCTGTGTCCTTCGTTACTGTTTACATTGGACATGTTGGTTGGTCGATTCTTATTTTTGTTGGATTTAAAAACAGTGTAAGCTTGTTAAACAGTTGTATTATTATGTCTACAAGTCGTGTTATTGCTTTAGTACACTAAGTTGACTGGTTGATCTTCATGTTGTTTGGTTGAGAAATAAAGGTATTATGTCTAAGTGCTACGTTGTTGTGTTCACGTGACACATTGATTGGTCACTAGTTGTGTTTTTGTGTCACAAAACTAAGCTAGTATGCCTGCATGCGGCGTTATTATAATTATATCCTATTAACACGATGACATGCTTTGTAGACATATAAGTACAACTATTCCACAACTCAGAATTGCTTTTAACAAATCAAAACAGAAAGTCCACCAGTCAACTTGTCCAGTGAACGCAACAACATGGCGCGTAGACGTAATAATACATCTTTTTGATAATTTAACTTTGTTGTTTGACCACACAACACTATCAGTCGATCAGTCAACATGTCAAATGAACACAATAAAAAGCTATGTGAACATAGTAATTCAACCATTAGAGAACCCAAAATTGTTTGGTAACCCAAAGGTATATAGACTAGACTAGGCAACATGGCTTATGAACACAATAACATGGCGTAAAGACTAAGTCTTGTTAATTTAACTATCTGACTCGTTAATTTTGTATACTAACCAAACAACACCAAAAATCCACCTATTAACATGTCTCATAAACACAACAACGCAGCACGCAGACACAACAACTCAATCTTTTAACTCAGCAATGCAAATAGTCGACCAGTGAGTATGCTAAATGAACATAACAAGGCAGCATGCAAACATAACAACTTTGATTTTTAACCCAACAACACAAGGACTCAGCCATTCAAGATGTCAAATAAAGACAATAAATTGGCGTGTAGACATCATAATACAGCTGTCTGATGAACTGACATTGTTCACAGACCAACCAACACAAAGAATCAACCAGTTAACATTTCTTTTGAACGCAATAGGATGACATGTAGACATAATGATCTAACTGTTGACAACTCAACTTTGTTTCTTAACCTAAAAACACAAAAGGACGACCGGTCAACATGCTCGCAAAATCTGAAGGGCCACCTTTAACCTAACAGCGCAAATAATCTACCGGTCAACATGTTATATCAAAACAACAACAACATGGTGTATAGACACAACGACACAATTGATTGACAAGCTAACCGTGTTTTTTTAACTCAACGACCCGAATACTAGTCCAGTCAACATAGTTTACGCACAAACAGAAGTAGTAAGGAGACATATATTTATCTTTGTTTTTAACCCAACGAAACAAATAGTTGACCTATCAATATGGCCTATGAACAGATCAACATGGTAATGTAACTCTTGGTACCACGCTAACGCAACAACACGTCTGATTGACATAGTAAAAAGTTTCGTGTGTTGGACACAATAACACAGCGCATCGACCAAACAGTAACAGAATTTGACAAGTCATCTTTGTCTTTCAACATAACAACGCAAAGAAGCAAGCAGATCTCTCATTCCATTAACATTATAAGATAGTGTTGAGGTATAATAAGTATAGATGTCGACAACGTAGCATTTATTTCAAACAAATTAAATCATGTATTGAGAAAAGTACTATCTTAGCTGACGAGATAAAGCATTTCATGACACAAAAAAAGTTTGTTTAAATACTACAACTCGAAATGTATCAACATATGACAGCTATGGCGTTCCATACGGGTGGCTCAGTGGTGAGCTTGTTGGACTCATGAACTGGTGCTTGTGAGTTCGATACAGGGTTGAGGGTAACTCTGTCCGGCATATTTTCACCTCACACCTCTGCTGAAGCATGTGAGAAAACTAGTCGTTGGCTTTGGAAAGAAAGTTGTGTTAGTACTGATGTGAGAAAGCCAGAAAACACTTGTTCATCACCGACTGCCTGGATATGACCTTAGCTGTTAAAATGGCAGACAACAATTGTTAGAATATTGTCATCTTTTAAAGAGTTTAGATTTAGCATGGTGAACCCTGCTTGGAATCTCAAACATAACTAGTTGCAGAATTTTCCTTGATCCCCATATCACTCTGATTCTGGACTCCTAATTTGGTAAGTTGTTTATCCTGTTACCAAACGACAATATTTTAGACTGGGCCAAATTGAAAGCGTTTGCAGACGACAAAATAAAAGTGACTGAAAATATAAAAATTTGTCTTGTGAAGGGTAGAAAACATTGTGGTTAGCAGCATTTTCTCCTTTTCCCACAATGTTTTCTAAAGGCTTCTTTCTCAGTGGCGTCAAAAGTAGGGATTGTGTGGTAATGGGTTATGCGCTCCAACCTGTACCAAGCAAGCATACAAGGAACACATAATACTGTAGCAATACATGCTCGCTAAGGACAGGTGGCTGCTGAACTTTTAACAACCCTGAAGAAAACATCTTTTGAAAACATTGTGGGAAAACCAGAAAGTGTGTGTAATCAACATCTGCACTTTTTCCCACATTTTTTTATATCCTTCCTAAAACCAGTTACATTATTTGTATCTTAATTTTTTTTTTGTTAGCAAGATTAATGCTTTCAAGTTAGACATGTCTAAACTGCAAGTGTTTCAGTTTTGTAAATGGATCAAAACTGCAGGTACAGTTCAATTCATTTTACCTTGAACTCAAGGTATACTTGCTTAACCCTTTACCACACAGTCCTTACTTTTGACGACCCTGAGAAAGAAGCCTTTACTAAACATTGTAGGAAAAGGAGAAAATGCTGGTAACCAGCATTTTCCCCTTTTCCCACAATGTTTTCCACTCTTCACAAAACAAATTTCAAATTTTCAGTCACTTTAATTTTGTCGTCAGCCAATGCTTTCATTTTGGACAAGCCTAAAATATTCTCATTTGCTAATGAGTTAACTCTTTACCACATGAGAAATTTTTAGACTGGTCCAAATTGAAAGCATTTGCAGATGACAAAATAAAGGTGACTGAAAAATTGAAATTCATTCTGGGAAGGGTAGAAAACAATGTGGGAAAAGGAAAAAATGATGGTTTCCAGCATTTTCTCCTTTTCTCACAGTGTTTTCAAAAGGCTTCTTTCTCAGGGGCGTCAAAAGTAGGGATTGTGTGGTAATGGGTTAACCCTTTACCAGATGACAAGATTTTATCCTTGTCCATATTGAAAACACTTGCAGATGACAGTTTCAGTGTGGCTCAAAGGGTACAATTTTACCTTGGTATGGTAGAAAACATTGTGTTTACCAGCATTTTCTCTTTTTACCACAATGTTTTCAAAAGGCTTCTTTTCCAGGATTGTTAAAAAGTTGTGCAGTAATACAGGTTGACTGCTGTATAGAGGTAACGTTTTAGACAGGTTTCACTGTATTTCAAGAACAGTGGTTAACCCTTTCCCAAGCAAGCCCTGGTTTTTACGTGTCTGCAGTAAAACTTTTTCGAAAACGCTGTGGGAAAAGGAGAAACTGCACGTAACTAGCAATTTCTCCTTTTCCCACAGTGTTTTCTACCCTTTTTGAGAACTTCCTGCCATTTTCTCCAAATCTAAAATTGTCGTCTGCAAACTCTTTTGGTTTGGAAGAGTCCAAAATTTGTCGTTTGGGAAAGGGTTAATGAGTAAGAAATTGTCTCGTGAGAGCATAAAGAGCAAAATGGCCTTGTTGTTTTAAATCTTTATACTTTGTAAGAGTGTTTGTTTGAACTCTGTCACGTTGTTTACAGTTGGGTAATAGATGGTGGATGTTGACAAGTACTTTCTTTTATCTCTAAGTTTTAAATCAACTCTTTACCTAACAAATGAATTCTAGACTTGTTTCAATTTAAGGCATTTACAGCAAAAAATTAGATATGCCAGCCAGAAGTAGTGATATTTGACTTTGGGAAAAGGAGAAAATGTTGGTCACCAGTATTTATTCCTTTTCCAACTATGTTTTTAAGTCTTCTATACAGGGTCTATAAAACTCTGTATGGTGTCGTGAAGGGTTTACATAATTATGGTGGGGGGTTTCCAATTCCTTGCCAAAAATAAAAAAATCAAAGTACTGATAGTACTGAAGGCCAGGAAATTGAGGATACGAAACAACACATGAGGTCAATTTTAATTAATACAAACAGGTAGACGGACAGGGATACAAGCGGATTCCACTAAGCCCCTGGAATTCTTAGTTTTATCAGGAAATTTTGAACTGATACTAGAAAGCACCAGCCAGAAACTAATTAAGCCAGAGCTAGGCATGTGCTCACAGTTATGGGGTGCTTGATAATGGCTTAGAATACTTAGTAATTTGTCGTGCTTGTAAACAATCCCAAATCAAAATTGAACCGTATTCAGTCGGCGCAATACCAACTTTGGTTATCTAAATTTTCTGAGACATGTGATGTCTTGTAGTCCTGAATGACGTTATTTTTTACATTTATGACGCAAGAACATATTTATTTTTATTGATTTCAATGAAAATACATGTAATATAGATATCAAGGTAAAATGTAATGAATAATAAAGATTGGAGTGATATTGCAGTTGGTCATGTTGTCTCTACCTTCCACAAGTCGACGAAATTTTTAACCGGTCATATTTGAAGGAAGTTGTAGATGAAAATCCAAAGTAGTTCTTCATGTACATTGAAAAATAAGATTTTGGGGAAATTGGGAGGAATTGCTTGTTACAAGCAAATTCTCTTTTAGCCAAAATATTTTCTCAATAAAATACTGTTAAAAGGTTGGATTGTTTTAGGAAAACGATTAGGCTCGGTTTTCCTATTTTACTTGCCTATTTTACGGACAAGTCACAGTGACTTGAGCTTCGATACTTATATCTACATAATATAAAAAGATGTTAATCCTAATTCATAATCGTTGTCCAAGGACAACTTGTGTCAAGCCTGCGAACACTTGACTCTCAAGCTTGACCTAGACCCAGGACCTGAATAAATGTTTCAAAGGGAACTTCTGCTCATGATGGAGAACAATGCATTATGCTAATTTATATCGGAATCTATCCAAAAATGTAGGAGTTATGGTTCGGACCAAAAAAAGTGGCCGTCAATGTGGCCTTAATCTTGAACCTACTTGAACAGATGTTTCAAATGGCACATCTAACCGTGATGAAAGTCAATTGTGCCAAATTATTTTGAAATCCATCCACAATTGTAGAAGTTATGAACCGGAAATATCCCGAAAGCCCTAGTGAACACTAGACATGTGTGTGTCAGAGACACTGATGCCCCAGCTAAATGGTATTGGTCACGGGTATGTCATATGACACTTGTAGAGAGAGAGAGAGAGAGAGAGATGAAAAAAAAAATGCATTAAATGACAAGCGAACGACTACAGATAAAAAATATAAGCATTTATTTGGTTTCAAATCAAAGTCAATCAAAGACATTTTTAAGAATCACACAGGTGTAATCTATTTGTGACAGGTGTAAAAGTGTGAAATACATCTTATCAGTGTGAAATAGCCAATAAACAATGACAAAACTACCAAATAACTCTTGGATAAAGGAAACTAAAATACACAGAATTTAAATACTAAAGACAACGAAATTTCAAAAATATTTTTATAAACAACTTGATTAACGATATGGATGAAATTTGATGGTGGGGTCGATTTTTTAAAAAATTTTATTTGGGGACGATTTCACCAAAGAAATCGTATCCAGGGGACGATTTCTCCGGAGTGATAAACATAACATGGGCCAAGCAGTTTGGGGACGATTTCTCCAGGGGCCGATTTCTCCAGCATTCCGCTGTTCAAGTACCCTAGATTTAGTCGATATACATAAGAAAAAGTGATAAACATAACACTGGCCAATATTCTATATGTAGTTTGCTTTATTTACAATCGCATTTTAGCGGAGACTTGTTTTGTGACACACATGTTCAAATGTCAACACAACGTTACAGACAAACTCCGAGCAGAGTCGTCGTTCGTTAATCTCACCATACCTGAAGGTGAATGATCCGGAGTGCAAGAGAGAACGTTATAGATATTAACCGTATATAGCGTGTAAGAATACACAACTGTCGGATAAAGCCAAGTTCATTAGGTTACGCCTTTATTAGGTCAGTGTTAATGACAAAAATGGGATAAAAAACACACACTCGTCAGTTATTAAAGGATTGTAATACCCTTGCAATTCCATGGCATTTTGCAGATGAAAGCTTTGAGGAAAGGAAAACATTCACACCGTGTGATAAGCAATCTCTGTATCTACTTGGGAAACTAGTTGTTTTGGCGGACTCCCTTGAGAGGGATTCCCTGTCCTAAAAATCAGACAAGATCATGTGCTGATCTCTTTACCAAACAACAAAATTGTAGACTAGTCCAAATTGAAAGCATTAAATTTTGCAGACGACAAAAAATTTTTTAATCAAATATTGAAATTGCATTTGGGAAGGGTAGATTAACATTGTGGGAAAAGGAGAAAATGCTGGTTACCAGCATTTTCTCCTTTTCCCACAATGTTTTCAGTTTAACCCTTTCCCAAACGACAAATTTTGAACTCTTCCAAACCAAAAGAGTTTGCAGATGACAATTTAAGATTTGGAGAAAATGGCAGAAAGTTCTCATAAAGGGTAGAAAACACTGGGGGAAAAGGAGAAATTGCTTGTTACGAGCAATTTTTCCTTTTTCCACAGTGTTTTCAAAAGAATTTTACTGCAGACACGTAAAAACCAGGGCTTGTTTCGGAAAGGGTTAAGCTCTCTTCCTCAGGGTTGTAAAAATCGGGAGTCTGTGGTAAAGAGTGAAAGACATCATGTACAACAAAGTAGTATTTTCAGTCAAGTTGATTTTGTAGCATTTTATATTGCTTTCACAGGGTTTTCCCTCGGCTTTGAAAATTGGGGGTCATTGTGACCCCCATCCTCATTAGTTGCGGGTCATTTCATTAATTTTGGGGGTCAAAAATATGGATTTCCTTGTCATCAACTTCAAACACGATTTATAATGCATTTTACTTTTTAAACGCCAACTTCCAAGATTGAAAATTCAGTCGATCATTTCTGACGGAAAGGCAAATGTTATTTTTTGACAGACCAAACATTTTCGTCTGAATCGCTGCTTGACGTGGCTTGATCGGCAGTTGTAGGAAGCAGACGATAGAAGAATGCTACAGTTTTCTTCGTCATGACATTATTTTTCCGCTAACAGCACAGACCGGTAATGTGTACTTTTATATATACCGGAAGTCGTGTAAAATATGCTATGAAATACAGAGAACCCAACCACGACTTTGACTGGGCCCATATTTACGACACGTGTCCAATATACATTTCGGCAATAATGCGAAAACCAGTCTTATTCTATAAATAAATTACCGGAAAACCACTTTTATCTAAAATAAACCCTGTAGTTAAAAAAAGAACGGTGTTCGTCTGACATTGAAGCAAGAACAGACTTGGAATTATGACGCTTCATTCAACTTTGTACATTATTTGGATTTTGGAAAGGTGCGTCATTGATGACGCACTGTCATTTATTTTGGGGGTCATTTGAATTAAAATTGCGTCAATGACGCAGGATTTGTGCGTCATGGAAAACCCTGCTTTCAACATTATTTTAGCCTTATCACAACTACAGCTTATTTCTTAGTGTGCTTCAAGAGTTTCAAAAGAATTAGATTTTAGCAGTGAGGTACAACTCCGTAACCCCCATTACTCTGACATCAGAATAAATTTCCTAGTTTACTCTCTAGAAATAAAAGTGAATTTCATGAGCCTTCACAGACAATCTTGGTCAAAAGTAGAACTGTTGTTATTCTTATATGCAACTTTTTCTTCTTGTGTCACATTGTTGTGTTCAGTTCAAAGAGAAACTCAGGCTGATTTGACGTCCGTGAATGCCTAAAATTTTGATTTTGTCCATTCTGAAATTTTCATTATAGATGCTGTTTAACCTATTACCTGACAAAAATATTTTGAACTTGTCCAAATTGAAAATTGTGTCAGCTGTAGTTTGAGAAAGCCAGGAAACATGTGCGTGTCACTGACTGCCATGATATGACCTAAGCTGTTAAAATTGTGTTAAACTCCGATACATATCAGTAACAAAGCAATTGCCAAACATAATTCAGGTGGGTAGGACTTTTTATGCTCCCCAAAGTGGGGAAGCATATAGTAGCCACTTTGTCTGTCCGCCTGTGTCCATCCTTCTGCCTGCCGGTCTTTCCAAAGCCATTTCTCCACAACCCGTGGACCAAATTGGATGAAACTTTATAATATGAACCCTATGGATATTGTGCAGATGATGTTCAATACATAATTACATTTGAACATGTTGCATTTAAGTAAATCAAAGTAGTGAAAGTACTGACAGACCAAAGATGGATGCAGTGGTGATTTAGATAAAATTACCAATCATGCATCTACAGTTGGTTTTGCAGCTTCTTATCTGTCATCGGTAAAATATAGTAATGTAATAAAAAGAATCTCATATTTGCCGGTGTTTGATTTAAATTGTGTTTATAACTCGTCAAGAAAAAAGGCAGTTAACTCTACCAAACAACAAATTCTTTGACTGGACCAAATTCAAAGCATCTGCAGACAACAAATAAAATCTCATTAATATGATAGTTTTTGACTTTGATAGGCTAGAAAACATTGCAGGAAAAGGAGAAAATGCTGGTTACTAGCATTTTCTTCTTTTCCCACAATATTTTTTTAGGTTTCTCTCTCCGGGTCGTTAAAAGTTGAGATTATATGGTAAAGAGTTAAGCTTGCCAAAGGCTCACTTAATAACATTTCAAATAGACTTGTTTCATTAAATTTGATCTCAAACACCAACATAATATGTGAGATCGTATATTTCTGACAGAAAGAGTCACTTTTTGTTGGGCCGTACATGTATTTGTAAATTTTTTTTGTGGGACTCTTTGTTTACATTTGAATCTGGGTCGTTCTTGATGGCAAAAGACTAGAGATTGTTAATCTCTAAAAGAGATTGGAGCAAAAGATACTTTTTCTTTTGACAAAAATGTTTAAGCGAAGAGGTATACAGGAGAGAAAATGTTATCTGAAGATGAGATCTAGTAATTACCAGATAAATGTTTGCCTACTGCCTGTGTACCTCTTTACCAAACGACAAAATTTTAGGTTTGTCCAAATCGAAAGCATTTGCAGACGAAAAAATAAAAGTGACTGAAAATTTGAAATTTGTTCTGGGAAGGGTAGAAAACATTGTGGGAAAAGGAGAAAATGCTGGTTACCAGCATTTTCTCCTTTTCCCACAATGTTTTCTAAAGGCTTCTAATCAGGTTCGTCAAAAGTAGGGATTGTGTGGTAATGGGTTAACTCTTTACCAAACACTATCCTTAGTTTTAACTCTTTACCAAACGACAAAATTGTAGACTGGTCCAGATTGAAAGCATTTGCAGACGACAAAATTAATGTGACACAAAAATTGAATTTTTTGTCTTGGGAGGGTGGAAATCCTTGTGGGAAAAGGAGAAAATAGTGCTTACCGGCATTTTCTCCTTTTTCCACAAGGTTTTCAAAAGGCTTCTTTCTTAGAGTCGTGAAAACTTGGGATTGTTTGGTAAAGGGTTAAAGCCCATGGTAAAAATCTTTTTAAAACATTCTGGGAAAAGGAGAAAATGCTAGTAAATGGCTTTTTTTCCCCGCAATATTTCCTTTCAGTTGTGCCTCGTATGAGTCATCATCAGCAAAATGCTTACAGTTTGGACAAGATTACATTTTTGTCCGAGGGTAAAGAGTTAATGATAAAGTCCTAACACCTTACCAAACAATCCACAGTCTTAACAACCTTGTAACCAGCTTTATCTCCCTTTCCCACAATGTTGCCCGCCTGTTTGAAGAGAGATTTCATCACTTGAGTCACACTTTGTTGGTTGTTTCCTAATAGTTTCAAGTTGGACCAGTTTAACCCTTTACCAAACCACTAAATTTTACACTGGTCAAAATTGAAATTATTTGCAGACGACAAATTAAATGTTGTTAAAATGGTGATTTCTATTTTCGATGTGTTGGAAACATTGTGGGAAAAGGAGAAAATGCGGGTTGCCATACGACAAAATTTTATACTGGTCCAAATTGAAAGCTTTTATAGATGACAAAAATAAAAGTGACTGAAAATTTGAAAATTGTATTGGGGAGGATAGAAAACATTGTGGGAAAAGGAGAAAATGCTGGTTAACAGCATTTTCTTCTTTTCCGACAATGCCTTCAAAAGGCCTCTTTCTTAGGGTTGTTAAAAGTTGGGATTATGTTGTAAAGGGATAAAACTAGTCTATATTGCTAGGAAAATACAGTATATGTGGATTATATGTGTGGCGAAAAAATTCGAATTGTTGAGTAGGGACATTTTGCGCACAGAATTCCTGAAATGGGCTCTGACTGAGAGCACTAGTTCTCTCCCCTCTCTTATCTAAAATTCAAGTTTCAGTTTTTGAGTCAAGTTTATTGTGTTGTCTGCAAATGCTTTCAATATGGACCAGTCATTAAATTGTGTTGTACGGTAAAGAGTTAAGGGTATAAAACACAGGAGCATTTCTGATGGGGTGAATCCTTTTAACAAACATCCAATCTTTAACTCTTTACCAAACGGCAAATATTTGGACAGACCCAAATTCAAAGCATTTGCAGACAACAAAATAAATGTGGCTGAAAAAATGAAATTTGGTTTGAAAAGGGTAGAAAACATTGTTGGAAAAGGAGAAAATGCTGGTTACCAGCATTTTCTCATTTTCCCACAATGTTTTCAAAAGCTGTCTTTCTCAGGGTCGTCAAAACTCGGGATTGTGTGGTAAAGGGTTGAACATGCCTCCATGAGGAGCCCTTTAAAACATTTTTGGAATTGGGGAAATTGCTCGTAGCAAGCAACTTCTCCTTTTTTCCTCAATGCTTTTTACCGTAACAAGAAAGTTCATTCCATTTTTGTACCAATTTCAAATTGTCATCTGTGTGCTCTTCTATTTGGAAGAGTCCAAAATTTTTCAGTTGTCAAAGGTCTAATGATAAAGATTATCTCTTCATTTACATAAGATGACACCACTACATTTTTTTCTCTCCGACAGATAGATAAGTGAACAGTTCATCGAGTATTGTCCTGAAAGTTGTGTTCATCTGTGCCTGAAGTGCTCTGTTTAGAAGTTATAAAATGTCAGAGAAGGAAAGTTTAGGACCCTGTTGATACAAGGTAAATTTCAATTATTTATTTTTCATGCTGTTACAGGGCAGGTGTTCATCTACCAGTCTGATTAAAATTCTTGGGTCAAATTCTCTAGAGCTTCCTAATTTTAACCTTGAAACTGTTATCTGACCTTTTGTTTTCAATTTGGACCAGTCTAGAATTTTGTCATTTGGTAAAGTTTAAAGAACTAAGAATGCATTTTAGAATGGGTTGGTGAATACAGGCCATAGTACATGTATTATTTATACTCTTCATATTCATTGATTGCCTTTGTGTATGTGGGAAAGAAGCCTGTGGCTTGGAGAGAGTGTTTTGTGTAGTAAAGAAATGAATCTCTTGCATAAAATTGATTTCTGGTCAGATGGTACATGTACAGATAACTGTCCCCAAAGGCGATGTTACTTTTCGACTGGTCGCCTCTGGGTACAGAGACAATCCGGACAAAATCAGTTGAAAGTTCCACACAGATTTTTTGTGCAAGTTTGAACTCTTATAATTTCCCTAAATAGAGCACAAAACTAGGATTTAAACATACCTGTGGCTTGCGTATTCAATATTCTTTCATTTGAAATACAATATTTTCAATTCAAATGCTGATCGTGAGAAAATACTGTGCATTTCATCAGTGACTCAAGCTGTTTATGTTTCCGAAAACATTCAAAATGGCTGTCACGCACGATAAATTTCGTCTGTGATTTTTCCGAGATAAACATGTTGTAAATGACTTCTACAAGCTTTTCATGTAATGAATTGTTTAACAATTTGTTTTTGGTCATGATAAGTACTAAAATTCAATTGCATTTCACTGCAATACAGATAAAACCAACGAAACCGAAGGTCGGTGTAGCGGTCTATATTTGCTACTGGAAAATTTACGATGGACTTGAGACGGTACGGTGTTCAGTAAATGTCCAAATATGAAAAAGATCACCGTGGCATCTCATTATTGAGACTGATGGTACATGGTTATTAATATTGCTTTTGGCTATGGAAGGCATTTTAACTTTTGTCACATAAATTAATGGGATTTGTTCTAGGTGTCTAGGTATGAAGGTTAAAACGTTACAGGCATAGGAGGAAAATGCTGGTTATCGGCATTTCTACTCTTTGTACATTCTTTTAAGAAGCCATCTTTTTCAGAGTTGGTAAAACCTAGGGTTGTTTGACATTATAAAGGTTAAGTAGGTCAATGAGTGACATACAAGACATAATATAGGTGAGATTCTCACCAGACTTGATACCTTAGTTTTTCACATTTTTCGCGAGCCAAGGTTATGATCACTACGTGGATCTTACCCTGGCTGATTGAGCCTGATGAAGATGAGTTTTTCAGTGCGTTGTCAACAATTCTTTCATCATCAACTTCTCCTAAATTACTGGGCCGATTTAGACCAAACTTGGCTGGAGTGTTCCTTGGGAGGTCCTGTTTAAAAATTGTTCACAGAATTTGATTCCACCAGAAACTCTGGTTGCCCTGGCAACCAAATGGAATTTTCTAGGGAATTCTTTAAAAATCTTCTCCTCTGAAACAGAGGATCAGATTTTGAAATAATTTCACAAATATGTTCCTTGTGTGACCCTTTTCAAAAAGTGTTCGTAAAATTTTAATCTGTCAAAAACTGCGGCTCTAGTGAATGGGGGCTTCTTGCACCATAAAGGAATGATGGAATTCTTAATCAAAGCGTTGAGAACGCTGAAGTGGTATTTGTCAAGGAAACCCACTGTGTGGAATTAATAGTTTGAAAGAAACAGACATATTGTTCAAATATTGGCTTGAAAGTCAACCCACTAAGCAAATAAATACCTTTTTGCTTGAAATGAGAGTACTCATGACAAAGTTTGGTTTATTTTTGTATAAGTGGTCTCCCTTCGATCATTAGGAGGAAGCAGGAGTAACACCCCTTGACAGTAGAATGCATAACGAATAGAGAGAAAAATCCTGTTGATACAAAATTAAGTTTTTTCGTGAAAAGTATAATTTTGAAATATCTCTAGCCCTTTACATTTAATTTCCAACATTACAATCAATTACCTCGATTTATAGATATTCATGAGCAATCAAATGAGTAGCGCGCAATCAAAGGACGAACAAGCCATGGAACGAATTGGTTTTGGAACAAAAAAGCCCAGGGTCAGTAGGCAAATTTGTATCATTGCGCCAATAAAAGGCTTTGAGCGAGAGAGGCTATTTTCAATAAAAAATATATATCTCAACGATCGATGTATTTTAATATGCCATTTCAAATTACATATCTGAGTGCCACCGTATATCTCATTTGCCTGAGAAAAAATGAGTTTAACTGGGTCTATTTCCTTTGGCTTTGCACAAAAAATAAGATACATGGTTATCAAAATTCAGTCTTGAACTTAAAGCGGTATTGTCTTTGACAAATACCATAAAAATTCTTCTTTTCTGAAACTGCTGGTCAGATTTTGAAATAATTTCACAGAGATGTTCCTTGGGTCTCCCTTTTCAAAAATTGTTTCTGAAATTTTGATCCATCAAGAAACATGGCTCTAGTGAATGGGGGCTTCTTGTACTACATGGCCATGGAGAAATTCTTAAAAATTATTCTTCTTTGAAACGGCTGATCAGATTTTGAAATATTCTCACAGAAATGTTCCTTTGGTAGCCCTTTTCAAAAACTGCTCTAGAAATTTTGATCCATCAAGAAATGTGGCTCTGATTGCTGTGGGCTATTTATTCTAAATTTTCAAAATGCTGATTTGTCTAGAAACATGGCTGCGGTGAATTGGGGCTACTTGACAGATTGTCTTCCTCACAGTAATTTCCATACTTTTAAACGTTATGGTATAAATTCAAATGCATTTAAACACCTGCTTTGTTTACTTCTGGACTTTATTGTTACTTTAAGTCCTATTAAAGTCTATTGTTACTTTAAGTCCTATGAAAGTCTATCAAATTACCAGTTAAGGTTAAATTGAAGTTTTATCCTGTACTTAGATCACCATTGTAGTATACCTATGGGTATGTATAACCCGGCAATTAGCATGAACATTCTCAAAGTATACATATTAGTCACAGAATTATAACATGTTGATTTTAATAAGAATGTACCATTAACTCCTTCACTATTAAGTGAATGTTATATGCTTTTTCATTGGCTATACATATAAGTTCCACTGCAAATGCCTTAAAGGTGGGTATTTAGATTTTTCACATCAAACCAAATTACAAATTATGTATATATCACTGAAATTATATATGAAAAAACAATACAAATTATCAATAATTAAGGATTGTAAAATTATTTTGAAAAACATTTTTTTTGATGGTGTTCCCTTAAAAGCCTCATAAGTTATTTTTAGATTTCACGCCAAAAATCAAAAAAGGATTGTGGGAATGTTAAATGACTGGCACATAACTAATGACGCTTAAATTCCATAACATAACAAACATGTAATTATTTTCCATAAAGTCTTCTTCGGATGCTATGTTTGAAGCTTAGTATATGTATTTCCGGCATATGTATGAGCGAGTTGCTCATATAAAAATAGATCACGTTTTCCCGTAGGTGTTGACCTGGGCTGTAGTGAATCTCTAATTTCTCTTGTCGTCGGATGTTTTTCGACTACTGGAATTTCATGAAAGAAAATGATAAGGCTTTGGGAGTATAAATTTTTGTGCGTTTTCAAAATTTTTGCCCAGAATCTGAAGGGTCACCAATAAGGCAGTGGACCCATAATAGGCCTAGTGCAGCATGGCATAAAATTTCTTGACAGTGATAAAGACAGATATGTACTGATATAATACTTTTGCACATTTCTAACCGACCAGAAATTCCTTTGATGTCTATCTTTAAATTACTTGTTGATACTTTGCTTAGTTTCCTGAATAGGGAGGTAATTATCATATCCATTTGCAATGCAAATGTAGTGGTTTAAGATTAATAAATGATAATTCTAGGAAGGACAAAAAGGAAAATGTGGCTCGATGAAAGCACCATTAGTACAATAATACTCATTTTTAATCTTAGCAAATTTTCTAAGATAATATTATAGTGGAAATATCTGTTTTCTATTACGGGTCCACTATGTTAATTTAAAATAAAGTAGTGGGCAGTGTAGGTCAGAGATCAGACAGCACATTCTGTGAAGTCTGATCTTAATCTACACTGTCCACAAAAGCCTCTGAGTGGACTTTCGGCAACATTGAGTTCAGAGTTGATCCTTTTCATATTAAGGTCAAACCACAGAAGTGCACTCGTTACTGCAGTCAGTCTATTTTTATATGCAACAAAAAGTAGATTTAATCCTTTCCCAAACTACAAATTTTGGACCCTTCCAAACCGCAAGAGTTTGCAGACGACAATTTTAGATTTGGAGAAAATTGCAGAAAGTTCTCAAAAAGGGTAGAAAACACTGTGGGAAAAGGAGAAATTGCTCATTACGAGCAATTTCTCCTTTTCCCATAGTGTTTTCAAAAGACTTTTACTGCAGACATGTAAAAACCAGGGCTTGTTTGGGAAAAGGTTAAAAGTGGCATACTGGAAAGAATTTGGACTGAGCAATTTTGAGCTGATAAAGAAAAAGAATATGTGAAAAGAAGCAGTTTTGTGCGTAACAAGTAATTATTGCTTCTTTCTCGCACAATTTTTTGTCTAAAATTTTGTTTTGCAAGGGTACCGGTTAATAAATTTATACTTGTTTGTAAAAGAATTAGAAAAGTTGTCTTCATTGCAAAATTCGTAGTTTACATTATCGCTTAATTCCTACCGGAGCATAATGTTGGAATATTTTCTCCTTTAACTCTTTACCCCATAAGGCATTTCTATGGTATCTCTAATTGACCCTAAATAACAGTAAGGATGAAGCCGTTTTGTATATGTATATGACACCTTTTGATAGCATAGAAAACATTGTGGCTAAAGGTGAAATTACTCGTCATGAGCAATTTCATCTTTTGTCACAATGTTTTCCAAAGGCTCCTACAAGCAATGCGTAGAAATGAGTATCTATGGAGTAAACGGTTAACTCTTTATCAAGCAACAAAATTCAGACTTGTCCAAATTGAAAGCATTTGCAGACCAGAAAATAAATGTGACTCAAATACTGACATTTGCCTTTAGAAGAGAGGAAAGTATTTTGGGAAAAGGAGAAAATGCTGGCTGCAAGCATTTTCTCCTTTCGTTTTCAGAAGGCTTTTTCCTCTTGTTCATTACAACCAGGGATTGTTTGGTAAAGAGTTGAAGTTTTATGACACTAGGTCAACTGGAGAGACATCCTGACAATGTGGGACAGTAAAGCAAATGCTTGAAATATTGGAGTGCTCCATTTTGCACAAATTATTTTCTGAATATCTGAAAATGGATATTTATACAATGGCATGTACCCTGCTGTTTGTAAAGGTTTCAATAATGGTCAGTTTGGTGAAAACTTTACCAAACAAATTAATGTTTAACCCGTAGTACCACACAATCCCTACTTTTGACGCCCCTGAGAAAGAAGCCTTTTGAAAACACTGTAGGAAAAGGAGAAAATGCTGGTGACCAGCATTTTCTCCTTTTTCCCACAGTGTTTTCTACCCTTCCCAGAACAAATTTCAATTTTTCAGTCACCTTTAATTTGTCATCTGCAAATGCTTTCAGGTTGAACCAGTCTAAAATTTTGTAGTGACTGGTAAAGCGTTAAAGGTGGCCCTTCAGATTTTGGGACGAAAATTTTACAAAAATACAAAAAGATCATCCTTATGCTCCCATAGCCTTTTAATTTGCGTTCATAAAACCCCAGTTGTTGAAAACCATCCGATAACATGAGAAATTAGAGATTTATTACGGACCAGGTTGACACCAACGGGAGACATGTTCTATTTTTACATTATCAATTCTCTCATTTAAATACAGGAAAACACAGACAAAGTTTCAAACATCCGTCCGAAGAAGACATTATGGAAAATAATTATTACATGTTTGTTATGTAATGGAATTTAAGCGTTATTAGTCACATGCCAGTCATTTGACATTCCCATAATGCTTTATTGATTTTTGGCACGAAATCTAAAAATAGCTTGAGGCTACGTAGCCTTTTAACTCTTTACCACACAAGAAAATTTTAGACTTGTCCAGATTGAAAGTGTTTTCAGATGACAAAGATAAATGCGACTAAAAAATTGATATTTGTTTTGGGAATGTTAGAAAACATTGTGGGAAAAGGAGAAAATGCTGGATACCAGTATTTTCTCCTTTTCCCATAATGTTTTCAAAAGGCCTCTTTCTCAGGGTCGTCAAAAGTAGGGATCGTGTGGTAATGGGTTAAGGGAATACCATCAAAAAAATTTTTTTTCGTAATTTTATGATTCTTAATTATTAATGATTTGTATTGTTTTTAGCTCACCTGAGCACAACGTGCTCAAGGGGAGCTTTTAGGATCACCCGGTGTCCGTCGTCCGTCGTGCGTCGTCCGTCGTCCGTCGTGAACAATTCTTTAAACATCAACTCCTCCTAAACCGCTGGGCGGATTTGGACCAAACTTGGCAGGAATGTTCCTTGGGAGGTCCTCTTTTAAAATTGTTCACAGAATTTGATTCCATCAAAAACTCTGGTTGCCATGGCAACCAAATGGAATTTTTTAGCAAATTCTTTAAAAATCTTCTCCTCTGAAACCGCTGGTTGGATTTTAAAATAATTTCACAGATATGTTCCTTGGGTGGCCCTTTTCAAAAATTGTTCGTGAAATTTTGATTCGTCAAAAAATGTGGCTCTGGTGAATGGGGGCTTCTTGCACTATACAGAAATGAAGGAATTCTTTAAAAATCTTCTCCTCTGAAACCGCTGGTCGGATTTTGAAATAATTTCACAGATATGTTCCTTGGGTGACCCTTTTCAAAAATTGTTCGTGAAATTTTGATTGGTCAAAAAATGTGGCTCTGGTGAATGGGGGCTTCTTGCACTGTACAGCAATGAAGGAATTCTTAAAAAATCTTCTTCTCTGAAACCGCAGGTCAGATTTTAAAATAATTTCACAGAGATGTTCATTGGGTGACCCTTTTCAAAAATTGTTCGCGAAATTTTGATTGGTCGAGAAACATGGCTCTGGTGAATGGGGGCTACTTGCACTATACAGAAATGAAGAAATTCTTAAAAATTCTTCTTCTCTGAAACCGCTGGCCAGATTTTAAAATAATTTCACACAGATGTTCCTTGGGTGACCCTTTTCAAAAATTGTTTGCGAAATTTTGATCCGTCAAGAAACATGGCTCTGGTGAATGGGGGCTTCTTGCACTATACAGAAATGAAGAAATTCTTAAAAATTCTTCTTCTCTGAAACCGCTGGCCAGATTTTAAAATAATTTCACACAGATATTCCTTGGGTGACCCTTTTCTAAAATTGTTCGCGAAATTTTGATTGGCCAAGAAACATGGCTCTGGTGAATGGGGGCTACTTGCACTAGATGGAAATGAAGAAATTCTTGAAAATTCTTCTTCTCTGAAACCCGTGGTCAGATTTTAAAATAATCTGACAGAGATGTTCCTTGGGTGACCCTTTCCAAAAGCTGTACATATAATTTTGATCCGTCAAGAAACATGGCTCTTGGGAATGGGGGCTACTTGCACTATACGGACATGATGAAATTCTTTAAAATTCTCTTTCTCTGAAACCCCTGGTCAGATTTTGAAATAATTTCAGAGAGATGTTCCTTGGGTGACCCTTTTCAAAACTTGTTCGTAAATTTTGATCCATCAAGAAACATGGCTCTCGTGGATGGGGGTTACTTGCTCTTATACAGAAATGAAGAATTCTTAAAAATTCTTCTTTTTGAAACTGATGGTCAGATTTCGAAATGACTTTTACAGGTGACCTTTTGAAAATTGCTTGGCAAAATTATAAATTTGGTTCCAATGTTTCAACGCTAAAAAAGAAAAAAAAAAATAGACTATGGTCATCTCAAAAATTCAGGTGAGCGATCCAGGGCCATCTTGGCCCTCTTGTTTCATATAAATCTCAATGATATATATTTTTTTCAATTTGGTGCGATGTGAAAATTCTAAATACCCACCTTTAACAATCCTAAAGAAGAAGCCTATGAAAACATGGGGGTGGGGGGAAAGAGAGAAAATGCTGGTAACCAGGACTTTTGTATGTTTCCCAACTTTCAAAGACCTACATGTATTACATAACACAAGACACTTCTTATTTTATTGTCAAAATTTTTGTTCTTTTTGGCTAGAAGAGTAATTTTGTAATTTGTAAAAAGTAACTTTTAAACTTTACCAAGCACAAAGGTTTTAAACCTTTGTACAAGTCCAAATGAAAAGCATTAAATTTTGTTGACAATTTCTATGTGACTTAAATTATAAGTTTAATTTTTGAAAAGGTAGGCTTCAAGCCAGCATTTACCTCTACTTTTCCTAATTTGTTTTCAAAAGCCTCTATTTGCAGGGTTGATAAAAAAGGCGATGATTTGGATACCGCACAATCCTGAGTTTTCACAAGCCTGTATAATGTAAAGACCTTGGATAATGGGGTAAAAAAAGAGAAATTTCTTCCTTTCCAACAATGTTTTTTACCCTAATAAAGAACTTACTTCATTTGTACCACTGTAGACTTATCCTCTGCAGATGCTTTCAATTTAGAAGAGATTGGAAGATGGTTTTGGTTAACTCATTACCAAATGAGGGAATTTTAGATTTGTCCAAACTGAAAGCATTTGCAGATGACAAAATAAAAGTGACTGAAAATTTGAAATTTGTTTCGTGAAGGGTAGAAAACATGGTGGAAAAAGGAGAAAATGCTGGTTACCAGCATTTTCTCCTTTTCCCACAATGTTTTCAAAAGGCTTCTCTCCCAAGGTCGTCAAAGGTAGGGATTTTGTGGTAATGGGTTAACCCGTTACCACAAAGTGACGACTTTAAACGACCCTTTGGAAGAAGTCTTTTGAAAACTTTGTGGGAAAAGGAGAAAATGCTGGTAACCAGTATTTTCTCCTTTTCCTACAAAGTTTTCTACTCTATCAAAAATAAATGTGTCATTTGAGCCACTATGAAATTATCATCTGCAAATGCTTTCAGTTTGAATTGGTCTAAAATTCTTGTTTATGATAAAGTGTTAACCCTTTACCCCATAAGGCATTTCTGTGGTATCTCTAATTGACCCTAAATAGCAGCAAGTATGAGGCTGTTTCTTATGTGTATAGACACCTTTTGATGGTGTAGAAAATTTTGTGACAAAAGGTGAAATTGCTTGTCATGAGCAATTTCACCTTTTGCCACAATGTTTTCCAAAGGCTCCAACAAGGAATGCATAGAAATGAGTATCTATGGAGTAAAGGGTTAAGAGTTAACAAATTTTCTGACAACAAGTTTAACTCTTTACCACACGACAAAGTTATAGACTGGTTCAAATTGAAAGCATTTGCAGACGACAAAATAAAGGTGACTGAAAAATTGAAATTTGTTCTGAGAAGGGTAGAAAACACTGTGGGAAAAGGAGAAAATGCTGGTTACCAGCATTTTCTCCTTTTCCCATAGTGTTTTCAAAAGGATTCTTTCTCAGGGGCGTCAAAAGAAGGGATTGTTTGGTACCCCATGGGTTAAAGACAGTGGAAGGACAATGGGGATCAGAAGATCGGATTTTTCTTTGATGGGGAAGTAAACATTGTGAAAAAAGAGAAAATGCTGGTTATCAGCACTTTTTCTTTTTCCCTCGATGTTTTAAAATGGTTTCTTTCTTGGAGTCAATAACTCTTTTCCCAATAAAAACATTTTAGATTTGTCCCAATTGACAGCATTTTGTATAATTTCAACAAAATAAAATGTGAATCAAACATTGAAATTTGGTTTTGGGAAGGGTAGAATACATAGTGGGGAAAAAGAGAAAATGCTGATTACCAGCAATTTTTCCTTCTCCCACAATGTTTTCAAAAGGCTTCTTTCTATGAGGGTAGTTAAAAGCTGGGATTGTGTGGTAAAGGAATTAAAGTGAAAAGCCAGCCTACAAAACTTGAACAATAGTGTTACTGGTAGGGTCGAGAGGGACACTGTTATTTTCCCACTATCGCAATTATTTATATTGCAAATAAAGAAGCAGTGGTACAGTGTATCGGATTTATTCCGTCAAGGAGGTACTTGTAGATTTTCATTACAGGTATTTTTTTCACATGATTTTTTAACTGTTTACTTAACCCTTGACCACACGATCCCGACTTAATGACTCTGAGAAATTAGCCTTTTGAAAACATTCTGGAAAAAGGAGAAAATGCTGTTAATGAGCATTTTCTTTTTTCCACAATGTTTTCTACCCTTCCCGAATTAAATTTCGATTGTTCAGTCACATTTATCTTGTCATCTGTAAATGCTTTCAATTTGAACCACTCTATAAATTTGTCATTTGGTAGAGTTATCTCTAAACCAAATGACAAAATATTAGACTCGACCAAATTGAAAGCACTTTCAGACGACATAATAAATGTAACTCAAAAATTTAAATTTGTTTCCAGCAGGATAGAAAACATTGCAGTAAAAAAGGAGAAAATGCTGGTAACCAGCATTTTCTCATTTTCCCACAACGTTTTCAAAAGGCTTCTTTCTATCTCAAGAGTCGTAAAAACCATGGAATATTTTGGTAAAAGGTTAACAATATAGCATACTATATATATCCCTTTAGGACATAATCCAGATCTCAGTTTTAGCGACCTTGACTGAGAACCCTTTTGAAAACCGTTTTGGAAAAGGAGAAAATCCTAGTATCTGGCATATTTCCTTTTCCCACAGTGTTTTCTGCAATTTCAATTTAATCTGTCTTCTACAATTAATACTTTCTATATAGAGGAGTCGAAAACTTTGCTGAGCTGGAAAGATTTAATGACACTTCTAATGCTTAAGGCTTTTGAAAAACCTTGTGAGAGGAGAAATACTGACAACTAGCATTTTCTCTTTGTTTTGGTTTTCGCCCGCCCAGGTGGCTCAGTGGTGAGCGTGTCAGACTCATGACTTGGTGGTTGTGAGTTCGATACCCGGTTTAGGTGAACTTCCTTTCTGGCATATTTTCGCCTCTCACCGGTGCTGAAGCATGTGAGAAAAGTAGTCGGTGGCTTTGGAAAGAAAGTTGTGTTAGTACTGGTATGAGAAAGCCAGGAAACACAGTCATGTGCATCTGACTGACCGCCATGATATGACCTTAGCTGTTAAAGTGGAGTTAAAACCCCAATACAACCAGCCAACCAACCAATTGTTTCGGTTTTCCCCTCGCACTTAGGTTGTTTGAAAAAAAAAAGTCACTAGTTGAGCAGACTTCAAAATTTGTCATCCCCATAATTTATGGACAGGTCTAGAATTTTGTCATAGGGGTAGAGAGTTAACCTGTAACTTTACTAATGTAAAAAGACATATTTTCTGGATTAATTCTTTAACCCATTACCACACGATCCCTACTTTTGACGTCCCTAAGAAAGAAGCCTATAGAAAACATTGAAGGAAAAGGAGAAAATGCTGGTAACAAGCATTTTCTCCTTTTCCCACAATGTTTTCTATTCTTCACAAAACAAATATCAAATTTTCAGTCAGTTTTATTTTGTTGTCCACAAATGCTTTCAATATTTGTACAAGCCTAAAATATTATCCCTTGCTAATGAGTTAACCCTTTCCCAAACAGGCCCTTGTTTTTATGTGTCAGCAGTACAAGTCTTGAACTCTGTGGGAAAAGGAGGAATTGCTCATAACGAGCAATTGCTCCTTTTCCCACAGTGTTTTCTACCCTTTTTGACAACTTTCCCCCATTTCTATCATATTTACAATGGTCGTCTGAAAGCTCTTTCAGCTTGGAAGAGTGTAAAATTTGTTGTTTGGGAAAGAACTGGGGATTGTGGTGTGAAGCCTTAACCCATTACCACACAATCCCTACTTTTGACGCCCCTGAGAAAGAAGCCTTTAGAAAACATTGAAGGAAAAAGAGAAAATCCTGGAAACCAGCATTTTCCCCTTTTCCCACAATGTTTTCTACCCTTCACAAAACAAATTTCAAATTTTCAGTCACTTTTGTATTGTCGTCTGCAAATGCTTTTAATTTGGACCGGTCTAAAATATTGTGTTGTGAAGGGTTAAACTAGATTCTGCATGTCTGTCTATGCATATGCACAAAGGTTACCAGTAATCACTGTCACAAAATCTTCCATTAATTTTGTTTCCTTTTATTGTACTAGTCCAGAACAGTTCAGTCTAGTCCATATTGCAACCCTTTGCAAAGGATAAATGTGGCTCAATTAAAGGTACATGTATTTGCCTTTGAAAAGGTTGAAAACATCATGTGAAAAGGAGAAAATGTTGGTAACCAGCGTTTTCCCCAATTTCCACAATGTTTTCTAAAGCCTTATTCTTCAGTCAGGTAAAAACACACATTGGTCTACGAGGAATATTAGTCAAAAGGGGAAGATTTCTCTTGTAAACTTGTGGGATACAATTTGTTTTGTGACTGACAGATATATAAGATCTGACATGAGTAAATGGTTTTTGAGATTAAAAAATTATAAAACGAGTCTTTGGCTCAATTAATAACATTATTTTTGTGGATGAGTTTAATAATTTTTACTTCAAAAAACCAAAGAGTTTCAGATTCTTTTTATCATATTACTGTATACAAGGGTGACAACCTAGGTCATAGCAGAGGTGTCGGAATAGCCACCATTTTGTGCGCAAAGTGCAGATTAATTACCTTAAAAAGATATATGTATCTGATGTCTTATGTATAGAATCACGGCGGGGAATCACGTGACACAACAACAACAACAATGACCGTTATTTGAAAAAATTCCCCAACTTCAGGTAAGAAAATCTTCAATAATTCCGTTAATACATGACCGATTGGAATTTGGTTTGAAGCAGAGAAGGTGGAAGGACGCCAGGGATTTGCTTGATGTGTTAGATTTTTTAAACAACACCTGATATAAAAATTATTGACGAGCAAACAAATTTTTTGCCCTGGATAATTTGTTTGCTCGTCAATAACTTTTTTATCAGGTGTTGTTTTAAAAATCTAACACATTAAGCAAATCCCTGGAGTCCTTCCGCCTTCTCTGCTTCAAACCGAATTCCAATCGGTCACGTATTAACGGAATTATTGAAGATTTTCTTACCTGAAGTTGGGGATTTTTTTCAAATAACGGTCATTGTTGTTGTTGTGTCAGGTGATTCCCCGCCGTGAGAATACTAACTTCATTTGGTGACGGTAAATATATTTGTCCTATTTGTGAAATCAAAATGCCATGAAACAGTGTCGTAGCTCTTAAAACACTTCAACACAATTATTCTTAACGGCATTGTATACAACATCTATTTTTAGATAGCACATGTGTCACCGGCTTCAAAAATTGTGCCGAGGTAATTGCAAATCAACGAAACTAATGAACAAAATATTAATGTATACTAATGAAGAAAGTTGTCGGGTACCATATGTACTGATTTGTTTGAACAGATCTTCAATAACAATAATGTACAAGCTGAAAAATGTACCTTTTTAAAACGAAAATGGCGGATTTAAAATGTATCTGATGATGTATGCTATGACGTAGGTTGTTACCCCTGAAAGGAAAGAAAGTGAAGCAATTGTGTGAATGAATCAGGATGTGACACTTTGCAATTTCAACAGGAGTATGTCCCAGAAATTCTGCCATTGCAGAACACCTTGCACAGGATTTCATAAAAAGGACAAAGTCCGAAGTGAGTGAATTATGGTGGGACATTTTGCTGATTAAGTGGGACAAATTCCCTAAATCTTTGCCCTTGCAGAATACTGAAAACAGTAATTTTTAGCAGATTTGCTATAGCAAATCCGCTTACTGTGATCGTTTGGACCGGAACCAAATACATCATCCGTAACGATGCATGCGTGCTTACTTTCATTTTTGCATGGCTGATTTATAGGCTAATAATGCAGATCTACAAATCAGATCAATTCTGACCCTGAACAAACCATACAAATTAAGGTTGATTTCTTTATCGAAATTTCACCAAAACCAAATTTAAAAAAAATAGTCAATCTGAATTACTTTAAATACTAAAACAAAGTTTGTTCTTGTATTTTTCAAAATGTAGCGTATGAACATTATTTACACTGCCCTCGTTTTCATTCTAGAACTTTCATTCACAACTTGTATCGTCCGCTGCCAAATAAACAAGGAGATTAAGCAATTTTTCCCCGATAAAATCACATTTTCAACCATTTCTTATTTAAAAAAAATGTTCACTGTTCAGAGAGCCAGCTAGAACTTGGCTATAAATAATTAAAAGCCCTATCGATAACGAATATACAGAACCCATAAAGTCGACTTAACCTAATTGCCGCCTCTCGTATGACGCTCTCAATGAATTTCGAATTGTTTGAAACATTTTTGGAGAACTTTTGATAGTATGGAGATCGTGTAGTTTATAAGAAAATGTTTGATTTTTATGCATCCTGTAGCATAAAAGCTTGGAACCAATATTTCTCTCTTGTCATTGACGGTAAGAAATATTTTTTTTTACAAACGGCCCCGATCAAGTACGAACCCGTGACACGAATTTAAGTGAAGGTTTTTGATGGAAAATCGTGTCCTTCTCATTGAACTAGACATCCACTAATGTGAATCCTAAAGGACACAGATAGGCTTCCAATTTGTCTTCAAGACGTAAAACTCTATTTTTAGTCCCTCTGATACCTTGAATTTTATTTTGTGACATTTCGGCAAAAAAAAAAAGCCGAGTTAGTAGATAATTTATGACAAAGGATGCACAGAAATGCATCTATACGTCTTTCTTTTAGACATATAGATTTGACATCTTTGATATATTTCTGATCCTGTGAATTAGAAGTGCATTTACAGAGCAAGTTATATAACTATTTTTACTTATTTAAATTCTTATTATGAACTGCAGCTCAGCCCATATTTAAGACAGTGACTGTGTTTTATGTAATTCAAACCTTAGCGTGAAAGTATGCCTATATAGATCTAGTTTTTAAACTTTTATAGAGTGACCCAATGCCATTAACCCTTAGGCTGATAAGTGCTACTCAAGGACTTTTTGCAGACAGTGTTGATTATGATCAGATTGCACAAAAGTGCAGTCTGATCTTTGATCCATACTGCCTTGTAAGAAAATATTTTTCCCAAAAGAATTAACTTCAAAATAGCAATAATTGGATTTGTACTTTCAACTTGAAAGTTTTAATTAGTCGCCGCGCAGAAGCGCGCGACTATATTTTTAATAGTTTTTCGAGTTAGGACATGGATAGTGGGAATTTCGTTTTTATAGGGGTGTTAGGTTAACAAGGAATCTTTCTAACGTTACTTCGCCTTTAGTTATGTTAGAGTCATTTTTACTCTGCATGGCAATATGTCACACTGAGTGTGATCTTCATCCATTCTGGCTGCAAAAGTACCTTCAGTTGTACCAAGGGCTTGGATTCACATATTTAAAAAAAGGACTATTTTCTGCCCCGTGATGTGTGATGATTTTAACCCTTTCCAAAACAAGCCCTGGGCCCGGTTTCACGAAACAACTTAAGTCCGTTATTTTACTCAAATCCGCTAACGGACTCAGTTTCTGACTCAAATTGAGTTCGTTATTTAAGTTGTGTTTCAAGAACATAACAGACTCAGTAACAATCTCAAAACCTTGAGTTGAGTCTCTTAATTTAAGTCTACTCTTCCCTGGCTTAAGCTGCTTGTTGTCGACTCAAAAATGGCGGACACGTCTACGCTAGAGCAATTTAAACCGACACAACTTCTATTTAGAGACAGAATTTGTCTATTTCAAGCCACATGGAGGAATTTTTTCAAGGATCGTCTCTGTTCGACATACGTGACAGAGATCTATGTTCTGTGTAGGAGCTTCTCAGCTGCTGGAGAAATCGTCCCCTGGAGAAATCGAACCTAAACTCGGAAATCGTTCCTAAATACAGCTTTAAAGACAGTTACGATGTATTTGATGTCATCAAATTATGTGCTTTGAACGAGATGTACACAACCATCACCGGCTCAAGGACAGTCACGGAATGAGGACACTCGACGATATAAAGATCTACTGAGTCCGATGATAATTTAGGTAATGGCAACAATCTTAAATTTTGAAACCGAAAAAGCAAGATCTGTATGTATGTGCGCTGGCCTATATTTTTGTTTAAGGTCCAAAGTTTTGGTTAAACAATGGAAAATATTGAATTGAAATAGTGTTTTGCATCTCTTGACGTGTTTCTTGGCTAAAACTTGAATGAAAGTGTAATAGGATGAATATGTTAGATGTTGAAAGTTATCACTATTTGCCAATTTATCAATTATAACCTGGCTTCAGTTATGGTTCAAATTAACTTGGGTTGGGAGCTCGATGGCAAACAATCAGCCCTAAAGGACTTAATAATCATTCTCAATTAAATTGACAGATGATCAGATAACTGGTTGATTTCTGATTATCAGATGGTGATTGGAGTATTTAAACCTGTATGGTAGATATCGATAGGTAATTCCAATGAGCACCCACAACATAGGTTTCATCTTGTTTTCATTTTGTTTTTTTAGCTCACCTGAGCACAACGTGCTCAAGGGGAGCTTTTAGGATCATCCGGTGTCCGTCGTCTGTCGTGCGTCGTCCGTCGTGCGTCGTCCGTCGTCAACAATTCTTTAAACATCAACTCCTCCTAAACCACTGGGCGGATTTGGACCAAACTTGGCAGGAATGTTCCTTTGGAGGTCCTCTTTAAAAATTGTTCACAGAATTTGATTCCATCAAAAACTCTGGTTGCCATGGCAACCAAATGGAATTTTTTAGCAAATTCTTTAAAAATCTTCTCCTCTGAAACCGCTGGTCGGATTTTGTAATAATTTCACAGATATGTTGCTTGGGTGACCCTTTTCAAAAACTGTTGGTGAAATTTTGATTCGTCAAAAAATGTGGCTCTGGTGAATGGGGGCTTCTTGCACTATACAGAAATGAAGGAATTCTTTAAAAATCTTCTCCTCTGAAACCGCTGGTCGGATTTTGAAATAATTTCACAGATATGTTCCTTGGGTGACCCTTTTCAAAAATTGTTCGTGAAATTTTGATCTGTCAAAAAATGTGGCTCTGGTGAATGGGGGCTTCTTGCACTATACAGAAATGAAGGAATTCTTAAAAAATCTTCTTCTCTGAAACCGCTGGTCAGATTTTGAAATAATTTCACAGAGTAGTTCCTTTGGTGACCCTTTTCAAAAATTGTTAGCGAAATTTTGATTAGTCAAGAAACATGGCTCTGGTGAACGGGGGCTTCTTGCACTCTACAGAAATGAAGAAATTCTTAAAAATTCTTCTTCTCTGAAACAGCTAGTTAGATTTTGAAATAATTTCACAGACTTGTTCCTTGGGTTACCCTTTTCAAAAATTGTTTGCGAAATTTTGATTGGTCAAGAAACATGGCTCTGGTGAATGGGGGCTACTTGCACTGTACAGAAATGAAGAAATTCTTGAAAATTCTTCTTCTCTGAAATGGCTGGACAGATTTTGAAATAATTTCACAGAGATGTTCCATGGGTGATCCTTTTCTAAAAGTGTTCGCGAAATTTTGATTGGCCAAGAAACATGGCTCTAGTGAATGGGGGCTACTTGCACTATATGGAAATGAAGAAATTCTTGAAAATTCTTCTTCTCTGGAACCCGTGGTCAGATTTTAAAATAATCTGACAGAGACGTTCCTTGGGTGACCCTTTCCAAAAGCTGTACATATAATTTTGATCCGTCAAGAAACATGGCTCTTGTGAATGGGGGCTACTTGCACTATACGGACATTATGAAATTCTTCAAAATTCTCTTTCTCTGAAACCCCTGGTCAGATTTTGAAATAATTTCAGAGTGATTTTCCTTGGGTGACCCTTTTCAAAACTTGTTCGTAAATTTTGATCCATCAAGAAACATGGCTCTCGTGGATGGGGGTACTTGCTCTTATACAGAAATGAAGAATTCTTAAAAATTCTTCTTTTTGAAACTGATGGTCAGATTTCAAAATGACTTTTACAGGTGACCTTTTGAAAATTGCTTGGCAAAATTATAAATTTGGTTCCAATGTTTCAATACCTCAAAAAAAAAAAGATAGACTATGGTCATCTCAAAAATTCAGGTGAGCGATCCAGGGCCATCTTGGCCCTCTTGTAGTGTTTTTTTTTTCAATACAAAACTTTCATTTTCTGTTACTCTCATCTTAGGTAAATAAACACATATTAGAGAGATGACAGTACAGTGATTAGTAATGGGATGGTATAGTTAGCATTGCACATCATTTCTGATACAGGATCTAGAGGTCAACATAAAAGAAAACGATAGGTATGTCTTGTTAAAAAGTCTGGCAAATTAAATGTTTCTTTGAACTCTTTTCAAATAAATACTCTGAAAGTGAATAACTAGTGTACTGTATGATAGTAAATTTTGGTAAAATATTAGCATTGGTTAGCAGACTACACTCTCTGATCATGATCTGTAGTTTCCAAAAGCTATTGCAGTCCCCACTAGCAGAGAGAGAGAGGTAAAAGAAATTAGGTACACTGGAAAAGTATCTGTCATCTATGGAGTAATTGAGTTGCTCATAGATCATCTTCAAATACATGTATATACATTGAAAGGCACCCTTTTCTCCCACATTTAACATGTACAGATGACTTTTTCAAGTAACATATGTTTTATGATTAGGCTCTATCTTTCACATACATATTTTTGCACCAAATTCTGCACATGATTGCAAGTGTTGGAGAAACAGCTATTTTACAGACCTAAAGCAATTTTCCAACTATATTGCTACATTACTTACATTATTTCTCATTTACAAACATGAGCTCATAGCCTATGAAAATAGTGCTGCATAAAAACATAATGTGATTTTTTTTTTAAATACACTGTGGTGAACAGATCTACTGTTAGCAAAATAAAATACACTGTGGTAAATGGATCTACTGTTAGCAGAAAAAAAAAATTAAAATGTACTTCATTGTGGAGAGTTTTTAACAGGTTTTAGTAATGTCTTGTCCAAGATATTCTGCATTCCTTGTTGAAATGTAAAGGTTAACATTGTGAGAAAAACATGGTTGTTGATTTCTAGTAGGTATCAGACTTGGTAAAAATCTCAAGTTACTGCATAATTAAGTTAAAAACAGAAATCTGTGGAAGACATAATACACTTTAAAAAAGATATTCCAATGCATTATCCATAACCTTGACTGCCATATCTATAGTTTTCTGTATCATTTTCAGTTTACAACTTTCAGTAGACTTTTTCTGTGATAAATTTCTCAAAGGAGTAAAAGTTTGAAACTAAAACTTGACAGATTAGAGAAGGATTGCATGAGCATACAGACTGACTTTGGTGTACAAAGGCAAAATTTCACACATGGTAGAAAGCATCTAGTTTACTCTTTAAAGTGAGCTGGACAGATCTCTGCAGTTGCCATTTAGAGATAACATCCATCACTCAACTCTATACCAAATAAAAATTTTAGGACTGGTTCAGATTGAAAGGATTTTCAGACAGCACATTAAAGTGGGGCTCAAATGATAAAAACAATCTTAGAAGGAATTGAAGATTGTGGGTTATGGAGAAAATGTTGGTTACCAGCAGTTTCCTCTTTTCTCATAATGTTTAGAAAGTCCCTCCTAGGATTGCTATAGCAGATTTATTTGGTAACAACGAATTTTCACCCTTTAAAGGTTTATTTTCTTGTTTTAAATAGGTAAAAACAGTTGCAGTACAGTACAGTATGGTGATATCTGGTCAGTACAAGACTAACTTTTCTTCAGACTGGTCCTTTGGTGTCATGAGGAGTTCAAATGGACAGCCACTGCAGAATTTACATTCAATCAATTGAACTTTTGTGTATTAGTCAGTTGCCAGTCATATATGGTAAAAGATCCTTGAATAATTATATCATTTGTGCCATAAATGCACTTTTTTAAATCCAAGCTATATAAACCACTTAAATATAGGAAAACATACCACCATATTCTATCAAATAATCTGCAAGTGAAAAAGTAATTTAGGTGCAAATGTCCATTCAACTACATATTCCTTTTTTAAAGGACCATAAGCTCAAGCCAGACTCCCATTGACAGTGTAAATCAAGATCAGATTGCAAAGAATATACTCTCTGATCTTTGGTCTATAGTGTTCCTTTGTCTTATGGCAGAGACCTTGGAAATGATATTGCTATTGTCCTTTTATTCCAGACTGGCAAAATCCATTTGATTTAAGACTTTAGCAAAGGACAAAACTTTAGATGGGAACAGTGAAAAAATTTGTGGTCAACCAATTAACTAAGTGATAAAATGATGAATTTTCTTTTTCATGGGTTAAAAGATATTGTTGGAAAAGAAGAAAATGCCAGTTATGAATTTTTTCCTTTTCCAATACTGTTTTCTTTTCGTGAGAGTGTCCTTGGGTAAGACACTCCAAACCTCTAGCGCAGAACTGGTAAAACACAGGAAATGCACGAATATGTGAGCTGTCACTGTGATATGACTGAAGTAATATTGAAAGTGGCGTTCAACCCCATTCAATCCTTATATCAATCAACAGTGTTTCCTAGATAAAAGTTTAAATTGTATCTAGGGGTACCATTAAAGATATTTGTAAATTTCAGTGCATGCAATTTTGACAATTTGGATATTTGCTCAGTTTAGTACAAACATTTTGTGTGTATATATCATTAGTAATGACTTGTTAGGCCAGAATTTTTTTATTAGTTGATTTACGGGATCTTTTTTTCAAATTTAGGGTCGGGGGGACGAAAAAAAAATAAAAAAAAAAGTTCTAAAAATGTTCAGTCGATAAAAAAATAAAAAAAAAAGAGATTTTTCTTTTCATTATTTTTTTTTCCTACCAATACCGCAAGAAACTAAAAATATAACTAGTGAAGTAAACCAACAGTCTGTATTATAGTTACATCTTTCAAGGTACCATAATTTTCCTAAAAATCTATTCTGGATACCTTAAAAACTGTAATGACCAGCTTTAATAGTGTCATGCCACAGATCAATGAGGTCCAAAGACACATTCAGAATTTAGCAAACATTGAAGATTCTGATTGAATTTGCTCCTTTATGAGAAGTCTGATCTGGCTCTACGACATTTGCTGCCAAATGAATTCTTAAAACTTTAAGGCTCTTTATGATTGTCTGACAAGAAAAGAAACAGAAAGTCGCTCTTTCACAAACCACAACATTAGCTAAGAAGTTCTGAAGTTCCAATAAATTTAGCACAATTTTACAGAAACAGTTCTGGAAATTCATTGCAGTGAATCTACAAAAAACAGACATTTTTTTTCTCATAATGTTTTCCTAAGTTGCCTCTATTGAGGTCGTTATGAAGTTGGCATTGTTTGAGCTCCCAAAACAAAACAAAAATAATTGAGCTATCACTAAATGTGACCCCAAACCAGCTCCTTGTCACTAAACAGCTCTTTGTCACAGAATGCAGAATGGTTTAGTACAAAAGAGTTTAAAAAAATTATATATTAGAAAGGGCTATAACTCTAAAAATAGTGGGAAAAGATTTATGGTTCTTGCACAGTGCACTTTACTTTGATGTGATTCAAAATCATATGAAGTTTGAAGTGACTAGCTTTTGTACTTTGAAAGTTATGCCCCATTTTAAAAATCCAAAGTTACAATTAACAAAGGGCAATAACTCTAAACATAGCAGGAACAGAGATATAGTTTTGAAAACTGCACTTCTTGTTAATGTGGTCCATCTGTATATGAAGTTTGAAGGTACTAGCTTTTACACTTGGAAAGTTATGCCCCAGACAAAAATCCAAATTAAAATTTACAAAGGGAAATAAATGTGAAAATAGTGGGAATATAGTTATAGTACTGGTAAAGTGCTCTTTGCTTTATGGTGATCTAATTATATATGAAGCTTGAAGTCACTAGCTTTTGTACTTTGGAAATTAAGCCCCAGATAAAAATCCAAAGTTAAATATACAAAAAGATATAAACGTTAAAATAGTGGAAAAAGTTATGCTTCTTGTACACTGCTCTACTCTTTAATGTGGCCGATCTGTACATGAAGTTTTTGGTTCTAGCTGTTTTATTTTGGAAGTTAAGCCTCAAACAAAAATCCAAAGTTTGAAGTCACTAGCTGTTCTACTTTGAAAGTTATGCCAAGCTTTTTGTGACACATGGATGGACAGACACGGTGACTCCAGTATACATCCCCCATACTTTGTTTATAGGGGGTATAAGCATGATAAAAACACATAATGTAGTTAAATTTGTTTGAATCTAGAAGCAGACTTGTGCTGCAAGTAGACAGTATCCCTTTCTTGAACCTAACAAAAGAAAGTATGTGATGAGAGAATTTCTGTATGCCTTCCATGGAAGAAAAGAAGTTGAACTATCTCTTTTGGATATGATTTGCTATATCAAAGAAAGACAATTAGTAAGGATTTCTATCCTGGCGTATTTGTTGACTCAAAAGAACATCATCAAACCATTTTGTTTTTGATTGCCTATGACCCCACTGATGCAGAGTTACACTTAACTCAAAACTTTAACATTTCTCATCAGATTGCAAATAGTGTCCAGACTGGTAAGAAGAGAGAAAAAAAAAAACTTCTTTATGCCTGTGATGGGGACCACAATCTTGATTCAAAAACATGATAATGACTTGTTAAAGTTTAAAAGAAAGTTAACAAGATCTATAGAGATGTAATCTATTAGTCAATAAACTAGCTGATAAGGAGGAAAAGGTGAAGAGTATTCTAAAAATAGAACACTCCACTGCATATTTTGCTCGAGTTGCCGACATGAGGAAGGCAAAAGATCGTCTTCAAGATTTTTCTAATCCTTCACTTTACCATTATAATTTATTTAAAATATGTTTGGAAAAAATATCTCCAGCTGTAAGAAGTGGTAATTCAAGTTTATTTTATGACTATTCATGTTTTGAGAATCAGTAATGATCGATAGTGTGACGTCATTTAAACAAATATGCAGACGCTTTACCTGTGGGGAAAAAAGTGTGATTTTCGTAGGATAAAGGGGTGGATTTAGGAGTTAGTAACAGGTAAGGATCATAACACTCTGCTGTCTTGTCCAAATTGATAAAGTTAATTAGTGATAACCTGTCATCCTTTGTCTTTGATAGCGGATATTTCATGAATATAGGCCTGGTCGGGACTGTTTGTTAGGCGAAGTTTTTTCGCTGTGAAAGCTTGATGATGCAAATTTGGGTCATTGAAGACGACTTTTTCACCCTGTACCATACTTCCTCAAGTTCCTGCTTCAGTCTTTCTCCACTTATCTCGTGAGTTGAGACAAAAATGTCAATAAAAAATCCTTTCGACACTTATTTTCGCCAGTTAAAGAAAAACTACAACTGGCGAAAATGGCGATAAGCAGCGTGGGTCCCGCTGCTGCATGTTATTGATCTTCGTATCGGAAGGTTATATAGGAGACAAGACAGGTACCAGTTTAAAAGTTTGGGTTGACGTTCGCTTTAAATACAGATTTTTTTTTGACGAAACGAATAATGGTTAGGGTCGGCGGAAAAAAAAAAAATCTTTTAGAACCTTCTTATATTTTTTTTCTGGTTTTGGGAAAATCGCAGTCGGCGGGTTTGTAAATCAACTAATAAAAAAATTCTCGCCTTACAGAAAAATAAACTTCATATTGTTGTTTTTGACACTGACTCACATCAAATTTATATTGTCAGTCCTCCTCAACTGCAATTTTTATGCCTGTAGGCTGTTAGCTTCAAAAAGAGATTGTGCTTCTAAATGATTTTTTGGTGTGATCATATTTTTTTTTGATGCTGTTGAAAAATCATGTTTTGCTCTGCTGTAAGTATATGCCGTGTTTGAGTAAGTTACTTGCATTTGTCCAGTCAGCTAGATCTCCAGTTTTATGGACAATTAACTGAGGATCAAACTACCTTTTACAGATAGTGTGGATCAACTTCAGACTGCATAGAATATACAGACTGACCTTATACCTATACTGTTGTTCTGTGTAAACAATATTATTAGATGCTTTTCAAATCATATTGATATTTTCCTTTTTCCCAAGACTAAAAAAAAATCACCAAACAAAAAATCCTAGCCGGACCTTGCTGAGAGCATAAAAAACTACAGATAACAAAATATATGTCGATAAAATGATAATGTCTCTTTTTAATTACGTAGAAAACATTCAGACAAAAGGAGAAAATACTGCTTGTCAGCATTTTTTCCTTTCCAACGTGATTTCAATAGCTTTTTTCCAAGGGTCGTTTAAACTGTGGATTGAACGATGAAGGCTTAAACGTGTTCTCACATGCGTTAGAAGCGAAAATTCGGCGGAAGAAAGTATGCCTCAACGTGATATCGAACTCACAACAATCAGGTCATGAGTTAGAAACGCTAACCACTGGGCTACCCAGGCAGCGAACCTCACTGGCACTTTGACATCCCGCCTATGTATTTAGTGCATTGTGGTCAGTTTAACAAGATACTATTAATTCTTGTGGAATAATCCCCACTATTATAAAGTGAATCGGTGCGAATCCTGCATGTACAGCCTCGAGTGCTCGTTTTCCGTGATGATAAGGAAACAACATAATGCAATGAAGAATTTAGATAGGAACTTGAGCTGGAAATTACTTGCCCTCATAAAAAAAATAATTTCTGATGACTTTCACGAAAAAAAAAACCACTTGGATAGCAATTTCCGTGTTCAATGTGCAAGCATAAAGTTGTAGATCTTGGCATTTTTTGTGAAGGAAAATTATTTGGATGTATATTTTTTGAAAAATGATGCCAATTTCTTTTAACCCATTACCACTCAATCCCTACTTTTGACGTCCCTGAGAAAGAAGCCTTTTGAAAACACTGTGGGAAAAGGAGAAACTGCTGGTAACCAGCATTTTCTCCTTTTCCCACAATGTTTTCTACCCTTTCCAGAACAAATTTCTATTTTTTAGTCACCTTTATTTTGTCGTCTGCAAATGCTTTCAATTTGGACCAGTCCAAAATTTTCTCATGTGGTAAAGAGTTAAATCAGATAATTGATTGATTATTTTTAAAAAGTATTTGTCTGAAATTAACTATAAAACATTTGATTATCGGTTAGGGTTACGAGCACAAATTTATACCTTGTGACGTTACCAAACTATATGCTTTACGAAATGTAATGTAAACAAAAAAAATCATCGGTTCAAGGACACTCCTGGAGTAAGATCACTCAACGATTTTATCCCTTTTTATTTCCTCGTTTTTTGGCCTCAAACATGATACAATTTCAATAAATTTTGACTAGAGCCACAGCGATGCAGTTCTTTTACGACACTTAAGTGCATACCGATGCATGAATACACGGATTGAATTCCGTAAAATAGTTTTTTACAACTACATGTATGTTTTTCATGCGAAAATATTGGCTTATTTTATTGCAGACGACTGCGATATTGACAGTTGTTCCCGAACTTTTACAGTTTATTACCTCGACTATCGGAGAGTAGCAAAAATACCGCTTAAGACGTTTAAAAAATCATCGAAATGAGCGACTCAGCTGAGAACGCGTTCGTGAAACGCACTCAACTTTTCAGACTCAACTCAGCAAATTAACGAACTTAAGCCTGTAAACTCAGTTGAGTTGAGTACGGACTTAAGTTTTTTCGTGAAACCGGGCCCTGGTTTTTACGTGTCTGCTGTAAAAGTCTTTTGAAAACACTGTGGGAAAGGAAAATTTGCTCATAACGAGCAATTTCTCCTTTTCCCACAGTGTTTTCAACCCTTTTTGAGAACTTTCTGCCATTTTTTTCTAATCTAATATTGTCGTCTGCAAACTCTTTTGGTTTGGAAGGGTCCAACAACTTTCGTTTGGGAAAGGGTTAAGTCTTTTCTTTAGGCCATGAAAATGGATTCACTCAAAAATGCATTAGATGTAATAAATAACATTTATACCAGTGTACAAATTTTAATTTCAAGTAGCTCATAATGCTACAACAAGTTTTTTTTTGCACATATTTGCAATGATTTAGTTAATATATAGTGTGCATGGTTGGCAAAGAGCAGGTCAATATGAGTATTGACCAGCCTGGCAGCTTTAACCGGTTATAAACGGTCAATACTGGTCACAAGTGGTCGATTGCTGTGGTTGATTGGGGTGGTTGATTTGGTTGATTAAATCACTGGCTTACATGTATACCTGTCTGGTTTCTAAATTAATATTAAAAGCTGTCCTCTTATATCCTGTACATGAAGGTTTATTATTATATTATCATCAGTATCATAGTTTTTATTAATAAGGCACTTTTTTATTTGATCATAATTCAAAAGACAGTATTGCTGGTCAACTGAAGAGGTTGTCAGAATGACTCTCTTTATTGAACCTGCATAGAGGTCATTTTTTTAAGCAAACAATTTTTGTCGATTATCATTTCTTACATGTTAGGTAATGTTTCTACACACACACTCTCTCTCTCTTCCTCCCTCCACCTCTCATGTTAAATTGCAGAAAAGCAGTCAGTCATAGACAAACATGTGAAATATGCAGGTTTGTTATTAATATAAATGTATAGGAATTTTGAGGTACACATGAAGAAGGCATTAAACTGATTAAATAAACAATAGTTTGAGATACATCAATGTCTTTGAAGTACATTTAAGTGTCTTCCTACATCTATAAAGTGCCGTCAAAACAGTTAAAGGTTTGAAAGTTGGCCCTTTCTACCTCAGTTGAGTGTGGCTTAACTCTTTACCACTCAATCCCGACTTTTAATGACCCTGAGTAAGAAGCCTTTTGAAAAAATTGTGGGAAAAGGAGAAAATGTGTTTTCTGCTTTTCCCACACTGTTTTTAGCTCACCTGAGCACAACGTGCTCAAGGGGAGCTTTTAGGGTCACTGGCTGTCCGTCGTCCGTCGTGCGTCGTCCGTCGTGCGTCGTCCGTCGTGCGTCGTGCGTCGTCAACAATTCTTTAAACATCAACTCCTCCTAAACCGCTGGGCCAATTTGGACCAAACTTGGCAGGAATGTTCCTTGGGAGGTCCTCTTTAAAAATTGTGCACAGAATATGATTCCGTCAAAAACTCTGGTTGCCATGGCAACGAAATGGAATTTTTTAGCAAATTCTTTAAAAATCTTCTCCTCTGAAACCCCTGGTCGGATTTTGAAATAATTTCACAGATATGTTCCTTGGGTGACCCTTTTCAAAAATTGTTCGTGAAATTTTGATCCGTCAAAAATTGTGGCTCTGGTGAATGGGGGCTACTTGCACTATACAGAAATGAAGGAATTCTTAAAAAATCTTCTCCTCTGAAACCGCTGGTTGGATTTTGAAATAATTTCACAGATATGTTCCTTCGGTGACCCTTTTCAAAAATTGTTCGTGAAATTTTGATCCGTCAAAAAATGTGGCTCTGGTGAACGGGGGCTACTTGCACTATACAGAAATGAAGGAATTCTTAAAAAATCTTCTTCTCCGAAACTGCTGGTCAGATTTTGAAATAATTTCACAGAGATGTTCCTTGGGTGACCCTTTTCAAAAATTGTTCGCGAAATTTTGATCCGTCAAGAAACATGGCTCTGGTGAATGGGGGCTTCTTGCACTATTGGGAAATGAGGAAATTCTTAAAAATTTTTCTTCTCTGAAACCACTGGTCAGATTTTGAAATAATTTCTCTGGGATATTCCTTGGGTGATCCTTTTCAAAAATTGTTCACAAAATTTTAATCCGTCAAGAAACATGGCTCTGGTGAATGGGGGCTACTTGCACTCTAGGGAAATGAAGAAATTTTTAAAAATTCTTCTTCTCTGAAATGGCTGGACAGATTTTAAAATGATTTCACAGTGATGATCCTTGGGTGACCCTTTTCAAAAACTGTTCACAAAATTTTGATCCATGAAGAAACATGGCTCTGGTGAATGGGGGCTACTTGCACTATATGGAAATGAAGAAATTCTTGAAAATTCTTTTTCTCTGAAACCCCTAGTCAGATTTTAAAATAATTTGACAGAGATGTTCCTTGGGTGATCCTTGCTCTTGTGAATGGGAGCTACTTGCACTATATGGACATGATGATATTCTTAAAAATTCTCTTTCTCTGAAACCCTGGTCAGATTTTAAAAGAAATTTTCCGAAATGTTCCTTGGGTGACCCTTTTCAAAACTTGTTCGTAAATTTTGATCCATCAAGAAACATGGCTCTCGTGGATGGGGGATACTTGCTCTTATACAGAAATGAAGAATTCTTAAAAATTCTTCTTTTTGAAACTGATGGTCAGATTTGGAAATGAATTTTACATGTGACCTTTTGAAAATTGCTTAGCAAAATTATAAATTTGGTTCCAATGTTTCAATACCTCAAAAAAAAAAAAAAATAGGGTATGGTCATCTCAAAACTCAGGTGAGCGATCCAGGGCCATCTTGGCCCTCTTGTTTTTGTATCCATCCAAAACCAAATCTTAATTTTTCAGTCACATTTATTCTGTCATCTGCAAATGCTTTCAAGATTTTAATTTTTCAGTCACATTTATTCTGTCATCTGCAAATGCTTTCAATTTGGAACAGCCTAGAATTTTGTCATTTAGTAAAGAGTTACATCAAATTACCAAAGGGACAAATTATGTGTCCCTATTTTGGGGTATTATCCTTGACACCAGGCTTTATTCCTAAAGCATGAAATAATGACTTGTAAGTAGTCATGATAATATCTTATCATCAAGCAATTACTTAGGTGTCAAACATGAAACTTAAAGACCTTATTAGGAACTTCTACACAGTTTGGAAAAGTGGCAAAAGCCAGCTTATGAGTATCCTCGGCAGGGACAAAACAGTTTTTCCACCCCTCTCTTTCACATTGATGAAATCAACTTATCAGAGGGAAAAAATCCACACAACAAATCATCCTCAAATTAGCCTAACTGCCGTTTTAAAACTCATCTGACCATTTAATTTCCAATTGACCTCTACAAGTCGACCACTATTGACCAGTTTTGACCAGTTTTGACCACTTATGGATTATCACAGGTTCTATCCTCTTCTAGATGCTAGGATTTTGTAGAATGCCCATAGACAAGACACCGCAGAGAACCAGCCTAGCCCAAGTAAAACCCAAAAGGTACAGAAATGGATGAATTGTTGTCACTGTAAGACTGAAACAGTGTTGACTCTAATAGTTACTGATAACCAGAAAATAGTCCCCATCAAATTATTCTTGAAGGTTTCAAGTTAATATTTTGTGACACTGCATGAGTTGACCTAATACTTTCTTTTGTACAATTATTACTTTTCTTGACTTGTTTCTTTATGAAGATACAAGGTAAATTTTCATTTATTTAAAGAAGAAAGATACATTCAATATTCATGAATTGCACATGGTCTAAATCTTAGAAATTACTGAACACATCACTTAGTTTTCACCTCTCAACACATCACTTAGTTTTCACCTCTCAGACTATTACAAAACATTTTTGAGTTCAGGAATGAAACCAAGAACATTCTTATGAAAGAAAAGAAGAAATTATTCTACCTGAACAATCAAATTATTGTTACTAGTTTGATTTTGTATTTCATTTTTAAATTAATAGTTTGAAGTTCAGTTGTAATTAAGAGGAACCTTGAAAGGATACTATGTGTAAAGAGTTATGGTAAGAACTTAACTTACAAAATACCACTGTTTCTTTTACCCAGAGAGGACTCCTGTATTGTTTTTTTTTTTAACTAAACCATACTAGTTTCAAAACAATGCATGCTCTATACCTCAGAATGAAGACAGTCTGTAATAGTTTGTAACAGGTGTACTGGTAGAGTAAGATCAGACTGCCTAATATAGTAAAATTCCATTCTCATTGGCTCACTATTTTAGATTTGAATTGTTTGCTGTCTATATGATTATACCAACCATATAAAAGTTTAGAAATTGTTGTGCTTAGGCTAGAATTGTAAAATGCTACTGTAAAAATCAAAACCTTAATGTTTGAGTATGTGCAGAAGTTTCAATCTTTTAAAAGAGTCTTGCATAATGATGAACAATGATGAATTTAGAAATGCTTAAAATGCTATAGAAAAGAATGATAGAATCATTATGTCTAGTGTATCTATATAAGCTCACATGTTTACAAACCCTAGGCTGAGCTCATAATATTTTCAATCTGATTTAAAGCAATGTCTCACACAAAAAACAGCTCAGCCAGTTGGATAAGTTGTTTCAAAAGTTCTTTTTTCTGAACATCCTTCAAAATGGGATAATATTGCCACACTTGCCTTGTATCCTTAATTGTGAAATGGGATGGGGGAAAATGACTTAACTCTCTACCACACAATGAAATTTTGGACATGTCCAAACTGAAAGCATTTGCAGACAACAGTTCTGATGTCGCTCAAATGATGGAATATGTCTTCAATAGGATAGAAAACATTGTGGAAAAAGGAGAAAATGCTGGTTACCAGCATATTCTCCATTTCCAACACTGTTTTCAAAGGGCTTCTTTCACACAGTTGTTAACTCGGGATTGTGTTGTAAAGAGTTAAGGTAAGACCTGTGTAATGCACTTCTGGTGAATATTCTAATTGGATGATAAATAAGGATAAATAAGGATTTTTGCAGAAATGATATTTTTGCACATTTCTAATGAGTCAGAAATTCCATTTATGCCTATCTTGAAATTATTTTTTGATACTTTTGTTAGTTTTCTGAAAAGGGAGGTAATTATTATCTCTTTTTGAATTGAGAATATAGTGGTTTTAGATTTACAAATGATAATTCAAAGAAGGAAAAAATGAAAAAAATGAATCAGTGAAAGTAGTTCAATAATACTTATTTTTTACTATAGCTAATTTTGCAGTATGATATTTTAGTGGAAATAGCTGTTTTCCATTACACAGGTCTTACCTAAGTAAGAATAAATGAATAAAAAAGAGATCAAACTCCAAATATCATATTGAAAAAATATTGTAATCCCGACTATTTTCGGTTATTTCAAACCTTTATCAAGGGACATATTGTTTTTCTAAGTAAGAATGAAAACTGAAAATATGTTGGTCTACCAATCTTTTCTAAGACTTAACAGCTACATTTTGTGAGGCTGACAGAAATGTTAGATGAAAGTTAACCTTGCAGGCAAATGTTAGATCCACATTTGATTAATTGAATGATGTTTACTGTCACTTTCAACATTATTTCAGTCATATGACTGCTACAGCGAGCTTATTTCTGTATGTCTGGCTTTAAGTAGTACATGTACTAGGCTAGGGCACTGCATTGTCTTGCCTAAGGACACTCTTGCAGAAAAAAAATGAAAAAAAAACATTGTGCATCCAATGAGGCTGGGCCATCAGGTAACAAGTCCTACACTATACTAGTGAGCCATGCAGGACCCCAGATCCACATTTAGATGGGAGTTAATTTTATAAGCTTGTTCAGGTTAATCTACATCAATCATCTATGCATAAGTTGCGGTACTTCTTGTTTTTTAATCAAATATGGTCATCAAATTAATGCCATTTCATTGTTCATTACTGTTGCATATGACAAGTTTTAGGCACTTAAACACTTTCACTACTGAACAAATTAATTGCATTGTCTCAAAGGCTAAAAATACATTTCTTCTGCAAGATCAAGAAACAATTGGGTCATGAATCTACAATGAAGCAGGGAACATTGGAGATCTGAGATCAGACTGCATGTTCTGTGCAGTTTGATCTTGACCCACACTGTCCATCAAAGGTTCTGGTGTTGCCTATAATATGGAAAGAGTTAAATGCATCTGCAGACAAAAGAAAATGATACCTGTAAATGAACTAAAGTTTACTCATATAATTGAAAACACTATTGGAACAGGAGAAAATAGTTTAAAGGGTGGGTATTTAGATTTTTCACATCACACCAAATAGCTTGAAACTGTTCAACAAATCCGCTTTTCAGGACTTTCAGTCCTTTGATTGAAAGGAAAGTCCCATCTGATTGAGTTATGATGGGACATTTCTCAAATTCAGTGAGATGAAGCCATTAACCCTTTACCAATCCCTGGTTTTCATGACCAAGAGGAAAAAAGCCGTTTGAAAACATTGCAGGAAAAGGAGAAAATGCTAGTAACCAGCATTTTCTCCTTTTCCCACAATGTTTTCTACTTTCCTAAAACAAATTTTGAGTCACATTTATTTTGTCGTCTGCAAATGCTTCCAATGTTACTAAATGTATGACATTTATCATTACAAGGATAAAAAACATTGTGGGAAAAGGAGAAAATGTTGGTAACCAACATTTTCTACTTATTCCACAATCTTTTAAAAAAGACTTCTTTCTCAGGGTGGTGAATAGTTGGGATTCTGTGTGAACGGGTTAAAGCCTTTTGAAAACATTTTGGGAAAATAGAAAATGCTGGTAACTAGCATTTTCTCTTTTTCCCACAATGTTTTCCTCCCTTTCTAAAACAAATCTCAAGTCTTTAGTCACATTGAATTTTATTTTGTCGTCTGCAAATGCTTTCAATTTAGATCAATCCAAAATGTTGTTGTTTGGTAAAGAGTTAACCCTTCCCCAAACAACAAATTTTGGACCCTTCCAAACCTAAAGAGTTTGCAGACGACAATTTTAGATTTGGAGAAAATTGCAGACATTTCTAAAAAAAAAGGTAGAAAACACTGTGGGAAAAGGAGAAATTGCTCGATACAAGCAATTTCTCCTGTTCCCACAGTGTTTTCAAAGACTTTTATTGCAGACACGTAAAAACTAGGGCTTGTTTAGTAAAAGGTTAAGTGAATTTTTGTTGAAATTATAGTTAAGACAGGCAGCTGACATTAATTTTCTTGTTGTTTACCTAATGTCTGCATACTTGCTGTATTAATATTATGTTGATTGAATGCTGCATCTATTTAATCCTTTACCATAGACTCGCAAATTTTAATGAGCCTGAGAAAGAATTTAGCTCTTGAAAACGAATCAAATACAGAAAATGTAAGGTATGCTTCACTTTTGTTGTTGTCTACAAATGCTTTTGATTTGTCCCAGTCTGAAATTTTGTTGTTTGGTAAAGAGAAGAACTGTTAATATTTGTTCTCTTCTGATTTTATACCAGTGGTGTCGCTCTTATAATACTTTGGACAGAATGTTTAGTGTTTATCACCCTTTTCAAAAGTACTTCACAGAGCTTCAGACGAGAGAGTAATGATATTCTAAATGCTTTATTTTTCCTCTTAACACTATGTTGTGAATCATGAGTACCGATAACGTAGAGTTTAGTGGAGTAAATTAATATTTTCAATTCTGAAATCAAAATCACTCCCTCTATCTGGAGCTCTGACCTCTTTTTTATCCCAGACCATTTCACTTTTATGGCCACAAATCACTAAATGCCGCCTGCCAGCATGGAAACTGCCAGTTTTCACTCAAAATAATAGGGCCGGTTGCAGCTCGGTGGCATGCACAATCAGCCGGCGGCATTTTAGACGCCGCTCAAATTTTAAGAAAAAAAATTAAAATCCTGTCTACTACCAGCCGATTTTTTTCCAATTGTACCTGTCGTCAGGACACCTGCCGGGCACTTTTTTTAGTCGCGCCATGGCTATCAAGAGACAGGCAGGCTGCAGTGCAATTTTTACTTGGTCGAGGGGTTCGAGGGCCTTCAAACTTAGCCGGCAATTGGTAGGAACTAACTGCCACTCTCCAGCATATGGCCTTCTGCCTTTATGCTACCAACATGCCATTGTACGATTTCAAAATATCTGCCGGCAGCAGGGCGGAGATTTAAAAGCAGCTAGGAGGCGGCAGAAATGGTTTTGTAGGAGGCAGGATGGCGATCTGCCGAGTGCAGACTACCGGCCCCTGAATATAAATCCGAGGCCATTCACGTGAGCAATCAGATTACCAGCATTTTCTCCATTTCCCACAATGTTTTCTACTCTTCACGAAACAAATTTCAAATTTTCAGTCACTTTTATTTCCTTGTCTGCAAATGCTTTCAATTTGGACAAAGCTAAAATTTTGTTGTTTGGTAAAGAGTTAACCCTATACTCCACAGATACTCGTTTCTACACATTGCTTGTAGGAGCCTTTGGAAAACATTGTGGCAAAAGATGAAATTGCTCGTGACGAGCAATTTCACCTTTTGTCACAATGTTTTCGATGCTATTAAAAGGTGTCATATACACATAAGAAAGAAATGGCTTCATCCTTCCTGTTATTAAGAGTTAGTTAAGAGATAACAGAGAAATGCCTTATGGGGTAAAGGGTTAAGAAGAAATGCCTTATGGGGTAAAGGGTTAAGTGAAACATTGTTGAAAGGGTTGTAAAACACTATTCAATCATTTAATCATATTATGTTTTGTTTAAATATTTGTAGTGTGAAATACCAGATTATTGGACTGTTTTACTTACTGTTTTTAAATTTGAAATAGAGATTTTCAGTTAAGTTTTAAGTTTGTTATTTTAAAAGCTAGACTCGGAGGCTCCAGAGTTGGGCTTGAAGAATTTATTGTTTAAGTCTTTACCACATGACAAAATTTTTTACTTATCCAAATTGAAAGCATTAATTTTGCAGATGATAAAATTAACGGAACTCAAAAACTGAAATCAGTCTGTATAAGGATAGAAAACATTGTGGGAATAGGAGAAAATGCTGGTTTTCAAAAAGACTTCTTTCTTAGAGTGGTAAAAGTATGGGATTGTTTGATAAAAGGTTAATTGAGACATCAATAACCTGCAGACCTTAGGACTTGATCAAGCTCAGAGCATTAAGTCTTGCCGTGGACAAATTCAGTCAGTCCCATATAACAAGATTTGTCTCTGAAAGGATAAAAAAAAACATTTTGGAAAATGGAGGAAATGCTGGTAATCTGCATTTTCTCCTAAATTTTTCTACAGCATGTTCAAATGCCATCCTTTCAGAGGCTGACATTGATTGATTGATTGTGATCGATTGATTGTGATTGATTGATTGTGTTTGGTGCTGTTTTTAACATTGTTTAAGTTATACCATGGCAGCCAGTGCCTGTTTAAGTTATACCATGGCAGCCAGTGCACCTATCCATGCTTTCCTGAGGTTCCATTACTAGTAATAAGCACAATATTCTTCCCAAGCAACTGGCTCCTTGCCTACATGACTGTTGTTGTAGTGCTATTACGTGTCCAAATGAATCATTATCATTAACCCTTAACCAGATGACAAATTTTAGCCCTGTCCAAATTTAACCCATTAGCACACAATCCCTACTTTTGACGCCCCCAAGAAAGAAGCCTTTTGAAAACACTGTGGGAAAAGGAGAAAATGCTGGTAATCAGCATTTCCTCTTTTTACCACAGTGTTTTCTACCCTTCCCAGAACAAATTTCAATTTTCCAGTCACCGTTATTTTGTTGTCTGCAAATGCTTTCAATTTGGACCAGTCTAAAATTTTCTCGTGTGGTAAAGAGTTAAAGCATTTGCAGTTATTGAATGAGTAGAAAACATTGTGGGAAAAGGAGAAAATGGTGGTTAACAGCATTTTCTTCTTTTCCCACAATGTTTTCAAAGACTTCTTTCACAGGCCGTTAAAAGTCGGAATTGTGTGGTAAAGGGTTAAGACAGTGATTCTTTTAAATGGCGATCTCTGCACTTGACTAAAACCAGGATAAAAGTACAGTACTCAGATGGAGAAAATGCTATTTACCAGCATTTTCTCTTTTTGCCACAATGTTTTCTACCTGTTAAAAGATAGAAAACATCATTTCAGCAACATTTAACTTATTAAAAGACAAATTTTTGGAGTGGACAAAATTCAAACCATCTGCAGACAACAAATTAAATCTTGTATGATGATGATTTCTGACTTTGATAGGGTAGAAAATACTGTGGGAAAAGGAGAAAATGCTGGTTACCAACCTTTTCTCCTTTTCCCACAATGTTTTCTGTAAGCTTTTATCTTGGAGGGTTGTTGAAAGTTGGGATTGTGTGGTAAAGGGTCAATTTTTTGTCTGCAAATACTTTTGACCTATTCCAGTCCAAAATTTTGTCATTTGGTGAGGAATTTAAAACACTTTATCAAAGGACAAAATTTTAGATGTTTCCAAATTGAAAGAATTTGCAGACAACATAGTTATATATGGCCAGAAGAACAGGTTATATTTTTCAAAGGGTAGATAACATGTTGGAAAAAAGAGGAAATGCTGGTAACCAGCATTTTGTCCTTACAGCAGTACGCTTTCAAAAGTTCTCTTTGACAGAATTATTCGATTAGCCCAAAGACTTCTGAGAGAATTAACCCATTACCACACAATCCCTACTGTTGACACCCCTGAGAAAGAAGCCTTTTGAAAACACTGTAGGAAAAGGAGAAAGTGCTGGTAACCAGCATTTTCTATTTTTCCCACAGTGTTTTCTAACCTTCCCAGTACAAATTTCAATTTTTTAGTCATCTTTAGTTTGTCATCTGCAAATGCTTTCAATTTGAACCAGTCTAAAAATATTGTCGTGTGGTAAAGAGTTAAAAAAGGATTTTCCAGCCATTGATGAAATGTAACCAGCATTTTCTCCTTTCTAACAATTTTTAGCTCCACTGGCGGAAGGTCAATGGGGTTATGTCATGGCCCGGTGTCCGTTGTGTATCTGTGCATCCATCCGTGTGTCCGTCTGTGCTTTAACTTTTATTTCAAACAAATTCTTCTCTGAAACTACCCATCCGAATTTGATGAAACTTCACAGAAATGATCCTGCCATGGTCCTCTTCAGACTGTCTTGAAAGAATTTGATTCCTTCAAAAACTCTTGTTGCCATAACAACAAAACTGAAAGAAAAATAACATTTTCAAAAATCTTTTTCTCTGAAACCGCAAGGCCCAGGGCTAGTGAATTTGGCATGTAGCTTTATCTAATGGGAATTTGGCATGTAGCTTTATCTAATGGACCTTTTACAAGTTTCTTCATACTAGAAAATATTGATACATAACATCAATTGACCTAAGTAAATTTTTGCAGAACTAGGTGAGAAATGACCTGAGAAGTCCTAAACAATCCTTAGAATGCAACTTGAAAATTAGAAAAAGAACCAATTATGGTAAGACAATCATTGCCATTCCTTGGTGAAATTTAACAAAATTCAACTGAAGCTGTGTACAAAAGCAATTGTCATTCAACAAACAAAAAAATAGTATTAAAACTACCGGTATGTTCCGGATTTCCAAATTGATATTGAAAACAGGATATGAATTGATCAAAGTGGGACCGAAAGGATCAAAGTGGGTACGAAATGACCAAAATAAAAAGAATAGGAGGATAAGAAATGACCAAAATTGTATGAAATGGCCTAGGTACGACATGGCCTTAGGTTACGAAATGACATGAAGCCGAGTAAACAATATGGCTGCCTCCATAGGTACTTTTCAAAACTGAATAAAAATATAGTACCACCGCTCATGCAGCACCACAATTATAGGCCTGGATCAAAATTGGCTCCATTCCAGGGATCACAAGTTTAATATGGGCTTCAGAATTTAGTCACTTCAATTTAAAACTTAATCAAGAGAAATAACTTTTTTTCAAAATAAAGGATAAAGTTTGTTACTATTTACCTCCCTTGATTGAAGTTTTTGTTACTATTTACCTCCCTTGATTATCAAACTGCAGTGATACATGACTGGTGCTAGATATTAAGTTTTTTGATGAAAAATATTGTTTTCAGGGAGAGTGATTAATTTTGATGCTAATAGATATGCTCACATGCATGGAATAGTAAATTCATAGTAAGGTTTCTATCATTCAGGTTTTTTGCCTAGAACTACCGTTCATGCCAGTGAATTAACCTGCTTGTATTGCCTGTCAGTGTTCATTGTTTTTGAAGGCTCCCATTTTCAGGGTCATGAATACTTCAATTTGTGATGTAAATGGTTAAAAAGCCAGTAGGGCAATATAGGGCCATTATGGCCCTCTTGTTTTGAGAATTAAGCCGTCTTGTCTTCCTCCTCTTCCTGTGGGTCGTTAAAAGTTATTTTTTGTTTGGTAAAGGGTAAAATGTCATGAGGTCTGTATTAATGAATAGATATATTGGAAAGGCATAATTGGAAACTTATCAAACCCCAAAATATGTGTTAAACAAACACATATATTGAAAGTAAAATCTATGAGCCGACTTACCCAAATAATTGGTTTACTCTGATTGCAAATGCACATTTGATAAAGTGAATAAGAGTCTATAGTTTTATGGTGATGTAAAGGGTTAAGGTGGGGCAGGGCTTAGAGTTTTGCCACTTTAATGCCCGTAAATACCTGACATTTAACTGACTGGATAGAAACTATGTATTGGATCTAGTTGAAACCTAATGGAAAATATGCATTGTTAGAGGTGAGGTCAGAAGGTCAAATTGGTATTTTGATTTGTATTACACCATGATTGGTCTTGGAGCAATTCTTTTCTTTTAATTTTGTAAAGTATGAAATACCTCACATATAGATAAAATGATACATTGTAAAACCTTATTTCCATAAGAAATTTAGAACTTTCTAGGGGAAGAAAGATTTTAAGCTCCACTGGCCGAAGGCCAGGGGGCTTATGTCATGGCCCGTTGTCCGTCGTGCGTCCGTCCGTCTGTCTGCGTGCGTCCGTCCGTGCGTGCGTTAACTTTTATTTCAAACATCTTCTTCTCTGAAACTACCCATCCAATTTTGATGAAACTTCACAGAAATGATCCTGCAATGGTCCTCTTCAGAATTCCTTGAAAGAATTTTATTCCTTCAAAAACTCTGGTTGCCATGGCAACAAAACTGAAAAATATTGAAAATTTTTAAAAATCTTCTTCTCTGAAACCATAAGGCCTAGGGCTACCAAATTTGGCATGTAGCTTTATCTAGTGGACCTCTACCAAGTTCCTTCAAATATTAGCCCTGGGGTCAAAATTGGCCCCACCCCGGGGGTCACAAGTTTTATGTGGGCTTATATAGGGAAAACTTTAAAATCCTTCTGGTACCTAGCCATAGGGCCTAGGGCTACCAAATTTGGCATGTAGCTTTATATAGTAGACCTCTACCTAGAGTGCCCAAATGATAGCTCAGAGGTCAAGTTTGGCCCGGCCCCGGGGGTCACAAGTTTTATATGGGTTTAATATAGTGAAAACTTTAAAAATCTTTTCGTACCAAGCCATAAGGCCTAGGGCTACCCAATTTTGCATCTAGCTTTATCAAGTGGTTGTCTACCAAAGGTGCCCAAATTGTAGCCCTGGGGTCAAATTTGGCCCTGTCCTGGGGACACAAGTTTTAAATGGGCTCATATTGGGAATTTTTTAAAAATCTACTTGTACCTAGCTATAAGGCCTAGGGCTACCAAATTTTCCATATAGCTTTATCTAGTGGGCCTCTACCAGGAGGGCCCAAATTATAGCCTTAGGGTCAAGTTTGTCCCCACACCAGGAGTCACAAGTTTTACATGGGCTTTTGTGATGAAGACTTTCTAAGTCACCTTGTTACTAACCATAATAAAGACTAGGACCACTAAATTTAGCCCTGTCTCACAGATTTTATGTTTTACAGGGCCTTGAAAATCTTCTTGTTTATAACCACACATTCTAGACCTGTATTATTTGGTATGGGGCTTTATCTTGTAGACCTCCACCAGGATTCAAGTAATTATAGCTTTGTGGTGAAAACTGGATTTGCCTAGGGGTCACAACTTTTTTGTTGGTTTTTATGGAAAAAAATTGTATGCCCTCAAGTTTGAAACCAGTTGGCCGAATAATGTAATGTTTGGCTTGTAGTGTTTTTACGAATTGGCCAGTGGAGCGATACAGGGCTATCATGGCCCTCTTGTTTTGATAAACTTTTGGACTCGACCAATATGAAAGTATTTGCAGATGACAAATACAATATAAATTGAATGACAATTTCTGTCTCAGATAGGCTACAAAGCATTGTAGAAAATGGAGAAAATGCTGGTAACCAGCTTTTTCTTTTTTTCCCACAATGTTTGCAAAATTCTTCTTGCTCAGGGTTGTTAAAACTCATGATTGTGTGGATTAACCCATTACCACACAATTCCTACCTTTGGTACCCCTGAGAAAGAAGCCTTTTGGAAACACTGTGGGAAAAGGAGAAAATGCTGGTAACCAGCATTTTCTCCTTTTCCCACAGTGTTTTTTACCCTTCCCAGAACAAATTTCAATATTTCAGTCACCTTTATTTTGTCGTCTGCAAATGCTTTCAATTTGGACCAGTCTAAAATTTTCTCGTGTGGTAAAGAGTTAAAATGTATCAAACAATCCCAACTTTTAAAATTCAAGGACAAAAAGCCTTTGAAAACAATGTGGGAAAAGGAGAAAATGCTGGTAACCAGCATTTTCTCCTTTTCCCACAATGTTTTCTATCCATTCAAAGAAAAGTCTTGGCAAAATTTTAGACATGTCTAAATTGAAAGCATTTGATGCGTTGAGATGACAAAATTAGTGTGATTCAAAGATTGAATTTTGTTCCGTGAGGATAGAAAACATTGTGGGAAAAGGAGAAAATGCTGGTTACCAGCATTTTCTCCTTTTCCCACGATTTTTTCGAAAGGCTTCTTTTCCAGGGGCGTGAAAACCAGGGATTGTTTGGGAAAGGATTAATTTGCTTTTTACAAAATCATGTCTTTTAATGTCTTCAAGATGGACTGGTCTAAAACTTCGTTTGGTAAAGAATTAAATCAATATTCAAGGAAAATATATTGTTAACATTGAAAAACATTTTTGTGAAATCTGAATAGTCAACATGACTTATGATTTGAGATTTGAGTACTAGACCATGGATAAACATGGTGGATGATGGAAAAATAAAGATTGAGAAAGAAGCAATTTTGTTGAAATGATGATCCCTGCTGAAAAATTTACTTGACCGCATAACTAAAATCGCTCCCTGTCAGCCATTTTTTATTGAATCGGGGGAAAAAAAGCGACTCATTTGAAAGGCTTATTGTACACTTGTAGAAAGTGTCATGAAAATTTTGTCCAATGGTTTGGAGATATTCTCCCGGATGGACACACGTAGGGACAGAAGGATGGACAGACGGACAGTACTAAATCTATATCCTTCCACCTTTAGTAGGGGTCGACAATCACTTGTTACACTAAGCAAGCTCACATTTTGAATAATTTGTTCTTTTCCTGCATTGTTTTCAAAAGTTCATCTGCTGCAAATGGAAAATGCCAACTGCAGGGGCTAGTGTGTCAACCTTTTACAACACAGGCCTATGTTTGTTAGTGGAAAGTGCCTTTGAAAACATTTTGGGAAAAAAGAAAAAAATACTGATAACCAGCACTTTCTCATTTTCCCACAATGTTTCCTGGCCAATTAGATAGAAGTTCCATGATTTGAGTCACACTCAGTTTTGCCTTTATGATACATTCAATTTTGACAATTCATAAATTTTGGCATTTGATAAAGAGTTAACTCTTTACCACACGACAAAATATTGGACTGGTCCAAATTGAAACCATTTGCAGATGACAAAATAGAGGTGACTGAAAAATTGAAATTTGTTCTGGGAAGGGTTCATTAAACACTGTGGGAAAAGGAGAAAATGCTGGTTACCAGCATTTTCTCCTTTTCCTACAGTGTTTTCAAAAGGCTTCTTTCTCAGGGGCGTCAAAAGTAGGGGTTGTGTGGTAATGGGTTAACTCTTTATACCAAACAACAAAATATTGGACTTGCCCAAAGTATTGCAAACTTAACTCATTACCAAACGATACTATTTTAGGCTTGTCCAAATTGAAATTATTTGCAGACATCAAAATAAAAGTGACTGAAAATTTGAAATTTGTCTTGTGAAGTGTAGAAAACATTGTGGGAAAAGGAGAAAATGCTGGTCACCAGCATTTTCTCCTTTTCCCACAATGTTTTCAAAAGGCTTCTTCCTCAGGGTCATCAAAAGTAGGGATTGTGTGGTAATGGGTTAATGTGGTTGAACCTACATATATGTCATGTCTCTCTGATAGAAAACCTTGTGGGAAAAGGGGGAAATGCTTATTATCAGTGTTTTTTGCTTCTTCCGTAAGGCTTTCATAAGCATTCCTGGTAAGGGCTTAACCCTTTACTACACAACCTGGAGTTTAACGACCCAGAGAAAGTCAGGGCCTTCTGAAAACATTGTAGGAAAAGGAGGAAATGCTGATTACCAGCATTTTCCCATTTTCCCACAATGTTTTCAAAAGCCCTCTTGTTCAGGGTCGTTAAAAGTTGGGATTTGTTAGGTAAAGGGTTATATCATTTATGAACTCTCAAGGAAGTACCAGCGTATTTATGATAAGCTTATTATTACATGAGGTGAAGGGCACAAGGAAAACTTGGCAGTTTACTCCAAATCTAAATAATCTTCCCTGGTCATACTATGTTATGGCCTCGGTTGTCCGTTCTTCGTGAGCCAAGGTTAAGATCACTATGTGGATCTTAACTTGGCTGATTGGGCCTGATTTCGAGATTCCTGTGATGGGCCCTCTGTTGGATGCTGGTTATTACCCCCTATACATGATATTTCTAAAAGCCAATGAAATATCGTTTTACAAACAGCTTACGAATACACATGAAGCGATAAGCAGGCATCCACATGGGTTTCCATGCCTACCTTCTTTTCGAAAGGTAGCGACCTTATTCTATTTTTATCAAAGATGAAATGCTACGAGCGATTTCATTCTATGCATTTAGAGCTGGCTGCATCCAATGAAAAAGCCTATCGGGGGGAATGAAAAAATCCAGCTCGATCCGCCAAGGGTAGAGTAGCGTAGCAAATCATCAGCCTTGGCTTGCAAAGATGCGGTTATCCATACATCTTTCCATCTGTACATGCACGCAACTCCTCCTACAGTTTTCATCGGAATAAGTTGAGACTTAACTCTTCCCCAAACAAGCCCTGGTTTTTACATGTCTGCAGTACAAGTCTTTAGAAAACACTGTGGGAAAAGGAGAAATTGCTGGTAAGGAGCAATTTCTCCTTTTCCCACAGTGTTTTCTAGCCTATCGGAAAACTTTCTGCCATCCTCATCAAATTCAAAATTGTCATCTGCAAACACTTTGAGTTTGGTACAGTCTAAAATTTGTCATTTGGGAAAGGGTTAACCCATTACCACACAATCCCTACTTTTGACGCCCCTGAGAAAGAAGCCTTTTGAAAACACTATGGGAAAAGGAGAAAATGCTGGTAACCAGCATTTTCTCCTTTTCCCAAAGTGTTTTCTACCCTTCCCAGAACGAATTTCAATTTTTCAATCACCTTTATTTTGTCGTCTGCAAATGCTTTCAATTTGGACCAGTCTAAATTTTTCTCGTGTGGTAATGGGTTAAGCATGACGAATCTGCATCATGTGTGACATTTGGATATCAGGTTCTAGATTTTAAGCCATTTCACTGACAAGCCCCTTTGAGCATATGTGCAAGGCTTTGTGAAGCTCTTGCTTGTCGTGTGGCAGTCAGAGTTTAAAAACACTTTGTTTTTTTTTCAGTTTCCATTTTCATGTTAACTGAGTGCATTTCCTTTTCTGTTTTGGTGCCGTAAGAATATTGCACTGACTGACAATGTTTGGCTTGTTTGTTTTTTGTGTTCTAAATGATAAAACAATGCATAGATTGTATGTTATGTAACAAAACAAGAAGCACCATAATTATTTCCCCTGGAGGCAAACCTAGGTTTTTGCATTGCAGATTGATGTAACCCCTTACCAAAAGACAAAGTTTTAAACTGGCAGGCCAAATTAAGACTACAGGGTGGTCCAATAAAATGTAAACAGTTTTGTAGGCTTGTCATTTCCAGGAAAATTCACATTCCTTTCTGAATTTCAGGTATATTGTAGCTGAGACATTAGATTTTTGTTTCCAAGCAACAATGGATCCAGCAACTCGATATTCAGTGCAGGAGAGGATCAAGATCATGGAGGCCTATTTTGCCACTAAGTCACTTATCCAAACACAGAGACAATTTCGTAGAGATTTCCCTGGCAGAAATGCTCCAGCCAGAACCACTATTCTGCGCCTCTTGAATAAATTTAGGGAAACTGGAAGTGTTCAAGATAAGAATAAAGGTCACAGTGGACGACCGAGGTCTGCTAGGACTGACCCCAACATCGACAATAGTTGCTCTGGTTGGAGCATTTCTGCCAGGGAAATCTCTACGAAATTGTCTCTGTGTTTGGATGAGTGACTTAGTTGCAAAATAGGTCTCTATGATCTTGATCCTCTCCTGCACCGAACATCAAGTGGCTAGATCCATTGTTGCTTGGAAACAAAAATCTAATGTCTCAGCTACAATTCAACTAAAATTCAGAAAGGAATGTGAATTTTCTTGGAAATGACAAGCCTACAAAACTGCTTACATTTTATTGGAACACTCTGTACTTGCAGATGATGAATCTTGCTCAAAATATTTGGACTTACCTTTCAAAGGGTAGAAAAGATTGTAGGAAAAAGAGAAAAGCTCTAGCTTCATTGATGTATTCAGGGAGTTTTCCAGTTTTATTTATAGCACTCTTTCCAAGCCATTCAGCAGCAATGTCAAAACTTTGTTCAGTTGTCGGAAAAGAACAAAGCGATCGAAGCTAGTTTTATTTGACACATACAAAATTAATACAATTTTGACATTTTTAAATGGCATACTGAATACAGGAAAGTGCATTGTTGTCCAAACAAGTGTATGCCTGCCTCTCTCTATCTCTCTCTCTCTTCCTGCCCTCCCTCTCTCTGTCTATCTTTCTCTATCTCTGTATCTCAACCCTTTCTCTCCCTCATTCCTCATTCTTCCTTCCCTCTATTAAATCTTTACCAATTGACAATATCTTGGACTTGGCCAAATCGAAAGTTTTTGCAGACGACAAAATAAAAGTGATTCGAAATTTGTTTTGTGAAGGGTAGAAAACGTGGGAAAAGGAGAAAATGCTGGTTACCAGCATTTTCTCCTTTTCCCACAATGTTTTCTAAAGGCTTCTTCTGTTAGGGTCATTAAAAGTTGGGATTGTGTGGTTATGGGTTAAGTAATTGATTCATTGATTGATGATGAATCATCAAACAACAGGAATTATTCCTGTCTCATTGACTTTCATGAACCCTTGGTAAAAGAGGAGTATGATCTGATTTAGAACATTACGGACAACCTTTACCTTGTGACCTCTTGTGATTAATTTTGATACCTCTCATTATCTCCTGCTAGATGGCATTCTACCAAATTTGGGCATCCTGGAATTATACAGAACCAAACCACTTTTCTACGCGACAACCATACTTTGAATTTTAAACTAAAATAAACGTTTACGCAATAAAACACTACCTGGTGCGATTCATTCAGCAGTGATCAGCAGTCTAGAGAAATCTAGACAGGCCTGATTTCTACTCAAATGTATTGATAAAAGCCATTTTCTCCATTGCTACTTTGTAGCGCGTAATAGTAGTCTCCTGGAGAGTGATGCATCATGTAACACAGATTGAATCTTCGAAGAATATGACATGCACAGACAATGTGATTCCTCTTTCCGTGTCATAATATGATTATCAATTCTGACTTTAAACGACTGTTGGAAAGAAAGCTACTAAAAACATTGTGGGAAAATGAGAAAATGCTGGTAACCAGCATTTTCTCCTTTTCCAACAAAGTTTTCAACAACTTTGTTCATCAGGGTTGTTTAAAGTCTTGATTGTTGGGCAGGGGTCACATGGTACAACTATATTAACATATTTGACATGATGTTTTAATTTACAATATATAATGTCTACAGCGCACTATAAATTAAACTCATTATATCCTGTAAGAAAAATGTCAATAATGTTTCATCAAAAAACACCATGAAATGCCACAGTGGTTTTTTTTTTAAGTTTTGTACTTGTAGAAAAATACAGTTTGAAGACAGTAATTTAAAGCTAATCCTGCACCGCACAATCCGAAGTTTCACTGACCTATATAAAGGCCTTTGAAAAAATTGTTGGAACAGAATGTGAGGAAAGATTGTTTCAAATTAGTAAAGAGTTGCATACCAGGATTGGTACCTCCTGTTTTCACGAGGGTCCCGTGCGGCTTAGTGGTAAAGTGTACAGGATTCCTGACCTTGAGGCCACGGGATTGAGCCGCATGGGATCCACTAGGTTTTCACAGGCAATTGTCCTTGGCCGAGACATTTCAAAACCCCAGCATAGGGTTGGTGAAACGAAGGAATTGCATGTTATGTAAGCTGGTGCCCTGATATGTCTGTAATAATGGGATCCACTGGGTTTTTCACAGGCAATTGTCCTTGGGCGAGACATTTCAGAACCCCAGCATAGGGTTAATGAAACCAAGGAATTACACATTGTGCCAGCTGCTGCCCAGATATGTCTGAAATAATGTTGAAAGTTACATACAAAATATGATTTTATGAACTCGGCCTATTTTAATGATGTTTTCAAAAGTCTTCTAACTCAGGCTTAAAGCTTTTGTGATGAAGTGTTAATCGACTTTTAATTGTTTGATATATCTAATTGAGTATCCAGTAAAAGAATTGAATTCATTGTCTGAATTTTAACGCTTTACAAGACACAAAGTTTAGACCTATCAAAACTGAAAGTATTTGACTACAAAATGAATAATCTTTGGAAAGGTAGGAAACATTGTGTGAAAAGGAGAAAATGCTGGTTACTTGCATTTTCTTCTTTTTCCGCAATGTTTTCAGAAGTTTTTGCTCCATCATGTGATTAAACTTTTGGATTAATTGTTAAGAGTTTATGACAGAGAACACTGTAATAATATACAATGTTTTACCAGTAATTAATCATAAGCCTTCACTAAACAATCCTGAAAGTTTTACAACTTACCAAAACAAGCGTTGAAAACATAAACATTGTAGATAAAGAAAGAAATGCCGGTAGCCAGCATGTTCTTTTTTTCTCTCAATAATTTCTACGCCTCTTAAAGATGATTATTGTTTATTTTGCGATATTTAGTTTTGTAATCTGCAACTGATTTCTTTTTGCATGTTTGGAAATTTGTGATTTTGTCAAGAATTAAAAAATGTATAATAATACCAGCTTCTTTAACTCTTTACCTAATTTCATGAAGCTATAGACTCAGCCAAATTAAAAAAATGTACAGAAACCAAAAATCATTGTTACTCGATTGGTTATTTCTGTTTTTTTGATAAAGAAGAAAACTTTGTCACAGGAGAAAATGCTGGTTACCAGGATTTTCTCCTTTTCCCTCAATGTTTTCAAAAGCCTTCTATCCTCAGGATAATGATAAAACTCAGGGTTGACTTTTAAAGAGTGAATAAAACACTCAATAAGAATGAACCCTTTTCCACACAGTCCAAAGTTTTAAGGACCTATTCGATGAAGGCCTTAGTGAAAATATTGTAGTAAAAGAGAAAATGCTGGTATGTATGATTTGTAATTCTGAATTGACCTTTCAAGTTTAACTTTCTTTGTCCTTTCTTCTTTCAGATGTAAAAGCTTCAAGTAAATGATGTTTGTCAGCCAGAGGTGACAACCGTAAATGGTGAGGATGCAATATGATTTTTTTCAACTTTTTTTTGCCGAACTCCAGTAGTGCAGTTGGTTGCGCACAGGAATCAAGAAAAGGGGGTTGTTTGTTCGATTCCCTGCCTCTCCCAATTTTTTCCAGAGGATAAATGATAGTCATTGTGACAGGATTAATTCCTCTCTCACTGCTGATCACTCTTTTGACAGTGGTTATGTGGGAAAGCAGCCAGTATTTTGGAAAGAGTATTGTGCAGAGAAATGGTAAAAGAAACTCCAGGAAAACATGGATAGGTGCACTTGCCGCTGTGATATATAACTGAAGTAATGTTGAAAATGGTGTTAAACACCATTCAAACAACCAGTAAACCCTTCACCACACAATCCCCGACTTTTAACACCCTTGTGAAAGAAGCTTTTTGAAAGCATTGTGGAAAAAGGAGAAAATGCTGGTAGCCAGCATTTTCTCCTTTTCCCACAATGTTTTCAAAAGGCTTCTACCTCTGGGTCGTTAAAAGTGGGGATTGTGTGGTAAAGAGTTAAAAGCAAAAGGTTTTGAAAATGGTCAGCCCGTGCAGAGATGAATGCATGGACAGGGGATAGGTGCTCTGTTCCATCTTGGTGCACTGATTAGCTGTTGAGAAAAGTGTTTGACACCAACAGTACTGTCCAGGCAAGAACAAAAAAGCCTTGGCTAATCGGTGTTTGGAACAAACCAATTTTGTAGTTTTCAGAATGAACCCAGAGACTGGTCAATGTAAGAAGACACAATAAATACACCATCATTTATGATTATGTCTGTTGGCTTGACAGGCTTTATAACCTTTTTGACAAAACAATTTTCTCAGAGCTTTCAGCTACTCTTTCCTCACAACCTTAGAGTATCTTAACCCTTTACTAAACGACAACATTTTAGACCGGTCCAAGTTGAAAGCACTTGCAGACGACAAAGCAAACAAAATTCAAAAATTGAAATTTGTTTCCAGCAGGATAGAAAATATTGTGGGAAAGGGAGAAAATGCTGGTTACCAGCATTTTCTCCTTTTCCCACAATGTTTTCCTAAAGCTTCTATCTCAGAGTTGTAAAAACCAGGGATTGATTGGTAAAAGGTTGAACAGCTGCTATTGTTGCTCTGGCAGCCAGTGTGGAATAAATCCAGACCAACTTAATGTGCATGCGATCTTGAATCTTCTCTGTCTGCTGTTAGCAAACATTCTTGTCAGTTGCAGCCTGGGTATTAGAATGGTTCCAATGCTTTTTTCATGACTGTAAAATGTCCGTTTTGTTTACCAGGTGGGTGAAAGGATTACAAACTAATATTGTATTGACTGAGGAAACTGTCCTACTGGGGTCATTTGACTCTTTACCAAATGACAAAATGTTGGACTAGTCCATATTGAAAGCATTTGCAGATGAAAAAACAAATATGAATCAAAAACTTAATTTTGGTTTTGGAAGGGTAGAAAACATTGTGGGAAAAGTAGAAAATGCTGGTTATCACCAGCATTTTCTCCTTTTCCCTCGATGTTTTCTAAAGGATTTTTCCCAGGGTCGTCGAAAATCGGATTGTGTGCTAATGGGTTAAAGATTGTGGAGATTTTGAAACTTCATTTTGATACCTCCCAACCTACATATTAGAGGCAGTTATACTGAATTCACCTTGTCTGCTGGTCCTTCATCTGCAGTCTGTGTTTCTTCCATTTTATAGACTTCTTTGTTTCCGTGCTTTTACTCTAAGGCTGCGATGACATAGAACTATACAGTATGCACAATTCAATATACGCTATTCAGTATATGCTATAGTTATGGGCACTTCAAGTCATATAGGGTAGCATGGCGCCCTACTTGGTCTTTGGCACCAATCCTATGGACACATCCGTCGAAGGAGATTTGGCTCTGCTTCTGCTAGCCGATGCTGAGGAGGAGGTCTCTGGTCGAAAAAAAAGAATCTTTTCTATGATAGCATACTTGAAATCATCCATGGCTACCTGTTAAAAATCATTTGTTTGATGTTGTAACATGTATATATGTATATATGAAGGCATGTACAATGAAATTGCAATAAAGTAAGTGCAAATGAAACATATTGTTTCTAACCTGAATTATCGTATTGTATGCAATAAGTCATGATAGGGGAAATCTAGAACGCCTCTACTCAGGAAATCCAGCTGACACGTCGGAACAGGATGGTATACGCTACACGAAAATTGAACCTAAACGATTCGCCCATTCTATACTATACGCAGGTATACCGCTGTTTCAAATAGTGCCCTCTTATGTGACCTGGTATTATGAGATAACCTTTGTTTGATTCAAACTATTTGCATGCCCTGCATAGACATGCACCGTATACCCGGATACTATAGTTCTATATGACCACAGCCTAAAGCATAAGACTGAAACTTTATACAAGTGTTACTCATGACCTAAAGAGGTGCCTTATGGTTTTTTGGTCACATGGTTCAAAGGTGAAGGTCACAGGTGAACTTAATTTAAGAATTATTTCTGTGCTCTAACTCAGTAGCTGTCCAACCTATTATTCTGAATCTTTATACAAGTGTTTTTGTTACGACCTAAGGAGGTGCCCTATTGTTTTTGGGACACAATTGGGTCAAAGGTGAAGGTAACAGTTGAACTTTGTTTGAAAATTATTTCCATGCTGTGACTCTATAGCTGTTTGACATAGGGACTCTGAAACAATATACAGGTGTTGCTTATAACCCAAGGTGGCCATATTGTTTTTTGGTCACATGGGTAAAGGTCAAAGTGAACTTTGATAACCTTTTCTGTGCTTTTACTGGATACCTTTTTGACCAAGGTCCATGAAACTTTATGCAAGTATTGTCAATGGTCGAAGGAGGTGTCATATCATGTTTAGGTCACAAAGGTTAAGGTCACAGATGACCTTGTTTTGAAAATCCTTTCCTTTTACCGATTTTGCTGCTTTGGTGGCAAGGGTTCTGGTAGGGGACATTTTTCCACTTTGCCAGTTTTAGTTCTGCAAGTGGCTAACAGTTGGATCTACTAAACAATGACAGATTGTCTTCTTCACAGTAATTTCGATCCTTTTAACCCTTTACCACACAATCCAGATTTTCAAGGGGCATTTGGTTGAAGCCTTTTGAAAACAGTGTGGGAAAAGGAGAAAATACTGGTAACCAGCATTTTCTCCTTTTCCCACAATGTTTTCTACCCTAATTAGGACTACTCTCATGATTTTGAGCTGCCTTCTTTAACTCTTTACCAAACAACAAAATTTTAGACTGGTCCAAATTGAAAGCATTTGCAGACGGGATTGTTTGTCATCTGCAAATGTTTTCAATCTGGACTTGTGCAACATTTGGTGATTTGATAAAAAATTAAATGGTATAACTTTCCTGGTTAATAGGACGTGATGAATCAGTCACGTAATTGACGTTTGGTAAAAGATTAAATGGTATAGTTAAGAAATTTAACTGCATTTTAACACCCAGAATGTTGACTTTTTGGTGGCCTGACTGTGCCTTTGATTTTTGAACTTGTTGAAAGTTATAGACAAAAAGCAAATACTTTCCTGGTTAATTGGACGTGATCAATTAGTCACGTAGTCACATATTAATTGACAATTGGTAAAAAATTAAATGGTATAGTTAAGAAATTTAACTGCATTTTAACACCCAGATTGTTGACTTTTGGTGGCCACTGTGCCTTTGATTTTTGAACTGGTCGAAAGTTGTAGACAAAAAGCAAATACTTTCCTGGTTTATAGGACATGATGAATTAGTCACGTAATTGGGTTGGGTCATGATTATGCCAGGCACATTAAGCAGTCATGCTGCAGCCTATAAGATGAATAAAATGTGCGCAATATTGATTGAAAATCTCACTGCATTGTGTGCTTTGAAGCGAAAACATGAGTTATTATGTTTCTCTTATGGTTACCCTCGGATATTTTTTCATTTTGTGTTTAAACCATTAAAAAAACTGCTCTTTGTTTTCCTTAAGTTTAGGATGGATCTATTGAAAACGTTAGAAAAGGAGAAAATGGAAAAATGTGACCAGCATTCAAGCCCTGTTAACTCTTTACCAAATGACAAAATTTTAGACTGGTCCAAAATGAAAGCACTTTAAGATGACAAAAGTAATTGTAACTCAAAAATTAAAATTTGTTTTTAGAAGGGTAGAAAACATTGTGGGAAAAGGAGAAAATGCTGGTTACCAGCATTTTCTCCTTCTCCTACAATGTTTTCAAAAGGCTTCTACCTCAGGGGCGTTAAACATCGGAATCGCTTGGTGAAGAGTTGAACATTTTTTCCACCTTTTTAAAGCTGATTCTTTCATTCTATCCACATTAAATTGTGATTTAACACTTTACCTGAGGGAACAAAATTTAGACTGAAATATATGAAAGCATTTGCAGATAACATGCTTTGCTCAAATAATGGAATTTGTCTTTAATAGCATAGAAAACATTGTGGGAAAAGGAAAAAATACTGATTACCAGCATTTTCTCCTTTTCCAATAATGTTTATGATCATTATAAAGGCCTTCTTGGGCAGGGTTGTTCATACATGGAACTGTGTGCTTAAGGATTAACCTTTTACCAAACAATCCCTGGTTTTTACGACCCTAAGATAGAAGCCTTTAGAAAACATTGTGGTAAAAGGAGAAAATGCTGGTAACCAGCATTTTCTCCTTTTCCCACAATGTTTTCTACCCTGCTGGAAACAATTTCAATTTTTGTGTTATGTTTATTTTGTTGTCTGCTAGTGCTTTCAATTTGGATCAGTCTAAGATTTTGTCGTTTTGGAAAGGATTAATATTGCAGAGTTTGAAATTTTAATGTGTGGTGAAAAGATACGAGTGTTCCTTTTTGGGGGGACTAAGACAATCATGTTCCTCATCTAAGCAGAAGGTTGCTTGAAAGTAGTGTTTATTTCTAGAATTGGATGTTTTTTTTTTGAGGTAAGGTTGTAATATTGTCTTTAACCCATTACCACACAATCCCTACTTTTGATGCCCCTGAGAAAGAAGCCTTTTGAAAACACTGTGGGAAAAGGAGAAAATGCTGGTAACCAGCATTTTCTTCTTTTCCCACAGTGTTTTCTACCCTTCCCGGAACAAATTTCAATTTTTCACTCGCCTTTATATTGTTGTTTGCAAATGCTTTCAATTTGGACCAGTCTAAAATTTTCTCGTGTGGTAAAGAGTTAAGTCAATTTGTGTTATAATGGAAGCACTCTCACAATACCAAGGAGGAAGTCTTTTGAAAACACTGTGGGAAAAGGAGAAAATGTTTGTAAACAGTATTTTCCCCTTTTCGCATAATGTTTTCTACCATTTCAAAAATAATACTATTAGAAAGGGCACTTTTATTAGAGAAAATATGGTATGTCTTTTATGACACTAGACTATACATTTCTGTGTTTATTTTCTTTATCAAACAATAAAATTGAAAAACATTTGCAGACAACAAAATAAACATGAGTCAAAAATTGAAACTTAACTTTAGAAGAGTAGAAAACATTGCTGGAAAAAGGAGGAAATAGAAGCCTTCTTTCTCTGGGTCGTTAAAACCAGGGATTGTTTGGTAAAGGGTTAACAACCCTGAGTAGGAAGTGTCTAAAATTTTGTCATTTGGTAAAGAGTTAACCAGACAACGAAATTCTAGGCTTGCTCAAATTGAAAGTGCTGGCAGTATTATTGTGGCACAAATGGTGCAATTGATCTTTAACTCTTTACCAAACGATAATATTTTAGGCTTGCCCAAATTCAAAGCATTTGCAGACGACAAAATAAAAGTGACTGAAAATTTAAAATTTGTTTTGTAAAGGGTAGAAAAGATTGTGGGAAAAGGAAAAAATGCTGGTAACCAGCATTTTCTCCTGTTCCCACAATCTTTTCTAAAGGCTTCTTTCTCAGGGGCGTCAAAAGTAGGGATTGTGTTGTAATGGGTTAAGAAGAAAACATTGTTTGAAAAAATGCTTGTTACCTGATTAAGCCTGTACTAGATGACAAAATTTTAGCCTTGTCCAAATTGAAAGTTTTTGTAGACAAAAGCAGTATCATTGTGGCTCATTGGTGCAATTATAGTTTTAAAGGGTAAAAAAATTGTGGGAAAAGGAAACAATGCTGGTTACCTGCATTTTCTCCTTTTCCCACATTGTTTTCGAAAGGCTCCTTTCCTAGGGTCTTTAGAAGTCGGCATTGAGTGGTAAAAGGCGCAATTTGATTTTCAGCTGCTTTGAATTATGTCATTTTGAAAAGAAAAATTGAATCATTGAAGAGAGAAATTGTATACATGGATTGATTTTTCTATGGGTGTATTTTCTCGATGATGGATCATAATGCATCTTGGTGTATGAAATATTGATAAAGCAACCATATCTTGTTTTACCCGGAATGATTTATTGGTAATTTACTGGTAATTGAGTACGTAATTAACAAACAACCACCCACAGATGACTATGTTCTGTTACCTACAGAAGACTGCTTTTGAAAACATTGTGGTCAGTGGAAAAATTTGTTGTTACAGCTCATTAACCCATTACCACACAATCCCTATTTTTGACGACCTTGAGAAAGAAGCCTTTAGAAAACATTGTGGGAAAAGGAGAAAATGCTGGTAACCAGCATTTTCTCCTTTTCCTACAACGTTTTCTACCCTTCATAAACCAAATTTATTTCAAATTTTCAGTCACTTTTATTTTGTCGTCTGCAATTTACTTTCCATTTGGACAAGCATAAAATATTGTCGTTTGGTAATGAGTTAAAGTTGACACCTCTGAATTGAGGGGGAACTGCATGGCTCACTGGTAAAGTTTGGGACTTATGACCTGGTGACGGCAGGTTTGAGCCTCACTGAATCCACTTGGTTTTTTGTGGGAGTGTCCTTGGGCAAGACATGCCAGGGCTTTAGCCTGGTACTGGGGGAACCAAAGAAATACATGAAGATGTGAGTGTCACCTTGATATGACGTAAAGAATTACTGAAAGAAGCGTAAAGCTCTTTGCAGTAAATCAAAAATTCTTCTTCAATCAGTGTGGGAATGAAAGAAAGAATTGTGGCAGTAAGCAATGTCTCCATTTACCGTACAAACATGTCTAGGGATTACTCTGTAAAGAATACTTCCTTTTCCTTCAATATTTTCCTTTTTGGTATGGCCTGCCGGGTGGCTCAGTGGTGAGCGTGTCGGACTCATGACCTGGTGGTTGTGAGTTCGATACCCGGTTGAGGCGAACTTTCTTTCCGGCGTATTTTCGCCTCTCACCTCTGCTAAAGCATGTGAGAAAAGTAGTCGGTGGCTTTGGAAAGAAAGTAGTGTAAGTACCGGTGTGAGAAAGCCAGGAAACACATGTGCGTCACCGACCGCCATGATATGACCTTAGCTGTTAAAGTGGCATTAAACCACGATACAACCAACCAACCAATCTTTTTGGTATGCATAATAGTTTTTATCTTCGCAAGCCAAGGGTAATGATCCACTACACTACTCTACCCTTGGCGGATCGAGCTTGATTTCGACATTCCCCCATACACATTTTCATTTGTTGCAGCCAGCTTTAACTGCAGGAATCAAATCGCTCGTAGCATTTCATCTTCAATAAAAATAGAACAAGGTCGCGACCTTTCGGATAGAAATAAAAGGTATACATGAATACCTCTTTGAATGTGTGCAGAATCTGTAATGATTTATTACGGTAAAAAAAACATAGACGAACAATATTTACAGAAAGTTTCAGTATGACAAATCAATTATCAGAGGTTTTAGGCTATATCCCAGCACCTAACCGTGGAATGTCAAAGTATGTTTATGGGTTATTGTTTTATGTTGAATTATTGTATTCATAAGGGGTTTGTAAAATGATATTTCAATGGCTATAAGAAATATGATGTAAAGGGAAATAATAAGCAGCATCCAATAGGGGGCGTAGCGCGGGAATGTGGAAATCGGGCTCAATCAGCCAAGGTTACATTTGCACATAGTGATCGTAACCTTGGCTCGCGAAGATGAATAGTTTTGAGAGGTCAGAAAATAGTCTGTACGGTGGAAAGCTTTGTTACAGTCTCTTTGATTCTTTACCAGATTTATGACAATTCTTTACCAGAGTTATGACAAAATTTTGACTTGACCAAAGTTAACCCTTTCCCAAACAAGCCCTGGTTTTTACGTGTCTGCAGTAAAAGTCTGTTGAAAACACTGCGGGAAAAGGAGAAATTGCTCGTAACGAGCAATTTCTCCTTTTCCCACGGTGTTTTCGTAACCCTTTTGGAGAACTTTCTGGCATTTTCTCAAAATCTGAAATTGTCGTCTGCAAACTCTTTCAGTTTCAGAGTCCAAAATTTGTCGTTTGGGAAAGGGTTAAAGCATTGATTTTGCAGATTACAAATTAAATGCCACTCAAATTATGAGAATTGTCCATGTTAGGACGGAAAACGTGGTGGGCAAAGGAGAAAATGCTTGTCCCCAGCATTTTCTCCTTTTCCCACAATGTTTTCAAAAGGCTGGCTTCTGATGTTAGGATTATGAAAATGGGGGATTGTGTGGTAAAAGGTTAAAGAAGTGAACAGGAAATTCAGAAGGCCACGGAAAGGTTATCCATAATGGTCAATTGAAAACTCGTGAATAGTCTAGGGTTTTATTACCAAATTTAGATGAAGAAATAGCCTGTCACAGAGGTTGTTCATAAAGAGTCGTTTCATTTCTTGAATGCTTAGGCATAGTTATGTGTGATAAAAAAATGACAGAAAATTAATGTTAATCCCAGAAGTGCTGAATGAGTGGAATTTTAGCTCACTGTAGCAAAAAGTGATCAAGGTGAGTTTTTGGATTGTGCTGTGCCAGGAGTTTGTCATGCTGTCATCAACATTTACCATGACTGTGTACACTCTAGACCCCACATTATCATTATCAGTCAGATACCCATGAAACTTGGTCAGAAAGTTTGTCTTGGTGACATCTCTGACAAGTTTGAAACTGGAACATGTCAGGTCAAAAAGTAGGTCACCAGACTAAATCTCGGAAAAATCTTATGTGCATTCTAGAAGCCATATTTTAAGCTTTATACTTGAAACTTGGTCAGAATGTTTGTCTGTGATATCACAGACAAGTGTGAAAGTCTGTCATTTCAGATTAAAAAGTAGGTCACTGAGCTAAAAACCTTTTATGAAAACATTTTTGGAAAGAGAGAAAATACTGGTTAACCTTTTACCACCCAATCTCTACTTTTGACAACCCTGAGAAAGAAGCCTTTAGAAAACATTATGGGAAAAGGAGAAAATGCTGGTAACCAGCATTTTCTCCTGTTCCCACAATGTTTTCTACTCTTCTCAAAACATATTTCAAATTTTCAGTCACTTATTTTGTCGTCTGCAAATGCTTTCTATTTGGACAAACCTAAAATTTTGTCGTCTGGTAGTGAGTTAAGAGCATTTTCTCCTTTTTTCAACAATTTTTTCCAGGTTAATTTTTCCAAGTTCTTAAAAGCAAATGCTGGGTTGTGTGGCCATGGGTTAACTTGTCAAAACAATGATACATGCCAAGAAAAATTGTATTAACCCTTTACTCCATAGATATACTCATTTCTACGCACTGATTGTAGAAGCCTTTGGAAAACATTGTGGCAAAAGGTGAAATTGCTCGTGACGAGCAATTTCACCTTTTGTCACAATGTTTTCTATGCTATCAAAGGGTGTCATATACACATAAGAAATGGCTTCATCCTTGCTGTTATTTAGGGTCAATAAGAGACACCATAGAAATGACTTATGGGGTAAAGGGCTAACTTGATGATCATAGAATCACTTATGTATACAAATGTATACAATGTGAACATTCATTAATTTTCAGAGAAATATGGTGGAAGCTCGGATGAGAAGCCTAACCATGAAAGTGATCCTAATTCTAGTCATTTTATGCCAAATAACAGTGGGGCAGCAACCACATCCATTTCCAAAAGGTTATGGACACACGCCAAGTAAGTTATTTATTCGTAATCAAGCGATGAAATTCTAGACTGGTCCAAATTGAAAGCACTTTGCAAAGGACAAATTTAATGTGACTTATAAACTGTAGTTGCCTTAAAAAAGGTGGGAACGGCAAAATTGCTGGTGTCCAGCATTTTCTCCTTATCTTTCAATGTTTTCAAAGGGCACCATTCCCAGGGTTTTTCAAAGTCGTAATTGTGTGGTAAAGGCACGCATTTTGTCTAAAATCCTTTTGTCTAAAAATAATTTGGTCAAAGACTCATCTTGCAGAAACAACTTTACCACCAACACCTTTTGCATCCAGAAGGAGAATGCATTTGCGAAAAACAAGCATTTTCTCCTTCTACCAGTTTTCTGTATCCTTTCAAAGAATAGTGCGATCGTTCAAACCAATTTGTTGGTTGCAAGTTAGTTCATATTGGAGACACATTGAATTTTGCCCACTAGTAAAGATTGAAGGCCAAAAGTTTTTAAAAAAATGATATTTTGTGAAGTGACAGACAAAAACCTGATAATAAGCTGAAAGATAGTCAGATTAACACCTGTAAGACCTTGTAGGAAATTTTGTGGTCTACTGATGAGGTAACATAGGATTTTTTCTGGCCTGGATTGGTAATTTTTGTCAAAGGTCACAATGATATGGACAAAATTTAATATGGTGTCAAATACCTTTACTGAATTTTCACCCTTTAACCACACAGTCCTGAGTTTTAATGACTCTCAAGTAGAAAGCTTCAGAAAACAAAGTGGGAAAAGGAGAAAATACCGCTATCATTTCCCACAATGTTTTCTCAAAGTATCTTTCCTCAGGGTTGTTAGAAGATAGGATTATTTGATAAAAGATTGACTAACCAATGAATAATAAGAAGTAAGAAAATCTGATACAAATTTTGATTGGTTAAGGCAGTCACATGGTCTTGATGTGAAAATATATCATGGAATGTGCACTCTGATCTTAGATTGTATACTTTCTGCTTCTTTGCCAGAAATTTAGGTATTTAGACAAGAACAGCTGTCAGAATGCAGTATATGTATTTGCATGTTTAGAATTGATTGAGAACCTCCGTTTCATTTACTCTTATTACCAAATGACAAAGTTTTAGACTGTTCCAAATTGAACGCAGTTGCAGACGACAAATTAAACGTAACTCATAAAAAGAAATTTGTTTCCAGCAGGGTAGAAAACAATGAGGGAAAAGGAGAAAATGCTGGTCACCAGCATTTTCTCCTTTTTCCACAATGTTTTCTAAAGCTGTGCAAAATCTCCGGCTTGTAAAACATAGTACTATGTTATAACATTAAAATTTTTCAAGCATTATGGCCGATTTTAAAAGTTTGGACAGAGCTGAACTCTTTACCAAACAACAAAATTTTAGACTGGTCCAAGTTGAAACCATTTGCAGATGACAAAATGAAAGTGATTGAAAATTCGAAAGTTGTTTTGGGAAGGGAAGAAAACATTGTGGGAAAGGGAGAAAATGCTGGTTACCAGCATTTTCCCCTTTTCCCACAATGTTTTCAGAAGGCCTCTTTCTCAGAGTTTAACCCTTTCCCAAACAACAAACTTTTGGACTAGACCAAATGTAAAGCATTTGCAGACGACAATTCAACTCTTGCTGAAAAGATGATTTCTGTCTATGATAGGGTAGAAAACATTGTGGGAAAAGGAAAAAAATGCTGGTTACCAGCATTTTCTCCTTTTCCTACAATGTTTTCAAAAGGCTACTAGTCTAGACCCGTTAAAACCAGGGATTGTTTGGGAAAGGGTTAAAAGTCGGGATTGTGTGGTTTTGGAAGTTAATGTGAAGCCTGAATTGTTAGTGCAGCAGATTCTCTTGCACCATTAGTATGCTAGAGTCAACAGCCAGATGGTTTGTTTTCTCTTGTAAATGTCAGTTTCATGGACTGTTGTAATACATCAAAACTTATAATTATTATGATTATTGAGTCTATGTATTACCATTGATTAAGCTCAATTATGCATGAATTTACACACCCTTTCTCTCACTAAGGACAGCTGAGCCACAGTAGTGTACTTGTTCAGAGCTCAAGATAGAGAGACTGACTAATTTTGATTTCAAAACTGAAAATATTTTTCACTTAACTCTTTCCCAAACAAGCCCCGGTTTATACATGTCTGCAGTACAAGTCTTTGGAAAACACTGTTGGAAAAGGAGAAATTGCTCATAACAAGCAATTTCTCCTTTTCCCGCAGTGTTTTCTAGCCTATCGGAAAACTTTGTGTCATTCTCATCAAATTCAAAATTGTCATCTGCAAAGTAAACACCTTGAGTTTGGGACAGTCTAAAATTTGTCATTTGGGAAAGGGTTAACCCTATGTTGTAGGTACTTATTAGCTTTGTCTCATAGAGACAATGCTAATGAGTAGTCACAACATAGGGTTTGGAAGAGAAACAATGGATTTAGAATACCATTACTCCCTCTTATCAGGAGCTCTGGTTGTTAAATACAATTTATTCCAAAACTCTTGAAAATTGGTCAGAATGTTTGTGTTGGTGATATCCCTTGCATGTTAAGGAATGGATCATGACAAGGTCAGAAGCTCAAATCTTAGAAAAACCTTGTGTAGGCTCTGGAATTAAGATTAAAATGGTTCATGTTTGGTCAAAAGACTCATGTGAGTGATTTTAGGGCCATCATGGCCCTCTTGTTAGCTCACCCGAGCACAAAGCGCTGGGAGTGAGCTATTGTGATAGTGCTGTGTCCCGCGTCCGTCATTAACTTTTACCTTGTGTACGCTCTAGAGGCTACATTTTCAGTCCGATACTCATGAAAGTTGGTCAGAATCTTTGCTTCGATGAAATCTTGGACGAGTTGAAAATGGGTCATGTTGGGTCAAAAACTAGGTCACTAGGTCATATCTTAGAAAAACCTTGTGTTTTCGCTAGAGGCCACATTTTCAGTCCGATACTCATGAAAGTTGGTCAGAATGTTTGCCTCAATGATATCTCGGACGAGTTCGAAAATTGGTCATGTCAAGTCAAAAACTAGGTCACTAGGTGAAATCTTAGAAAAACCTTGTGTATGCTCTAGAGGCCACATTTTCAGTTCAAAAGCCTTAAAAGTTGGTCAGAATGTTTGCCTTGATGATATCTCGGACAACTTTGAAAATTGGTCATGTCGGGTCAAAAACTAGGTCACCAGGTCAAATGTTAGAAAAATCCTTTGTACACTCTAGAGGCCACATTTTCTGTCCAAAACTCTTGTAAGTTGGTCAGAATGTTTGTCTTGATGATATCTCAGACGAGTTCGAAAATGGGTCATGTCGGGTCAAATCTTAGAAAAACCTTGTATAGGCTCTGGATGCCACATTTTCAGTCCAACACTTGAAAATTGGTCAGAATGTTTGCCTTGATAATATCTTGGATGAGTTTGAAAATGGGTCATGTTGGGTCAAAAACTGGGTCCATAAGTCAAATGTTATTAAAACCTTGTGTATGCTCTGAAGGACACATTTTCAGTCAGATACTCCTAAAACTTGTCCATAATATTTGTCCTGGTGATACCTTGAATGAGTTTGAAAATGGGTCATGTGGAGTCAAAAATTAGCAATGGGTCAAATATTAGAAAAACCTTGTGTACACTTTAGAGGCCACATTTTCTGCCTGATACTCTTCAAACTTGGTCAGAATGTTTGTTTTGGTGATGTTTCAAAAGAGTTTTATAATGGGTAATTGTTGGGTCCAAAACTAGGTCACTTGATCAAATCTTAGAAAAACCTTTTGTACGGTGTAGAGGCCATATTTTCAGTCCAATACTCATGAACCTTGGTCAGAATGTTTGTCTTATTGATATCTCAAAAGTGTTTTGATGATGGGTAATGTCTGGTAAAAAACTAGGTCACTGGGAAACTAGATTAAAAATGGTTCATGTTTGGTCAATAGTCTCAGGTGAGCGACTTTAGGACCATCATGGCCCTCTTGTTTGATAAAGAGTAAACTAAGTTTGGAAACCCACAATATTTTTGATAGCTACTAGATCTACTGCTGTCATTTTATTGAACCAGACTTAGGAGCTGACCTTTAAAGAGAGCCATTTAATGACAGGAAAATTGTCTGTAATTGGGCATTTATAAATGAAATGTAAATATCAATGAGAAAGCTGTGCAGGGGTAAATTGTTCTTCATTAATTTTGTTTAACCCTTTACCACACAGTCCTGCCTTTTAGCTACCCTGAGAAAGAAGCCTATGGAAAGCATAGCGGGAAAATATTTTCCCACAATATTTTCTATCTTATCAAGGTCAGAAATCATCAATTCTACAACATTTATTTTGTTGTCTGCAGACACTTTGAATTTGGTTCAGTCCAAATATTTGTCACTTGATAAATAGTTAACCCTTTACCAGAGGGACTAATTAACTCTTTACCACATGAGAAAATTTTAGACTGGTCCAAATTGAAAGCATTTGCAGACAACAAAATAAAGGTGACTGAAAAATTGAAATTTGTTCTGGGAAGGGTAGAAAACACTGTGTGAAAAGGAGAAAATGCTGGTTACCAGCATTTTCTCCTTTTCCCATAGTGTTTTCAAAAGGCTTCTTTCTCAGGGGCGTCAAAAGTAGGGATTGAGTGGTAATGGGTTAACAGCTAAGGTCGTATCATGGCGGTCGGTGACGCATATGTGTTTCCTGGCTAAATTTCTCACATTGGTACTAACACAACTTCCTTTCCAAAGCCACTTTTCTCACATGCTTCAGCAGAGGTGAGAGGAGAAAATACGCCTGAAAGAAAGTTCGCCTCAACCAGGGATCGAACTCACAACCACCAGGTCATGGGTCTGACACGTTCAACACTGAGCCATCCGGGCAGGCTGCAATGAAAGGAAGACATCTTTTTGAGATATTTTGGGAAAGAAGCAAATACATGTACTAGTAGGCAGCATTGGATTATTTTTCAGTGTAGATGAATGTGCTGACTTTTGATCTACCCTTTGGGACTGATAAAAAAAACACCAATTAGTAGAAGTTTTAAGCCTATCCAAATTGAAAGCATGTTGCAGATACCAAATTAAAATGTAGTGTAAATGATCAAATTTTTCCGTGAAACAGCATTTTCTCCTTTTGCAACAATGCTTTCAAACACTTTCTTTAGCAGGAATGTTAAAATTCGGATTGTTTAGTAATGGAAAAACCAGTTACGAAACAGCATATTTTTGGACGTCGAAAACAACCACCACTACCACCACTTACACCACCACTACTACTACCAACACTACCACCAACACAACCAAACCACAACCACACCCACTACCACCTTCAGCACCACCACTACCACTATCACCATCACCATCATCACCACCACCACTATCACCATTACCACCACCACCATTACCACCACCACCATTACCACCACCACTACCACCACCTACACCAACACTACCAAGCCACAACCACACCCACTACCACCTTCAGCACCACCACTACCACTATCACCATCACCACTACCACCATCACCACCACCAGCATTACCACCACCACACTACCTCCACCTACACCAACACTACCACCAACATAACCAAACCACAACCACACCCACTACCACCTCCAGCACCACCACTACCAATGCCACCACCAACAGCAACACTACCACCAACATCATCGCCACCACTACTTCCATCACCATCATTCATCATCATCATCATCATCATCACCATCACCACCACCATCATCGTTATCATCATCATATCTTGATAATGGTTGAAAACGGAGAAAAAAGGGTTTTCTCTCACATCCGACTATATTGCAAAGGTCACTTCCTTTCCTCAATGGCAGGAGGCTAGCATGATATGTGATTAATCATTAGACCTTCGAATAACAGCATGGACATGAATAACTCTTTAAAAAAACAAAATGTTAGGCTGGTCCAAAAAGGAATCATGCACAAACAGCACATTAAATTTGACCAGGATGATGGAAATTGTATTTGGTAAGGTAGAGAACCATGTGGCAGAAGGAGAAAATACTTGCTACCAGCACATTACATTTGGTTGGGAAGATGGGAATTGTATTTGATAAAAGTAGAATGGAAAGCATTCATTGTGAGAAAAGGAGAAAATACTTGCTATCTGCATTTTCTCCTTTCCCCCACAATGTTTTCAAACAGCTTCTTCTCTGGGATCTTAAAGCATGAGATTATGTAGCGAAGGGTTAATTAACTCTACCAAACGACAAAATTTTACAGTCATCCAAGTTGAAAGCATCTGCAGAGATAAAATAAATGTGAATCAAAAAATTGAAATTTGTTTTTGGAAGGGTAGAAAACATTGTGGGAAAAGAAGAAAATGCTGGTTACCAGCATTTTCTCCTTTTCCGACAGTGTTTTCAAAAGCCATCTTTCTCAGCGTCGTTAAAAGTCGGATATGTGTGGTGAAGGGTTATCCTATAAATAAGACATAGCAATGTTGCTATTGTCTTTATTTTCTTATTTATTCGCTTGGCGAGGAAGATACAAGTTTTCAGAAATCTGCTGGCAGGTTTTGTGCAGTCTTATATTTTATATTACTATCTTACATTGGCAACCTTGTAAAATAAGGTTCAGAAAGGCACTTTTAGGGGTAAATAAATTGTTTTAACTATAACAGGTTCTTATGAAAGTGCTTAACCCATTACCACACAATCCCTACTTTTGACGATCCTAAGAAAGAGGCCTTGAGAAAGCATTGTGGGAAAAGGAGAAAATGCTGGTAACCAGCATTTTCTCCTCTTCCCATAATGTTTTCTACCCTTCACAAAACAAATTTTTAATTCAGTCACTTTAATTTTGTCATCTGCAAAATTTAATGTTTTCAATTTGGACAAGCCTAAAATATTGTCGTTTGGTAATGAGTTAACCCTTTCCCAAACAATCCCTGGCTTTCACGGCCCTGAAAAAAAAGCCTTTTGAAAACATTGAAGGAAAACAAGAAAATGCTGGTAATCAGCATCTTTCCTTTTCCCACAATGTTTTCTACCCTGCTGGAAACAAATTTCAATTCTTGAGTTGCATTTATTTTGTCGTCCGCAAGTGCTTTCAATTTGGACCAGTCTGTAATTTTGTCGTTTGGTAGAGGGTTAAAATGTCATTTCCTGCCGACAGTAGTATGATTTATATTAAAATATATGATACTGAATAAACTTATTAACCCTTTCCCAAACAATCCCTGGTTTTTACGGGTCAGGAATAGAAGCCTTTTGAAAACATTGTGGGAAAAGGAGAAAATGCTGGTAACCAGCATTTTCTCCTTTTCCCTCAATGTTTTCTACCCCATAATATAGAAAAATCATCTTTTTAGCAACTGTTAATTTGTCATCTGCAAAATGCTTTCAATTTGGTCTGGTCCAAAGTTTGCCGTTTGGGAAAGGGTTAAACATTCTCTTTTTTGTCAGGTCCTATTGGAAACAGGATAAAGGGCATTGGGGATTCTGGTCTTCCGAATAATCAGGCACCAGTCTATCCCAATATAGGTCCCAAGTTTCCCAATAACAAAGGACAACCTGGGGAGAGACCTGTGCAAGCTATGTACCAGGTAAGTGAAGACGGTTTTGTGGGGTGGGGGTAGGGGACTATGTTCCGTCTAACCAATCAGATGACCTGTCATGGAAATTAGAATTGAATGGAATTTTAGACTCGTTAGTTTAACTCATTACCACACGACAATATTCTAGGCTTGTCCAAATCGAAAGCATTTGTAGACGATAAAATAAGAGTGACAGAAAATTTGAAATTTGATTTGTGAAGAGTAGAAAACATTGTGGGAAAAGGAGAAAATGCTGGTTATCAGCATTTTCTCCTTTTCCCACAATGTTTTCTATAGGCTTCTTTCTCAGGGTCGTCAAAAGTAGGGATTGTGTGGTAATAGGTTAAACCTCAATTACATCGATTTAGAGAGAAGTTCTTTCAACTTGTACTAAACTCACTTGATTCTGCCTCCTGGGAAATACACAAGAAATGGCACTAAATGTGTGGGCCGATGAACAATCCGAAAGTTTACAAACTGGGGACCTTATGGTTACAAGGCTGACAGTCTACCTCAGGACAGCAATTTAGACATGTTGTTGAATAAAGAACAGAGCTCGTACACACCTAACATTCCTGTTAACATTCTTTGTCTTATTCTCCAGCATTTGCTATACATGTACATGTATTTGGAAATAACAAATTATGATTAGCTAAACTATTGGGTTTAGCCAATTAGAGGTTTTGTTTCTTACAAATGAAGAAAGTCCTGGAGAAGAAGACTAAGAATATTCTCAAGAATGGTTGGTGAATACAGGCACTAGATGTTTTAATGTAAAAGTCGAAAGGGCAACAAGAACATGAACAAGAACATGAAAATCGACATTTTCTACACTTGAAAGTAACACAACTTCTGATTGGCTAAACCAAATGGTTTATCCAATCAGAACTAGTGTTACTTACAACTTTGGAAAATCTTGGAGAGTAAGGCAACTCCTCCTGTGTGCAACGCATCCTTCAGCTTTCATTGGAATAAGTTTAAACTTACCACAATGAACCTCTATGATGTGTAGTTTTTCATGTGACTTTTAGAATTTGGATAGTTGCAGGCATTCTAGATTTAACCCATTTTACTGACAAGCCTCTTCAGGTGTATATATGCCGCTTTGTGAAGCTCTAGTGTTAGGGTTGTTGGCACATGGGGTGGTGGGGTAACTTGTTAAAATTTTGGTATTTTAGTTGTATGTTGTTTATTTCAGGATCCAATGAAACAGGGACAAATGTACAGAAGGGTTGGACAGAATCTTGTCAACTCGGATCAATCCCAGACCCTCAATTTTAACCATAATCAACCTAATGAAGTGAGAAAGACTGCTTATAATTCTAATATCAAATCATCTAAGGTCAGCAATAACCAAAACTTACTAGTCAACCAAAATCCCATCCAAGAAAACTCTAGACATGTTGTAAATAATACGATGAACAGAAATGCTTTTAGAGTGCCGGTGAATAGAAACAATAGTAAAATGAGAAGGTCAAGTTTAAATGATAGACCTGTAAACGACATTAAAGGAACTTTACATCAAGTTGGTGATAACGGACACAAAGGTGTGAAGGGTGATTTAGATAAATCTGAGTCAAATGTTCCAGGACACCAAGGTCCTGATAAAGGACAAACAGATAGAAAGGGTAATTTAATCAAATCGGGAACACTTGCCCCAGTTCCTGTTGACTTGTTTGATAAAAGAGATCAGAGTGTTGGTAGAGATACTGGTGTTACACCAAAGAAACCAAGTGCAGGCAATACAAACATAGGTGGGGGTTCAGAATTACAAGGGAAGGTCAAGATTATAGATGGTGAAGTAGAGAAAAAAATCGGTCAAGCTGGCACTGCTATTGGCATTGATAAGAATGTTGATGATAATAATGAAGATTATGATGAAGATGAGGAGGATGAAGGAGATGAAGAATATGATGGTGCAGATGAAGATACCAATAATGATAATAATATTAATACCCATCACAGACAGGATCAGCCTAGTGATACAGAGAGACATCAGGATAATAGTAACATTATTCCCAGAGAGAGAGAAAACATGAACAATCAAGTGATTAATGACAATGTCTTTCCACAGGGTAATCATTTTGACCAAAGATATCCAGACAGTGTGAACGGTCTACCAAACATGGAAAGTGTTTTAAATACAGACTCGAACAAACAGGGTAGTTTGAAGGTTGTGTGGGATTGGAGTGATTTTGCTGTAAATTTTGAGCAGTATGTTATGCCGGAACAGAAAATTCGACGAGCTCCCCATGCTACCACTGGACAACCCTGGCCCTTGCCGCAATATTATGTGTCAAAGCCAGACAAAGTGTACCGAATTGATAAAAACACTTTCAGATTTAAGTTGTCCAAAATCAAGTGTGATGTGATAGAGAAGGCAGTAGAGAGATACAAAGAGTATGTATTGGAAGATGCGGTAGAGGATATGTACGATAATTTTCAGCATGCGCAAGGAACCATGTTTGAAGACCCGTCACAGAAATATGACAGCCCACTGTACCTAGAAGCTCCCTCTTTATCGTTGGTCCTCATCAAAATAAGGAAACCTTGTGCTAAATTTCCAACAACCAAGATGGATGAATCTTGTAAGTTGTATTATTTGATACTTCTTGTGTTGGTTATAGAAATGCGTTCAGAATATAATGTTATGTCATATTCTGGGGGCGGACTTTTCCTACAAAACCTAACTCTTTACCAAACGACAAAATTTAAGACTGGTCCAAATTGAAACCATATGCAGGCAACAAAATAAAAGTAACCGTAAATTTGAAATTTCTGTTGGGACGAAAAGAAAACGTTGTGGGAAAAGGAGAAAATGCAGGTTAAAAGAAATCCCACAATGTTTTCAGAAGGCTTCTCTCTCAGGTTGTTAAAAGTCGGGATTGTGTGGTAATGGGTGAATACTTTGGGAGATTTGAGGCTATTTTCTAATCTGCCTTTGTTTAAGCTTTTATGAGAAAAGTTTTTTAGACTGGTCCAGTTTTACAGCATCTGCAGATCACGAATAATGGCTGAGTGATTAACACTGGTAATTGAGAGGTTAGTTACCAGCATTTTGTCCTTTCCCACAATGTTTTTAAAAGCTTTCTTCTCGTGGCTGTTAAAACTTAGATATGCATACTGAAGGTTGAAATTGCTCTTTAACCCTTTACCACACAATCCCAACTTATAACGACTCCGAGTAAGAAGGCTTTTGAAAACATTGTAGGAAAAAGAGAAAATGCTGGTAATCAGCATTTTCTCCTTTTCAGACAATGTTTTCTATCCTTACCAAGACAAATTTCAGTTCTTGAGCCATGCTTAGGTTGTCGTCTGCAAATGCTTCAAATTTGGACTGGTCTACAATTTTGTCGTTTGGTAAGGAGTTAACCCATTTTTGCAGTGACAAATGACAAATTAGATAAAACTCAAATGATGTACTAATCTGTCTTTGAGAAGACAGAAACATTGTGGGAAAAGGAGGCAATGCTGGTTATCAGCATTTTCTCTTTTTCCCACACCAAGCCCGGTTGGTAGTGTGCAGGACTTGAGAACAGGGGGTCATTGGTTTAATCACCTGGCTCGGCCAATTTCTGTCACAGGATTGATTATATTCATTGCGACATGATTCATCCCTCTTCCACTGCTGATCATTTTTTCCATGATGTTTATGTGGGAAAGCAGCTAGCGGCTTGGAAAGAAATTTGTGCGGAGTACTAGTAAAAGAGGCTCCAGGAAAGCAAGGTTAGGTGCACTGGCTGCCATGATGTAACTGAAACATGATGTAACTGAAAGGGTTTTAAATACCATACAATAATCTTTTTCCCACAGTGTTTTCAAAATTCTTCCTTCACAGGGTCTTTCAGATGAGGGATGGTGTGAAAAAGGGTTAACCCTTCCCCCCCCCAAAAAAAAAAAAAAAAAATGGACTAAACCTAATTGAGAAGGTCTGCAGAACAGAAATTAAATGTACCACTTTTGATAATTTTTAGCTCTACTGGCTGAAAGCCAGCAGAGCTTATGTCATGGCGGGGTTTCCGTCGTCCGTCCGTCTGTCAGTCTTTTTCTTGTTTACGCGATAAAGTCTTCATTTGTTGTCAGATTTTCATGAAACTTGTACAGTTTGTTTATCTCGTCAATAGCTTCATCCCTATTGATTTTGAAAAAAAATCCAACAAACAATATCGGAAAAGTAGCCATTTCAAGTTGAAAATTTCAAATTCTTGTTTTTCGCGATAAAGTCTTCATTTGTTGTCAGATTTTCGTGAAACTTGCACAATTTGTTTATCTCATCAATAGCTTCAACCCTATTGATTTTGAGAAAAATCCAACAAACAGTATGGGAAAAGTAGCTATTTCAAGTTGAAAAATTTCCAATTGTTGTTTATGCGATAAAGTCTTCATTTTAGGTCAGATTTTCATGAAACTTGCACAGTTTGTTTATCTCATCAATAACTTTAATCCTATCGATTTTGAGAAAAATCCGACAAACAGTATGGGAAAAGTAGCCATTTCAATTTGAAAATTTACATTTCTTGTTTACGCAATAAAGTCTTCATTTTTGGTCAGATTTTCATGAAACTTGCACAATTTGTTTATCTCATCAATAGCTTCAACCCTATTGATTTTGAGAAAAATCCAACAAACAGTATGGGAAAAGTAGCCATTTCAGGGTGAAAATAACCAATTCTTGTTTACGCGATTAAGTCTTCATTTGTCGTCAGATTTTCGTGAAACTTGCACAGTTTGTTTATCTCATCAATAACTTTAACCCTATCGATTTTGAATAAAATCCGACAAACAGTATGGGAAAAGTAGCCATTTCAAGTTTAAAATTTACATTTCTTGTTTACGCAATAAAGTCTTCATTTTAGGTCAGATTTCCATGAAACTTGCAGAGTTTGTTTATCTTATCAATAGCTTCAACCCTGTTGATTTTGAAAAAATTCCAGCAAAGAGTATTGGAAAAGTAGCCATTTCAAGTTGAAAACTTTCATTTCTTGTTTACGCGATAAAGTCTTCATTTTTGGTCAGATTTCCGTGAAACTTGCACAGTTTGTTTATCTCATCAATAGCTTTAACCCTATTGATTTTGAAAAAAAATCTGACAAGTAGTCTTTTCAAATTGAACAATTTCATTGCCTGTTTACATGATAAAGTATTTATTTGTGATCAGATTTTATGAATTTTTCAGCTTGTTTATCCCATCAGTAGCTTTTTAACCCTGTTGAGTTTGAAAAAAATTCAACCAACAGTAATGGAAACGTAGCCATTTTGAGTTGAAAATGTCAATTTTTTTTGTCTTTTTGCGTAATGAATTCCTATGTATGCTTTATTTAAAAGCAAACTCTCTGCCAGTAGAGCATATTCAGGCCCTTCAGGGCCTTCTAGTTGTTTTGGATAGGATAGAAAACATAGTGGGAAAAGGAGAAAATGCTGGTTAACAGCATTTTCTCCTTTTCTCACCATGTTTTCAATAGGACTCTTCTCCTGTGCCGTAAAAACCAGGATCCTCTTGGGGTCCCAGGGTTTTTTACTGTATAGAATAGGACCTCGGCCTTTCTCTATGGTATGTCGACTAAAATTAGAGACAAACGGCTGCTTTCCTCGTAATTCGTAGGATTACAGCAGGCTTGGTAGTTCCAAATCCTATATTTTTTTCTAGATGTAAATGGGGTTTGGAATGGGAATCAATTGGCCTGTGGGACCCCGTGTGGTTTAATCGGGGGTATGAGAATAAACCACTGCAGTCCAGCGATCGTCACATCTGCCATTTCATCTGGCGGAACAAAAGTGACAGCATGCATGTCGTAAAAGGCGACAAAAGGGGCATCATTTTGTGTTTCGTCCATTCCTCATTTATCATGTTTGTCTTATGTTGTTGCACATGTATGTTATTTTCACCTTGCATTATTGTTTACTAAGTAAGTGCTCCCAATATGACCCAAGTTGTCGAGGGACCTTAAAACGCTATTCATTCATTCATTCTTCCTTCACGGCGTCATTCAGATGCGGGATGGTTTGATAAAGGGTTAAATACATGTAATTCACAACTGGACAGGCTGCTATCAAGAGGCTACTTAACTATATTTCTTAAAGCTCTATGACTCCATATATAAAGGTGACCAGCTCTTTCACATAGACACTAGGTGATCATTATGGTGGACACTGAGTTGATAGGCTATTATTAGCAGAATCTTTAACTCTTTACCAAACAATTCCTGGTTTTTACGACACAGAGGAAGAAACCTTCTGAAAACATTGTGGGAAAAGGAGAAAATGCTGGTAACCAGCATTTTCTCCATTTCCCACAATGTTTTCAACTCTTCTAAAGTCAATTTTCAACTTTTTTGAGTCACTATGAATTTGTTGTTTGCAAATGCTTTCAATTTGGACCATTGTAAGATTTTGTCCTTTTGGTAAAGAGTTAATTTTTTCCCAAACAACAAATAGATGAGCCAACTCTGGTGAGAAGGGGCTTAACTCTTTATCAAACGACAAAATTTTAGACTGGTCCAAATTGAAAGCATTTACAGACGACAAAATAAATATGACTGAAAAATGGAACTTTGTTTTGGGAAGGGTAGAAAAAATTGTGGGAAAAGGAGAAAATGCTGGTTACCAGCATTTTCTCCTTTACCCACCATGTTTTCAGAAGGCTTCTCTCTCAGGGTCGTTAAAAGTCGGGATTGTGTGGTAAAGAGTTCATGCAACTCTGATGCCGACTCGATAATAAATTACGGATCCATAATAGTCACTTCTTTAAATAGCTGACTTAATCATGGGGTAGACTGATCTTTTGACAAACAGAAAATTGACCAAAAGCAAATAGGGTCCAGGTCAGCCTGCGTGGACTTCGCAGGCTGGCCTTGGATGACACTTCTAGCAGATGCATCAAGCCCCTTTTACACTGAGCATGGCTTGTTTAGCTTCGTCCAAATTCAATGCATTTGCAGATGGTAAAGTAAATCTAGTTTACATGGTGAGACGTGTAACAGATGGATATCCAAATTTTCTGCTTTTCCCATGATGTTTTCAAAAGTTCCCATTTTTAGTTCACCTGAGCACGAATTGCTCATGGTGAGCTATTGTGATCGTGCTGTGTCCATCGTCCGTCGTCAACTTTTTACCTTGTGTACACGCTAGAGGCCACATTTTCGGTCCGATACTCATGAAAGTTGGTCAGAATGTTTGCCTCGATGAAATCTCGGATGAGTTCGAAAATAGGTCATGTGGGGTCAAAAACTAGGTCACTAGGTCAAATCTTAGAAAAACCTTGTGTACGCTCTAGAGGCCACATTTTCAGTCGGATACTCATGAAAATTGGTCAGGATCTTTGTCTGGATGATATCTCAGATGAGTTCGAAAATAGATCATGTGGGGTTAAAAACTAGGTCACTATGTCAAATTTTAGAAAAACCTTGTGTATGCTCTAGAGGCCACATTTTCAGTCGGATACTCATGAAAGTTGGTCAGGATATTTGCCTGGATATTATCTCAAAAGAGTTCAAAAATGGGTCATGTCGGGTCAAAAGCTAGATCACTAGTTCAAATCTTAGAAAAACCTTGTGTAAGCTCTAAAGGCCACATTTTCAGTTGGATACTCATGAAAATTGGTCAGGATGTTTGCCTGGATGATATTTTGAACAAGATCAAAAATGGGTCATGTGGGGGTCAAAAACTAGGTCACTAGGTCAAATTTTAGAAAAACTTTGTGTACGCTCTTGAGGCCACATTTTCAGTCTGATACTCATGAAAGTTGGTCAGGATGTTTGCCTGGATGATATGTTGGACAAGATCGAAAATGGACCATGTCGGGTCAAAAACTAGGTCACTAGGTCAAATCTTAGAAAAACCTTGTGTACACTCTAGAGGCCACATTTTCAGTACAAAACTCTTTAAAGTTGGTCAGAATGTTTGTCTTGATGATATCTGGGACAAGTCCGAAAATGGTTTATGTCGGGTCAAAAACTAGGTCACTATACTCATGAAAGTTGGTCAGGATGTTTGCCTGGATGATATGTTGGACAAGATCAAAAATGGACCATGTCTAGAAGGAGTGAAAATGGGTCATGTCGGGTCAAAAACTAGGTCACTAGGTCAAATTTTAGAAAAACCTTGTGTACGCTCTAGAGGCCACATTTTCAGTCCAAAACTCTTGAAAGTTGGTCAGAATATTTGCCTTTATGATATCTTGACGAGTTTGAAAATGGGTCATATGGAGTCAAAAACTAGGTCACCAGGTCAAATGTTAGAAAAACCTTTTGTAGGCTCTAGAAGCCACATTTTCAGTCCAAAACTGTTGTAAGTTGGTCAGAATATTTGCCTTGACGATATATTAGATGAGTTTGAAAATGGGTCATTGGGGGTTAAAAAGTAGGTCAAATCTTAGAAAAACCTTGTATATGCTCTGGATGACACATTTTCAGTCCAACACTCTTGAAAATTAGTCAGAATGTTTGCCTTTATAATATGTTTGATGAGTTTGAAAATGGGTCATGTTGGGTCAAAAATTGGGTCAATAGGTAAATGTTATAAACAGCTTTTGTATGCTCTGGAGGACACATTTTCAGTCTGATACTCCTAAAACTTGTTCATAATATTTGTCCTGGTGATACCATGAATGAGTTTGAAAATGGGTCATGTGGAGTCAGAAACTAGGTCAATGGGTCAAATATTAGAAAAACCTTGTGTACACTTTAGAGGCTACATTTTCTGCAGGATACTCTTCAGGCTTGGTCAGAATGTTTGTTTTGGTGATGTCTCAAAAGAGTTCGATAATGGGTAATTGTCGGGTCCAAAACTAGGTCACTTGGTGAAATCTTAGAAAAACCTTTTGTACGCTGTAGAGGCCACATTTTCAGTCCAATACTCATGAAACTTGGTCAGAATGTTTGTCTTATTGATATCTCAAAAGTGTTTGATGATGGGTAATGTCTGATAAAAAACTAGGTCACTGGGAAACTAGATGGTTCATGTTTGGTCAATAGACTCAGATGAGCGATTTCAGGGCCATCATGGCCCTCTTGTTTGAGGTGAATATCTTGTTGTCTGGTAGATGCTTAGCGCAGTCGGTAAGTGCAGGACTTGAGATAAGAGGATCATCGGCTTGATCCCTGGCTCAACCAATTTCTTCCTGAGGATTGATGATGGTCATTGTGGCAGGATTCATTCCTCTCCTTCTGCTAACAATTATTTCAACGATGGTTATGTGGGAAAGTAGCCAGTGGCTTGAAAGGAAAATTGTTTAGGGCACTGGTATAAGAAACTCCATGAAAGCATTGATAGGTGCACTGGCTGTAGGGATAGAATTGAAATAATGATGATAATGGTGTTAACACATTACCACACAATCCCCACTTTTGACGCTCCTGAGAAAGAAACCTTTAGAAAACATTGTGGGAAAAGTAGAAAATGCTGGTAAGCAAGGTTTTCTAACCCATGAAAGTAAAATTGCACCATTTGAGCAACTTTGAAATTGTCGTCTGCAAATTCTTTCAATTTCGATTGGTCTAAAATTTTTCCGTGTGGTAATGGGTTAAACACCGTTCTATCAATCAATGAATCAATCTTTTCGTTTACACAGATGACCTGTTTGTAAAGCGCGCTGGCATCCACATTCTGGCCAATGAAGTATGGGGAGCTCTAAGAGGCCTGGAAACATTCAGTCAGCTTGTGTTTAAGGGAACCAACCAGCTGGTAAGTGAAATTTCATCTGCCTATGCCATGAAAGGGAAGTGGTTTTAAACCATCACGAAACATACCATTATTTTAACTCTTACCAAATAACAAAATTTTAGACTGGTCCTATTTCAAAGCATTTGTAGATGACGAATAAAATGCAGCTCAACTTTTTACAAAAGTTTAGACCAGTCCAAATCGTAAGTACTTGCAGACAACAAAATAAAAATAAGACTCAAAAACTGTAATTATTAGTTTTTAGCTTACCAAATTTCAGTAATATATATTTTTAATTTGGTGAGATGTGAAAAATCTGAATACTCACCTTTAACCCATTACCACACAATCCCTACTTTTGACACACCTGAGAAAGAAGCCTTTTGAAAAAAGCATAGAAAACAGAGTAACAAAAGGCGAAATTGCTCAACATGAGCAATTTCACCTTTTGCCACAATATTTTCCAAAGGCTCCTACAAGCAATGCATAGAAATGAGTATCTATGGAGTAAAAGGGTTAACAAAAAACCCCATGTTTAGCATGGCTGAGGAAGAGGACTAGTGAAAATAATGTGAGAAACAAAACTCTGGTAACCAGTTTGCATCATTGTTCCCACAAGGTTATCAACCTTTCTGTAGGCAAAACCCATCATTTTATTTGAATCACACTAAACCCTTTACTCCATAGATACTCATTTCTACACATTGCTTGTAGGAGCCTTTGGAAAACATTGAGGCAAAAGGTTAAATTGCTCGTGACGAGCAATTTCAGCTTTTGTCACAATGTTTTCTATGCTATCAAAAGGTGTCACATACACTCAAGAAACGGCTTCATCCTTACTGTTATTTAGGGCCAATTATAGATACCACAGAAATGCCTTATGGGTAAAGGGTTAACAATTCTGTTACCTGAACGCCAAATTCAAGACAATGATTAGATTGAACGCATTTGCATAAGACAAGATGAGTGTGGACTCGAATATTGAAATTTGTTTTTGGTAGGGTGGAAAACATTGTGGTTAAAGGAGAAAATGCTTGTTACCAGCATTTTCTCCTTTTCCCGTAATGTTTTCAAAGGTTCTCTACTTCAGGGTTTTTAACCCTTTACAAAACATCATCCCTAATTTTTACGACCCTTAGATAGAAGCCTTTTGAAAACATTGTAGGAAGAGGAGAAAATGTTGGTGACCAGCATTTTCTCCTTTTCCCGCAATGTTTTCTACCCTGCGAGAATCAAATTACAATTTTTGATTGACATTTATTTTGTCCTCTGGGAGTGTTTTCAATTTTGACCAGTCTAAAATGTTGTTGTTTGGTAAAGAGTTAAAACTCAGGATTGTGTGATAAGGGATTGAAATGTCATCTGCAATTACCCATAATGCACAGGTGTCTAGCATTTTGTTATCATTTAACCCATTACCACACAATCCCCCCCCCCCCCCCCCCCCCGAGAAAGAAACCTTTAGAAAACATTGTGGGAAAAGGAGAAAATGCTGGTAACCTTTTCCCACAATGTTTTCTACCCTTCACAAGACAAATTTCAACTTTTCAGTCACTTTTATTTTGTCTTCTTAAATGCTTTCAATTTGGACAAGCCTAAAATACTGTCGTTTGGTAATGGGTTAAATAGTTTTAATTCTTTCCCAGATGACAAAAGTTTAGACTGTTCCAAATTGAAAACATTAGAAGATAACAAAATTAAAGTGACTCAAAAATTGAAATTAATTTTGTGAAGGGTAGAAAAAGGAGAAAATTGCTGGTAACCACAAACTTTTCTAGTCCATCAAGGACAGATTCAGGTAGAATCATCCTCTGACATGCATGAAATTTCCACATGCCAAAAAGTTTTGACCCATGTCGGCCTGTGCGTACTGGGCCGGTTGATACGAGTCAATACTTTTTGCAGATGTATTGAGATGTATTAACCCTTTACCACACTATGATGACTTTTTACAGCTTTTGCAAAGAGGGCCTTTTGAAAACATTGTGGGAAAAGGAGAAAATGCTGGTAACCAGCATTTTCTCCTTTTCCCACAATATTTTCTACCCTATCAATAAAAAATTGTACCATTTGAGCCACATTGAAATTGTCGTCTGCAAGTGCTGTCAAATTGGACGGAGCTAAAATTTTGGCCTCTGGTAAAGGGTTAATCCCCCTTTTCACAGAGTTTGGGGCACATGGTTTCCAGGGCTGTGAGTTCTGATATAAGATATGGTTTCTATTTTCAGCTATATATCCGAGACACAGTAATCAATGACTATCCCCGATTTAGCCACAGGGGCGTGATGATAGACTCGTCTCGACATTTCATGTTCAAGGAAACAATTTATGATGTTTTGGTAAGTTTCATTCACACAGGACCAGGTATGCTACATTGAAGGCCCAATGGAGGCCAAAAAAAATCAAAGCTGGTGTTAAAATGCGTTTAGACTTTAATCATACTATTTAGATGTATGGAAAATATTGTGAAGATGACAGTGTTTTCATGTGGTCAGTTCAAGTTTTAGAAGAAAAATGAATTTTAAAATCAAGCAAAATATAAACAAAAGCTGCTAAATATCCTTTGCATGGTTTGTAATTATAATTTCTGTGAAATTGAGAATTGGCTCGTACAGTTATGGATAAATAAACTCGTACTTACATAGTACTATTTAGCATTTATGGCTTTTTGTCCATTTGCTCACTAAAGACTTAGAAATCAGGCCTGTTTTAGCTCCAGATTTCTCCAAACTTTAGTAATTTTTACTGGCAAAAATTATTTGGAAAAAATATGATCGATTACTGCAAATCTTTGTATATAGTATCTAAAAATAGTTCAACATGGTACATCAAGTACATGTGCATTACCCAAGCTTGTTGGGCCTGTTTTAATATACGAGCGGTGCATAGGTTACATGCTTGCTGATCGTAGCTGAATGAATCGTACCAGGTAGCGTTTTATGAATTAAGTGTGTAGTTTAGTTTGATATTCAAAGTAACGTTTGTTGTTTTGAAAAATTACTCTGCTTCTGTACCCAGAATGCCCAAATTAGATGTGTATTTGTAGAATGCCATCTAGCGGGAGATAATGCAGATAGATGTGTATTTATAGAATGCCATCTAACGGGAGGTAATGCAGATAGATGCTTATTTGTAGAATGCCATCTAGAGGGAGGTGATGCAGTTAGATGTGTATTTGTGGAATGCCATCTAGAGGGAGATAGTAGATGGATGTGTATGTGTAGAATGCCATCTAGAGGGAGATAAAGGAGATAGATGTGTATTTGTAGAAACCCATCTAGAGGGAGATAATGGAGATAGATGTGCATTTGTAGAATGCCATCTAGCGGGAGGTGATGCAGATAGATGTGTATTATAGAATGCCATCTAGCGGGAGGTGATGCAGTTGGATGTGTATTTGTAGAATGCCATCTAGAGGGAGATAGTAGATGGATGTGTATGTGTAGAATGCCATCTTGCGGGAGATAGTAGATGGATGTGTATGTGTAGAATGCCATCTAGAGGGAGATAATGGAGATAGATGTGTATTTGTAGAAAGCCATCTAGAGGGAGATAATGGAGATAGATGTGTATTTGTAGAAAGCCATCTAGAGGGAGATAATGGAGATAGATGTGTATTTGCAGAATGCCATCTAGAGGGAGATGATGCAGGTACCAAATGACAAAAATTTTAGACTGGTTAAAATTGAAAGCACTTGCAGACGACTGAATAAATGTAACTTAAGAATTTAAGTTTGTTTCCAGTAGGGTAGAAAACATTGTGGCAAAAGGAGAAAATGCTGGTTACCAGCATTTTCTCCTTTTCCCACAATCATTTCTATAGGCTTCTTTCTCAGGGTTGTGTGATAAGGGATTGAAATGTCATCTGCAATTACCCATAATGCACAGGTGTCTAGCATTTTGTTATCATTTAAAGAGTTTTAACTCTTTACTAGATGACAAAATTTTAGACATTCTATGTGTAGAATGCCATCTAGCGGGAGATAGTAGATGGATGTGTATGTGTAGAATGCCATCTAGAGGGAGATAATGGAGATAGATGTGTATTTGTAGAAAGCCATCTAGAGGGAGATAATGGAGATAGCTGTGTATTTGTAGAATGCCATCTAGAGGGAGATGATGCAGGTAGATGTGTATTTGTAGAATGCCATCTAACAGGAGATAATGCAGATAGATGTGTATTTGTAGAATACCATCTAGTTGGGATTGTGCGGTAAAGAGATACTCAAGTCATTCAATGACTTACTGGTACCTTGCAACTTTGATCAGGAGGATAGTGACATACAAAAATATTGGTTGTTTTATTTATTTATGTATTCTGTAATAAACATAAAACCCTGGACAGAACAATTAATAATTCAAAGATTTATTACAATGGTTTCTTGAACTAGGGTAGCAATTTTATTGTTGTATTTTGTATTCCCTTTGTAAGGTACAAAGGTTTATTGAGAGATTAGTGGAAGATGTCATACAACATGGTGACCATCTTATGTGTATATATACAGGTAGTGAGTCTTCTGCCTATGAAGAGAAATTAAGTCTTTACCAAATGACAAGATTTCCGACTTGTCCAAATTGAAAGCATTTGCAGACAATAAAATAAAGGTACCTCAAAAAATTGAAATTTGTTTCCAGCAAGTTTGAAAACATTGTGGGGAAAAAGAGGAAATGCTGGTTACCAGCATTTTCTCTTTTTCCCAAAATGTTTTCAAAAGGCTTCTATTTCAGGGTCGTAAAAACCAGGGCTTTTGTTTGGTTACACTCCACAATGGTTTCTCTACTCTATCAAAGACAAGTTCCACAATTTGTGACACATATTAAAGCATGCTTTAACCCATTACCACACAATCCCTACTATTGACCCTGAGAAAGAAGCCCCTAGAAAACACTGTGGGAAAAGGAGAAAATGCTGGTAACCAGCATTTTCTACTTTTCCAACGATATTTTCTACCCTTCACAAAACAAATTTCAATTGTTCAGTCACTTTTATATTGTCATCTGCAAATGCTTTCAATTTGGACAAGCCTTAAAAATAATGTTGTTTGGTAGTGAGCTAATCAATTAATGTCTTTTATTTTTGAACAGGAGGGAATGGCCCAGAACAAGATGAATGTTTTACATTGGCATTTAGTGGATGACCAGTCCTTCCCATTTTACAGTAGTGCTTTTCCAGATCTAAGTGCAAAGGTAATGTCTTGTTACCAGTGTGGATTATGAAATGTTTGATTTACAGGATGATAATTATTATATGCCTGAAGGGTCGTATTATGTTATTGCCTGTGTTATCCATCCGTGCGTCCGTTGGCAATTTCTGGTGTATGCAACTCCTTCTACAGTTTTCATTTGAATAGGTTCAAACTATCCACAATGAATCTCTATGATGTGTAGTTATGCATATGAATCTTAAAATGTAGATATCTGTAGGCACTCTAGATTTTACCCCATTTCACTGATATGCCCCATCGGGCGTATATATGCCGCTCTGCGAAGCTGTTGTTATATTAGTGGGAACTAGAATTTGTTTTGTCAGGGATATATCAAATGTGAATTTGTCTTGTAAATTAATACCCCCACACCTCCCCGACACTGCCACCCCCTCCCCCCCTCACAATGTTTTCAAAAGGCTTCTTTCTTTCTTTTTCAGGGTCGTCAACAGTGAGGGGGGGAGGGGGTGGTAGTGTCGGGGAGGAGGTGGTAGTGTCGGATATACTTGAATTAGAATGTTTTCTGTTTTACCTCTTTGAACTCATAATTTGTATCCTCCCTAGGGTCTGTATTCGCCAACCATTTTTAAGAACGTTCTTAGTCTTCTTCATATTTGAAAGTAACACAAAATAGATAGCAGATACTTAGCATTCCATATTCAAAGCATTGTCACAAGGAAGAAATTGCTTTTAACAAGCAATATCTCCTTATGTCACATTGTTTTTACATGTATTTATGCCTCTAAACAGCAGACTAAGTAAATGTTATCATTTTTAAATGTAATTATAAACACACTGATCTTTGGCCTTATAGGAGTCATGAAAGTCCAGTCCAGTACCGTTTCATTCATTTTGTTGTGATTGTGTATGTATGACAGCACATATATACTTCAAGAATCATAATTACTTAAGCAGCTCTTTAGAAAAAAGGGCGCTTTAGCCTTATCTAACAAGCTATTGAATCATGAGGTAGATTGGTCATTGGACATGGAGAAAATGCTACAAGGGCAAAAAGCTTTTACTCAGTGTCAGCCTGCTTTGAATGTGCAGGCCGATGAGAGTCAATACATTTTGCAGATGCCCGAAACCCAGTTTCACAGAGCTTGGCTTAACCCATACCAAACAGTCCTGACTGTTGACGACCCTGAGAAAGAAAGAAAGAAGCCTTTTGAAAACATTGTGGGAAAAGGAGAAAATGCTGGTAACCAGCATTTTCTCCTTTTCCCACAATGTTTTTTACTCTATAAGAGACAAATGTTTGTTCTGAGGTACATTAGATATGCCTTCTGCAAATGTAGCCAGTTTGAACAATGATGAAGTTTTGTCTTTTGGTAGCTTAGTCAGGTGTTTTGCACATAATTTAGCTCCATTGGCTGTGAGCCAGTGGGCTTATGGAAGTTTTGTCTTTTGGAAGCTTAGACAGGTGTTTTGCACATAACTTAGCTCCATTGGCCTTTAGCCAGTGGGCTTATGGAAGTTTTTTTTCTTTTGGTAGCTTAGACAGGTGTTTTGCACATAATTTAGCTCCATTGGCTGAAGGCCAGTGGGCGCATGTCATGGCTGTATGTCTGTCTTGCATCCATGCATCTGTCCATCCATGCGTGTGTTACCTTTTATTTCAAACATCTCCTCTGAAACTACCCATCCAAATTTAATGAAATTTCACAGAAATGATCCTGCCATGGTTCTCTTCAGAATTTCTTGAAAAAATTTGAAACATTTAAAAATCTTTAAAAGATTTTCTTGTCTGAAACTATAGGGCTAAGGGCAATCAAATTTGGCATGTAGCTTTGTATGATAGACCTCTACCAAGTTTCTTAAAATTACAGCCTTGGGGTCAAATTTGGCCCTGCCCAGGGGATCACAAGTTTAGAATGGACTTACATGATCATTTCACTTTAAATGTCAATGAAGGAAATAACTTGTTACATGAGATAACGTTTATTATTATTTATCTCCCTTGATTATCGAACTGCATTAATACATGGCAGGTATTAGGTTCTTAAGTTTTTTTTTTTTTATAGAAAATGTTTGATTTTAGGGAGAGTGATTCATTTTGATGTTAATAGTTATGCTCATACAAATGTTTAATTCAAAGTAAGGTTTCTATCACTCAGTTTTATTTTCCAGAACTGTACCTTTCATGCCAATGAATAAACCTGCTTGTATTTGCTGACAATGTTCATTGTTTACGAAAATCTTCTTTCCAAGGGTCTGCAACATTTGATTGTGTGGTAAAAGGTGAATTAGCCAGTGGAATGATACAGGGCCATCATGGCCCTCTTGTACATTGTACATGCATATTATTATAAGATCAAGTATATTAAGTGTATTGTGGTGTTTGAGCGTTTGCCTATCGGGGCACAAAATAGCTTTGCACATTGTCTGTCCTTATTATGTTGGTCTTCTTATAAAACTGTACTTGCACATCATATTGCCTGAATCATGTATTAGAATTGCACCGTCAGAGGAATTGTATGCTATTTGGTTGTCATGCAAAAACTTTAGTTAACCCTTTCCTAAACAAGCCCTGGGCCTGTATTCACCAACCATTCTTAAGAATGTTCTTTGTCTTATTCTTCAGTATTTTCTACATTTGTAAGTAACACAACTTCTGATAGGCTAAACCATTTGGTTTAGCCATTCAGAAGTTGTGTTACTTACAAATTTAGAAAACCTTGGAGAATAAGACTAAGAATATTCTCAAGAACGGTTGGTGAATATGGGCCCTGGTTTTTACGTGTCTGCAGTAAAAGTCTTTTGAAAACACTGCGGGAAAACGAGAAAATGCTCATAACGAGCAATTTCTCCTTTTCCCACAATGTTTTCTACCCTTTTTGAAAACTTTCTGCCATTTTCTCAAAATCTAAAATTGTCGTCTGCAAACTCTTTCAGTTTGGAAGATTCCAAAATTTGTCCTTTGGGAAAGGGTTAAACAAGCCACTGAAGCATTAGTATTTTTGTACAATAATCAAAATACAAAATTTATATGTGTAGTTACTATTTTTATAAATGACCAACTGTTGATAAAATGCTTATGATTATTACACTCTTGCTTTGAGTAAAAGAAATATAGAAATAAGTCCATTAATTTTTTACGAAACAACAGAATTTTAGACAAGTCCAAATTAAGAGCATTCCCAGACGACAAATTAGAGGTGATACAAAAATTGAAATTCACTTTGGGAAGAAAAGAAAACATTTTGGGAAAAAGGAGAAAATGCTGGTCACCAGCATTTTCTCCTTTTTCCCAAAATGTTGTTATAAAGCAGTTTTCTTTAGGGTCGTTTTAAGTTGGAATTGTGTGGTAATAGGTTAAATCGTTCACTACTGAATACATAAATAGCATTTTCTCAACGGCTAAAAGATGCATTTCCTCTGCAAGATCAAAAGAGATTTCATTTCTAATTTTAGAATATAGCAGCGGAGAGTGTAGATCAGAGATTAGACTGCACATTCTATTGCTATTAACTCTTTACCAAACGACAAAATTTTAGACTGGTCCAAATTGAAAGCATTTGCAGACAACAAAATAGACATAACTCAAAAATTAAAATTTGTTTCCAGTAGGGTAGAAAAGATTGTGGGAAATGGAGAAATGCTGGTTACCAGCATTTTCTCCTTTTCCCACATTGTTTTCAAAAGGCTTCTATCTCAGGGTCGTAAAAACCAGGGATTGTTCGGTAAAGGGTTAATTTGTTGTTTGCAAGTGCTTTCATTTTGGATCAGTCCAAACAGTTGTCGTTTGGTTAAAGGGTTAAATAATGTAGTTTGTCTTAGATTGAGTAGAAACATTTGTGGAAAAGGAGAAAATGCTGGTTACCAGCATTTTCTCCTTTACTCTCAATATTTTCAAAAGGCTTTTTCATGAAAGGTTTGTTTGGAGAAGGTTATACTATCACAATAGGTGGATATAATGATGCCATGTTAGTTGTATATAGACTTGTGAAAAATACATTGTCACTTTAACCCTTTACCACACAATCCCTACTTTTGACGACCCTAAGAAGGAAGCCTCTAGAAAACATTGTGGGACAAGGAGAAAATGCTGGTAACCAGCATTTTCTCCTTTTCCCACAATGTTTTCTACCCTTCCCAAACCAAATTTAAATTTTAAGCCACGTTTATTTTGTCATCTGCAAATGCTTTCAATTTGGGCCAGTCTACAAATTTGTCGTTTGGTAAAGGGTTAACTGTTTAGTTTTACTGTGACTGGGCCCTTAACTCATTACCAAACAACAATAATTTAGGCTTGTCCAAATCGAAAGCATTTTCAGACATCGAAATAGAAGTGACTGAAAATTAAAGATTTGTTTTGTGAAGATTAGAAAACATTGTGGGAAAAGGAGAAAATGCTGGTTACAAGCATTTTCTCCTTTTCCCGCTTTTTTCTTGGGGGCGTCAAAACTAGGGATTGTGTGGTAATGGGTTAATCTGCACCATCAACAAAAATTACTTAGCCCTTCAAGGTTCAAATTTCATAATGATACTTCGTAACTTTCTTCTTTCTCAGGGTCGTGAAAACCAGGGATTGTTTGGGAAAGGGTTAACCCTTTACCAAACAAAAAAAATTTAGACTGGTCCAAATCGAAAGCAATTGCAGACGACAAAATAACCACAATTAAAGAATTGAAATTTGTTACCAGCAGGGTAGAAAACATTGTGGGAAAAGAAGAAAATGCTGGTTACCAGCATTTTCTCCTTTTCCCACAATGTTTTCAAAAGGCTTCTTTCTCAAGGTCGTTAAAAGTCGGGATTGTGTGGTAAAGGGTTAAGGGATCCTCATTTTTGCCATAATGGTTTCAAAAGTAGTCTCCTGAACGATAACAAAGTGACCTGTAGCAAGTGATGGTTTTATCCTTCTGCAATGTAATTTATCCTTAACTCTTTACCAAATGACATATTTATAAGACTGGTCCAAATTGAAAGCATTTGCAGATGACAAAAGAAATGAGACTGAAGGATGGAAATTTGATTTGTGAATGGTAGAAAACTTTATGGGGATAGGAGAATATGCTGGTTACCAGCATTTTCTCCTTTTCCCACAATGTTTTCAAAAGGATTCTACCTCAGGGTCGTCAAAAGTCGTCATTGTGTGGTTAAGGGTTATACCACACAATACCGACTTTTAATGACCATGAGGAAATGGGCTTTTCAAAACTGTGTGGAAAAAGGAGAAAATGCTGGTTATTATCTTCCCATAATGTATTCAAACCTTCTTAAAATTTTAAGTTCTATGTGTCATTTATCTTGTTGTCTGCAATTGCTTTAGTCCTTTATAACACAATCCTTGGTTTTTACAACCCAGAGCAAGAAGCCTTCTGAAAACATTGTGGGAAAAGGAGAAAATGCTGGTTACCAGCATTTTCTCCTTTTCCCACAATATTTTCTACTCTTCTACTCTTCTAAAGTCAAGTTTCAATTTTTGAATTATGTTTATTTTGTTGTCTGTGAGTGCTTCCAATTTGGACCGTTACAAAATTTTGTCATTCGTACAGAGTTAGATTTGGACATTTCTAAAACTATATTTTTTGTTGAAGAATTGTATAGCAATGTTTTTAGTAGCTTCTCGAAACTTGTCCTCTTTGAAAGACTATCTCCTTTTCTTTATACAGATTCTTACATTACTTTTTCATTTGTTATATGTTGATTTTTGTGTTTACACAGGGGGCCTTCCATCCAACCTTTGTGTATATGCCAGAGGACATTGCGGATGTTATAGAGTTTGCACGTCTCCGTGGAATTCGTGTGGAACCGGAATTCGACACCCCTGGTATGTGCTTACTGCCAACAAGTAGAATTCAAAATAGATTTGGTCATTTATAAAAATAGTTTATAGGTTTAAAATCTTGAAGAAGAAAACTTTTGAAAACATCGTGATAAAAGAGAAATATGTTGGTTATCAGCATTTTCTCCTTTTCCCACAATGTTTTATACTCTTTAAAAGATGATTTCCATTATCTAAATAAAAAAAAAATGTCTTCTGCAAATGTTTTGGAATTGTATTTGGTAAAGAATTAAGAACATCATGCTGTATCTCTTTACCATGCAATCCCGACTTCTGCCAACCCTGAGAAAGAAGCCTATAGAAAACATTATGAGAATAGGAGAAAATGCTGGTAACCAGCATTTTCTCCTTTTCCCACAATATTTTCTATCCTATCAAAGTCAGAAAACATTTGTATTAGTTCAAACAGTTATTTATCATCAGTCGAGAAACAAGTTTTCAAAGCTTATTCTATTCATTACTGGCCGGCCCGATTGCTTATTGGTGGGCGTGTCGAACTCATGACCTGGCGATTGTGAGTTCAGTACCCGGTTGAGGGGAACTTTCTTTCTGGCATATTTTCACCTCTCACCTCAGCTGAAGCATGTAAGAAAAGTAGTCGGTGGCTTTGGAAAGAAAGTTGTGTTAGTACTGGTATGAGAAAGCCAGGAAACACCTGTGCGTCACCGACCGCCATGATACGACCATAGCTGTTGAAGTGGTGTTAAACCCCAATACAACCAACCAACCAATCATTACATATTCTATATCATCATATTTAAAAAGGTTTAATTTGTTGTCTGCAGATGCTTTGAATTTGGTTCTGTCCAAAAAATTAGTTTTTTGGTAAAGAGTTAAGGGAAAATGAAATATAGGGGACATTTTAAGTTGGTACAACCTAGATATTAAAATATCATGTTGCTGTTTCTTTGCAAAGAGTAGAGGAAAATAGGCTGAAAGCATGTAAATTAGACAAGTTATTTCCCTCAAACCTTCTTTGATAAAACCCATCCACTAAATGATAGCTAGCATCATTAAATGCCACAATACACCACACATTAAAATTTTTTACTCCTCCAAAATGAAAGCATATGCAGGTGACTCAAGAATTGAAATTTGTTTAGGGAAGGGTAGAAAACATTTTGATTAGAATTATCTCCTTTTTCCACAATGTTTTAGAAGACCTTCTTTCATGGGGTTGTTAAAATTTGGGACTGTTTGGTTACTGAATATAAAACTTAACCCATTACCACACAATGCCTACTTTAGACAACCCTGAGAAAGAAGCCTTTAGAAAACATTGTAAGAAAAGAAGAAAATGCTGGTAACCACAATGTTTTCTACCCTATCAAATACAGAAAACATCATTTGAGCTGCATTTATTTTGTTGTCTGCAAAATTAATGCTTCCAATTTGGACTAGTCTGAAATTTATAGTTTGGTAAAGAGTTAAAGAGTTTATTATTTGTGTCAATTGTGAATGGAGATCACAATAAGACACCCATCAATTTATCCTTCTAGGTCATACCTACTCATGGGGTCTGAGTCGCCCGGACATTTTGACCCAGTGTTACCAAGGTGAGAGGCCCGTAGAGGGTTATTTGGGGCCCATGGACCCCAGTAAAAACGAGACATTCAGATTTTTGAAGACTTTCTTCAAAGATGTCATGACAACATTTAAAGATGAGTTTTTACATCTTGGTGGAGATGAAGTTCCAATGACATGTTGGTAAGTAAATAGAGTGATAGATAATTCATGGTGATGTATGTCAGCTTTTTAGGTCTCTATGTATTGACTTTTGACAATCCTGAAAAAGAAGCCTTTTGAAAACATTGAGGAAAAAGGAGAAAATGCTGGTAACCAGCATTTTCTCCTTTTCCCACAATCTTTTCTACTCTACCAAAGAAAAAGGACACCATTTGAACCACACTGAAATTGTCTTTCTGCAAATGTTTTTGATTTTGTCTTCTGGTAAAGGATTAAGGATAGAAAGATGGCTATAATTATTCACATCAGATAACCATGTTTTATTTAACAGGGCTGTCTTCGAAGCAGATGTTCAGGTATTTTCATCATCTGTATCATGCAAAACCCTGGCATTAACCCCTTACCACAAAATCCCTACTTTTGATGACCCCGAGAAAGAAGCCTTTGGAAAACATAGTGGGAAAAGGAAAAAATGCTGGTAATCAGCATTTTCTCCTTTTCCCATAATGTTTTCTACCCTTCACAACGGAAATTTCAAATTTACAGTCGCTTTTATTTTGGGGTCTGCAAATGCTTTAGATTTGGACAAACTTAAAATTTTGTTGTTTGGTAATGAGTTAATTTTATCTTTGTCATTGCTATTAACTTCAAACTCTAACTTACCGTTAAACATCAAGAATGCAACCCATACAATAGGGGCAGATAACCGTCAAAATGTTTGATACATATTTATGCCTCTTTTTATGCTCCCAAAAACATTTCGGCAGAGCATATAGTCACCACGCTGTGTGTACATCCGTGTGTCTGTTGGTGTGTTTGTCTGTGCGTCCAAAGCCATTTCTCCACAACCCTTGGACCAAATTTTATAACACTTCATATCTGAACTCCTTGGAACATGGCACAAATACTTCTTTCCCAGTTTCTTATTTTGAGGTTGCATTTGGGAGAAAGGGGGCTTCATGTAAAAGAATTGTTTTTCACTAATATCACCTACATCAGTGCTCAAAACTTTGTGAAATTTCAAATCTGTACACATTGGAATGTTGCCCAGATAACTCTTTCCCAGTTTCTCAATTACAGGCTGTGTCGTGGAAAAAGGGAGCTTCATGTAAAAAAATTGTTTTTCTCTTATATCTACATTAGTGCTCAAAAGTTCATTGAATTCCAAATCTGAACTTTTTGGAACATTGCCCAGATACCTCTTCCCCGGTTTCTCCAATTTCAGGCTGCATCACAGAAAAAGGGGGCTTCATGTAAAAAATGATTTTATGATACCTCTTTCCCGGTTTCTCAATTACAGGCTGCATCACGGAAAAGGGAGGTTTCATGTAAAAAATTGTTTTTCTTTAATATAAACATTTGTCTTATTTATTTTAGAATTGCTGAGATGTAGGATCTGACATGAGTTGGCTTTTGAGATAAAATTTTAACAAGTCTAGGGAAAATATTATGAACTCCTTACCAAACAATACCTGGTTTTTACAACTCTGAGGTGGAAGCCTTTTGAAAACATTTTGGAAAAAGGAGAAAATGCTGGTGGCCAGCATTTTCTCCCTTTCCCACAATGTTTTCTATCCTGCTGGAAACGAATTTCAATTTTTGAGTTACGTTTATTTTGTCGGCTGCAAATGCATTCAATTTGGACAAGTCTAAAATTTTATTGTTTGGTAAAGGGTTAAGTGAGCATTTGGCGAGCTTTATAACATTTTTTCTTGACGAGTTAAATAACTTTTTTTAAAATCTCAAATGCCAATGAATGTCAGATTCTTTTTATCACATAACGATATTTCACATATCATAGATGAGAAGATATAAAACCATTTATAGATGCACACGAGGTAATATCCAAACATTTTTCTGTGAGCAACTCCTCCTGCAGTTTTCATTGGAATTAGTTCAAACTTACCACAATGAATCTCCATGATGTGTAGTTATGCATGTGACTGTTTGAATTTGGATATCTGAAGGTGTTCTAGATTTCACCCATTTCACTGACAAGCCCCTTTGGGTGTATTTGTAGCTCTTTGGAAAGCTCGTTAACTCATTGCCAAAGGACAAACATTTTGGCTTGTCAAAGTAGAAAGCATTTGCAGATGACAAAAGTGCCTGAAAAATTGAAATTTGTTTTGTGAAGGCTCTTGTTAACTCATTACCAAACAACAAAATTTAAGGTTGCATAGATCAAAAGTATTTGCAGAAGACAAGATGAAAGTGACTGAAAACTTGAAATTTGTTTTGTGAAGGGTAAAAATCATTGTAGGAAAAGGAGAAAATGCTGGTTACCAGCATTTTCTCCTTTTCCCACAATGTTTTCTAAAAGGCTTATTTTACGGGTCGTCAAAAGTAGGGATTGTGTAGCAAAGAACTAAGAGAATCAAGCACCTGCAGCCAATCATGTGCATCCTCTTGTAGTGCTTTTGTTCTTCAATATTTATTTAAAATTGCCGAATTTTGTAAGACTTAAGGATTTTTGAAAAAGTCTTACTTTCACTCATGTGAACAATGTTTTTATTTTTACGTATGACAGGCAGTCCAATCCAGAAGTGATGAAGTTCCTTGCCAAATTGGAGGGTAGAGTACCAGAAAGTCCAGCCAATGATCCTTATTACTATAGCTATGATATCAGAAAAGTATTGGAGTATTATGTCACCAGGTAGGTGTATTGCTTTGTTCTTCCCAGCAGCGAAAGGACTTCATCTCTAGATGCATTACTACATGGGTGTAAGTTTTCCGGCATATGCCGGATTTTCCGGCTTTTCGTTGCCGGAAAGGACCATTTTTCTGAATTGCAAAAATTTGTTGAGAAAATTTTAGAGGGGGGTAAGGGTTCATGACAGTGTTTCGCCCACTTAACTCACTACCAAACATCACAATTTTAGGTTTGTCCGAATCGAAAGCATTTTGCAGACAACAAAATAAAAATGACTGAAAATTTCAAATTTGTATTGAAGAGAAGAGACAACATTGTGGGAAAAGGAGAAAATGCTGGTTACCAGCATTTTCTCCTTTTCCTATAATGTTTTCTAGACACTTCTTTCTCAGGGTTGTCAATAGTAGGGATTGTGTGGTAATGAGTTAATATTATTATCTCTTTACCAAACCACAAAATTTTAGACTGGTCCAAATTGAAAGCATTTGCATACGACAAAATAAAGGTGACTCAAAAATTGAAATTTGATTTTGAAAAGGGTAGAAAACATTGTTGGAAAAGGAGAAAATGCTGGTAATCAGCATTTTCTTCTTTTCCTACAATGTTTTCAAAAGCTTTCTTTCTCACGGTTGTCAAAAGTGGGGACTGTGTGGTAAAGAGTTAACCCTTTACTCCATAGATACTCATTTCTACACATTGCCTGTAGGAGCCTTTGGAAAACATTGTGACAGAAGGTGAAATTGCTGGTGACGAGCAATTTCACCTTTTGTCACAATGTTTTCTATGCTATCAAAAGGTGTCATGTACAAAAAGAAACGGCTCCATCCTTGCTGTTATTTAGGGTCAATTAGAGATACAATAGGAATGTCTTATGGGGGAAAAGATTTAATGAGCCATGGCCTGGCAAAAAGGGGGAGTCAATACTGATATTGTAGTCGTGTATACAGGGCTTCCGAAAGAGAAACTGCTTTTAGGTTGGTGTTGCCAGTGTACATGATATATGTGTTCAGGACATATTATCCAATCAGATCATGAGAAATTTCTTTGCAGTATAATAATGATGCCTTTTTGTCATCTCTTTGGTACAGACTGATTACAGATTTGAAAAGTCTAGGAACAAAAAGAAAGAATGGTGTGAGATTTGTGTTTTGGCAAGAAATTATGAATAATAATGTACAGGTAAGCTACCTTACTGATGTCACATTGTTGTAATCTTCTTTCCTAATTGCTTTGTATTATTTTCATTCCTTTACATCACAACTCAGAATTTTGTCGACCTTGACAGAGAAGCCTTTTAAAAACATTATGGGGAAAGGAGAAAATACTGGTCACCAGTATTTTTGCCTCTTCCCACAATGTTTTCTACCTTTTGTCGACCTTGACAGAGAAGCCTTTTAAAAACATTATGGGGAAAGGAGAAAATACTGGTCACCAGTATTTTTGCCTCTTCCCACAATGTTTTCTACCATTTTTAAGATAAATTCTATGATTTGAGGCACATTTAAATTGTTGCCTTCACATGTTGTCACATTGGACAAGTCATCTTTTATTATACCGCCGCAAAACGAATGTTTTCTGGGGTATACTGGAATCAGCCTGTCTGTCCATGTGTCCATCTGTCTGTCCGACCTCGTGTCTGTCTGTGTACAAAATACTAGTAAATTTGTGTCACAAACTTCTCCTAAAGTTTTCCTTCAATTTTATTGAAACTTTCTGCATGTATTGGTCATACATTGAAGATTTGCAAAATGCAATTTTCAAGTGTCAACTCTTCCTGGTTGAGGAATTATCTCCCCTTGAATTTGACACTTTTTTCTGTCACAGTGCCTGGGGGGGGGAGGGGAGGGGGGGTCATTAAGTCACATTCAGTGACAGCGCTAGTTTCACCTGGTTAACCCATTACCGCTCAATCCCTACTTTTAACTTTTAACGCCCCTGGAAAAGAAGCCTTTTGAAACATTGTGAGGAAAAGGAGAAAATGCTGGTAACCAGCATTTTCTCCTTTTCCCACAATGTTTTCTACCTTATCAATCAACAATTGTACCATTTGAGCCACACTGAAATTGTTGTCTGCAAATGCTTTCAATTTAGACAGAGCTAAAATTTTATCATCTGATAAAAAAGGGTTAAGATTTAACCAATACATGTGCTGTTGTGTGGCTGTTTTGCATTAAACATCAACCAAACAATCTTGAAATTTAAGTCTTTATCTCAAAATTCTAGACTATTGAAAGCATTTGCAGATGGCCTTTAAATTGTGTTATAAATTATCAAACTTTGTCTCAGATTGAGTAGAAAACATTCTGGCCATTTTCTCCATATCCAGCAATGTTTTCAAGTGGCTTCTTCCTCTATATCATAAAAACTCTGATTTAACCCATTACCACATAATCCCTACTTTTGACGATCCTGAGAATGGAGCCTTTAGAAAACATTGTGGAAAAAGGAGAAAATGCTGATAACCAGCATTTTTGTCTTTTCTCGTGATTTTTACTACCCTATCAAGGAACTTGAGCTTATTTCTACCAATACTGAATTTATTGTCTGTGGACATTTAGAATTGGAAGAGGCTTAAACTCTCATCTGTCATGTGTTTTTCAGCTTCCGAATGATACAATCATTCATGTATGGCAAGGAGGGATGGAGGATGTGCAGAGAGCCACGTCTCTTGGTCTAAACGTGATCTACTCTACGTGTTGGTATCTGGATCAGATAGAATATGGGACAAAGTGGTCTAAATACTACCAGTGTGACCCTGCTGATTTGACATATGGTATATATAATATAGATATTTCCTACCTTTAGTCTTGTACATAATTTACAAGATCTCGGTTGGTCTAAATTTTCTTGTTTAATGCACAATATATCTCTTCAATAGCTTCAACCCTATGGATTTTGGAAAAAATCCAACAAACAGTATGGGAAAAGTAGCCATTTCAAGTTGGCTGCCAGTAGAGCATATTCAGGCCCTTCATGGCCTTCTAGTCCAGATTGTTTTGTACCCATTCAAACACCATGTCCTTCATTTAACTCCTTACCGCACAATCTTGACTTGACAACCCTGAGAAAAAAGCCTTTTGAAAACATTGTGAGAAAAGTAGAAAATGCTGGTAACCAGCATTTTCTCCTTTTCCCACAAAGTTTTTTTACCCTTCCGAAACCAAATTTCAATTTTTCTGTCGGATTTCTTCTATCGTCTGCAAATGTTTTTAATTTTGATCGGTCAAGAAGTTTGTTGTTTGGTAAAGAGTCGAGTCCCATTGATATTGTGGCCTTTACACTGCAATATAGTTGCAAGTAAATACCAAAGCTGTAAGACTTAACGGTAAACCAAATCATGTGTGCAATTACATAATAGGTGCAAGAACAAAAACATACCTTATAGGAAAGGCTCAAAACAAGCATAAGTCAGTAGAATATCAAGTGAGTAAATATTTCATCCTGCTAAATAACTAAAATTAAATTTTCAGTTCGATATTAAGACTGCATGTTCTGTGCAGTCTGATCTTGATCTACACTGCCCACAAAAGTTTAGAGTTGCACTTAGCAGCCTAAGGGTTAAGTGACAACATTTTGGGCTCTTCCAGAACTATAGCATAGCAGATAACATATGAAATCTGGCTTAACCCTTTTCTCCATAGATACTCATTTCTACGCATTGCTTGTAGGAGCCTTTGGAAAACATTGTGGCAAAAGGTGAAATTGCTTGTGACGAGCAATTTCATCTTTTGCCACACTGTTTTCTACATTATCAAAAGGTGTCATATACACATAAGAAACGGCTTCATCCTTGCTGTTATTTAGGATCAATTAGAGATACCATAGAAATGCTTTATGGGGTAAAGGGTTAAATGGTGGTATTTGACTACTAAAGGGTTAAAAACAATTTGGAAAAAGGTGAAAATGCTGGTTACCATTTTCTTCTTTTCCCAAATTGTTTTCAAAAGCCTTTTCTGTCAGGATTGTTAAACCTCAAGCGTTTGTAGTAAGGGGGTTTAACTCTTTACCACACAATCCCGACTTTTAACGACCTTGTGAAAGAAGCCTATAGAAAATATTGGGTGAAAAGGAGAAACTGCTGATAACCAGCATTTTCCCCTTTTCCACAATAGTTTCTACCCTATCAAAGTCGAAAGCCTTTTCTGTCAGGATTGTTAAACCTCAAGCTTTTGTAGTAAGGGGGTTTAAAGACACTGGTGATATTTGTTGATGAAAGAGTAGAAAGAAAAATTTCGGAAAAGGAGAAAGTGCCAGTTTCCAGTATTTTCTCCTTTTCCCATTTTGTTTTCTAAAGCCTTCTCCTTAACCCATTTCCACACAATCCTGACTTTTAATGACCCTGAGGAATAAAACTTTTGAAAACATTGTGGGAAAAGGAGAAAATACTGGTAACCAGCATTTTCTCCTTTTCCCACAATGTTTTCTTCTCTTCCTAAGTAAAGTTTCAAATCTTGAGTCATGTTTATTGTGTTGTCTGCAAATGGTTTCAGTTTTGTCCAGTCTAAGATTTTGCTGTTTGGTAAAGGGTTGAATCATAAGAATCTAAGGTAAAGGGTTAAAGACCCACATGATATTGTATATTCTCTATTTCAGGCTATACAATTGACGAGAGTAAAGTTTTGGGTGGAGAAGCATGTCTATGGGCAGAATATATTGAGAACGAAAATGCAATGGTGTTGTTATGGTCAGTATTGTTTTGATACTTACAGCTTATCAAAGTCAATATTACAAGACAATACTATAATGTTATTAACCCTTTCCCAAACAAGCCCTTGTTTTTACATGTATGCAGTACAAGTTTTTTGAAAACACTGTGGGAAAAGGAGAAATTGCTCGTAACGAGCAATTTCTCCTTTACCCACATTGTTTTCTGCCTGTTCGGATAATTTTCTGCCATTGTTATGAAAGTTAAAATTGTCGTCTGCAAACTCTTTCGGTTTGGAAGAGTCTAAAATTTTTCGTTTGGGAAAGGGTTAAGGTAAGACCTGTGTAATGCACTTCCGGTGAACATTTGGCAAAAATTCTAATTGGTTGTTAAATAAGGATAAATAAGGATTTATGCCGAAATAATATTGTTGCACATTTCTAACTGATCAGAAATACCGTTTATGTCTATCTTGAAACTTTTTTTTGATACTTTTGATTGTTTTTTAAAAAGGGAGGTAATTATTATCTTTTTTTCAATTGAGAATATAGCGGTTTTAGATTTATAAATGATAATTCAAAGAAGGAAAAAATGAAAAGGTGAAAGTAGTTCAATAATACTCATTTTGCAGGATGATTAGTGGAAATAGCTGTTTTCCATTACACAGGTCTTACCTTAATCAAGTGATTCCGTATTGGCCCAGTTACAGGTCCAAGGTCAGCCATATTGGCCGAAGGCCGAGGGTCAATGCGGCTGACCGAGGACCTGTAACTGGGCCAATACGAAATCACTTGATTAATGACAATTTTATTAATTAACCCTTTATAAAAACAATCCCTGGTTTTTACGACCCTGAAAAAGAAGCCTTCTGAAACCATTGTGAGAAAAGGAGAAAATGCTGATAACCAGCAATTTCTCCTTTTTCCCACAATGTTTTCTACCCTGCTGGAAACAAATATCATTTTTTGGGTTGCGTTTGCATTGCCACCTCCTTGGATGTGATTGGCTAAAAGTAAGCGCAGAAGCTCATGCGACTGAACTTTTGACCAGTCAAGTTCAAGGATTTCTGTATTGGTCGCGGGTCATCAAGATTGATACGAGGTCAACTCTATTGATCAGAGGTCAAGTTGTATTAAGCCGGGGTCACGACCTGTATACTATATGAAGTCAGAAATGTGACCAGTGTTGCGTGGACCGGTTTCCATGTATAACTTCTATATATCCAATAGTTGATTAATAAATCTTCATATAGATAGAAACAGATAGTCATTGTACAGTGAAGGTTGGACTTAAAACTATCTTAACAAGGTCCTTTAATCCTTTACCAAACGACAAAATTTGAGACTGGTCCAAATTGAAAGCATTTGCAGATGACAAAGTAAAAGTGACTGAAAATTCTGACTGAAAAGTGACTGTTTTGTGAAGGGTAGAAAACATTGTAGGAAAAGTAGAAAATGCTGGTTCCCACAATGTTTTCTAAATGCTTCTTTCTCAGGGTCGTCAAAAGTAGGAATTGTGTGGTAATGGGTTAATTACTAAGCTTTTATAACTCTTACAGTTTCAGAGGGGAATGAAGCATCCAATCAACTGATCCCTAATTTTGAATTTAAATCCTTTACAGCCCCTCTGCTGGCAAAATTTTTTTTTTCTTGGTGAACTATGTTCTTAACCCTTTACCGCACAACAAGATTTTAGACCTGTCCCAATTGAAAGCATTTACTGATGACAGTTTCAGTGTGGCTCATATGAAATAAGTTTTCTTTGATAGGGTAGAAAATATTGTGGGAAAAGGAGAAATACTGGTACCATTTCCTCCTTTTCCCTAAATGTTTTCAAAAGCCATCTCTTTCGGGGGGTGTTAAAAGTTGCCATGGTGTGGTAAAGGGTCAAAAAGCTTCTTCCACCTTGTCTGTAAATACAGTATCGTTTTGTATCTTGGATTCAGTGTTGAAATTCAGATGTTAATCCGTACTGCATGTTTTGCCAGTATTGTTGCCCTTGCAGCCAATGAAGATCAAGATCAGATTGCAGAAAACATGCAGTCTGATCTTTGATCAACTTTGTATGCTTTTCTGGGCTATTGTGCACTACAGCAGTCTTAATATCACAATTATGTGGGCCTCATGTCTAGACTCTAAGCTTTTGCAGCTTTTTACGGTAAAGTTTGTGTCACTGTGTCAGCTAATCAAATTTGTATCAGATTTTTCACATATTTTAGCAATCTTGTCATGAAATAGCTCTTTAACTCTATAACTTAAGCATACTTTCAGTTTTCAGATGACAAAATGAAAGTAACTCAAAAATTGAAATTTAACTTTGCAAGGGTAGAATACATTGTGGGAAAAGGAGGAGAGGTCAGCTATCAGCATTTCCTCTCTTTTTTAACTTTTTTTTCATAAGTCTGTAAGAGTTTATAAAACATAGAATTGTTCAGTAATAGGCTAACTGTCTGTTTGACCACAGGCCAAGGGCATCAGCTGCAGCAGAGAGACTGTGGAGCCACAAAGATGTGAAGGATCTGGACACGGCGGCAGCTAGACTACAGGAACACAGATGTAGAATGTTGAGGTAAAGCCATGCATTATTTTACCCACAATGATGCAGTCTTACAGTTGACCTTTTTACCAGATAACCCATCTTCGCAAGCCAAGGTTACAATCACTACGTGGATCTTACCTTGGGTGATCAAGCCCATTGGATGCTGGTTATTGTCCCCCTTTAAATCATATTTCTGACAGCCAGTGAAATATCATTGTACAAACCGCTTACAAATACAATAATTCAACATGAAGCAATAACCACAAATGTACTTAAACATTCCATCGTCAGGTGCTGGAATATAACCTAAAACCTCTGATAATTGATTGGTCACACTGAAACTTTCTGTAAATATTGTTCGTCTATGTTTTTTCGGTAATAAATCATCACAGAACCTGCACACATCCACGAAGGTATCCATGTTTACCTTCTGTTTTTATTCAAAAGGTCGCGACCTTCTTCTGTCTTTATCAAAGATGAAATGCTACAAGCTATTTGATTTGTGCAGTTACAGCTAGCTGCAACCAATGAAAATGCGTATCGCGGGAATGGTGAAATCAAGCTCGATCAGCCAAGGGTAGAGTAGTGTAGTGGATCTTCACCCTTGGCTTGTGAAGATGCAGATAAACCTATTTTAGACTGGTTTAAATCTTTACCTCAAAAGGCAATTTTAGACCAGTCCAAACTGAAAGCATTTACAGTTAATAAAGTAAATGTAGCTCAAATCATATTTTATGTCTTTGATAGGGTAGAAAACATTGTGGGAAAAGGAGAAAATGCTGGTAACCAGCATTTTCTGATTTTCCACAATGTTTTCGAAAGGCTTCTCTCTCAGAGCCGTTAAAAGTCGGGATTGTGTGGTAAAGAGTTAACTTTGTGAAAACATTAGCAGGTGACAAATTTAAGATGGCTCAAATGACAGATTTTGTTTTTGATTGGGTAACAAAGTCTATGGAGGGAAATGGATAGAATTCTGATAACTTTTTCATTTTCTTTCCATCCCAAATATGAAATTCTGATTAACTTTCAGTTCCTTCTCATCCCAGATACAAAATTCGGATATCTTTCATTTTCTTTCCATCCCCAATATCTAAAGATAGTGGTGTAAAGCATAGGCCTCGTAACCAAAAGGTCCTGAGTTAGATTCCCAGGAGTGGTTGTCAACTTCGGGATTTTTCGTCGGCCCACACATTCTGCGCGAGTACTGGTGTAGTTCCCAGGAAGCAGAATCGGGAGAGATTAGTATAAGTTGTCAGAACTTGTTTCTCAATCAATGTAAAATAAAATATGTTTAACCCATTACCACACAATCCCTACTTTTGACACCCCTAAGAAAGAAACCTTTTGAAAACACTATGGGAAAAAGAGAAAATGCTGGTAACCAGCATTTTCTCCTTTTCCCACAGTGTTTTGTACCCATCCCAGAACAAATTAGTATTTTTTAGTCACCTTCATTTTGTTGTCTGCGAATGCTTTCAATTTGGACCAGTCTCAAATTTTCTTGTGTGGTAAAGAGTTAAACTAAACTAATATCTAAAGAAAATTCTGATATATTTCATTTTCTCCCTATCCCCAGTATGTCTTTTACCATGCCTTCTTCATCAGTAACAGTCCGAATTATTTTGATAAAAAGTTTAAAGCTTAACAATGACGCCTTTTAACGACCCTGTATGAGAGGCCTTTTGAAAACATTGTGGGAAAAAGTTTAAAGCTTAACAATGACACCTTTTAATGACCCTGGTAACCAGCATTTTCTCCTTTTCCCATAAAGTTTTCAACCCTATCAAAGAAAAGTTGCGACATTTGAGCCACTTTGAAGTTGTCGTCTGCAAATGCTTTCAATTTGGGTGGGACTCAAATTTTGCCATTTGCTAAAGGTTAAGTAAGCAAATATGACATTGCATCGTTTCTGTGTATGGAATCACTTGTGTTAGATATGGTGCCCTTACCTTGACTTACAACAAATAGTGTCCTGAATTCGAAGACATTTTCTTTCGCAAAATGTCTGTAAGTTGTAATTTGCCCATTTTTAGACATGTGTATATATTCACTTACACAGTTTGTTCCAAAACAAGTTTGGTTTCAGTTTTTTTTTTTTCTTGTAATTATTTTATTCTTTAATTTATTATACATTTTGAAAAATTGTCTGGTACATTTCAGTCGTGGTTTAGGTGTCGGTCAAATCAGTGGTCCAGATTACTGTCTGAAGCGTGGAAAACGACGATGGCACTTTAACGAGACAAACAGCAATTGTACACACTGTGGTTCTTACAATGAAAACAGTCGAGTTGAGGTAGAGAAAATTAAAGTGGAATTTGAACAAAAGGGTGGCCATATCTCAGACTGCTCTCAGGTATTGCATAGCGGTTATTTCCGAGCACTAACAGCACCCTTGTAAAATATTGTTTGTTTTAGAGTAGTTGACTTTTCTGTCTCTTTTATGTGGGAAAACAATCTTATTGATGGTGAAAACTGGCATTATCACAGAATTCTAAGATTAGGAAAGACATGAAGGAGCTGTAACTGTCAAATGCATGGGAAGAGCTCCAAATAGAGTGATTTTGATTTTAGAACTGAAACTATTAATTATTCTCCTCTAAACCCTATGTTGTGGGTACCCATTAGAATCGTCTCGATGAGACGATTCTAATGAGTACCTACAACATAGGGTTTTGATTAGAAATAATGAATTTAGAAAACCTTCTTTCCCTCTTATTGGGAGCTCAGCATGGGGCAGAATTCGGGAATCATTCTAGATAATATTCTTATTATGTGGTTCTTGACTAGCCATCTGATTGGTTTTGATGCTCTGTCTCAGCCAACCAAATGAATAATCTTGAATGAGGAAGTTGTATTTAGATTAGTTGTGGAATTGTGCCTTAACTTTTTCATATTCTTCTCTGAAATTTGCCTGTTGAATGTCTACACTGTTGATTTAACTCTAAAGTCTTCTGTGGAAACTCGTATTTGCTGAAGAATCTTTTACCCGACAATCTGTAATTTCACAAAACTTGAAGCAGAAGACCTTGTATAACTACATCGTGTGAAAAGGAGAAAGTCCCATAATGATTTCTACCCTTTTTGAAACAAACCCACATCATTTGTGTCACGTTGAAACTGTCATTTACAAATGCTTCCAACTTGGATAAAAATTAAGACCTAACTCTTTACCAAATGACAAAATTAAGGACTGTTCCAATTTAAAAGCATATGCAGACGACAAAAAGAATGAGATTGAAAAATTGAAATTTGTTTCGGGAAGAGTAGAAAACATTGTGGAAAAAGGAGAAAATGCTGGTTACCAGCATTTTCTCCTTTTCTCACAGTGTTTTCTAAAGGCATTTTTTCTCAGGGTCGTTAAAAGTCGGGATTGTGTGGGAAAGAGTTAACCCTTTCCCAAACAATCCCTGTAATAGTAGCCTTTTGAAAACATTGTGGGAAAAGGAGAAAATGCTGGTAACCAGCATTTTCTCCTTTTCCCACAATGTTTTCTACCCTATCATAGGCAGAAATCATCTTTTCAGCAAGAGTTGAATTGTCGTCTGCAAATGCTTTCAGTTTGGTCTAGTCCAAAAGTTTGTCGTTTGGGAAAGGGTTAATCTGCACCGTCAACAAAATTTAATTAGCCCTTCAAGGTTCAAATTCAGAAATGATACTTCGGAACTTGGATAAGTTTTTGGCACCATACTCTGGAAAAAAGGGCTTATTGCATCTCCATGCGTTATACTCAGCAAATGAGCATGTAAGTAGGGATCCATTATACTCTTTTTATCAAACAAATGAGTCACATGATAGACTGGTCCTTTGACATGCTGGAAATTGATTCACAGCAAAAAGTTTCGAGCCAGGGTCAGCCTATGCGGATTGCGCAGGCTGATCTGGGTCAATAGTTTTTGGTCGATGTATTAAGCCCCCATTTCACAGAGCATGGCTTCAGTTCTATATTTCTATCCTTTTCACTGTGTAGAGTTCTAACCCTGTACTAAGTTCCTAACCCTTTACATTGCAAATATAAGTTTTAACTCTTTTATCACATAATTCTCTAGTTTTAACAACCATGGAATATAGGACATTTGAAAATATTGTGGGAAAAGGAGAAAATGCTGGTAACCAGCATTTTCTCCTTTTCCTGCAATATTTTCTACCCAGTCAAAGACAGAAATTATTTATGTCATCTGCATATGCTTGCAATCTGGTCCAGTTTACTATTTTGCTGTTACATAAAGGGTCAAAATTGCGCACATGCATTAGACAGGTATTCGTAAATATTACAGGAAAAGGAGCACAAGTAATTGCATGGAAGAAATCGTCTGAAAGCTCACTTTCTCCCTTTCTTTCTCTGTATTAAGTTATCTGTTCTAATTAGCTTTTTGACAGACAGATGTCTAATTCATAATTCCAAGACAGTGAAGAAAATTAATGTTCTATTTGCATGTTATATATGCATGATAAGAAACCATGATATATCCTCTTCTTGAGAAATGTAACTTTTAATTATAAAATGTACACAAGCTTTCGGCGGTACAGTCGCCTTCTTCAAGTGTGATCCTGTGATGGAATGCCTGCAGTAATATTCAGTTGTTTACGCAACGTCAAGGTAACGTTGACGTCACGTAAACAATTAATACAAAGTCCCGGGATGAAGTCGTTGCAGCTTTCATCCCGCCAAGTGGGCCCGAACCCAGACCAAAAATGCATCCGAACCATGCTCCGGCAAAAGGGGGCCCAATGCATCTCAGTGATACAGAATACCAAGCAATTCAATACATAATCACAGATCCATAAAGTCCACCCTGTCTCATACCTGACCGAATGAGGAGGTAAACCATTACTTGGACATACAAAAAATTGGGAGATTTCAGTCCATGCCAGCCTGTGCTGACATGGGTCAATAGCTTCTGGAGATGCATCAGTACACTCCCCAACCCACAAAGCATAGATCATACTCACCAATTGTCAGCAGATCGAGCGGTTGTACCGCCGAAAGCTTGTGTACATGATAAGAAATTTAGAACTCCTTACCACACAACAAAATCTTAGACTTGTATGTATTATTCAAATAATTAGACCTGAAATTGACCTATATGCAAAGAAAAATTGAACCTTCACCGCGCAATGCCGACTTTTGACAACCCTGAGAATTAAGCCTCTTGAAAACATTATGGGAAAAGCAGAAAATGCTGGTAACCAGCATTTTCTCCTTTTCCCACCATGTTTTCTCCTCTGTTCAATACAAATTTCAAATTTTTAGTCTCTTTTATTTTGACGTGTGCAGATGTTAGCCGCCTAAACAGTTGAAAAACGTGCAAAAAGTTCTGTATGTTGACGACAGTAGCCAAAGCTAAGTTCGGACAATAATTCAAGCATCTTAATATATATTAACAGAGGTCATTAAATTTTGTTTCATGTCAATTTGGTCGTTAGAGTAATATAAAATTGAAAGCATTTGTAAAGACTAATTAAAATGTGCCTTTTATAAATGATTGGATTTGCTTTTTGAAAGGTAAGAAAACCTTGTGGGAAAAGGAGAAAATGCTTGTTACCAGCATTTTCTCCTTTTCCCACAATGTTTTCAAAAGTCTCATTTTTGGGGGTCATTAAAACTAAGGATTGTGTTTTAAGGAGATAATCCAGAGTGCATGAATTACCAATATAGACTTGGCTTGTGTCCCTGTTTTGACATATGACAATGAAAGGATTAAGCCATTTGGACTGAAATACTGTTCAAATTGGACCAGTCTAAAATTCTGTTGTTTGGTAAAGCATAAATGCATGAATTACCAATATAAACTTGGCTTGTGTCCCTGTTTTGACATATGACAATGAAAGGATTAAGCCATTTGGACTGAAATACTGTTCAAATTGGACCAGTCTAAAATTCTGTTGTTTGGTAAAGCAATAAACTGCTTTTTAACCCATTACGGAATGACAATAATTATTTTAGACTGGTCCAAATTGAAAGCATTTGCAGACGACAAAATAAAAGTGACTGAAAATTTGAAATTTGTTTGATAAGGGTAGAAAACATTGTGGAAAATGGAGAAAATGCTGGTTACCAGCATTTTCTCCTTTTCCCACAATGTTTTCTAAAGGCTTCTTTCTCAGGGGCGTCAAAAGTAGGGATTGTGTGGTAATGGGTTAACAGTGCTCGACCCATATAGATGTACAAGTAGAAAGATTTTCAAATCATTTTTATGTGTATTAGAAATCGTCAGTGATTACGAGGTAGTATTTCTTGTTATAATTCTGAAATTTTTATGGTAAAAGGTATTTTGGGGTGTTTTCCTTTAATTTTCCAGGTATTTTGAGTTACAGATTATTTGAGGAAGGGGAGACACATTCTGTTCTATTTTGATTTATTTTTTTGGCTGTCACGAAATTACTGTTACCATAGGAACATATTCTTTGTCCACAACAACTGGTTGTTTTCCTTTCAAATGAAGTGGGGTTTATCCTTGGCAAAATGAATCATGGGATTATAAACAATGTCTTTATGTCTTATCTTTTATAAAAGAGTCTTTTTGCATACAAATGAAATCTGCTTCACTGATTATGTATTTTGCTTGGGCCAAGCTGGAACTGTTGCATGAAATCTGTGCATTTTGTTTTGTATTTTTCAACTGCAGCTTTATATAATTATGGAGTGCAACACGCGAAAAGGGTCATTTGGACATTTGCATAAAGTGTCGTCTCTGATCAGCGTGTGCAGTCCGCACAGGCTAATCCGAAACGACACTTTCCGATTTTTATGTGATTTTCTGTTTTACGCAAGTCTACTGTAGCACAAAATCTAATGTAGTCGTAAAGTGCCGTCTCGGATTAGCCTGCGCAGACTGCGCAGGCTAATCCGAGACGACACTTTACACAAATGTCCGAATGCACCTTTTCGCGTGTTGCACTCCATTTCATTTTGATAGTGTTTGATCGCTTACCATATGATCCCTGTTGTTTTCTTTCTTGAGAGGGAATTGAGTCAATAGATATTATGGAGAAAGATACGATTGACAGCTGCATTTTCTCCTTCATTCGCAATGTTTCCTACCCTTTCCAGAACAGAACTCTTTACTAAATGACAAAAACTTGTCCAGACGGAAAGGTTTGCACATGATATTGATATATTCATTGTATCACAAAAGATTATTTCTGTAATTTACATTGAAGAAAATTATGTTTGAAATGGGGGAAATGCTGGTTATCAGCATTTTCTTCTTTTCCTAAACGTTTGCAAAGTACATGTACTTCATTGTCAGGGAGCCCGCCTGGGTGGCTCAGTGGTGAGCGTGTCGGACTCATGACATGGTGGTTGTGAGTTCGATACCCGGTTGAGGCGAACTTCCTTTTCGGCATATTTTTGCCACTCACCTCTGCTGAAGCATGTGAGAAAAGTAGTCAGTGGCTTTGGAAAGGAAGTTGTGTTAGTACCGGTGTGAGAAAGCCAGGAAACACATTTGCGTCACCGACCGCCTCGATAAGACCTTAGCTGTTAAAGTGGCGTTAAACCCCAATCAACCAACCAACCAATCATTGTCAGGGTTGTTAAAAATTGGAGTGTTTGGGAAAGGGTTTAGACTCATCCAATAATTTTGTTGTCTGCAAATGTTTCCAGTTTGGACAAGTCTGGTTTTTTGTCAAGGGATATAGAGTTGAAAATAAAAGGGATATATTTGTGACCTTTCATGCATAAAAGGACCATCTGGGAAGATGGTGCGGATTTTCCCTTTTCACTTTTATGATATTTTCTGTATTAAAAGTGATCATTCTACCTTACTATACAATCATTTTTGATCTATCAGCTTAAATTGACCTGCATGTCTTTAAGTGATAAAGTGATCATTCTACCTTACTCTACAATTATTTTTGATCTATCAGCTTAAATTGATCTGCCTGTCTTTAATATCTTTTCATCTTATTGTTGTACAGAATTCCCAGATCTTTTCATCTAATTGTTGTACGGAATTCCCAGATTGTCCCTCTTTGCAAGATGGGTCACATTTTAATTCTACGGCTCAATTTTTAACTCTTTACCACACAAGAAAACTTTAGACTCATCCAAATTGAAAGCATTTGCAGACGACAAAATAAAGGTGACTGAAAAATTTAAATTTGTTCTAGGAAGGGTAGAAAACACTGGGAAAAGGAGAAAATGCTGGTTACCAGCATTTTCTCCTTTTCCCACAGTGTTTTCAAAAGACTTCTTTCTCAGGGGTGTCAAAAGTAGGGATTGTGTGGTAATGGATTAAACAAAAGATACGCTCTCTTGAGAATTAGTTTACTCTGAAAATTCGACTTCAACTGGGAATGATTTTGAAAATAAAAGATTAAGGTTTTACTAGAGACATTCAAGGGTATAAGTTTTTCAGTTTGGTTGTACCGCTATTCAATATCTGTTTGGAGTCAGGTGCATATGGTTTTATTTTACCCTTTTTTTGTTGCTAGTTTTTAGTTTCTTCTGTTGCAATGTTGTTCAGTATGATGAACCTTGACCCATTATATGCACTGTACTTGCTTTATTCCGATGAGCTTGACCCTTATAACATGGTTCCTCCCCTCCCCTCCCCCCACGAAAAAAAAAGCTGTAATGAAAGCAACAATGTTTTCCTAAGTTTTAGAGAAAATTGTGGAAACAGGAGCTTTTCTATATATAGAACAGCTAATACTTCTTTTGCTACAATATTTTCCAAAGCAGTCATGAATAAAAATATCAAAAGAATTAATTGATATTTCAAACCAGACATACACAGTACGCACCATTTGATTCATGCTTTCTCCAAGCCCTGGTAGCTCAGTCTGTAGTGTACGGGACTTGAGATCAGTGGGTGGTGAGTTTGATCCGCTGCTTGGCCAATTTCTTTCCGAGGATTGATGATAGTTATTGCGACAGGATCCATTCCTCTGTCACCACTAATCCTTGTTTTGACAACGGTTACCGGTGTGTGGGAAAGCAGCCAGTGGCTTGTAAAGAATATTATGTGGAGCACTGGTAACAGAAACTCCTGAAAGCATGGATAGGTGCACTGGCTGCTCAGTGCTGCGATATAACTGAAATAATGTAATGTTGAAAACGGATTTAACACCATACAATCAATGTTCCATGCTTTCAGTTTGTAGCACTGACTTCCATCCACTGACCATAAGAAGCTTGAAATATTTGCTTCCATCTACCCAAATATGTAAATTGTGTTGCCTTTAGTGTCAGAGCTTTCCAGACCCTCTGTAGTCCTTTTCCAATCTTGTCAGGTGATTTGTTAAAGACTAATGGCCTTGAAAACATTGTGCGACGAGGAGAAAATACTGGTAACTATTTCACATCAGTGTAAATAAACCACATTTAACTCTTTACTAGATTTTAGGCTTGTCCAGTCCCAAAACATTTCCAGACGACAAAATAAACGTGAATCTGAAATTAAAACTTGACAACAGAAGAGTAGAAAACATTGTGGGAAAAGGAGAAAATGCTAGTTACTGGCATTTACTCCTTATCCCACAATGTTTTCAGAAGGGATCTTCCACTGGGTCGTAAAAACAGGGATTATTAATTTTGGTAAAGGGTTAATTTGTCTAGAGCCAATGTTTTCAAATTGACTTGTCTAAACTTGTGTTTTCTGGTGAATGCGTAAAACCTCTCCCACTGTTTGCTTCTGTATTGCACATTTATGATTACATGTACTTCAGTTTGTTGACCCCTTACCATAGAATCTCAAGTTTTTCTTTGTCATATACTTCACCTTAGGCTATTGTGGACAGTGTAGACATGATATGACTGCTAGATTGTGCAGTCTGATCTCTGATATGCACTGTCCACTTCTATGTATTAGATTATGAATGCAGATGAAGTTGAATTTTAGCCATTGAGAAAATGCAATTTATTTATTCAGTAATGAAAAAGTTAAGGAACTTGCTGAGATGGCTTTTAAAAAATTGTTGGAAAAGGAGAAAATGCTGGTAACCAGCATTTTCTCCTTTTCCCACAATGTTTTCTAACTCTCCTGAGACAATTTTCCTTTTTTTTTTGAGTCATATTAATTTTGTGTTGTTCTCTATAAATGCCTTGAATTTGTTCTAGTTTAAAATTTTGTTGTTTGGTGGAGGGTTAACATGAAGTCCTGGTACTCATCTGGCCTACTGTATAATTGTAAGTTATTGCAAAAACTGTGTCAGTAGTAATCAGGAATTGATAAAGAGGAAACAATAATTGTTAGAAATGGAGAAATGTAACAGATTTTTGCTCCCTTTTCTTTAGCACCAATGCTGGTTCATAACCCAGGAAGGTTAACCCATTACCACACAATCCCTACTTTTGAAGCCCCAGAGAAAGAAGCTTTTTGAAAACACTGAGGGAAAAGGAGAAAATACTGGTTACCCGCATTTTCTACTTTTCCTACAATGTTTTTAAAAGGCTTCTTTCTCAGTGTCGTAAAAAGTACGGATTGTGTGATAAAGAGTTAAAGCAACCCTTAGGGAAAGGACTCTAGAAAACATTGTGGGAAAAGGAGCCAGCATTTTCTCCTTTTTCCCCATGCTGTTGTCTACCCTATGATAGATGACATAGTTTGAGTTATATCTAATTATTATTATTCTGTGAATGCTCTCAATTTGAACAAGCCTAAAATTTTGTTGTCTTGTAGTGTGAAAGTACATGTATATTCATTGTCACTTAGTGGCCATAACTAAGTGTAACAATGCGGTATTTGCTTGTTTGTTCGTTCAGGTAACCTTTTACCATGGTTGACTTTACAATATTTCTTGTTCTATTTTTAGGCTGTCATACAAGCCGGAGGTCAGCTGACCATAGCGTTGTTAATAATCATCGTAATCGCCGTCGGGATAACACTGAAAGTGACAAAACAGAAGATAAACCAAGTGAGAGTTTGCCGCAACAGAACAATCTTGCTTGTGTTTGTTACACTGATTCTTGTATATTTCATGTGCTACACGTCAATCTGGATGCAAGCCATGCAGTTCAGAGGTTCCTTCGAGAAACGAGTCAGTTCTAATGTTCAGAAAGGGACTTGAATGTTTTTACCATATCTGTTGGTTTTTTGTCCTGTTGCCAAGCAACTAGCATCATGTTTTTTTTTCATTTTTGTGTTGGTATCTTATGAGTAAGTTACACAATAATAGGCAGATTGAATTTTCTCAATCATGTATTTGAATCCTATATCAAAGCAGCTGTTTGAAGTAATTTTTATTTGTCATGTGTATGTTTGTATAAAATGATAGTACACTTTAACTCTTTACTATAATACAAAATATTAAACCAGTCCAAATTAAAAGCACTTGCAGGCGACAGAAGAGATGGGACGCAAAAATTTAAATTTGATTTGGTGAAGGTATAAAACATTGTGGGAAAAGGAGAAAATGCTGGTTACCAGCATTTTCTCCTTTTCCCACAATGTTTTCAAAAGGCGTCTTCCTCGGGGTAGTTAAAAGTAGGGATTCTGTGATAAAGGGTTAATGCTTTTCTGAATGACAAAATTTTAGACTGGTCCCGAATTGAAGGTTTTTGAAGATGAGAAATTAAATATTGCTCAAATAATGAAATATTTGTTTGAACTGTAAGAGAACATTACGGGTGAAGGAGTAAATGCTGGTTACCTGTATTTTCTTCTTTTCCCAAAATGATTTCAGAGGTCCACGAACTTAACTGTTTCCCAAACAAGCCCTGGTTTTTACGTGTCTGCAGTACAAGTCTTTAGAAAACACTGTGGAAAAAGGAGAAATTGCTCGTAACAAGCAATTTCTCCTTTTCCCACAATGTTTTCTAGCCTATCGGAATACTTTCTGCCATTCTCATCGAATTCAACATTGTCATCTGCTGACACTTTGAGTTTGGGACAGTCTAAAATTCGTCATATCGGAAAGGGTTAAGGTCGTAATAAATCGGAACTGTGTGGTAAAAGGTTATTCCTTTCTCAAACAAAGCCATGTAGATATTTTGTCACTTGTATTCGGCTAAATATGTTCTGGAAAAGAAAATTTGAAATGTTTATCTCTTTCAAATATGTAAGGGCATTTAGATCTTAATAACCTTGAGGAAGTTGCTTTTTGAAAGCATTTTGGTAAAAGGAGAAAAAGCTGGTAACCTGCATTTTCTCCTTTTCTCACAATATTTTCTACCCTGTCAAAGACAAAATTCTATTATTCTTGCCAAGTTTGACTTGTCCCCTGGAAATGCTTTTAATTTTGAGAAGTCTAAAATTTTCTGACACTGTAAAGAGTTTTGAAGTGGTTTTACTGGTTAATTTTTAGCGTTCTACATGAATTTTTAAACATTGATTGTTAAAACATTTTGATGAAATTATTATCAAAACTGATGTATAGAATGTTTGATTTCAGTTTTGAAATTTTTATGTTGCATCTTAACCCTGAAGGGTACAACAAAATTTTAGACTAGTCCAAATTGAAAGAACTTGCAGACGATAATATTAATCTGACTGAAAAATAGAAGTTTGTTGTGGTAAGGGTAGAAAACACTCTGAGAAAAAGGAGAAAATGCTGGTAACCAGCTTTTTCTCATTTTTCTCACAATGTTTTCAAGAGCTTTCTTTCTTAGGGTTGTTAAAAAGTTGGGATTGTGTTGTAAAGAGTTAACAATCTACCACACAGTCTGAAGTTTAACTCTTTACCACACAATCCTGACTTTTAATGACCGTGAGAAAAAAGCCTTTTGAAGATAGAGCAGGAAAAGAAGAAATTACTGGTAACCAGCATTGCCTTCTTTTTCCATAATGTTTTCTATCCTTCCCGATACAAAGTTCAATTTTTCAGTCACTTTTATTTTGTCGTCTATTATGCTTTGAATTTAGACTTGTTAGAAATATTGTCTTTTTGTAAAGAGTTAAATGACCCCCCTTGAGGAGGAAGACTTGAAAAAATTGTGGGAAAAGGAGAAAATGCTGGTAACCAGCATTTTCTCCTTTTCCCACAATATTTTCAAGCGTTTAAAGACATATCTCATCATTGTAGGCACATATAATTTGTGGTCTGCAAAAGTTTTTCATATAGACTAGCCAAAAAATTTGATGAGTGGTCAAAACTTACTCTTTACCACACAGTCCTGACTTTTAACAACCTTTGAGAAAGAAGCCTTTTGAAAACATTGTGGGAAAAGGAGAAAATGCTTGTTACCAGCATTTTCTCCTTTTCCCACAATGTTTTCTACCCTTCTCAACACAAATTTCAATTGTTCAGTCACTTTTATTTTGATGACTGCAAATGCTTTTAATATATGGACCAGTCTAAAATTTTCTCGAGTGGTAAAGAGTTAACAGCAGAGCCCATACAGTAGGGGCAGATAACTCTGAAATATTTGACACAGTTTTTGAAATATTTTGACACAGTTTTGTCCATTTTCCTACTTACTTTTCCTTAAAAATTGACTGTAGACTGTCTGCACCTGCATGCACAGGCAGAGAAAAATTGACCCTCGCCCAATTTAAAAAGCATTTTCAAAGGTCAAATTACTGGTACATAGACCTCAAAGCATGAATTTTTTTTTTTGATAAGGTAGAAAACGTAAATGGAGAAAAGCTGGCTTACAGCATTTTATCTTATTCTCATAATGTTTTCTAAAGCTTCTTTTTTCAGGATGTTGAAACTTAGGATTGCGTGGTAGAGTTACATGCAGAAGTTACGCCTTTGTCATACACAAAACCGGTAAATTGTTGTTTGTACATGGTTATATTCAGTTTGTTACGACATGTATGCATTACTGTTTGTTTCCTTAGTATTAATTGGCATCAGTGGATTATTGAGCTATCCATTTGTGTGGCATTATTGTCTTTGTTACTTTCCTCGATATATGATCCGTACTCTGTGAAAAGGGGGCATGATCAATCTGCGAAAAGTATCAACCCAATGTGCGCAGACTGACCTGGACCGAAAGATTTTGCTCGTGGGCCGAAACTTTTTCCTACTGGTCAATTTTCTGCTTGCCCAAGGACCACTCTATCACATGATCGAATTTGTTATTCAAAAAGTGGATATTATGGATCCATATCCATGTGATAGCGTGCATGGTACCATTGATAACAGAGATGTATTAAGCCCCCTTTTGTCAGAGCATTGCTCATTTGTAAGCTGTTTCTCTTTTGCATTTATCTTTTACCCACAGATTTCAATTTTTTAAGGCTTTTTAGGAAAGTTTGGAATGGAGAAAATGCTGGTTAACACAATTTTTCATCTTTTTTCAAGTTTTCTGCCTTTTCAAAGAGTAAATCTTTTGAGCAACATTCAATTATTTATAGTTATGAGTGGAACAGATTTTGATATTAACTCTTCTCTGTACACTGCCGACCCTGGGAAAGAAGCCGTTTGAAAACATTGTGAGAAAAGGAGAAAATGCTCGTTACCAGCATTTTATTCTTTTCCTACAATGTTTTCAAAAGCCCTTTCCAAAAAGTTAATTGAGTTTGGGATTGTGTGATAAAGAGTTAAAAGTTCATTAGCTGCAAGCTTGTTTCGGGCAAATGAATTGATAGACTCTTTTTCTGTATAACTCAAACACAGGTTTTGAATATATTTAGGTCAACAGAATTTTTTTTACTCTCTTAGAATGTAAATTTCTCTGTCCTTTTTTTATTGTGCTTACAGTCATGTAGTTTTTAGCTCCACTGGCCAAAGGCCAGCGGGCTTATGTCATGGCCCGTTGTCCGTCGTGCGTCTGTCCGTCCGTCCGTCTGCGCGTTAACTTTTTCTTTAAACATCTTCTCTGAAACTACCCATCCAATTTTGATGAAACTTCACAGAAATGATCCTGCCATGGTCCTCTTCAGAATTTCTTGAAAGAATTTAATTCCTTCAAAAACTCTGGTTGCCATGGCAACAAAACTGAAAAATTTTGAAAATCTTTGAAAATCTTCTTGTCTGAAACCGTAAGGCCTAGGGCTACCAAATTTTGCATGTAGCTTTATCTAGTGGACCTCTACCAATTTTCTTGAAATTATAGCCCTGGGGTCAAAATTGGCCCCGCCATGGGGGTCACAAGTTTTCCATGGGCTTATTTAGGGAGAACTTTAAAACTCCTCTTTTACCTAGGCATAGGGCCTAGGGCTACCAAATTTTGGATATTGTTTTATCTAGTGGACCTCTACTAAGAGTGTCTAAATTATAGCCCTGGGGTCAAAATTGGCCCCACCCTGGGGGTAACAAGTTTTACATGGGCTTATATAGGGAGAACTTAAAAATTCTTCTTCCACCTAGCCATAGGGCCTAGGGCTACCAAATTTTGCATGTAGCTTTATCTAGTGGACCTCTACCAAGGATGTCCAACTTATAGCCCAGGGATCACATTTGGCCCTGCCCCAGGGGGTAACAAATTTTACATGGGCTTATATAGGGAAAACTTTCAAAATCTTCTCGCACCTAGCTATAAGGGCTAGGGCTATCAAATTTTGCATGTAGCTTTATCTAGGGGGTCTCTACCAAGGGTGCCCAAATTATAGCCCTGGGGTCAAATTTTGCCCCGTCACAGGGGGTCACAAGTTTTACATGGGCTTATATAGGGAAACTTTAATAATCTACTTGTACAAAGCCATAAGGCCTAGGGCTACCAAATTTTGCATGTAGCTTTATCTAATGGGCCTCTACCAAGAGGGCCCAAATTTTAACTTTGGGGGTCACAAGTTTTACATTGGCTTTATAAACCTGTTTCATGGGTCACATATTTTACAGGGTCTTTTATTGAGCAAACTTGTTTTACAGGGCTTTTTATTGGGCAAGATTAAAAAATCTTCGTGTTTATAACCACACATTCTAGTTTCATACTGTAGGTCTGGGGTCAAAATTGGCACCATCCAGGGATCACAAGTTTAACATGGGCTTCAAAATGTAGTCACTTCAATTTAAACATTAATCAAGGGAAATAACTCTTTTTATGAAAGATAAAGTTTTGTACTATTTACCTCCCTTGATTATCAAACTTCATTGATACATGATTGGTGCTAGACGTTAAGTTTTTTGATAGAAAATATTCTGTTTTCAAGTGTGATTCATTTTGATGCTAATAGTTACGCTCACATGAGGTGAATAATAAATTCAAAGTAAGGTTTCTATCATTCAGCTTGTTTTTCCAAGGATTTTACCTTTCATGCTAATGAATTAACCAGTTGTACTGCCTGACAGTGTTCATTGTTTTTGAAGGCCCTCTTTTTCAGGGTCATGAACACTTGAATTTGTGTGGTAAAGGGTTAAAAAGCCAGTGGAGCGATACAGGGCCATCATGGCCCTCTTGTTCTAAGAAATTGTTTTGTGTGAAAATAATGTTAGTACATGAAATAAGTGTTTGATCTCATTTTGTTGTCAATTTTTCAAGATAGAATACTGTGGATATGATACAGACCCACGGGAACCATCTGATAACAAAATACTATTCGTGTCTATGTTGAGTTTGTATCAGACAGTCCTGTTTTTGTGATTTTATGGAAAAGGCTTTTGAAAACCTTAGAAAGGAGCCAATGATGGTAAACAACAGTATTTTTTTTTCCCTAAATGGTTTTACCCCTTCAAAAATGTATCCCATTATTAGACCCCTGCAAAACGAATTTTTTAGGGGATATACTGGAATCAGCCTGAATGTCCGTATCTCTGTCCGTGTCCCTGTCCGTCCGTCCATCCGTCTGTGTACAAAATACTGTCAAAGCACTGGAGGGGTATAAAGTCACATTCAGTGACAGCTTTAGTTTGAACCTCATGTAATTCGTTGTGTTCAGTATGAGTAATTATAAGATTATGTTGCCTGATTAGTGGCAAACTGTTTACACTTGAACCAAGTAAAAAACTTGGGACAAACCACACAATCTGATCTTGAACTAGGCTGTTTTACAGCTACAATAGACCTCGTGGAGAATATTATTTGTGTAGCACCTTGCGTTTCCCTTCACTCATTACCAAACGACAATATTTTAGGCTTGTTCAAATGGAAAGTATTTGCAGACGACGAAATAAAAGTGACTGTAAATTTGAAATGTGGTTTTGTGACTAGTAGAAAACATTGTGGGAAAAGGAGAAAATGCTGGTTACCAGCATAGGGTTGTCAAAAATAGGGATTGTGTGGTAATGGGTTAACCCTTTACAACACATGCCCGCATTTTCACAACCCATAAGAAGGAACAATTTGAAAACAGGAGAAAGAGAAAATGCTGGTAACCAGCAACTTCTCTGTTTCCCACAATGTTTTTTACCCTGCTGGAAACGAATTTCAAATTTTGAGTTATGTTTGTTTAGTGTCTGCAAGACTTAGTGCTTTCAATTTGGACCAGTGTAGTAATTTTGTCATTTGGTGAAGGATTATGTAGTAAAATTGATGTCCATGGTCGTGAGGAAGAGCGTCGGCCTTGCAACCAAAAGATTCGGAGTTTGATAACCGGGAGCTGATGTCAGCTTTGGAATTTTTCATTTGACCATGCATTTGATGCAGGTACTGGTATAGTTTCCACGAAGTAGAATCAATGGAGATTTTAATACGTTGTGAAAATTTGTTTCTCAATCGATGTAAATTAAATATGTTTAAACAAGTAAAAGGAGGTAAATTCTCATAACGTGTGTACTACAACACTAGCAGACAAAAATTGACCCTCACCCAAATTAAAAAGCATTTTCAAAGGTCAAACTACATAGAATTCAAGGCATGAAATTTTTCTTTCGCAGGGTAGAAAACGTTGTAAATGGAGAAAATGCTGGCAAACAGCATTTTATCTTTTTAGCTCACCTGCGCACGAAGTGCTCATGGTGACCTATTGTGATCGTGCTGTGTCCATCTTCAACTTTTTACCTTGTGTACGGTCTAGAGGCCACATTTTCAGTCGGATACTCATGAAAGTTGGTCAGGATGTTTGTCTTAATGAAATCTCGGACGAGTTCCAAAATGGGTCATGTCGGGTCAAAAACTAGGTCACTAGGTAAAATCTTAGAAAAACCTTGTGTATGCTCTAGAGGCCACATTTTCAGTCAGATACGCATGAAAGTTGGTCAGGATGTTTGCCTGGATGATATTTCAAATGAGTTCGAAAATGGGTCCTGTCGGGTCAAAAACTAGGTCACTAGGTCAAATCTTAGAAAAACCTTGTGTATGCTCTAGAGGCCACATTTTCAGTCCAAAACTCTTGAAAGTTGGTCAGAATGTTTGTCTCGATGAAATCTAGGATGAGTTTGAAAATGGGTTATGCCAGGTCAAAAACTTGGTCACTAGGTCAAATCTTAGAAAAACCTTGTGTAAGCTCTAAAGGCCACATTTTCAGTCAGATACTCATGAAAATTGGTCAGGAATTTTGCCTGGATGATATCGCGCACAAGAACGAAAATGGGTCATGTTGGGTCAAAAACTAGGTCACCAGGTCAAATCTTAGAAAAACCTTGTGTACGCTCTTGAGGCCATATTTGCAGTCCAAAGCCCTTGAAAGATGGTCAGAATGTTTGTCTTGATGATATCTCGAACAAGTTTGAAAATTGGTCATGTGGGGTCAAAAACTAGGTCACTAGGTCAAATCTTAGAAAAACCTTGTGTACGCTCTAGAGGCCACATTTGCAGTTCAAAACTCTTGAAAGTTTATCAGAATATTTGCCTTTATGATATCTTGGACGAGTTTGAAAATGGGTCATGTGGAGTCAAAAACTAGGTCACCAGGTCAAATGTTAGAAAAACGTTTGGTAGGCTGTAGAGGCCACATTTTCAGTCCAAAACTCTTGTAAGTTGGTCAGAATGTTTGTCTTGATGATATATTGGATGAGTTTGAAAATGGGTGATTGGGGAAACTAGGTCACCAGGTCAAATCTTAGAAAAACCTTGTATATGCTCTGGATGCCACATTTTCAGTCCAACACTCTTGAAAATTAGTCAGAATGTTTGCCTTTATAATAGCTTGGATGAGTTTGAGAATGGGTCATGTTGGGTCAAAAACTGGGTCAATAGGTCAAATGTTATAAACACCTTTTGTATGCTCTGGAGGACACATTTTCAGTCTGATACTCCTAAAACTTGTTGATAATATTTGTCCTGGTGATACCTTGAATGAGTTTGAAAATGGGTCATGTGGAGTCAAAAACTAGGTCAATGGGTCAAATATTTAGAAAAACCTTGTGTGAACCCTAGAGGCTACACTTTCTGCCTGATACTCTTCAGACTTGGTCAGAATATTTGTTTTGGTGATGTCTCAAAAGAGCTTAATAATGGGTAATTGTCGGGTCCAAAACTAGGTCACTTGGTGAAATCTTAGAAAAACCTTTTGTATGCTGTAGAGGCCACATTTTCAGTCCAATACTCATGAAACTTGGTCAGAATGTTTGTCTTATTGATATCTCAAAAGTGTTTGATGATGGGTAATGTCTGATAAAAAACTAGGTCACTGGGAAACTAGATGGTTCATGTTTGGTCAATAGACTCAGGTGAGCGATTTCAGGGCCATCATGGCCCTCTTGTTCTCATAATGTTTTCTAAAGCTTATTTTTTCAGGGTCGTTGAAATTCAGGATTGTGTGGTTACATGCAGGAGTTACGCCTTTGTCATACACAGAACCGGTAAATTGTTGTTTGTACATGGTTATATTCAGATTGTGATGACATGTATTACGTATATAGACCTACTTGCTTACTTTGGTACAATTTTTTGCTTTTACTTGCATAGGCATGCTTAAATTTTTATTTAACCCTTTACCAAACAATCCCTGGTTTTTACGACCTTAAGAGAAAAGGCTTCTGAAAACATTATGGGAAAAGGAGAAAATGCTGGTAACCAGCATTTTTAGCTCCACTGGCTGAAGGCCAGCGGGCTAATGTCACGGCCCGTTGTCTGTCGTCCGTCCGTCCGTCGGTCCGTGCGTCCGTCCATCCGTCCATGCGTTAACTTTTTTTTAAAACATCTTCTTCTCTGAAACTACCCATCCAAATTTGATCAAACTTCACAGAAATGATCCTGCCATGGTCCTCTTTAGAATTTCTTGAAAGAATTTAATTCTTTCAAAAACTCTGGTTGCCATGGCAACAAAACTGAAAAATTTTGAAAATCTTTAAAAATCTTCTTGTCTGAAACCGTAAGGCCAAGGGCTACCAAATTTGGCATGCAGCTTTATCTAGTGGACCTCTACCAAGTTTCTTCAAATTATAGCCCTGGGGTCAAAATTGGCCCCGCCCCGGGGGTCACAAGTTTTACACTGGCTTATATAGGGAGAACTTTAAAATTCCTCTTCTACCTAGCCATAGGGCCCAGGGCCACCAAATTTGGCATGTGGCTTTATCTAGTGGACCTCTTCAAAGAGTGTCCAAATTATAGCCCTGGGGTCAAAATTGGCCCCGCCCCGGGGGTATCAAGTTTTACTTGGGCTTATATAGGGAGAACTTTAAAATTCTACTTGGACCTAGCCATTGGGCCTAGGGCTACCAAATTTGGCATGTGGCTTTATCTAGTGGACCTCTACCAAGGGTGTCCAAATTATAGCCTAGGGCTCAAATTTGGCCCCGCCCCGGGGGGGTAACAAGTTTTACATGGGCTCATATAGGGAAAACTTTCAAAATCTTCTCGCACCTAGCTATAAGGGCTAGAGCAATCAAATTTTGCATGTAGCTTTATCCATTTATCTAAGGGGTCTCTACCAAGGGTGCCCAAATTATAGCCCTGGGGTCAAATTTAGCCCCGACCCAGGAGCTCACAAGTTTTACATGGGCTTATATAGGGAAACTTTAATAATCTACTCGTACATAGCCATAAGGCCTAGGGCTACCAAATTTTGCATGTAGCTTTATCTAATGGGCCTCTATCAAGACGGTTCAAATTTTAACTTTGGGGGTCAAGTTTGACCCCACCCCAGGCTTTTACATTGGCTTTTATAGTGAAACCTTGATAAATCTGTCACATATTTTACAGGGCCTTTTATTGAGCAAACTTGTTTTACAGGGCTTTTTATTGGGCAAGATTAAAAAAATATTCTTGTTAATAACCACACATTCTAGTTTCATACTGTACGTCTGGGGTCAAAATTGGCTCCATTCCAGGGATCACAAGTTTACCATGGGCTTCAAAATATAGTCACTTCAATTTAAACATTGATCAAGGGAAATGACTTTTTTTATGAAAGATAAAGTTAGTTACTATTTACCTCCCTTGATTATCAAACTGCAGTGATACATGATTTGTGCTAGACATTAAGTTTTTTGATAGAAAATATTCTGTTTTCAAGGAATGTGATTCATTTTGATGCTACTAGTTATGCTCACATGAGCATAGTTGAATAATAAATTCAGAGTAAGGTTTCTATCATTCAGCTTATTTTTCCAAGGATTTTACCTTTTGTGCTAATGAATTAACCTGCTTGTATTGCCTGACAGTGTTCATTGTTTTTGAAGGCCCTCTTTTTCATGGTTATGAACACTTCAATTTGTGTGGTAAAGGAGTAAAAAGCCAGTGGAGCGATACAGGGCCATCATGGCCCTCTTGTTTCCTTTTCTCACAATGTTTTCTACCCTTCCTAAATCAAATTTCAATGTTTGAGTAATGTGTATTTTGTTGTCTGAAAGTGCTTTCAATTTGGACCCGTCTAAAATTTTGTTGTTTGGTAAAGGGTTAAAAACCGACAGATATCGCTTTATATAGACTGTTATAGAGGAAAAGTCCTGAAAAAGAAATTGTTGGTTTCATGTAGCACATCATCCAGCATTTATGTCGCAGCTGGGGTAAAACAAGCAGTATTTTGGGGGAAAGTGGTGGGATAGCTCTAGTCTATTTAGAATTATTACATTGTATTATATAAAATTGTGTGATATGTTATTCTAGCTTAGAGTAGTATATGATTTTCTCTTTATCCCCTGTAAATGACCTTTTTGTGTACCATAGCTGACCACTTAACTTTTTACCAATTGACGAAATTTAACCCTTTACCACACAATGACGAGTTTTAACGAACCCAAGAAAGATGCCTTTAGGAAACATTGTGGGGGAAAAAGAGAAAATGCTAGTGACCAGTATTTTCTCATTTTCCCCACAATGTTTCTACACTAACAAACAAAAATTGCATCATTGAGCTACAAATGCTTCAATTTGGTCAGGTCTAAACTTGTGTTGGGCTGTAAAGGGTTAAGACTAGTCCAAAGTGTAAGCATCGGTAAACAAAATACCGGTAAATGTGACTCAAAAATTTGAAATTGCTTCGAAAAGAGGTAAAAATATTGTTAGAAAAGGAGAAAATGTTCTCCAAAGGTATCTTCTATTACCGGCATGTTTTCCTTTTCTCACAAGGATTTCCAAAAGCAGTCTCTTTTAGCTCATTACCAAACGACAAAATTTTAGGTTTGTCCAAGTGGAAAGCATTTGCAGATGACAAAATAAATGTGACTAAAAATTTGAAAATTGTTTCATGAAGGGTAGAAAACATTGTTGGAAAAGGAGAAAATGCTGGTTACCAGCATTTTCTCCTTTTCCCACAATGTTTTCTGAAGGCTTCTTTCTCAGGGTCACAAAGTAGGGATTGTGTGGTAATGGGTTAAGGTCCTAAACCTTCACCACAAAACCCTGAGTTTTTTACTACCCTCATTTTTAAGCATTTTCTTCTCTTCCCACAGTGTTTAATACCGTTTCAAAAATAGCATTATTTGGGGCCCATTTTTAATTTTGACGGATTTAGAATTTTGTTATCTGGTAAAAAATGAAGTGTTTCGCAATTTTGTCTGAACATCTTTATTTTCTTTTGTTTATACATGTACCTAACTTGCTATGTTTTATGAACCCAATACTACACAATCCTGAGTTTTAACAACCCTGAGCAAGAGAGCTTTTGAAAACAGTGTGGAAAAGACGAAAATGCTGATGACCAGCATTTTTGTCCTTTTCTCACAATGGTTTCTGTCCATTCAAGGACAAAAACTATCTTTGAAAAACATCCGCGTTGTCAAATTTAATTGCTTTATTATGAACCAGTCTAAACATCTTTTGTCCTGTGGCAGAGGATTAACTTGTTACCACACAGTCCCGACTTTTGACGTCCCTCAGAAAGAAAGCCCTTCAAAACATTGTTAGAAAAGGAGAAAATGCTGGTAACCAGCATTTTCTCCTTTTCCTACAATGTTTTCTACCCTTTCAGAATCAATTTTCAATTTTTAAGTCGCATTTATTTTGTTGTCTGCAACTGCTTTCAATTTAGACATGTCCAAAACTTTGACGTTTGGTAAAGAGTTAATTTGCTTGTCTAGATATTTTCCTTTATTATGGTTGGCTTTAATATACTTATTTTTGGATTTGTATTTGATTTTTAGCTCTCGTGGCTTTCAGCCAGCAGAGCTTATGTCATGGCGTGGTTTCCGTCGTTCGTCTGTACGTCCGTCTGTCCGTCCGTCCGTTAGTCTTTCTTGTTTATGCGATAAAGTCTGCATTTCTTGCCCGATTTTCATGAAACTTGCACAGTTTGTAAATCTCATCAATAGCTTTAACCCTATTGATTTTGAGAAAAATCCAACAAACAGTATGGGAATAGTAGCCATTTCAAGTTGAAAATTTCAAATTCTTGTTTACGCGATAAAGTCTTCATTTGATGCCCGATTTTCGTGAAACTTGCACAGTTTGTTTATCTCATCAATAGCTTCAACCCTATTGATTTTGAGAAAAATCCAACAAACAGTATGGAAAAAGTAGCCATTTCAAGTTAAAAAATTCAAATTCTTGTTTACGCGATAAAGTCTGCATTTGTTGCCTGATTTTTGTGGAACTTGCCCAGTTTGTTTATCTCATCAATAGCTTCAACCCTATTGATTTTGAGAAAAATCCAACAAACAGTATGGGAAAAGTAGCCATTTCAAGTTGAAAATTTCAAATCATTGTTTACGCGATAAAGTCTGCATTTGATGCCTGATTTTCATGAAAATCTCACAGTTTGTTTATCTTATCAGTAGCTTCAATCCTATTGATTTTGAGAAAAATCCAACAAACAGTATGGAAAAAGTAGCCATTTCAAGTTGAAAATTTCAAATCATTGTTTACGCGATAAATTCTGAATTTGTTGCCTGATTTTCATGAAAATCTCACAGTTTGTTTATCTTATCAGTAGCTTCAACCCTATTGATTTTGAATAAAATCCAACAAACAGTATGGAAAAAGTAGCCATTTCAACTTGAAAATTTTAAATTCTTGTTTACGCGATAAAGTCTGCATTTGTTGCCTGATTTTCGTGAAACATGCACAGTTTGTTTATCTCATCAATAGCTTCAACCCTATTGATTTAGAAAAAAATCCAACAAACAGTATGGGAAAAGTAGCCATTTCAAGTTGAAAATTTATAATTCTTGTTTATGCAATAAAGTCTGCATTTGTTGCCTGATTTCATGAAAATCACACAGTTTGTTTATCTTATCAGTAGCTTCAGCCCTATTGATTTTGAGAAAAATCCAACAAACAGTATGGAAAAAGTAGCCATTTCAAGTTGAAAATTTTGAACTCTTGTTTACGGGATAAAATGTGCCTTTGTAATTAGATTTTTGTGAAACTTGCACAATTTGTTTATCTCACTTATAGCTTCAACCCTATCTATTTTGAAATAAATCCAACAAAGAGTATGGGAAAAGAAACCATTTCAAGTTGAAATTACCAATTCTTGTTTTCGTGACAAAGTATGCATTTCTTGTCAGATTTTCATGACAAAGCAAAATCGAATTCTCTGCCAGTAGAGCGTATTCAGGCCCTTCAGGGCCTTCTAGTTTCTTTGTATGCTGGTATTGATAAGTCCGTTATGCTTTAGGGTTAAACCACCGTTATATGGAAGACTTTTTACAAAAATATAAAAAAAAAACTTTGTAGGAAAGGGAGAAAATGCTGGTTACCAGCGTTTTTATCTTATTTCACAATGTTTTCCACCCATCTGAAGACAATTTTATTTTTTGAGGAATATTTATTTCATTATCTGCAAATACTTTGAAATGTATGTTCTAGAGTTTATGTATTTGCCATGAATGTATGACTTTTAAAACAGCTTTTGAAAACCATTTTTAGGACAGGATAAATTTGCTTCTTACTAGCATTTACTCCTTTACTCAGACTGTTTTTCTTTTCATTTAATTTTTGTCTTTGGTTTGACTTGTATCAGTTTTTTGAAGCTTCTGATAGTTTCTTTTTGAGAATATTTAGATTGGAAAAGATTTCTGCAAATGAGAATTAGAATATCCAAACTCTCCCTTTTCTACAATGATTTTAAAAATAGGAAATTTATCATTAATTTGCTTTCAATATACATGTACATGTATACTGTTCTAAATTTGGTAAGGTAGAGTCATAGAGTCTCTAAAAGGTGAGTGGGGTGGGGATGGAAGAACTGTAGATTATTTATAACGACTGAATTAACCCACCGAAAATAGAACTTGGGTATATCAAAATATAATTACTTACAGTATTTAACAGTATTTAATCTTTTTCTGTAGGAGTTATGTTTCGTTTCAAGGAACTTGATTTGTTGATATTTTACACTTTTTTTTAAACCGCATAATTATGTATGTATATACAGTCATATCATTGGTAGTCCCCAGTCAGTCTTGCTATGGGGACATATGGTTTGCCTTCTCTTTGTCTATGGGTCATTCTTTCATTCTGTTCAGCCTTTAGCAACCAGTCTTACGTTTAAATGACCATCAAAAAGCTTTTGAAAATACTGTGGGAAGAGGAGAAATTGTTGGTAAACCAGTTTCTCCTTTTTCCCCACATTATTTTCTCCTGTTTGAAAGTCAAACATGTCTGTCCTTTTTACACTTTACAAAAACAATTCTGGGTTAGTTTTGACAAAGAAGTCATTGGAAAACATTATTGGTAAAGGAGAAAATGCTGGTAACCAGCATTTTCGCCTTTTCCCACAATGTTTTTTACCCTTCCCAAAACAAATTTCAATTTTTGAGTCACACTTATTTTGTCATCTGCAGATACTTTGATTTTAAACAGGGGTCTTGAAATTTATTATTTGGTAAAGAATTAAACTTGGCATGTTAATGGAAAAAATATGCAGAAAATGCACATCATGGCCTCAGTTAATATGATGAAGGTCAAGGTCACTGTTACTAAAAATAGAAAAAAATAAAAGAGAATGATCAAAGCTGTAAACCGGTGGGGGAATTGTTACTGTAAGAAGCAAACGTCCAGATCTTGTTATGTTTGACAATTGTGACTTGCATATGATATGTATTGAACTATATAAATATGTACTGTGTACATTGAGAAAACAAGAATCTTTGTGTTACTGGTGTGCTAATGGAATGACCTGAAATAAATTGTTAAAACTATGATCTGATCTTTCTTTTGTTAACTGAAACCTTGTTATATGTCATATTAATAATCTTTTGTTTAACTCATTACCAAACGACAAAATTTTAGGTTTGTCCAAATCAAAAGCATTTGCAGACAACAATATAAAAGTGACTGAAAATTTGAAATTAGTTTTGTGAAGGGTAGAAAACATTGTGGGAAAAGGAGAAAATGCTGGTTACCAGCATTTTCTCCTTTTCCCGCAATATTTTCTAAAGGCTTCTTTCTCAGGGGCGTCAAAAGTAGGGATTGTGAGGTAATGGGTAAACCCATTACCAAACAATCCCTGGTTTTTACGACCCTGAAATAGAAGGCGTTTGAAGACATTGTGGGAAAAGGAGAAAATGCTGGTAACCAGCATTTTTTGCTTTTCCCACCTTCTTTTCTACCCAGCTGGAAACAAATTTTAATTTTTGAGTTACATTTAATTTATTGTCTGCAAGGTCTTTGAATTTGGACCAGTCTAAAATTTTGTTGTTTGGTAATAGAGTTAATAAACCCTTTACCACACACAATGCTGACTTTTGACACTCCTGGGGAAGAAGCCTTTTGAAAACATTGTGGGAAAAACCACCATTTTCTCCTTTTCCCACAATGTTTTCTTCTCAATCAAAGAAAACTCACACCATTTGACCCATACTGAAATTGTCACCTGCAAATGTTTTCAATTTGGACAAGGCTAAAATTTTGTCATTTGGTAATGGGTTAGCTCTATCAAACAACAGAACTTTGTATGGGACTTGAAACAAGAGTTGGTGGTTCAAATACTTTGGGCTAGCTTTGCATTCTCGTGGATCGTTTTCGTTTATGCTGTATACCCCCTACTATTTTTCAGAAGGCGAGATTTTCATTCTCGCCTTCATATGTCAACGCTCGGTAGCTTGCTGCAAATGCCTCTGAACAGCATCATCAAAACGCCTATCAAATAGTTCGATACTTCTCGAGTACATTAGAACAAAATAATTTCGAGACCATTTTACATTTAATCAGAACAGCAAGAAGAATCTTCAAGTTTCTAGAAGGAATGAAATCGAATTCGTAAAATGCATCGTTTTTGACAAATGCAAAATACTTTGGATCAATTCATTGATACAACCACGTTGCTACAGCAACAAATAATAGCCATTTTAAGCCAATCGAAAGCTACTAACATGACGTCATTCGGACCTACTTCCACTTCACAACGCATAAACAACTCACCAGCAGGATCGTATATGTAAATTTAAGATTCCTGAACTAACCAATCAGATAGCTTCTTTGACAGACGTATCGCTGATGGACCTCTTTTGTGATTGGTACTATCAGATCTCAAGCTAGGATTTCAAGTTAAATACCCATGACAAGAACAATCCCAAATAAAACTTGAAGCCTCAAATGTGGATCAAACCCAAGACTCCTGGCTTACCAACCCTTCTCTTTCCTCATAGATTGGCAAGACCGTACAAAATATGAATTTCTCTTTTTCCCACAATATTTTCTACCCTGCTTTGAAACAAATTTTCAAAGTTTGATTTGGCTTTGAATTTGGACCAGTCTAAAATTTACCAAACAATAAAATTTTAGACTGGTCCAAATTCGAAGGAGTAGCAGACGACAAAATAATTGTTACTGAAAAATTGAAATTTGGTTTGGGAAGGGTAGAAAATATTGTGGTAAAAGGAAATAATGCTGGTTACCAGCATTTTCTCCTTCTCCCACAATGTTTTCAAAAGTCTTCTTTCTCAGGGTCATTAAAAGTCAGTATTGTGTGGTAAAGGGTTAAGACAAATGGTTTCATGTATTTACTCAGTGTCTAAAGCATGCAAGGCTTGGGATTTGTTGTTATAATCAACCCTCGAATTTTGTACCCCACTGCAAAATTTTAGACTGGCCTAAATTTGAAAGCAAATGCAGACGACAATTTAATTGTTATACAAATTAGAGACTTTTCTTTGAAAGGGCTAAAAACATTGTAGGGGAAAAGTGGAAAATCTTGGTCACCAGCTTTTCCTCCTTTTTCAACATTGTTTTTAAATCCTTTTTCATGGGTACGGACATCATAAAAAAAAGTATTGAATAATGTGGTTAAGGGTTAACTACACGAAATTCTCACTTTCATGAAACCTGTCCCCCCTTTTGTGTATAGTGTGAAAGGTGGGCTTATCTGGATGAGTCTATTTATGTTGAATGGGTTTAACACTTTCAGTACATTTGACCCTTTACCTTACAACAACAAAAAATAAAACTTGTCCAAATTAAAAGTATTTCCAGAAAATAATTCAAATGTGTCTCAAATTATGGAAGTTTGTTTTGATAGAATAGAAAACAATGTGGAAAAAGGAGAAAATGCTGGTTACCAGCATTTTCACCTTTTCCCACAATGTTTTCAAAAGCTTCTTTCTATTGACTAATAAAATTTATTATTGTAATGTAAAGGAGCATTTTCTCCTTTTTCTCACAATGTTTCAAAAAGGCTTCATTCTCATGATTTATAAAATTTACTTTAAAATTTGTGAGGGTTGGCAAGTCCGTCCATTTAACTTGGAAGATTCCATTTTGCGATGCCTGTATATTCATATTGAATTCTACCCCTGGAGCAGTTCACTTTATCAAATAAATCTGTTTCCAATTTCTGAAATGTGGAAGAGTTCATTTATTGTTTACCCTTTCACACTACAAAAATACTTGGACTTGGCCAAATTCTATGCTTTTGACATAAAAAAAAAAAAAAATTGAAGAGTCCAATAATTAGACTAAAGTTGGAAGAGTCCATTCTTTCAAAATTTATAGCTTACTTTTCATTGAATTTGGAACAGTCCATTATATATATTTGTAGTTTTTTAAAAGATGGAAGAGTCCATCTTACTTTTTGTCTGGTCTCACTATCCATTATATTTGGAAGAGTCTATTATTTATTTTCAGTTGTTTTTTTTAAATATGGAAGAGTCCATTCTACTTTTTTTTCCGGGGTCTTATTCATTCAATTTGGAAGAGTCGATTTCATTTTGAACAAGTTTTAGTGTAGAAATTATCGAAATTGGAAGAGTCCGTTCTAGCTTTTTCCAATTCCATTGCTTATCATTGAATTTGGAAGAGTCCATCCGATTTAAATGCAGTTTCTCGTCATTCTATGAATTTGAAATATGGAAGAGTCCATTCTACTTTTTTTTCCGGGGGTCTCATTCATTCAATTTGGAAGGGTCGATTTCATTTTGAACAAGTTTTAGTGTAGAAATTATCGAAATTGGAAGAGTCCATTCTAGTTTTTTCCAATTCCACTGCTTATCATTGAATTTGGAAGAGTCCATCCCATTTAAATGCAGTTTCTCATCATTCTTTGAATTTGGACAGGTCTATTCCATAAGAAAAATTCAATTCTCATTCAAGTTCTTAATTTTGACGAGTCCATTATAAACTTTGTTTTTCATATTTCAAGTTGAAAGAGTCAATTTTAAATTTATTCTGTTGACTTGGACTTTATTGAATTTGGAAGGGTCCACTTAACTTTATCTGCCATTTCCTTAAAAAGTCAAATTTTCTGGAAGAGTCCATTTAATATATCTCTAGTTCTTTTACAGCTCATTGAATTTTGGAAAGTCCATTTCATTAACAAGTGAATTAATTTGGATAAGTCCATTCAATCAATGTTAAAGACCTCTTAGAAGTCACTGAAATTGGACGAGTCCATTTATTTTCAGTAAACCTATTTTTGTAAAAACTATCCCAGTTGCCTTTTCTTTCCGCCTTGAAAAAATGATGTTTCAATTTCTTGGATTTGGATGAGTCTACTTATTCTGGATTTATTTTTCTCTCTCTCGCTTTTTTTTTTAAACCCTTCTCATAGTAGCTTGTAAACGTCTGATATTTGGACAAACCACTTACTATACTGTAAAATCTTAGACTTGCCCACTTGGAAAGCATGTATTTATGACAATTAACCCTTTACCCACACAATGACTTTTAATACCCCTGAAAGAGAAGGCTTCTGAAAACATTGTGAGAAAAGGAGAAAATGCTGGTTGCCAGCATTTTCTCCTTTTCCCAAAATGTTTTCTATCCTACGAAAGAAAAATCTTTTTTATATGAGCCACATTGAAACTTTCATCAGCAAATGCTTTCAACTGGGACTGGTCTAAAATTCGGTTGTGTGGTAAAGGGTTGAAAATATGCTCCAAAGATGGAAAGCTTTTTTGAAATGATGGAAAACATTGTGGGCGAAAGAGAAAATGCTGTTTAACAGAAATCCTTTTCCATCAATGATTTTTAAACCTTCCTTCATCGTTGGAAAAAAAAATACTATGCTTGTAATGGGTTAGTTCATTTTGGAAAAATAAGACAGACATAGATTTATTTACGATTTGTTTCATTGTTTTCTTTGCATGTGTTTATTTTAGAACGTGAGTGAATGTCAAATGTTTGAGCCAGTCCAAATATTTTCCCTTTATACCTTCACCGCACAATACCAGATTTTAACAATTTCGAAAAAGAAGACTTTGGAAAATATTGTAGGAAAAGGAGAAAATGCTGCATATTCTCCATCTTCCCAAAATATTTTTTCCCCTCAGCGACTGAATTTCAATGTTTGATTCATGTTAATTTTGTTACTGCAAGTCTTTTGAGTTTGGACAGGTCCATAACGTTGTCTTCTAAGAAAGATATAATTGTGTATACATGTATTGGATAGGTCCATTTGATTATTGTGTGCCTGACAAAATATTGCGGCATGCTTGCAGTTTGCATTTTTCATATTCCCACAGTGTTTTCAAAAGAATAAAAAAAAAAAATCATCTCCACCTCTCACAACGTTTTCTTTCTCTCAGTTATTAAATTTCAGTGTTAGATTCATGTTCACTTTGTCATGTGGAAGCGCTTTGAGTTTGGGCAGGTCCATAATTTTGTTGTGTGGTAGTGATATAATTTTAACCCTTTACTAAACGACAAAATTTTAGACTGGTCAAAATTGAAAGCACTTTCAGACAAGAAAATAAACATAACTCAAAAATTGAAATTTGTTTCCAGCAGGGTAGAAAACATCGTAGGTAAAGGAGAAAATGCTGGTTACCAACATTTTCTCCTTTTCCTACAATGTTTTTAAAAGGATTCTATCTCAAGGTCGCAAAAACTAGGGATTGTTTAGGAAAGGGTTAAGATATTGGATAGGCTGGTGACCTGCATTTTTCCCTTTTCCCGCTATGTTTAAACCCTTTATCACACAACGACGACTTTTAACGACACTGAGGAAGCAGCCTTTTGAAAATATGGTGGGAAAAGGAGAAAATGCTGGTTACCAGCATTTTTCCTTTTCCTACAAAATTTTCTTTTGTATCAAAGCAAAATTGCTCCATTTAACACTTTACAAAACGACAAAATTTTAGACTGGTCCAAATTGAAAGCACCTGCAGACGACAAAATACACGTAACTCAAAAAATTTAAATTTGTTTCCATCAGGGTGAAAAATGTTTTGGGAAAAGGAGAAAATGCTGGTTATCTCCTTTTCCCACAATGTTTTCAGAAGGCTTCTTCCTCTCGGCAGTAAAAACCAGGGATTGTTTGGTAAAGGGTTAAGCCACTGTGAAATTGTCGTCTGCAAATTCTTTCAGTAAACGCCTCCCTGTTACACCGCCGCGAAATTTTAGACCTATCCAAATTTAAATCATTTGTAGATGATCATTTCAATGTGGCTCAAATGGTGCAATTTTGCATTGATAGGGTAGAAAACTGTGCGGAAAAAGGAAAACATTCTCATTTTCCCGCAATGTTTTCTACCCTTCAGAAAACAAATTTAAAATGTTCAGTCACTTTTATTTTGTCGTCTGCAAATGCGTTTGATTTGGACAAGCCAAAAGTTTTGTCGTTTGGTATTGCCAATGTCAGCAGTAGATCTATTTGCAAAAATGACTAGAAAATTTTGAACGAACTCTAACTCGCCTCCAAGAAGTAGTACTCACGGCAAGTGTTACATATGTCAACTAGTAATTGGTGAAATGCTTTTCTTGAGCCAAATTTTAAGCTAATTTAAATTTTCATTAAAAACTCTGGTTGCCATGACAACAATTATACCCTTAAAAATATTCACATTGCTTAATCATTCAGTGGCTCCTCCCGGGTGGCTCAGTGGTGAGCGTGTCGGACTCATTACCAGGTGGTTGTGAGTTCTATCCTTGGTTGAGGCAAACTTTCTTTCTGGCGTATTTTCGCCTCTCACCTTTGTGAGACTTTGTAAACATATTTGTTGCATTACCTGCCCTTTCAATTTATCATACCTCCTTGACAACTGGCTGTGGGACAGGTGTATCTTGTGACAATTTGCTGCTCTTGTTTCATTATCGTTTCAATATTTGGTATTTACCCAGTATCTTCATTGTTGACCTTTGCTGCTTTATTACTCAGGTGAGCGATATATGACCATCATGGTCCTCTTGTTTAAGTTCTATGCTAGAACAGCTTTTGAAAACCGTAGTAATAACAGGAAAAATTTGCTTTTCATGAACAATAATTATAACTCTTTTGCTCAGAATGTTTTCCTGTATATTAAATACTTGTCTTCAGTTTGATTTGTAGCAATTTTTTGATAATTCTGATTGACAGCTTTTATTGGAAAATATTTAGAAATTTTTGTAAATGGGATTTTGAACATCCATTCACCAATAGATTCTAAGTGTTCTTTTTTTTTTGGACAGGACTGATAATTGACCCAGAGCCACTTAACCCATTACCAAACGACAATATTTTAGACTGGTCCAAATTCAAAGCATTTGCAGACGACAAAGTAAAAGAGAATGAAAATTTGAAATTTGTTTTGTGAAGGGTAGAAAACATTGTGGGAAAAGGAGAAAATGCTGGTTACCAGCATTTTCTCCTTTTCCCACAATGTTTTCTAAAGGCTTCTTTCTCAGGGGCGTCAAAAGTGGGGATTGTGTGGTAATGGGTTAATCTTACTAAAGAAGTTGTTTGGTCTGCTTTACAGACATTTAAATACTGGACACTGCAAGACTGTTTAGTGCTTTGGTATGATAAATCAGGGCTCCAGTAGTTGACCCTTTCCCAAACAATCCCTGGTTTTAACGACCCTGAGGAAGAAGCCTTTTGAAAACATTGTAGGAAAAGGAGAAAATACTGGTAACCAACATTTCCTCAATTTCCCAGAATGTTTTCTACCCTTCCTAAATCAAATTTCAATTTTTGAGTCCCATTTATTTTGTCGTCTGAAAATGCTCTCAGTTTGGACTAGTCCAAACTTTGTTGTTTTGTAAACAGTTTAAAGGGTATCTGCTTAACCCATTACCACACAATCCCTGACGACCCTGAGAAAGAGGCCTTCAGAAAACATTGTGGGAAAAGGAGAAAATGCTGGAAATCAGCATTTTCTCCTTTTCCCACACAGTTTTCTACCCTTCACAAAACAAATTTCAAATTTTCAGTCACTTTTATTTTGTCGTCTGCAAATGCTAGTGATTCGGACAAACCTAAAATTTTGTAGTTTGGTAATGAGTTAAAACCACTTTGCACTTGCAAAAAAATAGGTTTTATGATTTGACTGACAATATAACCCGGAAACTCAATCTTTTAGAACTTTACACTTTACAAATACATTCCTTCACTTTCATGACCCTTACCAAGGGAAGTTTTAAAAAATAGTGTGCGAAAAGCAAAAACTGCTGGCAATTAGTATTTTCTCCTCACACCACAACATTTTGTCACATTCCAAAGATTAATCCTATCGGTTTATTTTGACATGTCATATGCAAAAGCTGTCTATCACAATTAAAAAACAATATCACTCTTCTTGAAAACATCTACCATTGTTTTCAACTGGTAACGATTAGCCCTTATCACACAATCCCCCATCTTCACGAGTCAAGGTTCCTATGACTACGTGAATCTTACCTTAGCAGATCCAACCCGATTTTGAGATTTCCACGATACGACCCCCAATTGGATGCTGGTTATTATCGCCCTTTACATCATATTTCTTATAGTCTATGAAATATCATTTTACAAACCGCTTACAAATACAATAATTCAACATGAAGCAATGACCACAAACATACTTCAACATTCCATGGTCAGGTGCTGAGATACAGCCTAAAACCTCTGATAATTGATTTGTCACACTGAAACTTTCTGTAAATATTGTTCGTTTATGTCTTTTTCAGTAATAAATCATTACAGATCCTGCACACATCCACAGAGGTATTCATGTTTAACTTGTAGTTATATTCTACTTTTATCAAAGATGAAATGCTATGAGCGATTTGATTTCGTGCAGTTAGAGCTAGCTCCAACCAAAGAAAATGCGTAATGGGAAAAAGTTGAAATCAAGCTTGATCCGCCAAGGGTAGAGTAGCATAGTGGATTGTCACAGTTGACTTGCAAAGAGGCACAATCCCTAGCTTTACCACCCTGATGACAAGGTGAAAAAATTGTGCTGCCTCCATGCATTTTCTCCTTTTCCCACACTGTTTTCTACAGTTTTACCTCTTTACCACACAATTCCCACTTTTAATGACCCTGAGAAAGAAGTCCTTTGAAAACATTGTGGGAAAAGGAGAAAATGCTGGTAACCAGCATTTTCTCCTTTTCCCACAAGGATTTCTACCCTTCCCAAAACAAATTTTAATTTTTCATCCACATTTATTTTGTCGTCTGCAAATGCTTTCTATTTGGACCAGTCTATAATTTTGTTGTTTGGTAAAGAGTTAAAGACAAATGTTGTTATTTGAACCACAATTTATTTGTTGTCTGCATTTGGACATGTCTAAAGTTTCCTCATCGGCTGAAGATATTGTGACATGCATGTACATATATGGTGACATGTATGATAATTAAATTAATCACAGAACAGAATATGTATAAACGTCATGTACAGATCACTCAAGATCCTTTTGTAGCTTTGATCATTTGGGCCAGCATATCCCATTGTTCTTGAGTCACTTCCCTCAGCTCATTGAACGATCCTGCTCTACTGTAATATTCTCCACCGTCTAGTTTTACCACCTGCAGAGGAAAAACAAAACCAAGTTTTGTATGTTTGGTTGTTCAACATTGTTCTTTGAGTTTCTTCACTAGTGATCATGCAATATCTTTTCAAAGCCACTGGCAGCTTTCCCTCATAGGGCTAAAACTACAGCTGTCACTGAATGTGACTTAATACCCCCGCCAGCACTTTGATAGAAGAAAGTGTCAAGTTCAAGGGGAGATAATTCCTCAACCAGGAAGAGTTGACACTTGGAAATTGCATCTTGCAAATCTTCAATTTAAGATCAATATATGTGTAAAGTTTCAATCCCATTGAAGGAAAAGTGCAGGAGGAGTTTGTGACACAAAATTTCTGGTATTTTGTACAGATGGACACATAGACGGACACACACAGACAGACAGGCTGATTCCAGTATACCCCCAAAAACAGTTGTTTTGAGGGGTATAATTCATCTTTGATTCATTTTAGAATAAGTTTTTTTATCCAAATCTTCTTGGGTTTACTATAACAATAAAATTTCAGACAAATTGAAAGCATTTGCAGACAACAAATTGGAAGTGACCAAAATGACAAAATTTGCCCTTGATAGAGTAGAAAACATCGTGGAAAAAAGGAGAAAATGCTGGTCACTAGCCGACCTGTCTGAATTGAAAGTATTTGCTGATGACAGTTTCATTGTGGCTCATATGAAATGATTTTCCTTTGAAAGGGAAGAAAACATTGTGGGAAAAGAAGAAAATGCTGGTTACAAGCTTTTTCTCCTTTTCCCAGTTTGTTTTCATAATCCTTCTCTTTCAGGGGTATTAACCCTTTACCCCATAAGACATTTCTATGGTATCTCTTATTGAGCCTACGTAACAGCAAGGATGAAGCTGTTTCTTATGTGTATATGACAACTTTTGTTACCATAGAAAACATTGTGGCAAAAGGTGAAATTGCTCGTCACGAGCAATTTCACCTTTTGCCACAATGTTTTCCAAAGGCTCCTACAAGCAATGCATAGAAATGAGTATCTATGGAGTAAAGGGTTATAAGTCGTCATTGTGTGGTAAAGGATTAATTGGCTGATATGACCTGTCAATCAATACTGGCAGAAAGGTCTATACTGATGACCTAGTCAACAGAATTAGCAAACACTTAAACAATTACCTCCCCGGTCATCCAGCTGCTGTAATCACTGACCATGTATGATACCAAGTTGGATAACTCCTGTGATTCACCTAGTCGACCAGTAGGCAAAACCTCTAACAATCGTTCTTCAAACTGTCCAGTTGGATCTAGTCTACTAAAGGCACCCTGTGAAGATATTTTAATAATTCAAAATAAATATTTACCTAACAACTAATTTTTCAGCTACCAAATCAAAAGCATTAGCAGTTGAAAAAAATACAGCCCATTAGCGGCCAAATGAAGAACACAGGTGTTAACCCATTACCACACAAAGTGATAATCCCTACTTTTGACGCCCCTGAGAAACAAGCCTTTAGAAAAAATTGTGGGATAAGGAGAAAATGCTGGTAACCAGCATTTTTTCCTTTTCCCACAATGTTTTCTATCCTTCACAAAACAAATTTCAAATTTTCAGTTACTTTTACTTTGTCCTCTGCAAATGCTTTCAATTTGGACCAGTCTAAAATATTGTTGTGTGGTAAAACGTTTAAATAATAACCATTTAAAAGTATGAAAACTATGGGGCCAGTCACGGAAAAAGGCACAATCCGTACATCAATTACAGAGCTCCATATAGAGGAAGTGATCTTGATTTCAAAATTGAAAATATTACTCGACGACCTCTTAACCCTATGTTATGGGTAATTATTAGAATTGTCTCATCAAGACTATTCTAATGAGTACCACAATATAGGGTTTGGAAGGGAAATAATGGATTTAGAATACTCTGACGCCCTCTTACTTGGAGGTCTGAATTAGATGAAAACAAATCTGAGATAGTGCGGGTCAATTTAAAATGATAGTTTAAAATTGATTGTATACTAAGGTAGAATGACCACTTTTCATACAGAATATAACATAAGAGGGACATGTTGACCCTGGTCAACCTGCACAATACACACTGTCTGACCAGAGTTGACATTTCACGCCGTTCCAAGATGGTCCCTTTTTGTGTGACGGGTCACATATTTTGAAAATATAAATCCATTATTATGTGGTCGATCAAAGTGTAACTTGCTGGCAGAAAAATGTATTTTCAAATCAGCCTAAAAGTGAATAAAAGATTGAGTTACCTGCAACTTTTATCCTAGTTCTGAAATAAATTTCCCTGCCAGTGACTATCACTTGTACCCAACATACAATAAAAGATTGTCATCTTGACAATAACCTTCATACTTTTAACTCTTTACCAAACGACAGAATTTTAGACTGGTCCAAATTGATAGCATTTGCAGGCAACAAAATAAATGTGTCTGGAAATTTGAAATTTCTTTTGGGAAGGGAAGAAAATATTGTGGGAAAAGGAGAAAATGCTGGTTACCAGCATTTTCTCCTTTTCCCACAATATTTTCAGAGGGCTTCTTTCTCAGGGTTGTTACAAATCGGGATTGTGTGGTAAAGGGTTAAAAGATACCATTAAAATAAAAATGCATTTAAACATCAACTTTGTTTACTTTTGGCCAATTTCTGTTATTTTAAATTAAGTATAAATAGTACTTGACAGAGTTTACAGTTGACAATTTAGAGCTGGTTACCAGCATTTTCTCCTTTTTGCCGCAATGTTTTCAGAGAGCTTCTTTCTCAGGGTCGTTAAAATTCGGGATTGTGTGGTATAGAGTTAAACAGCCACTTCATTTACTTTTGGCAGCTCTCAGTTACTGTAAATTAAGTATAAACTAGAGCTGTCCCTGAAAGTGACTTAATACCCCCACCATAAATTAACTGCCTACTGCGGATGGCCTTTTTGTACTTCGCAAAACATACTACAGTTAAACCTGTGTTAGAGACCACCTGTATTTAGAGACCACCTGCTTTAAGAGACCACTGTTCTGATATAACAACCCTTCTAACATTAACATAATATAACCTGTATTTAAAGACCACCTGCTGTAAGAGACCAATTTCAGTACTTACCTTTAGTGGTCTCTGAATACAGGTTGTACTGTACTTTTGAAACAAGGTTGTAAAAATTGTATCAAAAGGATAAATTCTTCTTACAGCAATTTCTCCTTTATGCCACTAATTGCTTATGTCTCCCATTGTACATATTGTTGATTTTTCCCAATGGCTTTTAACAGAGTTATTCAAAAAGGTCCTGTTTCTAAAGGTAACAAAGAAAAATTTAGTCTTCCCTTTACCATGAAAGTCCACCTTTTCACAACCCTGAAAGAGATGGCTTTTGAAGATATTGTGGGAAAAGGAGAAAATGCAGGTAACGAGCATTTTCTTCTTTTACGAAAATATCTTTGATCCAATTATAGGTAAGTTCCACCATTTGAGCCACCTTTAATCCTTTACCGCACAATCCCAACTTTTAATGACCCTGACAAAGGAGTCTTCTGAAAACATTGTGGGAAAAGAAGAAAATGCTGGTAACCAGCATTTTCTCTTTTTCCCACAATGATTTCTTCTCTTCCCAAAAGAAATTTCAAATTTTTAGTCAATTCTATTTTGTTGTCTGCAATGCTTTCAACTTGGACAAGTCTAAAATGTTGTTGTAGGGTAAAGAATTAATACATTGTCTGAAAATGCTTTGAATTTTGACAAGTCTACAATTTTGTTGTGTGGTAAACATTTAACTTTTAATGACTCTGAGGAGGAAGGCTATCGAAAACATTGTAGGAAAAGGAGAAAATCCTGGTAACCAGCATTTTCTCCTATTCCCAAAAAGTTTTCTATCCTATCAGGGGAAAATTGTGTCGTCTGCAATCGCTTTCAATTTGGATAGGTCCAAAACTTTGCAAAGTAGTAAAGAATTAAGTGAGTTATTCACAGGACAGCTTTTCAGAGAGGTGGCAAAAGGTGGAATAGCAATTTCAGTTAATTTTACCTTTGTTTTGATTGGTCCTGGTTGTATACAGTTGTATCTGATCCCATATCTGCCCCATTCACTGGCCAGTGATCTGAAATTATAATACTCAGTCAAACACTGATAAGCTACGACTTAAAATCATTTGTAAACATAATTTTCCTTGCAAGTAGCTTTTATAATCCTTCGAGATGCCATTTTTACATCCTTTACCACATACATGTACTAGTAATTACCGGTATGAGTTTTACCAACTCTGCAGAAGAATTTGTTTTCTCCTTTTCCAACGATGTTTTCTACCCAATCAATGATAGAAGATATGAACCTCATTTGTCATCTTCAATTGTTTTGGATCTGATCCAATACAACATTTTTTTTTATTGTAGCATGTGTTTTGGTCATTTCCAATATTTATTTTACTCATATACTGCCTAGCCCCATATTTAGTATCTAGCCTGTTGATGTCCGCTGATAACACTACACCTATAATTCTCAAGGGTGACTTGGGAAAAATTTGAATAAATCTTGGCATATTCTTTTGAGTATTCAACTATTCGATTGAAAGACCGACCAATTACTTCACCCTTTACTGAACTACAAAATTTTAGACTGGTCCAAATCGAAAGCACTTGCAGACAACAAAATAAACATACTCAAAAGTTGAAACTTGTTTCCAGCAGGGTAGAAAACATTGTGGGAAAAGGAGAAAATGCTGGTTACCAGCATTTTCTCCTTTTCCTGCCTTGTTATCAAAAGGCTTCTATGTTAAGAGTCGTAAAAACCAGGGATTGTTTGCTAAAGGGTTAATTACTAAAATTAGTAATAGATTCCATCCCAATTTTCTAACATACACCGTGATAGTCAAAGGGGTAGACGCTATTATCAAACAATATAAAAAGGTACATGTATTTCAAACACACTCTTTAGATATGACACCAGCCGATATAGCTCAGTAGGTAGAGCATAGGACTCGTGAACACAATGTGTCGGGTCACTACAGGTTGTGGGTTCAAATCCATGGTTCATACAGAATACAGACAGAAAAAATTAAGGATTTTTCAAGTGTTTTTAAAGGAATGAAGCCTAAAATTTAAGGCTATCGTAACACTATATCATTTCATAATTTCTTCTAGCATTAAGGTAACTATACATGTCAGAGAACTCAACCAACCATCATCTCTGTAAGAGTTACAATATCCATTATGCTGATCAGTAAATCACAGATCTTTGTATATTTGAAAGACAAAATTTAAGACCAGCCAGCACAGTAAGTGCTGGCTGGTCTTAAATTTTGTCTTTCGGTAACACAAAGATCTTGAATCATTATATGTTTGCAGTTCTACCACTATGTACAGCTCACTCGGGTAACAATTTCAAAGTGTTTCTCAAGAGTTTTCTTTAGTTTTTATGGGTTTTATAAGGCTCTCACTCATTTTCAAGGGTTTTATAAGGCAAAGATCACATTTAAGGGTTTTTCAAGACGTGTGCAAACCATGGAATCTAATGGTCTTTCAGGTGAGACATTAAACCGAAGTCCCATGTGATGGTGTTACACGCCGAGCATGTTAAAGAACCAGGAGAAGCTCTCAGTAGTTTCGACCTGTATCCTTGCACTATCCCCCATAACAACTAACCGTCTTCTGGGGCGTGGCTCAGATGGACAACCGGCAGCAATGATAAATAAACGGAAATAACCAACCAACTCTTTAGATACATCATATTTAGCTAAGAGGGTACAGATAACATCAAAGTCTTTGATTTGAGTTTCTGAGACAGCCTTTTTGTCGGAAGTTTCAATTTTTCTGAACTACTGTCAACAACTTCTTCCAAGTTACCAGTATTTTATTATTTAACCCTTTACCACACAATGACGACTTTTAACATCCCTGAGAATGAATCCTTTTGAAAACACTGTGAGAAAAGGAGAAAATGCTGATAACCAGCATTTTCTCCTTTTCCCACAATGTTTTTTTCACTCCATGAAAGAAAAGTTGCCCCTTTTGAACCACACTGAAATTGTCATCTGCAAATGCTCTCATTTCAGTCAAGGCTGAAATTTTGTCATCTGGTAAAGGGTTTACCTTTTAAAACACAAACTATGCAATCTTATTTCATGCTTTCTGGTAGTATATCAAGAAATAGCAGTGAAAATATTTTTCAATCTTATACTGGTACCACAAGTGAAAATACATGTACCGGTTTTCATGTTCTTGTTGCTTAGGTTAATTGCATGCGCCTCACAACCAGATGGAAATATGACATCATTTACCTTACATTTCTCGCGCTTGATACTGTAATATCGTAATATTGTAATGCGTTGCTATGCGGGAGGGGTACACAACGGGGAATAATGGAAAAAGTCTGTAATGGATTTTGATAAAGCTCCTCCTAGAAAGGGTTAAAAGCATGAAATAAGTAGAATATTTGTTTTATTTGGTAAAAGATCGAAATTCATGTCATCTCGTGAACACCATCGGTAATATTTTCACTCGTGGCTGTGCCACTCGTGAAAATATTACCGAAGCTGTCCATTCGATGAAATTTCGATCTTTCACCGAAAAAACAAAAATCCTCTATATCAAAGAATAAAATCTTTCTTTTTTGAAGTTTTGGGTAAGAATATAAACAACTCCGAAGCTTTACAGAAACTAGAAAAGATTTACTTAGCAAGAGCTTCCACTCCAGCCTTGGCTGCTGCACTTGGTGACACAAACCCTGATCCACTCATAGCATAGATTGTTGTAATAGCAAGAAACACACCACCTAGGTACGGAATATGACTGATCTGGTTAACTCCTTTACCACACGATAAAGTTTTAGACTGGTCCAATTTGAAAGCATTTGCTGACGACTATTCAAATGTCAATCAAAAATTGAAATTAGTTCTTAGAAAGGAAGAAAACATTATGGGAAAAGAAGAAAATGCTGGTTACCAGCATTTTCTTCTTTTCCCATAATGTTGTCAAAAGGTTTCTCTTTCAGGGTTGTAGTAAGTCGGGATTGTGTGGTAATGAGATAACCATTTACCACAAGACAAAATGTTGAACTTTTCCAAAACAAAAGCATTAAATTTTGCAGACAACAAATTTAATCCGTTAACAAATCAGCAAAAAAAGGAAAAGCACATTCTCTTGACTCTTTACCCCATAAGGCATTTCAGTGGTATCTGTAATTGACCCTAAATAACAGCAAGGTTGAAGCCAATTCTTATGTGTATATGTCACCTTTTGATAGCATAGAAAACATTGTGACAATAGGTGATATTCTACATGACAAATAAATGCTTTAATCTGTTTGTAACTTTCAAACTAATTCTAAAGGCCCATGAGGGCTTGAAATTCCTCTACTGGCAGTAACTTTGCAGTTTTGCCAGCAGACAGTAGTTCTACAGTGATTGGGTTGAAAGCAGAGTAAATGCACATTGTCTTTGGAGTATATACAATGTTTTTGATTCAATTTTTAGCATGATTCCTCAACCCACTATAGACACCCCCAACTCACTCTGACCTCCTCAAGCTCATCGGTAAAAGTCGAACGTTTTGACAAACATGCGACTTAAAAACAGATGGGGGGAGGGATGTTTCTGTAACTGGGCTTGAACCCACTATGACTGCATAAGTAGGCATGGTGAACTGGACAAAGAGTGAACAAATTAGAATACAATTTCTCAAACCATTTGTTTGGAATCCAGCCAAATTTGATAAGATTTCAGTGCGCAATGTATTAACTCTTTACCAAACAATCCCGACTTTTAACGACCCTAAGGATGGAGGCTTTCAAAAAATACTGTGGAAAAAGGAGAAAATGCTGGTAACCAGTATTTGCTCCTTTCCCCCTGAGTGTTTCCTACTCTATCAAAGAGTAAAATCATCATTACAACAGCATTTAATTTGTCGTCTGCAAATGCTTTCAATTTTGCGCTATCCAAAAATTTGTCGTTTGGTAAAGAGTTAAACAATCTCAACAAATGTCAAAGAAATGTGACTAATAACGAGGACTTTGTTGAGTGACTATGCTAAGCCATCGAGTGGCTGCTTTTCCTAAACTGATTACTACATTTTATTCTCTATTAAAGAATTCAGTAACTTGATGTACCAAATGATTTTTGAAACTTTCAAAAGAACTGGATAAAAAATGTGGACTTTATTTCCTGGTTACCAGCATTTTCACCTTTTCCTACAATATTTTCCAAAGTCCTTTGAAGTTGTTAAAACTCAGAATTGTGTGGTGAAGAGTTAAAAGGGATGTTTTTAAAATTTCTCTGTTGCAAATCTTTTTCAAAATAATTTTGGTGACTTGTTGATTTTAAAGTATTAACTCTTTACCAAATGACAAAATTTTGAACCGGTCCAAGAATTTGCAGATGACAAAATTAATGTGAATCAAGAACTGAAAATTGATTTGGAAAGGGTAGAAAACATTGTGGGAAAAGGAGAAAATGCTGGTTACCAGCATTTTCTCCTTTTCCTACAATGTTTTCAAAGGCTTTCTTGCTCAGGGTTGTCAAAGTCGGGATTGTGTGGTAAAGAGTAAAATGCTGTTTTCAACATAATTTTAGTTACATTGCAGCAGCCAGTGCACCTATCCATGCTTTCCTGGAGTCTCTTTTACCAGTACTTCGCACAATTTTCTTTCCAAGCCAATGGCTGTTTTCCCATATAACCATCGATGAAACAATGCGCCAGCAGTGGGAAAGAAATGAATCCTGTCACAATGACTATCATCAATCCTTCTTGAGAAATTGGCAAAGCCAAGGATCAAACCGAACCCACCACCCCATGTTTTAAAGTCCTACATGCTACCGACTGAGCTACCGAGGCTCGGCCAAAAATAATTTAGGAAGTGACATGTTACATCCTAGCAATACAGTATTCTATTTACCTTTTTTCTCCTCAATCATTCTTTTGCCAAATTCAAACGTCACATTGGCAGTTCCATTTAGCACAATATCAACCACAGTTTTCCATGCATTGGATGACAATCTTTCTGTTGGGGATATAAAATTGCCCGCAGCATTGTTGATAACAATGTGAGGAAGACCAAATTTCTCCACGCATTTGTCTGCTGCGGCTTTAATTGCACCAGGATCTCTCACGTCTGCTTGCACTGCCAAAACCTGAAAATTTGTTGTACAAATCAACTCTTTACCAGACAACAAAACCTTACTCTGGTCCAATATCATATCATTTACTAACAAATCTCTGTCTTTGTGAAGGAAGAAACATTGACTGAAAAGAAAGAATTGCAAGGTTACCAGCATTTTCTCCTTTTACTTTAACTCTTTACCAAACAACAAATTTTTGGACTGCACAAAATTCAAAGCATCTGCAGAAAACATTAAATACATAATATGCATCTTCGCAAGCCAAGACTGACGATTCACTACGTAAATCTACCCTTGGCGGATTGAGCTTGATTTTTACATTCACCCGATACGCTTTTTCATTGGATGCAGCCAGCTCTACCTGCAACGAATGAAATCACTTGTAGCATTTCATCTTTGATAAAAATAGAACAAGGTCTCTACCTTTCGAATAGAAGGTAAACATGGAAACCCACATGGATATCTGCTTATGGCTTCATGTGTATTCATAAGCGGTTTGTAAAACGATATTTCATTTAATTTTAGAAATATGATGTAAAGGGGGATAATAACCAACATCCAATAGAGAGCGCATTGCAGGAATCTCGAAATTGGGCTCAATCAGCCAAAGTAAGATCCACGTAGTGATTGTAAACTTGGCTCGCGAAGATGGGTAATATGATGATTTCTGACGTTGATAGGGTAGAAAATACCAACATTTTCTCCTTTTCCCATAATGTTTTTTATCAGCCTCTTTAAAAAGTCATTAAAAGCTCAGATTGTGTGGTAAACTGTTAATGTTTAAAAAATTTTATTCCAAAAGGAGATCTCTTTACCACACAATCCTGACTTTTAACGACCCTGACAAAAAAAAAAAACATTTGAAAACATTGTAGGAAAGGAGAAAATGCTGGTAACCAGAATTTTCTCCTTTCCCCACAATGTTCTTCCCTTCCCAAACCAAATTTTATTTTTTCAGTCAGAGTTTTATTTTTTCAGTCAGAGTTATTTTGTCATCTGCAAATGCTTTCAATTTGGACCAGTCAATAAAAATGTACCTCATTGCCAGTTGTGTTTTGGATTTCCTCTGCTGTTCCTTTTATCACATCTACTTTTCTGTAAAAAAAGAAAGAATAACTTGAATGAGTATATTTCGTACACAAGAGCCTTAGATGGGGCTAACATTCTCACCTGAAAATATTCAACATTCATTGTACTAAAAGACCTAACTCCTACAGATAAGCTAATTTTTGCCTGCAGAAAAGCATTCTGAAATTCTATAGTAAACCATGGTACATCTCATCTTCGCAAGCCAAGGGTGATGATCCACTACGCTACTCTACCCTTGGTGGATCAAGCTTGATTTTTACATTCTTGCGATACGCATTTTCATTGGTTGCAGCCAGCTCTAACTGCACAAATCAAGTCGCTTATCTTTGATAAAAATAGAACAAGGTCGTGACCTTTCGAATAAAAAAAGAAAGTAAACATGGGTACCTCCATGGATTTGTGCATGATATGTAATGATTCATTACCGAAAAAACATCGACAAACAATATTTACAGAAAGGTTCCGTATGACCCATAAATTATCAGAGGTTTTAGGCTATATCCCAGCACCTGAAGATGGAATGTTGAAGTATGTTTGTGGTTATTGCTTCATGTTGAATTATTGTATTCTTAAGCAGTTTGTGAAACGATATTTTATTGGCTATCAGAAATGAGATGTAAAGGGGGATAATAACAAAGCATCTGATGGAGGAGTATTCTGGGAATATAGAAATCGGGCTCGATCTGCCAAGGTAAGACCCATGAAGTGATCATAACCTTGGCTACCTTCAGTCTGAAGGTGTCTGCTCCGTTGCTATTTTTGTGACTGGTCTTCGCATTCACCTTCATATCAGCCATTCATTAAATATGTCTGGAAAAAATACGATTTTACCCGCATCTTTTCGAACGGCTCTATGCGACAAAATTTCTAATGACAGCTAATAAAATGGGCATGGGTCGTTAGATAAATGATTAATCTTTACAAAAAATCTGGTGTTAGTTAATATCCAACTCTTACCTTTATGCAAATCTGTACTTTTCAACGTAAATAACCGTTGACCTACTTCACCAGAAATCAAAACATGGTGATCTTTTCAATAAGCATGTCTCGGCAGAAATCGCAGTATCTCTGACACGCTACAGGATGGTTAGTTGCGAATTTTGCAGTAAACAAACGCACCTTGATCAAACTTGGCTGTATAGGGTTAGGGAACCAGACTGTACAAAATTCAAATTCCGTTGAGTGCGCATGCCTGACTAACGGAAGTCGCCGTGTCAGTTGTTTACAAATTACGCTGGATTTATTTACGTTGGGAAAAAAGGTAAATTCCCATTGATTTAATTGGTATTTTGCAGCATATTTTGTGTGCTCTTAAAGATAAATCATTTATCTAACGATCCATCCCCATTTTATTAGCTGTCATTGGAAATTTTGTCGCATTGAGCCGTTCGAAAAGATGCGGGTAAAATCGGTTTTTTTTCAGACGTATTTAATGAATGGCTGATATGAAGGTGAATGCGAAGACCAGCCACAAAAATAGCATCGGAGCAGACACCTTCAGACTGAAGGTAAACCTTGGCTTGTGAATATGGGTTCAGCTCCATTGGGTGATGGTACTTGGGGCTTTGTGTAATGTTGTAATCCTTTATCACACAATTTCATCATTTGCACAGCTTATAATTTGATGTTAAAAAAAAAAAACACACACACACACTTTGAAATATGGAAAATCTAAACTTTCTCATTATTAACTCATTGCAAACGACAAAATTTTAGATTTGTCCAAATCGACAGCACTTGCAGACGACAAAATAAAAGTTACTGAAAAATTGAAATCGTTTTTGTAACGGGTAGAAAACATTTTGGGAAAATGCTGGTTACCAGCATTTTCCCACAATGTTTTCTATAGGCTTATTTCTCAGGGGCGTCAAAAGTAGGGATTGTGTGGTAATGGGTTAACTTAAATTCCAACTCTCAATGGATAGAGGAAAAGAGCATTTGATAATTTTATCAGAAAATGAGAAACTACTGGTCACCAGCATTTTCTCCTTTTCCCACAATGTTTGCCATCTTGGTAAATACAAATTCTATCATTTGACTCATATTTGATTCGCTGTCTGCCAGATCATTAATGTTGGTGATAATCTGAAATTTCTTTGTCTAGTACAGTTAACCCATTACCACACAATCCCTACTTGTGACACCCCTGAGAAAGAAGCCTTTTGAAAACACTGTGTGAAAAGGAGATAATGCTGGTAACCAGCATTTTCTCCTTTTCCCACAGTGTTTTCTACCCTTCGCAGATCAAATTTCAATTTTTCAGTCACCTTTATTTTGTCGTCTGCAAATGCTTTGAATTTGGACCAGTCTAAATTCTTCTCGTGTGGTAATGGGTTAAACAGTTTTATAATGAGTTGATAATACCTGCTGCTGATGACAACTTTGGCTCCAAGTTTTGATAGAGTTGTTGCCATGCCCTTTCCCAGGCCCGTCCCACCACCAGTGATAAAGGCTACTTTTCCATTAAAACATCCATCAGGTAACATAGGAGCATTTACCGCAGGAAAGTATTTTGAATGATCCTTGGTGCTGTATGGTCTGTGACATGATATTACCTGTACAAGAATGAAATTCATCACATTGGGCCTGGATTTGTTTGTATTTGATTTTAACCCTGTTATAACACCTTAGGTCATAACACTGCTATGGGAGACCACTCCTTCATGCATGGCTTCATCCAATGAAATACAATACCTAGTAACTGTGTTAACCCTTTACCACACAATACCGACTTTTAACAACCTTAAGAAAGAATGCTTTGGGAAACATTGTGGGAAAAGGAGAAAATGCTGGTAACCAGTAAGGTTAAGGTGTTAACCTTTTGCCCAGGCATTCTAGGTTCGAATCCTGCCCAGTCCTCGTTTTCTACCCAATCATGCTCATTTGTACCAATTTTGAATTGTCATCTGAGGATGTTTTGAATTTGAATGAGTCTACACTTAGTCATTTTGGGTAAGGATTAAGCAACACACATTATGGTTAGTGCCTGGATGAGTGACCAGACCATTGCACATTATTGTTTCTACAGAAACAAAGTAGATCTAGTCATAATTATGTCCATAAAAATGGAAAAATTTGCATAAACAATAACTAAAATGTATTTTGAAATACAATCCGTTATTTTCAGCCATTTTCCTTATTTCCACCAATAATTCTTGATGATTGGTGTTTATTTCTGTTTATTTATCATCACTGCTGGTTGCCCATCCGAGTGACACCCCCAGAAGACGGTTGGTTGTTATGGGGGGTGGTGCAAGGATACAGATCGAAACTACTGAGAGCTTTGCCTGGTTCTTTAACATGCTCAGCGTATAGCAGGACTTCGGTTTAATGTCTCATCGGAAAGACTTAGTAACTTTAGTTGGCCAGCCAAGGATTCAAACCCACAACCTGTAGTGACCCGAAACATTGTGTTCACGAGTCCTACGCTCTACCTACTTAGCTGTATCTGCTGGTAATTCTTGATGAATGTTTGGTAACCACTAATTTACACAGGTTATTATACAGAAGGGTGATATCTTGTGACACAGAGAGTGACATCAAAATATTATCTTTGTATCAGTTGATATTAATAACCAGAAAGACAGTCAATAACAGATTCAAAGTAAAGGTTCATTTACAGTAAGGGGTCGGTAATACCCTTAACTCTTTACCAAACAACTAAATTTTGGACTTGTCCAGATCAAAAGCATTTCGAGGGCTCAACGCAAAACTATTCTAACTATGTTTTGACAAATTTTTCAGGAGAGGGAAAAAACTGATTCATTTTTCTTGTAATGGCTTTTTTAAACCATTTTATCCACCAACATATCTGAAAGCATTTAGGAAACAACAAGTAGTTGAAAGTTTTAATAAAAGATAATGTATTTTGATTTTATAGCACATTTTTCAACTTAGAATACCGTAATTTGCTTAAATTTTGGGACAGCAAAAAATAATTAATTTTTTTCGTGTCCCAATACTTTGGTCTACAAAAAATAATTATTCTGTCAGCTGTCCCAAAACTTATGGTCAAACAAGACGGTCTGTCAAAGTGAAAGTCACTCACCGCTAACACGTCGAATATTGCCGACGTTGAAATATTGCAACGTGATTGATGTCAGGTTTGCAGGTTGGTCTATTTTTAGACTGACTGGAATTCCACCGATCAGTTTGAGCACTAAGAGCTCGTGATTTTCCTTGATTATGAACTTTTCACTCTTTTTTGTTTGCATCTTGGGATATCAATAAAGATGTTATTTTGCGTTTGTAGAAAAAATTCACAACATATTTTACCTGCTTACATGTACGCGAGGTGAACAACGTTTACTGCACTCTTGACAAGAACCTGCTCGGACCGTTCTCAAATTTGATTGGTTCGTCGATCTTCGATAAACCTTGGGTAAAACTGTGTACCTAGATTTCTATTTATAAACAACAAACTCGATTGACCGTAAAATACACGCGTGTCAACTCTGTTAACGTCTGATGTACACACATGTTATACATGTTATGGATCTTGGATAGAAGTTTATCACACCCTTTTTACAGTTACGTCGGATTTCTTTTCGAATTGGGGTTTACTCTCGACAATCAGGTGATCGGGTTTTTCGTCTTGGATCGTGTAATTCCCATTGAAATGGGGAGAGTTGGGAAGCATGCTTACGACGTTGCGAGCGTAAAAATAAAACTACGAGAAATAAATATTTGTAAAGGGTAGGCCTATCAACGGATTGAAAAAAGAAAATTAAATAAGATATTCACTGTCCCAATTCTTTGGAACAAAAAATTACCGATCTTGCTTTGCAATTTTTAGTATGTCCCAAATCTTTGGGTCATGAAAAATAATTATTTTCGTGATTTTTGATGGTGTCCCAATTCTTTGGGTGTCCCAAAATATACGCAAATTACGGTAGTTTTGCGCTTGAAATCATGAAAATAGTATTGGATTTGTTTTGCAAGACTATTCTATCTTAAGTTAGAATAGTTTTGCAATACAAAATCAAACAAAACACCAAATTAGGTGATGGCAAAACTATTCCAACTTAAATTTTCAGTAGTTCTGGGCTTCTTTTCTGATGATTCATAGGTCTATACTTTGATGTTTGAGGTGATATGACAATACTGCATGTATGACAAGTCTGTCTTAACTGTAAAATTATAAAACATACTATTTTCACAAATGGAACACATACATGCTTTGTTTGAAACTTTAGCAAATGTAGATTTTCAAAGCACTCTAATCACAACAGTTTCAAAAAAAAAATATCTATAACGGTAACGAGAAAAATACTTTGTCATATAGTACTTTTCTTAAAATATTATGTAGTTGATATTTTCCACTCAGCCAGTCAGATTTTGGGAATCGTGATCACCGCCCCCCCCCCCCCCCCCCCCCCCCCCATGATTGTTACCAAACATGATAAACAGATGACAAAAGGATGAAATTCGTTGTTTTATAGTCATAGTTGGTAAATCTTATGTGTATAATTGTGAGCAGTAAAAGTTGTTCCACCTGTATTGTCAAATTGTCCCATAGTCATCCTGCTGGTATGACAGAAAATGAAATACCAGTTGGACTCTTTGAAAGACCATATTTGCGGATGGATATTAAATCATTATATTTCCCACTAATGACTGAGGTGCTTGATCATCAGAAAGCTGTTTTAAATTGCTTTTTTGGACTCACAACAGACTGGATTATTCTAAGACACTACACCAAGTGAATGTTTTAGGTGGGGCTATACTGTAAAACAATATTACCAGATATTCAAATCTTTATGATTTATACAGAGTGTTCTGAGCTCTTCCTAGAAAAGCTTTTGCTTTTATGTATCAACAATGTAAGAATTTAACATGATGGCTTTTTATTATTCCTTTCTTTTAAAGATTTCAGAAATCTGAAACATCTATCATAACAAGATGGTTATGGTCTCATGTGTAACATAGCATAAACTGCTCAAACTGAGCTATTATGATCACCCAAAGTTAGTTGCTTGTCATCATTTTCAAAGAACAGGGATCAAATTCCATTATCTCCCCTATATTTGGGAGCAATAGGTTACTGGAAGGTCTGGGCAGTGCCACCTGAATGTGATCAATATTACCAAAAATTACAAGCTAACTCAAGAAATCACCCAAAAGCAGAGGCATAAACAGCACCAGTGATAGTATAAAGATTGTTCAAATGATCAAAATCAAAATTAAATTGATCTATTATTTTAAAGTGAGGGAGGCAATAAATTGTAGATACACAAAGAGAAATGTAAAGATGCCCTTGTCTTGAACCAGAAAGCCTAGATGTACAATGTTTTGTACATGGCAAATTTTAATGCTTGTGGTAAACTACACAGTTCAAAGTGAGTCTTTAGAGGTAGACATGGTACTGCCCTATGGTCAAATGTTTTAGAAAGAGTCTATGAATTATCTTTTCTGAAACCATAAAAAACTGTTGAGCTGATATTTGAGTTAATAATTTTTATTAGCAGTATTGTCAAATAGTATTATTTGAGTGTTGTCCAAAGTCTGTGCATGGGGAGAGCTACACATTTTGAATAAGTGTTCCTTTTGGGGAAAGTTACTCTAACACTTTGCTGAAACCAAGAAGCCTAGTTAGTTCATATAAGTCCTGTTATATCATCTTACTATCCTCAAATTATATTATCCAAAATAATTCCAAGGATGACCTGGTCCTGGATTCAGTTGTTTAAGATAGAGTTCAGTATTCAAAAACTTAGGTACCTTGTCCCTAACCACCAGACCTACAGCTTTGATACATGTATGTAGCAGTATGTAGCATGTCTTTGGTGGCCCTCTACCAAACATTGTCATAATGTAGAACCCTTGATGCAGAATGCAGTAGAAAACAATCATCTACTTTTCCAATTACAGTTTTCTATCCTTTCACAGACATTATCCAATCAAGAGAACCACATTTAATAAGTCATCTGTAAATGCTCTCAGTCAGAGGTATGTTGTATGGTAATTCAAAAACAGTCCTAACATAAGAGTCCTGTCTTCTAGATTTGTTGTAGCCTGTTTCTTGTCATGGAATCATAAAGTCCGTACTTACAGTGTAATATGTGTATGACTTGTATCATTGTCAAATGTCAGATGATCAAAATTGCGCAAGTTGTGTCCGATTAGGTCAAATACGAGCACCTTCCAGTCCCAGCCTTTTGGTGATCACATGTTTAATTATTCATAATGGGTCCACCTTCAGCAGTTGACTATATTCAAGTCAAGCTTTTGAAACCTATACATACCATCATCATGAAACGATAGATTTGAATGCTGCCCATGAAAATGTTGCAATTTTCAAATTAGCTCCTATAAACTCAGCTAATTGATGCATTACCATCCAGGTTTTCTTGTTTAGGTCTACTTAACTGAATTTTGCTTTATCAGTATCTAAAAAGAATGCCAGTGCTAATTTAGCCCAAAACTGTGCTAGTCAGTGTGCCAAGTTTCTTTTAAACAAATTTACATCATTTTAGATACAAGCATCACCTCAAGTAATTTTTTGGTTATCCAATTTTTTTTCAACATAATCTGAAGGAAAGAACTGAAAAGTACCTAACCTTATTGAATACTTTAACATTTTTTGTAAAATTATATTTTGTAATAAAAGAGAATACAGGAAGCTTAAACAATGTTAAGTTTTGTTCCTCATAGACCTTTTGAGTTGTCCCGCACTATTAGAGATTCAAATTCAGCTACAAAGGTCATGTATATATTATTTGAAATATATGTGATTGGCATCAAATTTAAGCAATTAAGGATAAAAAATAATTTTGGCAATAACATTCTTAAGAGTTGATGTATATTTGTAAAATATACTAGAAAGTGGATATTAGTATTTATTTGATGATTTTCTTCAGAAAATTTTTGTGTGTTAATATTCATATAATTATAAGCCAATTGTGTCAATCTATAGTGACCATCAAATCAAATGTTTCAAAGATTTTAAATAAACATTTCAGGTGGGAATAAATTTATACAGGGATTTCAGTTGCATTGGTCTAATGGATTCAACTAATTAAATTTATAAAACATCATTAAAAATACCAGCTGCAGAGCAGAATCAATGACTGCTAACATAGTTAATTATGAAATTACAGCATGGTGTGAAAATGCAAAGACTAAGAATAGTCTGCGCATGCAGAAAGTTTGATCTGAGACATCTGAGCTCACAAACTGGTTCCTTTCTAACCAGACAAGAGTGTGGCCCACTTACCGGTATATTCATCTTGTCATTGCTTTTGCCACATTTTGACAACGAAAGATTTAGTAGTTTTCCAAACTTTTAAGTGATGTTCAAGGGCCATATTAACCCATTACCACACAATCCCTACTTTTGACGCCCCTGAGAAAGAAGCCTTTTGAAAACACTGTAGGAAAAGGAGAAAATGCTGGTAACCAGCATTTTCTCCTTTTCCCACAGTGTTTTCTACCCTTCCCAGAACCAATTTCAATTTTTCAGTCACCTTTATATTGTCGTCTGCAAATGCTTTCATTGTGAACCAGTCTAAAATGTTGTCGTGTGGTAAAGAGTTAATAAATGTAGCTTCAAATAAACACAATAATGAAAGGCAGCATAGAGGTGACTGCAATGATCTTTGAAACAAGATGTATCAGGATTATGGAAAACAATACCAAACAGCAAAGATACTTGTTCAAGGCCCGAGTTTATGTTGAAATAACTGGTGTAACATTTAACATTGATTGTATGGTGAATTGATTAGCAAGATGAATAAAAAGGAGTCAAACACATCTAGTAGAGGATCTTTACCTAATGTTGATCATAAAATTAATCTTATAGTAATGCAAAATGGCCACTTCATTAAATAAGTTTAAGTCAAAGCAAAGAGTATCAAAGTGTACAACTTTTCTCCATTATTTGTTAAATCTTTCTCACCAAAGGCTTAGATAAAGGTCAGGTAGAATTAGCTACACAGTTTAAGAAAAGTATTATGAAATCAGAAGCAAGATTTCAGATGTAATCAAAACCTAAAAATGAAGATAGAATAGTTTTGCAGTTTGAATTTGAACGTTTCATGCTGGATTTTAGAGCAAAACTATGCTAACTTGAGTTAGAATAGTTTTGCATGAAGAATATCCCGATTTGGAGATGGAATATCTTTTAAAAAATTAAATATCTCCAAAACTACTTGGAGTACCACTGCAATATTTTAACATAACGTGTATCGTACCATTTTAATCCAATAAATGCAAAAAAACAATTTTTGACAAAAAGTGAGTTAGAATAGTTTTGCGTTGAGCCCTCGATTTGCAGACGACAAAATAAAGGCGACTCTAAAATTGCAACTTGACTTTAGAACAGTAGAAAACATTGTGGGAAAAGGAGAAATGCTGGTTACCAGCATTTTCTCCTTTTCCCACAATTTTTTCCGAAGGCTTCTTCCTCTGGATCGTGAAAACCAGGGATTGTTTGGTAGCTAAAAGGTTAAGTTCCGTGACAGAGCTTCAGTTCTTGAGCCACAGCTGATAAAAAAGTAAGGCTGAAAATACATGCAGATCTAAGTCAATGGGGATTTGGACATTGATAAATGATTATGGCCACAAATTAGACTCTGCAAATAAAACTTTGAGAACAAAGATCTACCGGTATCCTCTGGAAATATAGCGACAAGGTCATTATGTATATCGAACTACATTATGACCTCATTGTAGACGTGTGACGGTCATTGTTTTATCAAAACAAATGATGTTGATGTTTCTGAAAAGAACTGGTTAAAAGAAAGTCTGGTGAACGATAATTCGATGTATTTCTTTACTGTTACTGTTAAGCAGACGACAAAATTTTTAACTCGACCACATTGATGATTGACCGTAGTTGCAGACGATGCAACATGACTCGAATACTCCGATTTATAGGTTCTTTTTTCTTGAAATGAGAAAAATAAAAACTTTAGACTTTTCATGCACTGTGTTGTATTCAAAAGCATTCTTCAGGGTGGTGGAAATACAGAACGGTAAGGGTGGTTGGTGAAAATTTATTAACGTAATGTTCACCATTAGCAGACGCACTAACCAAACACTCCTAAACTGACAACTAGCAATATTGTCACCTCACCAATATTTGTACATAAATTCTTCATATACCTTGATTGTTTCCTGTAAAATTCTACCACATGATAACCCTATCTTTGACACTGACATTTTCTTTTCGTTTGGCAGAATGCAGACACCAGCAGAGTGTTTTTAAAAATTCGGTCTTTTTTGTTGACAGCGCTCGATTGGACACCTAACTTTGTGCTCTAATTTAATCGAACAAATCAGGTTGGAAATAGTGTAAGAAATTTTATGAAGGTAACTGACTTTAACAACAGACAAAGTCAGGTCATTAAAGCTTACATTCAGTTATTTGGCCACTAGCTTCAAACCCCCTCCCCTCAAACAATATTGGTTTCCCAATATATATTGAATTCAACCATTGATTTTGACATTTCAATGCCTTTTGGCAAGAGAAAAACATGTCATAAAGGTCTCTCTCCCACATAACAGATCTTAGACTCTTCCAAATTCAATATGTTTGCACAGTTTTCTAAAGGCTTCTTTCTCAGGGTTGTCAAAAGTAGGGATTGTGTGGTAATGGGTGAACTCTTTACCAAACAACAATTGGTTGGTTGTATTGGGGTTTAATGCCACTTTAACAGCTAAGGTCATATCATGGCAACCAGTACTAAAACAACTTTTCTTTCCAAAACCACCATCTACTTTTCTCACATGCTTCTGCAGAGGGGAGAGGCGAAAATACGCCGGAAAGAAAAGTCGCCTCAACCGGGGATCAAACTCACAACCATCAGGTCATGAGTCTGACATTGAGCCACCCAGGCGGGGCATCAAACAACAAAATTCCAGTCTTGTACAAATTGAAATCATTTCAGAAGACAAAAAAAATGTAACTCAAAAATTGAATCTTGACTCTAGAAGAGTAGAAAACATTGTGGGAAAAGGAGAAAATGCTGGTTACCAGCATTTTCTACTTTTCCCACAATGTTTTAATGAGTTCTACAAATTGAGTTAAGAGCTGGGATTCAATCTCAACAATCTTGGATAAGAAGCCCTATATGTAATACACTAAGGAACTTCATTCTGCAACTTTTAGTATTGGCAGATGACTCGGTATCTAAACTCGCCATAAATGTGACAAAACTACTTTTGAAAAGGGCTAAACTTTTTCCAAACTATCCAAACTTTTGTCGACCATGTTGATTGACTGATTGACAGATAGACTGTGACTGATTGATTGATTGGTGTTTTACGCTGATTTCAACATTATTTCAGTCAACTGCCTGCCCCTGTCGAATGGGTCCCTTTTCTGATGGTTAATGATTTATTGAATTTGAAGGAGATATCTTCAGTAATGACAGAGATATTATAACAAGAGGGCCATGATGGCCCTGTATCGCTCCACTGGCTCTTTAACCCTTTACCACAAAAATTAAAATGTTCATGACCCTGAAAAAGAGGGCCTTTGAAAACAGTGAACACTGTTAGGCAATACAAGCAGGTCAATTCATTGGCATGAAAGGTAAAGTTCTTGGAAAAAAACCTAAATGATAGAAATCTTATTCTGGATTTAATATTTCAATCACTCTCCCTGAAAACAGAATATTTTCTATCAAAAAACTTAATATCTAGCACCAGTCATGTATCACTGCAGTTTGATAATCAAGGGAGGTAAATAGTAACAAACTTCATCCTATACAAAAAGTTATTTCCCTTGATTAATGTTTAAATTGAAATGGCTATCTTTTGAAGCCCATGATAAACTTGTGATCCCTGGAATGGAGCCAATTTTGACCCAAGGCCTATAATATGAAGAAACTTGTCAAAGGTTCATTAGATAAAGCTACATGCCAAATTCAGTAGCCCTGGGCCTTGTGGTTTCAGAGATTTTTAAAAGTGTTTTTTTTTTCTAGTTTTGTTGCCATGGTAACCAGAGTTTTTGGCAGAACCAAATTCTTTAAAGAAATTCAGAAAAGGTGCATGGCAAGATCATTTCTGTGAAGTTTCATCAAATTTGGATGGGTAGTTTCAGAGAAGATGTTTGAAATAAAAGTTAACGCATACACGCATGGACCGACGGACGCACACATGCACAACTGACACCGGGCCATGACATAAGCCTACTGGCCTTCAGCCAGTGGAGCTAAAAATGTCAAATTTTGCATGTGGCAGATGATACCGTCTTGGTGTGTGACAATACCTCAACATTTTCTTCAAAAGCAGCAGAGCTGAAGGGTGCTGAAAGAGGGGAAAATGCTGTTAATAACAGCTTGCAAAGAGGCGCATATATGTTCGAAGGGGCTTGTCAGTGAAATGGATTTAAATCTAGAATGCCTGCAGATATCCAAATACTAAAAGTGAGATCCACAACTACACATCATAGAGATTCATTGCAGTAAGTTTGAACATATTCAAATGGAAACTATAGGAGACACAAGAAATTGCAAATGGATGGAGGAACGGATGACCATGACCATAACATTACACAGCACATTGGGCATATAAAAAGCATTATTTCATTTTGCCACAAAATTTTCCGCTCCTGTCACCGACAAATTGCATCAGTTGAGCCACATATTTTTGGTCTGCAAAAGCCTTGAGGTTCGGGCAAAACTAGTTGAGTAGCCATCATCAGGGCCCGTATTCACCAAACATTTTTGAGAATATTCTTAGTCTTATTCTCCAAGGTTTTCTACATTTGTAAGTAACACAGCTTCTGATTGGCTAAACCAAATGGTTTAGCCAATCAGAAGTTGTGTTACTTACAAATGTAGAAAATTCTGGAGAACAAGACAAAGAATGTTCTTAAGAATGGTTGGTGAATATGGGTCCTGAACTCCTACAGGGAAAGAAGTCAGTCGTAACTACTTGGCAATGAACAAAGGAGACTGAGGAGAGCCTTCTGAAAGACTGACCAAGACAGAGTGACTCTGACATTGCCTTATGTGTCAAGAGGTGCCGCTGGCATTAAAAAATCAGTGGAAATTTGTTGTTTTGTAAATAGTTGAACTGCAACAGATGGATCAATGTGGCACATATTAATTTTAGACAGATGAAAATGAAGTACAAGAGTGACCTTCTAGAGAAACAGACAGATGAAAAGAAGTGCAAGACCTTCTCCTAATTTTTTCTAAAGCTGTCAACTGTAGGTAACAATCACAGGTATTTGAGAAATATTTCTTAACATTTAACTCTGTCCCAAAGGACAAACGTTTAGCCTTGTCCAAATTGAAAGCATTTGCAGACAATTTCAATGTGGTTAATATAGTGCAATTTTTCTTTTGACAGGGGATAAAACATAGAGAGAAAGGGAGATAATGCTGGTTACCAGCATTTTCTCCTTTTCTCAAATGTTTTCAAAAGCCTTATTCCTCAGGGTCAGATGGGCAGACAGACAGACCGAAACAGACAGACAGTCTGACAGACACACAAACAGACAGGGCAATAACATAATAATTATATCTCTTCAGGTGTATAATAGGGAGAAAGCAGCTTGTAACTAACATTTTCTTTTTCCTGCAGGGTTCCTGCAGGGTTTTCTACATTTTGGGGAACAAATGTCATCACCAGAAATATATAATGTACAGGAATAAACTTTTGCTTACGGTAAATAGCAGAGCGCTGGGAAAAAAGGCAAGAAAGTGAACCGTCTATCTGTCTAGTTTCTGTGTAATCACAATAATTTCTATTTATTGAATCACAGCCGTGAGTACATATATATACATACACATACATTAATTCTCATGTCAAACCGTTTTTGAGGTATAAAAGCATATTGATATAAGTTTGGAGTAACCATTTTTCTTTTTTGTGTTAACTTGTATATAAGTTAACATGTGGATAATACAATTTGAAAAACATACTCATTCCATGGAACAGTCTTTCTCTGCAATTTTTTTTCAACAGCAGTCATCTACATGTGTAACACATACACATTTATTTGAGCAATGTGCCTGGAAATGGGGGTTTCATGTATTTCCTTAACCCTTAACCAAACAATCCCTGGTATTTACGACCAAGAGGAAGAAGCCTTCAGAAAACATTGTGGGAAAAGGAGAAAATGCTGGTAACCAGCATTTTCTCCTTTTCCCACAATGTTTTCAACTCTTCTAAAGTCAAGTTTCAATTTTTGAGTCACATTTATTTTGTCGTCTGAAATTGCTTTCAATTTGGACAAGTCTAAATTTTGGTCGTTTGGTTAAGAGTTAATTATGGATTAAAAAAAAAACTATGTCTAACAACTGGCAGAAGGTAAAATGACCCTCTGACATGCAAAAAATCAAATAACTCTTTACCAAACAATGAAATTTTAGACTTGATCAAATTGAGAGCATTTGCAGATGACAAAATAAATGTGATAGAAAAATTGAAATTTACTTTGGAAAGGGTAGAAAACTTTGTGGGAAAAGGAGAAAATGCGGGTAACCAGCATTTTCTCCTTTTCCCATAATTTTTTCAGAAGGCTTCTTTCACAAGGTTGTTAAAAGTCCGGATTGTGAGGTAAATGATTAAAAGCAAAGTTTTGATCCATGTCAACCTCCCTGTACTGTGCAGGCTGATGAGAGCTGCTTCTTTTTGTGGACTGCCCTTTTTAAAGAGCCTGCCTCATTTCTTCTGTCTATGACAATACATAACATCAAATTTGTTTGATCATTTTAAATTAGCAGTCACTTTTTTGCTTTATCCAAATTTATCTGAAAACTTCAAATGTTCACATTGTCAATTCAAAGGCAAAACTATTTACAAACAACTACCCTTAATGCCTTAATGATTTGGAAGATGAAAAAGTTTTACTTGAGAATGCTTTTGAAAACATTGTGGGAAAAGATGAAAATTGTTTAGCCATTATTTTCCCCCTTTTCCCACAATGTTTTCTCCCATTTAACCCATTACCACACAATCCCTACCTTTGACAACCCTGAGAAAGAAGCCTTTAAAAAACATTGTGGGAAAAGGAGAAAATGCTGGTAACCAGCATTTTCTCCTTTTCCAATAATGTTTTCTATCCATTTCAAACTAAATTTCAACTTTTGAGTCATGTTTGTTTTGTCGTCTGCAAATGCTTTCAATTTGGACCAGTCTGAAATTTTGTCATTTGGTAAAGAGTTAAAGGACAAACCATAGTGACTAGGCTAGGCTAAAACTGTCATCTGTAAATTCTTTAAAAATGGACACACAGAATTTTGCCATTTGTCAAAGAGTAAATGACCCTAAAGGCTTTCGAAAACACAGCGAGAAGAGAATAAAAATCTATCAACCAGCATTTTCTCCCTTTCCCACACGATATTCTGTCATTTCATCCTCAGTGCCATTTGAAAAAAAACTTCTCACACTAGCAACAAATTCAACCCTTTACCACACAACAAATTTTGGACCTGAACCAAACTGAAAGCATTTGAAGTCAACAAGTTAAATGATGATTTCTGTCTTTGGTAGGATAGAAAACATTGTGGGAAAGGGATAAAATGCTGGTTACCAGCATTTTCTCCTTTTCCTATAATGTTTTCAAAAGCCTTTCTTCCTCAACATTGTGGGAAAGGGATAAAATGCTGGTTACCAGCATTTTCTCCTTTTCCTATAATGTTTTCAAAAGCCTTTCTTCCTCAAGTTGTGAAAACCAGAAATTGTTTGGTAAAGGGTTAACTTATCATCTGTAAATCCATTTAAATTTTGCAATGGGTATAATTTAAAAAGTTGATATGTTTTTTTGCAAGATTTATCTGGGTTGAGTGTTTGATGTTTAATGCCATTTTCAACATAATCCAAGATATATCATGTTGCCCTGTGCATCTTTCCTTATTATACTGCAAAGAAATTTCTCCTGATCTGATTGGTTAACATTCCGGGAACATATATCATGTACCCTGGCAAAAACTATGTAAAGCCAGTTTCCCTTTTGAGTGCCCAATAAACATCACTACACGCGCAACACAACATCCAAAATGTTGGTGTCGATCGATCACCAGACTGCACGTTTATACACCAAACTGCATGTTTTAGTGATGTCATTTTTCGGTGACGTCAGTTTTCATTGAATTGGGGCACTCAGAAGGGAATTTCTTTTTCGTCAGCATACTCGATTTGTGACATTATGAAACAGGAAAATTTCGCTTAACACGCTTTGAAAGGATAAAACTTTGCAGTATAATAAATTCGTTGTACGGTCAGGTGGCAGGGGACTTGGAAACTTGTTCACGGCTGTGTTGAATCATGTCGCCAACTTGCCTTCGGCTCAGGGGGGACATGATTCCCCACAGCTGTGAACAAGTTTCCAAGTCTCCTGCCACCTGACCGTACAACTCATAATGTGTAAGTAGGGTTTCCTTCACAAATACTCTGCACAATACTCTTTGCATGCAAGTTATATCATGTTGGCCAGCAGATTCTGTTCATGTGTATATACAAACAAATACAAACTGGTAAATGTACCTTCAAGGCAAAAGACTTAATATTGTGGGAAAAAGAAAAAAATGCAGGCTTTTTCTACTACTCTTAACATGTTACAAAGCTCCTCTTATTTGGGTCTGTTAGTTTAGTTTAAACATATTTATTTAACATCAATGAGAAAAAAGTTTTTTCAACTTATGCTAATCTCTCTCGATTCTGCTTAGTTGGAACTATACCAGTACTGGCACCGAACATGTTGGCAATGAAAAATCCGGAAGTTGACTTTCGCTCCCAGGTATCTAACTCAGGACCTTTAGGTTATGAGGCCGATGCTCTACCTCAGGACCATGGACACCACTGTTAAACATGCAATTATGTGGTAGAGAGTTTATAATTAATCACAAAATATTTCACTATACATATATTCACAATCAGGCAGAGGTCACATTATCTGTCAGCTTGCAGCTGTCGGTTGGACAAGGTAATCTTCTCTCCAGGTTTGAAGGCTGGCATACCCAAATAAGGACAGCTGGAACATCTGAATGCATCACCGAGGTAACACTGACAAAAAAAAAAAAAAAAAAAAAAAAAAAATAGTTAACTCTTTAACGGACAATAAAATTCAAGACTGGTACAAATTTAAAGTTTTAGCATATGCCAAAATGAATATTGCAATAATTATGGGCTTGAAACTTGCCTGTGTTACACAAGATCCTATTTTAACTTGATCAAATTTTTGTTCAGTATAAATTGAATGCATTCGCATATAGTTAAATAAATTTAGATCCAGTGATGATTTCTGTCTTTTGTCGGGTTATAAAACATTGTGAGAAAAGGGACAAATGCTGATTACCAGCATTTTCTCATTTTCCCACAACGTTTTTAGAAACCTTCTTATTCAGGGTCATAAAAAACTCAGCATTGTGTAGTAGCGGGTTAAGCACGTGTCCGTTGGAATCTTTCTTGATCAAGCTTTGACAAAACTTCTGGACTAATAGTAGACTCTGCTACCTCATTCTACAAACATAGGCCTGTGGCCTTAGTCCACTACGGCCTTAGCCTAAAACAACCTTGAATTGTATCAATTTTATAATTATTGTCTATGATAAGACATGGACGTGGCATAAATTACATGCAGTCCATTTTTATTACAAAAATTGAGAATGTTTTCCAAATAGCAACCTTGACATACTGCAGTGTATAATGAATAATCTATATACCAGAATCACATGCCAAATTAACAATAGACCTGAAATGTCACCAGGTCTTGGGCAACCATGACAGTGAGAATGACTTATTCATAAGCCATGCTCTGTTTAAAGAGGGCTTAACTCTTTATCAAATGACAAAATTTTAGATTTGTTCGAATTGAAAACGTTACTCAAAAATTTAAACTTGACTTTAGAATAGTAGAAAATATTGTGGAAAAAGGAGAAAATGCTGGTTACCAGCATTTTCTCGTTTTCTCACAATGTTTTCAGAAGGCTTCTTCCTCTGGGTCGCCAAAAGCAGGGATTGTTTGGTAAAAGCTTAATGCATCCATGGAAGAGTACTGACTCCTGCACAGTCTGTGCAGGCTGAACTGGGCTGAAACTTTTCACCATTTGTCAACTCCAAGGACCAGTTTACCCCATAATTCAGTGGGTTTTCAGACAAACAGCCATTAAGGATCAATAGCTACCCTACAACTTGCATAGTTTCATACATCACATAGATGGATAACCCCCTGTTTACCAGAGTGTGGCTCATATATTTAGTACTCCCAAACAAAGGTGTGAAATTGGTCTCATATAATTCAACTTTAGTCTAAGGTACTAAATAAATATTTGCATACTGGAAAGATAAAAACAAAGGGTAATAAATTAGGAGATCTTGAAATTACTAGACATTAAACTTACACTTCCACAGGCTGATGTGGCTGTTTTTGCTTTAGATTTTTCTGCGGCCTCATTATCCAACTCTTCTGCCAAACCACAGGTACAGTTTTTACAGGCTTTCTTCCTCTTTGTAGGACCTGTTCCACAATCCGCTGGAATAGAAATGTTAAAAGTAACATTTTAGATAAATGTTAGCAATAAAAACTCCTGGTTTGTATGATAGTGTTATTCTATATGTCTCCTTTTTCCAACAATGTTTTCTACCTGTCAAAGACAAAAATCACCATTTAACACTTTACCCCATAAGGCATTTCTATGGTATCTCTAACTGACCCTAAATAACAGCAAGGATGAAGCCGTTTCTTATGTGTATATGACACCTTTTGATAGTGTAGAAAACATTGTGGCAAAAGGTGAAATTGCTCATCATGAGCAATTTCACCTTTTGCCACAATGTTTTCCAAAGGCTCCAACAAGCAATGCATAGAAATGAGTATCTATGGAGTAAAGGGTTAAGCTACACTTACATTAATTATCTGCAAATGCTTTTGATTTGGTTTAGTTCAAAAGTTAATGTTTGGTAAAGCATTTAGCCACTTGTTAAGCAACAAGCAACCTCGTCTTTTGCCACAATTTTTTCAAAGCTGGTCTGCTGAAAGACAAGGTTGTCTGTAAGATAGAAAGGGTAAATCTCTATTGCTCTTTGCAAGAAGACAATATTTCACCATGGTCCAAACTGAAAACATTTGCAGAAGGCAAATCAAAAGGTATTCAAAACATAAAAACTCTCTTTCAAAGGGTAAAAAACATTGTGGGAAAAGGACAAAATGCTGGTTACCAGCATTTTCTCCTTTTCCTACATTGTTTTCAAGAGCCTTTAGCTTCCAGGTCAATTAAAGTCAGGATTGTTCGATAAAGTGTTAAACCAAAATGACAGCCTTTCACCTTTCAATGATGCTGGATCTGGTCGTTTCAAGTCTACCTCGTCCAACAGTTCATCATCATCAACAAGCTCTACATCATCGTCCCCCATGTCCATGGCAGACAGGGTCCAAACTTTGGCTGTATTCTCACTTGGTACATCTGTTTACAGAGACAGGAAAGCAATGAAGTTACCCATCTTACAAACACTAGCCCCAGGGGAGAAAGCCAGGGATTGTATGGTAAAGGGTTCACAACTGACTGAATCAAAAGGTAGAATGGTCTTTACACATGCAAAATATCAAAGACAGCAATGCCTAGCCAAAGGTCAGCCTGCACATGTGATATATTCTGTACATATATTAACCCTCTACCAAACAATCCCTGGTTTTAACAACCCCAAGGAAGAAGCCTTTTGAAAATACTGCGGGAAAAGGAGAAAATGCTGGTAACCTATTTCTCCTATTCCCACAATGTTTTTCTACTCTTCGAAAGTGCAGTTTCAATTTTTGAGCCACACCTTTTTTTTCCTCTGCAAATGCTTTCAATTTGGACCAGTCTACAATTTTGTCCTTTGGTAGAGAGTTAACCCATTACCACACAATCCCTACTTTTTACCACCTTGAGAAAGAGGCCTTTCAAAAACATCGTGGGAAAAGGTGAAAATGCTGGTAACCAGCATTTTCTCCTTTTCCCACAACATTTTCTACCCTTCACAAAACAAATTTCAAATTTTCAGTCTCTTTTATTTTGTCGTCTGCAAATGCTTTCGATTTGGTCTAGCCTAAAATATTGTTTTACCAAACGACAAATTTTGGGCTAGTCCAAATTGAAAGCATATGCAGATGACAAAATAAACATGAATCAAAAATTGAATTTTGAATTGGAAAGGTAGAAAACATTGTGGGAAAAGAACAAAATGCTGGTTATCAGCATTTTCTCCTTTTCCCACAATGTTTTCAAAGGCTTTCTGTCTCAGGGTCGTTAAAAGTTTGGATTGTGTGGTAAAGAGTTAATTCTGCTTTTCAGAGATCATGGCACATATGAGTAGCTTTAGTAAATTACTATTAAGCTTTTCTTAGAAAACTTACTTATGATTTCTAGTAGCTTTGATAGCCTGTAAATCATGATAAAATATTTAGTCTGGTGTGAGACAAGTGTTTACATCATGATAGCAGTTTTATCAAATAGCCTCCCCAGGCAAGGTTTGAACCTTAGACCTCAAGGCAAATGCTTTACCCTGTCTTTGCAAAAGCTAGCTCTATAGCAAGGCAGTGTAAGTGTGCCTTATACAAGCATTAGCTATACATTTACAGTTAATCTTGCTTGAGCAACCACTTCTATTAAGCGAGCATTTTCATTCAGCGGCTGCGACCAGGATTTAATGTCAATTTCCAAAAACAGAAACCTCTAAAGAGGAGGATGTGTTTGCTCTTAAAACCATTTCATTTGAACTAAAAACCCTATATTGTTTCATTGATTCTAATGAATACCAAGAATATAAGATTTGATGAATTTAATTCAATCTTCTTCATTTGCAAATCAAATTGACCCTATGTATATTTCCAGTGACAAAAAAGTTGCATTAACCCATTACCAAACGACAATATTTTACACTTGACTAAATCAAAAGCGTTTTTGACGACAAAATAAAGGTGACTGAAAAATTGAAATTTGTTCTAGGAAGGGTAGAAAACACTGTGGGAAAAGGAGAAAATGCTGGTTACCAGCATTTTCTCCTTTTCCCACAGTGTTTTCAGAAGGCTTCTTTCTCAGGGGCGTCAAAAGTAGGGATTGAGTGGTAATGGGTTAAGTGACCATTTTCATAAATGACCACTTTTTGGTAGTCCCTTAGGTGGTCGCTTAACCCATTACCACACAATCCCTACTTTTGACGCCCCTGAGAAAGAAGCCTTCTGAAAACACTGTGGGAAAAGGAGAAAATGCTGGTAACCAGCATTTTCTCCTTTTCCCACAGTGTTTTCTACCCTTCCTAGAACAAATTTCAATTTTTCAGTCACCTTTATTTTGTCGTCAAAAACGCTTGGAGGTCCAGGGTTTAACTCTTTACCACACGATCCCTACTTTTAACGACCCTGAGAAAGAAGCCTTTTGAAAACACTGTGGGAAAAGGAGAAAATGCTGGTAACCAGCATTTTCTCCTTTTCCCACAGTGTTTTCTACCCTTGCCAGAAAAAAATTCAATTTTTCAGTCACATTTATTTTGTTGTCTGCAAATTAATGCTTTCAAGTTGGAACAGTCTAAAACTTTCTCATGTGGTAAAGAGTTAAAACAAGATTTACTGTAATATCTATCTGTGGTATAGACTAGTATACTACATACTCCCCACCATGTGAAGATTCGTCTACAAATCCTTCAATTACTGTCACTCTAATTCTCAGAAATACCTAAGTGGGTTTTTTACATTGGGTGCCAAGGTGACAGTTCTGACAAATAACCTACCAAGGCAGGACTTAACTCTTTACCACATGAGAAAATTTTAGACCAGTCTAAATTGAAAGCATTTGCAGATTACAAAATAAAGGTGACTGAAAAATTAATATTTAGTCTGGTGTGAGACAAGTGTTTACATCATGATAGCAGTTTTATCAAATAGCCTCCCCAGGCAAGGTTTGAACCTTAGACCTCAAGGCAAATGCTTTACCCTGTCTTTGCAAAAGCTAGCTCTATAGCAAGGCAGTGTAAGTGTGCCTTATACAAGCATTAGCTATACATTTACAGTTAATCTTGCTTGAGCAACCACTTCTATTAAGCGAGCATTTTCATTCAGCGGCTGCGACCAGGATTTAATGTCAATTTCCAAAAACAGAAACCTCTAAAGAGGAGGATGTGTTTGCTCTTAAAACCATTTCATTTGAACTAAAAACCCTATATTGTTTCATTGATTCTAATGAATACCAAGAATATAAGATTTGATGAATTTAATTCAATCTTCTTCATTTGCAAATCAAATTGACCCTATGTATATTTCCAGTGACAAAAAAGTTGCATTAACCCATTACCAAACGACAATATTTTACACTTGACTAAATCAAAAGCGTTTTTGACGACAAAATAAAGGTGACTGAAAAATTGAAATTTGTTCTAGGAAGGGTAGAAAACACTGTGGGAAAAGGAGAAAATGCTGGTTACCAGCATTTTCTCCTTTTCCCACAGTGTTTTCAGAAGGCTTCTTTCTCAGGGGCGTCAAAAGTAGGGATTGAGTGGTAATGGGTTAAGTGACCATTTTCATAAATGACCACTTTTTGGTAGTCCCTTAGGTGGTCGCTTAACCCATTACCACACAATCCCTACTTTTGACGCCCCTGAGAAAGAAGCCTTCTGAAAACACTGTGGGAAAAGGAGAAAATGCTGGTAACCAGCATTTTCTCCTTTTCCCACAGTGTTTTCTACCCTTCCTAGAACAAATTTCAATTTTTCAGTCACCTTTATTTTGTCGTCAAAAACGCTTGGAGGTCCAGGGTTTAACTCTTTACCACACGATCCCTACTTTTAACGACCCTGAGAAAGAAGCCTTTTGAAAACACTGTGGGAAAAGGAGAAAATGCTGGTAACCAGCATTTTCTCCTTTTCCCACAGTGTTTTCTACCCTTGCCAGAAAAAAATTCAATTTTTCAGTCACATTTATTTTGTTGTCTGCAAATTAATGCTTTCAAGTTGGAACAGTCTAAAACTTTCTCATGTGGTAAAGAGTTAAAACAAGATTTACTGTAATATCTATCTGTGGTATAGACTAGTATACTACATACTCCCCACCATGTGAAGATTCGTCTACAAATCCTTCAATTACTGTCACTCTAATTCTCAGAAATACCTAAGTGGGTTTTTTACATTGGGTGCCAAGGTGACAGTTCTGACAAATAACCTACCAAGGCAGGACTTAACTCTTTACCACATGAGAAAATTTTAGACCAGTCTAAATTGAAAGCATTTGCAGATTACAAAATAAAGGTGACTGAAAAATTAAAATTTGGTCTGGGAAGGGTAGAAAACACTGTGGGAAAAGGAGAAAATGCTGGTTACCAGCATTTTCTCCTTTTCCCACAGTGTTTTCAAAAGGCTTCTTTCTCAGGGTCGTTAAAAGTAGGGATCGTGTGGTAAAGAGTTAAACCCTGGACCTCCAGGTCCCAGGATGAACACTCTAACACGTTGCTACAAACATCAGCTCTATAGTAAGGCAGTGTAAGTGTCCCCTTATACAAACACAACCTATACATTATTAGTTGTACGGTCAGGTGGCTTGGGACTTGGAAACTTTTTCACGGCTGTGGTTAATCAGGCCCCCTTGAGCCGAAGGCGAGTTGGCGACATGATTCAACACAGCCATGAACAAGTTTCCAAGTCCCCTGCCAGCTGAACATACAACAAATTTATTATACTTGCATTTTACCCTTTCAAAGCGCGTTAAACGAAATTTTCCTGTTTTATAATCTCATGAATCGAGTACGCTGACGAGAGAGAAACTCCATTCTGAGAGCCCTTCTGAAAACTTACTGGAAACTGATGTCACTAAAATGTGCAGTTTGGTGCATAAACATGCAGTCTGGTGATCAATCAACACTACCATTTTGGATGTTGTGTTGCAAATGTAGTGATGTTTATGGGGCACTCAAAAGGGAAACTGGCTTTACATGGTTTTTACCAGGATACATGATATATAATACATGTATATATGTTCCTGACATGTTAACCAATCAGATCACGAGAAATTTCTTTGCAGTATAATAATTATTATATCTATCTGTGGTATAGACAAGTATACTACATCTACAAAATGCAAAAGAACATGAAGGATAAAAATAACATTACCCTTTTTCTTGGAAAAGTTAAGTTTCAACTGCGTAGATGAGCCCACTTCATAATTAGGTTTGGAAGCTGTGATTTGTACCATAAATACAGTGTTGGTATTTAACTGCTTTACCAGTTCGGCCTTGGAATCATCCGATAAGGACAGCAGTTGTGGCTGAAATGTCAACAAGTTTTACCTTTTTTCTTCAGCGTTTTCCCAAACGACAATATTTTAGGCTTGTTCAAATCGAAAGCATTTGCAGACAACAAAATAAAAGTGACTGAAGATTTGAAATTTGTTTCGTGAAGGATAGAAAATATTGTGGGAAAAGGAGAAAATGCTGGTTACCAGCATTTCCTCCTTTCCCCACAATGTTTTCTATAGGCTTCTTTCTCAGGGGCGTCAAAAGTAGGGATTGTGTGGTAATGTTTCAATCCTTTACCCCATAAGGCATTTCCATGATATCTCTAACTGACCCTAAATAACAGCAAGGATGAAGCCGTTTTTTTATGGGTATATGACACCTTTTGATAGCATAGAAAACATTATGTAAAAAGGTGAAATTGCTTGTCATGAGCAATTTCAACTTTTGCCACAATGTTTTCCAAAGGCTCCTACAAGCAATGCGTAGAAATGAGTATCTATGGAGTAAAGGGTTAACTCTTTACCACACTGCAAAATTCTAGATTTTTCGAACTTGAAGGAGTTTTCTGTCATCCATGCAAGAGTTTTTCTTCCATATTGTATTTGAATTGTCCTTGACAGATTGTCAAGCCCCAGTAGCTCAGTTGGTAGCACGCACGGTTCATTCGGTGGCTCAGCCATTTTCTCTCTGAGTATTGATGATAGTCATTGTGACAGGATTCATTCCCCTCTACTGCTGACCATTGTTTCGATGATCATGTGGGAAAGCAGTTAGTGGCTTGGAAAGAAAATTGTGCAGAGTACCGGTAAGAGAAACTCCAGGAAGGCATGGATAGGTGCACTGGCCAACCTGATAAAACTGAAATAATGTTGAAACAGCATTAAACACATTCTGATCTATCAAACCTTAAATAGGGTGAAAATATTGTGGGAAAAGGAGAATATGCTGGTATCAAGCATTTTCTCCTATTCTTACAATATTTTCAAATGCCTTCTTTTTCTATGTTGTTTTATCTAGATTGTAATTGTGTGGTAAGGATTAACACATTAAATCTTTACCAAACGACAAAATTCTAGATCGGTCCAGATTAAAAGGCACTTGCAGATGACAAAATGAAATGTGACTAAAAAATTAAAATTTGTTTTAGGAAGGGAAGAAAACATTGTGCGAAGAGGAGAAAATGCTGGTTACCAGCATTTTCTCCTTTCCCACAATGTTTTTAAAATGCTTCTTCCGTGTTAAATGTCGGTATCAAGTGGTAAAGGGAAAAGGTAAATTTTAAAGCAACCTTTAAAATCTTTGTAAACCACAGAGGGCAAAGGAGCAACTGTTTGTCACAACAAAGTGTTGTTTCTCCAACTATGTTGTCAATACTGTCCATATTTAAATTTGAGCAACATTTTATCAAAATACTCTAAAACAAACATGCATGTATTGTTACGGGCGAACACTCCTTCCTGCATGGCATATACTCCCGATTTAAATACAATACCTGGCTACTGCGTCAGGGAGATATCTCTTTGGCTCAGTGGTTAGGGTATTGGCTTTGCGTCCGGGAGTTCGGAGTTCGAATCCCGCTCCGATCCTTATTTCTGCCATGCATTTATTCATTTGTTTCTTAGTTACGGACTTCGTTCGTAAGATGGGGGCTCGTCCGGGATTGGCCATTGAGCCATTAATCCCATTTGTTGTCCAAAATCGGACTTCCTGCCTAATAAGGCTTTGAGTTATCAATAAATGATGACTTTAAGAGGGGGTATGTTACGGGCGACCACTCCTTCCTGCATGGCATATACTCCCGATTTAAATACAATACCTGGCTACTGCGTCAGGGAGATATCTCTTTGGCTCAGTGGTTAGGGTATTGGCTTTGCGCCCGGGAGTTCGGAGTTCGAATCCCGCTCCGATCCTTATTTCTGCCATGCATTTATTCATTTGTTTCTTAGTTACGGACTTCGTTCGTAAGAGTATATTTTTAATCCTTTACCAAACAATCCCTGGGAAAAAAGGCTTTTGATAATGTTGTTGGAAAAAGAGAAACTTCCAGGAAGGTTTTCCACCCTATCGGAGCTTAAGTTTCTTTGTACTATATTGGAATTTATTGTATGCAAATCTTTTGTATTTGAAAAAGCCTAAAAATATTTTTTTGGGGAAAGAAACAAAATGTGGATAAAAGAAAGAGAAGTACCTTTAACTCTGTATCAAACAATCACGAGTTTTAAGTCTTTACCAAACGACAAAGTTTTGGATGTGTCCAAATCGAAAGCTTTTGCAGACGAAAAAATAAATGCGACTCAAAAATTGAAATTTGTCTTGGGAAGGGTAGAAAACATTGCGGGAAAAGGAGAAAATGCTGGTTACCAGCATTTTCTCCTTTTCCCACTATGTTTTCAAAAGGCTTCTTCTTCAGCATCGTTAAAAGTCGGGATTATGTGGTAAAGAGTGAAGGACCCTGAAGGAAAATCCTTTCAAAAACATTGTGGGGAAAAAGAGAAAATGCCGGTTACCAGTATTTTCTCTTTTTCCCCATGGCGTTTTCTACCATATCAAAGACAGAAGTCATCTTCTGAGCTACATTTAATCTGTTGTCTGCAGATGCTTTCAATTTAGTTTAGTCCAGTTTTTGTCCAGTTTTTGTTTTAATAAAAAGATAGAGAAAAAATGAGGGGAAAACAGATAATGCTGGTTCTTTCCCAATGTTTTCTCACCTTTCAGAAACAATCCAATTATGGGTCATATTTGTCCCCTGTAAAATGCTTGACTCTTTAACTGACAACATAGTTTTAGACTGGTCCAAATTGAGAGCACTAGCAGAAGACAAAATTAAAGTGAAATAAAAATTGAAATTTGTTATGGGAATGGTAGAAAACATTGTGGGAAAAGGAGAAAATGCTGGTTACCAGCATTTTCTCCTTTTCCCACAATGTTTTCAAAAGGCTTCTTTCTCAGAGTCATAAAAACCCCGAATTGTTTGGTACAAGTCATTTCGGATAAGTAAAAAATTTAGCCAGGTGGTTAAATAAAGGGCACAATAAGCGATATAGACATGATAATTACAGCTCCTATGTTGACGAATCCCGATAACTTCAGCGTTGAGTTACGCTTTGCGGTGGACTCTTCCTTGCCTTCATCACTTGTTGCTGTTATAACTTCCCCGATATAAAGTTTACCATTTGGTTTGAGAACTCGACAAATTTCTCCAAGTATATCTGATCCGTGGGGAGATGGACTTGGTTGGAGTATACCTGACACAGCTGCATCGAATGTGGAATTTGGGTGGTTTGCTGAAAATCATGCAAAAATCTGTGTGAGCCGAACTCTGTGAAATGGAGGGATTAACTTATTACCAAATGACAAAATTTTAGGCTTGCCCTAATTGAAAGCAGTTGACAAAATAAAAGTGACTGAAAATTTGTTTTGTTTTGTGAAGTGTAGAAAACATGGTGGGAAAAGGAGAAAATGCTGGTTACCAGCATTTTCTCCTTTTCCCACCATGTTTTCTACAGGCATCTTTTTCAGGGTTGTCAAAAGTAGCAATTGTGTGGTAATGGATTAATGTGTTCGCAAAAAGTATCGACCTAGGTCTGCATACCCAGAATGCACAGGCTGTCTTTGGTTTAAACTTTTTGCCAGTAGTAGTCTTTGTGCCTGTCAAAGGACTAATGTATCTCATGACTGAGTTAGTTGTTAAACGCAATGGATGACATGGTCCCATAATTCTTTGGTTTAAAGCATCACAGGGATGCATCAACCCCCACCCCCCTATTGCCAGAGCACCTGTTTTATCATTTTCAAAGATAGTATCAAAGCACTTCTATGTTGCCAAGTAGTAGAGTGTAAGACTCATGACCTTGAGGCGCCCGCTTTGATCCTCACTCTTAGCATGAGGCTTTTCATGTAATTTCCTTGGGCAAAACACTTTAGTGCCCTAGCCTGGTACAGGTGAAAAGTGAGGCCATAGCCATAAAATATGTAGTTGTAACTGTGATATGACTGAAATAATGGTGGAAGTGTTGAGTGAGAATCAGTCAATCAATCAATAAGTTGATTGATCAATCAATAAGTTGATTGATCAATCAATTGATTGATCAATCAACCAATCAATCAATGGGCTGATCTACACCAAAAGCACCACAGATAGCATTCTGGTTTCAAACATTTTCTCCTTTTCCAATGATAATTTCAAAAACTTTCTATTTAAGGGTTGCTAAAACTTATAACTGCTACTTCATGTTCTAAAAGGTTAAAGCCACAAATCACGGCGGGGAATCACGTGACACAACAACAACAACAATGAACGATATTTGAAAAAATTCCCCAACTTCAGGTAAGAAAATCTTGAAAAATTCCGTTAATACATGACCGATTGGAATTTGGTCTGAAGCAGAGAAGGCGGAAGGACTCCGGGGATTTGCTTGATGTGTTAGATTTTTTAAACAACACCTGATAAAAAAGTTATTGACGAGCAAACAAATTTTTTACCCTGGATAATTTGTTTGCTCGTCAATAACTTTTTTATCAGGTGTTGTTTAAAAAATCTAACACATCAAGCAAATCCCCGGAGTCCTTCCACCTTCTCTGCTTCAAACCAAATTTCAATCGGTCACGTATTAATGGAATTATTGAAGATTTTCTTACCTGAAGTTGGGGAATTTTTTCAAATGACGGTCATTGTTGTTGTCGTTGTGTCACATGATTCCCCGCCCTGACAAATACACCCATTGAACATTTTAATTCTAAAATCAAAAACCAAAATTAGACCAACTTCATAGTTCAACCTTGCTATATTATAAAGAATGTATCATCAAAGTGTAGATCAGATGTTTTGTTCAGTGTGGTCTTGGTCAACAATGGCTTCATAAGGCACTTAACCCTTTCCTCCATAGATACTCATTTCTACGCATTGCTTGTAGGAGCCTTTGAAAAACATTGTGGCAAAAGATGAAATTGCTCGTGACGAGCAATTTCACCTTTTGTCACAATGTTTTCTATGGTATCAAAAGCTGTCATATACACATAAGAAACAGCTTCATCCTTACTGTTATTTAGGGTCAATTAAAGATACCATAGAAATGCCTTATGGGGTAAAGGGTTAAATTCTACAAAGCCCTTTACAGTTTAACCTCATTTAGAAACTGAGAGATACCCACTAACGTTTGATTGTCAAATCATGTCAAATAGCAATGAAGTAAATATAGCCCAGGGAATAACTGTTTACCACCCTGTGGCGACCTTTAACTCTTTACCAAACGACAAAATTTTAGACTGGTCCAAACTGAAAGCATTTGCAGATGACAAAATAAAAGTGACAGGAAAACTGAAAATTTCTTTTGGGATGGGAAGAAAACATTGTGGGAAAAGGAGAAAATGCTGGTTACCAGCATTTTCTCCTTTACCCACAATGTTTTCAGAAGGCTTCTTTCTCAGAGTCGTCAAAAGTAGGGATTGTTTGGGAATGGGTTAACAACCGTGAGGGAGACGATCTTTGGAAAAAATTGTGGAAAAAGGAGACAATGCTTGTACCAAGCATTTTCTCCTTTTCCAAAAATGTTTTCTACCCTATCAAAGAAAAATCGTATCATCTGAGCCATCAATGATCATGAAGTTGTCATATGCAAATGTTTTCAATTTGGATAGGTCTCGAATTTTGCCATATGGTAAAGGGTTAAACTGTTACTGATAAATTTGTGAACATAGCCCATGGATTAAACTGTTGCCTTTAACCCTTTCCCAACCAACCAATTTTTGGACTAGACCAAATTGAAAGCATCTGCAGACCTGTCACCACAACTGAACTCTTGCTGAAAAGATGATTTCTGTCTATGGTAGGGTAGAAAACATTGTGGGAAAAGGAGAAAATGCTGGTTACCAGCATTTTCTCTTTTTCCCACAATGTTTTCAACAGGCTACTAATCCAGACCCGTAAAAACCAGGGATTGTTTGGGAAAGGGTTTAAAAGAAAAATCCTCTGTGTTGAAGATGTTCAATCCTGTGGAAGTTGGCCATCCAGATTTTATATATCAATCCTTACCTATAGCAAGTCTATCAATATGTTCCATCTGTACCCGACCCCGGGGCACCTTCTGTTTCAGGTCCGCTACTGCTTGCTGGAAATCCTCTGAAGGGGTTGTCCCAGACCAAAGCACTAATATAGAGTGATCAGCTTGTATTTCGATGCCATCCATGCTGTCTAAATAAAGACACTTAACTCTTTGCCACACAATCCCACGTTAACTCTTTACCAAACAACGAAATTTTACATTGGTCCAAATCGTAACCACTTGCAGAGGACAAATAAAACATAACTCAAAATTGAAATTTGTTTCCAACAGGGTAGAAAACATGGAAATTTGTTTCCAACAGGGTAGAAAACATTGTGGGAAAAGGAGAAAATGCTGGTTACCAGCATTTTCTCCTTTTCTCACAGTGTTTTCAAAAGGCTTCTTTCTACGGGTGGTTAGAAGTCGGGACTGTGTGGTAAAGAGTTAAACGACCCTAAGAGAGAAGCCTTTTGAAAACATTGTGGGAAAAGGAGAAAATGCTGGTAACCAGCATTTTCTCCTTTTCCTACAATGGTTTCTAACCTATCAAAGACAGAAAATTATTATATATGAGCTACATTTATTTTGTCGTCTGCAAATGCTTTCAATCTGAACTGGTCTAAAATTTTCCTTCTGTGGTAAAGGGTTAAGATTAAGCTTATATTGGTTTCTCACATTATAGCAGTTCTATCATTGAGGCTAGTGCATTTACACATATTCACGCCTGACCAGGGTTTTCCTTGACGCACGATTTTGTGCATTTTGACGCATTTTTAAGCGAAGTGACCTGTATTTATTTCGACACTGCGTCACACAAATCGGATTGGGCCTACTTAACAAAACTTATAAACAACTTACTTAACTAACAATTCCAGAATGATCCCCATTTTTTATGACTAGGGGTCACCATGACCCCCTACTTTTCTTGTCAAGGGAAAACCCTGCTTGACTGAGTTTTTTTTACCTTATCTTCACACTATTTTCTTCCAAAGGGATTGGGGTCAAAACGGTTAGTGCTGAAACAGTTCACTTTCTTTTTTTATGAATTAAAACCCATCGCAGGATTGTCATTTGGATTACACAATAACTTTTGTAAAATCTACTTATCTAGTTTTATAAAATATAACCCAAATATAATCCTGTGAATCAAGGCAGATGGTCTCCCACTACGAATTTATTTAATTATGTACAGAGATATGTCTTTTCTCGTTAGTTTAGAACTGTCGATTTCGAAATATGAAAGTAGTTGGTGCATAACTGAAGTTAAAAGAGTGTAGGAAAGCAAACCACAACTTATACATTTGGAAGTGGGCTATTTTGACCCCATCCTCACTAACCTCTTCCCCATATGCCAATAGTTCAATCAATGACCATGGCAGGAGAAGAATAAATTCTCTTTAAAGCCAATTTGTAAAGACACCTTTCAAAAGAAAGATCACATCTATCATAAAGAGCCGTCACACCATGACGTTCTGGTCAAAGTTCTCTGAGCATTTCAATCGTTCGATTTTTTAGCGTTCTAGAATGAGGATGGCACATCTGGCGTGTTGTGAACGTGTGCCTAACGCATGACTAGCAACTGTATCTAATGCACGAGAAACGTGTAACAGCGACCAAGTAAGATACCTCTGAAAACCATTATTGTATGCTAACGTGCCACTGGCGAGTAACAGACGACTTGTCTACATTAGCCAAGTGTGTGACTAACGTGTGAATACCAGTAACGACATGATTTAGTTCATCTTGTCGGGGTCTTCTTCTCTGCGGGCAAGGTCCCTCGATGTGTTTAGCTACATGTATGTTCAAGTTCAGTACATCTGTTTCATGCTGGGCTATAGCAAATATATAGCCTCCTTAGCCTTTTCTGGATCTTCCATAGCTCTCTACAGTAGCCCCAAATCAAATGAACCTTGCTACAAAGCATCTGTTTATATACCGCCCATATGCATGGACGTCGGGAAACGCTTGAATGACGCTCAATGGACGCCAAAAGGACGTTTGTTTCACTATAGTCACACACTGCGTGTGTTTGGGGATTGTTCAGCAGTCGTTGACACGTCGCCAGTGAGTCGTTCACTGTAAAACAAACGATCAGTAACAACCAAGTAACGCTAGAGTAACGACTGACTAGCGATAGCCGAACGCATGCAATGCTCAACAAATGTTACTAAAACGTTCCACAAACGTTCTTTAATGATCTTCAGTGTTTGAAATTAAACGTTGAAGAACGTTGGTGTCAGTGAGAACTTTTGTGCGTGTTCAAATCTTTTTTCGGGACTTACGTTCTCGCCGATTCCCGGCGATCACCAATGATCACCAACATTCACTAGTGTTCACACAACGCTCTTCTGGCCCTATCCCAGTGACCATGGGTGACTAACAACGTTTCCTCAAACGTCAGAAAACGTTGACCAGAACGTCATGGTGTGACGGCTCCTTTGTATCAATTTTCAGGGGAAATATTTCGTGCTAACACATGACGCAAAATAATCATTTTACTTTTTCAAGCTTGATCAGATTTTGTATCAAAACTTTTACACTATGACAAAGTTCAATCAACCTGATTGAACTTTGTCTTTTGTCATTTTGAAGGAATTTTCTCACAGTATCTTATGTAATATGAACCCCAGTTTACTGATGATAAAAATTCTGTCACAGTGTGCTGCCCCATGAATCTTAAAACTTAGAAAAAATATGTACCATGTTAACAGTTTACGTAAAACTTGAAGAACAAGAAATCCCAGATTATGTCCTATTTCTACTTAGATCTTTCGTCATTGGATTTCGCGAATTCATTTGCGAATAGGTTTATTTCTCTTGGAACTTTAGAATAGAAATAAAAAAATGTTCCAGATAATGAAAAAGATAAAAGCAGAGAAAAAAAATAGTCTATTTACTTACTTTAGTTGATCTAATTGGCTGTCCTAATTTAATAAAAATTATCTTTGAACAGTCCTTCGCCTTCTAAATGTCAAAGTACTGCGGGTAGTTAGTTTGCCAATATTCAATATGGCAGCGCCCTATGGTTTCATGCTGACAAAATAATTGTAAAATAGTTTTACGTTTACCATATGGAAACAACCAAAATGTTTATTCCAACGAATCAGAAGCATACAACGTTTAAAGATTACATTCTTATATACGTAAGTGACGGAGATCTCTTTTTATTTGCAGACTAACTCCAGTAAACAACATTGAGATTAGGAATAGGAGGCCAACTCGCCCCACTTAAAATTCGCCCTATGACATCTCGCACCTTGACCTTACTTAAAACTTACTCAAAGATAACCCTGTAAATTTTAAAAGCAGTCCACCCATTATTTTTTTGTTTTCTTGTTTCATTTCATGTCACAATAGAACTATAGAAAGTTGCTCTGAAAGCAAGTGTCGTGCTATAGATAGTTTGACATCAAATTTCTGAAGTCAACCTTGTTGAAAGGTCTTTGTTGAATTTTAAGATAGGTAGTTATCAAATACTTGCGATTCATAAGAACACCCTCTTTTTCACTGTTCTCAAAGATACGTTAAACAAAGGTCATCAACAGGAATGCCTCTGATTTAGTGGATAGTTTTATTTTGTGACAAAAATAACATCAAAGTCAACTTTTGGACTGAAGATACTTCTGGAAGTAACAAGTCAAGTAGAAAAAAATTCTGCTTGATATATGAAATGATAAGGCATAATACCGTAAAACGCCCCGCCATAAATCGCGAAAACCCATGAAAATCAAAATTATGTGTCAAAAAATTGCAACTGGTATATGGATTCAATTCGTATACATAAAATACGATATTTTTCAACTGAATGAAGCTGAAAATTTCATTAAATTTCTTCTTTAAACTCAAAAAAACGATGCCATATTTAAGCATTGACTGTATAGCAGAGAGGCGTTTTACGGTATTATGCCAATGATAAGTCAACTGATGATGAGGGCATCTCAAAACATGGTAAACAGAGAAAATGCTGGTAACCATCATTTTTTCCTTCTCCCACAAGTTTTTCAAATCTGTCAAAAATTTGTTATTTAACCCTTTACATAACAATTACTAGTTTTTACGACTTTGAGATAGAAGCTTTTTGAAAACGGTGTAGGAAAAAGAGAAAATGCTGGTAACCAGCTTTTTATCCTTTTCCCATTTTTTTTTCAATCCTGCTGGAAACAAAGTTAAAAGTTTGAATTCCATGCATTTTGTTGCCTGCAAGTGCTTTCAGTTTGAACCAGTCTAAAATTTTGTTTGGTAAAGAGTTAAAGGTGGCCCTTCAGAATTTGGGATGAAAACTTTACAAAAATACAAAAATATCATCCTTATACTCCCAAAGCCCTATAATCGTCATTCATAAAACCCCAGTAGTCGAAAACCACCCGACAACACGAGAAATATGAGATTTACTACGGCCAAGGTCGACATCGACGGGAAACACGTTCTATTTTTACATGAACAACTCGCTCATTTACATACTGGAAATACACAGACGAAGCTTCAAACATAGCGTCTGGAGAAGATATTATGAAAAATAATTTCATGTTTGTTATGTAATGGAATTTTAGCGTCATTAGTCATGTGCCAGTCATTTAACATTCCCACAATGCATTTTTTTTATTTTTGGCGCGAAATCTAAAAATAGCTTAAGAGGCTACGTAGCCTTTTAAGGGAATACCATCAAAATTTTTTTTTTCAGTAATTTTATGATTCTTAATTATTGATGATTTGTATTGTTTTTCATATCAATTTCAGTTATATATATATTTTTTGATTTGGTGTGATGTGAAATTTCTAAGTACCCACCTTTAAGTTTAACTAAAATATAAACAGTCTAAAAGTTTGTAGACTCTAAACATTGTGGTAAAAAGAGAAATCTTTTGTTACGAGTCTTTGCCTTTTGGTAGAGAGCTAAGATCTGTGCTTCTGTCAATATTTCAGCCCTGTGTAAGTGTGGGTAATGTGGCCCAGCTGACAGCAGATTTATTGATATCCACGCTTACAATGCACAGAGCTGGATTTATACAACATCCAAGTATTGTTCCATTGGTTGGTGGGGATCCATTTGCCCATCCAGAGGCTACAAACTGTAAAATAGTCACTTGTTGTGAAGGTGATTTTTTTTTTCTAGTTCTATAATTAGTCTTTATATTTCCGCACAGTCCTGACTTTTAATAGCCTTAAGATAGAAAGCTATTTACTCCTTACCACTCGAGAAAATTTTGATCCAAATTGAAAGCATTTGCAGACAACAAGATAAAGGTGACTGAAAAATTAAAATTTGGTTTGGGAAGGGTAAAAAACACCGTGGGAAAAGGAGAAAATGCTGGTTACCAGCATTTTCTGCTTTTCCCACAGTGTTTTCAAAGGCTACTTTCTCAGGGTCATTAAAAGTTGGGATTGTGTGGTAAAGAGTTTAAAAACCTTGTGGGGAAAGAAGAAAATGCTGGTCTTACGAACAAAGTCTATAACAAAGAAATAAATAAATACATAGCTCAAACACAAACTGCCTCTTGCAGGATTTGAACCCTTGAAGGGACAAATAGCCTCATTTTTCAAGGATTCAAAGACCAATACCATAACCACCGAGCCAAAGAGATATATTTCTGACACAGTTTTCAGGTATCATATTTAAATTGGGACGAAGCTATACATGAACGAGTGGTCTCCCTTAACACACCCCCTCTTAAAGTCATCCTTTATCGATGACTTTACTCATTACCATACGACAGTATTTCAGGCATGTCCAAATTGAAAGCATTTGCAGACCACAAAATAAAAGTGACAGAAAATATGAAATTTGTTTTGTGAAGGGTAGAAAACATTGAGGGTAAAGGAGAAAATGCTGGTTACCAGCATTTTCTCCTTTTCCCACAATGTTTTCTAAAGGCTTTATTCTCAGGGTCATCAATAGTAGGAATTGTGTGGTAATGTGTTAAAGCTTTATTAGGCAGGAAGTCCGATTTTGGACAACAAATGAGATTAATGGGTAAATGGCCAATCCCAGGCAAGCCCCCATCTTATGAACTAAGTCCGCAACAAAGAACAAATACATACATAGCTCAAATACAAAATCATATCTGGCGGAATTCAAAGCCTTGAAGGGACTAATAGCCTTGTTTTTTTAGTACTAAAAGACCGATACCATAACCACTGAGCCAAAGAGATATCTCTCTGACGCAATTGTCAGGTACTGTATTTAAATTGGGATGAAGCTATGCATGGAGGAGTGGTCTCCTGTAACACTGCAATAACTATTTTCTCCTTTTCCCACAATATTTTCTAAAGGCTTCTTTCTCAGGGTCGTCAAAAGTAGGGGTTGTGTGGTAATGGGTTAATGAATGAGTAGATGGATAGATGCAGAGGGTTTGTTTAACCCTGGACCTCCGGGTCTCAAGGCGAACACTCTTCCACGTCGCTACAAAAGCTAGCTCTATAGCAAGGCAGTAATAGTGTCCCCTTATACTAACATAAGCTGTACCTTTACATCTATCTGTGGGATAGACCAGTATGCTACATTTGTTGGACTTTTAAACCTTTCCCAAAGGGCAAATTTTGGACCACACCAAACTGAAAGCATTCTGCAGATGACAACTGTTGCTAAAAAGAAGATTTCTTTATATGATGGGGGTAGAAAACATTGTGGGAAAAGGAAAAAATGCTGGTCACAAGCATTTTCTCCTTTTCCCACAATGTTTTCAAAAGGCTTCTATTCCTGACCCGTAAAAACCAGGAATTGTTTGGGAAAGGGTTAAATTCATTTGTGCTAGCATGGACACACAGAAGCATGTCTCATTTACATAACCCTTTACCTCAAGGCAAAATTCTAGATTTGTCCAAATTGAAAGGGTTTGCAGAGTACAAAACAAATATGGCTCATAAATTGAAATTTTCTGTGGAAGTCAACAAAAGTATTGTGTATATTCATTAAAATATTGTTGTTGTTTTTTTTTCAGTTTATGAAAGCTTGGAGCATAAACTAGTCATTATACAACAGAGATCCCCATTTGTCAAGGTATAAATTCCAAGTTTTAGCGTAGTAGCTGAAGTCTATTTTATTGTTTGGTATTCTTTTTCTCCATCAGAGTACTTACCCTACCTTCAGTTTGAAGTTGTCTGCTCCGATGCTATTTTTGTTACTGTTCTTCGCATATACGAAGACCAGAAACAAAAATAGCATTGGAGCAGACCTTCAGACTGAAGGTATACCTACCCCATCTTGTATCAGAATTTTTTTTCAAAACATTGTAGAAAAATGGTCAGTATCATTATGGATAACCTCTATTTTTGGCATTTTTTTCCCCACACGTATTCATGTACATGTATTTACCATAACTGTATCAAACTGCAAAATAAAAAAGAAGTATTAGACTTTTCCAATTTAAAAACATTTTGCAGAAAACAAATTTAATAGTCTGTTCTCAAATGATTGAACTTAACCCTTTCCCAAGCGACAAATTTTGGACTCTTCCAAACCAAAAGAGTTAGCAGATGACAATTTTAGATTTGGAAAAAATGGCAGAAAGTTTCTCAAAAAGGGTAGAAAGCACTGTGGGAAAAGGAGAAATTGCTCGTTATGAGCAATTTCTCCTTTTCCCACAGTGTTTTCAGAAGACTTTTACTGCAGACACGTAAAAACCAGGGCTTGTTTGGTAAAGGGTTAAATGTGACAATGTGCATTGCATTTCATATAATTATGTAAACCAATTACATATACAGGTATTATTATGTCGAACTAGACATATTGGCTTATGTTAACCCTTTCCCAAATGACAAATTTTAGATTGTCCCGAACTCAAAGTGTTGGCACATGGCAATTTTGAATTTGATGAAAATGGCAGAAAGTTTTCCCGATAGGCTAGAAAACAATGTGGGAAAAGGAGAAATTGCTCGTCATGAGCAATTTCTCCTTTTCCCACAGTGTTTTCTAAAGACTTGTACTGCAGACACTTAAAATCCAGGACTTGTTTGGGATGGGAAAGAGTTAAATAAAAGTTGTCTTGTCTTGTGTAGCAAGATCATGTTTTTATGTATCCCAGGGAAAAAGAGGCCTATTTAAGAAGTGGTTGGTAGAATGGATAAAAGAGAACCAGTTCAGTCGAGTTGTTATTGGTACCAGTAGTTCTGCTGAGGAGAGGCTAGACAGACAGATTGCTGGGTAAATATGAGTTGGCTTTCTTAACCTTTTACCAAACAAATCTGACTTTTAATGACCCTGTGAAAAAAATCTTTTGAAAACATTGTGGGAAACTGCTGTCGCCTGCATTGCTTTCTTCCCAAATACTAGAACTGTCGATGGGTTTTAAAAACAAAAAAGAAAATTGAAATTGAGCAGTTACAGTATAACAAAAGGTTTCTTTCCATATCACATTTTATTTTCAAACAATTCATCAGCTTTACATCTCTGATAGAGGAAAATCATTGTGGAAAAATGAGAAAATGTTGGTTACAAGTGTTTTCTCATTTTCCAACAATGTTTTCAAAGGCCTTTTTCCACATGGTTGTTGATACACAGGATTGTTTGTATTACTCTTAGTTGATAAACATTTCATTAATAGTTTACAATATTGTTTGTTTTATGGAATACAGATTTAAAACCAGGAATCGTGATGAGATAATATAAGAATGATCATGTTGGGCTTATGAATTTTCTCGTCACGATCCATGATTTTTGACCCGTTATCCCAAAGACAAACAAAAATGTATAGAGGATATTTGTTTTTTTTTTCCATGAAAGATCGAAATTTATTTCATAGAGTGAACACCATCGGTAATATTTTCACAAGTGGCTGTGCCACTCGTGAAAATATTACCAGGGTATCCACTTGATGAAATGAATTTCTATCTTTCACTGGAAAAAAACAAATATTCTATTTATTTCATGCTTTTAATCCTTTCTGGGAGGAGCTTTATCAAAATTTAGTACAGTTCTTTTCCGTTATTCCCCATGGCGTACCCCTCCCGCACAGCAATGCATTACAATATTACGTCAAGCATGAAAAATGTAAGGTATATGACGTCATATTTCCCATGTGGTTGTGAGGCAACAAGTACATGAAAATCGGTATTTTCACTGGTGGTACCAGTGTAAGATCGAAAAATATTTTCACTGCTATTTCTCGATATCCTACCAGAAAGCATGAAATAAAAACAGATAATGAAATATTTATGGAGTGAGACCTATATGTGTACACATTGTACATGTTTTTGTTAAACCAATACTGTGTTTTTGTTTTATGCCCAGGCCACAGTTTAGATTCCTCGCTTCATCACATATAGAAGAAACCTATGGTGAAATGTTCAGAAATTTTTACGAGTGGGAGGAGCTAGAGAGGAGGCACTCATTCCCAGCACCCTCTGGCATCAACACAGATAACAGCAAAGGGGGACAACTCTACCTCCCTGGTGGAGGCATGGCTAAATCTCTGTTTGAAGATCTGTAAGCCTGGGTTTTTGGTCTTTTCACTTGTAATGAAACCACAACACTGATTCACTTTTTACCCCCAAAGAATTGTTTTAACTACTCTGAACAAGATAGCTGTAAAAGATATAGCATAAATGGAAAAAATGCTTGTTACGCAGGTAACCAGCATTTTTTCTGTCACCCATAATGTTAAATTAGCTTTCCAAGAGAAACACCATCATTAGAAGAATATATAATTTTTCTATCTGCAAATTAACCCATTACCACACAATCCCTACTTTTGACGCCCCTGAGAAAGAAGCCTTAAGAAAACATTGTGAGAAAAGGAGAAAATGCTGGTAACCAGCATTTTCTCCTTTTCCCACAATATTTTCTACCCTTCACCAAACAAATTTCAAATTTTCAGTCACTTTTATATTGTCGTCTGCAAATGCTTTCAATTTGGACCAGTCTAAAATATTGTCGTTTGGTAATGGGTTAAGACAAGTCTATTTTTTTTTTAAATTTAGTCAAGAGTTAAACTTTAATTACATTTATACATTATTATGAAATATGGACAATTGATATGACCTAACTTTACCACGCAGTCCCAAGTTTTATTGACCCAGACAATTAAAACTTACCAAAATATTTTGCTCCTAATCAAGATTTTCTCCTTTTTCCACAATATTTTCTACTCTGTCAACAATTTTGAATATGTTGTACGCCAATACTCTCAGTTTGGACCAAACTAAAACTTTGTCATGTGGTAATAATCATGCGTTAACTCTTTACCAGACGAAAAAATTATAGTATTGTCCAAGTTTATTGTGGGAAAATGAGAAAATGCTGGTTACCAGCATTTTCTCCTTTTCCCACAATGGTTTCCTAAGGCTTCTTTCCTAAAAGGTGTTAAAAGTTGTTTTTGTGTGGTAAACGGTTGAACAATCCTTAGAAAAAAAGGTTTTTTGAAAGCATTGTAGAAAAAAGAGAAAATGCTGATTCCAAGCTTTTACTTCATTGCGTAATTATGTTTAGTATGTAATGTCAGATCCTATCATTAGAACTACAATTAAACTGCAAATGTTTTCAACATAGATATTGTATATATCTAAAGTTTTGTTATCTTTTAATCCTTTACTCCATAGATACTCAATTCTACACATTGCTTGTAGGAGCCTTTGGAAATATTGTGGCAAAAGGTGAAATTGCTCGTGACAAGAATTTCACTTTTTGTCACAATATTTTCTAAGCTATCAAAAGGTGTCATATACTGATAAGAAACAGCTTCATCCTTGCTGTTATTTAGAGTCAGTTAGAGATACCATAGAAGTGCCTTATGGGGTAAAGGGTTAAAGAGGCAAGCAGTTTCCAATTATATTTGAGCCATGCTCTGACAGAAGGGGCTAAAGGCATGCCTGCGATGCATTATATCCACGCGTCACAACTTGGCGGATTCGGTACCTACATCTAACCACTTCTTTATAATGGTAATTTCCATTTGAACTGCAAACCGTGTGATTTTATACACAACTTACCAATGAAAGTCGTTAAGTAACAACATAAACAGCCTTGATGAAGTTATTCACATCAGTTTATCAGTTGATGAAAACTTCAAATGGAATTTATAAATAATAATTGTACGAACTGTCTGCCAACTCAACTGAAATGCAGTTAGAAAGATTTCCATGGAAAATTGAAACTCAAGCAAGCGATCAAATACTTATGGTTCAATAGAATTCACTTTTTTGACAACCGACTTGGTCACAAGGTACAATGGTCCTTGTACATACAGAAATTAACCGATAAAGAAAAGTTTTGGTTCAGGTCAGCCTGCGCTAGTTGCGCAGGCTGACCTGAGTCGATACTTTTTGCAGATGCATTAAGCCCCTTTTCACAGAACATTGCTCATTTCTTTTCAGGTGTCCAGATGTTCCATGTGTTGTATTTATAATGTTCTGTTCTGAGGGAGACAATATTCCAGAGGCTGTAGAACTTGCCAATCGAATGAACAGATGGCTGAACTTGATTATGTTCCATGTGAGTTGTTCGATTAATGTTTTGAACTACTTTAACCCATTACCACACAATCCTATCTTTTGACGCCCTTCAAAAAAAAAGCCTTTTGAAAACACTATGGGAAAAGGAGAAAATGCTGGTAACCAGCATTTTCTCCTTTTCCCACTGTGTTTTCTACCCTTCACAAAACAAAATTCAAATTTTCAGTCACCTTTATTTTGTCGTCTGCAAATGCTTTCAATTTGGACCAGTCTAAAATTTTCTCGTGTGGTAAAGAGTTAAACAGTATGTGTCTTTCTTTCATATCTCGGGGACAGTACATCATTTCTGCACTTCCCCAGTACTAGCATGACTCTGTTAGGTAAAAATCAGACTAGTATTTGCTGTCAGATTCATATCTAACTTCTTAATCCTTGAACCATGGATATTCATTAAATGTGTTGCCCACAAAATGTTGCTCATAGTTGTGAATCCATTGAATTCTACAGCCTTGTGAGTTGTCGATTCATGGTGGTTCTGGTCATACAACAAAAAGCCAAAATTTTGACAGAGTATCCATAGAATCAATTACAAAATGATTTTTTAATTTCACCTGTCAGTTACTACCTGAGAGGATATCATCCAGTTTAATTCAAACATTTGAAAGAAACCAGCCTTAGCTACACCACTATCCTGCCACCATTTTGAAATTGAATCATGAGTACTTCGTAGGAAGTAGTCAGAAAGTTGTTGTAACTGATACAGTTGGCTCCAATTTGTAGCCACATGATATGAAATATTGCCACATGATATAGCAGATGATTTAACTCTTTAGTTTACCAAACGACAAATTTGTAGACTGGTCCAAATTGAAAGCATTTGTAGATGACAAAGTAAATGTAATTTCATTCTATCTCAACCTGTTAGATTGCATGTCTTGCAATATACAGACAAAAAGGTACATGTATTTAGAATTGTTGATACAACCCATTACCAAACGACAAAATTTAAGGTTTGTCAAATTTGAAAGGAATTGCAGACAACAAAATAAAAGTGACTAAAAATTTGAAATTTGTTTTGTGAAGGGTAGAAAACATTGTGGGAAAAGGAGAAAAATTAATGCTGGTTACCAGCATTTTCTCCTTTTCCCACAATGTTTTCAAAAGGCTTCTTTCTCAGGGACATCAAAAGTAGAGATTGTGTGGTAATGGGATAATTAGCCGTCTTTCCTCTTCTCTGATATCAAGCAATAATTTCGAAAATAATTTCTTTCCAGTCCAGGTCAATTGTTGATGCCAATGAAGCAGCCATTGTCAAATATTCAGCCTGGAAAATACCTGTGTCATGGAAGCTATTTTTTGGATCCAGATATGACCAGACTTTATTTCATTAACTTTTTAATCACTTAATCTGGAGTTTTATTGATCCTAACAGAAAAAGCTTTGGAAAGCATTGTTGGGAAAGGAGGTATGAAAGTAATCAACATTTTCTCCTCTTCTCGCAATGTTTTCTGTCCTTCACAGGTTCCATTATGTAAGGTTGACAGCCCCCGACTCTTATATCAAAATTGACGTTTTTGTAAAGGCTATTTGGCCCATATAGGGAGCTTCTATCTTTTTAATACAAGAGTTAACCCTTTCCCAAACAAGCCCAGGTTTTTACATGTCTGCAGTAAAAGTCTTTTGAAAACACTGTGAAAAGGAGAATTTGCTCGTAACGAGCAATTTCTCCTTTTCCCAGTGTTTTCTACCCTTTTTGAGAACTTTCTGCTATTTTCTCCAAATATTAAATTGTTGTCTGCAAACTTTCGGTTTGGAAGGATCCAAAATTTAGCATTTGGGAAAGGGTTAATAGGGGCTGTAGACCTAAAGCCACATTTTTATGGGTTGTCTGCAAATGCTTTGACATTGGATAAATCCAAAATCTTGTCGTTCAGTGAAAGATTAACAAGTGTTCAAACCCTGATCAAGACTTTTTTGTGATCATTTATGTGACATGTATCAGCTTTATCATAATACAAGTGAAAGATTATCTAGACTAGATTCAACACAGCTGTGAACAAGTGTCCAAGTCCCCTGCCACCTGACCATACAACAAATTTATTATACTGCAAAGTGTTACCCTGTTATTTGTCCAAAATATATGCAATTGCGTAAAAAGTATATTAGTGATTTTTTCTGTACAAAACCTAGCATGTATAAATTGGTTACTTTAATGCGAAGCAACAACAATGATACTTTAATTAAACTTGCCTCTTTTATAAGATCCGCATTAACTATTAGATTTGATAGTTTATATTCCAATGAGTAATAACATTTTATAACACTTTGCTATATTATCATTATATTTCTATATTTGAAACATGGTTATTCCATGTTATTCCCAGCTAAGTAGTACTTGTCGTATCTGTGTGTGTGTGTGAGAGAGAGAGAGAGAGAGAGAGAGAGGGAGAGAGAGAGAGAGAGAGAGGGTAAGAGAGAGAGAGAGAGAGAGAGAGAGAGAGAGAGAGAGAGAGACCTTGCTTATTATAAACAATGTATGTAAACAAGACTATGTATGTTGTACTTGTCTAATAAAGTATATGTTCTGTTCTGTTCTGTTCCTGTTGAAGCATGTTAAGCGAAATTTCCTGTTTTCTCACAAATCGAGTATGCTGATGAAATAGAAATTCCCTTCGGAGTGCCCCAATTCAATGAAAACTGACGTCACAGGAAAATGATGTCACTAAACTTGAAGTTTGGTGCATAAATGTGCAGTCTTGTGATCGATCGACTCCACCATTTTGGATGTTGTGATGCATGTGTAGTGATGTTTACGGGGCATTCAAAAGGGAAACTTTCTAATTCTTTTATATGATGGGTGAAATTCAATGGCAAACTCAAAAAAAAAAAAGAAAAAGTTATGTTGCCGAGTTAGATTTTCTGCAAAATGGCTGTTTCTATGGTAACCGTTTGTATCAAAACACCAAAAGTGACTATATCTTCATAAAAGACAGTAATACAGTGATAGAAAGTTTATTATACAATGCAAATATCATTTTCCATATTTGATATATTATTTCTTGATTTTGTATGAATGAAATAATAATCTGAATTCATTTTCTTTTTAAGAATTATTTTTCCTATTTCTTGACTCGCCAAAATATAAGCAAATTCAACATGTAGTCATCAATTAATTCAAAATTTTGAAAAATTCCTTTTATAGAATTTTCTAACTTTTTGATATATACAGTAAAATTTAATGGTAAGTAGGGCACAAAAATGAAAAGAAAAATTTATGTTGTCGTGTTAGATTTTTTGCAAAATGGCTGTTTCCATAGTAACCGTTTAGGTGCTCAGACCGATCAGCACTGTCATTTTCAGTAAACTCTAGTCTCTGAGAAAGTCGATACCGCCAAAAACTTTCCTGTATTCTTCTGATCTTTTCCCCTTTAGATCTTTTTTGCAAAATGTCTGTTAAGTCGATATTGTAGACTCATTCTTCGCTTCGAAACATACCTTATCCGAAATTCAAGGTATTGTCCGAACGATATTCAAGTACCTTCTTTGAGAAGAGTCACTGTCTGTTATTGTCTCCCTTGAAATCGCCAAAGTGATGTGCAGAAATTACTACCGAAAACATCCTTAAGCTAAATATTCCCGTTTTATACTCTCACAAATTGAGTATGCTGACAAAATAGAAATACTCTTCTGAGCGCCCCAATTCAATGAAAACTGATGTCACTGGGAATTGAAGTCACTAAAAAGTGCAGTTTGGTGCATAAATGTGCAGTCTGGTGATTGGTGATTGATGTTGTGTTGCAAGTGTAGTAATGTATAAGGGGCACTCAAAAGGGAAACTGGTTTTACATTGCCAGTGTGCATGATATATATGTTCGGGGAATGTTAACCAATCAGGTCACGAGAAATTCCTTTGCAAAAGTTGTTGGACTACGTTTTTCTTTTCCCAGCTATGTTTCCAGTTTTTCTAGGTTCAAACAAAAAGGGATCGTTTTACTTTTTAATAAAAGTAACGGTCTGTGCTTCTCTACTTCTTGGACAAACTATTCCATAGAATGATTTTGTTCCAGACCAATACAAAACAATTCAAATAAGGAGTGACAGCCACTCCTTATAATGAAATTTGCAACAATAGTTATTTGACTTTATACCATTCAACCCTAGGGTTTAACTGCCTTGGGTAAAAAGGCAGTTGAAAACATGGTGGGAAAAGCAGAAAATGCTGTTAACTAGTGATTTTTCCTCTTCCCAATGAGTTCTCTACCTTCCAACAGTGAATTTCAATTACTGAGCACCATAATAATGTTTTCCAATTTGGACTAATCATAAATTTTGGCATTTGATAAAGAAATCAAATCATCATTACATTTGTGTGGCAAAATTGAACTTGTGAGAGTGGCAATAGCTCCAAAACTCTGCATCAGAACATTGTTATACAAGTCGTTCGTTTACCAAATGACAGAATTTTAGCTTTTGTTCATTATAAAAGCATTGAAATTTAGCAGACAACAAACCAATAGTGGTTTAACTCGTTACTAAACGACAATATTTTAGGCTTGTTCAAATCGAAAGTACTAGTATTTGCAGACGACAAAATAAAAGTGACTGAAAATTTGGAATTTGTTTTGTGAAGGGTAGAAAAGATTGTGGGAAAAGGAGAAAATGCTGGTTACCAGCATTTTCTCCTTTTCCCACAATGTTTTCTAAAGGCTTCTTTCTCAGGGTTGTCAAAAGTAGGGATTGTGTGGTAAAATGTTAATTGATTGTATGGTGTTTAAGACCATATTTCAGGCATTGGATCCACTGGCCAGTGCACTTATCCATGCAGTCCTGGAGTTTCTTTCACCAGTTCTCCACACAATACCTTTTTTTAAAGCCACCGGCTGCTTTCCTACATAGCCAATATGAAAAAAATAAAAGTAAAAATGATCACCCATGAAAGAGGAGTGAGTCATGTCACAATGACAACCATTAATCCTTGAAAATTTTTCGGACGAGCCTGGGATCAAATCAGCAACTCCTGTTCTCAAGTTCTGTTCGGTACTAACCTCGCTGCCAAGGCTCATGGAAAAAAATGTTTGAATGGTATAATTAATCTTTTGAAAAGGAAGAATTCACAGTGGGATAAGGAGAAAATGATATTTACAAGTACCTCTTTTCTTTTCCCTATATTTTTAGTCTTTGTAGGTTCAAACAAAAAGGAATTGTTTTAGACAGTGTTAGAGTGGGTCATGTCATTCAAAATTGATGTTGGAATGAATGAATGAATAGCGTTTTAAGGCCCCTCGACAACTCATGGTCATATTAGGCACACATATTTAGTAAACAATAATGTGAGGTGAAAATAACATACATGTGCAACAACATACCGGTAAGACAAACATGATAAATGAGGAATGGACGAAACACAAAATGATGCCCCTTTTGTCGCCTTTTATGACATGCATGCTGTCACTTTTGTTCCGCCAGATGAAATGGCAGATGTGACGATCGGGGGTCTGCAGTGGTTTATTCTTATACCCCCGATTAAACCACACGGGGTCCCACAGGCCAATTGATTCCCATTCCAAACCCTATTTACATCGAGAAAAAAAAATATAGGATTCGGAATAAGAACTACCCAGCCTGCTGCAATCCTACGAATTATGAGGAAAGCAGCCATTTGTCTCTAATTTTAGTCGCATTCTACGACATGCCATAGAGAAAGGCCGAGGTCCTATTCTATACAGTAAAAAAAACCCGGGACCCCATGGGGAAAAGTGATGTTGGTCTTGTAAAGATGAATTCAAGGGAGTCAGTATATTCTTAACCTTTATTCTGTTTTCACATACACTTCATTTTACAAACATACTAACAATTAAAAGGTAATATATGAGCATGGCATTTTATAAAACATGTTCTCACTGCTTTATCACTTTGTTGTGTTTCTCTCGTCCAAGCTACCTATTTCACATTGAAATAACCAATTAATGTATTTAAAGAAAGTTTAGTCTGATAATTAACGCTATACTCCATAAATACTCATTTCTACACATTGCTTGTAGGAGCCTTTGGAAAACATTGTGGCAAAAGGTGAAATTGCTCGTGACGAGCAATTTCACCTTTTGCCACAATGTTTTCTACGCTATCAAAAGGTGTCATATACCCATAAAAAACGGCTTCATCCTTGCTGTTATTCAGGGTCAATTAGAGATATCATAGAAATGCCCTATGGGGTAAAGGGTTAAATGTTACATTATGTCGTATTCAAACTTTTATTCAATCACATATCAGCAACAGCTCACTATTCATACGCGTCTTGGATCTCAAAAGCTCCAGGCCAGGGATTTTAATTCTTTTTCAAAGAACGCAAATTTTAGACTTGCTGAAATTGAAAGCATTAGCAGACAACAAAATAAACTCAAGCTATTTCATGATATGATATTCCTTGCCGAAAAATTTACTTGACTGCTTAACTTCAAATCGCTCCCACTCAGCCATTTTTTCATCGAATCGAAAACAAAAATGTCTTGGCAGAATGGATACTGATACAAGTGTATAAACTTTAAAAGTTTCACAAAATTCTGTCCAATGGTAATCAACCTTTTACTCCATAGATACTCATTTCTACTCATTGCTTATAGGAGCTTTTGGAAAACATTGTGGCAAAAGGTGAAATTGTTCAATTTCACCTTCTGTCACAATGTTTTCTATGCTATCAAAAGGTGTCATATACACATAAGAAATGGCTTCATCCTTGCTGTTATTTAGGGTCAATTAGAGATGCCATGGAAATGCCTCATGGGGTTTGTTAAGATATTCTCCTGGACAGACACGAAGACAGACTGACAAACAATGCTAAAATTATATCCCTCTGCCTTCAATGGGGGATATAAAGAAAATTATGTTGGGAAGGATATAAAACAATGTGGAAAAGGAGAAAGTATTGTTTACTAGAATTTTCTCCTTTTCCCACAATGTTTCTTTTAAGATTTAAGATTTCTTTCACAATGTTGTTAAAAGGTAGGAGTATGTGGCAAAGTTTTTACCCTTGACCTTACAACAGAATTTTAGCCTTGACAAAATTAAAATTAAATGCAGATAGGAAACAAAAACGTAGTGGAACAGACGGAATTTGTTCTTTAAAGTGTAGAAAATATTGTGGGAAGGGAGAAAATGCTGTTTGTTAAGAAATTTCTTCCTAATCCAAAAATGCTTCAAAATGCTTCTTGCCACAGAATCGTTACAACTCGGGACTCCAGAGTGATAATGGGTTTGATATCTTGCCAAAGTGTTCACTCCAACAAACATAAAGAGTACTGAAAATTGTATGTACAACTAGAAATCGGTAAATTCTCTTATCCACTCTTTAGCCTGTGTGTGAATGGAGTAAGGGGGATAATTTCGTTGATTATATGCATGTTATTGTTTTGCAGGAAACTGTCAAAACAGCGACATGTATTTGATATTTTCGAACTTTTAACAATAAATCTACAGAGTTCAAGATAGAGGGAGTGATGGTGTTCTATAGTAATTATGTCTCTTTCAAACCCTATGTAGTGGGTACGCATTAGAATCATCTCGATGAGATGATTCTAATGAGTACCCACAACATAGGTTTTAGTGGAGAATTTCAATTTTGAAATCAAAATCATCCCCTCTCTCTGAAGCTCTTCATCTACATTAATTTTCAGCTAGTTTTCATCTCATTCCCTCTTTCTGTCATCCAAATATAATAATTTCTGTATTTATATACCAAAATGCTGCTCCTGACAGTTGCAAGGATGCATAGTCTGATTGTCTTCCTTTACTTAGCATGCACTTTTGTGCAGATGCCTTTCAGGACCTTGCAGCAGCACACTGCGGAAAACATTGCAGAGAGAGAAATTGTGGCAGTATAATCAATATATCTTTCTGCCATATTGTTCTCTCACGTGGAATCAATTCTAGAACAAAAACTCACACAGTAAATACATAAAAATGACCTGGGTGACAGGAAAGCGGAGGTATGATAACATTAAAGAAAAATATTTGAAAAATAAGTATACATGTATTTACAAAACAGGGGATAACTTTATAAAAGGAGATAAAACAAATCAGACATTATTCCCCCCAAAGAAAGACAAACTGTCTGATCAAGACAACTTGTACAATGTATATGAGCCATGCTCTGGTAAAATGGGGCTTAAAGGTGGCCCTTCAGATTTTGGGACAAAAATTTTACAAGAATACAAAAAAAATCATCCTTATACTCCCAAAGCCTTATAATTTTCATTCATAAAACCCCAGTAGTCGAAAACCATCCAACAACAAGAGAAATTAGAGATTTACTACAGCCCAGGTCAACACCGACGGGAAACAGTCTATTTTTACATGAGAAAGTCGCTCATTTACATACTGGAAATATACAGACGAAGCTTCAAACATGGCGTCGGAAGAAGACACTATGGAAAATAATTACATATTTGTTATGTTATAAAAATTTCAGCTTCATTAGTCACATGCCAGTCACTTAACATTCCCACAATGCTTTTTTTAAATTTTTGGCAGAAAATCTAAAAATAGATTAAGAGGCTACGTAGCCTTTTAACCCATTACCACACAATCCCTACTTTTGACGCCCCTGAAAAAGAAGCCTTTTGAAAACACTGTGGGAAAAGGAGAAAATGCTGGTAACCAGCATTTTCTCCTTTTCCTACAGTGTTTTCTACCCTTCCCAGAACAAATTTCAATTTTCGGTCACCTTTTTTTTTGTTGTCTGCTAATGCTTTCAATTTGGACCAGTCTAAAATTTTCTCGTGTGGTAAAGAGTTAAGGAAATACCATCAAAAAAAAAATTTTTTTCTGGAATTTTATGATTCTTAATTATTCATTAATTGTATTGTTTTTTCATATAAATTTTAGTGATAATATATATTTTTTGATTTGGTGAGATGTGAAAATTCTAAATACCCACCTTTAAAGCATCTCTGTCATGAATGATACCAAGCATGGCAAGCAAGTCATTACATGATCACGGATCGACAAAGTTTGTTTCCTCTCGCATCCAACAGCATTATGTAGTACACAAGTCATTCAACATGCAGAAATGTGACCAATAGCAAAAAGCTTTGGCCCAGGTCAGCCTGCACAGATTAGCCAGGTCAACATATTTTGATGACGCATTAATTAACTCTTTTTACCAAACAACAAAATTTTAGACTTGACCAAATAAAAGCATTTGCAGACAGCGATATAAATGTGAGTAAAGAATTGAAATTTGTTTCAGGAAGGGAATAAAACATTGTGGGAAAAGGAGAAAATGCTGGTTACCAGCATTTTCTCCATTTCCCACAATGTTTTCGAAACAAATTTTTCTCAGGGTTGTCAAAAGTGGGCAATGTGTGGTAAAGGGTTATGCCCCTTCTTTACAGAACATTGCTTGTATCTGTATATATGGATCATCATTTTAACCCTTTCCAAAATGACAAATTTTGAACTCCAGCAAATGGAACTCATATCCAGACAAAAATTCAAAATTGAAACAAATGAGCTTTATTTAGACTGATATGGTAGAAAACCTTCTAGAAAGGCAGTTTTCACATGCAATTTCTTCTTTTTCCAAATATTTTTTTATCCCATAACCTCCTTTGTTTTCAGTGTAATATACCCATGACGAATTTTCTTATCTTACACATGTGTAATATCACTATTGTATGACGTCATTTTTTACAGCAATTTAAAAAATTTCCATAGAAGTCAATGGGGTTTACAGATGTAAGTGCGGATGCATCTATAGTTGATTTTGCATCTTCTGATCTATAATGTGTGAAATGTCATGTAATAAAAAGAATCCGACATTGGGTGGCATTTAAGATGAAATTTTATTACACTTGTGAAGGAAAAATGTTATTAAGCTTGCCAAAGGCTCGCTTAATAACATTTTCCCTTGACTCGTTTAATAGAATTTTATCTCAAAAGCCAACTCATGTCAGATCCTATATTTATCACATGCTTGGCATTTAGGCAGAGTGAAGTAAGGGAGTTCTTTAGGTGGTTTGAAAAACCCAAATTTTCAAAAAAGTAAATACATTCAATATAGTATGATGCAAAAAAGAATGTCACATGATATAAAGGTACCACAGTGTTCATTCACATGGACAGAATGGCATTAACTTTTCACGACCCCAAAGGAAAAGAATTTTGAAAACATTGTGAGAAAAAGAAAATACTGGTTAGTAGCATTTTCTTTTTTTCCACCAATGTTTTCTACTCGTCCAGATACAACTAAAAAAAGTTGACCTACATGTAAATTGTTGTCTGAAAATGCTTTCAATCAGGACAAGTCTTAAATTTTGTTGTGTAGAAAAGGGTTAAAGCATTGGTCTCGATTTTTTTTACAACTCGGTATTACTGGTGTAACTGTATTATAGCTGTTACCTTGAAACATGTTCAACTTTCTGAAAATTAACCCTGGTTACCCTTTACCAAACTACAAAAAAATCAGCCTTGTCCAAAATAAAAGCATTTGCAGGGAATGAATTAAATGACACTTGAAATATTAAATTTGTCTGTATAAAAAAAAAGAGAGAAAATGCTGGTTAGCAGCATTTTCTTCTTTTCCCGCAAGGTTTTCAAAGGATTCTCCATCAGGGTCATTAAAGTTTGAGACTGTGTTGTGAAGGTTTAGGAATTCAAACACAAAGTCAATAGCTTTTAACTTTTAACCCTTTCCCAAACGACAAACTTTTGGACTAGACCAAATTGAAAACATTTGCAGACGACAATTCAACTCTTGCTGAAAAGATAATTTCTGTTTATGATAGGGTAGAAAACATTGTGGGAAAAGGAGAAAATGCTGGTTACCAGCATTTTCTTCTTTTGCCACAATGTTTTCAGAAGGCTACTATTCCAGACCCGTAAAAACCAGGGACTGTTTGGGAAAGGGTTAAGAAGAATGCTTTCATTCAACTATTAGCTTATATCCTCAATTATTTTCTGTACTTAAATCCTCAATATTTACACTATCACAAAAGTTAAATGACTTATCATTAATGCTATAGAAAGTTATATTTACAAATAAAAACAATGACAGGGAGAAATAGAGTGAAATAAAAAGGATTATGTTACATGATAAAAACTTGAACTTACTGATGAAATACAGTAGAAAGGTAATGGAGAAAAAATATTGAATATCATGCTTTGTGTTTTCTATTTCTAACAGAGCCATAAATCATTATAAAATGACTAACATTACTTTATATCAAGGTTATTAGAGGAATAATTCTTTATTATCAAATGACAAAATACATGACTTCGAACAAATTAAATACATTTGCAGCTGTCGCATAAAAGGTAGTCTAATAGATGAGATTTTTCATCAAAAGGGTAGAAAACATTTTGGGAAAAGGAGAAAATTGCCAGGGATGTTACAACAGGACTGCATTGTAAAGGGATCTTAGCATGTACACTTCTACAGGCTACCTTTTTTTTCATCTGAAAGCAGACCATTTTTTCAAACATGGTGACAAAAGGTATTATTGTAAAAGACAAGAATTTTTTAAATTTTGCTATAGTCTTTTATCCCTTTCCCACACAATCTCAACTTTCAACCACCCTGTGGAAGAGGCCTTTTGAAAGCAATGTGAGAAACGGAGAAAATACTGATAACTATGATTTTCTCTTTTTCTCACAGTATTTTCCACCCTACTGAACATCAATTTCCTATTTGAGCCACACTCAAATTTTTATCTGTTTTGGAAAAGTCTACATTTTCCTGATGTGGTAAAGTGTGCATGTACATTCATTTAGTCCTTAACCCTTTCCTAAACAATCCCTGGTTTTTACGGGTCTAGAATAGTAGCCTTTTGAAAACATCGTGGGAAAAGGAGAAAATGCTGGTAACCAGCATTTTCTCCTTTTCCCACAATGTTTTCTACCCTATCATATCAATTTGGTCTAGTCCAAAAGTTTGTCGTTTGGGAAAGGGTTAATTCATTTTGATTATATATATATTTAGCATCTTACCCTATAAGTTTAACCCTTTACCACACAAACCCCAACCTTTACTGACCCTGAGGAGGAAGACCGTTGAAAACATTAAAGAGAAAATGCTGGTAAGTAGCATTTCCTTTTTCCTAAAATGTTTTTCTTTGTTGTCAAAGGCAAATTCACTTATTTCAGCTATATCTAATTTGTCATCTGTACATTCTTTTAACTTGGATGTCTAAAATTTAGTTATGTAGTAAAGGGTTAAAATCTCATTTATGTACAACTAATCCCAAGCTATGACGATGACATTGAACTGTTTACACTTTGTGATAAGTGTGCACGGAATCGTAATCGTTCATCTGTTTTAAATCTGGGGGACATCGCCTCTGTTAACGGTTTGCTGCTTGAATGAACTTGCACAGGTTTGTAATGTTTGACTGGATTAGCTCTCGGCACCGCCTCCTGTCGCAGCCTCTCCAGCTCTGCATGCTCCTCAGCCTCCTTCATCTTCTGTTCCTGCTTTCGGATATTGTCAAGTTCATCTTGTCTTGTTTTCTTGTACATTTCAAAAGCTTCACGTTTCACAAGACGTTTGGCTGTGTTCATTTCGAATTCACTAAATTCTGAAAATATCAATGAAAACTCTGTATAGTTATTGAACTCCTAAATTTACATGCTGTTTCAAAAAATCAAATGTTTTGGATTTTTTTCTTTTGGATAGGGTGGGAATTTTTTAAAATACCTAACTCAACTTTAAAAACCTACATCATCCAACAGTGCTTATTGTCTGGACACAGTAACATATATTCCAAAGGGCTAACAGTTTATCGGATCCCTCCAATAAAAAATATGTAATAGCTTGATAGCATATTGTTTTTAGTAATCATTTATAATAGTGAAAAACAATAGACGTTACATTCAAAGGCCTTAACATAGCCTAATACAAAATCAGTTTTTATAGTATGATATGCTATTTCCCAAACTTTCTCAAACACTTCACAAAAATTTATCATTATCATCATCATCTGTAACAATTTTTGTGCTGGTTACAGCTATCAGCTAAAACACTGAAATAAGATAGCTGTAATTTATTAATACTGTAATACAATATCTAATTCAGTTTTACATAAAGTTTAGCCATACTCAGTGGACAGGAGGTTTAACCCTTTACCAGACAACAAACTTTACAATCTGCCAAAATTGAGAGCACTTGTCGATGACAAAATAAATGCAACTGAAAGATTGAAATTTGGATTGGGAACACACAGAAAACACTGTGGGAAAAATTAAAAATGCTGGTTATCAGCATTTTTTCCTTTTCCCACAATGTTTTATGAAAGGGTTCTTTTGTATGGGCATTAAAAATAGGAACTGTGTGGTAAAGGCCTAAAGGGTTAATGTATCCCAAAAAAATATTGACCAAGGTCAGCTTGCGCAGACTTGCCTGTGTTGAAACGTTTCCTTTTTGGTCAATGCATGTTAAAGATCCAGTCTTCCTCACGATTTGGATTCACACACAAAAAAAATGAGTTTCATGGATTCTGAAGTATGTGACAGTGAGCTTTGTTGTTATGCATCACAAACATGTGTTAACAATTTACCAAACAATTCCTGATTTTTATGACCCTGAAATGGGAGCCTCTTGAAAACATTGTGGGAAAGGAGAAACTGCTGATAACAGCATTTGCTCCATTGCCCACAATGTTTCTACCCTGCTGGAAATAAATTTCAATTTTTAAAGTATCTTTATTTTGTTGTCTGCAAGTCCTTCCAATTTGGAACAGTATTAAATTTCGTAGTTTAGTAAAGAGTTAAGTCTTTACCACACAATCCCGACTTTAAACGACCGTGAGAAAGAAAGCTTTTGAAAACATTGTAGGAAAAGGAGAAATGCTGGTACCCAGCATTTTCTCCTTTTTCCACAGTGTTTTCTACCCTTTCCAGAACAAATTTCAATTTTTCATTCACCTTTATTTTGTCATCTGCAAATGCTTTCAATTTGAACCAAATTTTGTCGTTTGGTAATGAGTTAAACCACCTTTTGTCAGAGTATGGCTAAATTTTTCCCATCACATATAACATTCATTCAATTACCTGTTGTAAATTTGTTAGCCTTGGCAGGTATAAATGGCTCTGACTCCAACACATGTGGCTCCCGAGCTTTAAATCTGACTTTCTCTTTTTGTTGACGAAGTTCTTCTTCAAGCTGTGTGATAAAAATGTCAGGTTAATCTTCAGTTTTACTATGATAACTTATTGAAATGGACATTTTCAACTTAAAAAAACAAACGCATATACGCCCAAAAGGGCTTGTCTATGAAATGGGTTAAAATCTAGAATGTCTGCAGATATCCAAATTTTAGAAGTCAGAAGTCACTATACATCATAAAAATTCACTGTGCTAAGTTTGAACTTATTCCGACGAAAACTGTGTCAGGACTTGTGCTCACAAAAAATTGCTATTAATGGAAAGACAGACAGACAGATGGAAAACCAGGGCCATGATGTAATATGACCCTTTGGGCGTATAAAAAAGCCAGTTACTGCAATTTTTAGTGTTGTGGGGTTTTTCTTTTGCAAGAATGTTACATTATAGCAGCAGACAGTGAAGAGCCAAAACCACATCACTGTGCAGTCTGATCTGAAGTTACATCTCCAGCTTAAATACCATAAACAGTTCTTAGTTTTTAGAGGGATAAACTATTTTTCCAGCAACCGAATAATTCATCATTTCTTACAATAATTCAGAAGTCTTAAGTAGAGAGAGTAGAAGCTTTCAATGGTTTAGTTTACCAAACAACAAAATTTTAGACAACTCAAAATCAAACAAATTTGAAGACAACATGATAAATGTGACTTAATCCTTTACCTATCAACAAAATTTTGGACTGGCCCAAATTTGAAGCACTTGCAGACGACATTATAGACATACCTCAAAAATTGAAATTTGTTTTCAGCGGTGCAGAAAACATTGTGGGAAAAAGAGAAAATGCTGGTTACCAGCATTTTCTCCTTTTCCCACAATGTTTTCAAAAGACCTCTATCTCAGGGTTGTAAAAACCAGGAATTGTTTGGGAGAGGGTTAAAGTTGCACTTTGTTTTGAGGATAGAAAACATTGTGGGAAAAGGACAAAATGCTGGTTACCAGCATTTTCTTCTTTTCCTACAATATTTTCTCACCTTTCAAACACCTGAAGGTCCTTTCAACCTGAGACTGGTGAGTGAAGGGTCAAACAACTATGTGCACTGTAGTGGCAGAAAGAAAACAGGAAAAACTTGTTAGACAGCATCACACAGTAGTATATACAGTGAAAATGACATTCCCTTCACGGATGACATGAGGCAGATGACTATGAGGTAAAAGGAAACACAAGGAATGCATAGACAGGTGCACTAGTGGCAGTGAAAAAGCAAATATATCTTGTTAAAGGCAACAGAAAACATCAATTCTAATATGACACGTGAATTCGGCTCTATAAACACAATGTAACAAAAACATGGTAAAATCTACGCTATACCATAGACAATGACGTCAGTTTATGTAAAGTGGTGTTATCCTGTATAAAATCAGTCAGTGAGTTATTCCATGGAATATAATCTGCATCTGCGTTTTTACTGCAAGTATGAACTTGTTTTTCTTTGATTAAGTGTTGGTCATGTTAGAATCGAAATAATCTTCTTTCTATGGTGGTTTATCGTTCAATAAATCACGCTGTGAGTTATGAGGCGCAATATATAAACCACTCGTGCTATCGCCCTCATAGATTATCTATCATGCCTCATAACTCACAGCCGTGGTTTATTGAACAATTAACCACGATAGAAAGAAGATTATTTCTTAACAAACCTTATGACTCCATTCTTCAGCTTTCTTCATTCCTCTAGTTTCAGTCCCTAGGTTAAATGGCTGTTGAACTGTGAGTGCTCTGGTCTTTTTTGCAGGCAGGTGAGGTTCCAGATCAGGCATTGGATTGGCATAAAACTCCCGCATCTGCATAAATGTTTAAAAAAGATCTAAATTCTTCCTTTCATCCAACTTAACCCTTTCCCAAACAATCCCTTGTCCAAATCGAAAGCATTTGCAGATGACAAAAAGAAAAGTGACTGAAAATTTGGAATTTGTTTTGTGAAGGGCAGAAAACATTATGGGAAAAGGAGAAAATGCTGGTTACAAGCAATTTCTCCTTTTCCCACAATGTTTTCTAAAGGCTTCTTTCTAAGGGGTGTCAAAGGTAGGGATTGTGTGGTAATGGGTTGATCCTTCAGGTGGACATACTTTCAATTTGGACAATTTTTTGTTGTCTGTATACAATGCATAGCTCTCACTTTTCTAACTGGTAAATAAAAGAGAAAGGCAATTCTTCTGAAAGTATCACTGGAATACTGTTCCTGGTTTCATTATGCTTTCAATGGCATTTTACCTTCTGTTGGTAACTCAAAGCTCCAGATTAGATGGAGTGATGGTATTCTAAATCCATTATTTCTCTTCAAAACCTTATGTTGTGGGTACTCAATAGAATTGTCTCAATGAGACAATTCTAATGAGGACTCATAGCATAAGGTTTAGTGGAGAATAATCAATATATTCAAATTTGAAATCAAAATCACTCCGTCTATCTGGAGCTCTGGTAACTGGCATTTTCTCCTTTTCCAGCCATTTTTTTTTTACCTTTCAATGACAAATTATATCATTTGAGCCACAATTAATTTGTCATCTACCAAAGTTATCATATGGGTAGTTTCAAAAAAAATGAGGCACAAGTGTGAAATTAGGGGTCAGAAATAAAATTGATTTAATTCACATATTTTTTGTGTCACTTTATAGGAAACACATTGAATTTTAAGATTTCTTGAGGTTGTTAGGTATATTATGAACAGTATTTCTTTTATTGAATTTTTATTCCAACAACTGATGGAAAAATATCGCAATAAATGAACATTTAATAATACTATTTACATGTTTCTAAGATCATAATATCTGTCATGAATGAATTGATACAGTGACTATAGTCATTATACTACATAATGAAACACAAAAAAACTTTGGTACACCTGTAATGTGAGAAAAAGTCAATATTTTGTTTGTGATTTATACAGAAAAATCCAGATCTGACTCAAAAAGTTCTTACTACATAGTCTCTTTTCACTTTAAGTGCATGACATTTTTTGTAATAAATAACCAAATGCTATTCAATATGCAATAAAAAACTCTGCATCTTTATCATTATTGGTTACAAAAATATGGAGCGTCAAAATTTTGCTTAAAATTGAAAGAAAATGTTACACTCCTGTTAGAATTTAGTTCTATCAAAAAAAATATTGGTACTGCTGTATCTATAGGCCATAATTTAACTTTATAATGTTAAACAGATACGGAATTGAATTGAGGACAGGAAATTTGAAGATTCTTTGCTTACTTATAAAAATATTGTACAAAGAGATGCCTTTTTTGTTCATATTAAGATCTGTTTACTATTTCAAAGCAATTGTTGTCCATAACATCGTAACAAAATTGATGAAAATATAACACATTATGACTTAGAACTTTTATCATGTCATGTCAGATAAAACTAACACATCTTAATAGCAATATTGCATTTAACATATGCATAATAATTATTGCAGAAATATGTTACACTCCTGTAAAAAATACTTTAGATCATATTTCATCTTCCTGAGTGATCACATAGAATATCATCACAACCATTTGATAAATTTAAGGAATACCAATTGTTTTAAATGAACATCAGCTTAAAATCATTGAATACTATACAGTATTAGAGTTAAACTTTATTATCAGATTAAACTTCTTTCAAACACATTGTTTCTTGAACAAAGTTAAACATAGAAAAATAAAACAGCTGGAGACTGTATAAACTCAAGCTCATTTAACCAAACCTTGATATGACCAAACAAGTATATAGCAAGTAGGAACAATGTTCAACTGCAACAACATAAACAAAACTGCAGGACAAAAACATAGAACAAGATGTTACACTCCTGTTCAGTTAACAAGTTCTTCATCCTAAACCCACTAATTTATCAATTATCTTAATGCTCCTATCTTATCTTTGTAAGCCTAATTTTCTGCTTTCATTTTCAGATCTTGTAATTTTGCTTGATATTTTGGGTCATTCTTAAGCTTCTAATGGTATTTTCTTACTCTATCTTGTGAAGATTTTGGTTTAGGGTCACTGTTTGAGACATTAGGTGACATACATTTAGAACTTAATGCTCTTTTAATTGGAGGCAATGTCACATAACTTTTCCATGATAAGTGTAACTTAACACTGTTCATATATTATCTGTAAGTGAAATACAAAACCCATAATTTTTAGAATCGTATTTTTTACAGGAGTGTAACACTTTCCGCATCTCTTCATAAACCCCCCTGGTTATTAACCTTAACTTGTCTAGCTCTTCCAATTCTAATTTCAGAGTGATGCTATGTAGAGGTATATTAAAAGATAGCAATAATGACAATAATGACTTTCGTGTTTTGTTTTCTAAATTTAGTAACATCTACAAAATGAAGATTTTGTTTTTAAAATGACATGTTGAATTGGAAATTTAATAGATGTAAACACATTAAACTTAATCTTAATTTGAAAAAAAAAACCTATTCCCTCTGCATATGTTGAAAGTTCAATGAATCAAAGTAATAAAATAAAGTTTTCTAAGCTAAAAGGAAGTGACATCTCGAAACTGAATTTACTGTTACACTCCTGTTTTCACTTATGATCACATGTGACAAAAATGTGGCTCCTGGCACTAAAACTTTCTTCTCTGATAATATTCATGACATATTCTTTCTTGAAAAATAGCCAGAGAAAGTCAATATGCTTGTTAAATATGTTAGAGAAATTGATTTCTGTAAAAGGTGTTACACTCCTGTTAAACATGGGTTGTGATAAATATGAAATAGCCAAATGAATTTTATGACATGCACATAAATGAAGACTACAACTACAACAGCCAAACATGTTAGTTAACTAGTTTCTAGCATAAAATTGTAGATAACGTTAGTATTTCATGCAAAGTTCTACAAGTCAATCCAAGGTATGGCTTATTTTCAAGAAAAATTTGCAGATGAGTCATGCTTAACAAATGAGTATTTCTTACAATATATATCTTCCAAGATGAAACTAATATGTTAAGAGTTGACATTAGATATCAAATTTTGTTCTGGTAAAAGATTAAACACTTTTTATGGGGTGGTTTTGTAATAGTACATTTCTGAAAAAAGTCTTTTAAAAAAAATTCACACAAAAAGTGTTACACTCCTGTTTTTTTTACTTGTTTTTCTTACACTATTTGCATATCATTCATTCAAAGTGAAACATATTTTACAATTAATTGAAGAATAAAGAAATACAAATTTTAGGACTCAAAATTTCTATAAATATTGTGTTATTTCATAGTAAGAAGTAAATTTTGATAAACCCTCATTTTTTTTTAAACTACCCATATAGATCTACTAAGGACAAGCCTGAACTTGTCTGAATTGACATGAATTTACCATGTACCACACTGTTTCAGGTTTTGATGACCATGAAGAATGAGAGCATTTGAAAACATTGTAGGACAGGGTTTGATTAATTGATTGTATGTGTTTAACACTGTTTCCAACATTATTTCAGTTATATCACAGCAGCCAGTGCACCTATCCATGCATTCCTGGAGTCTCTTTTACCAGCAATTCGCACAATTTTCTTTCCAAGCCACTAGCTGCTTTCCCACATGATCATCATCGAAACAATGGTCTGTGGTAGGAGAGGAATGAATCCTGTCACAGTGACTATCATCAATCCACTGAAAGAAATTGGCCAAGCCAGGGATTGAAACCCCGACTTCTCAAGTCCTGCACGCTACCGACTGAGCTACTGGGGCTTGGCTTGTAAGACAGGGAGAAAATGTGGATAACGAGCATTTTCTCTTTTTTCTTACAATGTTTTCTACTCTTTGGAAAACATATTTGAATTTTTTAGTCACATTTTTTCCCTTGTCTTCAAAAGCATTCAGTTTCAAAAAGTCTTAATATTTATTTCAGGTACAGAGTTTGTGTCCAAACTGACTCACTTACCCTAGCTTCCTCCTCCAACGCCTGCTCAATCTTTTGAGCTTTCAGTTCAGCTTTGATCTTTTCCCTTTCTTCAAACCCAAATGGCGCAGGTTCTGTGATTTTATGTTGGTACTGTGGCTGGAATGGGACCCCAAAATGTGGGGCTGCTCTTGATCTAAGGTTATGTTTTTCTTCCTGAAATCGAAAATGTCTTGATTAAGTCTTGAGAAGGCAAGATATTTAACTCTTTACCAAATGACAAAATTTAAGATCAGCCCAAATTAAAAGCACTTGCAGGTGACTAAAAAAAGAGTAACTCAAAAATTGAAATTTGTTTCCAGAGAGGTAGAAAACATTGTGGGTAAAGGAGAAAATGCTGGTTACCAGCATTTTCTCCTTTTCCCACAATGTTTTCAAAAGGCTTCTATCTTTGGGTCATAAAAACCAGGGATTGTTTTGTAAAGGGTTAACAAGATTAAAATTGTATGTAACAAAATTTTCACATTAAAAGAAAAACAAATCTTGGTACAAAAGGTAAACATGATCATCTATTTAAACTTTTTGGCAGCAAAAATTGCCCATGCACTAATATGTAAAGGGAAAATACATAGGAGCAGCAACCATCCTGTATCCAACAGCAGTTTCTATTTTCATTAGGTTTTTACCTTGAAAAGTCATAGGATGTCAACATCATATCTATGCAAATCACTCTGAGCCACGCTGTGAAAAGGGGACATAACACATTTGAAATTAATCTGCTGAAAACTGTAGGAGGAGTTGGGCATTCAAGAAAAAGATAACTGACTAACCGCCTGAAGGATGACCTAGGCCGTAACATAATAAGAGCCTTTGGGCTTATAAAAAAAGGCTATTATCAATTCATGACTATATGGTGGCTTGATTGATATAATGCATCACTAAGAGACATTAATGCATCAGTAAGACACATTAATGCATCAGTAAAAGACATTAATGCATCAGTAAGAGACACTGCATCACTTAGAGACATTAATGCATCATTGCATCACTTAGAGACATTAATGCATCACTAAGAGATGTTAATGCATCACTAAGAGACATTAATGCATCACTAAGGGACATTAATGCATCAGTAAGAGACATTAATGCATCAGTAAGAGACTGCATCACTTAGAGACATTAATGCATCACAGAGATACATTAATGCATCACTAAGAGATGTTAATGCATCACCAAGAGATATTTATGCATCACAAACGAACATTAATGCATCACTAAGAGACATTAATGCATCACTAAGAGAAATTAATGCATCATTAAGAGACACTGCATCATTTAGAGACATTAATGCATCACTGAGATACATTAATGCATCACTAAGAGATGTTAATGCATCACTAAGACACATTAATGCATCACTAAGAGACATTAATGCATCAGTAAGACACTGCATCACTTGGAGACATTAATGCATCCCTCAGATACATTAATGCATCAGTAAAAGACATTAATGCATCACAGAGACATTAATGCATCAGTAAGAGACATTGATGCATCAGTAAGAGACATTAATGCATCACTAAGAGACATTAATGCATCACTAAGAGACATCGATGCATCACTAAGATACATTGATGCATCACTAAGAGACATAAATGCATCACTAAGAGACACTGCATCACTTCAGAGACATTAATGCATCACTTCAGAGACATGAATGCATCACTAAGAGACATGAATGCATCACTAAGACATATTAATCTCCCTTTCCAAAAAGCATGTCTTGATATACATGTATTTTACACCTATTTATATCACAAACCAAAGTGGCTGGGTACATTATGGCGCACTGGATGTTTTTGCCAAAGGTTGTAAACTCCTTATTGGTATTTTTTTTTTTCCTTTTTAACTCTTTACCAAATTTTTTTTAATTTTTCCGCTGGTTGTTTCGTAGTTGGTCATGAAAACATTACTATAAGCAGATTACTCCCTGTTTGTAGCTTTTTCTCAATTTACAAATGTTTGATGTAAAAGGCGAGGAACCAGTACAAAAAAATAATGACTGGTATTGCCCATTCGATATTTTACACAGCACTACAGGGTTTAAAACACTAAGCCAGTCACGATTTCGTTCCATTAATTTTCGTACGTAATGCAGTTTCGTCCCATACACTTTTGCACCTTGGCGCAGTCGTATTCGACAAATTGATTTTTGGGGGCCGTATTTGATTTTTAAGCACCAGATCTGGCATGCCATTTTTGGAAATGAGCAGGAATCCTAATTTATTTGCGGGAATCCCGCAAGGGCGCATCCTGGCTGACACACTGTATTATTCAATTTGTGTTCACTACACATAAAGATACAACAAGGATGAAATAAACATGCCAAAATATTATGTACAGTTGGTATTTTGTTACAAACAGCTGTAAGCACTGGTACCTCTGATAGTGTTTTTTTGGCACCTGTAAGCATTCACAACAATTTACACAACATATATCGAAATTGGACACTTATTTTAGGATCTGATTCTCAAATTTTCAAACAGGAGTCCTGGAAACAAGAATTTTTTCCATTTCCAAAAGTGCTTTCTACCATGTAAAATGACTGCAACTTATTGTTTTACTACCGATGTTGTGCTCTACAGTGACTTTAAAGAGTCTAAAATTGTTTCAGTTAAGAAAGGGTTAAATGACACAGTTACATGTGATTCATACCTTTTCTTGACTCTCCACGACTGGCACTCTGGCTCTATGTTTTAAAGCAAAAGCAGGAGACTCTGGAACAGTTGGTGGTAGTCTTTTAGCTTCTTTTACACCCTGGAAAGTACAAAGTTTACTTTACTTAACTTTTTACCCCATTACAAAGTTTTTTGGCAAGTCAAAATTGAAAATATTTAAGATAACAAATTAAATATGGCTAAAATCATTGGGTTTGACTAATAGAGCATAGAAAAAGAAACAAGAGGACCATGATGGTCCTACATCCCTCACCTCAGTACTAAGCAGTAAAGGTCTACAATGAAGATAGCCCGCCTGGGTGGCTCAATGGTGAGCGTGTTGGACTCATGACCTGGTGGTTGTGAGGTCGATACCAGGTCGAGGCAAACTTTCTTTCTGGCGGTATTTCGCCTCTCACCTCTGCTTAAGCATGTGAGAAAAGTAGTCTGTGGCTTTGGAAAGAAAGTTGTGTTAGTACTGGTGTGACAAAGCCAAGAAACATGCATATCACTGACCGCCATGATATGACCTTAGCTGTTAAAGTGGCATCAAACCCCAATACAACCAACAACAATGAAGATAAATACCAAATATTAGGTTCAAGGCCAAATGATGATAAAACAAGAGTGGCAAATTGTCGCAAGATATGCCCATCCCACCAGCAGTTGAGATATAATAGCCGTTGTGACAAACATGCATACCAAGTTTAAAGTTGTTCTGACTTGAGATGATGCATCATATGCACAAACTTCGAAGAGGTCTACTAGCTGATGCTACATGTCGAATTTCAAAGCTCTACACCTTGTAGTTGCAGGGAAGAATTTTAAAGTTTTCCTTTTTTATTCCAATGTTTCGAGCTTCTGACCCCTAGGGTAGGGCCGGTTTTGACCCCAGGGGCGTCATATGAACAAACTTGGTAGAGGGCAATAGGAGATGCTTCAGACAAACTATCAAAGCTCTACCTCTTTAAGAAAAGGAGAATTTTAAAGTTTCCTTCTTTGTTCCCATGTTCAAACTTGTGGCCCCTGGGGTTGGGCCAGTTTGGACCCCAGCAGCATCATATGAACAAACTTGATAGAGGTCTACTAGGAGATGCTACATACCAAATATCAAAGCTCTATGCTCTCTAGTTTCAGAAAAGATTTTCAAAGACTTTGCCATTTTTTCCGTTTGGTTGCCATGGCAACCTGAACCAGAGTAATGAGTGATTTTCAATCTTTTGAACAATTTTGGTAGAGCTTTACCCAAAGAACTTCCCTGCCAAGTTTCATCAAGATTGACCCAGTGGTTTAGGAGAAGATGTTTAAAGAAATTGTGGACAATGGACATTGGTCAATCACAAAAGCTCACTTTGAGCACTTTGTGCTCAGGTGAGCTAAAAAAGTGTTGCTGGCCAGCATTTTCTCCTTTTTGCACATCTTTAAGTCCTATTAGATAGAGTCCTAATAAAAAAAAATGATTTTTTTCCTTATAAAATGTTAATACACATATGCACAATAATTTACTTGTTCATATTGAGTTTAAGTCTTCACCAAATAACAAAATCATAGCCTTGTCTAAACTGAATGCATATATGCAGACATCACATTGTTATTCAAAACAGGAATTTCTTTATTTCACAGGGTAGAAAACATTTTTGGGACAAAGGAGGAAATGCTGGCTACTGGTCAGCATTTTCTCCTTTTCAGACAAGGTTTTCCAAAGCCCTCTTCCTCAGTGTCATGAAAACATTGGATTGTTTGGTGAAGGGTTAAAGCTCTGGAGTAAAAACTGGACCCTTTGAACCAGGAAAAATATACAAGATGGTACACATACTGATCAATGTAGATTGAAGAACAGACTGCATATTCTGTGCAGTCTGATCTTGATCATTTAATTTATGTGCAGTCTGATCTTGATCAGCACTGTCCGCAGTTGGTTGGTTGTATTGGGGTTTAACGCCACTTTAACAGCTAAGGTCATATCATTTGGTTGGTTGGTTGTATCGTGGTTTAACGCCACTTTAACAGCTAAGGTCATATCATGGCGGTCGGTGACGCACATGTGTTTCCTGGCTTTCTCACACCGGTACTTACACTACTTTCTTTCCAAAGCCACCGACTACTTTTCTCACATGCTTTAGCAGAGGTGAGAGGCGAAAATACGCCGGAAAGAAAGTTCGCCTCAACCGGGTATCGAACTCACAACCACCAGGTCATGAGTCCGACACGCTCACCACTGAGCCACAAAGGTCATATCATGGCCAATGGTGACGCACATGTGTTTCCTGGCTTCCTCACACCGGTACTAACACAACTTTCATTCCAAAGCCACCGACTACTTTTCTCACATGCTTCAGTAGAGGTGAGAGCTGAAAATAGGCCGGAAAGAAATTTCACTTCAACCAGGTATCAAACTCACAACAACCAGGTCATGAGTCCGACAAGCTCACCACAGGGCCACCCGGGCTTACCCTAACACTGTCTGCAAAATCAACTTCAGTCAGGTTAAATCCTTTAATCCTTTCCCACATACGCAAATTAAAGACTGACTTAAAATTCTTTGACTCTCTCTCAGTGTCATTCAAAATCTGGGATTGTGTGATCGAAGGTTAAATAAATGAGTTAAAATAACAATACCACTACTCCTTCTAGAATCTTTTTATTGAGTGGTTGAGCATGGAACTCAAAGTGCTCATCATCATGGTTTCTGTCATCTTTCTCCAGGGCTCTCTTGTCACTTGACAGGTGGAAGCCCTCGGGCACTGTTGGTGGTTTTCTAGGCACCTTCTTCACACCCAAAGATGGATTTGTAAATATCTTAGGGTTGACTGGGTTAGCTTTGAACTGATGTCTGAAAAAAGTAATCAAACGTAAACACATAACCAGGTAAGGTGAGTTTAGATTTTCTTGTTTTCAACATTAAAACAGCTATATCACAGCTATCCATGCTTTCCGTGAGTTTCTATTACTATACAATACTTTTTTTCCAAGCCGCTAGCTTCTTTCCTATATAAACAATGTCAAAACAATGCTTTAGTAAGCATTAAGAGAGGAATGAATCCTGCCACAATTTTATAATCAATCAAAACAAAGGTAAGCATTTAGAGAAGAATGATTCCTGTCGCAATAACTATCATCAATCCTTGGACAGAACTTGGCAGAGCTAGAGATTCCAACCAGCGACCTGTGATCTCAGGTCCTGTATGTTACGGACCCCACTACCTGAGCTCGCCAGAGAAAAGTCTAGACATGTCCAAACTGAAAGCTTTTGCAGACAATAGGTTAACCCTTTACCCCATAAAGCATTTCTATGGTACCTCTACAGGGTTCAATCTAGGCTGCGTTTTTGCGCCAATGGCACGATTTTAAAGTCCTTGGCCCATTTTTTAAACTCCAGTGCGCCAAATCAGTGCAAAATAGAATGCATCGGCGCTTTTCCGATTCCGTTGTGCGCCGCCATTAACTTTTTTTAGCAGTATAGTTTTTAGCGAGTCAGTGTTAGAAGACGCTTTCCACGGTATTGAAATTTGACTGCAAAGCATCGCAACACCACGGAGAGCGTTACTGGTAATCAGATAATGATTTATTTACGGCCCATGAATGAATGCGATGGGAACCAGCCGTTGAAAACATGTCGGCAACACAAACACAGAAACGAATCGGTGATTTCTTTTCTGGCAGAAATTCCACCAAACAAGTGAAAACACAACAATCGGGTGAATCCAGTGGTGAAAAATCAGCCGATGAAAAAGCTGGGAAATCCTATGCAAAAAAAATTTCAAACTGAGTCACTGTTGCCACATAATTTGACCTCTTAACAACTGATTTACTATCCCCATACACAAGCAGTAAGTTATCTGGATTTACTTCTTTTGTATGATAAGTCAGTAATAATTGAGCTTTTAAAATGCAAGATCCTGGTTATTTGGTCGTTAAAAAGTGCTGGCCCATCGCAGAATACTGGTGGCCCCTTTTTAAAATATTGATGGGCCACTGGCTTATTCTGACAAAATTCTAGATTGAACCCTGCCTCTAATTAACCCTAAATAATAGCGAGAATGAAGCCGTTTCTTAATGTGTATACGACACCTTTTGATAGTGTAGAAAACATTGTGGGAAAAGGTGAAATTGCTCGTCAGAGCAATTTCACCATTTGCCACAATGTTTTCCAAAGGCTCCTACAAGCAATGGGTAGAAATGAGTACCTATGGAGTAAAGGGTAAAATATGGACCAAAACTCATGATCCGACTCTGTGTAGGTAGAAAAACTTTGTGCAAATTTGTTTTTGGGCTAAAGTAAGATAACAATTCACCACATAAATCCAGCTTTTAATGACCCTGATAAAGACAGCTTTTGATAACAATGTTGCAAAAGGAGAAAATGCTGATAATCAGCAATTTCTCCTTTGCCGACAATTTTTTCTAATCTTTCAGAGACATATTCCATCACTGATGACACATTTATAATGTTTTCTGTGAATGCTTTTCATTTGAACCAGATTAACATTTTTTTTTGTTTGTGTGGTAAATAGTAAATATACCAAAGTAAAATCTTAACCTTTTATGTCACATCAAGTTTAGAACTCAACGAATCTGAAAGCAAAAGCAGCTGAAAAATGAAGCTTATAATCATGATTGAATTTGTCTTAAAAAAGGTTGAAAAAATATTGTGAGAAAAAGTGAAAATGCTGTGTATTAGCATTTTCAGCTTTTCTGACAATTTTTTCAAAAGCCTTTTTACATTAACCCTTTAACAGACGACAAAGACTTAACCTTGTCCAAACTGAAAGCATTTGTAGACAGTAATTGTAATGTGGCTAAAGCAGCACAAATTTTCTTTGACTGGGTAGAATACATTTTGGGAAAAGGAGAAAATGCTGGTAACCAGCATTTTCTACTTTTTCCCAAAATGTTTTCAAAAGGCTTCTTTTTCAAGGTCATTAAAATTCAGCACTGTGTGGTAAAGGATGAAGGTTGTTCAACATAGCAATGGCAGGTGAATGTGAAACACTAGAATGATTCCTACTTTTTGAGTTCCTCAACTTCTTTATCCTCTAACTCTTCCCTAGTTGGTGCTGTAACTGGCCTCGACCTTGTTTTTGTCTCAAATTGTGGTGTTTTAGGTACAGTTATTCCCTGGTTGGGTGGGGAACGTGATCTACCCCTGGTTTGAGGTGCAGCAGCTAATTGATTGAAAACATAAACCAAGATGGTATCTCTAAATGTGTCACATCAATACACAACTGAACTCGAGTGACAAATTTTACTACAAAGAAATGGTAGCCGATTTGCTCTGTGATAGAATATGATGTGTGCATTTTTTCCAAAAAAATTTGCTATTAGAAAAGGAGAAAATGCAGTTTCAGATATCCTGCATTGACCATTGTATTTCATGAAGGTTGCCAAATTTGGCGGATAGAGTTTAATCAATTCTCATCTAATGAAAAAAAAAAAAAAAAAAAAAAAAAAAAAGTAATTGTGGCAACATAAATTTATTAAAGTTTTACTTCTGTGCAGTAGAATCACCATATCATGTTAACTCTTTACCACACAATCCCGACTTTTAACGACCCTGAAAATAAAGGCTATAGAAAACACTGTGGAAAAAGGAGAAAATGCTGGTGACCAATATCTTATCATTTGGTAAAGGGTTAAACACTACAGACTCATTTACTCTTTCCCCTTAGCAGAAATGCAGACTTGTCCAAGTTTGAAGCATTTGCAGACAACGATTTAAATGAGGCTCAGATAATGGAATTCATCTTTGATAGAATAAAAAAAAAACATTGTGGAAAAGGAAGAAAACACTAGTTACCACTGTTTTCTCCTTTTCTAACAATGTTTTCAAAGGCTTTAGCCCTTTACTCCATATATACTCATTTTTACGCATTGCTTGTAGGAGTCTTTGGAAAACATTGTGGCAAAAGGTGAAATTGCTCGTGACGAGCAATTTCACCTTTTGCCACAATGTTTTCTATGCTATCAAAAGGTGCCATATACACATACGAAACGGCTTCATTCTTGCTGTTATTTAGGGTCAATTTGAGATACCATAGAAATACCTTTCGGGGTAAAGGGTTAAGCCCCTCCTGCAGGGGTTGTTAAAGCTCTAATTTGTGTGGATAACTGAAATATAATAAACTCTTACTTTTTGGTCTTGATCTGAATCTCTCGGGGGTGGCATTAAAGTGAGCCAACTTCTGTGCCATCGACTCATACTTCTCTGCCTGTTTGGCATCTAAATCTGGCAGTTTGCGCTTTCTCTGACTCGAAAAATGGAAAGGTTCAGGCTTGGTGGGTCCGGATTTTATTGGTCCAGAAACCTGTTTATAAAATGAAGATAATGTTGAAAAAGAAGGGAGAAGTGTGATGGCATGAATCGCTCTACTGGCATGAACTTTGTGAGAAATATATTCCATCTTAAACCACCATTCTGTAATCCAACTTTTTCAATGACCTGCCTGGCTTCAATGGATCTCCCTTCAATGTGTAAATCTGAGTAAGGATGGCCTATAGAGGGTCACCTTTGTTGACCCTTCTGCAAGCCAGTCAAAGTCCTATTTACAAGATTATGGAAGCCACAGACCTACAGAATAACTCCATTTTTACAACAATGTAAGTCCACTACTTGGAATGACTAATTCAATAACTTTTTAACTCTTACCCAAATGACAAAATTTTGGACTAGTCCAAATTGAAAGCATTTGCAAACAACAACCAAAAAAAAAAAGTGAATCAAAAGTTGAAATTTGATTTGGAAAGGGTAGGAAACATTGTGGGAAAAGGAGAAAATGCTGGTTACCAGCATTTTCTCCTTTTCTCTCAATGTTTTCTTTCTAGGGGTCCTCAAAAGTCAGGATTGTGTGGTAAGGGGTTAAACAGATATTCAGATTAACTGAACTATAATTTGGTTACCTTTATTAAACCATGGTCAATATTCTCAAATCACTCTTAGTTTCATTCTTAGTCGTATACTAGATTTTGGCTTGACAAAATGGTTTAGAATTGGGTAATAAGAAATTATGTTACTTTGAAATCTAGAAAGTTCTTGAGAATAAAACCAAGACCCTACTTAGAATAAGATGCTTTGAAAATGGCCATCCAGGGATCTGATATTTACAAGCAGACTGCACAGATTTCACTCACCCCAGCTTTGTCCTTATTTGACCTTAAAACACTTGCAAAGTCTTTCACATCCATATCTTGTCTTGTTTCCATTCCATGAGTTTTCACTCGTCTGTCAGTCTCAAAATGAAACTCCTGTGGTTTTGTAACATCTTTATGATGTGTAGTGGTTGTGGGTGCTTTTCCCTGCATAGCTAACTTGTAGGATTCTTGGGCCATCTTTTTTTTCTTTGCTAGCTCTTGTCTGTAAAACTCTATTTTTTCCATCTCAAGATCTTCTGTCTTTTTGGCTGGCTGTAGCTGAACCATTTTCACTGGCTTTCTCCTGTTTAATGATAATAAAATAAAATATATGTTTGTCTAACAATGATGGTAACAGTCAGTCTAAATTTACTTTTCAATCAATGAAGAGCTCATAATCCACCATGGTAAGTACTCAACCCTTTCCCAAACAACAAATTTTGACCTCTTCCAAACCAAAAGTGTTTGCAGACGACAATTTTTGACTGTGGAGAAAATAGCAGAAAATTCTCAAAAAGGGTTGAAAAAACTGTGGGAAAAAGGAGAAATTGCTCATTACGAGCAATTTTGCCTTTTCCCAGTGTTTTCAAAAGACTTTTACTGCAGACATGTAAAAACCAGGGCTTGTTTGGGAAAGGGTAAATTTAGTTTTACAAGAAGAGATTTCATGAAAACTTTCTGGTCTGATCTTTAAGTGGGATAATACAGATAATGTTCAATAATAATCAATCCCTGAATAAAACCAGTACCAATGCTGTAGCTGTCTTGGTAAACATTGTACAACATAAATTAGGTATATCTTCAAAATTCTTCAGGGATACCTACCCTTGTTCTTGTTTTTTTTTTTCTGAGAAAGTACTGTGTTTAATAACTAAATACCCAATTTGTCTTAAATATCTTCAGCAGTAACGAAAGATTTGGCCACATGTCTAAGTCTTTGCACGAAGATTATACCAGTGACAAGGCTGTAATAATACCATGGATTTCTCACAACACAGCAATGTTCATAAAATAGGCTATACTAATGATACAATGTAATTTCTTAAAAAAAAAAAATAAGCAATCTTCATAAATGTAATCTTTATCTTGCTCTTTTTACTTAACCCTTTCCCAAACGTCAAATTTTGGGCCAGACCAAATTAATAGCATTTTGCAGATGACAAATTAACAGTTGCTAAAAAGATGATTTTTCTATATGATAGGGTAGAAAACATTGTGGGAAAAGGAGAAAATGCTGGTTTCCAGCATTTTCTCCTTTTCCTACAATGTTTTCAAAAGGCTTCTATTCCTGACCCATAAAAACCAGGGATTGTTTGGGAAAGGGTTAATCTCCTATGGATGAAAAGCTGAAAACAATACATTTTTTTTTCATATATAAAATACCATTACAGAAAAATTACCGAAGTTATGTGGTGGCAAACATTAACCTTTAAATCTCTGCTCTTTCTTTGGAACTTAAATCCTTTTCTGTAGTCTTAATATGGCGTTTCAATGTGCTAATCTTCGCATTGCTTGAATTTCTTTTCAGGTACTATGTTCCAAGCCTGTGACCAGTTTTTTTTCCAAAAAATGTTACCACATGATGTTCAGCAATGCAAGGGGAATGAATCATATAGTTATTACAATGGCTATTTTGTAGAACTTCAAAAAGAATATATGGCTGAGGCCGAGCCCTATATCATTAGCTTTGAGTATCTTCTCTACCTCAGAATGTATTCGCTTCATATATCTTAGCAGCAGTTCTGACAAAACCCAAAATATTAGACAGGTATTAACCCTTTACCAAACTATCATGTTATTAAAAAACATGATATAAAAGGCTTAACCCCATCAGGCATTCTTATGGCATCTCTAATTGACCCTAAATAATAGCAAGGATAAAGCTGTTTCATATGTGTAAATGGCACCTTTTGATAGCATAGAAAACATTGTGACAAAAGGTGAAATTGCTCGTCACGAGCAATTTCACCTTTTGCCACAATGTTTTCCAAAGGCTCCTACAAGCAATGTGTAGAAATGAGTATCTATGGAGTAAAGGATTAATAAAGATTCTAAGAAATGGGAAAAGTTTTGGTTACATTTTCTCCCCTTCCATTGTTTTCTTTTCACCATTTCGTGAATGTACAAAACCCATTATTTGACCAACACAAAAGTTTCATCTACAAATGATTTCTCCATTTTTTCCCCCTACCTTTTCATCCATGAAACCCATTATTTGATCGATATTTAAGTTTTATCTTCAAATTCTTTAATTGTCCACAAGTCTGAAAAATTGTGGTCTGTTTAAGGACTAAAGTTTATGTCCTACTATTTATTTCTAATTCCAATGGCTTTTTCAAAGTCACAGTTTCCTGTCCGTTTACTCACTTCATACATGTAGGTGTAGTTGCAACAGTAAGCTGTTTTGTCTTTCCGGAATCATTCCTCTCTGCGGAACCTGCTCTCTTCTGCGATGATGAGCGATCCCCCGATGGCAGTCTATGGTGATTCCTCTGTGCTCTCTCTGCGGCTTGTGCACCCAAACTGTTGAAAGAGCAACTCCTCTGCAGCCCAGATTTTTTGGCTGGAGTTGTACCTCTAGATGGCACATTCTCTCTTGGCTTTTTTGAAACAGAATTGGACCTGTTGGAAAAAGTATCCTGATTTTAGAATGCCTTTCTATTATACGAGGCAAAATAAATGGGATTAACTCTTTAGGTTACAGAAAACATGTGGGCAAGCAGTATTTTCTACATTTTCTCGCAATGTTTTCCTTTTAAATGCAAAGTGCTTCATTAAAATCAAAATCTGAAAATGATTTCAATAAAAGCATTCAAAAAATTTGTTGTCACCTTAAGGATAAAATTGTACACAATGGTAAATACACAAAATCTAATTAAAAATGATTTTCCACTTTAAATCATTACCAAACGACAAAATTCTAGGCTTTTCCAAATCGAAAGCATTTGCAGACGACAAAATAAAAGTGACTGAAAATTTGAAATTTGTTTTGTGAAGGGTAGAAAACATTGTGGGAAAAGGAGAAAATGCTGGTTACCAGCATTTTCTGTTTTTCCCCACAATGCTTTCTACAGGCTTCTTTCTTAGGGTCGTCAAAAGTAGGGATTGTGTGGTAATGGGTTAATTTACCCTTTATCTTAATATTCCAATGCATGATGACCTGAGGAGAGATGTTTTTGGAAAATATTAAGGGAAGAGGAGAAAATGCTGGAAATCAGCATTTTCTCCTTTTCCCATAATATTTGTACCCTTCCATAATCCAATGATTTGAGCAACATTGAATATTTCCAGCAGATGATTTTCACATCGTTAAGTCAAAAAAGACTGCTATTTACCAGCAATCGTAAAATGCTCCCACACATGTTTTGATGTTACGAAATGCATGTAACTATCTGCAAGGACATCAAAGTAGTAACCTCTAAGCATATACAAGTGTTGAAAAATTACACTGTGAATTTTAGAAGAGCATAGATACCTTTCCAACGATCTATTTTGTCTCTTTGTTCCAGGTTTTTGCAGAGGTTCTGTCTTCACATTTCTGAAATAATATCAAAGCAGTTTAACCCTTTTAATACCAAACAATCCCTGGTGTTTTTTTGGCCAAGAGAAAGCAGGCTTTTTTCAAAATATTGTGGGAGAAGGACAAAATGCTTTTAACCTGCATTTTCTCCTTTTCCCACTTTGTTTCTACTCTTCTAAAGCCAAGTTTTAATTTTTGAGTCACATTTATTTTGTTGTCTTCAAATACTTTCAATTTGGACAAGTAAAAATTTTGTCTTTTGGCAAAGAGTCTTTGTTGGTTGATTGTATTAGGGTTTGACGCCACTTTAACAGCTAAGGTCATATCATGGCGGTCGGTGACGCATATGTGTTTCCTGGCTTTCTCACACCAGTACTAACACAACTTTCTTTCCAAAACCACCGACTACTTTTCTCACATGCTTCAGCAGAGGTGAGAGGCGAAAATACGCCGGAAAGAAAGTTCGCCTCAACCGGGTATCGAACTCGCAACCACCAGGTCATGAGTCCGACACGCTCACCACTGAGCCACCCGGGCGGGCAAAGAGTCTTTGTTCCCAGTAGCTTTTTATTTGAAGGGTACACTTACCCCCTGAGCTGTAAATCTTGGGCTAAGATTTTATATTTGTGGGTATGACAATAATGGTGCTAAACTAAGGGTATTTTAAAGCATTCCATATTGACGATTTACAGCAAAAAAGTCTGTTTTATCAAGACTTTATGGAAATTTACAACTTAGTCATTAATAAAAAGCTGAAAAGACAGTCTGAAATTATTGATTGGACTATGTCACAAGGATTTTTGTGTGAGTGTCATGGTTTCCTGTCTTAATTTATGGACAAGTATTTGTGAATGATTTGACTAAAAGTTGTCAATCAGGGTAACAAGTAACTTCAAAACCTGTCATTTTCCACAAGATACACTGATAACGGCTTTTTGGTTTTACATTTTTTCTTACGTGAGGTCTCCCATGTAACCAAAATTTGTTACATGAATTTCATCTCTCTGTTACAGGATTTATGCATTAATCTGCATGAGTGGGAACACTGAGAGTTAAGTAATTCTGCCACGGACATATTTTATTTCCAAAATATATTTCCAAAATTTACGCTAAAAACACAAACACACACACACACACACAAAAAAAAAAACTACAGGTACAAACCAATATTGTGCCACGGAAACATGAAAAATAAATAAGTTGTACTGAGACAACCAGGGCACCTATTAATGCTTACCTGGAGTATACCTGTTCTTCACACAATATACTTCCATAGCCACTGGCTGCTTTCCCATATAACCATGGATGAAAGAATGATCAGTGGACTGTGGTGATATGTCACACAGTATTATATGTAAACTTTTACACTTACCCAGAGAGCGTATTTTTATTTGGTCCGGCTGTCTTCTTCTTCCATGCTTCTAAATCTGTGCACAGGTTTGCCGGCTTTGTTTGTATTGCTAAGTAAAGACAACAAAATGTGTAAAAATACATGTTGACCCTATGATATAATGTAGACAAACATTTCACTGACCTTGAGGAGGACAGCTTTTGAAAACATTGCAGGAAAAGGAGAAAATGCTGGTTACCAGCATTTTCTCCTTTACCCACAGTGTTTTCTAGTCTCTACCTTTTCAAAACTACAGAATGGAAGGTTAATTAACAATGTTCGTTTTGGTCATTCTGGGAAAAAGAGAAAATGCTGGTTACCAGCATTTTCTCCTTTACCACTAATGTTTTCTATCCTTTCAAAACCAAAGAATGAATAGTGAATTCAAAACTTCGGTCATTTTGCATGCATGTCTTGGAATTGATACAAGAATTGATCTTGAGAAATATAGATGTGCCACAAATAGCATCTCAATAACCTGGCTGACAAATATTTCGATAGAGAAGACAGCACAATGTGCTAATCTTCACATTGCTTGAATTTCTTTTACAGGTACTATGTTCCAAGCCTGCGACCAGTTTTTCGAAAAAATTTTACCACATGATGTTCAGCGATGAGAGGGACATGAATCTTATTATAAAAGCTATTTTGTAGAACTTCAAAAAGAAAGTGGCCTGGCCGACAAATATTTCGATAGAGAAGACAGAACAATAACCTGGCCGACTAATATTTCGATAGAGAAGACAGAACAATAACCTGGCCGACAAATATTTCGATAGAGAAGACAGAACAATAACCTGGACGACAAATATTTCGACAGAGAAGACAGAACAATGACCTGGCTGACAAATATTTCGATAGCAGGGTTTTCCATGACGCACAAATCCTGCGTCATTGACGCAATTTTAATTCAAATGACCCCCAAAATAAATGACAGTGCGTCATCCGTGACGCAACTTTCCAAAATCTAAATAATGTACGAAGTTGAATAAAGCGTCATAATTCCAAGCTTGTTCCTGCTTCAATGTCAGACGAACACCGTTCTTTTTTTAACTACTGGGTTTATTTTAGATAAAAGTGGTTTTCCGGTAATTCATTTATAGAATAAGACTGGTTTACGCATTATTGCCGAAAAGTATATCGGACACGTGTCATAAATATAGGCCCAGTCAAAGTCATGTTTGGGTTCTCTGTATTTCATTGCATATTTTACACGACTTCCGGTATATAAAGTACACATTACCGGTCTGTGCTGTTAGAGGAAAAATAATGTCATGACGAAGAAAACTGTAGCATTCTTCTATCGTCTGCTTCCTACAACTGCCGATCAAGCCACGTCAAGCAGCGATTCAGACGAAAATGTTTGGTCTGTCAAAAAGTGACATCGGCCTTTCCGTCAGAAATGATCGACCGACTTTTCAATCTTGGAAGTTGGCGTTTAAAGGTAAAATGCATTGTAAATCGTGTTTGAAGTTGATGATGAGGAAATCCATATTTTTGACCCCCAAAATTAATGAAATGACCTGCAACTAATGAGGAAGGGGGTCACAATGACCCCCAATTTTCAAAGCCGAGGGAAAACCCTGGATAGAGAAGACAGAACAATAACCTGGCTGACAAATATATCGATAGAGAAGACAGAACAATTACCTGGCTGACAAATATTTCAATAGAGAAGACAGAACAGTAACCTGGCTGACAAATATTTCGATAGAGAAGACAGAAATACACTGCTCATAATTTTACACAATACACAAAGTACTAATGTCAGGTCAAAGGGAGATAATTCTTTGGGACCATAACCCTTTCCCAAACAATCAAGAGTTTTAACGACCACTGGGAAAAAGGCTTTTGAAAACAATGAGGGAAAAGGAACAAATGTTTTCAACCCAAATCTTCTCTTTTTCCAACAAATGTTCAATGTCAAGTTCACCCCTTAAAGGTGGGTATTTTTATATGTCTCACCAAATTAAAAAGTATATATTTTTTCTATCACTGAAATTAATATGAAAAAACAATACAAATCACCAATAATTAAGAATCATAAAGTACAAAAAAATTTCATGGTATTCCCTTAAAAGGCTACATAGCCTCTTAAGCTATTTTTAGATTTCGCGCCAACAATAAACAAAAGCATTGTGGGAATGTTAAGTGACTGGCATGTGACTAATGACACTTAAATTCCACAACAAACATGTAAGTACTTCCCATATCATGTTTTCTTCGGAGGCTATGTTTGAAACTTCGTCTGTGTATTTCTAGTGTGTAAATGAGTGAGTTGCTCATGTAAAAATAGACAGTGTGTTCCATCGGTGTCGAGCTGGGCTGTAGTAAATCTCTAATTTCTATTGTTGTGGTATGGTTTTTGACTACTGGGGTTTTATGAATGAAAGTTAAAAGGCTTTGGGGGTATTAGGATGATTTTTTTTGTATATTTGTAAAATTTGCGTCCAAAAACCTGAAGGGCCACCTTTAATCTTCACTTTCCAAAATATTCTACTCCTTACAATCAACACCATCAACTGAGCTCATTTGTCATCGTCAAATGGCTTGAAGTGGGGCAAGTCTAAACTTTTATCTTCTTGTAAAGAGTTTGGACAGAATCGTTTCATTCTACTTTAAAATATTAGTTATAACATTTGTTTTTTACCTTTAACATCTGGCAGTTTACTTGTGCTTAATGATTTCTTTGCTAGTATATTCTGTGACTGAGGAGTGATATTTTCTTTACTCTTTTCTTGATCGGATGCTGAAATAGACAGGCACATAAACATATCTACGAGACCAAACAGTTGTTATAGAGATCATCATTTTACCTTCACACATAACAAGATTTTAGACTAGTAGTTTAAACTGAAAGCAGTTGCAGATAACAAATTAAAGGTGACTCAGAGACATAAATTTCTGATTGGATATGTAGAAAACACTGTGGGAAAAGGAGAAAATGCTGGTTACTAGCATTTTCTCCTTTTCCAAAAGCCCTCGTTCTTAGGGTCGTTTTAAGTCAGGTTGTTCGGTAAAGGGTTAACCCTTTACCAAATAATCCAAAGTTGTAAAAGACCAGTGAGAAGAGGTTTTTCAGAATGTTGTGGGAAAATAAGAAAATGCTACAAACCTGTATTTCTCCTTTCCCACAATATTTTCTACTTTTTCTAAAACATTTTCAATCATCTGACCTGAAATTAATTTCACTGCTGCAAAAGGTTTGAACTGGGATATTTTTAAAGTCATCGCCGAAACAATGGTCAGGTGAGAGAGGAGTAAATCCTGTTGCAACGACTATCATCAATCCTCGGAAAGAAACTGCCTGAGCAAAGACGAGTACAGTGTTGAAAAATTAATAAGTTGTATTAACCCTTTATCACACAATCCCTACCAGCCTACAGAAAACATTGTGGGGAAAGGTGAAAATGCTGGTAACCAGCATTTTCTCCTTTTCCCACAATATTTTCTACCCCATCAACGTCAAAAATCATTGTATTAAAAAGATTTGACTTGTTGTCTGCAGACCCTTTGAATTTGGTCCAGTAAAAAAATTTGTCAATTGGTAAAGAGTAAAGTACTAGAAAGAATCTTACCTTTCGGTGTTTTTGGTCTGGTATTTCTCAGGGGGGTCTCTACAGAGAGAAGAAAAAAAAAACATGTCATCTTCCCCAGGGTTGTTACAATCAGAATTTTCAGTAAGTATGCCTTGCTTTTTTCATTGTTGGAAAAGTTTAAAATGCTGGTTACCAACATTTTCGCTTTTTCCAATAATGTTAGTAAGTCATTTTCCCATGGTTTGTTTAATCCTTTACCCCATAAGGCATTTCTATGGTATCTCTAATTGAACCTAAATAACAGCAAGGATGAAGCCATTTCTTATGCGTATATGACACCTTTTGATAGCATAGAAAACATTGTGACAAAAGGGGAAATTGCTCGTCAGGAGCAATTTCACCTTTTGCCACAATGTTTTCCAAAGGCTCCTACAAGCAGTGGGTAGAAATGAGTCTCTATGGAGTAAAGGGTTAATTGGGATTTTTCGGTAAAAAGATTGTAAAGAGTTTAATTATCATTTCATCTACTATATACCCAAAGACATAATTACAGACAGGTCCAATCTTAGAGCATTTGCAGGCAACCAATTTATTTGGCTCAAATATTTAGATTTATCTTTGAAGAGTTCAAAACGTGAGAAAAGGAGAAAATGCTAGTACCCAGCATTTTCTCCTTTTCCTATGTTTTCAAAAGCCTTTTTCAGGAACGGTGAACCCCAGGTTATGATATAAAGGGTTAACCCTTTACCAAACGACAAAATATGAGACTGGTCCAAATTGAAAGCACTTGCAGGCAACAAAGTAAACATACCTCAAAAAATGAAACTTGTTTTCAGCAGCATTGAAAACAATGTGGGAAATGGAGAAAATGCTGGTTACCAGCATTTTCTCCTTTTCCCACAATGTTTTCAAAAGGCTTCTATCACAGGGTCGTCATAAGTCGTCATTGTGTGGTAAGGGGTTAATAGGGTTTTCAGTCAAGATGGAAACTGTCATACCTGATTTTTCTTTAGCTTTCTTTGCAGATGATCTGGTTGTTCTAGTAAACTCAGTTTTAGGAGTCTGAAATGTATCTAGAAAGTCTGCCGAGCCATTTAGATTCACTGGAACACCATTCTCATGGTCAAAATCTGGAAATAAAGCCATGAAAACAATTTATTACACTTGACTCTTTCTGTAATGAAAAGTTTATTTGTTTGTCTTTGGTCATGTTTATTAATAAAAGTCAGATGCATTTCGCTGCAATACAGATTAAATCAATGAAACAGAAAGTCAGTATAGCCCTCTATCTTTGCAAGCGGAAAATTTATGATTGACTGTCTCGAGACAAAAGTACCTAAAGTATAAAAATTTAAATCATTTACAAATCTGATACCCCACTTTGCCTGATGGATTGTAAACAGGCCGAGTTGACCCGGCCGAGTTGACTCAGGGGCCGAGTTGACCCGTATCCATACAGTAAATGTCCAAATATCAAAAAGATCACTGGAGCGTCTCATTATTGAGACTAAACCCTTTACCACATAGGACCTTACCAGTCTCGACTTTTTTAAATGTCCCTGAAAAGATTAAGTGTGGTGAAAACATGGAAGGACAAAGTACTGGTCAACATCATTTTCTCTTCCGCTAAGCATTTGTTGGCATAATACCATAAAACACCCCTCTGCTATACACTAAATGTTTACATGTGACATTGTTTTTTTAGTTAAAAGAAGAAATTTAATGAAATTTTCAGCTTCATTCTGTTAAAAATATTGTATTCGGTGTATACGAAATGAATCCATAAACCAGTTGCATTTTTTTTGATACATAATTTTGATTTTCATGGGTTTTCGCGATTTATGGCAGGGCGTTTTACAGTATTATGCCCAGTTGTTTTCATTCTTTTTACCCTTTTCAAATCAAGTTTCAAAACTAGCGGTTTTAGTTTTGATATCACTTCTTTCATGAACAAACGGTAGGCCTATCGAAGCTGGTCCTCCCGGCTCTTAGAATACAGATTTAGTTTTCATGTAATTTAGCAAACATATAACTACTTTAATTGTAACAAGACAACAAAGTTATCAAAATTTATAATATGGTTATTTATGCTGCGATAAACAAAATACAGAATTTGTGGGCTCAGGATGTTATGAGCAAACTTTACCGAAATAAGATTCTGCTTCCTCATCGTCTGGCAGTGATTTTGCATTACAAAAGTCAACAAACTGAGGGGCATCAAAGTCCCAGCTCTGGTCGCATTCCATCTCCAGACTTCGAAATATTACAAAATTTCTCTTTTTTTTACAGTGCGTTCTGCATTCAACAAAATTTTTGAGTCACCCGCACTTTGAAGTTGACCAATCAGAATTTTCGTAACTTGTAAATGACGCTTCCGGTTTAAGTCACATCCGTACTCAATAATCGTCCCACACTTCAATAGCGGCCTTTGAAACTCGATATTATTCGACGCTACTCTACATTTTAAACGCATTTTATATTTTGGGATAAATTAGATTGGATTATATTTTAAAAAAAACCCTATTGCTGGAATAAATGTCACCATGATAATACTGCTTGTTAACAAATTCCTATATTTTATTGTACTTAAAAAAAAAAAAAACTCTTTCATTTCCTTTTTTTTCTTAAATCAAAACTTAATTGACAGCCTGTTATTTAGACAAATAAATAAATGAATAAATAAATTAATGAATAAATAAATAAATAAATAAATAAATAAATAAATAAATAAATAAATAAATAAAAGATCTACTAATGTCCGACCTCCAGGCAAGCTACTCCTGCCTTTGATTTCACCCTTTACCACACAGTCCCGGTTATACCCTGTCTGAATAGCATGATGTAGTGACAATAGTGAGAAAAGGAGAAACGCAGTGTTTTCTATCCTTTTAAAGACAAACCCCATTTGTTGGCCCCGTCCTACCATTTTGATTTGTCGTCTGCAGTTGGTTAGAGGTTTGACGAGTCTATAATTTAGTCGTTTGATAAAAGGAAAAATCATTGTAAGTCATATTGAATGCATTCTCTATCAACATAAAGTGTACAATTCTGTGGACCATCCACGACGCAACCGTTAGTTTATTCAGAGACATAAATAATGTGTACTGTACATGTGTATTGGTTTATTTAGACAACTTGACAACAGAAAAAAACATTGCAGTAAAGACAGGTCGCTCATATCTTTTCGAACAATATTTCGTTTTAACAAAAAAATTTAAAACGTGTTTAATGGACTCAAACTTTATTCTATCTGACTATTAGTATTTTAGAATGGTATTTTTAATCTCCCACTGCAAGTCATTGGTCAGTCCGACGAAACTTTCAGGGGATGTAACTCATCATGCCATAATGCAGCCTTACTAGAAGTGTTAGCGCCCTTCATCTAGGTCTGCGTGTCCGCCCAATCTGCATGATTTTAAAGTACTACATGGAGTCGAGTTTCACGTACGAAACCCAAACATATCGCCGGCAAACCACCGACTGGCATTGTCTTCTTCTATCTAACAGTTTTCATTTGCATATGATTCACTTTAATATCCATGTTTGTCAAGGATGCGTTATACATGACCGTCCGCCACAAACTTATGCCAAGCAACAGTTCAATGAACTAAGGTAGAATGTCAGTCTGACCGAGGAGAAAATGGTGACTCGCAATTTTTCCTTTCCCAACAATGTTTTTTTACCAAAAAAAGTCTGTACACATACCAAAGAAATAAATGAACAAATGCAAGGCAGAAATACAGCGACCAGGCAGGATTCGGACCTAGGACACCCGAACGAAAAGCAAACACCATAACCGAACCGTACAGAACAAATATTTTATTAGATTTAAACATAAATGTTTCTCATCCATACAAGATTAATTCAACATTTGTCACGGAAAACACTGCATGAAGAAATGGTCTCCCGTAACAGTTTATAATCTTCCTCATGACTGTTTGGTTGGTTTCACGATGGATTTCATGTGAAAATGGTTACCAGCATTTTCTCCTTTTCCTTTATTTTTTTCAAAGGCTTTCTTTTTCAGGGTCTTTAAAACTCGGGATCCCGAAGCAAAAATTAACATCAATTGCATAAAGGATTGTAGGAAAGAAAGCATCAGGAAAAAAAGAATCAGGATAAAAAGTCAAGAAAAAAGTATCAGTTCCCAAAAAAGAGGCTAAGTTAATATGTGATTTGTTGTAGATATTTGATTGATAGGTATTAACTTTGTAAAGAAAAATGTGATATTTGTACATTTTTTTGGCCTTAAATTGGGAAGAAATGTGCAAACACTTGTGTTTGTTTATTAAAACCTACAAAGGCCTGGGGAATAACGATAGTCATTCTAAATAGCACTTTTAGTGTGCTAAAATCTCATAAATTAATTACAAAAAGTTTCAAAATCATAAATATATGATTTAAAATAAATATTGATAAAGTATCACAACTTTGATAGAAACTGATTCTTTTTTTCCTGATACTTTCTTTCCTAGCAAAAAATGATTCTCTTTTTTTCCCGATATTTTTTTCCTGATACTTTCTTCCCGATTACCGAGATAAGGAGCATCTTCGCAAGCGTTACTCGCTCGCGAAGATGGATAAAGAGTAACACCCAGGGTACTGATATAGCCGAGGATAAGACAAGATAAAAGTTGGCCCAATTAATGTTAATTATTATCTATTGTGGCCACTGTACACATGTGTATCTGTCATAATTAATATACAATTAAGATTTTTACACTGGTGCCAAGAACACGTGGCTTTTAATCTCGAAGGTGAGCAATTACTGCAGTTGCAGTCTGATCTAACCAAAAACTACCATTGATTTAATTCATTACCAAACGACAAAATTTTAGACTGGTCAAAATTGAAAGAATTTGCAGATGACAAAATAAAAGTGACTGAAAATTTGGAATTTGTTAAGTGAGGAGTAGAAAACATTGTTTTCTAAAGGCTTCCTTCTCAGCGGCGTCAAAGTAGGGATTGTGTGGTAATGGGTTAAAGGTCCAGTAAAGGCCAAAATATTAAAGCTAGATTTCAATCATACTATTTAACTCTTTACCAAACAACAAAACTTTAGACTGGCCAAATTGAAAGCATTTTCAGACGTCAAAATTAATGTGACTCAAAAATTTAAATTTGTTCTTTGAGGGTAGAAAACATTGTGGGAAAAGGAGAAAATGCTGGTTACCAGCATTTTCTCCTTTTCCCATGATATTTTTAAAAGGCTTCTTGTTCAAGGTCGTGAAAAACTAGGGACTGACTGGGAAAGGGTTAAATCATACCATTGAAAAGTATGAAAAATATAGAGGCGATGACAGTTATTCATCAAGTGGTAGGGCCATGTATAAGTCGATGGTAGAAAAAAAATCTAAAATAAGGCAAAAAGTAAACAAAAGACACAGCTATACCTGGCAGGTTTTAACCCATTACCACACAATCCCTATTTTAGACGCCCCTGGAAAAGAAGCCTTTTGAAAAAAAATGTGGGAAAAGGAAAAAATGCTGGTAACCAGCATTTTCTCCTTTTTCCACAAGGTTTTTTACCCTTTACAAAACTGATTTCAAATTTTCAGTCACTTCCATTTTGTCGTCTGCAAATGCTCTCGATTTGGACAAGCCTAAAATATTGTTGTTTGGTAATGGGTTAACCTAGTTTTAGAATTAATTTCTCTGTCAGCAACTAAAACTTGGACCTACCACACAATATGACAGATTGTCGTCTTCACAATATGTGTGATTTCCATATCTTTAAATGGTATGGTATAAATTAAAATCCATTTAAACACCCGCTTTGCTTACTTATGACCTTTATTGTAACTTTTTACCGAACGATCACTTATTTTTATTCTGATAATAAGCACTTTGTTACTTTTTCCACTATGTTTTTCTACCGTTTTAGAAATAAATCCGATCATTTCAGTCACATCTAACTTGTCGTACTTGACCCTTCACTTAACAATCTCGTACTTTTTACGACCCCGAGAAAGAAGCTTTTTGAAAATATTGTGGGTATTATTGATTTCATTGAACATGCTCTTTTCCCCCTCCCTTATTTCGATTTGGAAAAAAAATGCCTACCCTTTCATAAGTACTGCAACTTACGTGGGCAACTTTCATAAGTACTGCAACTTACGTGGGCAACTTTCATAAGTACTGCAACTTACGTGGGCAACTTTCATAAGTACTGCAACTTACGTGGGCAACTTTCATAAGTACTGCAACTTACGTGGGCAACTTTCATAAGTACTGCAACTTACGTGGACAACTGTCATAAGTACTGCAACTTACGTGGGCAACTTTCATAAGTACTGCAACTTACGTGGGCAACTTTCATAAGTACTGCAACTTACGTGGTCAGGCACACAGACAGGCAGACAAACAAATGCTTTCATTTTCAGGTCTGTGGCAAAGGTACAATAGCCTACGAGAGAAAAATGTGGTATTAAGTGCAAATGTTTGTTTTAAAGCTAGGGCTCCTTTTGCCATATTGTTCTCGGTAGACAATCGTTTTTGAGCAATTGTGTGGGTTAAAAAAAGTGAACCATGCTCTACCAAAAAGGGGGCTTAATGCATCACCGTGGTACATGACACCAGCTCAGGTCATCACATAATTATTGATCCGTATAATAGTGACTGTTTGAACAACTAACTTGATTATGAGGTAGGCTGGTCCTTTGACTAACAGAAAATTGACCGATCTCGAAAATTTCATAAGAATCGACCTCAGTTGCAGTTATTCCAGGATGCAAATCAATAACTGACTAGATCTATAAGGTCCTTGACTAATCCACCATGCTCGCTAAGCAAAACCTGCAGATGTATGTTACATTATATTGCAAAACACGTGGAAACATGTTACTTATACTAATTGATGATGTATGTTGGTTTGGCCTCTTGATTCGGTCGGCTCGTTTAGACCCCTAATGACCAGTGCATGTGCTTTCAGCAGGTACCTTACACGAGCTCCACGGTGGGTCGAAGGTTATGGACTCACGGGGGTCGGGAATAAATTACTTTCGTTCGCCTGCCTGAGATATTACAGGGGTATGATACTGGTCTACGACACGCAATAAAAGGGGCATTCGGACATTTGCGTAAAGTGTCGTCTCGGATCAGCCTGCGCAGTCCGCGCAGGCTAATCCGAGACGGCACTTTACGACTACATTAGATTTTATTCTACAGTAGACTTTTGCGAAACAGAAAAATACATAAAATTTGAAAATGTTGTTTCGGATTAGTCTGCGTGGACTGCGTATGCTGATCTAGGACGACATTTAAGCCATTACCACACAATCCTACTTTTGACACCCCTGAGAAAAAAGCCTTTAGAAAACATTGTGGGAAAAGGAGAAAATGCTGGTAACCAGCATTTTCTCCTTTTCCCACAATGTTTTCTACCCTTCACAAAACAAATTTCAAGTTTTCGGTCACTTTTATTTTGTCGTCTGCAAATGCTTTCAATTTAGACAAACCTGAAATTTTGTCGTTTGGTAAAGAGTTAACGCAATTATACGGATGCCCCTATTGGCGTGTTGCATGACATATTATTGTCAGGCCCGTAGGAACAGGGGGGACTAGGGGGGGCTCAGCCCCCCCCCAATAATTTTGAAAATCATAGTAACTAAAATACGAGTTCTTAGCGCAATGAAACTACAACGCAAAAAACCTCAGTATTTCGAAGTTAGCCCCCCCAATCTTGAAATCCTTCCTACGTCGCTGATTGTGTAACCTGTTCTATGAACCCTTTACCAAACAATTTTATGTTTCGACGACCATTAGAAAGGATTAGAAAAGGCTTATAATGATTAAAAAAAAAAGAAAGAATGTGGGAAATGGAAAAAAGAATCTGGTGGACAGTAACAAGTATTTTCTAATTTTTCCTCTGATCTTCTGTTACCTTTCATCATTAGAGCTTAACTTGCTTTGCCGTTTACAGATTCTTTCAAAAAGAAGGATTCTGAGTGGTTATAAATCAGATAGTTTAGCCAATCAGTTGTTGCGTTACTTTCAAATTGTACAATAAGACTCAGAACGAAAACATAGTTGGTGACTATGGGCACCAGAGTGAGACAACATTAAAAAAACATTGGTGTCAACTTTAATTTTTGGAAGACTTATCATTCACGCAGCTAAGGACCATTTACGAACAGTGTAGATCAAGATCAGACTGCACAGAACGTGCAGTCTGATCTTTGATCTACCATGTCCGTTAACACTTTGCCACACAATCTTGAGTTTTAACGACCCTAGGGAAGAAGTCTTTTTAAAACATTGTGGGAAAAGGAGAAAATGCTGGTTACCAGCATTTTCTCCTTTTCCCACAATGTCTTTTTAACCTATCACACACAGAATTCATCATTTAAGCTACACTGAGTATGTCGTCTGCTAACGCTTTGAATTTGGGCAAGTTTAAAATTTTGCCATTTGGTAAAGAGTTAACCCATTACCACACAATCCCGACTTTTAACACCCCTGTGAAAAAAGCCTTTTGAAAACATTGAGGGAAAAGGATCCTTTTCCCACAATGTTTTCTACCCTTCACAAAACATATTCCACATTTTCAGTCACTTTTATATTGTCGTCTGCAAATGCTTTCGATTTGGACAAGCCTAAAATACTGTCGTTTGGTAAACAGTTAACCCTTTCCCAAATGACAAATTTTAGACTCTTCCAAAAAAGAGTTTGCAGACAACAATTTTGAGTTTGATGAAAATGGTAGAAAGTTCTCCTAAAGGGTAGAAAACACTGTGGGAAAAGGAGAAATTGCTCGTTACGAGCAATTTCTCCTTTTCCCACAGTGTTTTCATTTCAAAAGACTTGTACTGCAGACACGTAAAAACCAGGGCTTGTTTGGGAAAGGGTTAAAATAATTAAGGACATATTTCAGCCCGAAAAATGAACGACCAAAATTTGGGTTTCCAATATCTTTTTCACCCTTTACCCCATAAGGTATTTCTATGGTATCTCTAATGACCCTAAATAACCGCAAGGATGAAGCCGTTTCTTATGCGTTAATAACAACTTTTGATAGAGTAGAAAACATTTTGGCAAAAAGGTAAAATTGCTCGTCACAATATCACCTTTTGCCACAATGTTTTCCAAAGGTTCCTACAAGCAATGCGTAGAAATGAATATCTATGGAGTAAGGGGTTAAAATTTTCATTTCACATATTTGGCAGGATAAGGGTTGGGCTGACATCTATGAGTTTTGTAAGTGATGAATAACATTCCAGTAAATCTACAATTTGCACTTTATTCAACATTAAAAACATTTCAACATGTGCACGATATTGGACGTTCTTGTGGTCCTTCAAAAACTGTTTGTAGTTTTTTGGTCCTAAAATAGGTTTCGGTTTTCATCTCAAGAACCCTCACGTGTTGGCAATTATAAAATGCAAGTTTTCCTCCCCGAAATATACTACTTTGTACCGAGATCTATCGCAGGTTAATGTTTAAACTGGAGAAGTAAATAAAACATCTTTGTCACTTTGTTCACAATGTTTTTAGACAGCGATCTGCATCAAGGTGTACTTCCAAATACCTGGAAGAAGTGTACTTCTCAGTTTCAGACTGTTACTGCTGGTTATTATGTTGATGGTGGTTTTTTGGAAAGCAGCCAGTGGCTTGGGAAGAATATTGTTCGAACTACAGTAACACATGGATAGGTACACAGGCCTCCGGGATATAAATGAAATAATGTTGAAAACGACATGAGAAACCGTACATTTTGGTCTTAACTATGTACAAGATGTATAATTCATTAATTCAATCGTTCACTCACTCACTCACTCACTCACCCGCTATTTCTCTCACCCGTTATTTCTCTCACTCGCTCACTCAATCGCTCGCTCGCTCGCTCGTTCACTCACTCACTCGCTCGCTCACTCGCTCACACACTCACTCACTCATTCGCTGGCTGGCTCGCTCACTCACTCGCTCACTCACCCGCTCGCTCACTCACCCGCTCGCTCACTCACTCACTCACTCGCTCACTCACTCACTCACTCACTCACTCACTCACCCACCCACTCACTCGCTCACTCACCCGCTCGCTCACTCACTCACTCACTCGCTCACTCACTCACTCACTCACTCACCCACTCACTCACTCACTCACTCACTCACTCACTCACTCACTCACTCACCCACTCACTCATTCCACCAATTACAGGTAATCAATCAGGTTTAGGAAATAATATTAACACTTATCCAGCTGAATAACAAAGATGAAATTTTCATTTCGATAGTATAGACCCAAATATTCCTATTTCAAAGTTATGTTTTGGGGAATTATATCTACTCATCGGACAGTGTAGATCCAAGATCAGACTGCACATTCTGTGCAATCTGATCTTGATCTACACTGTTCGCAAAAAGGTCGACGAGTCACGCTTAGAAGCCTAAAGATTAAGTTAATTCCTCCCTACAGCATTTGTTTCCGATATTCATTAGAACTGCCCCATTAACCCTTTCCCAAACGACAAATTTTAGACCCTCCTAAACTGAGAGAGTTTAGAGAAGACCACAATTTTAAATTTGATGGAAATGGCCAAAAGTTCTACTGAAGGGTAGAAAATACTGTGGGAAAAGGAGAAATTGCTCGTAACGAGCAATTTCTCCTTTTCCCACAGTGTTTTCAAAAGACTTGTACTGCACACGCGTAAAAACCAGGGCTTGTTTGGGAAAGGGTTAAGACGAATCTAATGAGGACCTACAACTGGGGTTTGGCTGGAAGGGTAGAAAATACTGTGGGAAAAGGAGAAATTGCTCGTTACGAGCAATTTCTCCTTTTCCCACAGTGTTTTCAAAAGACTTGTACTGCAGACACGTAAAAACCAGGGCTTGTTTGGGAAAGGGTTAACACAAATCTAATGAGGACCTACAACTGGGGTTTGGTCGAAATATAACGTTTGTAGAATTTGACAAGCTGACTGTCCGCCTGCAGAGAGGCGGTAGGCTGGTCCAGGGAAATCAAGTGGTTTCTATCACACATAGTCTTAATTAGCATTAGTACTCTATCTGTAATCCATAAAATATCAACGAGGTGTGGGAAGGTTCTTTTGCCCCAAATATTTGCACCTGTTACTTTCGACTGCTCGATCTGCATCTTCGAGAGCCAAGGTTACGTGGATCTTAGCGTAGTGAATCGTCAGCCTTGGCTCGCGAAGATGTTTGATCTGAGGCCTTATTTTGGTGGATGTTTTGGTGGTGAGGACGCCCTTCGGGCTAAAAAACAGAGCCTTTTACGAACGGCATACGTAGGTCAAATTCAGACAGTAAGGAACTGTCTGACGTTGGATCTATAGCCCCGCTTGTTCAGACAAATCCTATAAGATATATAGGGCCTGACATAATTTGGTACATGTATTTGAGATAAAGTGCCAAAAATGTTATTTAGCGAGAGTTTGGCAAGTTCAATGAAGTTTTACCTTTGGCAAGTTCAATGAAGTTTTACCTTTGGCAAGTTCAATGAAGTTTTAGTTTTACCTTTGGCAAGTTCAATGAAGTTTTACCTTTGGCAAGTTCAATGAAGTTTTACCTTTGGCAAGTTCAATGAAATTTAATGAAGTTTTACCTTTGGCAAGTTCAATGAAGTTTTACCCTTGGCAAGTTCAATGAAGTTTTACCGTTGGCAAGTTCAATGAAGTTTTAGTTTTACCTTTGGCAAGTTCAATGAAGTTTTACCTTTGGCAAGTTCAATGAAGTTTAATGAAGTTTTACCTTAAAAGCCAACAAATGTCATATCCTTTCATGACATGCCTGAATCTCAAGAGTCATAGTTGATTATATTGATAACCAGCATTTTTGCCTTTTTTCACATTGTAAAACATCCATTATTCTATGGGAAAATCCCTCGCATTTGATTTGTCGTCTGCAAATGCTTCCAGTTTGGACAAGTCTACCATCTTGTCGTCTGATACAGCGAACATGTATACATATATTTAGGATCACAAAATGATTCCTTTAATTCTTTTCCACACTATCCCGATATCTAACGACCCTAAAAAAGGTATTTTGAAAACATTGTGGGAAAAGGAGAAAATGCTAGTTACCAGCATTTTCTCCTTTTCCCACAATGTTTACTGTCCTTTCTGATACAAATCTCATCATATGAGAACATGTATGCATATATTTAGAATCACAAAATGATTCCTTTAATTCTTTTCCACACTATCCCGAGATCGAACGACCCTGAAAAACGGTCTTTTGAAAACATTGTGGGAAAAGGAGAAAATGCTGGTTACCAGCATTTTCTCCTTTTCCCACAATGTTTTCTACCCTTTCTGATACAAATCTCATCATATGAGTATTGCTTTATTGGTCGACTACAAATGTTTTGAATATGGACTTGCCTAAAACTTTTTTGTGTGGCAAAGAGTTGGAGAAGATGAAAAGAACGAAAGTAGAGTGTACGAAGTACAATTAAGCGAATATCATTGTCTTTATTAGTGGTTTTGACGCCTAATGTGTCGTTTTCATTTGTTCGCTGAAGTGTTATATTGAAAAAACTTCGCGGTTTTTTGAAGATAACACATCTAATAATTGTGGTGTAACTCGTTTCGACGGATAAAAAAACTCCTCGCTATTATTATTATTATTATTATTATTAAAGTATTCTCTATAATTAAAGTACTCGCTGTTATCAAAGTACTCGCTATTATAATAACTGAATTTGCACACTGAACTCGTAGAAAAAATATAAAATCATACTAGAGAAAACAGGGAGTTTGGCGGCCTGTGTAATGCAGAGAAATGATCCTCCCCTACAAAATGACCCATAGGTCATTTCTCTACGTAGAATATTGACCCAGGTCATTTCTCTACGTGGTGAAATGACTTCTGGGACCATTTCTCTACGTAGAATAATGACCCGGGTCATTTTGTAAGGGATGGTCATTTATCTGCATTACACCGACATAGATCAAAATCAGACTATTCAGGGGACTCATGTAACACTGGTGTAACTGCTTTCAACGGATGAACAAAAAAGTACATGATATATTAAGCAATGAACATGCCCTTTGAACTGTTAAAAAAAAAGAACATACTGGCGAAAACATGCAGATGGAACAGATCAAGATGAGACTACTCAGAGCACACAAGTAATATTGTGCTGTTGGAAAAAAAAACCCAAACACCCTATTACAATCACTATAAACATGCGCCATCAACTTTTTTTAGAGCTATAATAGTGAAAACGGTGAGTTTGGAGGACGGCATAGTGCAAGATCAGACTGCTTAGGGGACACATATCATATTTCACGGTTACCCTTGTCATCTGGTGAAACTTAAAAAAATAAAACGCTTTTGCAATTAAAATACATGTACACGCGGTATTGACCCGTTCAAAGACATAGGCGTAACATAGGGTTTGGAGGACAGTATAGAGCCAGACCAGACTGCTCAGGGGACACATATAATATTGCGCAATGTAACTAGCTACAAAGGGTGAAAAAAAGCTATTATAATTACATGTACTTCATATGCACTTTTAACTCTTTACCAAACGATAAAATCTTAGGCTGGTCTAAATCTAATTCAACTCAATTCAATTATTTATTCAGTACATATTAGGCCTCTGGCCAATTATACAAACACTTCAGAAATCAAAACATCTTGGAGTGCATCCCTATTTTCAAAATATATATTTAAGACTAAAACTATTGCGCACGAGCCTAAGTATTACGAATATTAACGTAAGTAATTAAAAGCACTTGCAGACGATAAAATGAACGTAACTCAAAAATTGAAATTTGTTTCCAGCAGGGTAGAAAACATTGTGGGAAAAGGAGAAAATGCTGATTACCAGCATTTTCTCCTTTTCCCACAATGTTTTCAAAAGGCTTCTTTCACAAGGTCGTAAAAACAAGGGACCTAGGGTTTGTCTGGCAAAGAGTTAACTCTTTTGGAGCCATATCTGGCGAAAACATTTGGGTTTGGCAGGAACATATTAAGATTAGACTGCTTTAAATGTGCTTTTTCCAACTCTTTATCAGCCGACAAAATTCAAGGCATTTGCAGACGACAACTTACATACATCTATGTTGACGGAATTTTTATTTGAAAGGGTAGAAAACAATTTGGAAAAAGGGTGAAAATGCTGGCTACGATGTTTTTATAGGCTTTTGCCTCAAGGTCGTTTAAATTCAGGATTGTTTGATGTAAGGTATACATGTATACGTAAAAATAACGCCAGTGCTTCGAGGAGTCAAGTATGTATTAAAATTGGGAAAGAAGCCACTTGAATCAATTTCTCTACTTAAAGATGAATACAAAATAAACTTAGTTTGAATTAATTAAAATAAATTGACAACAGCTTCTGGTTTTGGCTTGTCGCGAGGTGGCGACCATATTCCTTTTTTCTGGTTCCACGCTTGACGATTGGATACCGGCTTACATTACGGGATCAGTAGATCTCACGCTGGCTCTCGGGTGCAGTTAAAATGATTCCGTGCTGGTTTCCCGCTGCGAGCATGTTCCACTCTGTAATAAAGAAAATGGAGTAAACAGACTATTCAATTTAATGGCAGATTTTTGTTTCCTCTTTTTATTTTATTTTTTAATAAACTGGTCTAAAAGTCTTTGGTGTGTCTTTGTACGGGAATTTTCTTTGTCACATGGAATGTACAAGATCGTAACGGTTTATTGGTTCCCTAATTATTCTCATGTTTACTAGTTATGTCCGAATTTATAGTAAAACAAGAAAATATTGATGCATGACGTCAATTGTGCCGCAAATCAGTTGTTTCTGAAATACGTTACATTACAACATTTCAAAATTGACCACAGTAAATTTATGCAGAGCTCGGTGAGAAGTCTTAGACAATCTGTAGAATGCAACTTAAAGTTTGAAAAGAAAAAAAAAAAAAAAACAATAATGATAAGACACAATCATAGCCATTCTTCGGCGAAAGTTAATATAATTTCAATATTGGAGCTGCGTACAAAAGAAATTGTCGAGTTATGTACAAAATCAGTTTTATTCGACAACTAACACATGGAAATAGTATTAAAACTAGGTCTAAATTACAGAAATGATATTAAAAGAAGGGTATGGATAACCAATGTGGATACGAAATTTTCAAAGTCAGTACAAAATGACCAAAATAAAAAGTAAAGGCGAGTACAAAATGCACTTGTTACGAAATGACTGGAATATGGCCTCCATAGGTACTTTTCAAAACCGAATAAAAATATAGTGCCGCCGCTCATGCGGCGCCATAAAAAAACTTCCAGCTTGGAACCCAGTCTACTACGAAATTTACAAATCATTTGTACATGTATGGATGATTTGGGGTGCAACACGCGAAAAGGGTCATTCGGACATTTGCGTAAAGTGTTGTCTCGGATTCGCCTGCGCAGTCCGCAGAGGCTAATCCAAAACGACACTCTCCGATTTTATGTGATTTTCTGTTTTACGCAAGTCTACTGTAGCACAAAATCTAATGTAGTCGTAAAGTGCCGTCTCGGATTAGCCTGCGCGGACTGCGCAGGCTAATCCGGGACGACACTTTACGCAAATGTCCGAATGCACCTTTTCGCGTGTTGCACTCCATTTGTAAATTTCGTAGTAGACTGGGGTCCAAGCTAGATGTTTTCTTTTTTGGCGCCGCATGAGCGGCGGCACTATACACTGAAACGAACTCCTAAACGGCCACTTTTAAGCTGTTATTTCCAATTGACGTTTTTTCGCGTCCGCTGCCTATAAAAGGGTCGGGTTATTTGGTTTCATTTTTTTACAGAATAATTGCCCGGTCTGAAAACATACCTGAGCCAAATTCTGAAAAGAATTCATTTAATTCTATCGCGGAAGAAACTTATTCGTCGTCCATTCACTCAACATTGTAAATTGAAATATATTTTTTTGAAAACTTCATGCTTGTTTTTTCGGATAACATTTCGTTCACAGAGAATAATTTTCATGTTTTTTCTTATTGCTTACAGAAGTTCAGTATTTTATGCTTCTCTTTTTTAAACTGTTATGGCTGGTAGACACCACGCATGCGCAAGCAGCTAGTTTTCCTTTTTTCGAAAAAGGGAGTTCTTCTGTTGGCCAAATCGGGAATCTTTTCACCACAATACTATGGTTGACGTCCAGATATACGTCACAATTTGTTTTTATTAACATTTTTCATACTTGCTCCAATTTATAGGAGAAACAAAAGTGGCCGTTTAGAAGTTCACCTCAGTGTATTTTTATTCGGTTTTGACAAATCTCATACTGCTCCAATAAGAGGTGACAAGAATGACGAAATTTGTCTCAGAAAGGGTACAAAACATAACAGGAAAAGGAGATAGTGCTTTTTACAAGCATTTAATCCTGCTCCCTTTTATGTTTTCAAAAAGCATTCTTTTTTGGGGTCATAACAACCCCGGGATGTGTTTGTGTGTGTGTGTTGGGGGGGGGGGGGAGTTAGTTTTTTCATTTAGACGGTTTTCCGAAGAACCAAACAAAATCATGTAGACTATAGCTGATCCAATTTCAAGCTCAGCTGTGCAATATTCAGCTATCCCTTTACCTGGTATGCCAATTTGAGGCTTTTCCATTTCAGCAGCAAATAAAGATATGGTGTCAAAAATATGGAAAAATGAGGATACAAATATCTGATTGAGTGGAAAACATTGTGGGAAAAGGAGAAATTGCTCGTTACGAGCAATTTCTCCTTTTCCCACAATGTTTTCAAAAGCTGTCAGTTGTTGATACGTCAAAATGAGTATCTATGGAGTAAAGGGCCATGATTGAAAAAAATATCAACGCAGGCTTACATAAGTTGAATTATTTTGCCTATTTGTGAACCTTCTGCATGTCCTAGGACCATTCAACCTTGTGATTTTTACTGGTTGTAATACAAAATGGATTTTGTGGGATTTAATGCGATTTGACGACTTTCTTTGTATTATAAACCCCTCTTTTGTTTGCCCTCCCCCCCCCCAAAAAAAAGGCTAAGTAACATTCGAGCCATGCTCTGTGAAAAGGGGGCATAATTATAAATGCACATGCGAAAATTATCGACCCAGGTCAGCCTGCGCAGTCCGAAATTTTTCGCTATTGGTAAATTTTCTGTTTGTCCAAGGACCAGTCTACCTCAGGATTGAGTTGGTTGTTGAAAAAAGGTGGCTACTATGGGTCCATACGTATGTGATGGCTCGCTTGGTACCAGGAAACACGGAAATCCACTAAGCCCCCTTTCTTCGGGGCGTGGCTTACATGGGTTTTTATGGATCCATAATATTGCGATGACTAGGTTAGTATAAAACCTCATTTTTTTTTGATAGGTAATGGCTTAACCCTTTACTCCATAGATACTGATTTCTACGCATTGCTTGTATGAGCCTTTGGAAAACATTGTGGCTAAAGGTGAAATTGCTCGTGACCATGTTTTCTATGCTATCAAAAGGTGTCATTTACACGTAAGAAACGGCCTCATCCTTGCTGTTATTTAGGGTCAATTAGAGATACCATGGAAATGCCTTATGGTGTAAAGGGTTAACTCTTTACCAAACGACAAAATTTTAGGTTTGTCCAAATCGAAAGCATTAGCAGAGGACAAAATAAAAGTGGCTGAAAATTTGAAATTTGTTTTGTGAAGGGTATAGCTATAATTGTATCAAAATCTGGAATCTTAATTCCAATTCGTATTTGAATAAATATCCTGAACAGTAATGTTAAATATCAATTTACAGCTAAATAAGGCTTCTAGTGAGCAAGGTTTACTGGTATTTCGTCAGTCAGGACCCTGAACAGCAGTTTGAATCCTAATCCTGAACAGCAGTTTAAATTACAATCCTGAACAACAGTTTGAATCCTAATCCTGAACAGCAGTTTGAATCCGAATCCTGAACAGCAGTTTTAATTACAATCCTGAACAGCAGTTTGAATTACAATCCTGAGCAGCAGTTTGAATTACAATCCTGAACAACAGTTTGAATCCGAATCCTGAACAGCAGTTTGAATTACAATCCTGAACAGCAGTTTGAATCCGAATCCTGAACAGTAGTTTGTATTTAAATTGGAATTCTGGTCAACAATGTGTATTAAAATCGCATCCTGAAAAGCAATTTGCATTAATGTTAGAACCCTGAATATCAATTTGTATCTAAATCAGAAATCTGAACAGCAATTTGAATAAGAACTCTGATCAGCAGTTTATATTAATTATTTTGAATCTTACGCCAGAACAGAAATTGTATTTTATATCAGAATCCTGAATATCTATTTGTGTCTGAAGCAGACTTGTGAGCTGCAGTTTGCATCACGAAAATAAGGATCCTGAACATCGTTTTGTATTTTAGCTCGAATCCTTAAATGCAGTTTTAATTTGACTTTAAATACTGATTACAAATTTGCAGTTGAATTAAAATTCTGCTGATACATTTGCAATCGAATCAGAATCCTGCATAACATTTGTTTCAATCATAATCCTGAGCAGCAATTTGTATCAGATTAAAATTCTGGACAAAGGTTTGTATTTGAATAAAAGTTCTGAACTAACATGACACTGAAATCAGAAATCTTAACAGCATTTTGTACTTAACCCTTTACCAAACAATCCCTGGTATTTACTACCCTGAGATAGGAACCTTTTGAAAACATTATGGGAAAATGAGAAAATGCTGGTAACTAGCATTTTCTCCTTTTCCCAAAATGTTTTCTACTATGCTGGAAACAAATTTCAATTTTTGAGTTATGTTTATTTTGTCGTCTGCAAGTGCTTTCAATTTGGACTGGTCTAAAATATTGCCGTTTGGTAAAGAGTTACATCAGAATCCTGACGAGCAATGTGAATGAATAACAATTCTAAACAAAAATTTTCCATTTTGTAGAGACCCATTTAAAGCAGTTCGTATTTCAATCATATTCTGAACAGCAATTTGTCTTTGTAACAGAATCATGAACAGAAAATTGTATTTGAATCTAAAACTCATTTGGCAAAAAGTATTTCATCACCAGAATCTTAAACAGCTCTTTAAGCTTTGTAGTACATGTATCTTTATTTGAACTGGAATCCTGAAGAATATATTGATTTGAATAAAATTCCTGAATTTGTGTCTTAAGAATCCTGAACAGAATATTCTTTTGGGTCAAATTTCTGAATTTTTATTTTAATTAGAATCCTAATCAGCAGTTTGTATTTTGCACTAATATCGAAATCCTTTACAAGAACTTTCATTTGAATGAGAACCGCTAAAGGCAATTTGTATTTGAATCAAGAACCTTTAACAACTGCTTTAGCCACTATCAGAATCAAAATCCTGAGAGACAACTCGTATTTAGTCAAGAGTAAGACCCTCTATTTGAATCAGAATCTTGACCGGCACCATCCATTTGAATCAAAATCGAATTAAAACTCCATACACCAACTTACTTTGCAGAGCTCCAGATAGAGGGAGTGATATTGATTTCAAAACTGAAAATATTAGTTATTCTCCACTAAATCCTATGTTATGGGTACTCATTAGAATCGTCTCATAGAGACGATTCCAATGAAAACCCACAACACATGGTTTGGAAGTGAAACAAAGGATGTAGAATACCATCACTCCCTCTCATGTGGAGCTCCGGTTTGAATTTGAAGTAGAATCTTGTCCAGGAACTTGTGAGATGCTCTCTCTCTCTCTCTCTCTCTCTCTCTCTCTCTCTCTCTCTCTCTCTGTATATATGTATATAAATAAAATAATTCCGGTACATTCTTTTTTTAGGTGGGGCGGGGGAGGGGATGCTGGAAAAGTGAAAGCATTCATTTCTTTTATTTGGAACTCCGAGTTAACAAATTTATTCAAAAACAAAAATGAGAATGCAGACCGCAACATACCACCAGTTTCGTAGTTCCGCCTCTCGTACTTCGTAGGTAACATTCTTCAAAATGGTGATTGATACGAATATCAATAGCTGTCAATGACTTTTCAACAGGTGTTACGTAAATAAAATTAGCAACTAATACAGTTTATTGCTATGTGGGAGCTTTAACCCTTAGGCTGGGAAGTGCCAGTCACTGTCCTTATGTGGACAGTGTAGATCAAGATCAGACTGCACAGAGCGTGCAGTCTGATCTTGGATCCACACTGTCCGTCGGGGAGATATTTTTTTTTATAAAATAACTTTGAAATAGGATTATACTCGGTTTTTACTGTCCGTTTGAAAGATTCATTTCATTTACTTACCAGAATGAGGGTTAAGGTTGGGCTGTAGGAATTTATTCAAGTGGTTCTTATAAATCTGTAAGGAAAACTTCTTGTAATGTTGATTTCGTTTCTCATCAATGTTTTCACTCTTTACCGCGCCGCAATATTTCAGATTTGACCAAAAGGTTAGTAGACGACAAATTGATTGCGTCCAAATTTATGGCGAATACTTTTTTGAAGGACAACGTTATGGAAAAAGAAGAAAATGCTTGTTACCAAATACCTCCTTTGCACGTAATGTTTTCAAAAGCTTTCTTTCTCGGGGTTGTTGAATTTCGTAATTGCTTTCGAAAGGGTAAATAACCGGCTTTGTTGTCGATCTCTACTACTCCATTGGCATCAAGCATGGCTGATTGGTTTTAAAGTTTTGAGTTCGAATTCCGGCTGGACTAGAAGTTGTTACAAGGACCGATGATAGACCAATGCAACAGGATTTTCATTCCTGTTACTAAAACAGATTGGAGCAAGGTTTGTTCATCATAAAAGGACGCTTTAATAAAGTTTAAAGTCATTGTAGATATGTTTAACCTATTACCACACATGCCCAACTTTTGAAGACCCTGAGAAAGAAGCCTTTAGAAAACATTGTGGAAAAAAAGGAGAAAATGCTGCATGGTAACAAGCTATCTCGGTGAGACGATTCTAATGAGTACTCACAACATAGGGTTTGGTGAAGAATAATTAATATTTCTTAATTTTGAAATCAAAACCACTTCCTCTGTCTAGAGCTCCCATACTGTAAAGCAACAACTTCTTGCACACGTGTCAGTACATTTCTTTCTTATTGTCAGTACATTTCGTCATTCAGTCTGTCGGACAGTCATAGGTGTTACTATTAGCAACTGTGATTTTTTGTTTGCAGGTCTGTATGTTTGAATTTATTTCAAATAACCCTTTTTCCCTTGCTTTAATTCACGTGATTTACTATGTTTTGTAATTGTATGTGAAGTAGACGATGTGCATGTACAAGTCTAAATAAAATATCTGTTCTGTTCTGTTCTGGTAACAGGGATAGGAGCATTTTGTAGTCCAAACATATCCAATATACAACGAAGTCAGTGTAAATTACCCATACTGTTATTATTTCATCCACATGTGTTTGTTTTCATGATTGCAGGTATACTCCCAATAATCGGCATTATCTCACTGCCTGCAGCAGACGACTTTCCTTTCATCCCGAAGCAGACGAATTTTGAAAACACTGCGGCAAAAGGAGAAATTGCTCGTGACGAGCAATTTCTCTTTTTGCCACAGTGTTTTCACTTGTCTTTTACGTATGCAACCTTAAATAATATAACTGCCTATAATTATTTAACGATATTTTTTAACTATATATTTTTTTTCTCCAAAGTCGGCTGCTGTTTATTTGTATCTGGAGGGTAATGCGTTTATAGAGAAGCCGAGCCTTTCATTTTAAAGTGGAAGACAGTTACCATTGACAATAATGTGGAGTGTTCCTTTACACATGTTTTCATCGAAACGCTTACTGAATGAGGCCCGGATGTTGGATGTTTTTTTTTTACTTATGGAGCATCTTTGAGTCTTTCGCTGGCTTTCAAGTGTGGGTGCATGACTGGCGTTTTTCGTCGCTTTTAACTGTATGTTGTTTTGCGCACTTCTTTTCATCAAAACGTTTACTGAATGAGGCCCGGATGTTGGACAAGTTTGGTATCTATAATAAAACAACGAGCTAAACGTTCCTTTGTTGAGAATGGATAGGGTTTTTCTTCCCTTTCAACAGTGTTCCTCTACGCATATCGTTCTTTGCGCATGTCATACTCTTCGAAGATGCGACCAGTCTCTATGACGTCATTCGGCATACCTCGGGTGATATAGGTACGGAATCGGCCGAGTTGTGACGAGTGCTATGACGCATCACGCACCCCATATTGATTTATTAAGGGGATGGCCGAATCTAAGTTGTGAGAACTTGTGGCCAAACCCTTTTGTCTTATTTGTTTTGTATGTATAAATGTATTCTATGTAAGAATTTGTAATTACATTAAAATAGGTTTAAACTAAAATATCGATGGGAAAAGTAGAGCTTACACCAAAGCTATTACCAACGCCTGTACAGACTGTTTCAATAAATGGCCAGTGCATGGGCTACATGGTAGCTGATCATAGCTGAATGAATCGCACCAGGTAGCGTTTTATTGTGTAAACGTATATTTTATTTTAAGATTCAAAGTAATGTTTGCCGTTTTGAAAAGGAGTCCTGCTCCGTACCCAGAATGTCCAAATTAGATAAATGTGTATTTATAGAATGCCGCATCTAGCGGGAGAAAATGCTGCGTCCATGTTTCATCGAAGCGCGTCCATACATGAAGCCCTGCAGGGTCCGTATTCAACAACCATTCAATTGAACATTCTTAGTATTATTCTTCAGAATTTCGTTATTGTAAAAGTAACAGAACTTCTGGTTGGCTAAACCAAATGTCTTAGCCAATCAGAAGCTCTTTTACTTTTACAGTCAGAAAATCTTGAAGAATAAGACAAAAAATATTCTAAGGACGGTTGGTGAATACGGACCCTGATGTTGGTTGGCGTTTCTATTTATAGGGCACCTATGGGTCGATTGCTCTTGATAAAGTGTGAGTAAATAGCGTTTTTCGTCGCTTTCAACAGGTTTCCTTTGTACACCTTTTCCCCGAATCGGTTACTAGATGAGGATGTTAGTGGGTTTTCTGTTGATAGAGCGTCTACTAGCCGATTGCTGTCGTTCAAAGTCGGAGAATGGCTTTTTTCGTGGCTTTCAACGGTGTTCCTTCAGACGTGTGTTTATCGAAAAGCTTACTAAATGAGCCCCGGATGATGGATATATAGGGTTTCTTTTTATAGAGCATCTCTTTCATGTGTGGGTAAATGGTGTTTAATTAATGGTGTGAGGTAGAGCGTCGGCCTCGTAACTAGAAGGTCCAAAGTTCGATAACCGGGAGAAAGTGCCATCATTCAGGTTTTCATTGGCCCTCTCATTCGGCACGAGGACTGGTGTAGCTCCCAGGAAGCAGAATCGTGAGAGATTAGTGTAATTGTAAGAACTTGTTTCTCAATCGATGTAAAAATAAATTAGAGCCACGCTCTGTGAAAAGCGGGCGTAATGCATCTGCGAAAAGTATCGACCCAGGTCTGCCTGCGGGGATTGCGCAGGCTGACCTGGGCGGAAACTTTTCAAACAAACGAACAAAAGTCTTTTATTCTCTCAGTTCCAGTAAAGGAAAACATGAGGATGATATAAACAAACATGTGGTCAGGAAAAAAACAACAATATAATTATACAACAGTCATTTAATTTAGTTGGATATGAGCGTGGATCGTATACAGAGAAATGCGTATATACGATCCCTAGAATAAAAGGTGTTCTTCATAAAGCTTAGACAGTTACAAATCTTTACCACTCTGTAACTTTCAGGCTGATCTAAATTGGAGGTTTTTGCAGATGACAAAATAAATATGACTGAGTAAGGGTAGGGAACATCGTTTTAAAAGGAGAAAACGCTGGCTAGCAACATGCTCTCCTTTTCCCCAAGTGTTTTCAGAAGCTTTAATTTTCAGGGTCATAGATGGATATTCTTCGGTGAACGGTGAAAATAAACAATACTACTTGTGCAAAAGTTTATGAATTTGCTGTCTTGTAAGATATTGGGTTTGTGTAAGGTTTATGATTGTAATGGAAAACAGCTATTTCTACTAAAATATCATCCTGCAAAATTAGTTATAATTAAAAATGAGTATTATTGAACTACTTTCACCGATTCTTTTTTTTTCCCCCATTTTTTCCTTCTTTGAAATATCATTTATAAATCTAAAACCACTATATTCTCAATTAAAAAAAAAAGATAATAATTACCTCCCTTTTCAAAAAACTATCAAAAGTAACAAAAAATAATTTCAAGATAGACATAAACGGAATTTCTGATCTGTTTGAAATGTGCAAAAATATTATTCCTGCATAAATCCTTATTTATCCTTATTTATCAACCAATTAGAATTTTTGCCCCATGTTCACCGGAAGTGCATTACACAGGTCTTACACAACTTTTATAAATTAAATTTACATTTTCAGTATCGGTCAATTTTCTGCTTTTCATGGGACCAGCTACCTCATGATTAAGTCGCTTATTGAAAGAAGTGGTTCCTATGGATCAATACTTATATTATAATTTGGGCTGTGAAAGTATATAGTGAGGATGCATTATGCCCCCTTTTGCGAGAGCGAGGCTCATATGTTTAACCCTTTACCAAACGACAAAATTTTATAGTGGTCCAAATTAAAAGCACTTACAGACGACAAAATAATCGTAACTGAAAAAATGAAATTTGTTTCCAACAGAGTAGAAAACATTGTAGGGGAAAAGGAGAAAATGCTGGTTACCAGCATTTTCTCCTTTTCCCACAATGTTTTCAAAAGGCTTCCACATCTCCAGATAAGACGGAGTGATGGCATTCTAAAGCTGTTATTTCTCTTCCAAACCTTATGTTGTGGGTACTCATTAGAATCGTCTCGAGGAGACGATTCTAATGAGTACCCACAACATAGGGTTTGGTGCAGAACAATTAATATTTCCAATTATGAAATCAAAATCACTCCCTCTATCTGGAGGTCTGGGCTTCTATCTCAGGGTCGTAAACACTAAGGATTGTTTGGTAAAGGGTTAAACTAAATGAAACTAAACTTACTGAGCTATACGGGCTGCCACCCCCACCCATCCCCTTCCCTCTATACGGGCCTCCCTCAAGTAGTCCTTATATACTCAAGTGGGATTCCAGCTCATCGCTTCTTCAGTCTTTGATGAGGTGCTTGGGACAGGTTTTTCTGGCCTTCCATGTCAATTGACGCTTTGTGCTGATAATTACCATACCCTTACCTTCTTCTGATCTTAACTCTTGGCTCGCCGAATAAAACTAACAGACATTTTAATTCGAGAAATACTATCCAAATAATTCTAATTTTGTGGCCGTTTTTGTCTAGAGTGTTTTCAGTACCACGGACTGTATAGATCAAAGATCAGGCTGCACGTTTTGTGCAGCCTGATCTTGATCTATACTGCACGCAAAGGTACCCAGAGCCATGAAAGACACGTTAAGGGTGTACTTTTTTTCCCCATATCAAAAGCGTAAGTCTTCTATGTTCATAAAGTATAGAAGGAAAAAAATTGTATATGGTTAACTTTGAACAGTATACGCAGATTTTTTTTCTCTCTTTTATAGTTGTTTCACTCATAATTTTATTCTACGGTAATAAACGTAAGCTGCACCTTTTGATAAAGGTTGTTTCTGATAATTTCGATGCTTCCAAATTCAAAGTAAAAGTTTAACGGTTAATGTTCCTTTATACACACATTAATTCCAGCGGACAATCTTTTCGTTTCATTTTCAGCAAGGGAGAAAATAATCTTTAATGCAGTCCATGCTTTTATTGAGAATAGCGGTAGATTCTCCTGAGTTTTAAGCTAAATTTAACGTTACTAGTGTATGGTACCTTTCTTTGGATACTGTACTGCATCAGACACACACATACACGAGGCCTATAAAAGTTAATTTTACATCTTCTTTCTTAACTCTGCACAACCTCTGATTTTTTTTTTACATTATTCCTCGTTTTTCACCGTTACTCTTTAAATTTTTCACTGTCAGTTCATTATTTTGGTGTCTCTATTTATTTTTGATTACTGTAATTGTTATACCACGTGATTTTCTTTAGGGAGAGGAACTATATAAGCTTTGATGCTTTCGTTCTAATCCTATTCGCAATATGTTGTTGTACATGAATAATATCTGTAATTATATTGAATAAAATATGTTTAAACTAATCTTTTCGTTTATTTTCCCGCTGACCAATATGGCGAATCCCCGAAAAAAAAAACCAATCAAATAAAAACATTAACGCCTTATGCCACAATGTTTTAAATATTTATTAATTAATCAATAAACCAAATCTTAATCCATGACCAAAAAAAAAAAAAAAAATGACAGTGAATGATTTTAAACCATTTTACTTTAAATTTGTACCAGGGAGCAATGAGTAAATCAAACAAAGTTTCCAGGGAGAAGTCAGTATTTTATTTATAATATTAATATTTCCGGTGAGCGCGGGACGCGTAAATTAAGGCCGTACTTTGATCTCTGAGAAATATCATTTCTGAAGAAAGCTGCTTCTCTTATGTTTAAATTGCGGACCACTTGTTAGCGATAGATCATCAGCTTTTTTAAACTCTTTACCAGACGACGAAAAATTTTAATTTGTCCAAATTGAAAGCTTTTGCAGAAGATAAAATAAAGGTGAATTAAATGATTGGATACTTCCTGAAAGAATAGGACACATCTTGAGAAACGAGAAAGCTGCGGGCCAAAGCATAATATTCTTTTCTTACCATGTCTCAGACTTTTTCACAGGGCAGTAAAAAGTTGTTTGGTAAAGGGTTAAATCTATTTTGAATTTTGGGTTTCTCTTTTCAAAGTATCTCTAGAGATGAACGGCATTGACCACCCATTCGGCATACCTCGGGAGCCATCAAATCCCTCTGCTGTATCTGGTAGCTTGGTGTACACCTACACGGTACATTTCATCGCCGGAAATATGCCTGTTTGCCGTTCAAAAAATTGTAAAGCTCCTCTTGAAAAAGAAAACATTAGAATCAATTTTCTATCGATATCTTTCTAACTATATTTCAGTTGACAAACAGTTCGTACATTCAATTTTTTGTCTTAGTTTATTACTTGCGATTGAATTTTTTACCGACAGATAGATAGAATTGAATAACTTCATCGAGACTGTTTATGTCGTTGCTAAACGATTACACAGTGGCACTGCCATGTATAAGATCATGTGATTGGAAATTCAAACAACACAAACGTTATAAAGAAGAGGTTAGATGTAGGTACGGAATCGGCCGAGTTGTGTCGAGTGAATGAGCACTATGCCTGAGTACAAAATTAGATTTTCAATTTGATCCAATCTTTAGCAAAAGGGGATTAAAATATGTCTCCGTTCTGCATTGAACCAAGCAATTCAACGTAATATGATTATACTACTCAAATTTGATAGGGATCACTTAACATATTTCTGTATGGGTTTATATGTTACAAGAGTTTTGCATAAACTCTTTACCATACAATAAAATTCTAGATCTATGCAAGTTAAGAGCATTTGCTGACCAAAACCTATATGTAACATGCACTATGCTGTCTGTCATAAAGTAGAAAACATTGTTGGAAAAGGAGAAAATGCTGGTATCCAGCATTTTCTCCATTTCCAACAACGTTTTCCAAAGGCTTCTTTCTCAGTGCCTTTCACAGTCGGCATTGTGAGGTAAAGGCTTAAAGATCCATTTCTCGTGGTCATTTTATTGATCAGTGTGGCAATGTAACATATTGTAAAACCATGTTACATGCCACATACATATTTAGAATGAATCTTTTAGGGTGATCGCTAGCAAATTTTAAGTAGTATATATATATGTATACACCGTATTATAATATGTATCCATAAAGCCCATTTTTTCTAACAATGGACTAAAACTCCAGGTAGAATGGTTCTTTCATATGCAGAAAATTTTCAAGTAGGAAAAAGCTTCGACCCACGTAAGCCTTTTTGCAGATTAATTTAGGCCTCTTTTAACAGAACATATCTCACAGGTAAGTATAACCCGGTTTTTGGGCGCGTAAAAAAATCTAAAAGACATTTTTGATCCATTTTTGATGTAGAAATCAGACACGGGTAAATGAAAACTAAAGCTAATTTCTTGTCTAAAAATTCTCATCAATGCGGACAAGGTAGATAAAATAAACCAGACAGCACTTTTGGTTAAGTCTGATCTTGACCTCAGTACTGTTTGCAAAGGCAACTATAAGATAAAACAAAACCGCACCTGGATAGCCTATTTTTAATAAAACGTGCCACCTACATATTCAAACGATAAAAAAAGGTAAAAAATTAAAGAGACGGACTATGCTTGTAGAAGAAGAAGAAGAAGGAGGGGGAGACGAAGGAGGAGACGAAGGAGGAGGTAAAGTATAGTAATATGCTTGTAGAAGAAGGTGTCCGTGGTTGTGATGTAGAGTGTTGTGCTCATAACCATAAGGTCCCGAGTTCGATAACCAGGAGCGGGTGTCAACTTTGGGACTGATCATTGGTCCACACATTCAGCGCGAATACTGGTGTAGTTCCCACGAAGCAGGATCGAGAGAGATTAGTTGAAAGAACTTGTTTCTCAGTCGATCTAAAACATTTACATGTACGTTTAAACAAGAAGAAGAAGAAGAAGAAGAAGAAGAAGAAGAAGAAGAAGAAGAACAACAACAACAACAACAACAACAACAACAACAAGAACAAGATGAAAAAGAGTTCGGTTTCTGTTGAAGTAACAATTGATGTATCTCTGTCCTATTTTTTGTGTATTATTTGTTGATTTCCGCCTCATTACACACGTGATATTTATATCTCCGCAACAAAATAATGAAACTAACAGTAGCAGTTAGTGCTTATGATCATGATATATATGACTGATTGGTTTTTAGCAAAGTTTCCGAAAATAACTCAAAATCAATAAAGGATGGAGAACAGTTCACAATCAGGCTGCACAGACGTTCAATCTGATCTTGATCTAGTTTCCTCGAAAAGAAGTAACGATGTATGGCTTGTAATACGAGAAAAGGGGCATTTAGGACATTTGCGTAAAGTGTCGTCTCGGATCAGCCTGCGCAGTCCGCGCAGGCTAATCCGAGACGGCACTTTACGGCTACATTAGAGTTTGTGCTACAGTAGACTTGAGCAAAACAGAAAATTGCTTAAAAACGGAACGTATCGCTTCGGATAAGCCTGTGCGGACTGCTCAGGCTGATCCGACACGACACTTTACGCAAATGTCCGAATGCCCCTTTTCGCGTGTTGTGAGGTAATATAGGACAAGGAAATAGTTTTCCAGAACGATGGAGGAGATAGTTGGGATATTTTCGCCCATGCTGTAGAAAAATAAACACTGACAGTGCAACCCAAGTAGTAAAATAAACACACTAATTTGACACAACCGATCTATAAAGATGGCGACAGGAGCGTAACTTTACTGTACTGTTGCCTCACGGTGTTCTGTCTTTTTTTATGTTTTGGTGTGATAAAGTCTGAAGAGAGAGAGAGAGAGAGAGAGAGAGAGAGAGACAGGCAGAGAGAGAGAGAGAGAGACAGACAGACAGATCGATCAACCGTACAAACGAAAGCATTAGTAATACAACAACATTTGCATTTCTGTCGACGTTTACATCTGCTCTGATCTTTTTCGGTCGCAAAACAAAGTGGGAAATGTTTTTACCGAACCCTGCTCTACCGATCTTGAAAAAAAAAAGATCATTTGAAAATATTGGTCACCAGCAGTTTCTGCTATACTCACATTTTTTTCTACTTGTTTGGGGACATACCAAATGATTAACTCTTTACCAAACGACAAAATTTCAGACTTTTCCAAACTGAAAACATTTGCAGACGAAAATTTAGGTGTAACTCAAGTGATGGAATTTGTCTTTGTATGTTAGAAAGCATTGAGGGAAAAGGAGAAAATGCTGGTTATCAGCATTTTCTTCCTTTTCCCACAATGTTTTCATATATGTAGCTTCTGCTTTATCGTCGTTAAAAGTGGCGGTTATGCGGTTCAGGTTTAAGACACGTCTAATCTGTCGTCTGCTTATGCTTTCAATAGAAAGTAAACTGGTAAATAACTCTCAAATCTATTCTCGTAACGTAAAGATTAGATTAAACAAAAATGTCATAATTCTGGTGCTTTGATTATTAAAGCATGTGCGTCATAATGAGCGGAACTAGTTAAAGTTAAAAACTATTTATCTTTCGCGCACTTAAGCAGCAATGAGCTCGATTTTAAAGGTAAAACATCAAAGTATTTTCTCTTAAACACCTGTTTCAGACAAACGTTAACTTAATCTGGAAACATTTTAGCGTGGAAGCAATAACACAAATATTTGTAAGTGGATTGTCGTAAAAACCACTGGCATAACCGTAAAGCGATCGTTCTGGTACCCGGTCTATTTGTTGTCAAAATAGCTTTAAGTCGTGTACCATTGTTTCGCTCTTAAAAGTCACTTGTTTAAGATTTTTTATTCTTGTTTAGGGGACTCGACTTCAGGTAATGCCGCCATTTTCCCACAAAAACAAAAAGTCTGCGTACAGTTAATATTTGTTTATTACACTGAAGTATTATAAATGACTAACTTATTGACCTCTCCAACGGTGGTGAATTTAAAAGGCACACTGCCACAGAATTTGCTGTCTAACTCTATTTCTTCTAGCGTAATTGTTCTGAAACACAGTCTATTTCGTCATAGTTTTGTAATAAAGCGAAATAAAAAAACCGAAACAAGAAATAGACGCGGTTTATTTTCAAAAATGACGAATTTCAGAAAAGATTTAATTTAGTAATTTGCCATGGCTGCAAATAACCTCTCTAATAATTGTAGTTTTTTTTAATTAAGCAAATATTTCAAGCAGAAGAAAGAATAGGAAGAATTTCGTTAAAAATGAGAAAGAAGACCTCTGAACAAGAACATGCAACTTGAAAACGCGACAAGAACGTCAAATTACCGTCATTTAGGCCTAAAGCATATGAGGTTTCTACGCGGCGGCTTTTTTACTCGTTTGTTTACATGTACCAAAATATATTGAAATTGAAAGCCAATAAACTATTTGAAAACATTGATGCTGACCTCTCCCGGCTTCTTTTTTTTAAAGAAGCCAACTTGTTGCGTTAGTAAATCTGTGTGCAATCAATAATGCAACATCAGAAAATGACCGTTTATCTTTCAACAATTTATCACATAATCCCGACTTATAACGACCTGACAAGGAGGAGTTTTGAAAACCTTACGGGAAAAGTAGAAAATGCTGGCAACCAGCATTTTCTCCTTTTCCTGTAATGTTTTCATTGTCTGGAAACGGTTAAAATTTGGTGTAAAATTTTGTCCTTTGGCAAAAAATAAAAAAAAAATTGTCCGTATGGATTAAAATTTCGAGGTAACTGTAAATATCTAAATATTTCAGAATTCATTTCGCAGTAGAATCGATTGAATGTATGTTGTTTAACGCCATTTTCATCATTATTTCAGTTATATTGCGGCGGCCAGTGCACCTATCCATGCTTTCCTGGAGTTTCTTTTACCAGTATTTCGTACAATTTTCTTACGAAGCCACTGGCTGCTTTTCCACTTTAACCATCGTCGAAACAATGGTCAGCGATGAGAGAGGAATGAATCCTGTCGAAAAGACTATCATTATTCCTCGGAAAGAAATCTGCCGAGCCAGGGATCGAAGCCACGACCCCCTGTTCTCAAGTCCTGCACGCTACGGACTGAGTTACCTGGGGTCGGCTTTTTGCAGTCTGGTAACAGACCGACATGATTCGCCCAGCCACGAACAAGTTAACAAATCCCCTGCCACCTGACCGTACACCTAATATTATTATACTGCAAAGAAATTTCTCGTGATCTGATTGGTTAACATGCCGGGAACATATTTCATGTTCCCTGGCAAAAACCACGTTAAACCAGTTTCCCTTTTGAGTGCCCCGTAGACATCACTACACGTGCAACACAACATCCAAAATGGCGGCGTCGATCGATCACCAGACTATACATTTATGCACCAAACTGCACGTTTTAGTGACGTTATACAGTTTCCAGTGACGTCAGTTTTCATTGAATTGGGGCACACAAAAGGGCATTTCTATTTCGTCAGCATACTCGTTTCGTGAAATTATAAAACAGGAAAATTTTGCTTAACGCGCTTTGAAAGGGAAAAACTTTGCAGTATAATAAATTCGTTGTACGGTCAGGTGGCTAAGGACTTGGAAACTTGCTCACAGCTGTGGTGAATCATGTCGCCACCTCGCCTTCGGCTCGGGGCGACATGGTTAACCACAGCCGTGAACAAGTTTCTATGTCCCCTGCCATCTGACCGTACAACTAATACTGTACTTCAGTGATGCATTATACTGTGTAAGTCACCACATATAATTTTGTTTGTTCATAAAACTTAATTTTTTTCAAACAACCAGGCGATTCTTGTGGTAGAATATCCTTTGAAATACAGATAAAATAATACAAAAGCAAAATGGGTTCGAATCAGGTCAGACTGCGTGGATTACTTTACATTCTGCAGATTCGTAAAAGACTCCATTTTCAAATCATGGATTGACCCATTTCTACACAATCCGTACTTTTGACGACGCTGAGAAAGAAGCCTTTAGAAATCATTGTGGGAAAAGGAGAAAATGCTGGTAACCAGCATTTTCTCCTTTTCCCACAATGTTTTCTACCCTTCACAAAACAAATTTCAAATTTTCAGTCACTTTTATTTTGTCATCTGCAAATGCTTTCGATTTGGACAAACCTAAAATTTTGTCGTTTGGTAATGAGTTAATGGCACTTCTATGATTTCAATTTTGGAGAATGTTCCGGTAAAGCAGACATAAGTTTAAACATTTATATTTTACATTGATTGAGAAACAAGTTCTTACAACTTATACGAATCTCTCTCCATTCTGCTTTCTGGGAAAAACATCAGTACACGCGCTGGATGTGTGGGCAATGAAAAATCCCGAAATTGACACCTACGCTCGAGTATCGAACGCCGGACCGTTTGATTACGAGGCAGACGCTCTACGTCACAGCTAGGGACACCACAAAGCTACAATTTCAATATTCTTCGCCCTCCCCCCACGTCTGCAGATGAAAAATAATGCACGTTCTGTAAAGTCAGATCTTGATCTACAATAGTGAAGCGTGATAAGTAGCTACTAACTGCCTTAATTCATAAATACTAAAGAAAACATTGCAGAAAATTATGAATTTTGCTCGTTTAGCTCTAACAACATCTCACAAAACGGTCTGCCGCAAGACTAGGAATGAAAATAAAAAAATGGTGTGCCGCCGGAAATGAGTTAACGATACGAATGAGAGGCAGTAAATAATGAATGAAAGCACAACAAGTATTTTCAAACTTATAACTTGTTAGGCGTCAGGTGATGAGGAACAAGTTAATCTATTTTTTGTTGGCGAAAAATTGCTTTTTTTCTACTCGAAGTATGCGGCGGAAATTCCAGCGTGTTTCCAACGTGCATTTCGACATACGTAAGACAAGGCGGCAGCATGCGCTCGCGTCACTCAAACACTGTTTGATTAATTTTCTGTTGGTCTCGCTTCTTTACCCTTTTCCTGTTAAGTCTTTACCAAACGGCAAAACTTTCGACTTGACCAAATTGAAAGCATTTGCAGACGAAAAATTAAATATTTCAAAAGTGGTGATTTTTTTGTGTGTTAGATGGGTTAGAAAACAATGTGGGAAATGGAGAAAATGCTGGTTTCCGGCATTTTCTCCTTTTCTCACAATGTTTTTTAAAGCCTTTTTCTAGGGTCGTTAAAACTCGGAATTGTGTAGTAAAGGGTTAAATAACTAACATGAAACTTTCAAACTTAAAAAACCTAAAATTTCGCTACTTAGAAGAGGTATTTTTGGAAGAAAGATATTTTCTTATCAGACAGTGTAGATCCAAGATCAGACTGCACGTTCTGTGCAGTCTGATCTTGATCTACACAGTCCGAAAAAGGTCAGCGAATCTCGGTATCAGTCTAAGGGTTATATTCCATCTGCAAGAGCTTTGTTTTTAAATGTTCATCATGTAACCTCACGCATTTCGACATGTAAAAACGTAATCTTATCTCATCCGTGCATCAACAGCTTATTAACTTTTGCAATCGCTGAATCCACGACTTAAAGAACTATTCAATTACATTTTTTGTTCTTCGAGAGAAAATTGTACGATCTCTTTTGCAGCAAAACCCTGTATGCATTTTAATATTTATCGCAAGATCTTAATTTAAACGACTTATGGGTCGGCAGTAGCAGCCTAGTCACAGAATATTGTACTTCGTATAATAATAATAATAATAATAATAATAATAATAATAATGATAATGTTAGTGATAAAAAACTTTATTGATGCATGCTTTGATGTTCTTTTTCAAGCTTTTACAATATATTTCCCTTGAAATATTGTCGCAGCTTTCTGTTAATTCTATATAGAAAGTTTGTCTCGTCCATTTAGAAAGCATATATTAATGACAGGAGGGGACGAAATACTGGTTTTCTAGCATTTTCTTCTTTTCCCACAAATTTTCTTTTGGTTAAACGAGACAGGAGGAACAACAACAACAATATGGCTTGAGCTGTCGCTGCGCCATCGAGAGTCAAAATAGCTTTTGTTTTCTCTTCTTTTTTGTTTTTGTTTAACAACAACATTTACTACAAGAATGACAACATGGCGCAAGCTGCCGCTGCACAAACCATGTTCATAATACCTTTTGTTTTCTTTTCTTTGTTAAACAACAATATTTTCAACAACAACAACAACAACAACAACAACAACAACAACAACAACAACAACAACAACAACAACAACAACAACAACATTGCTCGAGCTGTCGCTACACCAACACGCGTCATAAAAGCTTTTATTTTCTTTTCTTTTGTTAAACAAGATTTACAACAATAACAAGAACGACATGGCTCGAGCTGTCGCTGTACCAACCAGCGTCACTATAGCTTTTTTTTTTCTTTTCTTTTCATGGTTAAACAACAACATTTACAACAATAGAAATAACAACATGGCTCGAGCTGCCGCTGCACCAACAAGGGTCAAAATAGCTTTTGTTTCTTTCCTTTTGTTGAACATCAAAATTTACAACAATAACAACAACAATAACAATATGGCTCGTGCTGACGCAGCACCAACCAGAGTCAAAATGGCTTCTGTTTACTTTTCTTTTGTTAAACAACAACATTTACAACAACAACAACAACATGGCTCGAGCTGTCGCTGCACCAGCCAGGGTCAAAATAGCTTTTGTTTTCTCTTCTTTTTTGTTTTTGTTTAACAACAACATTTACTACAACAATAACAACATGGCGCGAGCTGCCGCTGCACAAACCATGGTCATAATACCTTTTGTTTTCTTTTCTTTGCTAAATAACAATATTTACATCAACAACAACAACACAAGCTGTTGTTTTCTTTTCTTTTGTTAAGCAGCAATATCTTCAACAATAACAAAAACAACATGGCTCGAGCTGTCGCTGCACCATCCAGGGGCACAACAGCTTTTGTTTTCTTTTTTTTTTGTTAAACGCCACCATTCACAACAATAACAACAACAACATGGCTCGAGCTATCGCTGCACCAACCAGGGCCATCATGCTTTTTTTTTCTTTTGTAAAACAAACATTTATTTCAACAACAACATCAAAAACATGGCGCTAGCTGTCGCTGTCCCAACCAGGTTCATAAAAGCCTTCGTTTTCTTTTCTTTTGTTAAACACCAACATCTTCAACAACAACAACAACAACAACAACAACAACAACAACAACAACAATAACAACATAGCTTGAGCTGTCGCTGTACCAACCACGGTCATAATGGCTCTCGTTTTCTTTTATTTTGTTAAACAACAACATTCACAATAACAGCAATAACAAAAGCAACATGGCTTTAGCTGTCGCTGCGCCAACCAGGGTCGTAATAGCTTTTTTTTCTTTTCTTTTGTTAAACAACAACATTTACAAACATAACAACAACAACAACATGGGATGAGCTGTCGCTGAGCCAACCCGGGTCATAATAGCTTTTGATTTCTTTTCTTTTGTTAAACAACAGCATTCATAACAATAACAACAACATGGCTCGAGCTGTTGCTGCGCCAACCAGGGTTATAACAGCTTTTGTTTTCTCTTCTTTTGTTAAACAACAACTTTTATCACAACAACAACATGGCTCGAGCTGCCGCTGCACCAACCAGGGTCGTAAAAGCTTTTGTCTGCTTTTCTTTTCTTAGACAACAGCATTTAGAACAATAACAACAACATGACTCGAGCTGTCGCTGCGCCAACCAGGGTCAACCTTTTGTTTTCTTTTTTCTTTTGTTAAACAACAACATTTACAATAATAACAACAACAACACGGCTCGAGCTGTCGCTGCACCAACCAGGGACATAGTAGCTTTTGTTTTCTTTTTTCTTTTGTTAAACAACAACATTTACAACAATGACAACAACGACATGGCTCGAGCTTTCGCTGCGACAACCAGGGTCATAATAGCTTTTGGTTTCTTGTTTTCTTTTGTTAAACAACAACATTTACAACAATAACAACAACAACATGGCTCGAGCTGTCGCTGCACCAACCAGGGTTGTTAAACAACAATATTTGCAAAAGCAACAACATGGCTCGAGCTGTCGCTGCACCAACCACGGTCAAAGTAGCTTTTGTTTTCTTTCCTTTTGTTAAACAACAGCATTTATAACAAAAACAACAACAACATGGATCGAGCTGTCGCTGCGCCAACAAGGGTCATAATAGCTTTTGTTTTGATTTCTTTTGTTAAAGAACAACATTTACAACAATAACAACAACAACAACATGGCTCGAGCTGTCGCTGCACCAACATGGGTCATAATAGCTTTTGTTTTCTTTTCTTTTGTTAACCAATAACTTTTAGAACAATAACAACAACATGGCTCGAGCTGTCGCTGCGCCAACTAGAGTCATAATAGCTTTTGTTTTCTTTTTTTGTGTTCAAGAACATTTACAACAACAACAACAGCATGGCTCGAGCTGTCGCTGCGCCAACCAGGGTCATAATAACTTAAAAAAAAAAAAAAACAACATTTGCAACAACAACAGCAACAACAACAAAATAGCTTGAGTTGTTGCTTCACCAACCTGGGTCATCATAGCTTTTGTTTTAGTTTCTTTTGTTAAACAATAACATTTACAACAATATTACTCGAGCTGTCGCTGCACCAGCCAGAGACATAATAGATTTTGTTTTGTTTTGTTTTTTTTTTGTTAAACAACAATATTTACAACAACAACAACATGGCTCCAGCTGTTGCTGCACCAACCAGGGTCACAATAGCTTTTTTGTTTTTATTAAATAACAACACTATTCACAAAAACAACAACAACAACATGGCTTGTGTTTTTGCAGCATCAACACTGGTCATAATAGCTTTTGTTTTTTTTTTCCTTTGTTTAACACCAACATTTACAACAACAACAACATAATGCAAGCTGTTGCTGCACCAACAAGGGTCATAATAGCTTTTTTTTATTTTCTTTTGTTAAACACCAAACATTTACAACAACAACTACATGATGCAAGCTTTTGCTGCACCAACACATGTCATTATAGCTTTTGTAATCTTTTGTTAAAAAACAACATTTAGAACAATAACAATAATAACATGAATCGAGCTGTTGCTGCACCAACCAGGGTTATAATAGCTTTTGTTTTAGTTTCTTTTGTTAAACAACAACATTTATAACAATAACAACAACAACATGGATCGAGCTGTCGCTGCACCAACCAGTGTCATAATAGCTTTTTTTTTTTGTTAAACAACAACATTTGCAACAACAACAACAACGTGGCTCGATCTGTCGCTTCACCAACCTGGATCTTAATAGCTTTTGTTTTAGTTTCTTTTGTTAAACAACAACAACATACCTTTTTTTTGTTAAACAACAGTATTTAGAAGAAGAAGAAGAAGAACAACAACAACAACAACAACAGCAGCAGCAGCAGCAGCAACCACAACAACAAAACTTCCGTATAATCTATTTTGGCATGAAACACACTTTTGGCGGACGACATATAATAAGCATAAGAATTGCATAAATGCATGTGAAAGTTTTTCGGATGTAACTATCTCTCCTTTTAGAACAATGCTTTCTAAAAAAATGTATTCTACTGCAAGATGCAATGGTCTGTCTGCTTATCTCTAAACCAAACGATAAAACTTTGAACTGATCCAAAAGCATTTGCAGACGACAGTTTGAATTTCGCTGAAATAGTAATACAGTCATGTAAATGTCTGTGAAAATGTTGAAAACCTTGTGAGAAAAGGAGAAAATGCTGGTTACCAGCATTTTCTCCTTTTCTCACAGTGTTTTCAAAAGTCTCTTTTTCACCAGGATCATCAAATTTCAGAAAATTATGTTAAGAGTTTAATCAGCAAATTTTGACAAAGACGGGACCCAAAAGGATAAAAACATGAAAGAATGTAGATCTGCAGCAAGCGTCAGTGTATTTTTCTCCAAAAATCTTTCCACACCACAGTAAATTCCGAAAATTAAGACGGAGAGCTCGAAATTGAGCGCGGAACGACAACAAGCTGAAATGTCAGTTTATATTGCGGATCAAAGCCCGGCGCGGAGTACGTTTCAATCAGCCATATTAAACATTGAGGGAAATGATAATAAATATGGTTACTACTGATTGATTTATACCAATATTCAAAGGCATCTTCCTGTTTGATATTTGTAGGATAGCGGGACGGCCAACAGAGCATACGACAGCGGACCGTTAGACCAGTTACAGTGATAAATATGCCTTTATAATACTGCTAGTCTTCTATAGTGATTTATGTGCGCTATTGCCACAAGCATGGTCATTTTCCGCATCAAAGTACATGCGCGATGAAAATTTAATGTTGTCTTACATTTTCTACTTGGCTTGTGGAGAGAGAGAGAGAGAGAGAGAGAGAGAGAGAGAGAGAGAGAGAGAGGGGGTGGGCAGGCAATAATATTCGAGTTAAACTGAGTTAATAAAACTTTTGTAACTTTTCAATGGTTTGAAACTTGATAACTGGTTTATGTAAAAATTACGTTCTTAGCTCTTTTCCAAACAACAAATTTTAGTCTCTTTCAAACTCAAAGAGTTTGCAGACGACAATTTCAAATTTGATAAAAAAAAGGCAGAAAGTTCTCTAAATGGGTAGAAAACACTGTGGGAAAAGGAGAAATTGCTCGTTACGAGCAATTTCTCCTTTTCTCACAGTGTTTTCAAAAGACTTGTTTTGCAGACACGTAAAAACAAGGGCTTGTTTGGGAAAGGGTTAAAGTCTGTCAGCGTTAAACAGATAAATTAGAACTTCTCGATGGATGTTAAAAAGAAATGCTGCTCCATTTTGAATGAACCTTAAGGCGTTTAATCGTCGCTGAGATTGCACTTCAAGCACGGGGTAGATCAAAGATCAGACTGCAGGTTCTATGCAGTCTGATCCTGATCAACGCCATACTCAAAGGCTACTGGTGTGCTCGTGCATGCGGCATTGAAGGAATCAAAGAACTTCGAGAGTTACTTCTTGTAATATATAGTGCAAGTTTAATCTTGTGTGTTTTGGTGAGAAGTTACTACAATGTTATATTCCTCTTAAGAGTAAAAGAACATTGAAGGAAAAAGGAAAAAAAAAGTTTGAAAATTCTGACTGTGCCTGTTTCAGGTAGCTTTTCTTTGTTTAGAATAGACCTTTAACCCATTACCACACAATCCCTACTTTTGACGACCCCTAGAAAGAGGCCTCTAGAAAACATCGTGGGAAAAGGAGAAAATGCTGGTACCAATGTTTTCTATCCTTCACAAAACAAATTTCAAATTTTCAGTCACTTTTATTTTGTCGTCTGCAAATGCTTTCAATTCCGACAAACCTAAAATCTTGTCGTTTGGTAATGAGTTAATCCCTTATCTTATCTTTTCTTGGCTTATGAAAGAAAAAAAAGATACCCCTTGCTTTAACGACATTGTAATAAAAATGCTTTAGAAAATATTGTGGAGAAAGGAGAAATGCATACTTGGTATCCAGCATTTAGCCCTTCACCAAATTCCAAAATTTTAGACTAGTCCAAATTGAAAATATTGCAGATGACACATATAGACATACCTCAAAAATTGAATTATTTTCAAAGCAGGTTAGAAAACATTGTGGGAAAAGGAGAAAATGCTGGTTACCAGCATTTTCTCCTTTTCCCACAATGTTTTCAAAAGGCTTCTATCTCAGGGTCGTAAAAACCAGGGATTGTTTAGGAAAGGGTTAATTAATATATTTTATTAATATTTTCTTTAGAAGGGCAATATCAAAATACAAATCTCTTAACTTTTACTTGTCGTAGATCTATAAGGAAAATGTACACTATGTTAAATACCATAATCGTCCATTCTCCACTTTTCTGGCTATTTTTTTCTGTTTTTCTCTCTCATGTATAGTTATGGCATTTTTTTTTCTAAGTGACCGATTAGATGTCAAATACATGTACATGTATTTGTATTACGAAATGCATGTGTATGCATAAGTATTCAATAAATTCTTCTTCTCTTCTTCTTCTTCTTCTTCTTCTTGTCAATTGAAAGTGAACCGTGTTATGGCAAAAGGGGGCTTCATGCATTTCCGAAATTCGTGATACCAAGCAAGTCATCACATGGATCCATAATAACATCCGCTTTTTTCTAATAAAAGGTTTAATCGTGAGGTAGACTGGTCCGTGCACTGTGTACAAAAAAAAGGCCGACGACGAAAAGTTTCGGCTCAGGTCAGCCTGCGCGGACTGCGCAGGCTGACCTGAGTCGATATTTTTCGCAGATGCGTTCAACCTTCCGAGTTTTCGCAGATCAGGGCTGAGACGCGTTTAATATGAACCAGTCCAAATATGTACATGTATATTATTTACCACGCTCTTTGAAAAGGGTATTCCAAGCATTTACTAAAAATATCGACCCATGTCAGCCTGCGCAGTACGTACAGGCTTTCATGAGTTCACACTTTTTCCAAATGGTCAATTTTCTGCATGTCAAAGTACCATTCTATGTAATGATTCAGTTGCTGGTTTGATACAACTGATTTTTATGGCATTTTAATTTGATAACTTGTTGGTAGAATGCATCACGGAAACGTTTAATAAACCCCTTTTTTGTCATACCATTGCTCTCTTTTCGGCATGAAAGAGTTTTTTTTGTGTGTGTCCGTAAACCATATTAACCCATTACCACACAATCCCTACTTTTGACACCTCTGAGAAAGAAGCCTTTAGAAAACATTGAGGGAAAAGGAGAAAATGCTGGTAACCAGCATTTTCTCCTTCTTCCACAATGTTTTCTCCCCTTTCCAAATCAAATTTCAATTTTTGATTCACATTTATTTTGTCGTCTGCAAATGCTTTCGATTTGGACAAGCCTAAAATATTGTCGTTTGGTATTGAGTTAAGTATATACATGTATTATGGTAAAATAGCCAATCAGAAGTTGTGTTTCTTTCAAAGTTTGGAAATTCTTGAGAAAGGGAGTAAGATTTCCCTGAGCGATTAATAAATAAACATCCAAGAATTTTTCGTCTTATATGTCATAGATTGATATGTTCTATTTTTTTCGAAATATTCTGTCACTTCATATGTGTTGAACAGTTTATTTCCTGCCGAGCCTTGTTGCGCAGTCAGTCAGGGGCCTTCAAACGGGAGTGGGGGGATTTCTGGTTCGAATCTGCTGGTGAAGCTCGGCCAGCTTCTTTTGAGAATTGCTGGGCCCGTATTCACCAACCATTCTTAAGAAAGTTCTTGTTATTATTCTCCAAGATTTTCTACATTTGTAAGTAACACAACTTGTGATTGGCTAAACCATTCGGTTTAGCCAATCACAAGTTGTGTTACTTACAAATGTAGAAAATCTTTGAGAATAAATCTAAGAATATTCTCAAGAATGGTTGGTGGATACGGGCCCTGATGATAGTCATTGTGGTACGATTCATTCAGCTGAACTTTTTGGAATTCATCCGCGGTAAATTTGTTTCAGAAATTAAGGAGTTTGTAACGTCTTTTAAAAATGTACAAATCGACCATGTGACAGCGTGGCTAATATTTCATAACGGTAATCGACATTCCCTTACATGATTTAGGTCTTACGACAGGCATGTGTATTTTTTACACAGACTAAAGGAATTTTCAAGTTTAATGATAGAAATATGTCACGCCCCCCTTGGCAATAAAGTAAAGCAGTATAGGTATAAAACCAGAAGATATAGTCCTTTAAAATTTACTTGCATATTTACGCTTTTTATTTTGCGTTTATTTTTCTTTGGAAAAATTTTATGAATTTATGCGACAAGAAAATGAGAGAAGGGTAATTCGGTTTTATTTCACATGGGAGTGGGTCGGGGCCAATTTTCAGGCAAGTGAGGAATCTACAGAACGCATTATTCCTTGACACACGCTCTCTTGTGGATTGGTGTCGAAATAACCAATCAGTCACGCGTATTCAACCGCCGCAGCGTACCGCACAAAATGTAAGGCGGAGCTTACTCGATATCGTTATCAGCGATTGGCTGGAAAAGCGAAAACGTCATTAAAAATTAAGCAGTCAATAAACAGCTCTGCAGAGTTCCAGGCGGGAGCCTACACTGGGGTATAAAGTAATAGATCCCGATATCTTATCTGATAATCGTTTCTGCTGACACAATCGGACAGATTAACTATAAATTTACAGCCTTTCTGTCACAGACCTGATTGCTATAATAACGTTAGACGTTGTCGAGAAATTAGACTTGATACTTACTTCTGTTTTGTTTTGGTTATTATACCGGATGTTATTACCGAATTTTGTGGAACTATTTCCAGTAGCAATATGAAGCCGCAGAAATTTTCCATCCACGATATTTTAACTCGATCACCGACAATTTCTGAACCGAAACTGTACTCGACGAAAACGAAAACAGGTATGTAAATCTTTTTCATTTTCACAAAATCTGAACTCAGAAAATTCTGTTTATATCATTAACCTATTACCACATAATCCCTACGTTTGACGACCTTGAGAAGCCTTTGGAAAACATTGTGGGAAAAGGAGAAAATGCTGGTAACCAGCATTTTCCCCTTTTCCCACAATGTTTTATACTCTTCACAAAACAAATTTCAAATTTTTAGTCACTTTTATTTTGTCGTCTGCAAATGCTTTCGATTTGGACAAGCCTAAAATGTTGTCGTTTATAAATGAGTTAACTATGAAGAAACAGCAAGCTTTTTTGATAGCACCATTGTGAAATTTGATTGATCAACATTGTAAAGACCAATTTTAGTTTTTATCAGATGAGAAAATCTTTAGACAGACCAAATTGAAAGGATTTGCAGACGAAAAAGGAAATGTTATCAAAATGAACGAATTCGTCTTTGAAAAGGAAGAACGTTTGTGGAAAAAGGAGGAAATTCTGCTAATCAGCAATAACATATGACTCGACTTTTGACCACATAATTCCGACTTTTAATGATTCTGAGAAAGAAGCCTTTGGAAAACATTGTAGGAAAAGGAGAAAATGCTGGTAAACCAGCATTTTCTTCTTTTCCCACAATGTTTTCTACCCTTCGCAAGACAAATTTCAACTTTTGAGCCATACTTACATTGTCGTCTGCAAAATGCTTTCAGTTTGGACTGGTCTACAATATTGTTGTTTGATAAAGAGTTACGCTGTCTACCACACAATGGAAGTTTAGACATGTCCAAATACAAAGCAATTGCAGACGACAAATTAAAAGCCCATCACCACACAATCTATACCTTAGACGCCCCTGAAAAAGAAGCCTTTAGAAAACATTGTAGAAAAAGGAGAAAATGCTGGTAACCAGCATTTTCTCCTTTTTCCACAATGTTTTCTACCCTTTCGTAATCAAATTTCGATTCTTCAGTCACATTTATTTTGTCGTCTGCAAATGCTTTCAATTTGAACCAGTCTAAAATTTTGTTGTTTGGTAAAGAATTAAAGGTGGCTCCAATAACGAAATTCGTCCTTGATTGGGTAGAAAACATTTTCAATTCGGTAGTGAAAATCCAGATCTTGCTCTTTCAAACTTATATTTTGGGAAATAATATCGCCTTATTGGACAGTGCAGATCCAAGATCAGACTCCACGTTTTGTGCAGTCTGATCTAAATCTACACTGTCAGCAAAAGGTCAGTGAGTACGCGCTTAGCAGCCTCGAGGTTCACTATATAGATTTATTAAAATTCAAATTCAAAGCACTGATTTTACAGACTACAAATTACATGTTACTCAATCAATGGGTATTTTTTTTTTCTTTAATTTTTTTTTGAAGGTACGAAAACATCTTCAGAAAATTACAAAAAAAAAATCCCAATTTTTAACGACCTTTGGACAGTATTTCTTAGTTTTATTTAAAAAAAAAAGAGTGATAGAAAAAGGAAACAATGATGTAAGCCAGCATTTTCTCCTTTTCCCACAATGTTTTCATTTTTCTCCTTTTCTCACAATGTTTTCAGAAGCCTTCTCCCACGAGTTAACCCTTTACTCCATAGATAGTCATTTCAACACATTGCTTGTAAGATCCTTTGGAAAACATTGTGGCAAAAGGTGAAATTGCTCGTGACGAGCAATTTCACCTTTTGTCACAATGCTTTCTATGCTATCAAAAGGTGTCATTTACACATAAGAAACGGCTTCATCCTTGCTGTTATTTAGGGTCAATTAGAGATGCCATAGAAATGCCTTATGGGGTAAAGGGTTAACAAAACCCAGGATTTTTTTCGTCAAGATATGATCAATATATAGTATATAAATAAAAATGAATGCATGTCTAAAAAGAATGTAACAGAAGTGTCAAGAATTTCCTTTTTCTTTTTTCATTAATATTTTCAAATGCCGCTTGTTATATTACAAAAAAAAACATACAAGTTTCCAAACTCGTCTGTTACGCATCTGTTTTGGTTTGACATGAACTGAACAACTTTATTTCTCCTTAAACTTGCCACGACGCTATTTAATAATTTAACCCCTTACCAAACGACAAAATTTTAGACTGGTCCATATTGAAAGCACTTGCAGACGACAAAATAAATATAACTCAAAAATTGAAACATGTTTCCATCAGGGTAGAAAACATTGTGGGCAAGGGAGAAAATGCTGGTTACCAGCATTTTCTCCTTTTCCCACAATGTTTTCAAAAGGCTTCTATCTCAGGGTAGTAAAAACCAGGGATTGTTTGGTAAAGGGTTGATATTATCGCGTACATCTTTCATTATAAAAGCAGTTAATTCTCATTAATTTTTTATGTTTTACAAGAGGAATATATACTGATATGCATCAGCGACAGTTAGGCCCGCTTACCGTAGCATTGATTCTTATTTAACCCACTACCACACAATCCCTACTTTTGACGGCCCTGAGGAAGAAGCCTTTGGAAAACATTGCAGGAAAAGGAGAAAATGCTGGTAAATAGCACTTTCTCCTTTTCCCACAATGTTTTCTACCCCTCTCAAAAGAAATTTCAAATTTTCAGTCACTTTTATTTTGTCGTCTGCAAATGCTTTCAGTTTGGACAAACGTAAAATTTTGTCGTTTGGTAATGTGAAAGTCTTTTCACACGGTCCCGATTATTATAGATCCTAAGATAGAAACCTTTTGAAAACATTGTGGGAAGGAGAAAATGCTGGTAAACAGCATTTTCTCCTTTTCCCACGATGCTTTTAAACCTCTCACAGACAAATCTAAGCATTTTGACAGTATTTTATTTGCCGTCAGTAAATGCTTTTTAAGTTTGGACTCGTCCAAAATTTTGTAGTTTTCTCTTTTTCACAGAATGTTTCAGAGTACTTCGATCATTTTCACAAGTTTCAATTATTTTTTTTCGTCTACAGATGTTTTGAATGCGAAGGAAGTTTTAAATTTGCTAGATACATCTAGTATTCGCTTTTTATCAAAAGACAAATTTTTAGACCGGTTCTAAGTGAAACCGTGTGCAGACCACAAACTAAATATTGCACAAATAAAGATTTTTTTTTTCTGTTAAAGGGTAGCAATAGCAAACGTCTCCCAGGTTACCAGCATTTGCTTCTTTTCCACCAATATTTTCAAATATCAATTTTTATTTGGTCGTTAAAGCCCCGGATTGTGTGGTTAAAGATTAAATGAACTGTATGTACTCCATGTCAAAACGTTATCTGATTCTGGAACAGAGTCACGCTTTACATGTCATTAACCCTTTGCCAAACAATCCCTGGGTTTTAAGATGCTGGGAAAGAAGGCTTTTGAAAATATTGTGGGACAACATTTTTTTTACCACCCTTTCATGGACAAAAATCATCATTTGCATTACATTCTATTTGTCGTCTGCAATGCTTTCGATATTACAGTATTTGGCCGGTTCAAATCGAAAGCATTTGCAGACGACGAAATAAAAGTGACTGAAAATTTGAAATTTGTTTGTGAAGAGTAGAAAAGATTGCGGGAAAAGGAGAAAATGCTGTTTTCCGGCATTTTTTTCCTTTTCCCACAATGTTTTCTAAAGGTTTCTTTATCAGGGCCGTCAAAAGTAGGGATTGTGGGGTAATGGATTTTAATAGTCAATTATTATTTATTAATCTGTTGCGGAATGGCCACCCGTTTTCGACCATGAGAAAGAAGTGTAAAACATCGTTGCAGAAGACAAAAATGCTTGTTACCATTATTTCTGCCCTTTTAACCCTTTCCCAAACGACAATTTTTTTTACTCTTCCAAACAGAAAGAGTTTGCAGATGACAATTATTTTGATTTTGAGAAAATAGCAGAAATTTCTCAAAAGGGTAGAAAACACTGTGGGAAAAGGAGAAATTGCTCGTTACGAGCAATTTCTCCTTTTCCCACAGTGTTTTCAAAAGACTTTTACTGCAGACAAGTAAAAACCAGGGTTTGTTTGGGAAAGGGTTAAATTAATATACCAGTATCTGAGTTGATTTTGATTTTTCGTTCTTGGTTCAAGGCATCATGGAGACGCATCAACCTTACAGACGACAAATTCATTGTGGCTTAATTCTTTACCAAACGACAAAATTATAGTCTGGTCCAAATTGAAAGCATTTGCAGGGGACAAAATGAATATGTGACTAAAGAATTGAAATTTGGTTTGGGAAGGGAAGAAAACATTGTGGTAAAAGGAGAAAATGCTGGTTACCTTTCTCCTTTTCCCACAATGATTTCAAAAGGCTTCTATCTCAAGTCGGCATTGTGTGGTAAAGGGTTTTAAGGGGTGGGACTTGGCTTTAAAAGAGTAGAAAACATTGTGGGAAAAAGATATACAGGCAAACAGAATTTTCCACAATGTTTTCAAAGGCTTCCTCCTCAAGGTCGGTAAAAACTTGGGGTCGTGAAGTTAAAGTATTCGGCAGTTTCAATAATTTGTTTATATAAATACAGATAAGATCATTAAGAACTTGAAAATGAGAATTTTTTCGTTTTAAATATCTACATCAAAGTTCATAATTCTTGCTAATATTTTTTAGTATTCTTTGGTTAGTCACTTGATGAAAAAAAAATCTTTTTTCAAGAAGGTAAAAGAAATCCACACAAAGAAGTCACAATCTTATGTAATATCAACGCGGTGTCACTTGCTTTGCAAATGACACGAACGTGTTAATTAAAAACACAATTTTAAAAATCAGGAGCTGCAATACCAAACCACTGGAAGCTGTTTAACCCGTTACCAAACTCTTCCAAATCAGCCCCATTACCTCCGAGAAGAAGAATTGGGAAAACATTGTAGGAAAAGGAGAAAATGCTGGTAACCAGCATTTTCTCCTTTTCCCACAATGTTTTCTACCTTATTAAAAACAAATTTCACCATTTGATTCATATCTTAATTCTGCATATACTTTCGATTTGGAGAAGTGTACGTTTTTTATCGTTTGATACAGTGATCTATTAACAGTCCTGTATTAAAAAAAAAAATGGTAGGAAGAAACCTTCTAAAGATAAATTAGGAAATAGAGAAAATGTTGGTAACTGGCTTCCTTTCTACTCACAATATTATTATTATTATTTTAAAGATAATTTTGATTCATTTGAGCAATTCATGTAGTTATTTTGTCGTGCGAAAATACTTTTAGAAATTGACACGTCTCAAATTTTGTTTGATAGGGTTTGATTGATTGCCGTTTTCGACATTATTTCAGTTATATCGCGGCTGACAGTGCACCTATCCAAGTTTTCCACGTGGAGTCTCTTTTACCTGTACTCCGCACAATTTTCTGTCCAAGCTACTGGCTGCTTTCCCACATAATCATCGTCGAATCGTTTGGAAGAGGGGTACTAAAGTAATTTACAAATTTCGTAAAACAAATTTCCGACAGAAGATTGCAAAAAATACCAGTTTTGATAAGCTCGTTACCAAACAATCACGTGTTTTAACAGTTACGAAAATGCGTTTCTCATTTCCCCACAATGTTTTCAAAAGCCCATTACTTTGTAAAATAGGGGACTATCAAATAAAGGATTTAATCAAAACACTTAACTCTTTCCCAAAACAATCCCTGGTTTTTACAGGTCAGGAAAAGAAGCCTTTTGAAAACATTGTGGGAAAAGGAGAAAATGCTGGTTACCAGCATTTTCTCCTTTTCCCACAATGTTTTCTACACCCCATCATATAGAGAAATCATCTTTTTAGCAACTGTTAAGTTGTCATCTGCAGATTGCTTTCAGTTTGGCGTGGTCCAAAATTTGCCGTTTGGGAAAGGGTTAACCCTTTACCAAACTATCCCTGGTTTTTACAGCCCTGAGATAGAAGCCTTTCGAAAACATTGTGGGAAAAGTAGAAAATGCCGGTAACCAGCATTTTCTCCTTTTTCCAACAATGTTTTCTACCATGCTGGATACAAATTTTATTTTTTTGGTTACGTTTATTTTGTCGTCTGCAAGTGCCGTCAATTTGGACTGGTCCAAAAAATTGTCGTTTGGGAAAGGGTTTAACTGCTTAGAAAATTAAACTGGACCTTTCCAGGAAATAGTGCAAAGCCAAATACGTAAATTGCAATTTGAACATTTCTTTTCACCGAGAATTAATCTCGTCGTATAGGATAGTGTGGATCCAAGATCAGACTGCACGTTCTGTGCTGTCTGATCTTGATCTACACTTTCCACAAAAGTGCACTGAGCCGCCTCTGATGCTCAAGGACTCAAGAAGTGTACCAATTCAACTTTAACCCATTACCACACAGTCCCTACTTTTGACGACCCTGAGACTTGAAGAAGCCTTTAGAAAACATTGTGGGAAAAGGAGAAAATGCTGGTAACCAGCATTTTCTCCTTTTCCTACAATGTTTTCTATCCTTCAAAAAAAAAAAAAATCAAATTTTCAGTCACTTTTATGTTGTCGTCTGCATATGCTTTCGATTTGGACCAGCCAAAAATTTTGTCGTTTGGTAAAGGTTTAACCCTTTCCCAAACAATCCCTGAGATAGAAGCCTTTTGAAAACATTGTGGGAAAATGAGAAAATGCTGGTAACCAGCATTTTTCTCATATTCCCACAATTTTTTCTGCCCTTCACAAAACAAATTTCAAATTTTCAGTCACTTTTATTTTGTCGTCTGCAAATGCTTTCGATTTAGACCAGCCTAGAATAGTGTCGTTTGGTAAATGTTTAAGTACATTGAGTCGCCCTCGGAAGCTCTAAGACTCAAGAAGTGTACTAATTCAAATTTGATTCAGTTGAGAAGTGTTTCCGCGTCTCAATAAAAATTGTAGTACATTCAAGAATATTTCTGAAGAGAAACAAGTGATGACAGATTTTTTTCGACGCTGATCTTTCTTGCGATATCATTTTGTTGAAGGACCACTGCGGCGTTATTACATATGTCAAACCAAAATTCTTTCTTAACTCGTTACCACACAATCCTACTTTTGACGACCCTGAGAAAGCAGCTTTTAGAAAACATTGTGGGAAAAGGAGAAAATGCTGGTTACCAGCATTTTATCCTTTTCACACAATGTTTTCTATCCTTCACAAGACAAATTTCAATTTTTCATTCACTTTTATTTTGTCGTCTGCAAATGCTTTCGATTTGGACAATCCTAAAATATTGTCGTTTGGTAATGAGTTAACCACGTGGCTGTAAGGATCGACTTCAAGGACCTTTTTTTGCCGACAGTGTAGATCCAAGATCAGACTGCACAGAACTTGCAGTCTGATCTTAGATCTACACTGTCCGATAAGGAAATATTATTTTCCCCAAAATACCTTTGAATTAGTTTTTTTTCTTTTTTTTTTTTAAACTCATTACCAAACGACAAATTTTCAGGCTAGTCCAAATCGAAAGCATTTGCAGACGACAAAATGAAAGTAACTGAAAATTTGAAATTTGTTTTGTAAAGAGTAGAAAACATTGTGGGAAAAGGAGAAAATGCTGGTTACCAGCATTTTCTCCTTTTCCCACAATGTTTTCTGAAGGCTTCTTTCCCAGGGTCGCCAAAAGTAGGGATTGTGTGGTAATGGGTTAACCATCTGCCGGAGAGTTTCATTTTTTTCATTAACCCTTTACCATAACACCCCTAGTTTTAACGACCATTGAGAAATGGCCGTTTGAAAACATTGTGGAAAAAGAGAAAATGCTGGTTTCACAATGTTTTCAAAAGCATTTTTCTCGAGTGGTTAAACGTCGGGACTGTTTGGTTAGGGTTAAAACCGTATTTCAGAAAACGGTGGCTCAAAAATTAAAATTCTTCTTGGGATGGGTAGAAAACGTTATGGGAAAAGGAGAAAATGCTGGATACCAGCATTTGCTCTTTTTTCCACGATTTTTACAAAAGCTTTCTTTCTCGGGGTGGTTATAAGTCGGGATTGTGTGGCTAGGGTTTAAACCATATTTCTGTTTAGAAAAAGAACATGCACCAACCAATTTTTAGCTAATTAGTACAAAGATGAATGCAGTTCAAACGCCCGCTGACCATACCTTCCTCAGTAGGGAAGAACTCGCGTATAACTATAGTTCAAAGGATGGAAAAGTCGCTCGAACTCGACCAAGAATTCAAAATGTAATTACCGTCCGTCTGGTCGCCTCATTCTCAGATAACCGGAACAAACTAACGTATACATAGTACCGCTACGCTTTCGTTTAACAAATTTGCGGCAGACGATTTTGAAAAGGTCCGTTCAAAATAGGGATCGTTTACAAAGTAATTAGGCTTATGAGTACTAATGATTGATTGATTTTTATGGTGTTTCGACATGATTTCAGTTATTTTGCGGCGGCCAGTGCACCTAAGGCTATCTATGCTATCCTGCAGTTTCTTCTGCCAGTTATCCGCACCATACATGTACGAGTATTCTTTCTAAGCCACTGGCTGCTTTCCCACATAGCCATCGTCGAAACAATGGTCAGCGGTGAGAGGAATGAATCATGTCGCAATGACTATAATCAGCCCTTGGAAAGAAATTGTCCCTGCAAGGGATCTAACTTGCGACCCCTAATTCTCAAATCCTGTACGTTACCGATTTAGCAGCCGGGACTCGGGGTTATGAGTACGAATATACAAGTGGAAACATCGAGACTGAGGGAGAAACTTGTTACTATAGAACAACCTGTATTCAGAGACCACTCAAGGGAAGTAGTGAAATTGGTCTCTTACTGCAGGTGGTCTTTAAATACAGGTTATATTAGGTTAATATAAGAAGGGTTGTATCAGAACAGTGGTCTCTTAATACAGGTGGTCTCTAATACAGGTTAAACTGTATCAGCCTTTAGGAACAAAATTTTCCTTGACTCTTCGCCGACCGTTAACTCATATTATCAAACGACAAAATTTTAGAATTGTCCAAATCGAACGCATTTGCTGACGACAACATAAAAGTGACTAAAGATTTGAAATTTGTTTTATGAATAGTAGAAAACATTGTGGGAAAAGGAGAAAATGCTGGTAACCAGCATTTTCTCCTTTTCCCACAATGTTTTCTACCCTATCAAAGTCAGAAATCATATTCACAAGATTTAATATTTGTCTTCAGATGCTTTGAATTTGGTCCAGTGCAAAATCTTGTCGTTTGGTAAAGAGTTAATCGACCGAGGTCCTACGTGGTTTAGTGGTAAAATACAGGCCGCAGGTTTGAGCCTCAATGGAAGCAATAAGGTTTTTATCTGAGTGTCCTTGGGCAAGGCACTTCAGGGTGCTAGCTTGATATAAATGAAACCAGGGATATACATGAATATGAGAACTGTCGCGGTGATATGACTGAAATAATGTTGAAAGCGCCGTAAAACACTTTTTAACCCTTTACCAAACAATCCCTGGTTTTTACAGGCCTGGAATAGTAGCCTTTTGAAAACATTGTGGGAAAAGGAGAAAATGCTGGTAACCAGCATTTTCTCCTTTTCCCACAATGTTTTCTACCCTGTCATAGATAGAAATCATCTTTTGTAGCAAGTGTTGAATTGTCGTCTGCAAATGCTTTCAATTTGGTCTAGTCCAAACGTTTGTCGTTTGGGAAAGGGTTAATCTAACAAGTATTCATCAATGATCCTGTAATTTTCAAGTCTTATTCTGCAGAATTTTCTACATTTCAAAGTAACACAATTTCTTTTTGGCTAAACCGAACGATTGAGCCAATAGGAAATCGATTTACTTCCTACGTCTGGAATAGGACCAAGGGGGTAATTAAGAATGGTTTGTGAACACGAGTCCCAGGAATACTTGTTAAATGCGTTAAATGGTTGACCTTTGAACCTGAATTGTTTTATCGTCTGCTATTTCCAGTTGGATTCTGAATGACAAATTATGTATCCGCTGCACGCGCGGTATGTCGACTGCACAGGCAGCGTTCCTCGCCGTAAACTTTGAAGCTCGAGTGGCCTTATCTCTGTACCAAACGCCAAGGTTAAAGTTAAAAGCACTTGCAGACGACGAAATAAACTGAACCCAAAAATTGAAATTTGTTTCCAGCAGGGTAGAAAACATTGTGGGAAAAGGAGAAAATGCTGGTTACCAGCATTTTCTCCTTTTCCCATAGTGTTTTCAAAAGACTTCTTTCTCAGGGGCGTCGTCAAAAGTAGGGATTGTGTGGTAATGGCTTAAGCGGTACGGTCACGGTAGCTTACTGACCTATGGAAAACCGCATGTCTATAGAATGAAGGCAGGCCACATTTTACCGATCCAAACTATGTCAATCCAAGAACGATCCAGCGGCAAAACTCATCATAATCATAACAACTCAACCCTGTACCAAACAATCTGCAAATGCTTTCGATTTGGACAAGCCTAAAATATTGTCGTTTGGTAATTAGCTAATCAAAGATCTAGTAACTTTCTAGTCTTTTTCTGTAGAATTGTCTAAATTTCCTTTGACGACCATTGGTACATTGATTAATGCATTGATTGTAAGGTGTTTTACACCGTTTTCAGTACTATGTCAATTATGTCGAAGTGGCCAGTGCACCAATCCACGCTTTCCTGGATTTTCCTGGATTTTTTTAAACCAGTAATCCCCGAAATTTTGTATGCAAGAAACTGGCTGCTTTCCTTCATAACCCTCGGCGAAACAATGATCAGGGATGAAAGAGGAATGAATCCTGTCGCATTGACTATCATCAGTCGTCGGAAAGAAATTGGCCGTGCCAGAGATCGAACCTACGACCCCCTGTTCTGAAGTCATCCGAGTTCTCGATTGAGCCACCGGGGCTCGGGACCCATGTGGAGAAGGCTTTTGAACAGATTCTGAATAAAAAGAATATAAAAAAAAAACTACTCATTAATCACATCACGGCGACTTCTTTTGAGTTATCGTCTGCTAGTGCTTTCAATTAATACTAGTTTAAAATTTTGTTGTCTTATAAGGTGGTAATTGAAAATTTTGTCCTATATATGTTTGAACTTATTCATGCATACATGCACACGTACACAGAAGTTTAGAAAAACATGTGTCATCAAAATCACTAATATCTTTTTTTCAAAAAAACTGATTTTTTTTTATTTGCAGACGACAAGAATTCGCAATGTGTAGTATCTTTACCCACACCTCCACAGTCACCGGAAACGGAAGCTATCTCTGTGAAGAAATCAGAAGTGACACCAAAAATTATCTCTTCAAGAGAAAACGGAGACAAAACATGCCAGAAAAGGAAGAGGGACCCTATAGGACAAATATTGGATAGTTTGTGCTCTAAATCGGAAAAGAAGCCATGCCAGACACCAAGTGCTTTTTCACCAATAAATACAACACCCAGCTCACCCCAACTCTCTCCGCTATCATTGTTGTCTCAAAATGAAAGAAGATGTATTCAAACATCGCCAAATATACCCTGTACAAATTATCAGCAACCAGTTACAAATGAAGCCTACAATAAACATCAAATATCTCGGGAACAATTACAGTCCATAGAGGCTCAAAAAATGTTACAAATTCAACAGTTACATCACCACCAACAACAAGCTCGGCTTTATCAACAACAACAACAACAACAACACCTTCAGAACAAAAATTTTAACTCCGGACACTTTCCATTTTACGTCAATGCCGGTGTACAACGTGTACACCAGTATCCACAGATCATGCCTGATCGCCAAGCACACTTACTAGGGATGGACAATTACAATAGAAGTCTAATACTAAACTCTTATAACACTGGAATTGTTGAAAATTCAGCAAAGTTCGCCGGACATTCGCCGTTTTTGCTATCTTGGCTCAAACTAGCAAACACTATGGACCAACTGTCGCCAATTCCACCAGCTCCAGTAAAGGACCCCCGCATTTTACCACCACCGAGATACCAGTGCGACGCCTGCAAGAAAAGTTACTCGACTTTTGGGGGATTATCTAAACATAAACAGTTTCACTGTATCAGTCACGTGAAAAAGGAATTCAACTGTAAATATTGTGAGAAATCTTACGGGTCTCTTGGAGCATTAAAGATGCACATCAGAACACACACCTTGCCGTGTAAATGTAAACTCTGCGGGAAAGCATTTTCGCGGCCGTGGCTGCTCCAGGGTCATGTCCGAACACACACCGGTGAAAAGCCGTTCAGTTGCGCGCACTGTGGACGCGCATTTGCGGACCGCTCAAATCTACGCGCTCACCTGCAAACACATTCGGATATAAAGAAGTATGCTTGTAAAAATTGTACCAAAACTTTTTCAAGGATGTCGTTATTACTGAAACATGAAGAAGGCAGCTGTATGGGACTCCGAAGATGAACATATTTGTAGTTGCAGGGCTAAAGATAGAGAGAGTGATTCTGATTTCAAAATTGAAAATATTCATTATTCTCGACTAAACCCTATATTGTGGGTACTCATTAGAATCGTCTCGTCATGACGATTCTAATTAGCACCCACAACATAGGGTTTGGAGGAGATATAACGGATTTAGAATACCGTCACTTCCTCTTCTCTGAAGCTCTGTAGGTTGTGATTTGAGAAAATCGATTACAGCTGAATAGTGCTACTGCTGAAAATATCAATTTTCTGGTAAAATGTGAAATGGCACATTCTTTGTCGTTCTTTGTTAACCCATTACCACACAATCCCTATTTTTGACACCCCTGAGAAAGACGCCTTTAGAAAACATAGAGGGAAAAGGTGAAAATGCTGGTAACCAGCATTTTCTCCTTTTCCCACAATGTTTTCTACCCTTCACAAAACAAATTTTAAATTTTCAGTCACATTTATTTTGTCGTCTGCAAATACTTTCAATTTGGACAAGTCTAAAATATTGTCGTTTGGTATTGAGTTAAAAAGGTGATGTGCAAACAGTTTCGACCAGTATCAGCCTGCACAATCCGCGCAGGCTGATACATTGGTCGAAACTTTTTGCTATTTGTCAATTTTCTGCGCTGCCCACGGAGCATTGTACCCATAATTCATTCTGTTGTTAACTCTTTAGCAAACGACAAAATTTTAGACTGGTCCAAATTGAAAGCATTTGCAGACGACAAAATCAATGTTAACTCAAGCATTGAAATTTGTTGTCGGAGGGCGGAAAACGTTATGGGAAAAAGGAGAAAATGCTGGTTACCAGCATTTTCTCCTTTTCACATGATGTTTTCAATGGATTTCTTTTTCAGGGTCATGAAAAGCAGGAATCGTTTGGGAAAGGGTTAACTCATTACAAAACGACAAAATTTTAGGCTCGTCCAAATCGAAAGCATTTGCAAACGATAAAGTAAAAGTGACTGAAAATTTGAAATTTGTTTTGTGAAAGGTATAGAAAACATTGTGGGAAAAGGAGAAAATGCCCGTTACCAGCATTTTCTCCTTTTCCCACAATGTTTTCAAAAGGCTTTTTTCTCAGGGTCGTAAAAATTCGGGATTGTATGGTAAAGAGTTAAAAAACAAATTTTCTAAATTCAAAACCGCATAAGTATAGCTTTTTGATGCCAATACAAGAGGACATATTTTGAAAACATTTTGGAGAAACGATTGTTTACATTCTTTTAGAGAGAGAGAGAGAGAGAGAGAGAGAGAGAGAGAGAGAAATGGGCGGATCTATAATTTTATTGTCATGTAGACAGTTAATCCTGACAAAAAAGACTTTTTAAAAACCTTGTGGAAACCAGCATTTTCTCCTTTTCCCATAATGTTTTCTACCCATTCCCTGGGCAAATTTCAGTTTTTGATTCATGTCTGGTGTGTTACCTGCAACATGATTTCAATTTGTACCGGTCTATAATTTTGTTGTTTGGTAAAGAGTTAAGCACCTTCAGTCAATAAGACTTCGGAAAAGGAGGAAAAAATCGTATATATGTAATCGTGAATGTATTTAAACTGTATATAAAATGCCGAGTTGTATTTGTACTATAAAATATGTGCTACATTATTAATTATTTAAAACAATTAACCCTTTCCCAAACAACAGAATTTGGACCCTTCCAAACCGAAAGAGTTTGCAGACGACAATTTTGGATTTGGAAAAAAATTGTAGAAAGTTCTCAAAAAGGCTAGAAAACACTGTGGGAAAAGGAGAAATTGCTCTTTATGAGCAATTTCTCCTTTTCCCACAGTGTTTTCAAATAATTTTACTGCAGACACGTAAAAACCAGGGCTTGTTTGGGAAAGGGTTAAAGACACAATACAATAAAGTCTAAATCTATACGTAACATTGTTGTTTGACTATTTAATGACCTGGAAGAATAAAACAAAAATCAGACTTTTTGCTTGAAAGCCGAGTACGAACCATCCTCTGTGAAAAGGGGGCTTAATAAATCTACAAAAAGCTCAGTTGATCCAGGTCAGCCTGCGCAGTTCGCGCAGGCTGACCTGGGTCAACTGATCTTTTTGATATTGTTCAATATCCGCATGCCCATAGACCTGTCTACCTCATAATTCAATGGAATGTTTGTACAAAATGGATCATGGATCGATAATCATGTAAAGGCTTGCTTGGCATAAAGCATCAAGGAGATGCACTTAAGGTAAGACCTGTGTAATGGAAAACAGGTATTTCCACTAAAATATCATCCTGCAAAATTAGCTATAATTAAAAATGAGTAGATCTAGTATTTAACTACTTTCACCGATTCATATTCTCCATTTTTTCCTTCTTTTAATTATCATTTATAAATCTAAAACCACTATAGTCTCAATTCAAAAAGAGATAATAATTACCTCCCTTTCCAGAAAACTAACAAAATTAAAAAAAAAAAATAATAATTTCAAGATAGACATAAACGGAATCTCTGATCCGTTAGAAATGTGCAAAAATATTATTTCTGCATAAATTCTTATTTATACTTATTTATCAACCAATTAGAATGTTTGCCCCATGTTCACCGGAAGTACATTACGTAGGTCTTACCTTAACCCCATTTTGCCAAAACATAGCTCATTTCTTTATGTCTGTGTTAAGGTAGTAGACCCCTAACGCTTCTACTGCAACATGGAATGAAATTTCTTGTAAGTTGATGTAAGGATTCATACTGATGCAATACTTTTGCACATTTCTAACCGACCACAAATTTCTTTGATGTCTATTTTCAAATCATTTGTTGATATTTTTCCTAGTTTCCTGAAAAGGGAGGTAACTATCATCTTCCTTTGTAATGAGAACATAGTGGTTTTAGATTTATAAATGATAATTCTAGGAAGGAAAAAAAGGGAAAAAAAAAGGGCTAGGTTAAGTAATACTCATTTTAATCATAGCAAATTTTGTAGGATAATATTATAGCGGAAATAGTTGTTTTCCATTAAGGGGTCTCCTACCTTATTCCATTACCACATAATCCCTACTTTTGACGCCCCCGAGAAAGAAGCCTTTAGAAAACATTTTGGGAAAAGGAGAAAATGCTGGTAACCAGCATTTTCTCCTTTTCCCACAATGTTTTCTACCTTTCACAGAACAAATTTCAAATTTTCAGTCACTTTTATTTTGTCGTCTGCAAATCCTTTCGATTTGGACAAGGCAAAATTATTGATAATTGGTAATGAGTTAAAATAGCTTCTGATATGAATGACCCTCTACCAATAAATTCCGTGTTTTCCAAAAAAGGCTTTTAAAAACAGTGTGAAAAAAGTTTAAAAAAATACGATAGATCAGCATTTCCTGCATTTTCCGTATTTTTTCAACTCTTTCGAAAATACAAAATCTAGAGGGTATACTGATTTTGACCTAACTGTTCTTCAGACACTAACAAAGGTGTGCTGGGTGCTCAAAGAACACATGTCTTGCAACACGTGAAAAGGGACATTCGGACATTTGCGGAAAGTTTCCTTTCGGATCAGCCTGTGCAGTCTGCACAGGCTGATCCGATACGACCCTCTCCGTTTTCATGTTAATTTTTGTTTTGCCCAAGTCTACTGTAGCACAAAATCTAGTGTGGTTGTAAAGTGCCGTCTCGGATTAGCCTGCGCGGACTGCGCAGGATGATCCGAGACGACACTTTACACAAATGTCCGAATGTCCCTTTTCACGTGTTGCACGCCAAATATAGTTATTTGTGACAAAATTACCATACTTAACATTTGTCTCGGTCTCAGAATACCACACTGCATTACAAAGAAATCTTTTGATAATTTATTAGAATAAATACTAGGAAACAGACTCTGTAGCTGAAGCAATATCAGACTGTTTGTGCAATGCATTCTGATCTTGGTCTACACCGTCGGCGAAAGCCAAAGCCACACGTGTCGCATTAGAGGGGCTAGACTGCATTATCGAGGCTGCAATACGAGGATGATAAACGAGAAATCCAAATGACAGAACTGTTTGTTTTGTTTTTCGCGTGCAAACCTCCTGTGACTCTCGTTAAATCTCGTAGGAGAACGAGAGCATGACAGCAGATCGTCTGACATGTCTCGTTATCTCCCTAGATTGACCCTTAACTAAACAATCTCCGGTTCTAACGATACTGGGCAGATTTTTTAAATCATTGTGGGAAAAGGATAAAATGCTGGTGATCATCATTTTATCCTTTTCCCACATTTTTTTTTAACCCTTAACCCTTTAGTAAACAAAACTGAGTTTAAAAGACCCAAATCTTACAGAGAGAAAGATTATACAAGTTTATTTATCCCTTTACCCCATAAGGCATTTCTATGGTATCTCTAAATGACCCTTAATAATAGCAAGGATGAAACAATTTCTTATGTGTATATGACACCTTTTGATAGCATAGAAAACATTGTGACAAAAGGTGAAATTGCTCGTCACGAGCAATTTCACCTTTTGCCATAATGTTTTCCAAAGGCTCCTACAAGCAATGCGTAGAAATGAGTATCTACGGAGTAAAAGATATTACATGTACTTCTATTAACCCTTATTCCACCAAAAATTACTTTGATATAGCAATATTGTAGTTTTACAATCGAATTGAAATTTTCATATTAGTTATTTAGCAGGACAAGGGTTAAAAAGATAGCTGTGTGGTTATATACCTTTTTTAGCCATATACCGGAAATAGAATTTAAATCGTCCATATACCGGAAATAGAATTTAAATCGGCCACATACCGGAAGTAAAATTTAAATCGTAACATATGCTAGAATATCCTAGACTTTGGCTAAAGATGCGATACTCTAACAGTAGGTTAGATAATAATAATAATAATAATAATAATAAAACACCTTCATTAACTTTAGTTTAAACATATTTATTTTACATCGAGAAAGAAATAAGTTTTTACAACTTAAACTTATCTCTCTCGATTCTGCTTCCTGGAAACTACACCGGTACTCCCGCCAAATGAAGAGTCCCAAGGTTGACACCCGTTCTCAGGTATCGAACTCGGCACCTTCTGGTCACGAGGCCGGCGCTGTACCTCACAACCACAGACATCACCGTTTAGTTTGTCCAGTCAATTATCTGTGGCTCTTTTCTACAAAGATTATTATGCTTACCGAGGTAATCTAGGCACTACTTTCATAGGGACTTGTGGTTACTTCCTGTACGTACTTACCGTTCTGAAAATTGTTAGCCATCTCGTGAAAAAGAAAACCCGAGTCTCAATTTTCTGTCTAACTCGTTACCAAACGACAAAATTTTAGGTTTGTTCAAATCGGAAGCATTTGCAGACGACAAAATAAAATTTGAAATTTGTTTTGTGAAGGATAGAAAACATTGTGGGAAAAGGAGAAAATGCTGGTTACCAGCATTTTCTCCTTTTCCTACAATGTTTTCTAAAGCCTTCTTTCTTAGGGGCGTCAAAAGTCGGGATTGTGTGGTAATGGGTTAAATTTTTCTAACTATATTTCAGTTCACAAACAGTTCATACATTAATTTGAAGTTTTCACCGACAGGTAGACAGATGTGACTAACTTAATCAATTCTGGCGCTGCATTAACCTGTTTTTCGCTTGCCTGCTGTTGGAAAAAAAGGTCATACTTGTGGCCTCTTTTTTGGCGCCAACTAGATTTTGCATACTTAGCTGGTGAATATATATTTAGTCAAAAACAGATCATTTTCAATGATTTGGGATCAATTTTCATAATGGTATATTTTCCAATGTTTCATTGGTAGTACGTACATAAAAAGTGTGTCGTCATCGATGACGTCATTTTATCTATGGAATAAATGGCATAACCGCAATATCAATCTTATTTAATTCATCTTCATTTGAATGCAAATTGTATCATTTGTGATCACTCAGTGTTTGTGACTGTTGTCGTCCTTTGTTTAACGATTGTGCGCGTATTTTGCCAAGGCGTGGCCCGTGGACTTTTTTCAAAGCAGTCGTCTGCAGTTCAGTTTCAAGAGATAATCGGTTAATTGTCATTATGCTAGAGGTAGGCCTAATTTCTGTAATTAACACTACTGAAAGTAAACAGAACAGTTAATACACTTTCATATGATTAAATAATACTTATGATAGTTATTCAGAAGCTCCCGACAGAGGAAGTGAATTTGATTACAAAATTGAAAATGTTAATTATTTTCCCCTAAACCCTATGTTGTGGGTACTCATTAGAATCGTCTCATCGAGACGATTCTAATGAGTACCCACAACATAGGTTTTCAGAGAGAAATAATGGTTTTAGGATACCAACACTCACTTTCATCTGAAGCTCTGGTTATGATCTATGATAATAGAAACAATGAATACAAAATATGAATTGATTTTCGGTACGATGACTTCAGAACATCAAAGTCGCCAAGCAACCGTTTTCCAGAATTCAATCCAACTATCATTAGCAATAACAATTAAGTCGGTCTAACAAGTAAGTTCTACTTTGGTATATTTTCACGCCATGTGCAAGACTACTTAATGTTGTAAATGAAATTCGAGTGCCAGTGAAGGGCGCACCTGTCATTTTTCTCCCGGGTCGTTGGAACGAAGAGGGTGCTGATATTCGGTCGTTTAATTCCAATATTTCTCCTCCAGGCGAAATATTTAGTGTTCTGGTAACCCCCTAGAGTACATCTACAACGAAAGTTGGCTATACAGAGAAGGTAGGTTATTATTTCATGCTTTCCGGTAGGATATCGAGAAATAGCAGTGAAAATATTTATCAATCTTACACTGGTACCACCAGTGAAAATACCGATTTTCATGTTCTTGTTGCCTAGGCTAATTGCGCTTGCCTCACAACCAGATGGATATATGACGTCATTTATCTTATATTTCTCGCGCTTGACATAATATTGTAATGCGTTGAGCACTATGCGGGAGGGTTACGCCACGGGGAATAACGAAAAAGAACTGTACTGGATTTTGATAAAGCTCCTCTCAGAAAGGGTTAAAAACATGAAATAAATAGAATATTTGGTTTTTTTTTTCGGTGAAAGATTGGTAATATTTTTCGCTCGTGGCTGCGTCACTCGTGAAAATATTACCGATGGTGTCCATTCGATGAAATGAATTTCGATCTTTCGCCGAAAAAACAATATCCTCTATATATTAGACTGCAAAAAATGTGCAGTCAGGCTAATCTTTTATCAACACTGTCCGGTCCGAAAAAAAAAAAGCAATGTTGAAATCACAACTATATGGGTTTTATATCTATGCATATATCGAAACTGTCCGTTTATTAGACACTTTTAGGGTCCGTTGTCTGCGGGCATGTCATATCTTTGAAGATTCGACCAGTCTTATATGACGCATCACTCCCCCCAGTTTTCGTGGGTAATGCGCTAATAAAGTAGCAACGGTGAAAATGGCTATTATCAATACGTTTGAGGAGAAACCCGGGCCTGTTTTAGCTTCAGATTTCTCTACATTATAATTTTTTTTTCTGGTAAAAAGTATTTAAAAAAAGAATAGGATCGAACACTACAAATCTTTGTATATACAGTATCTAAAAATAGTTCAACACGGTACACTGAGTACATGTGCATTACCCAAGCCTGTTGGGCCTGTTGTAAATGGCCGGTGCATAGGTTGTATCACTCTCTTGCACTACGGATTATTCCCATTCACCTCTGTTGTTAGCTCAGAAAGTAGTCCGTCATCGCGTGATATCTTCGTCACATGACCATAACTCAAGATAGAGGCACAAACGCCGGTGAAAGAGAAAGACCAATCGATTTTGCGTGTGCTGTTCAAATAGTATACAGCCAATCAGATTTAATGGTATGAAATGTGAAAAAGATGGATTTTCTGAAAAGCTTAAATGTCTTTCAGGGGACGATAACTTGTTTTTAAATCTTACAAACTTTGATCTTTCGGTATGTCGAAACTGTTGTCATCATTCATGGGCGCAGCCATTTTTTTACAACTGGCGTAAGATTCTGATTAGTGATGAAGCTTGAAAGAATAGTTCCATTGTATAAAGGTAAATTCATCAATTTAAATGCACCTATAGTGTATCCGGATTCATATTTGCTTTGTCTACTTCATGATGTTTCACATGAAACAGTTTAACAGTAACAAAATATGTTTTCCTCGGTTTGACATGATTCTTGTCATTTAGCCCGTTGCAGAGATGTATGTAGCCCGGCATTCAGGCCCTGCATTTAAGTCATTCCAATAAACAAGGTACACAACTACAGCAAAGTCACAGAAATATATGTTGTTACTTGCCCTTCTTCTGAAATACAGGCGCTAAATCAGACATTCAGAACATTGAAAACACAGAGATTTCGATTTGCAGTTTTACTTGATGATTTTGTTTTAATGAAAAGGCTCCATTTAACGGACTGACACCAGTCTAAGATGTATGGTGAGAATAACGCACGACAACTCTGCGCGGAGATTGAGGTTTCATGCTGGCTGATCACCGCCGAATGAATCGCATCAAGTAGCGTTTTACCTCAAGGAAACGTTTAGTCTAGTTTGATATTCAAAGTAACGGTTGTGGTTTAAAAAAATTACTCCGCTTCAGTACCCGGAATGCCCAAATTACATAGGTGAGTATTTGTAGGATGGCATCTAGCGGGAGATAGTGTTTTAGGGCCAGATTGGTCACTGTCGCTGTACCATTATCCCCAAACCATTAACCCATTACCACACAATCCCTACTTTTGACGCCCGTAAGAAATAAGCCTTTAGAAAACATTGTGGGAAAAAGAGAAAATGCTGGTAACCAGCATTTTCTCCTTTTCCCGCAATATTTCCTACCCTTCACAAAACAAATTTCGAATTTTCAGTCACTTTTATTTTATCATCTGCATATGATTTCGATTTGGACAGGCCTAAAATACTGTCGTTTGGTAATGAGTGAAACATACATCTCGGCCAAGATGCAGAGCCTCGACAGTTCATTTTAAACTCTGAGTTATTCTGATTTTGAATTCCAAACAGAACAAAGTTCTGTCAGAGGATAACTCACAACCGTGTTGTTTTCAACGATAAACCACAATAGAAAGAATATTATTTCATAAATATAACATTTTAACACAGTAACGTCCTATTATATGAAAGGAAAAGCAGATTGGGCTGAACCCCAGGCAATATGGCAGATCTTCATAGCTCCATAATGACAGGCACTGATGATCAATTCGAGGCGAATGTAACTTGCATCATCTCTCAAATACCGTACTAGTCTTTCTGCCGCTATTTGCAACATTGTGTATTTTAAATTTTTATACTGTTTTTTTTTTTGTATAGACAAAGTTGTAACTCTGCACTGTTTATGAAGTAGAGGTAACCACCATTTTCTCCTTTTTGAACCATGTTTCCAACCTATTTTAAGGACAAAATTTTAATGTCATCTTTTAGGCTACATTTACATGGCCTTTGGCAAAAACTGTTGATACGGACGAGCAGAAAATTTTTGTTGTGGAGTAAAGAGTTAATAAATTGGTGTTGATCACGTCAAATAATTATTTGAGAAAAGAAGTATTTTCTCTATTTCTAGAAATGTTTATATGTAAAGCAAGGTTTCTAAATATTGCAGCCTTTCCTTTTTTTGGATACTTCAGGTACCTAAGTACGTTACCCATAAAAATCGCACTCATTGTTCTGATCCGTTCAACAGTATATTTTCTACTTCGTCCGTTTTGTGTGATTTTCTCTTAAAACAAGGCATGACAAAGTGAATAGAAATATTTCAAGCTCTCTTTGATAACGGGAAGTCGTATCTTTTTCTCTGGCCAAAGCCACTCAGAAAAACACATGTCACCATAAAATATAACGGCTTTGGTGGTTCATATATCGTTTCATGAAGTTACTCGAGTGGGCTAACTTTGGTGTTGGACAATTCTGTGGGTGTAAAATCGAGTGCGTCCTTTCTGATTCCACGGGCATTAATCGAACAAGCCTTCAGAAAGGAGAGGTGCGTTTTCTTTGATAAAACTGCGATCAAAACAGCACAGCATTCACAAAATAAAAGTAGAGGATATCAAAAACAATAAAGAAATGCTTTACGATATAAACAGGAAAATTAAACACTCTTCCACACCAGATTAGCATTCGTTTACGAGTTTTTGGTCGCCACTAGTGCTTATTATTTTCTAACATTTCCTTCTGTGTTTCTGTTTGTGTTTTTATTGAGTTATGATTCACACATTTTTGAAGAAGTTATTAGAATAAAGGAATTTGCTCTCTTTCTTCAAGATTTCTTTTTACATAGAGCCTAAAGACACAAGTGGAGAGAGAGAGAGAGAGAGAGAGAGAGAGAGAAGGTTTTTTTTTCAAGACAAATACATGTACACAGCTGTGCATAGTCACAAAAATAGCAACAGTAGACAAGAAACATTACCAGAACTTGAGCAAGTGCGACAAACGTTATATGTAGTACTTTCAGTAAAACTATAAAGTATGTCTCATGTAATTTTTTTTTCCTGACAACTAACTGTTAAATGGACAACAAAAAATTCAGTAACATAATGTATAAAACATGTAGGCTCGCGGTGTTTTGATAAATATCAAGTGCATCGCTGATGAATCTTGCAAATTAAAGACGTACGTCTGTCTTTGATGCCATTTGTGTTAACACACTGACAAATGATTTCATTTCTTGTGCTATTATTTCTGCCGTAGCCAAATGTTTGAATATTCAAAGAATGTGGAAGATGGTATCATTCAACTTAAGTAACATCTGAGACGATTTAATCAAACATATACGCATGGTTCATAGCAGAAGCAGCTTTTAAAATGCTCGAACTCTTCCACTGGTTCTTTCGATTTATACAAATCATCTATAAAAGCAGTAGATTATTCTCCATTAACCTATTCGTGGAAAATTTTTCACGATTTATAAAGTTCTGACTTCATACCATAACTACCTGAGAAGACGTTATACTCAGCATCCAATTCCATAATTCCAAAATGCAATCTTTTAAACTCAAGTTATAAGTGGTGTGTAAAACATTTACCCCGATTGTGGATAATCCTGAAAGGGCCCATCGTATTAAGAGGGTAGGTGGTAGCCCGCTAATTTGCCGTATATGCCCGAAGAACAAGTACTGGTTTGAACCTTGGGTCCCTTTTACAAAAATTCAAAGGCACAAGCTCGATACCGTTTTCTTTTGAAAATCCCCATAATTCGCATGCATAACTCAATGTTAATCAATGGTGCATGATCGAACATATAAGTCAAATACATATAATTGGGGGAGAGTTTTCAACTACGAGAAAGTGGATTTGTATCATTTGTAATATGAAAGCGACCCGTTATGCGACAAAACTGTACCAAGATGATTAAACTGGCTGACAATATCTCATACGTTACTATCATACTACCTTTTCTCTGTATCACGTATACCACAAATTTTCTCATGATAATGACTTCATGACTTTCGTTTGGTAAAGATAGTGTCAAGTCCCCCAACCCCCAATAACAACATTCTACTGGAGTCGTAGATCGCAGGAAATTTCGCCAAAATAGCAAAAGTCATCGGCAAAGAAGAGCAATATCGTTTAAGGGCAATTCCAGCGTTACCCCCACTAGATTGGCATAACTCCAAGTCCATGAGAAACAAGGACAAGGACAGATGATATAGTCTCCTGTTGTCCTAGACCGGATAGATTTGAAATTAATTTGAAATGGATTTATTTCCACAGTGTTTCAGACTTAATTTTATGGGTTTTTTCATACATACTTTTTACAGATTTGTTCCTGGCCTGGAAACCATAACTTAAAACACTTATATAAAAGGGAATTCCCGTTTATACTTCGAATTCAAGGAACATAATGTATTCTACCATTTGGTCAAATATTAAAGTATTTGTCTTGTTGCATTGTGGTTAAATTTTTAAACTTACATAGTTTCACTAAAGGTAATGTACTGGATAAACTGTATTTGCATAATTATATTTTGATGTTTCGTAAATTTTTTGAGTAAAAAAAAAAAAAAAACAATATAAAACTTATATAGCATGATTAATATATCAAATAGCATTATTATTATTATCATTATTATTCTTAGTAGTAGTAGTTGTACTAGTAGTAGTAGTAATAGTAGTAGTAGTGTTATTCTCATCTTCCAATCTCCGTACATATTTGTGTTCGTATATAGTAAAATGTTATTATTAATTTTTCTTTATTGTGGAAATAAACATTTTTAATGCACAGTTACAGATGTATTTTTGTATGAAGGAAATAATTCCTTTCACTTTTTTTGGCATGAAAAGTAATACTGTTTGTGTAACGAAGAAAGTTATTTTTTAAAACACACCGTATGCGTATTAATGGTGCAACAAGCATACTAGCAAAAATATGCAGTGTATTGTGATTTAGCAAGATTCCTATTTTATAATCAGTGCATGTACATTACACAAAACTTGGTGAAAAATACAGTCTGACATAGGACATATTTTCCATGTTAACACTGACATTTTATGCATGAAATTAATTTATTATTATTTTTTTTCAATATATATCCTTATTAATGGTCCATTCTAAAATCCAGTGACACAAAATAAATGTATGACATTATGTGAAAGTATAATAATAATTTTAGAGTTTACAGACTCAGAGACACGGTACTAGTCTAAATAAATATGATTTCGTATATAATTGAACATGGATGTCAAATATCAATATGGTACTAGATCTACCTGAGCAAGAAAGTAATGCCATTAAAAGCAGACGCCTTTACCAAGTAAAACATTGATAAATCTGGATTTATTTTCAAAATGCATGTAATACTCAGGTACCCTTACATACTTCACTGTAAAGCATGTTGTTCGGCTAAACGATTAAGTGAAGAAGGAAACACGTGTAGAATGCACAAAACAACAGTTGTTCTCCACGCTCTGTAAGAACCAAATGAAGGAAACACACTGATTGATAGTTACTTGGCGTTTTACATTAACTCATTACCCCAGCAAACGATTTTTTGCGTCTTTTTGATAACTTACTCGTTACGGGAAATTTATTTTTTACTGTGATATTTTCACTTGTATTCGCGTGTTTAAACGATGGTTAACCGATAATTCATATTGCAGAAACTTGTTTTCTTGAAAGTCTTTAACGTTAAAGTTTGTTTCAAGGGGAAGTAAGAGACAGTTATGTATTCTTTTAATTTTAACTCTTCACTAAACGACAAAATTTTAGACTTGTTCAAATTGAAATCATTTGCACAGAAGACAAAATAAACGTGACTCAAATATTGAAAATTGACTCTAGAAGAGTAGAAAACATTGTGGGAAAAGGAGAAAATGCTGGTTACCAGCATTTTTTTTCCTTTTCCAACGATGTTTTCAGAAGGTCTTTTGCTCTGGGTCGTAAAGAGCAGGGATTGTTTGGTAAAGGGTTAATCACCCCATATCGCTGGCTTCTTTTTCACCGCACATATAGATCTATGGCCAAACGGTTTATCACTTCCATAATTGTTTTTTACAAAGTAACGTCCGAATATACCAGTGGGCTTTTTTAAAAAAGAAGCCAGGAGAGGTCAGCATAAATGTTTTCAAATAGTTTACTGGCTTTTAATTTGAATATATTTTGGTACATTTTAACAAACAACTTAAAAAGCGGCTGCGTAGAAACCTCATATGCTTTACATGACGGTCATTTGACCTTCTTGCCGCGTTTTCAATCTTCTCTAAGCGGACTTCTTTCTCTTTCTCAACGAAATCCTTCTTACTTTTTCTTCTGCTAAGATTTATTTATTTACATAGCTGAGTGGTACCAACAAATTCATTTGAATGAGAAAAATTGTGCTGTTGTAATGTAGAGAAATGGTCCCCATTACAAAATGACCCACGGGTCATTTCTCGACGTAGAGGAATGACCCATGGGTTATTTCCCGACGTTGAAAAATGACCCGGGTCTTTATTCTACGTTGAGAAATGACCGTGGGTCATTTCTCGACGTACAGAAATGAACCATGGGTCATTCCTCTACGTCGAGAAATGACCGTGGGTTATTTTGTAATGGGGACCATTTCTCTGCATTACACCGACTTTGCACAAAATACGAAACACCGTCTTCAAAATTCAAAATAGATCTCACAGTGATACCACAAAAATTACAATTATTTTAGAGGTCATTTACAACCATGACAAATTAATATAAAAATCTTTTCTGAAATTCGTCATATAAAAACAAACCACGTATATTTCAATTTCGGGTTTTTTGATTTCGCTTTATTTACAAAACCATGACGAAACTGATTGTGTATCAGAATATTTTCGCAAGAAGAATGGATTTAGAGAGCAACTTCTGTTGCAGTCTGCCTTTTATACTCACCACTGTTAGAGACGTCCGATGAACTCTCCAATAAAAGGAAAAAAAAGTGATCGGGGCTGGAACCCAGGCTAGAGAAAATAGCTATACCAATAGTTATGCATAAGAAACTGGCGTCGATCATCCGTTGTCCATCTTTCTCTTTACTTTAGGTATTTAAATATCCAGTTCCCACGACAAAAAGCCCGTTCAACTCTTCAATTCCATGCTAGTTTCCATTCATATTTTTCTATCTTTATTTTCCATGTCTGACTGCCACATAAAAAAAAGCTCTAATATCTTGTGTACTAGTGTCACCTTTTTGATAATTGTTGGGCTCCGGGCCAACAGGTTGAAAGACTGAACCTGCTATCTACACTTGTTTGGGACATGTTGGAAAATGTAATTATTGCCAACCACGGATGGTATCTACAGGCTTGTCAGGGCCGGTCTGTAAACATTCCAATTGTAATTAGTCCATGGTGTGGGTGCGTATGTGCGCTTAAACTAGGTTTCTAAGACTGACACATTGACCATTTGCGGACAGATTAGATCAAGATCAGACTGCACAGAACGTGCAGTCTGATCTTGGATCTACACTGTCCGATAAGGAGATATTTTATGTCAAATAATTAACTTAAAAATAGAAACATTTAGGGTTAAACTATTGGCTTGAAAGTTTCGTCTTCACTTATTTAGCAGGCTAAAGGTGAAATTAAATGGGAACTGCTACGACAATGTGATTTCACCGTTTTCTGACAGGTCCTGATATATTGAGCCTACCTATCTTTTGTCATCTTCGCAAGCCAAGGCCGACGATTCACTACGTTACTCTACCCTTGGCGGATCGAGCTTGATTTTTACGTTCACCCGAAACGCTTTTTTTATTGGATGCTGCCAGTTCTAGCAGCAACGAATGAAATCGCTCGTAGCATTTCATTTTTGATAAAAATAGAACAAGGTCTCTACCTTTCGAATAAAAGGTAAAAAATGGAAACCCAGGTGGATGTATGCTTATCGCTTCATGTGTATTCGTAAGCGGTTTGTAAAACGATATTTCATTTGCTTTTAGAAACATGATGTAAAGGGAGGTAATAACCAGCATTCAATAGAGGGCGCATCGCAGGAATCTCGAAATCGGGCTCAATCAGCCAAGGTAAGATCCATGTAGTGATCGTAAACTTGGCTCGCGAAGATGATCTTTTGTAATTTGCCTCTGTTGTTACAAGTCAAGAAAGAAGATCAGAGGCACGTTAGAAATAACAAGTATTTTCTTGGGGCGAAAGTATCTCACAGTTCATATGTTCTGTGCCGCCTGATCTAGATCCACACTGTCCGCAAAAAAAGTCGGTGAATCGCACACAACAGTCTCAAGGTAAAGCGCTTAGTGCTTCATTTTTATTGTTGTTGTTGTTTAACACTTTCCTTAAAAAGCCCTGGTTTTTACGTGTCTGCAGTAAAAGTCTTTTGAAAACACTGTGGGAAAGGGAGAAATTGCTCGTAACGAGCAATTTCTCCTTTTCCCATAGTGTTTTCTACCCTATTTGAGAACTTTCTGGCATTTTTTCCAAATCTAAAATGGTCATTTGCACACTCTTTTGGTTTGGAAGAGTCTAAAATTTGTCGTTTGGGTAAGGGTTAACAAATGCTTCAAAACATCTATCTCGTAACCAAATGAGCAAAGATTTACACTCCACCAAGTTGGAAACATTTGCAGACAACAAATTAATTGCTGCTCAAATGACGGTGGTTATTTAAAAAGATTACAACAACATTGTGGGAAATGGAGAAAATGGTTGTACCCAAAATTTTCTCCATTTCCCACGATGTTTTCAACGCCTTTAACGGAAAGTCCTTAAACCGCGCCAATGTTTGATAAACGGATGAGGACAGGCAAACAGGCAAATCTATGACTACATAATAGAATAAGTCGTTTCAGTTCCCCTTTAACCGTAACGATATTCAGGTGTGATCCTTGTTTATTATATAAACAATCCCAACAGTCTCTGTTGCTATCCGGAATATCTATCCTAATGGTAGCTAATTGTACTGCTACAGTCCTCTTTAAGAAACCCTTTTCTTGGACGCTTTTATTTTTGGCACAAGGTACCGGTAACTTGGAAAAAAAGTGCACGAATTCGCGTTAAAAGGGCAAGTTTTCGATGCAATGAAAATGTTGAATTCGATGCTAGGTGTTCTTTTTTTTTTAGAGTGCCAACGTTCTTTGATACGTGCCTACATAGATATGTACAGGATAGTGTGATTTCTACGGTAAAAATAGACAGAAAGTGAAAATACATCGTAGATCATTGAATTAGATGTATCGTTACTTTTATCTTTATCATATGTAAAAAACATTTAGACTCTTCGATATTGAAAGCATTTCCATGTACACAAAAAATTAAACGTTCGAATGATGAAATCAGATACTCCGTGGGTAGACAATATTGTGGAAAAAGGAGTAAATGCTGGTTACTAGCATTTTTTCCTTTTCCCCCCAATGTTTTCAAAAGCCTTCTAGCACAGGGTCGTATGAAATGGATTACGGCGATCAGTAAGGTATTGCACAGTAATGGACCCACTTACACAAAATTGAACAGACTGATTCCCAAGCAGATTCTTGAATAATGATCCTAATTGTCAATGACAAGAAGTTCATTTTATATTGATAACATGATTTTTTATTATTGCAAAAATCACAGAAACGTTTTATATTGATAACACGGTGTTATATTAATGCACAAATAACAGAAAGTTTTTATATTGATAATATGGTGTTTTACTATTGAAGATACTTTTTATTTTGATATCGTGATGTTTTTTCTATTGCAAAAATAACAGAAACTTTTTATATTAATAACAAAAACTTTTTATATTAATAAAAGAAAGTTTCTATATTGATAACATGGTGTTTTACTATTGAAGATACTTTTTATTTTGATATGTTTTACTTATTGCAAAAATAACAAAAACGTTTTATATTGATAACATGATTTTTTGTAATTGCAAGAACAATACACAATTTTATTTTAATAACATGATATTTTATCATTGCAAAAATAAAAGAAACTTTTTATATTAATAACATGATATTTCATTATTGCAAAAATAACATGAACTTTGTGAAAATAGTTATTGCCTGTATTATGTATGGCTACATGTTGTTTTATATGTGTAAAAATAAAATTTCACAACAACAATAACAACAACAAAAAAGATTTTCCCTGCATTATTTTTGGTTACATAGAAGATATTTGTTTTTTCAATGAAAGATCGAAATTCATTTCATCGAGTGGACACCATCGGTAATATTTTCACGAGTGGCCACGGGTGAAAATATTACCGATGGTGTTCACGAGATGAAATAAATTTCGATCTTTCACCGACAAAACCAAATATTCTATTTATCTCATGCTTTTAACCCTTTCTGGGAGGAGTTTAATCAAAATCCAGTACAGTTCGTTTCCGTTATTCCCCGTGGCGTACCCCTCCCGCATAGCAACGCATTACAATATTACGTCAAGCACGAGAAAAGTAAGGTAAATGACGTCATATTTCCATCTGGTTGCGCACGCGCAATATTGACCTAGGCAACAAGAACACGAATTTCGGTATTTTCACCGGTAGTACCCGCAGAATATTGAAAAATATTTTCACTGCTATTTCTCGATATCCTACCGGAAAGCATGAAATAAAAACTGAATTATTGAATATGATAAAAGGGACTTAATAATGCTATGATTCATAAGTGATTGATTAATCACGCAAAATATGATTGTATGACGTTACAACATTATTTCAGTTATGTTGCGGCGGCCAGTGCACCTATCCATGCTTTCAATGAGTTTCTTTTACCACTCCTCCGCACAATAATCTTTCCAAGCCACTGGCTGCTTTCCCACATAAGCACCGTCGAAACAATGGTCAGCAGCGAGAGAGGAATGAATATTGTCGCAATGACTATCATCAATCGTAGGCAAGAAATTGGCCGAGGCCGTGATCGAACCATCGAACCTCCTGTTCTAACGTCCCATATGCTACCGACTGAGGTACCGGGGCCCAGCTATGACGCATGAAATATTTTCTTTCAAATACAGAGTATTTTTTGAGTATTTATTTTAGGATAGATCTAGATCTACTATCAAAAACATAAATCTGATGATAACTTTTGCATGAAGAGGTATGCTGCAAAATAAGGGACACGGTAATGCAAGGTTCTTTTATAAATTATAAGTGTCCGTTTTTGCTCATACCGTGTAAATTGTATTTTTACTTTTATTCTTCATCTAGAAAGTGGAACGTTCGGAAAAGTTAAGAAATAATCTTCTTTCTACCGTGGTTTATCGTTCAATAAACCACACTTGTGAGTTATGAGGCACAATAAATAATCCGCGTGTGCGATAGCCCGAGTGGTTTACTCATTGCGCCTCATCACTCACAACGTGGTTTATTGAACGATAGAGTATGACAGAAAGAAGATTATATGTAGGTATATTTCGATTCCAACATGAACTACTCTTAATTAAAGGAAAAGAAGTTAATACTTAAGAGTTACAACGCGGATGCAGATTATATTCCATTCTAACATGAAATGCAAATTCAGCTCTATAAACACAGTGCAAGGAAAGTGTGGTAAAATCTGCGACTACCTATGTAGAGTGACGTCATTCTGTATCGAGTGACGTCATTCAATGAGTTATTCAATAGAACATAATCTTCATCCACGTTTTTACGCTAAGTTTGAAGGACAATTGCCCCCCGGATAATTGCCCCCCCGAGACAATCCCCCCGGACTATTGCCCCCCACATACTTCCCCCCACTACTGCCTCCCCCAACCCCGAGGAAAATTCCTTGTCCTCGGGGTTCAAAGGTCCGGGGGGGATTTGTCCTGGGGGGGGGCAATAGTCCGGGGGCAATTGTCCTAGAATCCCAATAACTTTGACACGGTAAAATTTGGGTTTTTACCACTGAGAATACACTTTTATTTACTTGATAGGGTTATGGCACAATAGAATCAAACATTTATTAAAGGCCCTTGTTCCCCCACACCGACTAGCACAGATTTCTCTTTCAAACTGACAGTTCGTAGGGTATAAAAGGACCAGCAAAATACCTGAATACAACCAAGCACGAGCGGTAACAAACACATTAGATTAAACATGACGCTATTCAGCGTGGACTGCTGGTTAGGGTCCAGCTGGCCTGCTTTTAACTGTTCATACCCGTAGTTATTCAAGATGGCGACCACAAACATCGGGGACAGAGACAAGGCTGGTTTTACCACGAGCGCATTGGTCCCGTAGATCATTGATGTGATTGGATGTCTGAAATATAATAGAATCTGTCCTAGTGGCCATCTTTATTAACTCTTTACCACACGACAAAATTTTGGACTGGTCCAAATTGAAAGCATTTGCAGACGACAAAATAAAGGTGACTGAATAATTGAAATTTGCTCTGGGAAGGGTAGAAAACACTGTGGGAAAAGGAGAAAGTGCTGGTTACCAGCATTTTCTCCTTTTCCCACAGTGTTTTCAAAAGGCTTAGTTCTCAGGCGCGTCAAAAGTAGGGATTGTGTGGTAATGGGTTAAGCGAGTAAACTGAATAAAAGGCCCAGTTGAGACCGAAAGTAAACATCGCGGGTGTTGAAATGTAGAAAAGTACCAGAAAATATCAAAATATTGTAAAAAAAAATATATGTATATATAATTATTATGTACACAAATGATAGGGTGACTTGGCAACTTTTTATCTCGTTTTTTTTTTTTTTCAAAACAGCGACAAAACTTAGTGCAACTGTGCAATAAGAGATGGTCACTTTCACAAAAATGTTCATACTTTTAACTCTTTACCAAACGACAAAATTTTAGACTGGTCAAAATTGAAAGCATTTGCAGACGACAAAATTAAAAGTGACTGAAAAATTAAAATTTGGTTTGGGAAGGATAGAAAACATTGTGGGAAAAGGAGAAAATGCTGGTTACCAGCATTTTCTCCTTTTCCTACAATGTTTTCAAAAAACTTTTTTCCCAGAATATTGTTAAAAGGCGGGATTGTGTGGTAAAGGATTAAATGGTATGATTTTTAATTCAAATGCATGTTAACATTCTCATTGCTGACTTTTGACCGCCATTGGGCCTTTCAGCGAGCACATATAGAGATCCCATAGAAAGCAAATACTTAATATTCCACATGTACCCGAATCAAGCTAGCCCATACGTTGATAAAACACCGTTTGAGCGTCCCTTGAGTGCATTCTTATTAAAGTACATGTATGTCTTAACCCATTACTACACAATCCCTATACTTTTGACGCCCCAGAGAAAGAAGCCTTCTGAAAACATTGTGGGAAAAGGAGAAAATGCTGGTAACCAGCATTTTCTCCTTTTCCCACAATGTTTTCTACCCTTCACAAAACAAATTTCAAATTTTCAGTCACATCTATTTTATGTTTAACCTACTTTTGACGCCCCTGAGAAAGAAGCCTTTAGAAAACATTGTGGGAAAAGGAGAAAATGCTGGTAACCAGCATTTTGTCCTTTTCCCACAATATTTTCTACCCTTCACAAAACAAATTTCAAATTTTCAGTGACTTTTATTTTGTCTCCTGCAAATGCTTTCAGTTTGGACCAGTCTAAAATTTTGTCGTTTGGAAATGGGTTAACACTAAATGTCATAAGCGCACTATCATCAGCAGACAACTTTTGTTGCAGCTTTGGTTCAAGGGATAGTGAGTAAACTCTTGTTACCAGTACTTTCTCTTTTTCCAATATTGTTTTCACGATCAACATTTTCTCCCCCCCCCTTTAACCCATTGCCACACAATCCCTACTTTTGATGCCCCTGAGAAAGAAGCCTTTAGAAAACATTGGGATAATTCTCTTTCAACGGTTTTGAAAATATATTCCTACAAAGTTTAGAGATTTTTGGACCATTGATATAACCAAACATGCAGACGGTAAGAACAAAGATCACACTGTACGATTGTGCAATTCGATCTTGGACTATACCGTTTGCAAAAGCCACTGTTTGCGTTTATGACGCTGACAAGGTTTACGGTTGATCCAGTTTTTTACAACCATAATAGAGGATTTTAAAAAAATTGTGGTAACCAACATTTTCTCCTTTTCCTGCAATGTTTTTGCCCTATCAAAGAGAGAAATAATCATTTTAGAAACATCTATTTTGTCCCCTGTAAATACTTTCAAATTTGGTTCAGTCCAAAATTTTGTCATTTGATAAAGGATCACGTGGGAACACAACATTATCTCCCACTGGATGGCATTCTATAAATACTCATCTAATATGGGCATCCTGGGAACACAGCCGAACAACTTTCCTACGCGTCAACCGTTACTTTGAATTTCAAACTAAGATAAACGTTTACTCAGTAAAACGCTACCTCGAGCAATTCACTCAGCTATGATCAGCTGTTTAGAGAAATCTGGAGCTAAAGCAGGTCTCATTTCTCCTCAAACGTATTGATAAAAGCTATTTTCTACATTGCTACTTTACTTAGCGTAATATTACAGTCAGCCCGCTTTCGGGGCTAGTGATGCGTCATATAAGACAGTCGAATCTTCGAAGAATATGACATGCGCAGACAACAGGGAACACAATATTCCTTTTTTTTTTTAATGTGTAAGGGAGATAACCTATCTCTGACTAATCACCAAACACTTATCTTACCGTCGGTTATATTTCCTGGTGTCGCTGTCCGTTATATCGGAAAGAGGAAGGTTAAAAAAGGAGTATATCCCATCAGCTGTGCATCTGAAAAACAGATAATGCATGGCTATTTTTTACAAGCAAGCATTAATCTATACTTATTTTCTAATATATGCAGTTCCAACGTTCATTTTATCCCTGCAGTTGAAATGTTGACAGCGTGAAACAAGTTGCTATTGCGCTATGCTAAGCTCTGTACTAGGTATACTACAGGCATTGAGATGCCCTGTTGGGTAGTCCAGTGGTTTACGTATACGACTTGTGACCTGATAGTTGCGTGTTCAATACTCGATTGCGGTAAACTTTCTTTACGAAGAATTTTCGCCTGCGATGCTTGGAAAAAAAAGCTGTATCAGTACTGATTCTAGGACCATTGCCCCCCGAATAATTGAAACCCCGCCCCCCCCACCCCCCGCGACAATCCCCACGAGGACAATTCCCCCCCCCCCCTTTTGACTATTGTGCCCCCCACCCCGGACTATTGCCTCCCAAGGACAGAATTGCCCTCGGGGGAGGCAATAGTCTGGGGGAATTGTCCTGGGTGGGGGGAATAGTCCGGGGGAATTGTCCGGGGGGGGGGGCGGGGAAGAGAGGAAACTGTCGGGGGTGGGGCAATTGTCCTGATACGGTCAGTACTCATATGAGAAAGCCTAGGTGCTTTGATGGCCGTAATATGGCCTAAGCTTCTAAAGACGGAAAGAGAGATTGCCCTAACCGGGTACCAAGCTCGCTATTGAAAGGTCATGGGCCAGATACGCTGACAACTGAACTACCAGACCGGGCCCCAATCTTAATCAAAGCGTATAATTATAAGTCGTTACCCGTCAATAAGAAGGAAGACTATAAGACACCAGTGGTTTATTGGTCCAAGTATAAAATATCCTGCTCCCATGATAATCTTTAACGTGAATCCGATTCGCATGATCTTAAAGTATCCATACTGATGAACAATGTCGATACCCAATAACGACACAATCTGAAAAATATCAAAGAAAGAAAAAACAATATGTATAACGTTTGAAAACGAGGGTTGTACACAAAAATAATTCAAAAGTGAGCTTTAGTTTTAACACGTTTCTTACTGGCAGAGTAATGCAATTACTGACAGGCTTGTCACATGGTTTCGCCTACGTGGTAGATTTAGAATTAAAATTTACGGGAGACCACTCCTTCATGCATGGCTTTGTCCAGATTAAATACAATACCTGACAACTGTTTAATGGAGATATCTCTCTGGCTCGGTAGGTATTGGCCATGGTCTTTTAAACCTCGAAAAATGAAAATTTTGAGCCGATGGGTATTTTGATGGGACAATATGACCATTTGCTGACAGTGTAGATCAAAGATCAGACTGCACTTTCTGTGCAGTCTGATCTTTGATCTACATGGTCCACAATTGGTCAGTGAGTCGCGCTCACTAGCCTAGTGGTTAAAATGGTTGCTGACACCGGACAATGCCGATACTCCTCTTTCAAAACAATTTTTTACCGGTTAAGAAAACGAAGATAATAATGTGTGCCAAATGTTGAAATTAGTATTCTTAGCACTGAGAAAGGTTACATGAAAAACATTTCATCGAAACGTATTGGTCTACGATTAAGCAAATTAGTCAAATTACATTTCACAGTCAAGCAAATAAAAATAAGTTAATGATGTAATCGTTACCTTTGACACCAAAAAGCTCCCGCCATAAAATACACTTCGAATTATATCCGGTATGGCACCTTTTGCAATAAGCTGATCACAGAAAATTGCGAGAAAGTTATTTAGATATGTTCTGTGAAATTCTTGGAAAAAGTTTACCGTGACGAAAGACAACAGATCACGATTAGTCAACAGTTGTCTTGTAAGAGTCAAATACGAGGATATTTGCACTTTTTCCCCGGAAGAATCTTTCGATTTACCTCCCTTTAATTCTCGTTCAGTATGAGCATGTTTTCCGCAATATCTCATTAATAAACAGCTGACTACAGCGATAAATACGCACGTTACTTGAAACGCTTGGAAATTTTCGAGACCGTTTGACACATACTGAACTAAAAACACGGACAAAGATCCTATAATACTTCCTATCTGTCCATATCTTAACGCTCTCACTCTGTTGGTATAATCCAGGGAGATCTCTGTATACAAACAGCAGGCTGCAAGTCCAACATATGTGAACATGGTGTCCCAAAAACATAAAGCTGTAATTAAGTGAATACCGGTCACCCACGGCTGTGTGGTCTCGGGATCGCCCCATGGAAACCAGGGAACCAAGAAGGACAAGGCAAAAAATGGCGCCGCGTATAGTACACTTTCTCGTCTGGTTCCAGCACCCTTTATATTGGTGGTATCCTGTAGGTATGCAAACAAAGGATCATTGACCGTGTTCCAGACTAGATAGAGCGTCTGCGCAACCTGGAACCAGCTTTCTTTTATGTGATAGTAGTTCAGAAAACATTTCACATAATAAAATCCGAACACAGAGCTGATCATACTGAAGCCCATACTGAGGGAAGCTAATGCCAAAAGTCTAGACTGCATGGACGTGCTTGATTGTGGTGACGCCATCACTGTAAGCTAATGTTCTTTCATTCCAATCAGGTAGTTTTACTCTATGGCAGGCGACTCGTCACCTACATTCACTATAGAGAAAAATAAAATTTTGTAAATAAAAATGAACTGTTCTGTGAAAGAAGCCCTGGTTTTTACGTGTCTGCAGTAAAAGCCTTTTGAAAACACTGTGGGAAAAGGAGAAATTGCTCGTAACGAGCAATTTCTCCTTTTCCCACAGTGTTTTCTACCCTTTTTGAGAACTTTCTGCCATTTTCTCCAAATAAAAAATTGTCGTCTGCAAACTCTTTGGGTTTGGAAGGGTCCAAAATTTGTCGTTTGGGAAAGGGTTAAATGCTAAATGCATCTGCAAAAAGAATCGACTCGGGTCAGCCTGCACGGATTGCGATACTTTTTGCTTTTGGCCGGTTTTCTGCATATCTTTGGACCAGATTTCTTTAAAGAATGAATCAGTGGTTTGTGTGACAAACTGGATCTTTACGGATCCATAATCATGTAATGACTTGTCTGGTGCAGTCCAATGGACCAAATTTTTAAAAATGAATCAGTGGTTTTACGACAAGATGGGTCTTTACGGATCCATAATCATGTAATGACTTGTCTGGTGCAGTCCATCACGGAGAGGCGTTAAACTCCCTTTTGCCAAAATATGTTTAATATATTTCACAAACGTAAAGGGGCAGCGGTAAAAGACGGTTTCGGAAAACCACTTCCTCACGCATGGCTTCGTTCCGATTTAAATACAATACCTGAAAAGTGCATTAGGAAGATAAAAGCTCCCACTTAAGAAATATGTTGTTGAAATGATTTTGATCTCGGTGGTTATCATCTTCGCAAGCCAAGGCTGACGATTCACTACGTTACTCTACCCTTGGCGGATCGAGCTTGATTTTTACATTCCCTCGATACGCTTTTTCATTGGATGCAGCCAGCTCTAACTACAACGAATGAAATAGCAGGTACCATTTCATTTTTGATAAAAATAGAACAAGGTCGCTACCTTTCGAATAGAAGGTAAACATGGAAACCCACGTGGATGTCTGCTTATCGCTTCATGTGTATTCGTAAGCGGTTTGTAAAACGATATTACATTGGCTTTTAGAAATATGATGTAAAGGGGGGTAAGAACCAGCATCCAATAGAGGGCGCATCGCTGATCAACCGGTGAGCCGTGGACACCATAATGTTCATAAAACACCAGATCGGATTTTCCACGGAAGAACCGGAGGTGGTGTAAGTATTTTCATTTTTATGGACCTGATTAACCTAGATAGAAATGTTGATTTACAGCAATGTCAAGGCGAATGATTGATCTGTTTAGACATAATAGGGAATAATAATACCATCATATCAGCGAGCTGTGGCTTTATGAGAAACTGGGATTTTATCTTATTGAAGTTCTTTGCCGGTTTTTGGACAAAATCTCTGTATCAATCTACATTTTACAAGTTTGTATAATAAGATAAATGCATCCCCTAAAATAACACGATTTCTATTACAAATGTCCACCCTAAGCTAAGAAAAAATAGGCCAACAAGACACCATTTTTATTTTCAGTCTATTCACATGAACACCAGATCAGAAAAAAGCTTGCGGTAAATGGACACCAACCTTTAAATCATCAATATTTCTGTCTGAAACTCGATGCATGGACTGTATACGAAGATTACTTCTGTAAACATTAGGTCATTATGGTCCATTACCTGATAAAGAGCATGTTTTATCCAATTTCATTACTTCTAGCACTTGCTTTCTGATTATGGCTGAAAGACTGAGAGTCACTCGTCCATTTATTTCGATTTTTCTTGAAATATTTGCAATATTACGACAATTTACGAACTAGACCTACAATGCTTGATTTAAAGGTTGGTGTCCAATTACCGCAAGCTTTTTCTGATCTGGTGTTCATGTGCATACACTGAAAATAAAATTGGTGTCTTGTTATCATATTTTCCTCTACCCAGGTCCATTCAAAAACGTATATCTTCGCTTTGGATGGACATTTGTACCTAAAATTTTGTGTTGTTTTAGGGGATGCATTTATCTTATTATGCAAACTTGTAAAATGAAGAATGGTAAAGGGATTTTGTTAAAAAATCGGCAACAAACTTCAAAAAAATAAAATCCCAGTTGCTCATAAAGCCGTAGCTTGCTTATATGATTGTATAATTATTCCCTATTATATCTGTAAACAGATCAATCATTCGCCTTGACATTGCTGTAAATCAACATTTCTATCCAGGTTAATCAGGGCCCGTATTCACCAACCATTCTTGAGAATATTCTTTGTCTTATTCTCCAAGGTTTTCCAAATTTGTAAGTAACACAACTTCTGATTGGCTAAACCGAATGGTTTAGCCAATCAGAAGTTGCGTTACTTACAAATATAGAAAATTCTGGAGAATAAGACCAAGAACGTTCTTAAGAATGGTTGGTGAATACGGGCCCAGGTCCTTAAAAATGAAAATACTCACACCACCTCCGGTTCTTCCGTGAAAAATCCGATCTTGTGTATTAAGAACATATGGTGTCCGCGGCTCACGTTGATCAGTGTGGACAAAGACATGCCTTTTCAGACATAATCCAAGACGATTTATTCAACCACATTCACATACTATCGGTATATTGACGACCCAATCAGCTGCATTTGTATGCGTGCACCCACTGCGTAGGTCATGCAAAAGATGTTGTTTGGTTGTTGGCTGTATTGGGGTTAAACGCCACTTTAACAGCTAAGGGGCATATCATGGCGGTCAGTGACGCACATGTGTTTCCTGACATTCTCACACCAGTACTTACATAACTTTCTTTCCAAAGCCACCGACTACTTTTCTCACATGCTTTAGCAGAGGTGAGAGGCGAAAACACGCCGGAAAGAAAGTTCGCTTCAACCGGGTATCGAACTCGCAACCACCAGGTCATGAGTCCGACACGCTCACCACTGAGCCACCCGGGCGGGCTGCAAAACAACACATAACAATGTATGAGATGATATAGAGGATATTTGTCTTTTTCGGTGAAAGATCGAAATTTATTTCATCGAGTGGACATCATCGGTAATTATTTTCACGAGTGGCTGCGCCACTCGTGAAAATGTTACCGATGATGTTCACCAGATGAAATAAATTTCGATCTTTCACCGATTAAAAACCAAATATTCTATTTAATTCATGCTTTTAACCCTTTCTGGGAGGAGCTTAATCAAAATCCAGTACAGTTCTTTTCCATTATTCCCCGTGACGTACCCCTCCCGCAGAGCAACGCATTACAATATTACGTCAAGCGCGAGAAATGAGGTATATGACGTCATATTTCCCATCTGGTTGTTAGGCACGCGCAATTTACCTAGGCAACAAGAACGTGAAAATCGGTATTTTCACTGGTTGTATCGAAAAATATTTTCACTGCTATTTCTCGATATCCTACCGGAAAGCATGAAATAAAAAGGTTGACTTCATGTGCTGGATTGATGATACGTAAATATGAATTATGACCTGTCAAAATGGGGTTTGATAAACTTGCAAAAAGTTTCGATTCATGTCAGCCTGCGCAGTCCGCGCAGGCTGACATAAATTGAAACTTTTTGCTATTGTGTTTTTTTTTGGGGGGGACGTCGAAGCACCATTCTACCTTCTGATGATTCACGTGGTTGTCAGACAAAATGGATTTTACAGTTCTATAATTGTAAGACAATATAATCATATGATGCCAAATGTGCAGGCTGACCTGGGTTGGCACTTGTTGCAGTACATTAAGCCCTCTTTTTACAGAGCATGGCTCAAATGTTATGTAAATTGTCACCGAATAGGGATTTCAGAGTTGGCTTTTGTCTGTGTGAAACTCGTTGTGTGCGCATGACATATTCTTCGAAGATTCGACCTGTTTGCAATGACGCATCACCCACCCCATATACCGGTACTATGGAAAAGTAGACCTTATACCGAAGCTATTACCCAAGCCTGTGGGAGGGGGGTTGTTTAACCCTTTACCAAACAAACCCTGGTTTTTACGACCTTGAGATAGAAGCCATTTGAAAAAAATTGTGGGAAAAGAAGAAAATGCTGGTAACCAGCATTTTCTCCTTTTCCCACAATGTTTTCTACCCTGCTGGAAACACATTTAAATTTTTTGAGTTACTTTTACTTTGTCGTCTGCAAATATTTTGAATCTGGATAGGTTTGAAATGTTGTCATTTGGGAAAGGGTTAAATAAATGGACGGTGCACAGGTTACATGCTAGCTGTACATTGCTGAATGAATCGTACTAAGTAGCGTTTTACTGAGTAAACGTTTATTTGATTTTGAAAGTCAAAGTAACGGTTGTTGTATTGAAAAGTAGTCCTGTTTTGTACTTAGATAGATGTGCATTAGTAGAATGCCATCTAGCGGGTGATAATGCCATAGAACTGGCTTTAGTACTTTCATTAAACCTTATCCTGCTAAAAAATGAAACTTTCAAGAAAACAGATCTTGTAAAAACCCTTAATATTGCTGTTAAAAGGGTATTTCTGGAGTAAATATGTCTTCTTATCGGATAGTGTGAATCTAAGATCAGACTGTACGTTCTATGCCATAGAACTTCTGATCTTGATCTACGAGGTTCGCAAAAGATTATTAAGTCGCGCTTAACAATCTAAGGGTTAAAAGGAACTATTACCTTGACCTACGGCATCCAAAAGGTGACTGGGAGGTTATTTTTTTTTTTATAGCATTGTGAAACATCGAAACTTAGGTAGCTGCTTGAATTTTCAGGAGTTAGGCATATTGCATTTTAAATCATTTCTAATGTCTCACTAAGACAGGGTCGTCAATCATTCAAGATATGTATTAGGTTGTTAAAGCATTCTTTAAATTTGTCTCGGAACGAAAATGCGACCAACCTGTCTTTCAACTAGACTGAGGACAGTAGGTAATCGTTATCACCGTATTCGAATGTTCTCCCTTTTTTCTAGTTTCAGTGACCAACACAGGCTATTTTGCAGGAGTTGTTATTTGTTTTTTTGTCTCGAAAATAATATGGAGCGAATTATCATCGGCTGAGATTAAACTTAAAGTGGGCAGCTGCGCCCGAGCAGTTTTACTTGACTATCCGTGTATATTAAGTTTACCTCTGTCATCGTAAATCAAAAATGAATACTTTCTTTACTGAGAGAAAAAGAGTTAAGCTGAAAATTACCTCTTAATGTAAAATTAAATTCGCCACAAGTACACAAGGAACGAATATGTTTGTGTAGAATCGAGCATATAGAGCCGAGAACCAAACTCTGGAGACATATATCGTCCCCTAGCGAAATCGTCCACCTAATAAAGTCATTCGGCCAACCTTAAATGGGGACGATTTCAACAGAAACATCTTCTCCAGATGAGAAACCGCCCCATGTGAAAGAGTGGAGAGGTCGATATACAATATAGCCCTTATACATTGAAAAAAGGCGTTTCCGTGATTTATCTCTTTCACGATGAATCTCATGACATTTTTCAAGGTTCAAAATAAGTTTCACGATTGTAGAAACATACCAGATGATAAAACATTAAAAAAAGACAGTTCTAGCTCTCCTCTCACGGCTAGGAACACGAAAATTTTAAATTACCATTATATAAGCCTATTTAAAACTTAAACCCTGTGAAACTCTGTTTTTGTCTTTAATAAGAAGGGCGGTAAGTTAAACTTTAACCCTTTACTCCATAGATATTCGTTTCTACGCATTGCTTGTAGGAGCCTTTGAAAAACACTGTGACAAAAGGTGAAATTGCTCGTGACGAGCAATTTCACCTTTTATCACAATGTTTTCGATGCTATCAAAAGGTGTCCTATAAACATAAAAAAATGGCTTCATCCTTGCTGTTTTTTAGGGTCAATTAGAGATACCATAGAAATGCGCCTTATGGGGTAAAGGGTTAAAGATATCTTTCTAATTAAGAAAGTTACCTAAATTCTGTAAAGAACACTAAAACGATGAGAAACACGAAAGCTTTATCTTTAAAGTCTGTTAACACGTAACTTGTTATTTTGTTGGTTTGAACGGCTACAAGAAGTAACCTGAACCTGGGCCCAGTTTCACGAAAAAAATTGATTTTGCTTAAATGTTCCGATGGACTCTGTTGCGAACTTAAATGGAGTCTACTATTTGACATTCATTTTAATAGCATTAACATAACCGGTTGCATGATCAACTTAGCAAAATAAAATAAACAGATATACGTCATCTAAAAGACTTAAAACCCTTTACCTCACAATGATGACTTTTGACAACATTCGGAAAGAAGCCTTTTGAAAACATTGTGAGAAAAGGCCTTTCGAAAACATTGTGGGAAAAGGAGAAAATGCTGGTGACCAGCATTTTCTCCTTTTCCTACAACGTTTTCTACCCTATCAATAAACAGTTGCACCATTTGAGCCAAACTGAAATTGTCGTCTGCAAATCCTTTAAATTGTTACAAAGCTAAAATTTTCTCATCTGGTATAGGGTTAAGTCCACGATTTCATTAAGTTGAATCTGAAACATCTTGTTAACTGAGGATTTTAGAATGTTAATAGAGTCTGATGGTAAAATGCATCTAAAAGTAAGTTTCAAGTTATATCAGAAATAGAAGTGTAATAGCGGACTGTAGGAAAATAAGAGGCTTACGTTTATTTTTTTATGTGAAACTGGTCACTGGAACTTATAAATAAATGTCTTTGCAGTATATTCATGTTCAAATATGGTAATTTTAAGTTCATGCATTTGCTTGACATGGAATAATCTTTAACCGTTATAGTTCTGCCTTACCTGCAAGCGGAAATGAAGAAGATAGCGGTGCTTTTTGTGATTTGCAAAGAAAAATGAGCCGTGCTCTGTAAAAGGGGGCTTAATGCATTAAAAAAAAAAAAAAAAAAAAAATGCATCTACGCATGTCAGCCTGCGCAGTCCGAGCAGTCTTGCCATGGGTGAAAACTTATTGCTGTTTTTCAATTATCTGCATGTCTTTGGACTTCTCTTCCTCAAAATTCAGTCAACCGTTCGTCTAGATGGAATGCATGGATTCAAAATCCTGTGATAACTTGCGTAGTTAAATACATCACAGAGAAGGTTAAAGCTTTACCAAACGACAAAATTTTAGACTGGTCCAAATTGAAAGCATTTGCAGACGACAAAATAAATGTGACTAGAGAATTGAAATTTCTTTTAGGAAGGGAAGAAAACATTGTGGGAAAGGGAGAAAATGCTGGTTCTTTCACAGGGGTGTTAAAAGTCGGGATTGTGTAGTAAACAGTTAAAACCCATATGTCAGAGAGCGTGGGTCAGATGATATGAAAACTAGACTGGTTTTCACCAACTTTTCTGAAAACAGTTTCACCCTTTTCTTAACCCGTCTCCTGCCGTAAAACTAAAAGTAGATTTTCAATGGGATATTAATAACCTAAATATCGGTGCTCCAAAACTATGCTTTGGGGGAATAATATCTCGATCCTTATCGGATAGTGTAGATCGAAGATTAGACTGCACGTTCCGTGCACTCTGATCTTGATCTACACTGTCCGCAAAAAGTCAGTAGTTCGCGCTAAGAAGCCAAAGGGTTAAGAGTTCTCTGAATTGGAAGCTTTATTCACCACGTCAATAGGTGTTGTGGTCATCCCCCAACATACCTTACAAAAGCTGTTAGTAGACAGTGTTAGTTTCATTTTTAAACATATAAACGTATTTACCAACATTTAAACGTATTTACAATAACTCCATGAAAGAAAACATTTTCATATAAAAACATACAAAAATATATATGAGACATTCTCCGGCAATTGGAATTGGGAACTTAAATTGTTAACGTACGTATTTCTGAAAGATAAAACTGTTTGTTTAAAAGTGGCCGTTGAATACAAGTGAAGGACTTCATGTTTATAAATTTGTGACGTAATTCAGTTTTAAAGGTGGCCCTTCAGATATTGGGACGAAAATTTTACAAAAATACAAAAAAATCTATCCTTATACTCCCAAAGCCTTATAATTTTCATTTATTAAACCCCAGTAGTCGAAAACCATCCGACAACTAGATAATTTAGATCTTTACCACAGCGAAAGTCAACACCGAAGGGAAACACGGTCTATTTTTACATCAGCAGCTCGTTCATTTTCATACCGGAAATATACAGACGAAGCTTCAAACATAGCATACGAAGTTCTAGACATCATGGAAAATAATTACATGTTTGTTATGTTATGGAATTTAATAGTCATTAGTCACTTAACATTCCCACAATGCTTTTCTGATTTTGGCGGGAAATCTAAAAATAGCTTAAGAGGCTACGTAGCCTTTTAAGGGAATACCACCAAAAAAAATTTTTTTTTGTAATTTTATGATTCTTAATTACTAATGATTTGTATTGTTTTTTTCATATAAATTTCAGTGACATATGTATTTTTTAATTTGGTGTGATATGAAAATTCTAAATACCCACCTTTAAAAGAAGTGCGTGGTGTCCGTATATAGTTCTGAGATATCTAGAGCGTCGGCCTTGAAACCATATGGTCCCAAGTTCGATCGTTACTCAGGACACGGGTGGGAACTTCATATTCAGAGCCAATGGCTCTGATGAGATATGTAGTGTTGGTCTTCCGTTTAGAACTGAAGAAGTCGGCTGAAAAGACAACAGCAGCAACACAACAACAAAAACAGGTAAGCTTGTCATTATTTGTTTTTATGTGTTCTTATATCTTTGAAATTCGCAAAAAGGAGAATATGTCATGCAATGTTCCGGTCTTTCAACGTGTTTTCTACACTTGTAACAAGTGTAAGATGTTTTCTGAATCATTTGTGGCTGTGGGTTGACCTTGGTTAGCTAATATAATACGCCACGTACCTAAGTTCTATTGCCATATACTTGGCATTAAAAGAGAGTCTTGCTGTCCCAAAAAAGCGTGAATTAAATGTGTTGAAATGTTACATTCACTCCTGCTAAAGAATTGAAAACAAATAGCACAAAAATGATGAAAATAAAGAAGGGCCCTGATTATGTCTGCCATGGGTCATTTTACCACGTAGCTAAGAGACCCGGGTCATTATTCTACGTGAAGAAATAATCCTCTGGGGTCATTTCTCTACGTAGTGGGTCATTTTGTAGGGGAGGGTCATTTCTCTGCATTACAGATGATTATTTCTCTACTTAGAATAATGACCTAGCTGGGTCGATCATTTGTCTACGTGGTAAAATGACCCATGGGTCATTTCTCTAACGTGGTGAAATGACCCATGGGTCATTTTTGCAGGGGAGGGTTATTTCTCTGCATTACACCGACCTACACAATCAGACTGTTTCTTAAATTACCTCAATTTTGTGTAGCTTTATGTCGATTCTCGCATTTAGCGGATGGTAACGTCAAAGACAATTATCAAACCCTTTAGAACAGGTAAATTTCTTTACTTTGTTTATCTAATAAACAGAATAAGCCTGAATTTATCTCCGTGACGTATTATTTGGTTACGGTCACCCAACGCCAAAATTGATTCAGATCAGATCATACACTTGTTACAACTTTCCGCTGTGCAGTAAACACGTTGAAAGACCAGTATTGCATGACATTCTTTTTCTTTTTTTAATTTCAACGACATAAGAACACATGTTTACAAATACTAACAAGCTTACCTGTTTTCGCGTTGTTTGTTGGTCAACATATTCAGAAACAGAGTTCTAACACAACGTTTTCTCGTCAGAGCAATTTGCTCTGAATATGAAGTTCATACCCGTGCGGATGACTTTGAAAATGGATTATATATCGGATCAAAAGTATATCACTAAGTCAAATATTAGAAAAACATTGTGTACGCTCTAGATGCCATATTTTCAATCCAAACCTCTTGAAAGTTCATCAGAATGTTTGTCTTGATAATATCTCAAACGACTCTGAAAATGGGTCATGACGAGGCAGAAACTAGGTCACCAGGTCAAATCCTAGAAAAACCTTTTGTGTGCTCTAGAGGACACATTTTTAGTACAATATTATTGAAAGTTAATGAAAATATTTGTTTTGATGATTTCTCAGACTAGTTTGAATAATGGGTTATGTCGTTTCAGAATCTATGTCACTAAGTCAAATCTAAGAAAAACATTTTTTTTAAGCTTTAGAGGCCATATTTGCCGTCAAATTCCTATGAAGTTTGTCAGAAAGTTTGTGATAATGATATCTTAGACAAGTTTGGAATTGGATCATGTCAGTTCTAAAAACTAGGTCATTTGGTCAAATTTTGAAAAACCTTATGTATGCTACACTGAGGCAACATTTTCAGTACAGCGCTCATGAAACTTCATCAGAATGTTTATCTTGATGACATTTAACAACTTTGAAAATTGGTCATGTCGAGTGACAAAATGGATCACTAGGTCAAATCTAGGTAAACCTTGCTGACGCACAAAAGGCCACATTTTCAGTTCATTATTCTGGAAAGTTTGTCAGCATGTTTGTCTTGGTGTTAATTAATATGGAAGAGTTTGAAAAGTGGGTTTTGTCGGGTCTTAAACTAGGTCACTGGGTCAAATCTTAGCAAAACATTTTCAGACCAATACTCAAAAGAGGTGGCCAGAACCTTTCTTTTGATTATATCGACAATGGGAAAATGGGCTGTATTAGGTTAAAAAGTAGGTCACTGAGAAAAGTTCTAAAAGAAGCTTGCGTACAAGCTAAGGGTAAAGTTTTCATTCCGATCATTAAGAAAGCTTTGTATAACGTTTGTATAATGGGTCATTTTTGACTCGGTAGAGCGACTTCAGGGCCATCGTGGCCCTCTTGTTTACATGTCATGAGCGGTCTTCCTGTAATTTTGATTTCTCCAGGAAATAATATTACAAATGTAGCATATTTTAGAAAGTCCCAAGTGTGGTGATTCCTCCGGTGTCTTCCCATTTGTCCCACATTTCGAAAAACCAATAAGGCACTCACCTGATGGGTTAGGGGTGATATAAAGGTAAGTTCGATTATAGTCTGTATCAGACAGAGTAATCTGAAAGCCTATAGTTTTGTACATTTTGGAACATAAAGCAAATTAAGAAATATATCTTTTTATGCAAACTTTTTTTCGCCCTCTACAGAATAAATATTACATTTCGGTACATTTTGGAACATAAAGCAAATTAAGAAATATATCTCTTTATGCAAACTTTTTTTTTTCGCCCACTACAGAATAAATATTACAGAAATTACATCCAATTAAAGGTTAACAAATTTATAACATTTATGTAATATTTTTTATTAAAGATTAAGGGAAAAATTAAGATATGATTTCTTTCACACATAATTCACCTATAAGTATCAGTATTGATACAGACTATAGTTGTGAATTAGCCCCAAGCAATGATTATCTGTACCCTTACATGTACAAATTCCCATTTGTCCCACATTCAAATTTTGGTATAAAAACCAAAATGTGGGACAAATGGAATTAAACCATTCCTCCAAGGGTCGATTCCATCTTGTATCTTATCAAACAGGTTATAAAAAAAATGTTAAAATAAAACCTGACAGGCGTAAAGCCTTCCCGATATAGAAAGAAACGACATCTATATTTGCACCTACATAAACAGATGCATCATAATCATAAAACTAACAATTTAGGTACGAAACAATCCGGATGAGAATTGTCTATGGTGCGAAACAACCGTAATCGGCCTTTTGGTGTAGTGATACCTCAACTCAAAAAAACGAAGAAGAAACCGCGTGGCCTAAGAAAGTAAAATATGCCGCCTAAAATGAGAAGAAAGGTAAAGTTTTTCATTACTTTGAAGCACGAAATATTCTGAAATTTTATAGTGCGCCGCTAAGATTAGTGTTTGGAAGAGAAAGATGCATTTGCATTTATCTTCTGACCGGGTCTCTCGGCGTCTGTAATGGCGGACGTTTGATCGTTTGATCGGATCTTTTGTTCAGTAATTTTCTACTGAACACTTTAGTAGATAATTTTAATGATCGGTGTCTGTGTAGGATTTCCATCAGCGTTCACTGGTCTGAATTTCGGAATATTCGTTAGTTTACTTTGCATTGTATTTGGTGGAACTGATAATAACCAGACAGAAAGTTGCAACAAAGGGAGATAATGCACATGGTTGTGGACGGGGCGATATTCAGACATTTACATTTGACACACTGATGATCGAGATTTTAAGCTTCGGTGTTTGTCAATTTAAATACAGAGCTAATTCACTTGCTTGTATGTGTAAAAAACAATGTCCTCCAAGCGTACAAGGGATGTCCATTTATCATTATTCACAATTTTTGTTATGATTTTAATTTCTTTCCTCAATTTTATAGGTATTTCAGTAACAGATGAGTTCGGTAGCAAAGACTTGCAGAGTAAATTGATTGGATGTTTCAGTTACATAGCAGTCATAAAGCTATTTTAAGTGTTTATGTGCCAGACGTTCTTTACACCCAATGCATGGCTTTGTTTTATTTAAACCTTTGTTATTTAACACTGTGTGGTTCCCACTTGTTTTGATATAATAGTTTTGTTATGTTGTCAGTCCATGCTGTACTTATTAAATATCTGAAATAAAGAAATATTGATCACCGTATCCTATTTTTGATTTACACCCATACTTGATGTAAGGCAGGGGTGCGCAGGGTTTTCCCTCGGCTCTGAAAATTGGGGGTCATTGTGACCCCCTTCCTCATTAGTTGCGGGTCATTTCATAAATTTTGGGGGTCAAAAATATGGATTTCCTCATCATCAACTTCAATCACGATTTATAATGCATTTTACCTTTTAAACGCCAACTTTCAATTTGAAAAGTTGGTCGATCATTTCTGACGGAAAGGCCGATGTCACTTTTTGACAGACCAAACATTTTCGTCTGAATCATTGCTTGAAGTGGCTTGATCGACAGTTGTAGGTAGCAGACGATAGAAGAGTGCTACAGTTTTCTTGGTCATGACATTATTTTTCTGCCAACAGCACAGACCGGTAATGTGTACTTTTATATACAGGAAGTCGTTTAAAAAATGCTATGAAATATATACAGAGAACCAAACCACGACTTTGACTGGGCCCATATTTATGACATGTGTCCACTATACATTTCGGCAATTATGCGTAAACCAGTCTTATTCTATAAATAACCGGAAAACCACTTTTATCTAAAATAAACCATGTAGTTAAAAAAAAGAACGGCGTTCGTCTGACATTGAAGCAAGAACAGGCTTGGGAATTATGACGCTTCATTCAACTTCGTACATTATTTAGATTTTGGAAAGTTGCGTCACTGATGACGCACTGTCATTTATTTTGGGGGTCATTTGAATTAAAATTGCGTCAATGATGCAGGATTTGTGCGTCATGGAAAACCCTGGGTGCGGAATTCCTACATTCGACTCAGGTCAATTTGATGTCGTACAAGTGGCTTTTTGCAATCTACCCCAGAGTTCAAATTCCATTTATTTGTCGTCTTGTAAAGTTTAGCAAGTAGTTTTTATTTCCACCTGCAAGATTGAAAATGGACTCGCATTTTTCTCTTGAGGCTCAGCTTGCCTACCAATGGTATAGAACGAATGGCCAGTACATACTATTCCATATATCTATTCCATTACGTAACCTGTTGATTAGAGACGACAATCTAACAAAATGAAACGTTAATTAATATCAAAACCCTCATTAAACCATCAGTTCAATTCCAGTTGAATTTTTTTTTCTAAGACCAAGTTAAATATGTACAAAACTTACAATGGTGAATGATTTTTACATGAATTACGGACGTACCACATCCGAATATTTACATGTCTGATAACTGGTTTAGCAAGTCTGCCACGTCCGACTTGTTTTTCATTGCTATTTGCGCATAATAATTATCTTTTCATGAACAATTAATAATTATTTTTTGTTTTTTTTTTTAGTCAGAGATTGAATTTACATGCCTTTTTTACGTATTAAAAAGTAAAATTAATTAATTTCAGTATCGGCCATGAGTGCAGACGAACAAACTTGCCTCACGAAAGTCGGAAAACGAAATGATAACTCAGAGGCTTCAATGGGGGCATGTAAAATAACAACAGTTGTTGAAGCGTATTCTTAGGGCGACATGACCGATGTTTATCCAGAACGAAAAGAATTAGCTCTTTCTATTTCCAGATGAAATTCTTCTATCATTTGCACTCGTAGTTTTTATCAAGTGCTCGAAATTTCATTTTGCATTTTCCAATTCTGACTTGCACTTTGTGGGAATTTCGAACCCTTCTACTCCTCCGCAGACAAGTAGAAAACGAGGGGGAAATTGGAAGAAAAGATCTGTATTAAATAATACTTTTCCTATGAAATAGAAATTTTCTCTATGTTGCACTTCGTAACAAGAACAATTTTTAAATTGAATTATAATAAACCAGGGTTTTCCCTCGGCTTTGAAAATTGGGGGTCATTGTGACCCCCTTCCTCATAAGTTGCGGGTCATTTCATTTATTTTGGGGGTCAAAAATATGGATTTCCTCGTCATCAACTTCAAACACAATTTATAATGCATTTTACCTTTTAAACGCCAACTTCCAAGATTGCAAAGTCGGTCGATCATTTCTGACGGAAAGGCCGATGTCACTTTTTAACAAACCAAACATTTTCGTCTGAATCGCTGCTTGACGTGGCTTGATCGGCAGTTGTAAGAAGCAGACAATAGAAAAATGCTACAGTTTTCGTCATGACATTAATTTTCCGCTAACAGCACCAACCGGTAATGTGTACTGTTATATACCGGAAGTCGTGTAAAATATGCTATGAAATACAGAGAACCCAACTAAGACTTTGACTGGGCCCATATTTACGACACGTGTCCAAAATACATTTCGGCAATAATGCGTAAACCAGTCTTATTCTATAAATAAATTACCGGAAAACCACTTTTATCTGCAATAAACCCTGTAGTTAAAAACAGAATGGTGTTCGCCTGACATCGAAGCAAGAACAGACTTGGAATTATGACGCTTCATTCAACTTCGTACATTATTTAGATTTTGGAAAGTTGCGTCACCGATGACGCACTGTCATTTATTTTGGGGGTCATTTGAATTAAAATTGCGTCAATGACGCAGGATTTGTGTGTCATGGAAAACCCTGACAAACTATTCCCTGATATCTGGAATCAAAAGGTCCGAAGAATCACTGAAATATCAAGGTTCAAGAATCTAAGCGATTTGAGGGAAGTTGTAGCTGAAACATGCCTGACTCTGCCTTTTTTTTGACCAGCGGGCAAAAAAGAATTGCCCAAAAATTTCGGACTAAACAGAAATACAATGCAAGTTCTGTGTATGAAAGTGATTAAAAAAGGGTGCCTGCCTGACCTGTCAAACCTTTACAATCACTTTTCATTAATGATCAATTAAGTATTGTTATGTACTCCATTGCCATGTGTGAGGAAGGTCAGTATGGAGACCATCTCTTTCAATTCGCATGATTAAAATTCATATTGTATTTAACCCATTACCACACAATCCCTACTTTTGACGCCCCTGAGAAAGAAGGCTTTAGAAAACATTGTGGGAAAAGGAGAAAATGCTGGTAACCAGCATTTTCTCCTTTTCCCACAGTGTTTTCTACCCTTCACAAAACAAATGTCAAATTTTCAGTCACTTTAATTCACAAAACAAATTTCAAATTTTCAGTCACTTTAATTTTGTCGTCTGCAAATGCTTTCAATTTGAACCAGTCTAAAATATTATCGTTTGGTAATGAGTTAAAAGTCAATATACATAAAACTGAATAAGTCGGCATTTATAAAACTAAATGTGTAATCCAAATGATGGGTAAGATTTATTTTTTTTTTTCATGAAAAAGAAGTGGACTGTTTTGGTACCAGGGCGATTTGGATTAGGGCCGTATTGGAAATGGGCCATTTTGACAAGGATAGAACTATTTATCGATGTATTGCAACTGTGGCTGTCCCGATCGTGATGCATCGGTTGCCATGTCTGACATCAAAAACAATCGCTGATAGTTTGTTCAACAATTGATAGTTTCTATTATCGTTGGCTTGCTAACTTGATCTAGTCTGCTGTTTGATTGAAGTTCTTTATTAAATCTTTACCTCACAACCCCGACTTTTAACGATCCTGAGAAAGAAGCCTTTTGAAAACATAGTGGGAGAAGGAGAAAATGTTGGTAACCATTTTCTCCTTTTCCCACAATGTTTTTTAACATTCCCAAATCGACGTTTGTTTTTTTTATTCACATTTAATTTGTTGTCTGCTAATGCTTTCAGTTTGGACTTTTCCAAAATTTTGTCATTTAGTAAAGAGTTAAAGAATAAAAAGGGTGAATAAAGATCCATTCAAAGCTAACGGTACTTTCATGGTAACTATAAAGCATGCTCGATTTCAGTTTTAGTATATGCCCTTTGGACATTAAAAATAGATTCCAATTGTTCGAGAAAACATTAAAAAATGCACTTATCTTTGTCACACGTGTTAACTTTTGTCTTAAAATTAAGTTAAATTTTCATATTTTTGTACTCAATGGCTGAAATAACCGACACAATGATAGGAAATATTATTTATTGTCAATGATCGATTTGCACGACTTTTTTGCCCTTACTCAATTGAGTGCGTCTATATTATGTGTTTATGTTGTTTGTGTCGGCTGCTAATTTTGAGATCTTGAAGTTCAAAAGGCCAGTGTTTTAAGCCCAATTTGTGTTTCTTAAAGAGGGAGAGAATGTTGATAAAAAGCGAGTAGCATGTAGTCAATACTCATATTGACCGGCTTTTTGCCAACCTCGATGTAGACTGTTATATGATACTGAAACACGGTGGATGGGAAACAGGATAAAATTGCAGGTCAAACATCCGACATTTGCTGTTGAGCCCTACAAACAACTGCTGGAGACTGGGTATTAAGGAAGATCTCGTACAACCTGATAATATCTTTTTGGATCATGACATGGTTGTCTCGATAGTGATAGTGTTATGATATTAATGTTGCATTTGTAAAAATGTTGTGATGGTCATTTTTCAGGTCGATAGTCAGCCTTAATTTTGACCCTAACAAGACTGAAATTTTCAACTCTTTACCACAGAATCCCGATTTTTAACAACTCTGAAAGAGAAGGGTTTTGAAAACCTTGTAGGAAAAGGAGAAAATGCTGGTAACCAGCATTTTCTCCTTTTCCCACAAGGTTTTCTACCCAATCAAAGGCAGAAATCATAATTGGAGCAGAATCTTAATTGTGGTCTGCAAGACAATAGGTGAGTGCAACACTGTTCTAAGTGCCTGTACAATGTACAGGCACTTAGAATAGTGTTGCACTCACTTATCGAAGTGCTTTCAAACTGGACATGTCCAGAATTTTGTTGAGTGGTAAAGGGTTAACTGTTTACCACACAATCCAGATTTTTAATGACACTGAAACAGAAGCCTTTTGAAAACATTGTGGGAAAAGGAGAAAATGCTGGAAAGCGGCATTATCTCCTTTCCCCACAATGTTTTCTACCCTTCCCGAACCAAATTTTTCAGTCACATTTATGTTGTCATCTGCAAATGCTTTCAATTTGGACCAGTCTACAATTTTGTTGTGTGGTAAAGAGTTAAGCAAATGAAAATGCTGCTATTACAATTTTATGAAATGTTGCAAAGTAATTGGTAATAATTGATATTGTCAAAAATTCGAAATGAATTCTTATCTGTGTGATTTACAGGAAGTGCCAGCCAAGCCATCTGTCACCATCGCCAATGCAGACACACAGATGTCAACTTTTATCAAATTTTATAAGGTAGCCTTTATTTTTTTAATTCCAAAAAGTTGTGTTCCTGAAGTCATTCAACCCTTCACAAAACAATTTCTGGTTTTAATGACTCAGAAGAAGAAGCCTTTTCGAAACACGGTGGGAAAAGCATTAAATGCTAGTAAACAGCATTTTCTCCTTTTTCCACATTGTTTTCTTCTCCTCCAAAGTTGTGTTTCAATTTTTGAGAGATGTTTGATTTGTTGACTGCAAACGCCATCTGTTTGGACGAGTCTAAAATTTTGTTGTTTGCCGGTAAAGAAAAAAAAAAATTTAACTCGTGATCAGATTGCCACTAGCTTGAGAATTCCACTTGTGTGCTGTAATCATGTGAGATAAGTGGCTTTTTGCCATCAGCAATTGGAGAATGCTTTTGAAAACACAAACAAGATGCCATTAATAGCATGCTGAATAGATTTATAGAGTGGGAACTAGTCTTGTATTTTGTAAGCATAGTTTTGAAACAAGACTAAGGTACCAGTTTCAATTTTTAGCTCACCTGAGCACAACGTGCTCAGGGGGAGCTATTGTGACCGGTCATCGTCCGGCGTCCGTCCGTCCGTCCGTCCGTCCGTCCATCTGTCCGTCCGTTAACAATTTCTTTAAAAATCTTCTCCTCCAAAACCAGAAGGCCAATCTTGATAAAACTTGGCAGGAATGTTCCTTGGGTGAAGCTCTACTAAAATTGTTAAAAGAATTTAATTCCAACAAAAACTCTGGTTGCCATGGCAACAAAATGGCTGAAAATGGACAAAATCTTTAAAAATCTTCTTGTGACAAACCATAAGGCCGGGAGCATTCATATTTTGTATGAAGCATCATTGGGTGACCCTTTACCAAAATTGTTAAAATTATTCCCCTGGGGTCATATTTGGGCTTTGCCTGGGCGCACCCTATTTTACATAGAAACAAAGAAGGAAAGCTTTAAAAAATCTTCTTCTGACAAACCATAATGGCTAGAGCATTCATATTTGGTATGTAGCATTATCTGATGATCCTCTACCAAAATTGTTAAAATTATTCCTCTGCTGTCATATTTGGGCTCTGCCCGGGCGCACCCTATTTTAAAATCTTTAAAAATCTTCTTGTGACAAAACATAAGGTTGGGAGCATTCATATTTTGTTTGAAACATCATTGGGTGACCCCTTACCAAAATTGTTAAAATCATTCCCATGGGGTCATATTTGGGCTTTGCCCGGGCGCACTCTATTTTACATAGAAATTTAGAAGGAAATCTTGAAAACTTCTTCTGGTGACAAATCATAATGGCTAGAACATTCCTATTTAGTGTGTAGCATTAACTGATGATCTTCTACCAAAATTGTTGAAATTATCCTTCTGCGGTCATATTTGGGCTCTGCCCGGGCGCACCCTATTTTACAATCTTTAAAAATCTTCTTGTGACAAACCATAAGGCGGAGGGCATTCATATTTTGTTTGAAGCATCATTGGGTGACCCCTTACCAAAATTGTTAAAATTATTCCCCTTGAGTCATATTTGGGCTTTGCCCAGGCACACCCTATTCTACATAGAAACAAAGAAGGAAACCTTTAATAAATCTTTTTCTGACAAACCGTAATGGCTAGAGCATTCATATTTGCTATGTAGCAAAATCTGATAATCTTCTACCAAAATTGCTAGAATTATCCCTTTGCGGTCATATTTGGGCTCTGCCCAGGCGCACCCTATTTTACATAGAAGCAAAGAAGGAAATATTTTAAAAATCTACTTGTGACAAACCATAAAGGCTAGAGCATTCATATTTTGCATGTAGCATCATCTCTTGACCCATTATAAAAATAATTGAAATTATCCCCTTGGGGTCATATTTTGGCTCTGTGCCCAGGTGCACACTATTTCACATAGAATCATAGAAGGAAATCTTTTAAAATCAATTCCATCTAAAAAGGAGAAATTGTTTGTAACAAGCAATTTCTCCTTTCTCACAATTTTTTCTACCATATAGATCACTTTTTTTTCATTTTAGATACATTTTAAAATACCGTCTGCAATTTGTTTCAATTTGGAACGGTCTAAAATTTTGTCGTCTGGTAATGGCTAAACTACAAGTCAAAAAGGGAACAAGACACTGTGAAGAGAAAAATTGATGATAAGCAGCAGCTTTTAGCTCCACTGGCCAAAGACAAAGAAGAAAATCTGTAAACATATTTTTGTGACAAACCCCAGGGTATGCCTTATTTGAAAAGAATTAATAGCCTGCCCTTGATAAACCATATAAGTTACAATTATACTCAGGTGAGCAATATAGGACCATCATGGTCCTCTTGTTAAGTAAAACTGAGATTCCTTTACTCTTTACCACACAATCCCGACTTTTAAGGATCCTGAGAAAGAAGCCTGTGAAAAATATTGTGGGAAAAGGAGAAAATGCTGGTAACCAGCATTTTCTCCTTTTCCCTCAATATCTTCTGCCCAATCAGTCTGATCTACACTGTCTGCAAAAATGTGTAGTTTGAAAGCAATTTCATGGGTAACATGTACCCTACGGTTATTACAGGGAATAGAATTAGTTCCAGAGAGCGAATGGAAAGTCTTTCTGGAGACTCTGCTGACGCCATGTCCATTGGTGTTTCGTATTGGGGAGGATCACAGAAAATACCACAATGTACTGGAGGGCAAACCAAACACTATTGGGTATGTTTATTTATAAATCAGGTTTTCAGACGTTAAAAACAAAACAAGGACTCCACATAAAAGTGCCAATGCTTAGCTACAAGATGTTGCAATCCAGTGAAAATTCCAAGTTGAAAAGCCAAGCCCTGGTAGCTCATTTTTGTAGTGTGCAGGACTTGATAACAGGGGATCCTGGGTTTGATCCCTGGCTTGGCCATTTTTTTTGAGGATTGATGATAGTCATTCCAACAGGTCTTTTTTCCCTTCCTCTCCTGCCACTGACAGTTGTTTTGACGATGGTCAGATGGGTTGGAAAAAGAAATTGTGTGGAGTACTGGTAAAAGAGACTTCAGGAAAGTATGGATAGGTGCACTGGCCACAGCAGTTTAACTGAAAAAGTGTGGAAAAACGGCATTAAACACCAAATAATTAATTAATCTAAGTAGTAAAAAAGGGTATTATTATGTAAAAATAGAAGTACCTTGATGGTTATCTGCCATTGTTGTACGAGTTCCCCTTTTGGGAGCCATTAATTTGTGCAAATTTGAAGCATGATATATATCTGAAGTCTATACGTCTTAATCCATTACCACACAATCCCAACTTTTAACGACTCGGAGAAAGAAGCCTTTTGAAAACATCATGGGAAAAGGAGAAAATACTAGTAACCAGCATTTTCTCCTTTATATCCCATAATGTTTTCTGCTCTATCAAAGTATAATTGCACCATTTGAGCCAGGTTGAAATTGTCGTCTGCAAAATTTGCAATTTGTTCAAATTGAAAGCATTTAATGCTTTCAATTTGAACAAGGCTTAAATTTTGTTGTCTGGTAAAAGGTTAAGTTAGAACTGAGATATTAGAAAATGTCAAAATTTTCATAAGATGATGACATAGACATCGATATGAACGATGCATTAATCCGGAGATATGAACGATGCATTAATCCGGGGATACGTACAATGCATTAATCCGGGGATATGGACGATGCATTATTCGAAGATATGGATGATGCATTAATTCGGGGATATGGACGATGCATTAATCCGGGTTTTGCTAGAGCATGGCTCAAATGTTTTGGTTTTTAAAACTTTCAGACAAGCAGAAGTGCTGAAGGATTTCATGAAGTCTGTAGTTCTGCCTCAAGTTCTAGAAGAAGACGTGGATGAAGAGAAGTTAAAAGTTACTCCCCTGCCATGGTTTGTACTTGTCCAGTTTAACCGTTTGCCCGTACCCGATGAAAATTTTTTTGACTTTGTACAGATATAAACCATTTGTAAACAACAGATTACAAAATGCTAAAATCAAGGTTTTTGCCCTTCATAAGGTAGAAAACAAAGGGAAAAGGAGAAAGGACCGTGTACCACATGATTCTGTCAGTTATTAGACAAATTATATGTTATGGATCAATTTCTAATCATATGATCAGTGTTTGGGCCAGGCTGCGCCCTTGTGGGATTGATGCGCCATTTTCTTGTATGGTGCATAAAAAATTTTGGCGCTTCAAGATTTTTAATAAAGATAGACTTTCTTAAAGTTATTGTTACAAGTTGAACTCGGACGTTCTATTTGTGTCAGAAGAGCTTTGATAGCCATGATTATGTAATGGACCCGTCATTCTGTTAGCCTGTCTGCTAGCAATTTCTTTTGTGTGCAACTCTGGGTGCAAAACGCCTCCTACAGTTTCCATCAGAATAATTTGAAACTTACTACGATGAATCTCTATGATTGTGTAGTTGTGCATTTGTCTCTTGAAATTTGGATCTCTGTAAGCCCTCTAGATTTCAACCCATTTCACTGACAAACCCTCTCGGACATATATGCGCCGCTCTGCTGTGCTCTTGTTCACTTCAGATTTCGAAACTGAAGGTGTGTTCCATTGGACACAGACAAGAACATCAGGGGTTCTGCTTCTACATGTACAAAGCTATTTTACCTTTTGCCTTACTTTGAATGCTACTGTTGCCAGAGCTCCAGATAGAGGAAGTGGTTTTGATGTCAAAATTAGAAATATAAATGATTCTCCACTAAAACCCTATGTTGTGGGTACTCATTAGAATCGTCTTGATGAGACTTTTCTAATGAGTACCCACAACATAGCGTTTGGAAGAAAAATTATGAATTTAGCATGCAATTACTCCGTCTTATCTGGAACTCTGTGTTGCATATCACTTATTCTAGAAATTGTCAATGGTTAAGGCACATTTGTATGGACACTGTTTCAACTTTAACAATCAGGTATCCAAAGGAATTGGCATGGAAATGCAATGTTAGCTTGGAGAAAATCCAGACAACTCCCAAACTGAAGAATTTCTGTGACTTCATATTTCAAGAAGAGAGATCAGTAAGTACAGACATTGTTTCACAAATGTGATTGTTCCAGAAAATTTTAGGGGGTATGATCACGCTTAGTGATAGCTCTAGTCGATTTTGAGATTACCCCTATGCAACACTGTAGACATTTTCCTGTTTGTAAAGAAATAATTCGGAATATTATAAGGTACAAAATAAACTTTTACTGCATTTCCAGTTCCATGCCGATTCATGAATGTATGGAGTCATCTTGTATGAAAGTTGGCTTTTAATCATCTCTGTGATGCTTTATAACAGATGAGTTATTAAATAACTGTACATTTATAAATTCCATGTTACTGTACTCTAGGAATTGAATGAATCTTGAAATAGAAGGTTCTTTGGTATCAGAAACTGCACATGAAATAAAAATGTTCAACAAGTCAGCCTGCAGGGATCACACAAGAAGACCTGGGTCCATACTGTTTGGTGATGAACTAAAGCCCCTTTTTCACAGAGCACTGCTTCTTTTATCATTGCAGAATTTCGTGTTCAGACAAGATATAGCTGGAATGATTGCACCCTTATTGGTGGATATAAACCCCAATCACAAGGTAAGCTGCTGAGTAAATGTATTAACTCGTAATCAAACAATATTTTAGGTTTGTCCAAATTGAAAGCATTTGAAGACGACAAAGTGAAAGTGACTGAAAATTTGAAATTTGTTTTGTGAAGGGTAGAAAACTTTGTGGGAAAAGGAGAAAATGCTGGTTACCAGCATTTTCTCCTTTTCCCACAATGTTTTCTAAAGGCTTCTTTCTCAGGGTCATCTAAAGTAGGGATTGTGTGGTAATGGGTTAATCTTGGTTTATTTGTGCGTTTCTTTTTTTCATTCCCAATTTGCTGAATTTAAAATTTATTAGGAGCAGCAGTTACTATTTTCTATCTAACTAAAACTAATTTTTGGTATTGCCTTCGCCATTTAAACTGACCCATGTCAACAAAGGTACATCAGTAAAAATTTTATTTTTACCCATGGCATCCAAAGGGCTGCCCTTTTCAAATGTCCTTAATGGTCACGGAAATATTTGGTATGGTTTGTTCAATACCTGTATATATATATGTACATGTCATATACCTGAATGTGTAAATATAACTTCGCAAAGTGAGCTATTGATTTTTTTTTTTAAAGTAATGGACAGGATTGAAACAAAATGGCTATTTGTTATTGTAGATCCTGGAGTTTAACAGTATCCCCGGTTTCCAGACCTGTCAGATTCTGGAGACACTTCATGCTAACCCCAGAAAACCAGCAGGTATACATCTGTTCTGTGTGCTATAGTCATAGTGTGCCAAGGATAACTTTTTTGAAAAGAAAGTGTATGAGAAAGTGTTTGTAACCAAGAATTTTCTTTTTTTACTAAGGTTAAAAATCTTATCATGCAATACAATTCCTTGAGGTTTGATTCATTTGAAAACATTGTGGGAACAGAAGAAAATGCCAGAAACCAGGATTTCTTCCATTTCCCACCATGTTTTCTACCTGTCCAGAAACAAAGTTCAACTATTAAGTTACAGTTTTAGTATCGTCTGCAAATTCTTACATTTTTGAAAAGTCTAGGATACTGCCATTGGGTTAAGAGGTAAATTGTTAACAATCATAGAAGTTGAATGAAAGAAGCATAAGTCTGGAGAATGATATTTCGGGAACAATACAGATATAACAACAATGTTTGCTTAGTTGTATGATGTTCTTGATTTAACTTTCCACCAAATGACAAAATTTTAGACTTTTCTAAAAGTGTGAAACATTTACAGTCAATAAAATAAATGTGATTCAAAAAATTGAAACTTGATTTTAGGAGAGTAGTAAACATTGTGGGAAAGGGAGAAAATACTGGTAACCAGCATTTTGTCTGTTTCTCACAATGTTTTCTCTGGAACATAAAAAAGAAAAAAGGCATTGTTTGGTAGAGGGTTAAGAGATATCCTTGGTTCTATTACAGATGGTTTTGTGGTGTGCAATGATACCATGAATGCCAAGATGAACTTCCGATGGACCCGTGGCCCAAACACCATGTTCACCCATTATGAGCCTGAGAAATTCCCAGACATCTATACCACTGAGGAGGTATCTGTCTTATTGAAATATTCTATAAGATCTTCATTTCAATCAAGGGAAATGTTGTTTCAAATTCAGTGTTTTTTATTATATATTTGAATTTCTTAACTTTTTTGTTTAGTCCAGAGCACTGGTGTTTACTGAAAAACATGTATTCACCCTCCCCCCCCCCTGAAAAAAAAAGAGCCATTTGAAATATTGTGGATAAAGGAGTAACCAGCATAAAGGAGTAACCAGCATTCTCTCTGTTTATCACTATATTTACTTCCCTTCCAATCACAAAATACAATTTTTGAGTCACGTGTAACGCTTGCTTATGCTTTCATTTTAGGCGAGTCTAGAATTTGTGGTTTGGCCACCAGTGAAAGTGAGTTTATATCTTGATATTCCTGAAATACGTTTTAGAAAAGTTAATTGGTGAGTGCAACACTATTCTATGTACCTGTACAATGTACAGGCACTTAGAATAGTATTGCACTTGCCTATCGATGCTGCTGCTCTCAAAGAAAACATAAGTGTATTGTCAAAAGCCTCTCTACATCTTTGTTGGCATTATCATGGTGCAAAAACTTTGTCCTTTTGTAATATCTCTGTCATAATTGAAAATATTTGCTTGTACTTCACACTATAACCATCTAATGAGATATCCATCGGAGGCAGGTTAAAAATATTTTTGACACAGTTATGCCCATTTTTCAGTAAGAATTTCCACTGAAAATTATTTCTTTAAGTTTCAGCTTTGCAACCGCAGTCCCCCCCCCCGGAACCCAGAAATTTTGGTTTCCCGGGGACTCTTCGCCCTGAAAATCATGTTATTTCTGAGAGCAATTGCAGCCAAGCATTTTCACCTGTCTCTGGCATTTTCTTTTTGGGAGCTAATGATGAATTAAATAATTCTATCTCTTTTCACAGCACTCACCAGACAGCAAGATTGCTTACAATAGAATCTTCCTTGACCCAACAACAAGGTAAGTATATGGCGTAATTGCCTCAACAGGTTAATATCTTAGCATGAAACACACTGAGCTGTATGATGTAAGCATTCAGATACTGTTACTTCCCGAAGTTTTTGTTTGCCGAACCCACATTGAATAACTTACCGAGATAATGTAGATCAAGATCAGATTGCGCAGAATGTGACGTCTGATTCTGACAGAAACCATCAACAATCCTATGAAAGAACACTTCTGCTGCACTAATTTAGTTCATGGATAAAGTTGTGACGAAAAAATGTATTGACAAAATTCAAGACTGGTCCAAATTGAAAACATTTGCAGACGACAAAATAAAAATGACTGAGAATTCGAAATTTGTTTTGGGTTGGAAAGAAAACATTGTGGGAAAAGGAGAAAATGCTGGTTACCAGCATTTTCTCCTTTTCCCACGATGTTTTCTAAAGGCTTCTTTCTCAGGGTCGTCAAAAGTAGGGATTGTGTGGTAATGGATTAATTTATCTTCAACATGTATTATACCAAGAATGTTATCACAATTTTACGGATTCATCCAATCCATCATGTGTTACTGCTGGTGGAACAGTGAGGTAGAATGGCTCTTTGACATGCAGAAAATGTTCTACTAACAAAAAGTTTTGATCCAAGGTTAGCTCAGACACACATTGGTCAATAGTTATTGCAGATGCATAGAAGTGCATTCTCACAACACAGCTTGTATATATGGTATGTTCATGTTTACATTACAGCAATGATGGTACAATGAGGATATCCCATGAGTTGAGAGGACAGTGGTCGGTTCAGAAAGCACAGAATCTACACAAGTATGATTTTTTTTTGTTAGCGCTTGACCAAACATCTTTTGTCTTATTCAACCAGTGGAAAAGCCTATGAAAAATATTGTGGGAGAGGAGAAAATGCTGGTATCCAGCATGTTTTCCTTTTCCCACATTATTTAAACCACAAAGACAGAGATCACAAGATATAAACCACATTCAAATGGTGGCCAGTTTGTATCGCTACGTACATTTCCAATTAAAACTTGACTTTGGAAGAGTAGAAGACATTGTTTGAAAAGAGAAAATGCTGGTAACCAGCATTCCCTCCTTTTCGCACAATGTTTTCAGAAGGCTTCTTCTTCTGGGTCGTAAAAACCAGGGGTTGTTTGGTAAAAAGTTACGTTATTTATCACTGCAACAGCTCCCATATTGTTGTGTGACCTGGGTCTCAGCAGTCCTAGGCTAGGGCTGAGAAGTGTCTTGCCCAAAAACATGAAAAACGAAATGCTTGTAGTGAGGCTTTTACGTAAGACCTTCTGGTTACAAGTCCTGCTCTTTAACTCTGAGCCTACTCTTTTAACACAGCCTACTACTCTTTGACACTGAGCGTACACTTTAATAATGAGCCATGTATGAAAAAGAAGCAAGATGTTTGAAGGTATATGTAACAGGTGGTGAAAAACTTTGCAGCTCGACCGGAATTCGAACCCAGGGCCTTGGGAATACTGTTCCTGCACTCTAACCAACTGAGCTACCGAACCACATGTTGATATGGCTGCAAGATATATCACCAAATACCTGCACCAGCTACATCATACCTTTGCATCTATCTGTGGGATAGACCGTTATACTACATACTCCCCCGCCACATGAAGATTCGTCCACAAATTCTTATATTACGGTTACTTTATCTCTTTGATAAGTTGTTTTTTTTACGATGGGTGCCAATGTAACAGGTGGTGAAAAATATTGTGGTTCGACCGGGATTCGAACCTAGGGCCTCAGGAATAGCGTTCCTGCACTCTAACCAACTGAGCTATCGAACCACATGTCGATACGGCCTCATGATATATCACCAAATACCTGTACCCAGCTACATTATGCCTTTACATCTATCTGTGGGATAGAAAAGTATACCACATATATAACTTTGGAATTCTGTGTCGGGCTACCATTAAAACAATTCTAGTATTAGATGTATGCAGAGTAATGTTAATCAGGCCACAATCAAGTTCATCAACCCCATACCACACAATCCCTATTTTTGAGGACTCTGAGAAAGAAGCCCTTAAAAAACATTGTGGGAAAAGGCAATGTTGTCTTTTGCAAATGCTTTCAGGGCCTGTATTCACCAACCAGTCTGAAGAAAGTTCTTTGTCCTATTCTCCAGAATTTTCTATATTTGTAAGTAACACAACTTCTGATTGGCTAAACCATTTGGTTTAGCCAATCGGAAGTTGTGTTACTTACAAATTTAGAAAACCTTGGAGAATAAGACTAAAAAATATTCTCAAGAATGGTTGATGAATACTGACCCAGGTGGGTTTAGTCCAAAATTTTATCATTCGGTAAAAGGTTTATACATGACGTTTTGGTATATGGATAGATTCAGTTTGCCATAAGATGCCAGGACAGTTTTTTTACCACAATTTTAACTTTGGTTGCTGATCTGTTAATATTATTTTGTAGATCCCTGAAGAACCAGTTGAGACGAGGTCTTGAGTTACTTGAAATTGATGGTCTATTGGTGTACAGCACATCCTCCCTCAACCCCATAGAAAATGAAGCTGTTATTGCTGGTATTCTGAAAGAGGCTCCAGGTAAAATGTTTTATGTATAAGTCCAATTTTCAGATCGGTGAACAGAGAGTGTTTTTTCGATACTATTTTTGAAAAAGGGCTTTAAATCTTTACCACACAGTCAGGACTTTTAACGACCCTGAGAAAGAAAGCCTTGGAAAACGTGGGAAAAGGAGAAATCCCACAATGTTTACTACCCTTTCCATATCAAATTTCAGTTTTTGATTCACATTCATTTTATCGTCTGCAAAAGCTTTCAATTTAGACTAGTCCAAAATTTTGTTGTTTGGTAAAGAGTTAATGCATCTGCTAAAGGTATATACCAATGTCTGAGAGCAAACATTCTGTCACCTGAAGACTGTTGTTTGATTACAGATATGACTGTAAGAAATGAGGAAAATTGTACTAGTATATATCATGTTTCAAATTAGTTGTTATAATAATCATTAAACTGTCAGGTGAGCAGTGAAGAATTTTTGGGTATTCAATTCATTGAACTACTTGTTTTTAACAGAGGTTCTGGAAGTGGTAGACGTCCGAAGTCGTCTTAAGGGTCTGATTACACGTCCAGGCATGGATACATGGAAGGTAAGATAAAATTTTCCTTTGCAGTTTCATCCTGAATATCATCCTTGCCAATATTTAAAAATAAAAATTAATTGTAAATGAATAGTGTTGAAAACTGAGTTCATAACAGTGACCAATCCATTGTGTACAGAATGAAGACACTTGAAACTGGTGTAAAATGGCCTTGCCCCTAGTAGGTATTACTTTTATAACTTCTATACATGACCTGTATCCTGAAGATTAAGCCATTCTACACGGTCAGAGTAAATATTTGTTATCAAAGTTATGGTTTCATTGCTTCACAGAGCTTAGGCCGTAAATGACAAAATTATTACAGATTGCAAACAATTACAGGTCCATGCTTTGATGATGTTTGCTCTTTACTTGTCCTCTCCGGCCAGAGAGTAGCCACACGTTTAAGGGCAAAATCCAATGTTTTCCCAACATGTAAATGATGGGCCGTATGATTGCGTTCAGTTGTTTTCAGATACAAACTATTCCCCCCATTTAAAACGACCTGTGATATGCACACACAAACTTGATACCTGTGATAACCATGAAATACCTCCTAATAAATGTTTTATTTTAGACTTGAGGATCACATGACACGTGTGATCTATCAGATTTTATATCATATTGTTAATTTGTGATGGAGATTTTGTTTTTCTATGGGTTATTTGTAGACAGTAGCAAACTTTACAAAAGTCTGGCATCAGAAAGGATTTGCTTTATATAGATGCTGGATACAACTTTTACATGTAGTTGAAATAAAGATTTGACAAAAAGGTCAATACTACGGAATTTTGCCATGTTGAAGGAAGCCTAAAGAAACTAGAAGGTAGAATTACCCAGATGAAGTGATGGATGGACCATCATGGTGATTGTAAAATAGCCTTACAATCTGTCCTGTACACTGTTCATGTTGGATTCTACAACCTATTGTATTGCGAGCAAAGTTGTTGAGCGGATAAGAAAGTCTCATATCTAATGAGACATAAACTAACATCAATAACTACCTGAATTATGGAATGCTTCTAGTTCATGCATCTCTCCCAAACACTTCCATCTTTTGTACAATCCTGAATTCATACCAACTCCATTTCAAAGTTAGATATGTTAAACAGGTTATCAAACAGTTGGATCTGATGTTTAACTGTCATTGTAACATCACCTTTCTCCACCATTATTTTTGTATGTTAAATTAATACTTTTGGTTTCTAGAAAATTAATAGGTAACAGCTGTACTGTTTTTTTCCTTGAGGTTCAGCTTAACGTGTAGTGATCACTCACTGTCCGATGTCTATCTGTTTATCTGTCAACAACTTCATACATCTACCAGCAATTTAATAGATTTTCTCAATTGTCCTATCAGACAAGAATTTTTCTTAGCCTAAGGAAGGGAGTTTGGTCTCTTTGTATTTTGATCATTTCACCAATATGGCCTCAAGTAGATGATGTTTAGAATTGGCATTTTAAATCTGTGAGATCAGTACCAGAAAAACAATTAAATTAATACTCTGGACAAACATGGAGGATGTTCTTGTAAGACATCACCAAGTTTAAAGTATTTCTGGTGTAAAAAATAGCTATCCATTGCCTGCAGGATAACGTTTTTGAAATAGCACCTTGAGTTAAGTCTAAAAGATCTTGTGTAAATCACATGGTCTGAAGCAACCAGAAGGCCTGGAGTAACCACAAGGTCTATAGTAACCTTAAGGGTTAGTGCAATCATGCTGTCTAGAGCAACCATAAAGTAGAGCTACCACAGGGTCTAGAGTAACTACAAGGTCTAAAATTAAGTTCTAAAGTAATCACAAGGTCTAAAGCAATCACAAGGTCTAGGTTAAGGCATAGATATTGTGTCCACAACATGTATTGTACTTTTTATTTTCTTTCCTTTCAAAAAAAAAAAAAAATCCTGCCTTTTTTAGTCACCTGTTAATGTAGTAATGCATCTGCTAAGTTCAAGTTGTTTTATGCCTAAATCCAGAATATCTGCATTGTTAGAATTTTTTGTGTAGCATTATCTTGAGTGCTGCAAACATATTAAGATTTATGCCCTAAAAGTCACAAAGGACCAACCTTGAAAGTCATGTTTTTCAAATTCTACCCCAAGAGGTAGATCACTTGTAGCCTTGGCATTTTGATTGTAGCATCTGGTCATGGTGATCTTCATTTCTTGATTTGCCTTTGGGTTGAAAAATGCAAATTCTGAGTTTGTTGACTCAGGTGAGCAAGGAGGACTAACATAATCCTCTTGTCAAGATAATACTAGGTCTTTTTCTTCTGAAACAATATTAGACCTTTACCACACAACCCGTGTTTTAATTACCCTAAAGTAGAAAACTGTAAAACATTTTGGAAAAAGAAAATGTGGGTAACCATCATTTTCTCCTTTCGTACAATGTTTTTCATCCAGTAAAAAACAAAGACACCTTTTGAGCCTACTTTATGATTTATGATCTACAAATATCTGCAATATGTGTGAATCTAAAATTTTGTCATAAGGTAAAGTTTAGTGATCTACTAAATATTTTCATGTTAAGACTAATGACTGTGCTCTTCAATCAGTACACAGAAACATTCCAAAAGTGCAGATTTTTTTTTTTTTCCAAAAAAGAGATAGATTAACCCTTTCCCAAACGGCAAATTTTGGACCAGACAAATTTTGGACCAGACCAAATTGAAAGCATTTTGCAGATGACAAATTAACAGTTGCTGAAAATTTTGTCTATATGATAGTGTAGAGAACATTATGGGAAAAGGAGAAAATGCTGGTCACCGGCATTTTCTCCTTTTCCCACAATGTTTTCAAAAGGCTTCTTTTCCTGACCCGTAAAAACCGGGGACAGTTTGGGAAAGGGTTAAAAGGACTTTAAAACGAGCACATTTTTTTTTTGTCATTTCTCATTTGGAACGTTTCAATTGGGCATGTTAACTCAACTGAGGAAATGATAGCTAAGTCCGAACTATTTTGGAGTGTTGCATCTAGGGCTGGATTCCCGCAAAAAAGAATATTCAAGAGCTCTCTCCCATGTTTTATGGACAATAGTTGTGCACTTATTTGTAAAACCTACATTTTTTCTTGTCATGTAACAAGTAAACCCATCAATGGAATGTAGTATTTTATGATATTGAGTGTTTCCCTTGGAGCTCTACAATGTGTTTTTTGACATATTTTCATGTTGGATAACCTGTGAATTTATCACAGAAACCCTAAAAGTCAAATGATGTCCTGAAATTTACAATGTTGTTCTTTTCAATTTATGGTGTACAATATTATATGTATTATTGGGGACAATGAATTATAGCTCTGTACCAACCAAATATCTATATCTTTGCTTTTATTAACCCAGTTCTGATAAAGTCAAACATAAATAATAGATTGATCAGCCAACACAGATGTAAATTGCCCGAATTAAACAAAGATTCTTCATGCATTGAGAACACCACAGATCGGGGCAGGCTGATAAATGTTATCACGCATTCATGTCATTTAAAGATTGGGTTTACTTGGTAAAGTAATCAATCTGTTGGAGTTTTCATTACCATTACAACCAGATTCTGGCTGCAAGGTAAATCTCAAAAAACAGCGCTGTACCCAGAGAAAATTACTTGGTGTTAATCACAGTAATACAAATTACTTGAGTAATATTGACTGTGGTTAAAGACGCATCTTCTAATATGTCACCATTATATCTCGGGAGTTACTTATTTTGAAAATTCCTGAATGCCCACATTTTCATCAGATTCCCCTTCTTTCTATGCATCACCTACCCCTATATTTTTTAAATGCTAGGTGCAACACTGGACTCCTTTATGATACGGAAAACTAGTCGCTTTAAAAGAAATTACAAATCTTAATAAAGGAAAAAAGAGCAGATTTATGTAGAAGCAATATTTTTTTTTTTTCATTCAAAGAAAACATTGCTATTTTTATTCATCTTATTGTTTATTTTTTAGTACCCTTCAACCGTAAGACATGAGTCTGGGCTTTGCACGGCAGTCAGAGGTAAACCAGCAGGACTTATGTTGTCTTTGGAGATAAACAGACAGTAGCAATACAAATCCGAATTGTCCTAGCATTAGCAACTGGTGGTAGGACAGAAATAACAAAAGAAATCTGCTTCTTATGAGCAATTTCCTTTTTTGCCACAGTATTTGGGAAAAAAAACATTTCAGGCATGACAAGAATCATTGAGTGAGAATGTTGTCTTCATGTCAGATTAGGTAAATGATGTATTACTACCGTTTGTTTAGAGCCTTGCCAAAGATACAGTGACCTCTTGTGAAACACTGAGGACAGACCTGACACAAATGACTGACTTTTTAACAAAAACTATATTGTATGACCTGATTAATATAGTAGCCTCTGTCAAAGCTCCCCATTCTTACAGAATGATACTTTGTTTACCATATTTACTGCGGTCAAACTCACTTTAAGTACATGTCCGAGTTTTTATGTATGTTCAGCTTCTCATTACATTGGTCACTTGGATGAAATGCTGCGAAAGTTGATTTATACCAAATCAAAATGTAATGTATCTGTCTAAAATTGAATGATCATTGCCAATCATGGGAGTTGGGGTAGATTAGGAGAGGGTTTCACTTCATTCGTGATCAAGAAGTTAAATTTAGCATATCTCGGCTCTATACTTCAATAGATGAACAAGATGGGCAAATGGTATATTTGACATTAAAAAAAACCCAGATGGGGCAGTTTTAAGTTTAAAATGAGTAGTTCATCTGGCATGTCTGTGGTTAATTACTGTACAGGTGAGTGGTCGTGAAAATGAACATATGAAGCATTTCTTGTAGATTTCGAAAAGAAATGCAATGTTCTCTTTCTTTTATTTCTGATTGGTTGGTGTGAAATCATCAAGTGTTTTTTGTTGAAAATATATATAAAACAATGCTTATGGGTGGGAAATGGGTCTTCACATATAAGTTGGGTTTTATAAATATGAAACAAACTGCCTCCTCTTTCTTGAAATGCTCTTCCATATTGAAAGTACAAGATATAGTCATATACTTGTATACCTAGATTTATGATCTAGATTCTATTGCTATACCTGCTTTTCTTCTGCGAATAAGGTAGCCCATGGTTACAAATACACATTTGGAAGTAAAATATACCCACTTCGTGCCAATGTTTTCCTCTATACAAAAATTATATGTACAACTGTCCTGATACGCAACAATTATTTGTATAATGTTCCCCAGTATACAAAGAAAAATTGTACAAAAGGGCCTTAGTATATCAGATGGCCTTTGTATATTAAGATGTTAGTATAGAAATATGACTTTAAACACTGGACCAGAACCTACTTGATGAGCCTGTGAGGAAAGGGTAAGATTTGCTTAGTAATGATATTGAACATAGCACTTGTTGGTATTGGACATCTTTTGAATATGCAGCAACTTCTGGCTTTCTGATTCCCTCCGAAGTAAATGAACAACAAACAAGTTTGAAAACATGCATGTGGCTTGCAACATACGAAAAAGTTATTTGGACATTAGCATAAAGTGTTGCCTCAGATCAGCCTTCACAGTCGCTAATCCGAGACGGCTGCAGAAGACTTGCGCAAAACAGGAAATCATATAAAAACGGGAATTGTTGTTTCAGATTAGCCTGCTCTCAGTGTGTACTGTGCAGGCTGATCAGAGAGGACACTTTATGCAATTCAGAATTGTCTGAATGCCCCTTTCCGCTTGTTGCAGACCATATGAAGTATGGATAATCGACTCAAATCCAGGTATAATACCTGAATAATAGTGAAAACATTGTAGTAAATGGGAAGTAACTTGCCAACTTATCATGATTTATATAGTAGCATAAAACCAAAATTTAAAAGATTGGGGAAATGTGTATTCTTTATCATTTAAGAAAATGTGTCCCTAGGCAGAGTATGGACTACTTTTCAATTACCAATAAGGTTTAATGAGTGTGTCAAAAATTGCAAATATGCTGAACCTGGTATTACGATTGTGAATTAATTAACCCATTACCATTCAATCCCTACTTTTGACGCCCCTGAGAAAGAAACCTTTTGAAAACACTGTGGGAAAAGGAGAAAATGCTGGTAACCAGCATTTTCTCCTTTTCCCACAGTGTTTTCTACCCTTTCCAGAACAAATTTCTATTTTTCAGTCACCTTTATTTTGTCGTCTGCAAATGCTTTCAATTTGGACCAGTCCAAAATTTTCTCGTGTGGTAATGGGTTAATGATTGTAGTTGTTACTCTACTGCCTGGTTCATAGTAAAATAACCATGCTCTGTGAAAAGGGGGGTTAAATGCTTCTGCAGTCTTCATAGACTGACCTGGGTCTAACTTTTTGCTAGTGGTCTATTTTCTGGTTGTCAGAGGACCATTCTAATGCAATTCAGTCGGTTATTAGAAGAATTTTTTTTGACAACTGGCTTGGTATAATTCTTTATCACACAACAAAAGTGTAGAATTGTCCAAATTTATAGCATTTGCAGATGACAATTTAAACATAGAAAGCTTATACTGCAGAGTATTTACTTTAGAGTGTTAATTCTGAATTTGCTATATGTCTGTTGAAATTGCAAATAGATCAAATTTTATATAGCACAATTTTCAAAGGGTTTATTATTTACCCACCAAATACATTTTTTTAATGAGTTTGATGTTGTAGATAATGTAGCTGATGAAAGCATTGAAAAAAAAAAATACTTGAAGAAAAGCAGCAGTTACTTGTAAGAGAAATTTAGTCCATATTTCCATATTATGAAAAATTTTCCCCAGGTCTATAACTTGGCTTGCAGGTTAGCATGCCAGTGTTACATAATTACTCTGGAAGTATGTGACTTTCCAAATAACAGGTTGATATTGTAAAACTAATCAGCATTGTTAGGTATGCATATCCAACTCTTGTTTGAAGTCAAAGCAGAATGCTAGTTTAACCCATTACCACACGAGCAAAATTTGGACTGGTCCAAATTGAAAGCATTTGCAGACGAGAAAATAAAGGTGACTGAAAAATTGAAATTCGTTCTGGGAAGGGTAGAAAACACTGTGGGAAAAGGAGAAAATGCTGGTTACCAGCATTTTCTCCTTTTCCCCCAGTGTTTTCAAAAGGCTTCTTTCTCGGGGGCGTCAAAAGTAGGGATTGTGTGGTAATGGGTTAAATCATTCCAGTTGTTGATACTGAAAAACTATGTAAACAAGGGTCCTGTGAGGATCAGTGGTTAGGTGACAAATGTGTAATAAAGGATCATTGAGAGCTCCCTAATTTTCTATTGTTTCAATAGTTTAGAGTATTTTGCTGTGGAATAATGTCCTGCATTTTTGATATTGCAAACTTTTTTCCTTTAATTTGTTAGTTTTACAGATCATAGTTGTATGTTGTTCTGTAAGTCGAGACCTGCACTAAACCGAACCCTTTGAAACTGCAATTCTTTGAATTGTATGAAAGATGAAATTTGGATTATGTGAAAGAATAACCACTGAAATAAGTTCTGGTCTTCTGTCATAGCTATAATTTTTCAAAGTGATCATCCTCATTCTATATGCACAAGCACACTGGTCTCACCCTTGTTTAAGAGAGACAGTGTACATGTATACCTGATCTGTTTATCGTGGAAAATCAGACATTTTATTTTATACTTGAAGGTATTATATGGCTAGTATTTTATACTTGAAGGTATTATATGGCTATCAGTCCTTTTACATTAATAGCCAAACTAATAAATGAAACATAACTGACCCAGTGATTATGAAGGATGGGTGTTATACTTGATGAGATTCAGATAATGCTGCCTTTAGGACAGAGATCTGTTTATTTTTTCCCTACTTGTGAGAAAACTTTGGTAGACTGGATATAGTTAGAGTTTTATGTCACACATAAGATGGGTGATAAATCATCTCTTCCACTATGATAAATGTTTTCTGTGATTTGCTTTTGTCACACAAATATGTGTTTCTAAGCTTTCCAAAAGTAACAAAGGGTGGTGCATGTAGGTTTTGATACACACATTGTATTATTTTCTTATAGAGGGAACAGGGAGAAATACAATGAAGTGAAGTATAGTATTTCTCCATTTTACCCAGTACAATTCATCATTGAAATAATGAACATTATCACATGGTATGCATGATAATCCTTTCCTCGAGATCAATGTATTGGTGATATTTTAGCCTTTGCAGTTTTAACTGGTACATCTAACCAGAACATACAAATATTTTTGTGCTGTATTATCTCATTAGAGATTACCTTGAACCAGGTCCATACATTTTGGAAGTAGCAGTGGTTAAATCAGATCTAATGGATTTGTTATTTAGTGGACATTATGGTTGTACACTGGTCACCAGTATTTCATTTGTAGATGACAACAAGCTTCATACACAAAATAAGATGGAAGGCAGTCTAGCAGCTAAATGAAATATTATTTTCTTTCATCATCTTGAAAATGATTTCATGAGATGAGAAGATAGGTTCAGAGGGCTTGATTTTAACTTTCTAATTTTGTATATCTTGTTATTGTATCATTAAAGATAATGAGCCAAGGAGGAGTTTTCTATGAGACCTATGATAACAGTCCAGCTTGGTTCCAGAAGGAGACAGAAGAATCCATGTTTCCACCTTCAGCTGAGGATGCCAGCATGTACAACTTGGAAAGATGGTAAGGATTCCTGTCTCTTGTGCAAATGCTCTTGAAAAAATACAAAATGACAATATGTAGGTTCCAAGCTTTTGCAAAACAATCATGTTTTATGACCTTGAGAAAGATAGTGTTTGAAAATATTATAGGAAGAGGAAAAAATACTGGTAATTAGTATTTTCTCATTTTCTTACATTGTTTCTGCCATACCAATATAGAAAAATCATCTTTTTAGCAACTGTTAATTTGTCATTTGCAAAATGCTTTCAATTTGGTTTGGTCCAAAATTTGCTGTTTGGGAAAGGGTTTAAGAATTTTGTAATGTAGTGTAATCAATTAAAATCAAGTTTTAATACGTGAATTTATATGATAACATTGTGGCAAATATAAAAGTGTAATGCACCTGTTGCTTCAGCATTATCATAAGTTGCAACTTGCAAACAGTGATTGTAAGCGATAAACAGTTTCCAGTAGGCTGTAGCAAGTCAATGATGAAAGACAATGATTTGTACTTATTTTATTTTGCAGTATTCGTGTATTGCCCCATGATAATGACACTGCTGCTGCATTTTACGCTGTTATCAGGAAGCTTGGTGCTCTACCTAATGAGAAGGAAGAGGAAATGAAGACAGGTATGGAAAATAGTTTAGTTTTTGTTTAGTTACCACCTTGCCGACACAAAGGCATTTAAAGTTGTCAAGCCTGTCTGAGTAACCACTCCTGCACACTTTACCACATTAGCAAATTACCGACTTGTCCAAATTGTGGGCAGGTCCTAAAGGACTCGTAACCTTGAGGTCCCGGGTTGGAACCACACTTGATCCATACAGCTTTTTAGTAGAGTGCCCTAGGGCAAGACATTTCAGAGACCCAGAGTACAATACAATACAATATTTGTTTATTTGTAAAGAAAGGCCACCGGCCCACTATACATTACCCATTACCACACATCCCTACTTTTGACGCCCCTGAGAAAGAATCCTTTAGAAAACATTGTAGGAAAAGGAGAAAATGCTGGTAACCAGCATTTTCTCCTTTTCCCACAATGTTTTCTACCCTTCACAAAACAAATCCCAAATTTTCAGTCACTTTTATTTTGTCGTCTGCGAATGCTTTCAAATTGGACCAGTCTAAAATATTGTCGTTTGGTAATGGGTTAATTACATTCTTAACAATGACAACGAGTTGCGTCTACAAAATGAAGAAAAATAGTCCATATAGGATCTTAAAGGTGGCCCTTCAGATTTTGGGACGAAAATTGCACAAAAATGAAAAAAAATCATCCTTATACTCCCAAAGCCTTTTAACTTTCATTCATAAAACCCCAGTAGTAGAACACAGTCCAACAACACGAGAAATTAGGGATTTACTACAGCCCAGGTCGACACCGACGGGAGACACGTTCTATTTTTAGATGATCAATTCTCTCATTTATATACAGGAATACACAGACGAAGATTCAAACATAGCGTTCGAAGAAGACATTATGGAAAATAATTATTACATGTTTGTTATGTAATAGAATTTAAGTGTTACGAGTCAAGTGCCAGTCACTTGGCATTCCCGAAATGTTTTATTGATTTTTGGCGCGAAATCTAAAAATACCTTAAGAGGCTACGTAGCCTTTTAAGGGAATACAAGCAAAAAAATTTTTTTTTGTAATTTTATGCATCTTAATTATTGATGATTTTTATTATTTTTTCATATGAATTTCAGTGATAAATATATCTTTTAATTTGGTGAGATGAAAAAATTCTAAATACCCACCTTTAAAATGATAATTATTATCTGAGACAGAAATATCATGAAAAGGCATAAATTGTCGCCGCTTATGATGTCAGACTCGCACAATCAATATTTCATACGTGTATAAGGTTAAAAGATCGTTATGGGTATGTGAAAGTCAGGAAGGCTATTTGATGAAAATGAAATAATGCAAGTTCCAAATCCTTCTTGTTGAGAATCACAGATATTAATTTTGCAACTTTTTTTATAGTAACTATATTTTTACATTTCATCAGGTTAAAAAAAAGATGTCAAATCTGTTCGTCCATTGTACCATGAAAATAGTAAAGTGTTTCTTTCTGCCTCAAAAAGTGAACAGTGGAAAAAAAGAATGATGTTCATTTTCAATTATAAAAAGATCATGGTGAAATAAACAATGACGACATATTCTACCTTATCTTGCAATATTAAAATGGCGTCCAAGTTCGATGTTTAACTTGCGACTTGAACATCTGAATCTTGCAAAGGCCCTCCAAAGAGTAATGCTAATGAAACCCAGGAAATACTTGAGTATTTTGAGCTTTTGCCCCTGATATGGCTGAAATAATGTTGAAAGCTGCATAAAACACAATCAGCTGAATTGTAACAATTTGCATATAACATGGTATTTTGTTTTGAAGGGCTGGATTTGTGACTGAAAGGGTGGACAACACTGTGGGATAAGCAGAAAATGCTAGTTAACAGCATTTTCTCAGTCTCCCATAGTGTCTTCAAAAGCATTCCTTTGTAGCATCATACAATCATGGAATTATTTGCTGAGAGTTAGGCAAATGCTGTAGGGTTGTACTCTTAACCAAACAACAAAAATTAATTCAGGTCAAAATTGAAAGAACTTTCAGAGGTCAAACTAAATGTGACTCAAAATTTGAAATTTACTTTGTAAAGGGTAGAAAACATTGTGGGAAAAAGAGAAAATGCTGGTTACCAGCATTTTCTCCTTTTCCGACAATGTTTTCAAAAGGCTTCTTTCTCAGGGTCGTTAAAAGCCGGGAGTGTGTGGTTAGGAGTTAAAGGGTTAAAATAAATATTGCAGAGGAAACAGAGCCTTCAGTTGAGGTGAAAGTGGAAGAGAAAGAAAATGGCGAAGATAAGAAAGAAGACCCAGAGAAGCCACCGTACACCAGACCACTTCGCTGCGACGTTAGCGTCAGCGTGATGGAGATAGAATGGGACACAGAAATAACCGATCACAACCTAAAGTCAGTTGTGGAGAAGGATGTCTCTACATTCAAAGCACCGAATATGAGGATTTCGAAAACGTAAGTTTTGTGGTTGTTGTATGACCAGGGCACGTATTCACCAACCATTCTTAAGAACGTTCTGTGTCTTATTCTCCAGAATTTTCTAAATTTGTAAGTAACAAAATTTCTGATTGGCTAAACCATTCTGATTGGCTAAACCATTCTCTGATTGGCTAAACCATTCGGTTAAGCCAATCAGAGAATGGTTTAGCCAATCAGAAGTTGTGTTACTTACAAATGTAGAAAACCTTGTAGAATAAGACTAAGAATATTCTCAAGAATGGTTTGTTGGTATTTACCAACACTTCTTAATTTTTTATTAGATGTGATTATCTAAACATGTCATGAATCTGTTGGTGGAGATATTCTGTTACAGTTTATCTTGTACATTGTAATTATGAATGCGCTTTAGCATGGTTTGTAAGTATGCTCCCAGTTTAATTTTAACTCTAAAATCTGCGCAGAACAGTACAATCCCAAGTTTTAACCCTTTCCTAAACGGCAAATTTTGGACTAGACCAAATTGAAAGCATTTTGCAGATGACAAATAAACAGTTGCTAAAAAGATGATTTTTCTATTGATAGGGTAGACAACATTGTGGGAAAAGGAGAAAATGCTGGTTACCAGCATTTTCTCCTTTTCCCACAATGTTTTCAAAAGGCTTCTATTCCTGACCCGTAAAAACCAGGGATTGTTTGGGAAAGGGTTAATGAACTGAAATAAAAAGTTTTCTGAAAACATGGGAAAAGTAAAAAAAAATGATGGTAAACAGCATTTTTCCTCTTCGGACAGTTTTCTACCTGTTTAACTCTTTACCACATGACGAAAATTAAAACTTGTCCAAATTGAAAGCATTTGCATATGACAATTCAAACATGTCTCTGGTAACGGTACTTGTCTTTAATAGGTAAGAAAACATTGTGGGAAAAGGGCAAAATGCTGGTTACCAGCATTTTCTCCTTTTTCCTCAATGTTTTCAAAAGGCCTCTTCTGCAGGGGTCGTTAAAAATCGGGATTGTGTGGTAAAGAGTTAAAGGTAAAATTATCATTGAAACTACCTTAAAGTTTTCATCTGCAAATGTTTTCAACTCTGATAAGTAGAGTATTTGTTGTTGGGTGAAATAAGATGAATTGTGAAGTTAACTGTCTTTATTGCAGGTCTATACCTTCATGGTACCAGAAGACGATGCAAGCAAAATGGTTTCGCTACGAGGAAGTGGAGCCCACATGTGTTGCATGGGTTAATTTGAGGTATTGTTTCTTTCTCAACTTTTAGAGCATCGAGTAAAGCCTGAGGACATTTTCAGTCTAGAAATAGATCTTGATATATTTGCAGTTTCAGAGTTGCTCTTCTCAAGAATGTCTCGGCAAAGCAGACTGTGTGGATCAAAGATCAGACAGCACATTTTTTTACCATTTTGTGGTGTTTTCTACTCTGAGAGAAAGTTAACTCATTACCAAGCGACAAAATTTTAGGTTTGTCCAAATCGAAAGCATTTGCAGACGACAAAATAAAAGTGACTGAAAAATTGAAATTTGTTTTGTGAAGAGTAGAAAACATGGTGGGAAAAGGAGGAAATGCTGGTTACCAGCATTTTCTCCTTTTCCCAAAATGTTTTCCAAAGGCTTCTTTCTCAGGGTCGTCAAAAGTAGGGATTGTGTGGTAATGGATTAAATCATTTGAGCTACATTTTTTACCGGTATAATGCTTTTAGTTTGTAGCAGCTGAAAAATTGTTTGGCAGAGAGTTCATGCTTTCCTAGATAACAAAATTGTAGATTTGCCTAAATGAAAAGACATTTCTCCTTTCCTTACACTGATGTCAGAGGTTTTTTCCATGAGGTATGACAAAAACGGATTGTTGGATAGATAAAGGGTTAGATGTACGAGTAAGTAAATGTAAGAGATGCAAGATTAAAAATACAAATATCAGGATTAGGCAAAGCCAGTGAGATATTTTTAATACAGTGAATTTGCATAGCTGTGGTTTTTGCTTATAACGCTCTTTAACCCTTTACCACAAAAAGGCGACATTTAATTCTTTACCACACGACATAATTGTAGAATGGTCCAAATTGAAAGCATTTGCAGACTACAAAATAAATGTGAATGAAAAATTGAAATTTGGTTTGGAAAGGGTAGAAAACATTGTGGGAAAAGGAGAAAATGCTGGTTACCAGCATTTTCTCCTTTTCCCACAATGTTTTCAAAAGGCTTCTTGCTCAGGGTCGTTAAAAGTCGGGATTGTGTGGTAATGAGTTAAAGCTTTTTCTTCCGCATCAGTCAACTTCCGCAAGCTTAGCCACAGTTGATTTTGTGTCCATGTGAGCTTCGGATTTTGACAAATTTAAAATTTTCACTCAGTGGAAAAGAGCTTTTTAACTCTTTACCCCGTAAGGCATTTCTATTGTATCTCTAATTAACCCTGAATAACAGCAAGGATGATGCCGTGTCTTATCTGTATATGACACCTTATGATAGAATAGAAAACATTGTGACAAAAGGTGAAATTGCTCATCACGAGCAATTTCACCTTTTGCCACAATGTTTTCCAAAGGCTCCTACAAGCAGTGCTTTGAAATGATTATCTATGGAGTAAAGGGTTAAACATTTATATTTGCAACAAATAATAGTCAAGTTTATGTTTCTTATACAGAAAGACATACGATCTGAGGAGACTGGACCCAGCTACATACATGCTGAAGTTTGTGGAGGAACAAAGGGGAACAAGCTTCTACTTTATGACCCCAGGATTGAAAAACATTGTGAAGTGTAATCCAGAAGTTGTTGTAAGCATGACTTCTAATTTAGTTTAAATTGTGAGAATTTTCTGTGGGGAGATGTTTCTCTCCCATGTTTTGTCAACCAACAATTCTTTACTGAAACCCTCAATTTTGGAAGAGTCCAAATTGAAAGAATTTGCATTAGACAAATTGAATGTAAATAGAAAACAAAATTTGTAATTAGAAAACTAAAATTGCTCTTTAGATGGGTAGGAAACATGGTAATTAAAGGATAATATGCTTGTTAACTGAGAATCATGGTCACACCAATGGGATAATATTTATATGAAAAATAGTTCTTGGTGCAAATGTTGGTCCATCAAAGCAGAGGTATTTATCTACCTTACTGTAACCCTTTACCAAACAATCCCTGGTTTTTACGGCCCTGAGGCAGAAGCCTTTTGAAAACATTACGGCCCAGAGGCAGAAGCCTTTTGAAAACATTATGGGAAAAGGAGAAAATGCTGGTAACCAGCATTTTCTACTTTTCCCACAATGTTTACTACCCTGATGGAAACTAATTTTAGTTTTTGAGTCGCGTTCAAACCATTCTAATATTTTGTCATTTGGTACAGAGTTAACCTGGGTGGCATGCAAATTAGAGATTTACATAGCAACCATGTTAGTAACCTTTGACTGCCGAAACTAAATTTAATGTTTACCAGCTGTGGCTATATAGGCATGTAGTATGGCACAATAACCCTTTGAATGCTCTCGAATGTAACCCATTGATCATGGTCAGTCAGGTTTTGCAGTCTCTAGCCTATTTTCCAAAATAGACTATATTAGACAGTAAAGATCAAAATCAGATCCCAGATTGTGCAGTCTGATCTTGACCAACCAAGTTCTCTACTGAATGTAGAAATGGCTTTCTGTTAAAACCTTATAAGAAATAAGTCTAAAAACATACATGTAACTATTTTATTATTTTATATTTTACAGAAGAACTCTCGTGGTCAGTGTGCTGGATTGATGCTTATGAAGGTAGATGATTGCGACCAGGGAGACATGTCTGTGTTTGTAAGTGTTATAGTTCTATGAATTTATATTTGCTGGCTTAACCTTCTTGTACACTCACAAGTTAAAGCATGAGAAAAAGGCTTTTTGAAACGTATGAAATTGAAAATATTTTGGGAAAAGGAGAAATACTGGTAAGCAGTATTTTTGTCCTTTTTTCCACAATGATTTCTTTCCCTTTTTTTTTTTTTAAAAAAAAAAGGTCATCTCTGTAGCATACAGTTTTTTGTCTCCAAATGCTTAAAGTTAACCCTTTATCACTCAATGACAACTTTTAATAACCCTGAAAGAGAAGGCTACAGTACGAAAGCCTATAAGGGTCAAAATGAACTATAAGAAAAAAAATAAAAACACGTTATAACGCGAAAAAAGTCGCACTTACGCGAAAATTCGCGTTATAACGTGAATATAAAACACGTAATAACGCGAAAAAAGTCACACTAACGCGAAAATTCGCGTTATAACGTGAATATAAAACACGTTATAACGCGAAAAAAAGTTGCACTAACACAAAAATCCTCGTTATTACGTGAATTTATAACATGTTATAGCGCGAAAAAAGTCGCACTAACGCAAATTCATGAAACTATATCGGTGAATTCATCAGTACAATGATAGGGCTTTTAAGTGCGTTGTCTAAGGCCATTCACACGATAGACCCAGTGCATCTTGCCCGGGCCTCTAGTTTACCGATGATTTTATCAATCGGTCTTTTCGCCGGTACATTGGAATTAATTGCAAAGTCATAATGGTCCTTATGAGGCACCATAGATATGAAGAAGTTAATCTTGGTGCGAACACCATTATTACAGGGCTATAATCTAATATTTTTGAGTACGGTCCGGTAGTTCTGACTCGTGATCTGAAGTTTGTGGGTTCATAGCCGGTTGCAGCGAACTTCCTTTTCGGCGATTTTTAACCTCTCATCTCTGATGCATGTGAGAAAGTAGTAAGTGGCTTGGGGAAAAAATGTTGTGTCAGTACTGGTGTGAGAATACAAACACATGCGTCAATGCATTGGGCGCCATAATGTGACCTAAGCTGTCTAAATGGCGCTAAACTCCAATACTCATGAACAAACAAAATCAAATGAGCCCTGCTCTAGAAAAAGGGGACTTATTACATCCCCGTGATGTATGATACCAAGTTAGTTATCACATGATTATAGGTCTTACTAGAATTTTCGCCTTACTGCGACTTTTGTTTTGCGTTATTACGTGTTTTAAAACACGTTATTACGAGAATTTTTCTCGTTACTGCGACTTTTGTTTTGCGTTATTACGTGTTTTAAAACACGTTATTAGGAGAATTTTTGCGTTACTGCGACTTTTGTTTTGCGTTATTACGTGTTTTAAAACACGTTCTTACGAGAATTTTCGCGTTACTGCGACTTTTGTTTTGCGTTATTACGTGTTTTTAAACACGTTATTACGAGAATTTTCGCGTTACTGCGACTTTTTTTGCGTTATTACGTGTTTTTAAAACACGTTATTACGAGAATTTTTGCGTTAGTGCGACATTTTTTGCGTTATTACCTGTTTGTAAACACGTTATTACGAGAATTTTCGCGTTAGTTCGACTTTTTTTTTGCGTTATAACGTGTTTGAAATTCACGTTATAACGTGTTTAAAGAAAAAAAAATCACCTTCATTCTGACACTTGTAGGCTTTCGTACTATAGAAAACACTGGGAGAAGGAGAAAATGCTGGTTACCAGCTAAATTTAGCTCTGCCCCATGGATCTGATGTTTTACAGGGCCTTTTATTTAGGAAACTTTGAAAATCTTCTTGTTTATAACCACACATTCTAGACATATATTGGTATGGGGCTTCATCGTGTGGACCTCCACCAGGATTCAAGTAATTATAGCTTTGTGGAGAAATGGCTTTGCCTGGGGGTCATAACTTTCTCTGACTTTATAGACAAAGTTTGGTATGTCTTATTAAGTTTGAAACAAATTGGCCAAGTATTATAATGTTTGGCTTGTAGTGTTATTACTTATTAGCCAGTGGAGTGATACAGGGCCATCATGGCCCTCTTGTTTCGTTTTTCTCTTTGGAGGTGGGGATGTCTTGCAATGAAGTGCTTGTATTACAATATGTCATAACCTTCCTTTCTGTAATCAGTGGATATTTACTGACCTACTTCTTGTTTACAGGGACATTTACCACTGCTACAGTTTATGGGAAAGCGTCTGGTTCACATCACATCGGCTGATCTCGTCACCATTCTGAACGATAGAGCCCTGTCTATCAAGACTCTCACCGACAAGGTTCAAAAAGATCTTCAAGCGCTAGGTAATATATTGGTTTGGTGTTGCTTTAACTGTTTACCATACTTTTGACTGGACCAAATTGAAAGCTTATGCAAACAACAATGTATGTGTTGCTAAAGGGACGACTATTGTCCTTGATAGGGTAAAAAACTTTGTGGGAAAAGGAGAAAATGCTGGTTACCAGCATTTTCTCCTTTTGCCACAGTGTTTTCAAAGTTACTCTTTTTCAAGGTCATTTGAATTCAAGATTATGAAGTAAAGGGTTAAGGTTTTCCCTAGGTAGATTTTTTTTTGTAGTTAATTTAGTAACAGCATTCATCTTGCGCAGAATATTGCACCCTTTCCGTAGGGGAGAAATTTAACCCTTTCCCATTTGACAAACTTTTGGACTAGATCATACTGAAAGCATTTGCAGACGACAGTTCAACTCTTGCTGAAAAGATGATTTCTGTCTATGATAGGGTAGAAAACATTGTGGGAAAAGGAGAAAATGCTGGTTACCAGCATTTTCTCCTTTTCCCACAATGTTTTCAAAAGGCTACTTTTCCAGACCTGTAAAAAACCAGGGATTGCTTAGGAAAGGGTTAAGACTCTTACGGATTCAAAACATCTGCATGCTAGAAATTCAGAATTGGTACAAGTGAGCTGAAGTTTTCTGATAGAGAAGAAAACTGTGTTGGGGAAAAAAAGGAGAATATGTAGGTTAGCTGCATTCTCTCCTTTCATCTCAATGTTTTCAGAGGGATGTCCCCTTAAGGGTCTTTGGAAGGCGAAATATTTATTCATGACTATAGTGAAACCAGAGCTTTTATAAGTGTGGTATCTATGGTTGTTGGATAGAGCGTTGGCCTCATAACCATGAGGTCCGTAGTTAATACCCTTGAGTGGGTGTCAACTTTGGAAATTTGAAATTTGTTTTGTGAAGGGTAGAAAACATTGCGGGAAAAGGAGAAAATGCTGGTTACCAGCATTTTCTCCTTTTCCCACAATTTTTTCTTCAAGGATTCTTTCTCAGGGTCGTGAAAAGTAGGGATTGTGTGGTAATGGGTTAACAGCCTTGTATCCGAAATTCTTTGTCTTCATACTAAATGATACTTCCTATTTTGTAAACAGATATTGCTTAAACTTTGTACCAAGTAATACATAGTTGAAATGATAATATAGTTGGGGTAGATAAAGGAGAAAATGCTTTGCTCCTTTTCCCACTATGTTTTCTGCAACGTAAGTGAGGAATTCCAGTATTCATTTTGTCATCTGCAGATGCTTTTTATTTGGATAATCCTAAATTGTGTCATTGCAGTAAGAGATTAGAAAGACCAAGAAAGTAGTGCAAATACATAACCCTTTTTTTCCACTGTTCATCAGCAGTAATCAGTACCAAGAATTTATGTAATGGGAAACATGACATGATCTTCATTTCAGGCGATAAAGGGCCGGTCTACTTCATTTATGAGCCCAAAACCAAGTAAGTTTTTGACAAGTTTCTTGTCCATTCTTCTCTCTAGTTCTACAATTACCTACCTTTTAGCTGTGAAGTAGATAAGTTTGTAATTCATACCAGTTAACTAAGTCTCTTTCACACAATCTTGCACTTTTAATCAATCTGTGGAAAAGCTTTTTAACCCTTTACCCCATAAGGCATTTCTATGGTATCTCTAATTGATCCTTAATAGCAGCAAGGATGAAACCATGTCTTATTTGTATATGACACCTTTTGATAGCATAGAAAACATTGTGGCAAAAGGTGAAATTGCTCGTCACGAGCAATTTCACCTTTTGCCACAATGTTTTCCGAAGGCTCCTACAAGCAATGGGTAGAAATGAGTATCTATGGAGTTGAGGGTTAAAATATTCTGGTGAGAATGAGAAAATTGCTGGTAAGCAGTGTTTTCCCCTTTTCCCACAGGCATATTTTATAATTTGAGGTACACTGAATTGTCTGTTGAAGCTTTCATTATGGCCAAGTTTCAAATTTTGTTATCTGGTAAATGTGAAAAGGGAAGACCAAACAAATTCTATAATGATTGAATTTAAATTGATGCAGACTGTAACATTAGGTAAAATAGAAAATAAAGAGAATAAATCTTAAGTCTTCACCATATATGACAAAATAGTGGACTTCCGCAACTGGAAAGCATTTTGCAGACGACAACGTGTGGTAAAGAGTTAAAGGACACAGAGGAAAAGGGCTTTTAAAAACATGGTTGTGAAATGAGAAAATTGTTGTAGCCAGCTTGCCCACAGTGTTTTTTATTTTCGTGAAAAAAAGACACAATTACTAAACCACACAAATGTTATCTTTGTTTTCAGAACTTCTGAGCCACGCTGTCCAATAGTTCTGAGACGAGACAAATATAAGTCCATTGTGAAAGACAACAGTGTTAGAAAGGGAGACAACAACCATTACTTGAGGCTATGTGGAATTGACCCAACTAAAGGTAAAACATTTTGTTAAGTGAAGCATATTCTATGAAAAGGGAGTTTAATGCATCTACAAAAAGTGTCAACTCAGATCAGCCTGCACAGTCTGTGCAGCTTAACCTGGATTGAAACTTATTGCTATTGGTGTATTTTATGCATGTCAAAGCACTAGTCTACCTTACGATACAGTTGTAATGCAAGATATATTTATGCATCCATAATAATTTATATGATGACTTGCTGGATACAAGGCATCAAAGAGGTTCATTAACCCATTACCACACAATCCCTACTTTTGACACCCCTGAGAAAGAAGCCTTTAGAAAGCATTGTGAGAAAAGGAGAAAATGCTGGTAACCAGCATTTTCTCCTTTTCCCACAATGTTTTCTACCCTTCACAAAACAAATTTCAAATTTTCATTCACTTTTATTTTGTCGTCTGCAAATGCTTTCAATTTGGACAAGCCTAAAATATTGTCGTCTGGTAATGAGTTAAACTCCTTTTGATAGTGCATATGTACATGCATTTCTGATCTTCTATTCCATTTGGTACTGTATTCTCCAACTATTTATTTATCTTGGTGTACTGAACTGTTCAAATGAACCTTTTCGACAATAGCTCTACCTAGCAAACTCTAGACTTGTCAAAATTGAAAGTATTTGAAATTGAAAGCATTTGCAAATAAAAATTTAGATGTGGTGCAAATGTTGTTATCCCTTTGAAAGGGTCAAAAACATTTTGGGGAAAAAAGTGAAAATGCTGGAAATTAGCATTTCCTCCTTTTTATATGCTCGTCGAAGACGGGACGTATTATGGGATCACCCGTGACGGGCGGGCGGCGTCCAGTTCTTTGTCCGGAGCATATCTCCAAAACTATTCTACCTAGGGTTATGAAATTTCATGGGTGGATAGATCTCATCAAGGGGGAGTGCAGTGCACAGGAACCATAACTCTTGCTTGCTTCATTTTTGAGTTATTGCCCTTTGTCGTTTTTCATACTTGAATTTTGTCCGGAGCCTATCTCCAAAACTATACTAGCTAGGGTTATGAAATTTCTTGGGTGGATAGATCTCACCAAGGGGGAGTGCAGGGCAGAGGAACCATAACTCTTGCTTGCTTAATTTTTGAGTTATTGCCCTTTGTCGTTTTCATACTTGAATTTTGTCCGGAGCATATCTCCAAAACTATACTAGCTAGGGTTATGAAATTTCTTGGGTGAATAGATCTCACTAAGGGGGAGTGCAGTGCACAGGAACCATAACTCTTACTTGCTTAATTTTTGAGTTATTGCCCTTTGTCGTTTTTCATACTTGAATTTTGTCCGGAGCATATCTCCAAAATTATACTACCTAGGGTTATGAAATTTCATGGGTGGATAGATCTCATTGAGGGGGAGTGCAGTGCACAGAAATCATAACTCTTGCTTGCTTAATTTTTGAGTTATTGCCCTTTGTCGTTTTTCATACTTGAATTTTGTCCGGTGACTATCTCCAAAACTATACTAGCTACGATTATGAAATTTCATAGGTGGATAGATCTCATCAAGGGGGAGTGCAGTGCATAAGAACCATAACTCTTTCCTGCTTAATTGTTGAGTTATTGCCCTTTGTTGTTTTTCATACTTGATTTTTGTCCAGAGTGTATCTCCAAAACTATACTAGCTAGGGTTATGAAATTTCATGGGTGGATAGATCTCATCAAGGGGGAGTGCAATGCATAGGAATCATAACTCTTGCTTGCTTAATTTTTGAGTTATTGCCCTTTGTCGTTTTTCCATACTTGATTTTTGTCTGGTGAATATCTCCAAAACTATACTAGCTAGGGTTATCAAATTTCATGGGTGGATAGATCTCATCAAGGGGGAGTGCAGTGCACAGGAATCATAACTCTTGCTCGCTTAATTTTTGAGTTACTGCCCTTTGTCGTTTTTCATACTTGAATTTAGCCTGGTGCATGCCCCAGCTTTACAACTTGGGGTAAGACGGGCGTATCTTGCGACAGTTTGCCGCTCGTTCTGTAATGTTTTCATAAGCCTTCTCTCAGGGGTCATTGCAACTCTGAGTTTTGGGGGAAAGGGTGAAACATTGCAATGTTAAGATTGTATTCACCAGAATATTTTACCAAGTAGTGATGTGGTCCAATCTTGAACAGATTTTATGTCAAAACAGTGCAGGATGTGCATGGTGATGTAACGATTAAATGTAACATAGCACACACTTACCTTCTGTGATTGTGAACCCAATGAACTGGGATGAAACACGGACAGTTTATTTATTTATGTTTTGGGGGGATGGGGGGAGGGGAAATTTATTCCTAATTGAATTTGGTATATTTGAAAGGGAAGTTAGACAGACTCTCAACCTCTTGCATAGTGTGTGCCTGTTGGGAAACTTATTTAAAGGAAAATGTATCAAATGGAGAACTTGTTAGTAATCTGTGATTTTTCCATTTGATAAGCTGTTCTATCTCTTGTCATGTCATTTCCCAAGGTGTTTGCTTCAAACTTACACAAGTTGTTAACTATCAAAAGGGGAACCCATACAAGAGGATCAGGTAACCATTAAAACATCTTTGATAGAGATGTGTCTGTTTTTTTTTTCACAAACAGTAATGCAGCTGAGCGTTGACACAGGTTTGCATGTAATGCACTTGTTTGTCCCATATTAACCTTTTACCGACCAATCCCTTTTTTTTACGACCCAGCGAATAGCGGCCTATAGAAGCCTTTTGAAACCAATGTGGGAAGAGGAGAAAATGCTGGTAACCTGCATTTTCTCCTTTTCCCGCAATGTTTTCTATCCTGCTAAAAAGAAATTTCAATTTTGGAATTACCTTTTTACATTTTTAAATTTTGTCATTTAGAAAAGGGTTAAGTCTTTATCAAAGGACAAAATCATAGAATGGTCCAAATTGAAACCATTTGCATATGACGAAATAAATGTGATTGAAAAGTTTGGAAAGGGTAGAAAACATTGTGAGAAAAGGAGAAAATGCTGGTTACCAGCATTTTCTCCTTTTTTCACAATGTTTTCCAAAGGCTTCTTTCTCAAGGTCGTTTAAAATTCGGTATATGTGGTAAAGCGTTAACAATCCTTTCGACTGTGTTTATTTACAGAGGATGACGATGATGAATATGACGGTGATTTGACCATGGACTAACTGAATCTGGCAGCATTTGCAGCATAATAAGCTGGATCAAGTTGGTGTCTAATTCTGTTCAAGTTAACAGTGAAAAGCACAACATACATTGTTTTTAAAAGACTTTTCTTGGAAAATGTTAATCATGTTCTCTTGTAATTCTTCTTTGCTTTATTAACACACTCATTTTTTTAAACGCTTTCTGATAAAAGTTACTGAGCAAAGCTCAGATGGGATTATGTCACGTTTTGTATCTGATCCATACATGGAAATTTTCTAGAACATGCCATATAGAGCATCATTTGGACAATTCTCTTTTGAAACTCATACTGATAGTTTGTGTCGGTGACTTATAGCTCCAAAATCTTGAAATACTGATGATTAGGAAAAAATACCATTTTACATTTCATATTCATTTGTCTCCCATTTTGAATGTAAATCAGTTTCTAAATGCACGAGTTCTTCATTGTTTATCTGAATCATTTCAAACTTGTATATATTAATTTTTCGTTTGATTATTCTAACATTTACAGCATGAAGGTGGGCTCAAAATTAATAGTCCTGTGAACCCGAGACCACAGAACTTTTTAAGGGACTCGTTAGATTCAACTTTAATATCCTTAACCCTTTACTGCACAGCAGAATAATATTAGACCTATCCAAATCGAAAGTTATCGTTGATGATCATTCCATAGTGACTCAAATGATGCAGAGTAGAAAACTTCGTGGGAAAAGGAGAAAATGCTGGTAAACAGCATTTTTTCCTTTTCCCACAAAGTTTTCAAAAGGCCTCTTCCTCAGGGTAGTTAAAGGTAGTCATTATGTGGTAAAGGGTTAATTTAAATCCTCGCTCCGGCAGCAATTTTCATATCTAAAAAGTCCAGAAGTAAGCCACTTCGAATCTCGGCAAATTTCTTGTGAATCGCAGGAAAAATATACAAACTACTGCGCTTTTAACCATTTACCAAATAATCCTGACATCTAACGACCTGGAGGAAGAAAGCTTTTGAAAATATTATTGGATAAGGAGAAAATGCTGTTTTCTTCTCTATGAAGGACAAGTTTCCAATCTTAAAGTGCCATTTGTCATCTGCAAATGCTTTCAATTTGCACGAGGGTAAAAATTTGTCGTCTGGTAAATGGTTAGGATAGTAACAAAACTGTTTAATACGGTGTCAAACACCAGCATTTTCCCGGCACTTTCCTTTGTAAATATATCATTGTTTGCTATCACATTGTAGTGTTTTTTTCCGTTTCTTTTGTTCTTTTACTTCAAAGTAAATTTGATTGAGTAGCATTCTGGATAAAGGGGATTAATGTTTCTCCTCTGTGCATCAAAACAGGCAAGCCATTACATAAATATGGTTCCTTAACCCTTTCCCAAACAAGACCTGTTTTTTACGTGTCTGCAGTAAAACAGTCTTTTGAAAACACTGTAAGAAAAGGAGAAATTGCTTGTAATGAGCCATTTCTCCCTTTCCCACAGTGTTTTCTACCCTTTTCGAGAACTTTCTGCCATTTTCTCAAAATCTGAAATTGTCATCTGCAGACTCTTTTGGTTTGGAAGAAGCCAAAATCTGTCGTTTTGGAAAGGGTTAAAATCTTTATCTCCTTACAACAGAATGAATTATGAGGGGTAATGGTCCTTATACATGCAGAACATTGACAGATAGCAAAAATTTTCAACCCATGAAGGTCTGCAAGAAAGAGCTTGTTCGATACTTATTGCAGATGCATTAAACCCCCTTTTCACAGAGGGTGACCCAATTCTATTTTGTCAGGGTTAGTTCATAAACACGTTGGAAGTACATGTAGTTTCTTTAGGAGCAGTTTTCGTAAGACCGGATTTCTCAAACAGTTAAAGAATCAAAATGTAAATTTCGTTATATCTTTTTTGGGCAACTTACCCTTTAACAGATGTTCATTATGAGTACTGTAGTATCTTTGTGAATTAATTGTCGCAGTGGATAACTGGAATACATTGTGAGAATAGAGCTATTGTATGTTAACAGCGACATGTATTTTGCCATCGTTTTTCCCATAACATTGAAAAGAGAATATTTACGGTTAGACAGTATTGGTAGTAACACAGTTGTGAATGGATGGGGAATGTACATGAAAAGTTTTTAGACCTACAGATCAAAATCGCCTGTAACATGTCAGATCAGTTGACTTAACTCAGGTTTTACATTCTCATCATAGACTTTGTTGTGAGAAAGCATCATTGTGTAATGTAGTTGTTGTTTCTGTCATCATTCATCACATTAAAGTGTTTTACATCGTCTTTTGTTGTGTTCATTTCTACTCTTTGAGCCTGGTAAGCACAAAGTAAATCGCTGGGCTTGTAATACAGTGGTTGTGTCCCAGGTTGGCCAAAACTAGAATAGAGTCGGACAAAGCACGAACCCTTTACTCCACCATTCGGAAGTTAACCCTTTACCCCATAAGGCATTTCTATGGTATCTCTAATTGACCCTAACTAACAGCAAGAATGAAGCTGTTTCTTATGTGTATATGACACTTTTTGATAGCACAGAAAACATTGTAGCAAAAGGTGAAATTGCCTGTCACGAGCAATTTCACCTTTTACCACAATTTTTTCTAAAGGCTCCTACAAGCAATGTGTAGAAATAAGTATCCATGGAGTAAAGAGTTAACCCTTTACCAAATAATCTGTTGTTTTTATGACCCATAGACAAAAGCCGTTTGAAAACATTGTAGGAAAAGAGAACATGCTGGTGACCAGCATGTTCTCCTTTTCCCTCAATGATTTCTACCCTGCTGGATACAAGTCTCTGTTTTTGAGTTAAATGCTTATTTTGTCGTCGGCAAGTGCTTTTTATTTGGACTAGTCTAATAAAGAGTAATACAATCATGACTAGGTAGGCTTTTGAGGAAGAAAGACAGCTTTTGAAAACATTGTAGGAAAAAGGAGAAAATGCCTGTAATCAGCATATTCTTTCCTCCAGCACTTTCTCTATCCTGTCAAACACAACTTTCACCCTTTGAACCATATTTTATGTCCTGTCTGCAATATCTTGTAACTCAAAGAGTCCAAAATTTTGTTGTTTGGTACATGTAGATTTGTAAAGATTTAGTTGGAAAAAAATGCTTTCAAAAACGTAAACTGCAGGGATGTACATATACCAGTGAGTAGTGACTACACATTATTTCTTTGTGGTACTGCATAGGTGGAAATTTTTTCAATTTGGTGATTTCGAAAAATTCACAATAGTTTTTGTTTGTGTATTTAACAATAAGTGTACCAACAAATAACGATTGGGTTGAAATTCAGCACGCATAATGTCCATAATGGTTAATTCCCAAATTTTTCGACACACATATATATCCACATATACAGTAGTTCAATCAAGAACACTTTTTCACAAACATGCCACCTTCAACATAATTGGAAGCCTTCATTTCCGCCGTGCAACTTTCCTGTGATGTTTATCTTCCTCCTCCTCAAGCAATTCATGTTTGTGTTTATGTGGATGTTTCTTTTTATGTTTCGAGTCTGATTTGCGACCTTTTGCATCTTTATATGGCAACTTTTCTTTGTCAATTTTCAACTCTCTATTTAAATCACTTAAACGGTCATTGCTAGCATCATGTTTCCTTTTCTTCTTCTTTCCAGTTTTCTTTCTCTTTTTCTTTCTTTTTCTTCTGTCTTTCTCTGGTTCATCTTCACTAGATGATGACGTATCAAGTAATGACTGAAGTTCTTTCACCCTGACATTGAGAAAAACAAAGTGGACCTGTACGTATGAATACATGTATTCAAATCTGGCTAAACTGTTTATCCAAAGACAACATTTTACACTAGCCCATATTGAAAGCATACGGAGATAACAAAGTAAATGTAACTTAAAAATTCAAATTTGTTTTTGAAAAAGGAGACAATGCTGTTAACTCTCCTCGGGCATTTAAAAGTCTGGATTCTGTGGTACAGAGTTAACTGAGTTTTTGCTCTTTCAATTTCATGAGAGCTTCTACAAGTATCATGATTAGAAACAAAACTATCAGTTAATAAGAAGGAAAGACAATTTTGACTTGCTCTGTCGATCAATTTTTTTTGCTATTTCATACTAGGCTAAGTTGCACAAAAAATCTTCATAGGCCCCTACCACGATTTCAACCAAGTTTTTCTAGGACAATACAAATAGACTTTACTACACTGGATGTGCTGACAGTTGAAAAAATGATTCTGGCTCCAATTTCAAGCTGGTCAATACAGTGATGGAAAACATTCTAGGAAAAGGAGAAAATGCAGGTGAAACTTCATTTTCTCCTTTTCCTGCAATTTTTTCAACAAACTTTTTCCCCAGGTTTATAAAAACTTTGGACCTTGGTTTGTATCAGGTCAATTTTATACAGTGTCAATAGACATCTTTTATAGTCCAAACAATCTTATGATCAATTATTACGGTAAAAGCAAAACTTGATTAACTCTCCCAAATGACGAAGTTTTGTTCTAGTCCAATTTGAAAGCATTTGCAGAAGATAGAATGAATGTGAATCAAAAATCAAATTTCAATTTAGGAATGGTAGAAAACATTGTGGGAAAAGGAGAAAATGCTGGTTACCAGCATTTACTCCTTTCCCCACAATGTTTTCTAAAGGCTTCTTTCTCAGGGAGTTCAAAAGTAGGGATTGTGTGGTAATGGATTACTATACCAACTTACTGAATACATGTACATTAACTACAACATTAGCTTTGAATGGTTATAGATGGAAACAACATAATTCTAAGGCATCATATATTCAAATGGAAATTCTTCAGTCCTATATATATGTACATAGTATTTAGGAGTGTCATACAAGACATTGTAATCAATCGGTAGACTGGTTACCGCCCCTGATACACTACGTGTATAGGGACAGGTACAGGCTAATCGAAACGGGGCGAATTCTGCCCGTATTATGCGAGGTAACTGTGCAAGTAGTAACTTAGAGTAGCGTCTCTTGATTTTTGTGTGTATGTTTTTGGTGGGTGTAAAAAGCAATAGCTATGAAAATAATTTTCGATATTACTGTCTTTTAAAGTGATTGTTTTGTGATCATAATATAATTACTTATGCATGGTATCATTTCAACAAACGATAGGTGAATGTCTAAAATTTGATAGAAAAAAAATGTTAATGATTATAAGAGTAAATTATTTGATTATTATGTTTATAATAAAAGCTAAATTAATGAATACATGAAAAATTTTCAAGTGCTGACGTTGAACTTTTACTAAAAAAATTAACATCAAAATAACAAATATAATGCACAAGTTTGTACTTGATAAAGCAGAAAGGGTAATAAGATAATCAATTATCTTATAAATTGAATTGTAGGTTGCAATTCTCAAAGATTAAAGTCTGTTGTCCCTTTGAAGAAGCCTGCAGAGATAAGCCTAGGGGCAATAAAACACATGTGGTGTCTAATCATCTTTTAATTCTCCCTTAACATTTAATTTCTTTGTTTTGTAAGGAATAAAGAAGCATGTTTCAACATTTATTAACAAGTGTTTGGGGGGAAAAAATTAAAAGGGGGGAAAATTGTTTGCCGAATATTTATGTATTACTCAGTTGTTCAGATGTCTATTAGTCAAAAAATTAAATGAATAAAGACTTTAGAGAGGATTTGAAATAAAAGTATCTAATTAACCCATTACCAGACGACCAAATTTTAGACTATTCCAAATTGAAACAAATTGCAGACGACATTTTAAAGAGCATTTAAATTGAAAATAAGTACTATGTAGGGTAGAAAAATTTGTGAGAAAAGGAGAAATTGCTTGTTACAAGTAATTTCTCCTTTTCTCACAATGGAATGTTCAGATTTCCCTCTCTTTTTTATCTAAAAAAAAAAGATCATTCTAGATGGAAAAGGTCCTTTTATCTGAAAGTTATAAATTATGCTCTATGAATACCTGTATTCTACTATTTATTAATAACATAATAATCAAAATAAGAATGAAATAAAGTCAACTGAGCACATTGTCAGGTTACTCGATATATGTTTCGAGCCGTTTCATTGGCCGTATCAGTTATCCAATCACAGGGCACGGTACGATTAGCTTGTGCCTGTTGTAATACACGGTATACAACGGTGGCCAGTTCAATCAATCGGGTGTACCGTATCTTTCTTTTTTTGTTTGTTGTTTTATTACAACATCAATCCCATTCAGTTTACAGTTGTAATTGTACATTTCAAGTTTAGCCATACAGCTCTGTCAGTGAACATTGTAATGTACAAGGCCTATAATTTTCCTAGTGCTAGTTTAAATCCAACCAAAACTTCGAAGTGTATTGGTGGCATTCATTTACATCAGTACTTTTATGTCGGCTTAGCCAGCTGTTTGGAACTACTGTGGTACATAGTATTGGTAAAAGAAACTCGAGGAAGGTATGAATAGGTGTACTAGTGGATGTGATATGACAGAATAATATTGAACTCTTTGTCTACCAACAAACACATGATCATACATTCCAAAGAAAAGAAATAGCAACACAGAACAACACTACCTTTTCTCTTTGTATTTCTTTTCTTCTTCTTTCATGAAATCATGCATTGGGTCCTCATGACTCTGATCAAACCAACAAAAAAGATCAAAATTAATATGCACTTGCCCACAAAATACACATGGGCGGATCTGCGGGGGGGGGGATGTTTTCCAGAACCCCCCTGGAATTTTGGCAAAAATGTGGTTATCGGATTCGTGAAATGGTACTAGTTTGATAGTGCACAGCATTTATGTAAAATAGTGTTTTCCAGAACCCCCCTGGAATTTTGGCAAAAATGTGGTTATCGGATTCGTGAAATGGTACTAGTTTGATAGTGCACAGCATTTATGTAAAATAGTCATAAATTTAAAAAAAAAGTTCTCCTCATAGTTAGAACTGGAAACGTTGACTTTTCTTGTAAATGGCTTACATCCACTGAAATCCGGAAATCAAAGTATCATATAATAAGACGAGCGCGTTTTCGGTGGAACCCCCCTGAGAAAGATATCTGGATCCGCGTATGATACATATATCAATTTTTTAGCATTTATTTTAACAAAATTTACGACTCGTTCAATCTGAAAGCATTGAACTCTTTACCACACAATCCTCACTTTGAATGACCCCGATAGACAAACCTTTTGAAAATACTATGGGGAAAGGAGAAAATGCTGATAAACAGCAATTGCAAGTGGTATAATTTGGACAGGTTTAAAATTTTGTTGTTTGCTAGAGTTAAACATGACAGGACTGGTGCAATATGGCTAAAACTATGGGACCTGTCTATGACAGCGCAGAAAACAATGAGGGAAAAGGAGAAAATGCTGGCTACCAGCATTTTCTTCTTTTCCCTCTGTGTTTTGATAAGCCCTCTTATTGAAAGCCTTTTCAGGAACATAAAACTTGAGATTGTGAAGTAAAGCGTTAAAATAACTACCTTCTGCAGACTTTTGTCCATTACCAGCTGATCACATATCAGAAAACAAAAAGGCTACTGGAAAAGAAAGCTCATTATGAGCCATTATCTCCCGCTAGATGGCATTCTATAAATACTCATCTATCTAATTTGGGCATCCTGGGTACAGAGCCGAACCACTATCCTACGCGGCAACCGTTACTTTGAATTTCAAAGTAAAATAAACGTTTACTCTATAAAACGCTACCTCGTGCAATTCACCCAGCTATGATCAGCACTTTAGAGAAATATGGAGCTAAAGCAGGTCTCATTTCTCCTCAAAAGTATTTATAAAAGCTATTTTCTACATTGCTACTTTATATAGCGTAATATTACAGTCAGCCTGCTTTTGGGGTAAGTGATGCATCATATAAGACAGTCGAATCTTCGAAGAATATGACGTGCACAGACAACACATTATGAGCATTTTCTTCTGTTATCGTAATGTTTTCCAATGAATTAATTCTTGACAAACTGAAAATATTCTAAATTTGACCAAATAAAAAGTATTGCAGACCACAAACTAAATGAACTAAGTTCCTTTTAAAGCTACCTTACGCAGTGATTTTCTGTATGGTAGATAACATTGAAGGAAAAGAAGAAAATGCAGGCTACCAGCATTTCCGCTGTTCTCACAATCTTTTCAAAAGCCTTCTTCCTCGGGGTCACTAACCCTTGTGATTTTGTTCTTATGAATTAACCCTTAACCCCATAAGGCATTTCTGTGGCATCTCTAATTGATCCTAAATAACAGCAATGATGAAACCATTTCTCATGTCTAAATGACACCTTTTTATAGCATAGAAAACATTGTGACAAAAGGTGAAATTGCTCATCATGAGCAATTTCACCTTTTGCCACAATATTTTCCAAAGGTTCCTACAAGCAATGCGTAGAAATGAGTATCTATGGATTAAAGGGTAAAACCAATTTCTTCTGTTTCCATTTCAATGACAAGTAGATGACCAGAATCTTACTAACCCATCTCAGTCTTTCTCTTTTTACAGTTTCAGACAAAAACATAGGGCAGGCCCTGGAACCAGCTTTGTGACCATCTCCCTTACATATCCAGCCTGCAAATACATGTAACTGTAACTGAACCATGCTCTGTAAAAAGGGGACTTAACCCATTACCACACAATCCCTACTTTTGAGGACCCCGAGAAAGAAACCTTTAGAAAACATTGTGGGAAAAGAAGAAAATGCTGGTAACCAGCATTTTCTCCTTCTCCCACAATGTTTTCTACCCTTCACAAAACAAATTTCAAATTTTCAGTCACTTTGATTTTGTTGTCTGCAAATGCTTTCGATTTGGACAAACCTAAAATTTTGTCGTTTGGTAATGAGTTAATGTATGTGCACAAAGGATTGACCATTGTTGGCCTCCACAATCCATAGGCTCACTTAGGTCAATCCTTTTTACTATTTGTAGGTTTTCTACATGTTGAAGGATTATTCTACCACATGATTTGGTTGGTTGTTCAACAAAATGGAATTTATGGATCTAGATCTATATTTGAATAATGACTTTTTTGGTAATACATAAACCCTTTCCCAAACCACAAAATTTTGGGCTAATCCAAATTGAAAGCATTTGCAGACAACAACTCATATATAGTGTAAATGATGATTTTTGTCTATGAAAGAGTGGAAAACATTGTGGGAAAAGGAGAAAATGCTGTTACCAACATTACCTGTTATCAGCATTTTCTCCTTTTCCTACAGTGTTTTCAAAAGCCTTCTTTCCCAGCATCGTAAAAACCAGGGATTGTTTGGGAAAGGGTTAAAGCGATGCACCTGAATACCCTTTCCCCTGAGCACGTCTAAAATACTTCTTAAGTTAAAGACAAATATCCATCACGGCTCAACATTCTCCACTAGTCTCAATAATGAGACGCCCCGGTGATCTTTTTCATATTTGGACATTAACTGTATGTACCAGAGGCGACCTGTCGAAAAGTAACATCACCTTCGGGGACAGTTATCTGTACTACATTCTCCACTAGATCTACTGGAGAATGTTGAGCCTTGATGGACATTTGTCTTTAACCAACAACATTTTCAAATGGAAATTTTTTTTCTATTGGAAACAGGCTTTTCAACCTTTTACCCTTTACCAAAATTTTGGATTGACCAAATTTAAAAGCCTTTGCAGACAACAAAAAGAATAGGAGTCAACAGTCGAAGGTACCAAAATTTTCTCCTTTTCCCACAATAATTTCAAAAGCTTTCTAATTCTTACCCAGGCCCATTACCACACAATCCCTACTTTTAACACCCTTGAGAAAGAAGCCTTTTGAAAACACTGTAGGAAAACGATAAAATGCTGGTAACCAGCATTTTTTTCCTTTTCCCACGGTGTTTTCTACCCTTCCCAGATCAAATTTCAATTTTTCAGTCACCTTTAATTATCCTCGAGTGCCCAAACTGCGCCACTCTAAGATTTATCTTGGAACAAAAATATCAATAGAAAATATACGAAAAGAAAAATAAATGCACAAGTCAAATGTGTTCTTTTTCCATCAATCTCCACCAAAATTCATGTGTACAATAATTTTAAACTTACAAAACTTGATCAAACTTAACTACATGTCAAACAAACAACCGCCATTTTGTGTGTGCCTAACTCCGCCACCTGGCGTTACATGACAAATTCTCACAAGTCTCGGAAAAATTAGGCCAAATTATTAATATCATTATTTTTTTAACAAATGTAACTTCAACATTGAGTTGTTTCAAAATAAATAACTTCAGGGGTTTGTCATTGCTTTCATGTGTTCCACTAGTTCTAGTAGCGTCAATGAAGGTGATTTACCAGTGGTTATTGTTTGAGGATGCACTTTTCTTGGTAACCTGTACCCGAGAGTGGCGCGAGGTACATTAAATATGTAGTGGCCGTGTCAATTGTCATGTTCTTCTCTAAAATTTCTTGTTAAGCTTTCTTAGGTGCAACATGAGAATATTGTTTATTTGTTCATCTGATCGTTCATGAGTTGGGCTTTAATTAAAATGGAGGAAGCAAATATCAGTTAAGGACCGTGGAACCAAAACTTATCTATAAAGATTTGCTTGGCCTTAGCGAAATTTGTTTTGTCACATGATTTTCATTCATAAAATGTAAACATTTGCAGATGAAATGTCTCAGACGTGTTTACAGTTGCATTTCGTGACTATAGAGGTGATTTTTGACGAAAAAAAATTGCATTACGAAAATACATAGGAAAACAGTGAGAGGACATAAAAGTCAAAATAAATATCAGCTTACATCTCAATTTGGGGTGAAAACCATTGGAATGTATTTACTATGATGTAGTAAAAACTTTTCGCACTGTCAGTCTCGCGCACTCTGAAACATCGCGAGATTTTGATGAAAATAAGAAAGGTGGCGGAGTTAGGGCAGTGGCGCAGTTAGGGCACTCGACGATATTTTGTCGTCTGCAAATGCTTACAATTTGAACCAGTCTAAAATTTTGTTGTGTGGTAAACAGTTAAGGTTTAAAGCGCCTTTCACAACTACAATTACCTAGATGGCCAGTGTATATCAAGATCAGGCTGCACAAAACGTGTAGTCTGATCTTTATCGGCACTGTCTGGTTTGGTGAAACACTGCGGACGAAAGCAAGTTCCACGATACAACTACTATTTGCGTCGTACTTCTAAGAGGTGTCTATACTGAATTCTTAGGGTTAACACCGCATTATAGCCGAAGAAAATCTTACATGTGAAGGCTTCTTCTTCCTTTTCCATCTTTTATTCAACTGTCATGCAGACACTTGAAATTGAATCGATGTTTCAGAATCGAGCCGTTTTCGTCGACTGAAACTCCACGATAATCGCTTTTTCTGGCAAGTTTAATATTCAGCTCTGTTGGATTCTTCAACTTTAGTTTCAATCAATAAACTACAATAGAAATCTGAAATTTTATTCCACGGTTGTTGTAAAAAATAAAAACACCAGTTCTTCACTATGTGTTGATTCGTTCCCGACACCGAACGTAACTTTAAAAATTAAAGTACCACGAGTACCAAGGATTCATGAATGATGTGAAAATTAGAAATGATGTTACAAATAAAGGAAAATTAGTAGATAGTGAAATCGGAATGTTTCCCTTTAAACACAAGAGAAGTATTCAAACCACGTGTAGTATCACTTTCTTTTTCAATGAACAATTACACTGACAAGTCAGGCATGGTTTTCCTCAAAGCACTGACGGCACTGAATGTCGGTAAATGACAGAATCTCTATCGGACTGACGAGAAAAACTACTCAAGAAATTAACAAAATTCCAATCAGAATTACAAAAACAGCAGAAATGCATTTTCTAACGGGTAAAGTTGTTGAAAATAGGTTAGTATTTAACATATTCATTTGGTGGTTTAGTGTTTTTTCGATGAGCATGCAAAGTACAACTACCAGGGATCTGCAGTTTCCACTCCAATGGTAAGCCAGTTTAATCACACCTGAAACTCATCAATGAATATTTATGCTGTAATTAGTGGCGTCTGTTTCACTTAAGGAATGAAGAGGTTTTTTTATGGAGGTATGAAGAAAAAAAAAAAATCTCATCAGTTTCATACAAAAGTGTGATTAGGTTTTTTTTTCATACCTCCATAAAAAAAGAAAAAAGATTCTCTTCATTCCTTATAATTTAATATTACAGACATCATATACCCACGAAAATAATTCAAACTGGATTCATTTTCTTAAGTTTTAAATCTAATGTTGGAGTTTCTAAAGCCCCTTGCACTCATATTTGTATGGCACAAGAATACATTAGGGAAGCAGTTTTCAGATCCCCAATACTGAAAATTAACCAATAAAATCTTCAGTAAAAGTAGTTCCGGCACAAGGTGATTTTATTTCTTTCATGGAGCTATGACATTTTTTTTTCAGCCAATCAGAAATCACCAATGTTCATGAAAACAACTGATATTAAATTATAAGATAATATTCATGGTTTTCATTAGACAATGCTGATGCCTGTTTACTGGAATTTATCTTTAAATGAAACAAAGCATGAATGAATGTTGTTATTAAATGGTGCCTATACAGCTCTGATCAAAAACAACAATTACCTTATAGAGCAAAAAACCAATTGCTCCTATGGGCTTCTGTTCCAAGAAGTTTCTAACTGCAAATAAATTCTACCAAATACTTGGCAGTAACATGATAGCTCCTAGATATGAAAATTGAAGTATCAACATTTTCCTGCTGAATAGGGTAGATTCATTTAAAGACATTTAACCCTTTACTCCATAGATACTCATTTCTACGCATTGCTTGTAGGGGCCTTTGGAAAACATTGTGGCAAAAGGTGAAATTGCTCGTAACGAGCAATTTCACCTTTTTGTCACAATGTTTTCTATGCTATCAAAAGGTGTCATAAAGATATAAGAAATGTTTTCATCCTTGCTGTTATTTAGGGTCATTTAGAGATACCATAGAAATGCCTTATGGGGTAAAGGGTTAAAGTCTTTATGTTTGGTAAAACAATTTACCATTTTTGGCTGTGTAAAATCAAATGACCAATTACTTTATAAGATTCCCTGAATGCTTTTGCAATTGCCAGCATCTTCTCCTTTTCCAATATTGTTTTCAAAAGTCTTCTTCCTTATTAGGGTTGTTAAAACTTGAGATTGTCATTAAGAGTAAAATAGTATATTCCTAAGAAAAAAGATAGAGATCAGGTTACATGGATGTGTATTCTGATCTTGGACTATTCCCTTTGCAAAGAAAATTTTGGTAGATGTACATCAGGATGAAACAGCACAAGATGTGTATTCTGATCTTAACCCATAAAGTGCTGGAACCAAGTTAAGTTGTTTTTGCAGACAGTGCAGATCAAGATCAGACTGCACAGAATGTGCAGTCTGATCTTGATCTGCACTGTCTGCTACTTTCTGGCATATTCTGGCCATTACAATAATGAGAATTTGGTAGTTTGGATTCTTTCCATAATTAAAGCTGTCAATTATATTAATTCAGCACTGTAAGGGTTAAATCCACACTACGAGTATATTACTTACTTGAGCTCTTTACTTCATTCTTTACCAAATGACAAAATTTTAGACTTTTTCAAATTGAAAGCATTTGCAGACGACACAATAAATGTGACTCGAAGATTGAAACTTCAGCTGGGAAGGGTGGAAAACATTGTGGGAAAGGGTGAAAATGCTCCCCTTCCTACAATATTTTGAAAGCTTTCTCTCTCAGGATCATTGAAATAGGGTTAATGTTTAACTGTTTGTTAACCCTCTATCACACAATCCCGACTTTTGATGACCCTAAGAAAGAAGTCCTTTGAAAATTTTGTGGGAAAAAGAGAAAATGCTGGTGACCAGCATTTTCTCCTTTTCCTACAATGTTTTCTACCATATCAAAGCCAAGATCTATCATTTCAGCCCAATCTAAATTTACATCTGCAAATGCTTTGAATTTGGACAAGTCTAAAATTTTGATGTGTGGTAAAGAGTTAGGCTCCTGACAAAGTTATGTCATATATTTCTTTTGATATGAAAAAAAACCAATTACGAGTAATTGATTTCAGTAATTGAATTCATTGAGCCACAGCTCACATGTTCATTCCTGTCATGGGTTCCCACAGTATTAACTCATTATCAAACGACAGAATTTTAGACTTGTCCAAATTGAAAGTATTGACAGACGACAAAATCAAAATGACTGAAAATTTGGGACTTTCTAAGGGAAGGGTAGAAAACATTGTGGTAAAAAGAGAAAATGCTGGTTATCAGCATTTTCTCCTTTTCCCACAATGTTTTCAAAAGGCTTCTTTCTCACGTTTGTTAAAATTCTGGAATGTGTGGTAATGAAGTTTCTTTCTCAAGGAAACCCCCAGAAAAAACCTTGTCCTTCTAGTGAGGTTAGAAGCCAGGGCTTCACAGTTAATCCTTTCCCAGATAAGCCCTGATTTTTACGGCTCTGAGGTTGAAGGCATTTGAAAACACTGTGGAAAAAGGAGAAAATTTTTCTTCCCTTACAGATAAAAATACCACCTTTTTGGCCACTCTATATTTGTTGTCTGCAAATTCTTCCAGTTTCATCAGACCAAAATTGCCTCATTTGGTAAAGAGTTGAAAATCCTAGACTGAACCACTGAGCCACTCAGAACACATTGAACAAAAAACAAGAAGGCTAAATTTTAGATAAATTTTATTTCAGAGAGCATTGATTTAAAAGCACGATGAAATATAATATGCATTTATTAACTCTTTGCCACACGATCCCGACTTTTAATGATTCTGTAAAAGAAGCCTTTAGAAAACATGTTGAAAAAGGAGAAAATTCAGGTAACCAGCATTTTCACCTTTTTCCACAATGTTTTATACTCATCCAAAAAACAAATTTAATTTTTCAGTCACATTTATTTCTAAGTCTGCAAATGCTTTCAATTTGGATGAATGTAAAATTCTATTGTTTGGTAAAGAATTACAGTGCTTTATCTTCAACTGATTAGAAAAAATAAAAGTTTTTGATAACCTTATATTTTACACATAAATTTCTTTAAAAGTAGGTATTTAGATTTTTCACATCACACTAAATTAAAAAACATATGTATCACTGAAATTTATACAAATCATCAATAATTAAGAATTATAAAATTACAAAAATATTTTCAATGGCATTCCGATTAGACCCATAATGGAACTCAACTAAGATCTTATGGTCATATATATTTTGACCAAGTTTGGTGCTGATTGGTTGATATTTGAAGATGAAAGGGTGTAAAGAAAGGAACGTGAATGGACAGACGACGGATGGACAGACACCGACAGACTGTGAGAGATCACAATTGCTCAATCTGAGCAGTTCGTGCTCAAGTGAATTAAAAACACAGTGGGAAATTAAGAAAATGTATAAATTGATTTATTTCTCATTTTTCCCCCCGTTTTCTGATCCCACATGAAACCTACCTGCAATGGTTATGTTAACATGACCTCCTGATGATTTCACTTTGGACGATTAACCCATAACCACACAATCCCTACTTTTGACAACCCTGAGAAAGGAGGCTTTAGAAAACATTGTGGTAAAAGGAAAAATTCTGGTAACCAGCATTTTCTCCTTTCCCCCCCAATGTTTTTTTACCTTCACAAACTAAATTTCAGATTTTTAGTTACATTTATTTTTTCGTCTGCAAATGCTTTCAATTTGGATCAGTCCAAGAACTGCTCAGAGAACTTTCAGATCACTCTGCACAAGGACAGGAAGATAAAGGTCATAAAAATAACCTAGAGGTCCTTCAAGGAGAGATAAATCACCTCAGTCAGCCAAAGAAAGAATGGTGGCTTAGGAGGAAACATTGAGATTGAGGGGCTTAGGAAAGTGGCCAAAACTTCGAGGGAGCTAGGTCTCAAAAAGGAAGACCCAATGTATAGTAAAAGGATGCCCTACTTTTAGTTCAAAATTAAAATGGCACTCTTACTACAATAGTCTGTAAAAGAGATATCCTCAAAGAAATTGCCAAGAAAGAGGGCAAATTGCCTCAGGAGACAGTGCAAATCAGTGGAAGGGAAAGTGCATAATTTGAATGACTTTCTTGAACTTGAAAATAAAACTTGAAGAGGATCAGCATTCCTCACTGAGGATATCAAGGTGTCCATGGAAGAACTGGCGGATCTCTTAACCCATTACCACACAATCTCTACTTTTGACTCTCCTGAGAAAGAAGTCTTATGAAAAAACTGTAGGAAAAGGAGAAAATGCTGGTAACCACCATTTTCTCCTTTTCCCACAGTGTTTTCTACCCTTCCCAGAACAAATTTCAATTTTTCAGTCACCTTTATTTTGTCGTCTGCAAATGCTTTCAATTCAAACCAGTCTAAAATTTTGCCGTGTGGTAAAGAGTTAAAAGAGCAGCTCCCACAGAAGTTAGCCACCCTCTAACATCACTAGCAGCATTTCTCCACTGAAAGATAATGTGCCACTAGCTAAACTTTATGGACGGAAAAAATCAGCATGCTTTTGGATGTTACAATAGGATTAAACATTCTACGGGAGAAACTGTCACCATAGATATCCTAGATAGGTAGGTATCCTATCAGGTAGGCCTGAATGTCTGCCCAAAGGAAAGAAGGGAAATACAGATGCAATGGAAGTGACCTTATCCAATCTCAGCCTGGATGCCAGCCATAAGAAATGGATTCACCAGAAGAAGACAATTATTGGGATTGGATGAGCCAAAGCCTTTCTGACTGCTTAAAGAGAAGAAGAAAGAAGAGAGAGAAAAAAACAACTATCCAAAGAAGAAAAACAACCATCTAGCAAATCATATGCAGATGTTGTGCAGGAAACCAAAGAAACCTCTCCTAAACCACAACCATTCAGGAAAGAAACTTCTGCAACGGGTTGTCCAGAAAGCTGCACTAGGTAATTGGGACAGTCACCAAAGTTCAAGCCAGCACTGGGTACTACTGTAAGATGCAGTTTCTTAGATGGGTGGGAATTGGAGGCTTTTGACAGTCATTTCCATCAAGATAAACTGCATCTTCGCGAGCCAAGTTTACGATCACTTCATGGATCTTACCTTGGCCGATTGAGCCCGATTTCGAGATTCCTGCGATGAGCCCTCTATTGGATGCTGGTTATTACCCCCCTTTACATTATATTTCTAAAAGCAAATGAAATATCGTTTTATAAACCGCTTACGAAGACACATGAAGCGAAAAGCAGACATCCAAACATTGCTGCAGAAGATCAAAAAGGCTTGATTCTATTAAGACTATAATTATATTCTCTTTATGTATAAATAAGTTTCCCCCACATTAAAAATTCAGTCATACCGGTATGTGGGCTAAGGACAGACTCTAACAAAATCCAGTTGAAAAAGGAAGCATACAAAATTCAGTTTGAATTCAACTCTGACATTTTAGAAAGCCCTCTTGTTCTGAAACAGAAGCAGCTTGGATCTCCACTGGAAGCACTTGTTGATGAACTCATTAATAAAGTGAAGCACAGAAATTAGCTTATAAGACTAGTTGATAGTTCCACCGGGGGCTGGACGACTGTTCGTGAATATGAACAGGTTCGTCTCGGCAGCGACAGTCAGGATGAGAAAAAACTTCAAAAAGATTCAAGCAGCTTCCTCAACAAAGCCAAATTCTTTCTATCCTTATAATAAATCTTCTTATTTCACACTTCCTACTGGGTCTCATTCAAACAACTCTACTGGGGGAAATAGGTTTGGCAACGTATCAGGGAATCAAGCAAGAGCATGAAACAACGGGCTTCACACCAAACATATGTATGCTAGGTAGAGAAACAAGTTGTCCCCTGAACGTCATGTATGAAATGGCAAGAATCATTAAACAAATACCAGTCAACCAATTATTAGTCTGGAAACTGCAGGAAAAAGTACAGCTGTCACTGAATGTGACTTAATACCCCTGCCAGTGCTTTGACAGAAACAGGCAATTATTGGTAACAGACGGACACACAGAAGGACAAACTGAACTGACAGACAGAGAGACAGGCTGATTCCAGTATAGTATAACCCCCGAAAACATTTGTTTTGCGGGGGTATAATTAGAAAATGTATACTGAACTATGAGTTAAAAAGTTAGATTATGCTCACAAAACTGTGAGGCAGAATACAGGTGACATCTCTCTCATTTGAGACATTTGATTCCAGCGATAAGTATATGTATATTTTCCAATTAAAAAAGGATGGCTCTTCTTCGAAGCTGACATTACCGTATAACATTTTTTTTTTGTTTTTTTTACGTGCTGCCAATTTTTACTAATTTTCATGCATCAAAAAGATTCGTAAAAATTTGACGCTAAATAACTACAGCATAAAACCATAGTATTGTATCGATATGAAATAAAGGGTTATCAGTATGTAATACCTGTGCACTAAATACACGCAATATAAGAATTTTTTCATTTGTGTTCTGATTACATGTGACATGACTTCGATGAGCTAAAGGAGGGCTTTCTAAACAGAGTGAAAAAAGTTATGACAGATGACAAGGTGCCTCCACAGTTAGTACTCAATTATGACCATACAGGTAGCTGTTAAAACAGTTATTCGCACGTCAAAACAATTACCGTTATTCACACGCCAAACAAAGAGTGACACTTTTCTTTCAACCTGTATTTAAAACAAACAATACACTTATAATCTTAAATGAAAGAGTGGACAATGCACTGATAATTTAAATGCTGTAATTTTTTACGCATGTTTAGAATTAGTAAAAAATAAAATCGTAAAAATTTAAATCACATGTTTTTAGCTCAAATTCGTAAACTTTTACAGCAGTAAAAAAACCCGTTATACGGTATATTGGAAGGGACCATACGAAGTCACTGGAAAGAGCATTGATGTACTTTACAAAGTAAATTGTTGCCAGTCAAACAATACTCAGGTAATTCATTGCAATCACATGCGGAAGTGCAAGAAACAGGACTATCACAGCCAGTATATAGTAATTTGCATTTATTTCAGATAAGGATTATCTAATAGAGAAAGGTGCATATTTACAAGATTTCATCAATTTTGTCTTGATGGAGAATGAGTAAGAAGCATCTGAACTTGTTGACAGGATAAGACAGGAGTATAGTATGCATGAATCATCATTTATCAATCTTTGGTACATTTGATCAAACAGCCTACAGAGACATGAAAGCTCCTGAGTGCATAAAGGAGGTACTAGAACCTGAATGTGAGAAAAGCTTTCATAAATCTAAAGGTAAAAGGTCTAACATGGATGAGTGATTGTTTTCTTAAAGAAAACAATCACTCATCCATGTTAGACCTTTCTTTCTTTCCAGGAATTTGTTGATGCTTAACCCTTTACCAAAACATTCCCTGGTTTTTACAGCCCAGAGGGACAAACCTTCTGAAAACATTCTGGGAAAAGGAGAAAATGCTGGTTACCAGTACAATATGACTATGCTTACCAATTTAATTTTCTAGCGGAGGGGTGGGGGTAAGGAGGAAGAAGTCTGATCTTACGGATCCTAACTCTTAACCACACAATGACAGCTTTTAATGACACTGATGAAAAAGCCTTTTGAAAACATTGTGGGGAAAAGGAGAAAATGATGATAACCAGCATTTTCTCCTTTTCCCACTAAGTTTTTCTCCCTATCTAAGAAAAATTGCATCATTTGACCCACTATGAATTTGTCATCTGCTGATGCTTTCAATTTGGATGGGCCTAAAATCTTCCCACTTGGTAAAGGGTCAACACAGAAGAGATATTCATCATTTATCATACAGTGATTTTTATTATTATCTCAATATCTCCATTTGCTAAATGTAAGATCTGACATCTACATTTTTGTGAAAATAACTAGGGATGGCAACGGTTAACCGGTTAACCGATCGAATGACCGATTAACCGGTTAGGAAATTGGTAACCGGTTAACCAGAAACAAAAAAAAGGCCTTTATTATCAAAAGTTTACCAAAATAATCATTCTAATAAAAAAAAAATACAAAGTTAACTTTGCCGGTTCTGACAACCAAAACTGCGTCATACGCACATCCAATGTCGCCAAGACGCGGCGAAGGTGTGATATACAGTTTGACATGTCGGTGCAATATTCAACATTGTTAATTCGCTAATTAGTCCCCAGTCTCCGATAATAAACAGTCAAACACGTGTCCTCTTCGGATCAAAGGCACTGGTTTATCCTAATTGATTTGCTTGGATTATTTCATTAAGTACCCGCCCCTAATCAAATATATGCATGGATTGACCAGCGTAAGAGGGATTGAAATTTATAAAGTCAATCATTCTGTGTTCAAGCAGGCATAGCGGTTTCTCTTCGTTCGTTCATTATCACTTCGAAAAGTATCTTCGTAAATCATAGTATGGTGCAGAGGCTTTGAATTTGGGAGTGTCTAAAATTTAAATCTGTCGTTTGGGCGATGGCTAACACCCGATCACTAAGCAATAGCCCCTTCGTTTGACGATCAATAACCATACCATCATCTGTATGATTCTGTTGATTTTTTGGAGTTGTAAATAGCAGTGATCCCACTATTTTTTTTTCTTTCGATGCAGCACTAAAGTCTGTTGTTAATATATCTATGGAAATTTACTGCTTAAAATCATTAAAAAGCTAAAAAGACGATCTGAAGTGACTCTGATCGGACATTGTGGAAAGGAGCATTTTGTTCTGTCATGGGTTTCCGTGTTTCTTGCATCGAGCATTTTTTCATGTGTTTTAATTTATGGATAGGTATTTCCGCCTGATTTGACAATAATTTATCAAAATGGGTAGCAAGTAACTTCAAATCCTGGTATTTTACACAAGTTAAGCAGATAATGTTTTTTTTTTTTCCTTTCCAACGTGAGATCTCACGTGAAACCAAACTTTTTTTTTTACGTGAATTTCAGTTATATAAGTTGATTTACGCAATAATTTGCGTAGTCGAAACACTGAAATGGCCTAATAATTTCTAGTCCTCTATAGAAAACATTGTGGTAAAATGATTTAACTGCCCAGAGGGTGAGAGATCGTCGATAGATTGGCAGTCTTTTGCGCTTAAGTACAAAAATAGTAAACATCACGGGAATGCATTACTCACGCACCGGTTGTCAATGTTGACATATCGAGCAGGTACCTTCATCTTAAATGTTTTTACACGGTCGTTCGGTTAACCGGTTAACCGATCGAAAGATTGAACGGTTAACCGGTTAGCAAATTTACTAACCGTTGCCATCCCTAAAAATAACAAATGGTTTATCTCCCACTTCCTGAACTATGGGTCCTCGTACAACAAGAATGTAACCATAGAACTGATAAAACACTTCATTTGTCAAGCACAGCTAAACCCGATTCCTGCACAATCAAACTTGATTTGGCCCATTCTATATACATCAGGTTGTAGAAAACAGATACAAAAGTCCTTTCAAAAACTGCCAGATTTCATTTCCACCAAGTTTTGATTCTCCGTACACTCTATCCACAAACGATATTGGCACCTGGATTGATAAAACAAAATGATATTATTAATGGTGTTACCACTTCTTTATGCATGGCTTCCTCCCAATTTCAATGCAATACTTTACAACTGCATAACGGTTATGGTATTAGTTCAGTGGTTATGGTATTGGTCTTTTAAACCTTGAAAAACGAGGATATTTCTCTGCATGGGTTCGAATCTCACTAGATACAGTTTGTATTTCAGGAATGCAATTGTTGCAAATTTTCATGTTCTTAAGATGGGGGCTCTTCAAGAATTGGCCATTGAGCCAGTAATCCCATTTGCTGTCAAAAAACAGACTTTCTGCCTAACAAATGATGACTTTAACACTTTCCCAAACAGCAAATTTTGGACCAGACCAAATTGAAAGCATTTTGCGAATGACAAATTAACTGTTGCTAAAAAGATGATTTTTCTATAATATGGTAGGGTAGAAAACATTGTGGGAAAAGGAGAAAATGCTGGTTACCAGCATTTTCTCCTTTTCCCACAATGTTTTCAAAAGGCTTCTATTCCTGACCCATAAAAACCAGGGATTGTTTGGGAAAGCATTAAGAGGGGGTGTATTTAGGGTGACCACTCCTTCATGAATGGCTTCGTTCCGATTTAAATATATTGCGTAACAACTGTGTTAGGGAGATATTGCTTTAGCTCAGTGTTTACAGTATTGGTTTTTTAAACATAAAAAAACAAGGATATTTCTTTGCATGGGTTTCAATCTCCGCAGATGCAGTTTGTAATTCAGTGAAGCATTTGTTGCAAATTTTCATGTTCGTAAGATAGGGGCTCTTCCAGGATTGGCCACTGAGCCATTAACTCCTTACCTAATGACAAAATTTTAAGCTTGTCCAAATCAAAAGCATTTGCAGACGACAAAATATAAGTGACTGAAAATTTGAAATTTGTGTTGGGAAGGTTAGAAAACTTTGTGGGAAAAGGAGAAAATGCTGGTTACCAGCATTTTCTCCTTTTCCCACAATGTTTTCTAAAGGCTTCTTTTTCAGGGGCTTCAAAAGTAAGGATTGTGTGGTAATGGGTTAATCCTATTTGTTGTCCAAAAGACAGACTCTCTGTCTGAAAAGGCTTTGAGTGATCAATAAATGATGACTTTAACCCTTTCCCAAACAATAAATTTTGGACCCTTCTAAACCGAAAGAGTTTGCAGACGATAATTTTAGATTTGGAGAAAATGGCAGAAAGTTCTCAAAAAGGGTAGAAAAAACTGTGGGAAAAGGAGAAATTGCTCGTTACGAGCAATTTCTCCTTTTCCCACAGTGTTTTCAAAAGACTTTTACTGCAGACACATAAAAACCAGGGCTTGTTTGGGAAAGGGTTAAGAGGGGGCATATTAAGGGAAACCACTCCTTCATGAATGGCTTTGTCCCGATTTAAATACAATACCTAACAACTGTGTTAAGGAGATATCTCTTTAGCTCAGTGGTTATGGTATTGGTCTTTTAAACCTAAATGTCTTTTAAAGCTCGAAAAACAAGGATATTTTCCACCCATTCTAACACAATTTTTTTCAGTTTGAGTCACAGTTATTTTGCAATCTGCAAATGCAATCGATTTGGGCAAGTCTAAATTTCGGTCATTTGGTAAAGGGTTAAAGTTTTATTGAGTGTATTTGGCTCATCCAAAATCCTCCAACAACATTCAGCAGAGAGAAAGGAGCATCTCTTGTTGCAATGACCTTGTAAGTTCAACTCACAAGCCCAAGAATATATTTCTTTGCAATATCACTGCTCAACAAGGGCCAAGTCATACATAACTGGAAAGATCTTTCAAATCTTCTTACCTCTCCGATTGAGAATCCAAACTGTCTTGCTCGTATGATCATTTCCATTTGGAACACATAGCCTTTAGACACACAGGAATTCACAAGTTTCTGTAACACTTCTTTTCTATATAACCTAAAAGTAACACATACGTGTCTTGAACATCTAGTCTAGTAAACAGTTGAATTAGGTTTCAAACAGTATCAAGAGGGCTTTGTGATAAACTGCCAACATTATGTGCAATATAGAAAGACGTGAGGCCTTCTCTGGTAAAAGGGGGCTTAACCCATTACCACATAATCCCTACTTTTGACGCCCCTGAGAAAGAAGCCTTTAGAAAACATTGTGGGAAAAGGAGAAAATACTGGCAACCAGCATTTTCTCCTTTTCCCACATTGTTTTCCACCCTTCCCAGGACAAATTTCAAATTTTCAGTCACTTTTATTTTGTTGTCTGCAAATGCTTTCAATTTGGACCTGTCTAAAATTTGTCGTTTGGTAAAGGGTTAACTCTTTACCAAACAACAAAATTTAGACTGGTCCAAATTGAAAGCAGTTGCAGAGTTCAAACTAGAACTGACTGAAAGCCTGAAATTTGTATTGGGGAGGGTAGAAAACATTGTGGGAAAAGGAGAAAATGCTGGTTACCTTATACATGTTTGATATCACATTTTTGTGACGTCATTTTTGATGCATTTTGTACACGTTTTATACAAGTGACCTGGTCCCATGCAAAATACCGCAGGAGCATTTATGACTGTTTTTGCATCATCTGATCTATATTTTGTGAAATATCATTATGAGATAAGAGTCTGACATTTGTGGGCGTTTGAGGTAAGATTTTGTTAAACTTGTCCAAAAGCTCACTTAACATTTCCCTAGACTTTTTTATTAAAGATGACTGTCTACAGCCGGTGAGCAGAAACGCTGTTAAATTTAAAAAAGAAAAATAGAAAGGTACAGAAATCTGTCCTTTGTGTACACAAGAATAAATTACTGACATATATTGTGTAAATGAAAAAAGAAACACGGGGGTTTGTGTGAAAAAACGAAAATTAGCCAGAAGAAAACTGGCTGACGATCGAAGCTGTAAACAATGGCGGTGACTCACGGAAGTTTATCGTTGGTTTCCGCTTAGAGTCGGATACGGTGTAACTTACATATAGGCCTCGATCTCTGTCTAAAAATAGAGGCTGCAACAGAGAAGCATCCATTTTCCTTTATTAACCGCATCAAGGCCAAGGTCAAATATTGTCACGTAACAGAATGCATGATCATCATACGAATCTACCAGAGTGTATAACGGATATCGAAAATCTTCGATTCAAAATCCGGCAACGAACAGTCTGTTTACATTGAAGGCCGCAAGTCGGCAAAATGCATTTTCTATCAGGCATAATCTAAGCAACCATGCAACCGTCAGGCGCAATATTTGGCATAGATATACATGTATAAGAATGATTATATTTTGATAAACAAAATGATTTAAAACTCGCTTAAAATGAGTATAATGGCCTCTTTAAAATCTTATCTCAAAAGCCCACTCATGTCAGATCCTATATATCTGTAAGGGATTTCAAATAAATAGAAAACAAAATTATTTTTACGACAGAAACTCCCTGTTTAACTCATACCACACAATCCCGACTTTTAACGACCCCTAAAGAAGCCTATGGAAAACAATGTGGGAAAACTCCTTTTCCCACAATGTTTTCTATTCTTTCAAAGACATATTCCATCATTTCAGCTATGTTTTAAATTGTCGTCTGCAAATGCTTTCAATTTGGACAAGTCTATTATTTGCTTATGTGGTAAAGGGTTAATAGTTTGGATTGAAGGCTTTTTTGGTTAAAATAGGGCCAAATGGAGGTTAGTGTACAATAGATGCATTTCAAACCAAACTACAACCGCAAATATTGACCAACAAAGCGTATATAGGTTAAAGATGATAATGCAAGATACCTTTTGTATGTCATATGTTTTATGTGATAAATAAAATCTCACATTCAGTTTTAACCCATTACCACACAATCCCTACTTTTGACGCCCCCGAGAAAGAAGCCTTTTGAAAACACTGTGGGAAAAGGATTTTGCTGGTAACCAGCATTTTCTCCTTTTCCCACAGTGTTTTCTACCCTTCCCAGAACAAATTTCAATTTTTCAGTCACCTTTAATTTGTAGTCTGCAAATGCTTTCAATTTGGACCAGTCTAAATTTTTCTTGTGTGGTAAAGAGTTAAGTATTATCATATGTATCAAACATCTTGACTAAAATGTATTTGACGCTTGCCAAGGCTCACTTCATAGAATTCTAGTTGACTTGTTTGATAAAAATGAAATTACATATATGCCCATATAAGATCCTCTATTTATCTATCATTGGAGCCACAATTTAGTTGTCCATTACAATTCCTCTAAATTTGGACAAATCTAAAAACTGTTATTAAACGTAAAAAGATCGAATAACAATTCAACTAAGCACATACCTAAAACTGCCAGTCAGATCTGAGGCTCCAGGTCTTAATAACACTTGAGTAATATAGTTTGCACCACGACTGAAAATGTAAGAATAAAATACATGTATATGTGAACCTGTCACGTTAAAAGCAACCATTTAGGAACCGCGAAAACTGTCAACTGTGGTCAGACTGTGCAGATTCACCAGGGTCAACACCTTTCGCTTTTATGCCATTATGGGAAGTTGTCATTCTACCTTGTTATACAATAATTTTTGAACTATCAATTGACCTGCACTATCTTTGATCAGTTTTCATCAAATTGATGAAGAGTTCCCAGATTGTCCCCTTTTGCCAGATGGGTCACATTTGTGAAAGTTCCTTATAGCAAAACATCCAATTTTTCATCCGACCCATTCCAAATAGTTCCGCATTTTATCAACCTAAAGGAAGAATGTCATTGAAAACATTCTGGGAAAAGGAGAAAATGCAGGTAGCCAGCATAATCTCCCTTTCCTGCAATGCTTTTATCCATTTGCAGATAATTTCATACATTATAAATACATTTACCTAAATTGCCTTTTATAGAGCCTTTCATTATGGAATGATTTAAAATAGCATTTGAAAACCTTGCGGAAAAAGAAGAAAATGCTGGTAACCAGCGTTTTCTTCTTTTCCAACAACTGTTTTCAACTCTTCCTGAGACAAAATCCATTATTTAAGTCAGATCTTCTGTATCATCTGCAAATGGTTTTAATTTGAACACATCTAAAATATTGCCCTTTGGTATAGAGTTGATTTAAATATCTACACTCAAAACTTAAAATAAAAAAATGCCAAAGTTCAAAGTTTTCAAAGTTTTCCAACCAGACACAGTTTATGGACAGAGCTATGAGAATAACTGATATTTTATTCAGGAACAGCCAAGGTAAAAGGTCTTCTGAAGGGTATAAACAAGAGCTTTGTAATGCTGCGCATATACGCCCAAAGGGGCTTGTCAGTAAAATTGGTTAAAATCCAGAATGCCTGCAGATATCCAAATTATAAAAGTCACATGCACAACTACATATCGTAGAGATTCATTGTGCTTAGTTTGAATTTATTCCGATGAAAACTGTAGGAGTTGTGTGCACAAGAAACTGCTAACAGAGGGACAACCCTGATTTACCTGATAATCTTCCTTTTTAGATCCCAACCATATACACCTCCATCTCCCATATATCTGGTACCAGAGACTACATCAAAGTTGCCTTCTTGCTGTTTCCTGACATAAAATAATAAAATAGGTGAACACATGTGGTTGTCAATGATTACAACACAATGTTTTTTTTTAAAACAGCCAAGGTAATAATAATGGTGTATCTGTCGAATTAGACATCGTGTGGTGTTCATGGTTGTAAGGTAGAGTGTTGGCTGTTTAACCATGAGGTCTCGAATTCCATACCCAGGAGTGGGTGTCAACTTTGGCATCCTTCACTGGCTCAAACATTTGGCTTGAGTAATGTGTAGTTACCAGGAAGCAGAATCGAGAAAAATTAGTATAAAATGTAAAAACTTGTTTCTCATTCTATGTAAAATAAATGCTTTTAACCCATTGTCACACAATCCCTACTTTTGAAGACCCTGTGAAAGAAGCCTTAGAAAACATTGTGAGAAAAGGAGAAAATGCTGGTAACCAGTATTTTCTCCTTTCCCCACAATGTTTTCTACTCTTGACAAAACAAATTTGAAATTTTCAGTCACTTCTATTTTGTCCCCTGCAAATGCTTCAATTTGAACAAGCCTAAAATATTGTTGTTTGGATATGAATTAAACTAAAATAGATTCTCTGTGAGGTTAACCCATTACCACACAATCCCTACTTTTGACGCCCCAGAGAAAAAAAGCCGTTTTGAAAACAATGTAGGAAAAGGAGAAAATGCTGGTAACCTTTTCCCACAGTGTTTTCTACCCTTACCAGAAAAATTTTAATTTTTCAGTCACCTTTATTTTGTCCTCTGCAAATGCTTTCAATGTGAACCAGTCTAAAATTTTGTCGTGTGGTAAAGAGTTAAATCAGCCCAATTTTGATGCTAATGTCTTGAAAAAACTTTCATTACACCACCAAATGGGTAAAATAGAGATTTCAAGGACTTATAACCCAGTTCTTCTGTAGCATGAACAGACAGTGCTGGTGTACTCTGGAATAAAGGAGGGGACAGTATAGATCATAGATCAGAATACAGGTTCTCTACAGTATGATCTTAATCTTCACGCCCTGTAATGCTTCTTGTGTTCTTTATAGTATGGAGACAGTACTTATCAGAGATGTAACAAAGTACTTACTTTATAAACTGTGGTATAAACTTTGGCTGAAAGTACAAAAATCATAATAAGCTATCACCTCAATTCAAAAGTGAAGAAGTACATAATCATAACATACAAAAAATCATAACATGCAAAAAATCATAACATACAAAAAAAATTTTTTTGGCTTGTCCAAACCTGACAATGTAGGTAAAAGATTTATACATACGCTGCAAAAACAACAATTTTTGTGAATGGCAGTTTTTACTTTTAACCAAACCTACAAAACTTTAGACTTTTCCAAACTGAAAAACTTTGAAGAAGTTAAATTAGGTGTTGATAGAATTACAAACATTATTTTTGAAAGGGTAGGAAACACTATGGGAAAAGAGAATGATGATGGTTTCTTTCCCAAAATGTTTTCAAAAACTTTCTTATTCCTCCCACAATGTTTATAACTAACCTTTCAAAGACCTAATCATTTGAGCAGTATTTAATTTCATATGTACCAATGCTTTGAGTTTGGATCAGTGTATTTTGTTTTACATTTGGACCATTCTAAATTTGTGGAAAAGGGGATAATGTTGGTAACCAGCATTTTCTCAATTTCTCACAATGTTTTCAAAAGTCCTGTTGCTCAGGTTGTTTAAAGATAGGATACCGTCTTGGTGGGCTTCATACTTTATCAACCATTTAACCCATTACCACACAATCCGTACTTTTGAGGCCCCTGAGAGAGAAGCCTTTAGAAAACATTGTGGGAAAAGTAGAAAATGCTGGTAACCAGCATTTTCTCCTTTTCCCACAATGTTTTCTACCCTTCACAAAACAAATTTCAAATTTTCAGTCATTTTTATTTTGTCGTCTGCAAATGCTTTCAATTTGGACAGGTCTAAAATATTGTCGTTTGATAATGGGTTAACTCTTTACCAAATGACAAAATGTAAGACTGGTCCAAATCGAAAGCATTTGCAGAAGACAAAATGTAAATTGGAAATTTGTTTTGTGAAGGGTAGAAAACAATGTGGGAAAAGGAGAAAGTGCAGGTTACCAGCATTTTCTCCTTTTCCCACAATGTTTTCTAAAGGTTTCTTTCTCAGGGTCATTAGAAGTCGGGATTGTGTGGTAAAGACTTAAGGCTTTACCACACAATCCCTGGTTTTAGCAACTTTAGATTGGAGGCTTATGGAAACATTATAGGAATAGGAGAAAATGCTGGTTACCAGCGAGTGCCTTAACCCTTTCGCAAACAGCAAATTTTGGACCAGACCAAACTGAAAGCATTTTGCAGATGACAAATTAACAGTTGCTAAAAAGATGATTTTTCAATATGATAGGATAGAACACATTGTGGGAGAGGGAGAAAATGTTGATTACCAGCATTTTCTCCTTTTCCCACAATGTTTTCAAAAGGCTTCTATTCCTGACCCATAAAAACCAGGGATTGTTTGGGAAAGTGTTAAGGCACAAATTATTTTCGCGGACCTTTCCCTTGTGAGGCAAACATTTTCCCATATTAACGACAAGCTGATGAAATAAATTATATATCATATTTCCTCTGATTATTTTGTGGACGAATGCCACTTTTAAACCTAGTGATCTCAAGCAGAACAAAAAAAGTAGTTCCAGATTTTTGGCGGGAGGAAAATATTCACTGTGACGGGGAAATAATTCCAACCAGCTTAAATTACAACACTTCTTTACCCATAACATTTCTAAAAATAGACACATGAAATATAAGATATGGAATTTCTTTTTTTTTTTCGGTGAAAGATCAGTATTTATTGCACCTCATGAATATCACGGCTGGGTCACTCTTGATAAAAAAAAAAAACTATGATTTTCACTTAACTCTTTACCAAACAACAATATTTTAGACTGGTCCAAATTGAAAGCACTTGCAGACGACAAAATAAATGTAACTCAAACATTGAAATTTGTTTCTAGCAAGGTAGAAAACATTTTGGGAAAAGGAGAAAATGCTGCTTACCAGCATTTTCTCCTTTTCCCACAATGTTTTCAGAGGGCTTCCCTCTAAGGGTCGTTAAAAGTCGGGATTATGTGGTAAAGAGTTAATGAAATTATTTTCGATCTTTCACCAAAATAAATAAATACCCTCTATTTACTTCTGAGTCAGGAAAAGATGGCCTTCTATTTAACTCATTACCAAACGACAAAATTTTAGGTTTGTCCAAATCGAAAGCATTTGCAGACGACAAAATAAAAGTGACTGAAAATTTGAAATTTGTTTTGTAATGGGTAGAAAACATTGTGGGAAAAGGACAAAATGCTGGATACCAGCATTTTCTCCTTTTCCCACAATGTTTTCTAAAGCCTTCTTCCTCAGGGGCGTCAAAAATAGGAATTGTGTGGTAATGGGTTAAAACAGATACTCACATGGTGTGACAAATCTGCATCCATAATGATAATAAAGTTGCCTGTTGCATGTTTTATTCCATGGATATATGCTGTACCTAGTGAAAAAAAATAGAAATACAAATACAGTATTATGAATACAGAAAAATAGACAAGAATCTTGAGCATATTGATCCACATTACTCTTACCCCTGGCAAACAGCATTTAACTCTGTATCAAATAACAAATTTTTGGATTGGACCAAATTCAAAGTACATGTACATGTATCTGCAGACGACAAATTAAATCTTGTCCATATGATGATTTCTCACTTTGATAGGGTAAGAAATACTGTGGGAAAAGGAGAAAATGCTGGTTACCAACATTTTCTCCTTTTCCCATAATGTTTTCTATAGGCTTTTCTCTCAGGGTCGTTAAAAGTCTGGACTGTGTGGTAAAGAGTTAAGGCCCCATAGAGGCTAAAAGTACACAATGCGACTCTTACAATACATTAATATTTAACCCATTACCACACAATCCCTACCTTTGACGCCCCTGAGAAAGAAGCCTTTAGAAAACATTGTGGGAAAAGGAGAAAATGCTGGTAACCAGCATTTTCTCCTTTTCCCACAATGTTTTCTACCCTTCACGAAACAAATTTCAAATTTTCAATCACTTTTATTTTGTCGTCTGCAAATGTTTTCAATTTGAACCAGTCTAAAGTATTGTCGCTTGGTAATGGGTTAATGATACCATAAATTTTCTCCTTTTTCTAACAATGTGTACCACCTATATAAAGAAAAACTAACTGCTTGAGTACCATTCAATTTGTCATCTGCAAATGCTTTGGAATTGGACGAGAACAAAATTTTGATTTTTGGTAAAGAGTGAAATGGCTTGCAACACGTGAAAAGGAGAATTCGGACATTTGAAATGTCCGAATGCCCCTTTTCACGTCTTGCGATGATGATGATCTGCGTAAATTGTTGTCTCGGATCAGCCTGCACAGTCCATGCAGACTAATCCAAGACTGCACTTTACGACTTCATTACATTTTGTCCTACAGTAGAAATGTGCGAAACAGAAAATTAGAAAAAAAAAAAAACGGAAAGTGTTGTCTCAGTTTAGCTGGCCACCAACTATTACATACTGAAGAGCTGAGAAAGGAATTCAAGTTTGATTCTATTACTGTAGAAATACATGTGTAAAGTTTTACATCTTGCACTTAAAAGTTTTTAAGAAATTATTATAGCAAAAGGAGAAATAGCTAATAAACAAAATTCCTTTTCCAGTAGCATTTTTATACAGAAAATTTCATGTTGTTTAACCCTTTCCCAAACAATCCCTGTTTTTTAAGGGTCTGGAATAGTAGCCTTTTGAAAACATTGTGGGAAATGGAGAAAATGCTGGTAACCAGCATTTTCTCCTTTTCCCACAATGTTTTCTACCCTATCATAGACAGAAATCATCTTTTCAGCAAGAGTTGAATTGTCATCTGCAAATGCTTTCAATTTGGTCTAGTCCAAAAGTTTGTCATTTGGGAAAGGGTAAATAACCCATTACCAAACAATCCCTGGTTTTAATGACCATAACGAAGCCTTCTGAAAACATTGTGGGAAAAAGAGAAAATGCTGGTAACTAGCATTTTCTCCTTTACCACAATGTTTTCTACCTTTCTAAAATTAAGTTTCAATTTTTGAGTCACTTTTTTTTTTGTCATCTGCAAATGCTTTAAATTTGGACAAGTCTAAAATTTTTACATTTAGTTAAGGGTTAACCCATTACCACACAATCCCTACTTTTGACGCCCCTGAGAAAGAAGCCTTTTGAAAACACTATGGGAAAAGGAGAAAATGCTGGTAACCAGCACTTTCTCCTTTTCCCACAGTGTTTTCTACCCTTCCCAGAACCAATTTCTAATTTTCAGTCACCTTTATTTTGTCGTCTAAAAATGCTTTCAATTTGGACCAGTCTAAAATTTTCCTGTGTGGTAAACAGTTAAACATCACATTTTCCTTCCTTTGATTTTTCTCCTTTAATCTGCAACAGCTTTTGGTATATCTTTCAGTTTCATACTACATGTAATACATTTTGCTCCACAAGTTTTTCAGAAAACCTTTACTTTTTACCATATTCTAGGCTGAACCAAATTTAAAGCATTTGTATATGGTAGTCAAATGTGGCAAAAAAAATAAAATTCATTGTCTCCTCTTCCCATAATGTCTTCTATTCTTTAACTCTATACTACACAATCCTTACTTTTAGCAACCCTGAGAAAGAAGCGTATAATAAACATCATGGGAATAGCAGAAAATGCTAGTAACTATTTTTTCCTTTTCCTACAATATTTTGTACCCTATCAAAGTCATAAATCATCATAATACCAAGATTTAATATGTCGTCTGCAGATGCTTTGAATTTGGTCCAGTCCAAAAATTTATGGTTTGGCTAAGAGTTAACTTGTTAAAAGCAAAACTTACCATTGCAGCCACATTCAATTCATTGTCTGCAATTGCTTTAAATTTGGAAAAGCCTATGCTTTCAATGTTTTGCATAGAGTAAATGAAGCTATGCAAGTAAATTTACTTGAGAAACGAGAAAAAAATTGGACTTGTCCAAACTGAAAGGATTTGCATACAACAAAATAAACAAGAGCGGCAAACTGTCGCAAGATACGCCCGTCTTACCCCAAGTTGTAAAGCTGGGGCATGCACCGGACAAAATTCAGGTATGAAAAACAACAAAGGGCACTAACTCAAAAAATTAAGCGAGCAAGAGTTATGATTCCTATGCACTGCACTCCCCCTTGATGAGATCTATCCACCCATGAAATTTCATAACCCTAGCTAGTATAATTTTGGAGATATGCTCCGGACAAAATTCAAGTATGAAAAACAACAAAGAGCAATAACTCAAAAATTAAGCCAGCAAGAGTTATGATACCTGAGCACTGCACTCCCCCTTGATGAGATCTATCCACCCATGAAATTTCATAACCCTAGCTGGTATAGTTTTGGAGATATTCACCGGACAAAATTCAAGTATGAAAAATGACAAAGGGCAATAACTCAAAAATTAAGCAAGCAAGAGTTATGATTCCTGTGCTGTGCACTCCCCCTCGGTGAGATCTATCCACCCATGAAATTTCATAACCCTAGCTAGTAAAGTTTGGAGATATGCTCCGGACAAAATTCAAGTATGAAAAACCACAAAGGGCACTAACTCAAAAAATTAAGCGAGCAAGAGTTATGGTTCCTAAGCACTGCAATCCCCCTCGATGACATCTATCCACCCATGAAATTTCATAACCTTAGCTAGTATAATTTTGGAGACATGCTCCGGACAAAATTCAAGTATGAAAAACAACAAAGGGCACTAACTCAAAAATTAAGTGAGCAAGAGTTATGATTCCTGCGCACTGCACTCCCACTCGATAAGATCTATCCACCCATGAAATTTCATAACCCTAGCTAGTATAATTTTGGAGATATGCTCCGGACAAAATTCAAGTATGAAAAACAACAAAGGGCAATAACTCAAACATTAAGCAAGCAAGAGTTATGATTCCTGTGCACTGCACTTTCCCTTGATGACATCTATCCACCAATGAAATTTCATAACCCTAGCTATAATAGTTTTGGAGATATGCTCCGGACAAAGAACTGGATGCTGCCCGCCCACCCGGACGCCACGGGTGATCCCATAATACGTCCCGTCTTCGACGTGCGTATAAAAATGTGACTCAAAAATTGAAACTTGACTTTAGAAGAGTAGAAAGCTTTGTGGAAAGAGGAGAAAATGATGGTTACCACCATTTTCCCCTTTCAATAATGTGTTACGGGAGACCACTCCTTCGTGCATAGCTTCGTCACAGTTCAAATACAATACCTGACAACAGCGTCAGAGAGATATCTCTTTGGTTCAGTGGTTATGGGATTGGTCTTTTAATCCTAGAACAAGAGGGCCATGATGGCCCTGTATCGCTCCACTGGCTTTTTAACCCTTTACCACACAAATTGAAGTGTTCATGACCATGAAAAAGAGGGACTTCAAAAACAATGAAAGCTGTCAGGCAGTACAAGCAGGTTAATTCATTAGCATGAAAGGTAAAATCCTTGGGAAAAAAAGCTGAATGATAGAAACCTTACTCTGAATTTATTATTCACCTCACGTGAGCATAACTATTAGCATCAAAAAATTGAATAACACTTGAAAACAGAATATTTTTTATAAAAAAACTTAATGTCTAGCACCAATCATGTATCAATGCAGTTTGATAATCAAGGGAGGTAAATAGTACCAAACTTTATCTTTCATAAAAAGAGTTATTTCCCTTGATTAATGTATAAATTAAAGTGACTATATCTTGAGGCCCATGTTAAACTTGTGATCCCTGGATGGAGCCAATTTTGACCCCAGACCTACAATATGAAACTAGAATGTGTGGTTATAAACACGAAGATTTTTAATCTTGCCCAATAAAAAGCCCTGTACAACAAGTTTGCTCATTAAAAGGTCCTGTAAAATATGTGACCCATGAGACAGGTTTATAAAGCCAATGTAAAACTTGTGACCCCTGGGATGGGGTCAAACTTGACCCCCAAAGTTAAAATTTTGGCCCTCTTGGTAGAAGCCCATTAGATAAAGCTACATGCAAAATTTGGTAGCCCTAGGCCTTATGGCTATGTACAAGTAGATTATTTAAGTTTCTTTATATAAGCCAATGCAAAACTTGTGATTCCCTGTGACGGGGCTAAATTTGACCCCAGGGCTATACTTTTGGGCACCCTTGGTAGAGAACCCCTAGATAAAGCTACATGCAAAATTTGATAGCCCTAGTCCTTATAGCTAGGTGCGACAAGATTTTTGAAAGTTTTCCCTATATAAGCCCATGTAAAATTTGTTACCCCCTGGGGCGGGGCCAAATTTGACCCCTGGGCTATAAGTTGGAAACCCTTGGTAGAGGTCTACTAGATAAAGCTACATGCCAAATTTGGTAGCCCTAGGCCCTATGGCTAGGTGGAAGAAGAATTTTGAAGTTCTCCCTATATAAGCCCATGTAAAACTTGTTAACCCCGGGGCGGGGCCAATTTTGACCCCAGGGCTATAATTTAGACACTCTTGGTAGAGGTTCACTAAATAAAACAACATCCCAAATTTGGTAGCCCTAGGTCCTATGCCTACGTAGAAGAAGAGTTTTAAAGTTCTCCCTAAATAAGCCCATGTAAAACTTGTGACCCCCGGGGCGTGGCCAATTTTGACCCCAGGGCTATAATTTGAAGAAACTTGGTAGAGGTCCACTAATTAAAGCTACATGCCAAATTTGGTAGCTCTAGGCCTTACGGTTCCAGACAAGAAGATTTTCAAAGATTTTCGAAATTTTTCAGTTTTGTTGCCATGGCAACCAGAGTTTTTGAAGGAATTAAATTCTTTCAAGAAATTCTGAAGAGGACCATGGCAGGATCATTTCTGTGAAGTTTCATCAAAATTGGATAGGTAGTTTCAGAGAAGAAGATGTTTAAAGAAAAAGTTAACGCACGGACGGATGGACGGGCGCACGGACTGACGGACGGACAGACGGACGGACGGACGGACGGACGCACGACGGACAACGGGCCATGACATAAGCCCGCTGGCCTTCGGCCAGTGGAGCTAAAAACTAGGATATTTGTCCTTTCTAGGTTTCGAATTCCGCCAGATGTGTTTGTATTTGAGCTATGCATTTGTTTGTTTCTTTGTTACGGACTTTGTTCGTAAGAAATAATTTGAGAAGGCTGTTTCATCTGGGCCATTAAAAACCAGGAATTGTTTGGTAAAGGGTGAAATTTATCGTAACAAATATTGATACCTAGTCCCAACTTCTTCTCTCTTGGCCTCAACACCTGCACCAACAAAAGAAACAGAGAAAAAAATAACATTTTCAATTTTGTATAACTTTATTGGTTTGGGCAAATATTGGTATTCCATGAAAAATACTCTTTTAGAAAGGATGGTATGATGTACAGGAAATATATGTATATCAGAAAGCTAGAAAAAAACACTTGTTTAACCATTTACCAAACAATCCCTGGTTTTTACGGCCCTGAAATGGAAGCCTTCTGAAAACATTGTGGGAAAAGAAGAAAATGCCGGTAACCAGCATTTTCTCCTTTTCCCGCAATGTTTTCTACCCTGCAGGAAACAAATTTCAATTTCTGAGTTATGTTTGTTTTGTCATCCTCAAGTGCTTTCATTTTGGACCGGTCTAGAATTTTGTTGTTTTTGAAAGGGTTAACCATTTATCAAAGACTCTCTGGTTTTTACGAGATAAAAGCCTTTTGAAAACATTAGGGGAAAAGGAGAAAATGCTGTTCACCAGCATTTTCTCCTTTCCACACAATGTTTTCTACCCTGCTGGAAACAAATTTCAATTTTTGAATGCTTTAATTTTGTCATCTGCTTATGCTTTCAATTTGGACCAGTCCAAATTGTTGTTGTTTGGTAAAGAGTTAAACCCATTACTAAATTAACCTACCACTTAAACAGGGAAAAGCCTGTTTAAAGCATTGAGGAAAAAGTAGAAAATGCTGATAACCAGCATGCTCTCTCCTTTTTCAATGGTGTTTTCTACTCTTCAAAGGAGAAATTTCAGTTTTCTGTCACTTTTATCTTATTGTCTGCAAATACCTTCCCTTTAAAACAGTAAAAAAGTTATCATTTGTTAAAGGGTCAAAAAGGTACCCCGGTATATGTGTATTGGAAAAGTTGACAAATTCAAGAAAAGAGTGGAGGGAAAAAAACATGGGATTGAAAGAAGGCTTCAAATAGGGTGAAAAAATTATCAGTCTTAAGTTTCTGAAATATGGTGTACCAGTACATACGGCCAAGAGATTACTAGCTCCAATGATGATTTCTATTTTTGATAGGGTAAGAAACATTGTGGGAGAAGATGACAATGCTGGATTTTCTCCTTCTTGCAACAATGTTTTCGAAAGCCTCTTTTCAGAATCTTCAAAGCACAGGTTGTGTGGACATCATTAATTTTTATCCTTTGCCCACAATGTTTCAAGGACCTCTCTTCCTCAGATTGTTAACCCATTACCACACAATCCCTACCTTTGACGCCCCTGAGAAAGAAGCCTTTAGAAAACATTGTGGGAAAAGGAGAAAATGCTGGTAACCAGCATTTTCTCCTTTTCCCACAATGTTTTCTACCCTTCACAAACCAAATTTCCAATTTTCAGTCACTTTTATTTTGTCGTCTGCAAATGCTTTCAATTTGGACCAGTCTAAAATTTTGTCGTTTGGTAATGGGTTAAGACAATATCGTTTCATCAGTGTTTAATTTGTAATCTGGCTGTAGTTCATGTATCTACCAATAACTGATTATAAAACAGTAACACTTACAATCTTATCTTTTCCATATATCATTTCCAGCTGCTTAGCAGCCTCTAGTGTTCCATCTGGACTTCCATCATCAATCACAATTATCTCAAAATCATTCTTGCTGAAAGAAAAGAAAAAAAAAAGTTAGTCCTAAACAGCTCTACCGTAAAAAGTATTTCAATTTGTATAATGTATGTAATGTACAAAAGCTACCAGTCATTACAATTTCAAACAAAGTTGAAGTAGATGAACGTTGACAACATCAATGTTAAATGTGGATAATTGACATGAATTCAGAATTTCACTAGAGAAAACATTGTGGTGATTTCATTATACTAGCATTATTTCTAAAGCAGTCTGTTACAAAGCAAAGAAATTCATCTATAATTGATGACTAAGAGCCAACTGTTTTATTTAGTCTCAATAATGAGACGCTACAGTGATTTCTTTTCCATATTTTGACATTTATTGTACATGTATACTGTAACATCTCAAGTCCATTATAAATTTTCCAGTAGCAAAGATAGAGCGCTATATCGATTTTCTCTTTTGTTGGTTTAATCTGTATTGCAGCAAAATGCAACAAACTTTTGGTAACAAACACGACTAGTGACAAATTATTAAACCTTCCATTACACACAGAGCCTGAAGAAGTCATTTATAACATGTAAATCTCTGAAAACGACTGACGAAATTAATCGTGTGTTGCGGCCATTTCGATTGATTTTGGGAACATAAACAACACAAGTAACAAATAAAATGCATGGTTTTCTCTTATGTTCAGTGTTTAAATGGAAAATAATTGTATTTCAAACATATGGTCTTTAAATAAACAAGGAATAAGTATGTTTAAATCCTAGTTTTGTGCTCTATTTGCCTAATTATTCGAGTTCAAACTTGTGCATTAAATCTGTACAGAGCTTTCAAATGTTTTTTCTTGTTTTTTTCTGTACACAGAGGTGACCAGTCAAAAAGTAAAATCACCTTTGGGACAATTATCTTTACCACTGTATTACTATGCAAATCACCCCCTTTCATTCAACTCTTTACCGATTAATAACATTTTAAAACAATACATTTTTTAAGTTTTTGCAGCTCATGAATCAATTGTGGCTAAATTAACTGGATTGAAAAATTCAAAGAAAGATAAGTTTTGAAAATATGATAAACATAGCAAAATGTAGGTAATCAGCATTTCTTCCTTTCCTTGAAATTATGTGGGAAAGTAGCCAGTAGCTTGAACAGAATATTGTATGGATTACTGGTGAAAAAAACTCCACGATAGCATAGACAGGTGCACAAGCCACTGCTTCATAACTGAAACAATGTTGTAAACATCATTAACTCTTTACTACACTACTTTTAACGACCCTGAGAAAGAAGCCTATTGAAAACATAGAAGGAAAAGTAGAAAATGCTGGTAACCAGCATTTTCTCCTTTAGCCACAATGTTTTCTACCCTACCCAAACCAAATTTTAATTTCTCAGTCACATAAATTTATTTTGTCATCTGCAAAATGCTTTCAAATTGGACCATTTTAAAATGTTCTCGTGTGGTAAAGAGTTAAACAATGTTCAATCAATCAATCAATTTTCTGGAAATTTCCTCCATTCTTTCAAAGACATACCTCATTGTTCAAGTTATACTTGTCTTTTTTTTTAACCCTTTACCCCAAAAGGCATTTCTATGGTACATCTACTTGACCCTTAATAAAAGTAAGGAAGAAGCCAATTCTTATTTGTATATGACACCTTTTGATAGCATAGAAAACATTGTGGCAAAAGCTGAAATTGCTCCTTACGAGCAATTTCACCTTTTGCCACAATGTTTTCCAAAGGCTCCTACAAGCAATACTTAGAAATGAGTATAAATGGAGTAAAGGGTTTAAGAAAAATGTCATTTGCACGCAGGGAAGTGACAATCTCATGTCAGTATGAATACATGGATCCGTGGGGATAAGATAAACCGACTACCTTAGTTACTGTTGCCAAGGTCTCACAAACAAACGTAGTCAATACATATACAGTATAGCAGATAGGCTACTTAAATCGTGCTGTCATGACTTTTTCTCTCAATAAAATTCCGGAAAAAGTATTTTAATCATATATTTCTATCGATGATAAATTCTCAGTAAGCAATTTAAAGATGCTTAAATAATTTACATACGGAGATGTATTAAAAAGGCAAATTACGGGGGCGACGTACTATGTAACAGATTTACATGTTTAAACAAAAATTTGAACATATAAAAAACATCAACAAATCTCCGTTTTGCCACAGAATAATAGAATTAACGATGCTTATTGCTTTCGTTGGGCTAGTAAAGTCATCTCAGCATCATACCAAATTAAATAACACTGAATTACAAACCTTCGAAAAGTTTATAGAATGTCTGATTCTACAGAGAGGTTTAAGTTAATGGAAAAAAATTAATATCAGGTTAAGGGGAAAAGGGTTGTCTGATAGATTATGAAATGCGTTAAGTGTGTTGTCAATTAAGAAAATTGTTAATATCATTGACGGTAGTATATGATATACTGATGACAACGGTTGGTCAAGTTGATTAGAGCGGTAATTTGCTTTGCAATCAAACACACTTCCTATCAAATTAACAGTTTAACCCTTTGTGCTAATGTGCTTATGTGCTAATCCGTTTAAACTCGCCACCAAATGATAAAATTTTTAGAGCAATCCAAACTCAAATATTTGCAGACAACAAAATAAATGATGCAAAAATTGAAATTTGTTTTTGAAAGAGCGCAAAACACAGTGAGAAAGGATAAAATGAATGTTACAAGCATTTTCTCCTTTCTCCGCAATGCTTTTAAAAGCTTTCTACGGGTCGTTAAAACCCTTTATGTGGTAAACGGTTAAAACAGATAAGTCAAGAGAAAAAATTCCAAGTTCCACTAGATTAGAAGTTAGACTTTTTTTAAATATTGAAATATACTCCTAGTGAGGAAGAACTACACGTCAAAGTGCTAGTTGTAATCAGCAGTTTCTTGAAATCCAAGACTAATCATCATGTAATTTGCAATCTGATCTATATCTACACATCAGAGATCGTATATACGATCCCAGTACACATTCAGCATATTCTTCATGCACCATGGGTTAAGATTAATGTCAAATTGAAACATTGGTGACAAGTTACGCGGCCACTCTTTGAATGTGCATTTATAAGTTATTGAACAAGGTTAGATATTCAAGTAAAAGTATTTTCCTTTTATTAATACTTCATATAGGTCTATTTTTACCTTTGTTTTCCAGTTTTCTCTTACACAGAGGAAAAAATTATAGAATACTCTGAATTAATCCATTTTCCAGCGCTGATCAGCTCTTTGCATAAGTTCAAATTTTCAGTGATCATCACAATTTAAACCTGTCTATAGCCTCAACGTGATCTCACGTCATCGGTACACGTTCGCAAAGCACATTTTTAAAGCTTTTTTTTAAAATTCAAACGTTAAAAACACAACATAAATAAAGAAAATTGCATTCTTCCAACGTTAACAGGCGTTTATTTGTGAGCCAAAATAGCAGACACCAAGGTAGGACATCGGGTAGAATAAATGCGATGTCCTGATTGGTCAAATATCGATTTCCACGGATCCATGTATTGTTTGCAGGTTAGAATACTTTGTATAATATGACACGTCATAAGTAGCGAAAATAATGTGGGACGAAACCTGCCTTATTTCTAGAAATTCTCATAAGGGCAACAAGTCTCAAGTCAAATAAAAATAATAGGGGTCTCAAAAAATAATATGATTATAAATCACCTCTCTTCAAAGTATTTTACGAGTAACCACACAATAATTGGTAGGTTTTCTCGTTCGTTATATGTTGGCAGCATGACCGAATACTTATCTGACGCCATCTTTTGCAAAGGTGAAGGTCATTAACTTCCTAATCAATCACAGTCAACTACCCAATATCGCTTCCAAAACCCTATAATGTTGAAGCTTATTTTATAACACACATGTTGGTTATTCTGGTACCCATATCTTTGAAATATAATTTGAATAAAAATATTCATAAATCAGACAGATCCCTAGGTTTCAAGTGACGGCAAAAACATAATATTACCGGAATATCTTCAGCAAATTAAGCAAAATAACTCTTAAGAGGATATATTTTTATCTTATACGATTTACCTCCCTTGTTCTCTGCGCCCCCCGTCCCACCACCTTCCTCATCCCCCTTTCTCTCTCTCTCTCTCTCGCTCACACCCCCCCCCCCCCCCAGCCCGATGTGATCGGCCCTGTTCTATGCAATTTTTCTCTTGCTACATTAAAAAAGAAGTTTAAAAACAAAATATTGTAAATCTTAATAAGATATTGGCATTTAAATACCTTGAATTTGAAGTGTAACCAACGTGTTTTAATACCACAGGTGTCATTTTCATGAGCCATGCTCTGGCAAAAGGGGGTTTAATCCATCTCCGCCATCCATCAAAGCAAGCAAATCATCACATAATTATGGACCCATAACAGTCACTTAAAACAAACAAACAAACAAAACAAACAAAAAACAGACTTTATCATGAGGTAACCTGGTCCTTCAACATACAGGAAATTGATTGAAAGCGAAAGGGTTTGGCTCATGCCTGTGCGGACTGTGCAGGCTGACCTGCGTCGATACTTTCCGCAGATGAATTAAACCCCCTTTCGTCAAAACATGGATCATTTATGCATTCATCTTTCCTAAGATACTACAGAGACTTACGCGAGAGTTGAAAGAGAGGTAGAGGCCGGATAGTTCGGAAAAAAGTAAGGAAAGTTTAGTGAGAGATGAATTCACCTACCAAATCCTGCATGTCACTGTTGACTTCAAACAGTCTTTGTCGTGCATCCTGACGTTGACCTTTCACAAGGACAGACGTATCTTTGTGGACCTGAAAGCTCAATGTTGCCAAGATTATCTGACTTACTCATATCTACTGCAGTCATTGATGATGGTGGTTTTATTTCTTTGTTGTACGGTAGTAAATGTCTTCTTTCATCACGGGTAGGAAACTTCATATTCAGAGCCAATGGCTCTGACGAGAAATTGTTGTGTTGGTCTTCCGTTTCTGAAGATGTCGGCTGAAAAACAATCCCAAAACAGGTAGGCATATCAATATTTGTAATTATGTATTCTTATGTCTTTGAAATTCAAAAAAAGGAGAATGTCATTCGATCCTCTGGTCTTTCAACGTGTTTTCTGCACTACGGAAAATTGGAACAGGTGTTCGATGTTGTCTGAATCATTTGTGGCGTGGGTTGACCGAAGCCAAAATAATACGTCTCGGAGATAAATGCAGGCTCTTTTTGCCCTTTAATTAAGGAAGCTAAAGAAATTTTCCTGTTCTACAGGCTTAGATAATTGTTTTTGATGTTTCCATTCGCTCAATCCAAGAATCCACAGAAAACTATCCAAAACGGGCGTAATTAAGAAAGGCTCCGACTGTGTGGGTTGGTTACGAAAATATCGGTTGGCTCCGATGGAAGAGGAGTTTCGTTTATTTTTTTTCTCTCTAATTTTCGGATATATAAAAAGGTGCGTCGAATTAAATGTGAAGCAGCAGTTCATTTTAAGCCTATTTTCTCGTTTTGTTTATATATATATATAGGCCTAAATAACAAAGAGGAGTATTTTATCAATTTTACATATTGTCAAATTGGCATTTTGCTAATATGAATGCACAATCAGAAAACGTAAAAGATGCCATTTATTCCATTTTTTAGCAACGTGCTAGATCAGATCTGTCCGTCGTCCGGCGTCCGTCGTCAGCTATTTCTTTAAACATCTTCACCTCCTTTACCACAGGGCCAATCCTCTTTAAAAACTGTTCACAGAATTTGATTCAATCTAAAACCTATGTTGCCATGGCAACCAAATGGAATTTCTAAGAAATTCTTTAAAAATCTCCTGCTCTGAAACCGCTCGTCAAATTTTGAAATAATTTCACAAAGATGTTCCTTAGGTGATCATTTTCGAAATTTGTTGGCGAAATTTTTATCCCTCAGGAAACATGGCTCTGGTGAATGGGGGCTACTTGCACCATACGGCTTTCCAAATTGAAAGCATTTGCAGACGACAAAATAAGAGTGAATGAAAATTGAAATTTGTTCTGTGAAGGGTAAAAAACATTGTGGGAAAAGGAGAAAATGCTGGTTACCAGCATTTCTCCTTTCTCGCAATGTTTTCTAAAGGCTTCTTTCCCAAGGGCATCAAAAGTAGGGATCGTGTGGTAATGGGTTAATTCTTAGAATAAAAATGGAGTTTTTGACATTTTCAGAGAAAAAAAAAACAAACAAACAAACAAACATACAAAAAAACAAACAAACAAACATGAGTTTACAAATTATGATTTTTAGGAACAATTAAAATATGCATATAAAACTCTTAACGAGCTTTTTGACATACATGTATAAGTTCACGTAAAACTATACAAATATTGATATTCAAAACTGTTTCTTAGATGAAAATAAATATGCCTGCTTCCTTTATTGCGACAATTACTCTATTAATAATATGTATGTGAATGTTATTATATACTGTCCGCAAATTCGTTCTATGTGTATATTATCCGAAAAATGCATTCCCAAAATAGTCTGACCGTTGGGCAGTGCCGTTTTGGAAGTTGGTTGTTGACCCACTCTCCAGTTCATTTGTATTTCTCCTTGAGATCGAATCTAACTTTTTCAACTGTTTTCTGTTTCTATGGTATCAGATAATTCTGTTTGATAAAAAGTATACGAGTGAAGTATTTGGTCTGGAAAAAAATATTAAACACTTCGAAAAACACGGCTCATTGATCTCTTATCCAGTTATTAAGTTTTATCCGGTTATCCATAGTAAATTTACTTGTTATATAGGAATTAATACCTTATTTATTTTCCGAATATAAATGCTAAATTAATATTATTTTGAAACATCTAGACTATTTGAATTTTAAGAATAATTATTTAACCCGAGGTATTTTTCTTTTTTATCTTTTGTAGAGTAAAATACAGAAACAAAATATCTTTTTTAAAATCGTTATATTTCGTAGAATATTTTACAGGGCTTTTTATTCAACATAGACGAGTTCGATAGCGGTAACGGTAAATATTTTAAATGTAGCGATTTTTTCTAAAAATAGATTACTTAACTTTACTAATGCAAATCTGTCAATCAATTGAGATTATTTCTAACTTAACTTATTAAAATGCAAGTTCTATATGCAGGAATAAAAGGTAAATAAGGGCCCTATTATGCTACTCGAGTAAACAAAATTCAAACGCGACTGACGTTTCGCCCCCGTGACATTTCCTCCCATGGTCGTTCTCCCCCTAGTCGTTTCGACCCTAATTTTCGTCCGAGTCGTGTCCCACCCAAATCATTCGCCATGTTATTTTTCTCCAAAAGACATTTCCCTTTAGCCGTTTCCATAAAAAGTATACAAAAAGTTTATTAACGCAGTTATTTTGTATTGGATTTGTGAATCATTTAAAAGTCATATTAGAAAAAGTTGTGCACGGCCTTCGAACTTGAAGCTTATAGTTTATGACAGCATTTAGATCTTTTAAAAATATTCTATATGCATTACCCGTCGCAGGTATATCTAGAGTTGCCATTGCTCATGTTAGGACACTTTTTTTTTTCTAAACTGTAGTACATGTATTATTGGCTAATGGTAATAGACAGCGAGGGCCATTATTTCGATTCAAACAACACATTTACCACAAAACTCCGAGTTGTAACAACCTTTAGGAAGAAAGCGGTCAAAGCTATTATGTATAAAAGGAGAAAATGCCGATGATAGGAATTGCATGGTCTCTTCACGCTATATTTTTTAACCTTTTGAGCCATATGTCATTTTTTGTCTGCAAATACGTAACTCTTAAAAAAGTCAAAAATTTCTTCTTTGGTTGAATGTTACATGTATTTTGCCCTTCTTAGAAAAAAAAGTTGACAGTTGGAAGAAATTAAAGTCATAAATTTCGTCTTTGGTAAAATGTTACATGAATTTTGCTCTTCTTTGAAAAAAAAAAAAGAAAGTTGGGAGAAATTATTCATTTATTCCAGTTTGTTTGAGATATGGTCCCATAAAAAAAAATCCACAACTTGTTTTTTTGGGACGTTTTCTACAAAGAAAAGAATTTATTCGCTTTCCGTTTTATGCTGTCCTAGTTTTTTAAGGGAGGAAACTCGTGTGTTACATCGCGATGGAATATGTAAGAGTGCTTTCTCTTGGACTATAAATTATTGGCTCCCAGTAAGTGCTATTCAATGACTTTTTGCAACAAGTGTACATCAAGATCAGACTGCATATTCTGTGCAGCCTGATCTTGAATCTTACTTGTATAGCCTATAGAAGTCTTCCAGCAAAAATACATTTGAAATAACAAAAACCAAGTTGTACTGTCGGTTTGGAACTTTCCTTTCACTTATTTAGAAGGATAACGATTAAAAGTCACATGGAGTAAGACAGTTCTCCGATAAGATAGTCCCCCTCTACCCCCGACAAATTTAGAGACAGTGTTCATCCAGACACTTTTGAAGACAGTTCCCTGACACTTTTTGTCTATTTTAAATGACAATTATCACTGATAACAAATTCTGATAAAAATGCGTAGACTATAAATGATCTTTTGCAGCTGATTAACCCCTTAGCCTGCTAAGCGCGACTCATTGACCTTTTGCGGACAATGGAGATCAGGATCAGACTGCACATTCTGTGCAGTCTGATCTTGATCTCTATTGTCTGCTAAGGAGATCATTTTCCCCATCTCACAACTTTGACATAGCAATATTTGGGTTTTTACTATCGAAATGGAAATATATGAACTTTTCACTCTGAGTGAACGAGCATGCATATATAGGTGAAAATTGACAATTGAATTTTAAAGGTGGCCCTTCAGATTTTGGGACAAAATTTTACAAAAAAAAAAAATCATCCTTATACTTCCATAGCCTTTTAGTTTGCGTTCATAAAACCCCAGCAGTCGAAAACCATCCGATAACACGAGAAATTAGAGATTTATTACGAACCAGGTTGACACCAACGGGAAACACGTTCTATTTTTAGATTATCAATTCTCTCATTTAAATACAGGAAAACACAGACAATGCTTCAAACATCCGTCCGAAGAAGACATTATAGAAATTAATTATTACGTGTTTGTTATGTAATGGAATTGCAGCGTTATTAATCACGTGCCAGACACTTGACATTCCCACAATGCTTTATTGATTTTTGGCGCGAAATCTAACACTAGCTTAAGAGGCTAAGGAGCCTTTTAAGGGAATACCATCAAATTTTTTTTTTTTTTTTTTTTTTTGTAGTTTTATGATTCTTAATTATTGATGATTTGTATGGTTTTTTTTATATAAATTTCAATAATATATATATATTTTTAATTTGGTGTGATGTGAAAATTCTAAATAACCACCTTTAAAACCTCCGATTGTATGTTTGTGTTACTTCCGTAGATCGAACCAAATCAAAGTAAATTTAAATCCCAACATTTCAGGTAAAACAAATATAATCAATAATCACTCATTTTTCTTTTCCTTTCAAAATTTACGGATTATGTCATTGTTGCATGTATCTTCTTTGTCATTTGTATATAACGATGAACTGCTATGGTAGTTCAAGTTGAAACAATAAAGTTCTGTTCTGCTCTGTTCTGTATATAGATCTGTTACTTTTTTCCCAAATGTTACATACAATGTACATGACATCTATCCCGCGAAATAAGTTAACTCTTTACCAAACGACAAGATTTTAGACTGGTCCAAATTGAAAGCATTTGCCGACGACAAAGTAAATGTGACTAAAGAATTGAATTTTGTTTTAGGAAGGGAAGAAAACGTTGTGGTAAAAGGAGAAAATGCTGGTTAGCAGCATTTTCTCCTTGTGCTACAATGTTTTCTAAACACTTTTTTTTCTCAGAGTCGTCAAAAGTAGGGATTGTGTGGTAAAGGGTTAAATAAAACTTTTAAACCGATAGATCTAGTAAAAAACCCAAAATATCACTATTTCAAACTTATTATTTGGACTCTGAGAAAATATATCCTGATAGCACAGTGTAGATCTAAGATCAGAGTGCACGTTCTGTTATCTCCCAGGTCATTGAGTCGCGCTTAGCAACCTTAGGTTTGTATAATGAGATCAGGGTTATATGTAGAAAGAAGTAGTATTTCACTCAAGTAAATTCCCACCCATCTCTCCCTCTCTCTCTCTCTCTCACTACAATATATATTTCTATAAAACTTGAAGGAATACGCGCAGCTAACACACTAATTATCAAAGCAGTTAAAGGAATTCACCCAAAACATATGATTGATCAATTTTTAACTTTCATGCATGCGAAAAGGTTCTTTAAAATTATTGAATAAGTTTGCATGACGATCGTAAATTCATGGATATGAGAAAAAGTAGATCTACCCGTCAACGGATATAGAATTCTTCCTCACAAGGTACGAATATAACCAGGGATCACAATATATGTCATTTAAGATTATTTCTAATATTCCTGAGACGAAAGAAAAGTGTCAGTTGTCTCCAAAATTATCGGGAAACTGTCTTCAAACCTGTCGGGAAACATTCTCTATTACTGCCTTGACGGGGGAATTGTCTTAAAGGTGGGTATTTAGAATTTTCAATTCACACCAAAATAAGGATTGTATACGTCACTGAAATTTATATGAAAAAACAATACAAATCATCAGTAATTAAGAATCATAAATTTACAAAAACAATTTTTTGGTGGTATTCCCTTAAAAGGCTACGTAGCCTCTTAAACTATTTTTAGATTTCCGTCCAAAATCAAAAAAGCATTGAGGGAATATTTTTAAGTGCCTTGCACGTGACTAATTACCATTACATTCCATAACATAACAAACATGTAATTATTTTCCATAATGTCTAGAACTTCAGATGCTATGTTTGAAGCTACGTCTGTATATTTCCGGTATGTAAATGAGCGAGTTGTTCATATAAAGATAGATCGACCGTGTTTCCCTTCAGTGTCGACCTGGACTGTAGTAAATCTCTAATTTATCTAGTCGTTGGATGGTATTCGAATACTGGGGTTTAATGAATGAAAATTATAAGGCTTTGGGGGTATAAGCATGATTTTTTTTTTGTATTTTTGTGAAATTTTTGTTCTAAATCTGAAGGGCCACCTTTAAGCCTTAAATAAATAAATATCACACGATGGCGACCCTAGAAAAGACGCCATTTGAAAACATTGTGAGTAAAGAAGAAAATGCTGGTAACCAGCATTTTCTCCTTTTCCCATAATGTTTTCTTCTATATCAAAGGAAAACAACACTTGAAATATTGTCGTCTGAAAACGCCCTCAATTTGGACAAGGCTAAAACTTTGTCGTCTGGAAAAGGGTATGCCTGTGGCGTTAACACTGTGGACTAATAATTACGCAGAAACGCCAAAATTGATTTTTTTCGTCAGCTTTGAAAAAGATAAGTTAATTGTTGTTTTTTTTTTTTAAATTATTCATATTATTTTTATCAACTATGGTGAGAAGGAAAGTAAATAAAAAAGAACTTTTAGATAGAGCAACTTAAACTATACGTACAAATAATGATATCTCCCCAATTTTGACCTCTGATCCCGGAAGCGACAACGGACTCGATAGCAGACAGCAAATTTATAGACAGATACGATACAGTGTGAATACTATCGTCATGGCATTTCTTGAGCATGACCCGGGACCACAAGAAAGGTTCTGATTTCATATACAGTTTCTTTACTAGATTTCCTCATTATGTCACAACGTCTGTCAGTTATGAATTGGAGTTTGTGAAAGTCGGTCGATGGAAAATAGAGAACGATTTCTTCCAAAATCAACTGTTACCAATTTCACATTATTTTATTTACGGTCCCTTTTATTTATGTTAACGCGTATAGTAATAAGCTCAGCAAGTATTGTCTTTGCTGGTAATCAAGATTATGATCAAACTGCTTTAGGTGCGGACTGTGTGAATACTATACCTCTCGAACTACACAAAATATGCACGAATACTGGTACCTGAAGTGTTCTGTTAACGCTTTACCAACGACCCCTAGTTTTTATGACCCTGAGATAGAAGTTTTTAGAAAACATTGCGGAACAAGGAGAAAATGCTGGTAACCAGCATTTTCTCCTTTTCCCACAGTGTTTTCTTCCCTCTTGAAAAAAGAAAAATCAAGTTTTGAGTTACATTTATTTTGTCGTCTGCTAGCACTTTCAGTTTGGACCAGTCTAAAATTCTATCGTTTGGTAAAGAGTTAAGTGAAACGTTCCTGTAAAACTGGCCTTGGCACCATTATGGCTTAGGTTTTTTTGTCTTGACATTAAACTGTACTTAATTTATTTGACACACTGTCTCTTTCGATATTTTAGTGAATAATTAATTCCTTCTTTGAACCCTCTTAAATTCAAGCCAGATGTAAACAGAATGATGCAGTAATGCAGTGATCTGCCGAGGTTTTGAAGATGCTGGGACAATGTCCCCTTCGACTGAAAAAAGTGGGGACATTTTCAGAAAACTGGGGACATTTTCACACCATTTCATCTTAAAAACTCTTCGGTTTTTGAGAACAGACATTTTATTGTACTTGTTATTGTCAACAGTAGAGGACGACTGGGTGGGGGGCTATTCACTTTCAGAGGTGATCGGGCATTCGTTATGATTTTGGTTATTGTCATTGTCAATACTAGCGGGGTCTTTTCACTTTCAGAGGCGATCGGGCCTTCCTTTTGATTTTGGATTAATTCATTACTGTCTAGATCAGTGTCAGTTTGTGTTTTATTTGACTCTACATCGCATTGTGTTGTCAGTTTCTTCGTAGGAGCAGTGAAATATGATTGAATGTCCCTTGTGGACAATCTTTTCTGCTTTGTGTCTCTGTCAGCCATGGTTACTGTTGTTGCGTGCCATTTCGTCAAAAACAGTTTGATTGGTAGCTAGCTACATGGTAGCGTGTGTGCAGCCAATCACAATCGGCAAAACAAACTATGGTATAGAGGAAGTAATGGGCTTTCCTCTGACGCTATCGTTGGTGAATCAGTTTGGTTCGACCCGCAAATTGAACTTTCCGTTTACCTACTTTCGCTTTGAAAAGGTTAGTTCTTTCGGTTTTGAAATTGAACACAGCCGATTTTGTGTTGCGTCATTGGCGCACCTGTTGGAATTTTAATGCGCCCTAGATGATTTTACTGCGTCTAGGGCGCAAAAACGCAGCCTCGGCAGATCACTGAGTAATGTGTCATCAAGTGATAAGGATGCTGAAATTAACAGACTGCATAAAGTGAGCAATCTCATCTTGAGTATATAGTAATACTAGATGCTCCTTTCAAAATTATAGTTGCTTTTGCAGGCAGTATAAATCAAGATCGACTGTGCAGAACAGTCATGCAGTCTAACCTATGCCGCTTTGATGAGACACTCTGAACAAAAGCAAAGTTTACATTGAAATTACATGAATTTAGCTCTATCTGAAGCTCTGCATACTGTCAGCAAAGACAGTTTATCAAAATCATGCTTGGTCCTGTAGAGCTTATAATTTCAATCTACGCAAATGTGCATTCAGCAAAATAAACATAATTTTTTTTTTTATATTCTATACTTTCAGATTTAATCTTTTATTGCTTGAACCAGGAGAAATTTATTTTGAAGATTTTAGTGTCTACTGCTACTTGCCTGGACTTACAGAGGATGAAGCTATTCGCAAGTGAGACAATTTTTTTGTATATTTTTGTCCCTAATCCTCTATTAACAAATCCCGTGTTTTCATGACCTTGAGAATGTAGACTTTTTGAAACATTGTGGTTACTAGCATTTTCTTCTTTTCCCACAATTCTTACGAACAGAGTCCATAACAAAGAAACAAATGAACTGCTTTGGACCAGTCTTGAATTTTGTTGTTTGGTAAAGGCTTAACCCATTACCACACAATGCCTACTTTTGATGCCCCTGAGAAAGAAGCCTTTAGAAAACATTGTGGGAAAAGGAGAAAATGCTGGTAACCAGCATTTTCTCCTTTTCCATCAATGTTTTCTACTCTTTACAAAACAAAGTTCAAATTTACAGTCACTTTTACTTTGTCGTCTGCTAATGCTTTCAATTTGGACTAGTCCAAAATCTTGACGTTTGGTAATGAGTTAAGGATATATGTCACACCAGCTCTTTTCTATGCCATTGTATGCGTTAAATATAAATCAAATACAGTAAGTTTTTTTTTTTACTGTGTAAACTGGATTATGGCAGTAATGGTTTTATTTAAAAATGTCCGGCTACAGCCGCTAAGCAAAAACACTTTATCACATGATCTCATGTTTTCCTGAGAAAGGAGACTTTTGAAAACATTGTTTGAAAAGAAGAAAATTTCGGTAACTATAATTTTTTCCTTTATCGAAAATACGTTTTAGTCCTTTACTCCATTGAAACTCATTTTGACGTATCAACAGCAGACAGCTTTTGAAAACATTGTGGGAAAAGGAAAAATTGCTTGTAACAAGCAATTTCTCCTTTTCCCACAATATTTTCCACTCAATCATATATTTATATCCTCATTTGTCCATATTTTTGACATCATATCTTTATTTGCTGCTGAAATTGAAGAGCCCCAAATTGGCATATCAGGTAAAAGGTTAAAAAAATTCTATCATTTGAACCACAATGATTTAATCATATGCATATGCTGTCAGTTTGGACACATCTAAAATTCTTTCACCTGATAAATTGTTAATTACATGTATTCACTGGCAGTGGCTGAAATCTTTGGCAATAAAAAGGAGAGCAAAAAACACCAATGTTTCTGTTACAATTTACTACTATATTTTCTCAGAAAACAAAGGGGCCACCTAAAGATATGTTCCAAATCCATAGTATTTGTACCAAAAGAGAGTCAGCATCCAATATTAAAGGTAAGTTACAACTAACTATCATCCTTTACCCCTCTATTCTAAGTTCTAATGAGCCTGAGACAAGGGACTTTCAAAAACATTGTGGGAAAAGGAGAAAATGCTGGTAATCAGCATATTCTCCTTTTCTCAAATGTTTACCACCCTATCAATACAAGGAGTCATTATTAACATTTGATTTGCCGTCTGTGAATGCCAAATCGATTTGATACATTCCAAAATTTTCTTGTTTGTTAGAGACTGAAACCCTTTCCCACTTGATAAATTTTAGACTACTTCACATGGGAAACATCTCCAGACAATACATTTGAGATTGGTTCAAACAAATTTAAATTCTCTGCTAGGATAGAAAACACTGGGGGAAAGGGAGAAAGTGCTGTTTACCAGCATTTTCTGCTGTTTCCACAATGCTTGCCAAAACTCCCATGGGGTCGTTGGAACTGGGGATTGTATGGTAAAAGGTAACCTTTACCACAGAATAGAATTGTAGAAATGACTTTACCATAATGAAAATAGAATGTAAATGTATTTATAGACGAAAATGTTATGGTTCAAAGGATGATATTTGTCTTCATAAGGGTAAAGAAAAACATTGTGGAAAATGGATGAAATGCTAGTTTGCTGGTTATGAGCATTTTCTGCTTGTCCCCAAAATGTTTTCAGCTTTTGCAAATATTTTGAGAAAAGGAGAAAATACTTGTTACCATCATTTTGTCCTTTTTCCACAATGTTTCCTATCACTTCAAGTTCAAAATACATGTACATACCTTGAGGTACAATTAGTATGTTATTTGCAAATGTTTTTGATAAGGTCAAGTTTGTTTTTTTTTTGTCATTTGGTAGAGATTTAAGTCAATGATAATATTTTCTTTTGTATTTGCAGTTTCCAATGAAAAATATCCAGAACATAGATGAATACATGAGTGGAAATTTATTTTCAAGGTACCCCCTTTTTTTTTAACTGAATGAAAATGAGATTTTCATACTCTGTGAAAAGGGTGCTGAATGCATCTACAAACAGTATGGGATCTGGGTCAACCTGTGAAAAAGTTTTTATTTTGGACAATTTTCTGCATGTCAAAGGACCAGTCTATCTCATTCTGTCCGTATTTGAGGAGTCTGCACATGTAATTATGTGATCTCTTGCTTGATATGATTCAGTATATCATTACTTAGCCCTTTACCAAACCACAGAATTTTAGACTAATCCAAAATGAAAGCATTTGCATTTGACAACAAAATGACCATAACTCAAAAATTGAAAATGGTTTCCGGCAAGATAGAAAACATTGTAGAAAAAGGAGAAAATGGTGGTCACCAGCATTTTCTCTTTTTCCTACGTTTTCAAATGGCTTCTATCTCAGAGTCGTAAAAACCAGGGACTGTTTGGTAAAGGGTTAAGTCAAGTGTGAAATGCATGCAATAGACAACGAGTGGGGCTGTCTATGTTAGATAGACAAACCCAAAAGACTTTCGTCTATCTGGCTTAAACCACATTGAACGACTAAGCGTTGTAGTATATAAGAAATATACAGACCAAATACTGAGCACTGATTGGCTACTTTATCAGAACTTTGGTCTAAAGTTAGGGTATTAATTTTGATACTCTGCAGAACCAGGTGATATTCTGCACTCCATCCAAAATAGAGACTAGTTCTTCTGTGTTTGAAATGATTTAGGCTCTCTTTACATGTATTTAACCCTTTCCCAAAGAAGCCCTGGTTTTTACATGTCTGCGGTAAAAGTCTTTTGAAAACACTGTGGGAAAAGGAGAAATTGCTCGTAACAAGCAATTTCTCCTTTTCCCACAGTGTTTTCCACCCTTTACAGAACTTTCTGGCATTTTTCTCTAAACCTAAAATTGTTGTGTGCAAACTCTTTTGGTTTGTAAGAGTCCAAAATTTGTCGTTTGGGAAAGGGTTAATGCTTGACTTATATAAGGGAGACTACTTTTCTTTGCAACTACATATGGATATGGGCAACTCTTCCCAATTCACATGTGGGACTCTACTAAATCTTGTTCAAAAATAGTTACAGCATATTCACATGAAAGTGTTAACCCTCTTCTACACAAAAAAATCCCAATTTTAACAACCTCCCAAACTTGATAGCTTTCAAAAACATTGTGGAAAAAGGAGAAAATGCTGGTTACCAGCATTTTCTCCTTTTCCCACAATGTATTTTTAGCCGTTTAAAAAAGTTTTCATCAACTGAAACACCTTTCATCTCGAAATGCTTTCAGTTTTGACATGAGAAAATTTTATTTTTGGTAAAATATTAAATAGATTTTATCTGGCTGAGCCCCGGTAGCTCAGTCGGTGGTGTACAGGACTTTAGAACAGGGGGGTCGTGAGTTTGATCCTGGGCTTGACCAATTTCTTTCCGAGGATTGATGATAGTCATTGCGACAGGATTCACTTCTCACTCACCGCTGATCGTTGTTTCGACAATGGTTATGTGGGAAAGCAGCCAGTGGCTTGGAAAGAATATTGTGAGTAGTACTGGTAACAGAAACTCCAGGAAAGCATGGATAGGTGCACTGGCTGCCGCGGTATAACTGAAATAATGTTGAAAACAGCATTAAACACCATATAAGTATATAAGTAAAATTTTATCGGCATTTAGTAATGAAGGTGTGAAATATTTGCTTTATTACAGAATCTCTGTCAGAGATAAGACATTACAGATAACCAGCAATTTGACAGTCCAGATGAAGAAAGACAATATCATCAGTCCATATGTCTTCAACAAAGTAATCATTCTTTACTCCTTTATTTTCTGAACATAATATTTGTTGTCAGTGCTTTTGTTGATTAAATTGTTCTTTTTAACCCATTACCACTCAACCCCTGCTTTCGACGACCCCGAGGAGGAAGCCTTTAGAAAACATTGTGGGAAAAGGAGAAAATACTGGTAAACAGCATTTTCTCCTTTTCCCACAATGTTTTCTTCTCTTCACAAAACAAATTTCAAAATTTCAGTCACTTTCATTTTGTCGTCTGCAAATGCTTTCGATTTGGACAAACCTAAAATGTTGTCATTTGGTAAAGATTTAAGTAGTATAGATCTGTTTTTAAATAAAAAAAGTAATTAATTTGAATGGTTCACAATGAATATAACCTAGCCATTAACCTTCTACCAAACAGTAAATTCTTTGATTCTGAAATTGATACTCGGAATTGGGTGTCCAGTTTGGGATCATTCATTGAAAGATTATTAGAACTAAACTGACAATAGTATCTTAGACCAGTCCAAATTCAAGGTATTTTCAGTTGACAAATTCATTGTGTGGCCTGATTAATGAATTTTTGTCTTAATAGGATTCAAATATTATGGGAAAAGGAAAAACTGCTGGTCATCAGTTTTCAAAAGCTATTTTCTTTAGGTCATCAAAGGTCTGGACTGCGAGGTATAGGTTTAACCTTTTCCCAAACGACCCCTGATTTTATGACCCTGAGATAGAAGCCTTTTGAAAACATTGTGGGAAAAGGAGAAAATGCTGGTAACCAGCATTTTCTCCTTTTCCCACAATGTTTTCTACCCTTCCCAAAACAAATTTCAGTGTTTGAGTTATATTAATTTTGTCGTTTGCAAGCGCTTTCAATTTGGACCAGCCTGAAATTTTGTCGTTTGGTAAAGAGTTAAATAGCAAAATAAAAGACACTGAATTTCTGATTTAGTAAAAGGATGGTCAATTTAAAGTCTTGTCTAGTAAAATATGATAAAGTAAACAAGTGACATTTTACATAAAAAATTACCGGTTACTGTTTTGTCGCCATAGGTGAAAAAAGTGACATGCAGTCTGATCTTTGATCTATACCATCTGTTTGTGTAGTTAATTCTTTACAGTAATAATTTTATAAGGTTCAATGGATTGTTTTTAGAGCTGTAAAGAGAGGTTGAATGTATTTATTTGGTGGTTAAAGAGCCGGAGTTGGGGATCAAACCCAGAACCCCCTGTTCTCAAGTCCTGTGTGCTATCAACTGAGCTACCAGGGCTTGGCTGTGTGTGTATATATCGGTATACAATCTTAAATAATTTGCTCAAACCAATGCAGTGTATTGAAGCACAGCCCTGAGCTGTTCTTGTCTTGTGAAAACTGTAAGGTAGTCTATTGCGGTATAAATAAGTCATGCACGGGCAATAATGTGTTTTAACCTTTTACCCCATAAGGCATTTCTATGGTACATGTATCTCTCATGGACCCTAAATAACAGCAATGATGAAACTGTTTTTTATGTGTATATGACACCTTTTGATAGCATAGAAAACCTTGTGGCAAAAGGTGAAATTGCTCGTCACGAGAAATTTCACCTTTTGCCACAATGTTTTCCAAAAGGCTCCTACAAGCAATGTGTAGAAATGAGTATCTATGGAGTAAAGGCTGAAGAATTAATTTTGTGGTGATTTTAAAAGAAAAGGGTTGAAATTAATTTTTCTTTTTATCATTTTAGGATAAGACTCAACATATTTTCATTCTCAACTATGTGACAACAGAGGACTGCCTGCCACAGATGTGTCAGCTGTACAGAGCTTCTACCTTACCTCCTTATGAACAGAGTGCAATGGTATGGCTGTAGAGTTCAGATGTTTTTACATACTTCATTGAAGCCCCTTTAGACTTCACCATACAATCCTGATGGTTAACAACCCTGAGAAGAAAGCCTTTAGAAAACATTTGGGGAAAAGAAGAAAATGCTGGTAACCAGCATTTTCTCCTTTTCCCTTAATGTTTTAAAAGGCTTCTACCTCAGGGTCGTTGAAAGTCGTCATTGTGTGGTAAAGGGTTTACTCTTTTGAAGTTTTTTCCAAAGGACAAAGTTTTAGAGTCAACATTAGTGTGACTCAAAAATTTAAGTTTGTTTGTGTTTCTTTTTGTCCAAAGTGCTTTCTTCCCATTTAAAGATGATTTCTTTTGTTTGAGTCACTAAATTTGTCATCTGCAAATGCTTCAGTTTGAACTGGTCCAGTATTTCAAATCAAGGTAAATAGCTAACACAGCAACTATAGTAAGACTCATGACTATCAATTGTTTACCAGATAACAAAATTTGTCATAATCCGAAGCATTTTCAAATAAGGCGTAAAAAAGATATCTGTGATTAGGGTTTTTTGACCCTACCTAGAAAAATGCTTCCAACCCCAAACTTTTTTTCTCTACCAATGAAAAAATTTTTTTCTGGTGCAGTTTCAATACATGGTCTATTTAAAAAAATCTGGAAAAAGAAAATTCCCTACCAACCTACAGCATCTCTGACTGAAATCCTAAAAACTGATATTGTTTTGTAAGGCCTAAGAAATGCCTTTTTAAAGTTAAGGTTTGTCTTCGAAAGGCTAAAACACATTTCAGGACAGGGAGAAAGTGCTAGTCACCTGGGTCCCATTTTACTATAGTAGTTCAGAATAATATTTGTGTAAGTATTACGTAGATGTATTTTTCGTATGATGACATATTTCTGCCACGAGATATGAGATAAATATCATGAATAGTTTAGAAAACTTTTGGGATAAAACTATTGGGATAGATCAATTTCTTGGAAATTATATCATGATAAAATGAAAAGATAAAAATTCTGGGTAACATAATGGTTCCCGTGGAGCTATCAACTCGAGATTTTCTTTTAAGGGTAAGTCACTAAATTTCGTTTTACTTTTCTTGTTTAAGATTAATGCAATAGTGCTATCCCGACAATCCAGAGTCAAGTTCAACAAAAGCTGGTAAGTATTTCTACTATTCCTACATTAACTTTTCACCAACAACAAATTTATAGGCTGGTCCAAATTGAAAGCATTTGTAGACGACAAAATAAATATGACTGAAAAGTTAAAATTTGCTATTAGAAGGGTAGAAAACATTGTGGGAAAAGGAGTAAATGCCGATTACCGGCATTTTCTCCTTTTCCCACAATGGTTTCAAAAGGCTTCTACCTCAGGGTCTTCACAAGTCGCCATTGTGTGGTAAAGGGTTAACTCATTACCAAACGACAAAATTTTAGGCTTGTCCAAATCGAAAGCATTTCCAGACGACAAGATAAAAGTGACTGAAAAATTGAAATTTGTTTGTGAAGGGTAGAAAACATTGTGGGAAAAGGAGAAAATGCTGGTTACCAGCATTTTCTCCATTTCCCTCAATATTTTCTAAAAGTGTCTTTCTCAAGGGCGTCAAAAGTAGGGATTGCGTGGTAGTGGGTTAACTCTTTTCCAAAGGACAGAATTTTAGAATCGTCCATATTGAAGGCAGATGCAGATAACATTTAATGGGACTCAAAAATTGAAGTTTGTTTTGGGTAGGTTAGAAAACATGGTGGAAAACGGAGAAAATGCTGATTACCAGTATTTTCTCCTTATCCCACGATCTTTTCAAAAGCTTTCCTCCCTAGGGTCTTGAAAACAAGGGATTGTTTGGTGAATGGTTAATCCTTTACCAAACAAGCTTGAGTTCAAACAGCTCTGTGGAAGCCTTTTTGAAAGCATTGTAAGAAAAGGAGAAAGTGCTAGTTACTGGTATTTTGCCCTTTTTTCCCGCAATATTTTTCCCTCCTAAGATAAACATACCTCATAATCTATTGACCATTATTGTGGGAAAAGGAAAATGCTGGTAATCAGCATTTTCTCCTTTTTTCACCATGTTTACATCCATCTCAATGACAGAATTTTGATATGAGCAGCATATGTTTGCATCCATCTCAAGGATCTAACTTTAATTTGAGCAGCATTCAATATGTGGCCTGCAAATAATTTGAATTTGTCTCAAGATTGTAGTTTGGTAAAGAGCACTGAGCCCAGAATTAGTCTCTTATGCCTACAGTGTAAAATTACATTGTGCAAGACTTTAACCCTGTCCAAAACAACAAATTTTAGACTCTTCCAAACTGAAGGAGTCTGCAGAAGACGATGTTAAATTCCATAAAAGCAGCAGAAAGTTCTTCAGTAGGGTAAAAAACATTGTTAGAAAAGGAGAAATTACTCATCATGAGCAATTTTTCCATTTCCCACAGTGTTTTCAAAGACTTGTAATGCAGACACATAAAAAACAGGTTTATTTGGGAAAGGATTAACCCATTACCAGACAATCCCTACTTTTGATGCCCCTGAGAAAGAAGCTTTAAGAAAACATTGTGGGAAAAGGAGAAAATGCTGGTAACCAGCATTTTCTCCTTTTCCCACAATGTTTTCTACCCTTCACAATACAAATTTCAAATTTTCAGTCACTTTTATTTTGTCGTCTGCAATTTCTTTCAATTCTGATAAACCTAAAATTTTGTCGTTTGGTAATGGGTTAATCAGACTGAGCAACATGATGTGAGATCTTGGATCCACACTCTCTCCCTTTTTTATACAAGACTGTAACAAAAACAACATTTAAAATACAATATATTTACATGGTTTGAAATTTGTATACATGTAACACTAGAAGATATTATTGTACTGTGATTAATGTTTATCTATTTGAGGTTGGAAGATTTATACGAGACAATTCAGCTTGACCTACAAGGGGACAAAATAACACCTCTAGTCACAAACCCAGGCCGTATCATGCTAACTTCTTGTCGGCTGTACTTTCAGCCCTATAATAATGTAGAAAGAGTAAGTTTTTTCTGCCCTTTGTGCAGACATGTTTTTCCGTAGGTATATGGATAAGCTTTTAACAAACATTGTATAAAAGGAAGTCATTGCAGCTTAAGAGCATCCTCCTCCTACATCTCTTTCCTATTTTATCAGATAAATTTTCTTTGCTCTCCTGATGTTAAGTACCCTCTTTACCAGACACTGTCAGAGTTTAATGACCCTAGGACGTAGGACTCGTGAACACAATGTTTCGGGTCACTACAGGTTGTGGGTTCGAATCCCCGGCTGGCCAACTAAAAGTACTAATAGTCTTTTGGATGAGACATAAACTGAGGTCCCGTGTGACGGTGCTATACGCCGAGCACGTGAAAGAACCAGGCGAAGCTCTCAGTAGTATCCTTGCACTATCCCCGTAACAACTAACCGTCTTCTGGGGCGTTGCTCAGATGGGCAACCGGTAGCGACGATAAATAACCAAATCAAACCAACAAATGAATGTTATTACAAATGACAGTTGTAAAGAAACCGTTGTATTTTATTTCTCATACCTTGGTTTGACATTTTAACCCTTTACCACATAAACAAATCATTAAGTGACTGTGACCAAGACAGCTATGGAAAAAAATCTTAAAAAAAAGAAATTGGTGGTACCGTTAGCAAAATTGAAAGCATTAGGGGATAGAAAGGAAATGTGGTTCCAGTCATGGAATTTGTCCTTGAAAGAGAAGAGAATATTGTGAGAAAAGGAGAAACTCCTAGTTACCAGCTTTGTCTCCTGTTCCAACAATGTTTTCAAAAGTGTCTTTTCCCAGGGTCTTCCAAAGATAGGATTGTTCGGTTAAGTAAAGATGAGACTTTCAGCTGTCCTGCTTCCTTTAACATTTAGCTCTTATAACACGACAAGATTTAGACCAGCCCAAATTCAAAGCATTTGCAGAAAAAAAATGTGGTCAAAATGCTTGTTTTTTTTTTGTCTGAATAAAAAAAAAAAAAAAAACAATCATTTTGACCACATTTCCTCCTCTTCCACAATGTTTTCAAATGTCCAAGTGTCATTAAAATGCAGGATTGTGTGGTAAAGGGTTAAATCATCGCTAGATGACAAAATTTTAGACTTAACCCTTTCAACTCTTTACCACACAATCCCGACTTTTAACAACCCTGAGAAAGAAGCCTCTTGAAAACATTGTATGAAAAGGAGAAAATGCTGGAAACTAGCACTTTCTCCTTTTCATACAATTTTTTACCCTTCCCAAAACAGATTTTAATTTTTGAGTTATGTCTAATTTGTCGTCTGCAAAATTAATGCTTTCAATTTGGACATGCCCAAAATATTGTCGTTAGGTAAAGAGTTAAAGTATTTACAGACGGCTATTTTATTGTGGGATTTTTGCGAGATTTTTTCATGTAATTTCGTATAAATACGTATATTTCCAATTTTCAGGCACCTGTTATAAAGATTAAACTGAAAGACATCAAACACTTAATCAAGAGGCGGTTTCTTCTGAAGCAGATTGTGAGTAACTTTCAATCCATTGAGTGCTGTATCTTTAACCTTTTATCACACTATTACAAGGTTTAATGACTCTGAAAACGATAGCTTTTCAAATTATCATTGGAAAAGGAGAAAATGTTGGTAGCCAGCATTTTCTCCTTTTAACTCCTTAACAAACGAAAGATTTATAGACTGGCCAAAATTGAAAGCATTTGCAGGTGAAAAATTAAATGTGACTGAAGAATCGAAATTTGATTTGGGAAGGGTAGAAAACTTTGTGGGAATAGGAGAAAATGCTGGTTACCAGCATTTCCTCCTTTTCCCACAATGTTTTCTAAAGGCTCCTACTTCATGGTCGTAAAAAGTTGTCCTTGTGTGGTAATGGGTTAACCACAATGTTTTCAATGCAGTTAAAGGCATGTTTCATCAATTGCCTTGGGTTTGTCATCTGCAAATACTGTTAATTTAGACATATCTAAAATTTTGTTGTTTTCTCAGAATTTAATACCATGTCCATAGTTGGCATTCTTTATAACTACAAGATGTGGAACCATGTCCCCTTATGCATCGTTTTTTAGCATCGCCATTTTCAAAGAAAAATGTTTATTTGATAAATATTTATTCAAGCGTACCCTTCAAACACTAATTTTTTTTTTTTGATTGCTTTTTTGCCCACGTGTATACTTGGTATACTTAAAGAAGATGCCTTTTGAAAACATAGTGGGAAAAGAAGAAAAAAAGTAGGTACAGGTAGCTGGCATTTTCTCTTTTCCAACAATGTTATCAGACTTGTCAAAGAGCATAAGTTCATATATACAACATTACAACTTATCTGCAGATACTTTCAATTCGGAACTTGGAACTTAGAACTTATTGTTTGGGAAAGAGTTAAATGAAGAAAATGGATATTAAAGTCTGAGCCTTTGTAGTGCTAAACATGACATTATTGCTTTTGAGGGCAAGATCAGATTGCAGAAAATATGCAGTCTATCCAAGATATAGACTGTCAGTTAGTTTGTCATGTATTATATTAACCCCTTACTCCATAGATACTCATTCCTACACATTGCTTGTAGGACTCTTTAGAAAACATTGTGGCAAAAGGTGAAATTGCTCGTATGAGCAATTTCACCTTTTGTCACAATGCTTTCTATGCTATCAAATGGTGTCAAATACACATAAGAAATGGCTTCATCCTTGCTGTTATTTAGGGTAAATTAGAGATACCTTAGAAATGCCTTATGGGGTAAAGGGTTAACTCTTTACTACACAATCTCAACTTTTTACAACCCTGAGAAAGAAGCTTATAGAAAACTTTGTGGGAAAAGGAGAAAATGCTGGTGATCAGCATTTTCTCCTTTTCCCACAATGTTTTTTACCCTTCTCAAAACAAATTTCAATTTTTGAGCCAAAATTTATTTTGTGTCTGCAAATGCTTTCAATTTAGACAAGTCTAAGATTTTGTTGTTTGGTAAAGAGTGAAGGAAAGCCTTAACCCTTTCCCAAACAATCCCTGGTTTTTACAGGTCTGGAATAGTAGCCTTTTGAAAACATTGTGGGAAATGGAGAAAATGCTGGTAACCATCATTTTCTCCTTTTCCCACAATGTTTTCTACCATATCATAGACAGAAATAATCTTTTCAGCAAGAGTTGAATTGTCATCTGCAAATGCTTTCAATTTGGTCTAGTCCAAAAGTTTGTCGTTTTGGAAAGGGTTAAAATTGCTGTATCTGCATGACTATTTTAGACAGACTTAGAATGTCCATTGCATTGGAAGGATCAATATCTGGATTAATCCTGGAGTATTTTACAGGGTTTGGAAATATTCTGTGATGAGAACTGTTCTACTCCACATCTCTACTTATCGTTGAAGTCCCAGGAGGACAGAGACCAGCTCTACGACAAAATTATGTTGCAACCAGGTGAATATTTCATGTAGATCTTGTAAAAGTCAGGTTTTTGATGCATAATTCTCATTCCTGAAACCTGAGAATGCATGAGACAAATTATTAAATCTTTATCAAAAATAAAACTTTTGGAAATGTCCAAATTGAAAGCACTTGAAGATGACAAAATTTTAATTAAAGGTGCCTCAAATGACAAAAATACTCCTTGATAGGGTAGAAAACATTGTTTGAAAAGGAGAAAATGCTGGTTACGAGCATGTTCTCCTTTTCAAAATATGTTTTCAAAAGCCTTCCACCTCAGGGTGGTTAAAAGTTGGGATTGTTTGGTAAAGGGCGAAGCATTGTAAATTGTGTTATTTTCAATTTTAGAAAATTCTAGAGATTAACACTAAGAATGTTTTTAAGAATGATTGGTGAATATGGACCCAGGCTGCACAAAATATGCATTTTTGTTTTGATGCTGTACTGCTTACTCCTGTACCACACAGTCTCCTGTTTCAGTGATCCTAATGAAATGATCAATCTAAAAAATCTTCTGGCATACATTTCTTCTTTAAAATTTTATGCTAAAGATTCCCTTTTAGCTCACCTGAGCACGAAGTGCTCAAGGTGAGCTATTCTGATCGATTAATATCCGCTGTCCGTTTGTCCGTCCGTCCATTCACAAGTACAAAAAAATCTTTTTCTCTCAAACTAACCATCAGATTTCAGTCAAACTTCACAGAAATGATCCCTAGGTGATGCACTTTGAAAGTAATTCAAAGATTTGAATTCCATGAAGAACTCTGGTTGCCATGGCAACAGAGTGAAAAAACTTTAAAAATTTTCTCGTCCAAAACTGTAAGGGCTAGAGCTTTCATATTTGGCATGTAGCATCATCTAATAGCCCTCTACCAGAATACTTCAAATCATGGCTCTAGTCTTGTAATTGGCCCTATGTTGTTGGGTCTCGGATTTCACAAAGAGATAAAGAAGGAAATCTTAGAAAATCTTTTTCTCCCAAACCGTATGGGCTAAAGCTTTCATATTTGGCATGCAGCATCATCTAGTGGCCCTCTACCAAAATACTTCAAATTATGGCCCTGGTGTGAAAATTAAACCTATGTTGTTGGTCTTGGATTTCACATAGAGACAAGGAAGGAAATCTTTAAAAACCTTCTTGTCCAAATGGTAATGGCCAGAGCTTTCATATTTGGCATGTAGCATCATCTAGTGGCCCTCTACCAAAATACTTCAAATTATGTCCCTGATGTAAAGAATTGGCCCTATGTTGTGGGTCTCGGATTTCACATAGCGATAAAGAAGGAAATCTTAGAAAATTTTCTTGTCCCAAACTGTAATGGCCAGAGCTTTCATATTTGGCATATAGCATCATCTAGTGGCTTTCTACCAACATACCTCAAATTATGGCCCTAGTGTTGAAAATGGTCCTATGTTGTGGGTTCCCAGATTTCACATGGCGATAAAGAAGGAAATCTTAGAAAATCTTCTCCCAAACTATAAGAGCTTATTTCATATTTGGCATGTAGCATCATCTAGTGGCCTTCTACCAAAATACTTCAAATTATGGTCCTGGTGTGAAAGTTAGCCCTATGTTGTTGGTCTCAGATTTCACATAGAGATAAAGAGGGAAATCTTTAAAAGTCTTCTTGTGAGCACTCTTGAGACCACATTTCTTGCTAAGCTGAATTGAAAATTTGCTTAGAATGTCTGTCTCAATAAAATCTCACATGAGTCTGCATTGAATGCTTGTTCGGAATATAACTTTGTCATCTCAAGTTGGAACAACTTCAAAATTGGTATGCATGTTTGTTGTGATATTACCGAGTACTCGGTTCAAGAACAATAACTACCTAGCATTGATTTTGAGTTATTCCACTTTGATCTTTATTTCAATAGTATTGTTTGCTTGTCCAAAGTGGAAGTCTCAAGTCAAATTGTTTGTTGCATTGCCTGCTCTTTGCAACTATTATTCCTCCTTTACAACTGGCGGTGGGATTGCATATCTTGCGACAATTTGCCGCTCTTGTTTCATCATCAGTAGCCCTTGAACCTCAATATTTGGTAATTATAATCTTTGTTGTAGACCTTTGCTGCTTAGTACTCAGATGAGCGATATAGGACCATCATGGTCCTCTTGTTTTTGCTATATTTCTTGATTCCATGATCATGCAATTTTTATACAGCCAATAGGTCATATTATGTTATAGCTGTGGTTGTCTGCCCATCTGTTTGTCCGTTAGCAATTTCTTGTGTGCCAAACTCCTCCCACAGTTTCCATCAGAATAGCTTACCACAATCAATCTCTATGATATGTCCATATGGATGTGACATGTAAGATTTCGATCTCTGTAGGCGTTCTAGATTTTTGCTCATTTCATTTGACAAGCCCCTTCAGACATATGTGCCACTCTACAAAGCTCTTGGAGTCATTTTTTAGCTCCACTGGCCGAAGGCCAGCGAGCTTATGTCATGCCCAGGTGTCCGTCGTGCGTGTGTGCGTGCGTGCGTTAACTTTTATTTCAAACATCTTCTTCTCTGAAACTACCCATCCAATTTTGATGAAACTTCACAGAAATGATCCTGCCATGGTCCTTTTCAGAATGCCTTGAAAGAATTTTATTCCTTCAAAAACTCTGGTTGCCATGGCAACAAAACTGAAAAATATTGAAAATTTTTTAAAAATCTTCTTCTCTGAAACCATAAGGCCCAGGGCTACCAAATTCGGCATGTAGCTTTATCTAGTGGACCTCTACCAAGTTCGTTCAAATAATAGCCCTGGGGTCTAAATTGGCCCCGCCCCAGGGGTCACAAGTTTTATATGGGCTTATATAGGGAAAACTTTAAAATCCTTCTGGTACCTAGCCATAGGGCCTAGGGCTACCAAATTTGGCATGTAGCTTTATCTAATAGACCTCTACCCAGAGTGCCCAAATGATAGCCCAGAGGTCAAATTTGGCCCGGCCCTGGGGGTCACAAGTTTTATATGGGCTTATATAGTGAAAACTACAAAAATCTGTTCGTACCAAGCCATAAGGCCTAGGGCTACTCAATTTTTCATCTAGCTTTATCAAGTGGTTGTCTAACAAAGGTGCCCAAATTGTAGCCCTGGGGTCAAATTTGGTCCTGTCCTGGCGGTCACAAGTTTTACATGGGCTCATATTGGGAATTTTTTAAAGATCTACTTGTACCTAGCCATAAGGCCTAGGGCTACCAAATTTTGCATGTAGCTTTATCTAGTGGGCCTCTACCAAGAGGGCCCAAATTATATTCTTAGAGTCAAGTTTGTCCCCACACCAGGGGTCACAAGTTTTACATGGGCTTTTGTGGTGAAAACTTTCTAAGTCGTCTTGTTACTAACCATAATAAAGACTATGACCACTAAATTTAGCCCTGCCCCACGGGTTTTATGTTTTACAGGGCCTTTTATTGAGAAAACTTTGAAAATCTTCTTGTTTATAACCACACATTCTAAACCTGTATTTTTTGGTATGGGGCTTTATCTTGTAGACTTCCACCAGGATTCAAGTAATTATAGCTTTGTGGTCAAAACTGGATTTGCCCAGGGGTCACAACCTTTTTGTAGGTTTTTGTGGAAAAAAATTGTATGCCCTCAAGTTAGAAACCAGTTGGCCAAATAATGTAATGTTTGGCTTGTAGTGTTTTTACGAATTAGCCAGTGGAGCGATACAGGGCCATCATGGCCCTCTTGTTTGTTGGTAAGTCTGTCACTCCCACACATCCAATGAAAACTCTTGATGTGTTGTAGTGTTTACTCTGACTCTCTCAGCATGGAAAAATTATCATGTATCGGGCAGCATCAACCTAGTAAAGTCTCCCAAATCATTTACAGTTTGTAGATATTGTTTTGATACCAACATGATATTCCTAATTTCTAAATCCTCTACCATACGGTGATGACTTTTAACCCCCCTGAGGAGGAAGGCTTTTGAAAACATTGTGGGAAAAAGAGATAATGCTGGTAACCAGCATTTTCGCCTTTTCTCACAAAGTTTTCTACCCTATCAATACAAAATTGCACCATTACAATGATGACTTTTAACGCCCCTGAGGAGGAAGGATTTTGAAAAATATTGTGGGAAAAGGAGAAAATGTTGGTAACCAGCATTTTCTCCTTTTCACAGAAAGTTTTCTACCCTATCAATACAAAATTGCACCATTACAATGATGACTTTTAAAGCCCCTGAGGAGGAAGGCTTTTGAAAACATTCTGGGAAAAGGAGAAAATGCTTGTATTCAGCATTTTCTCTTTTTCTCACAAAGTTTTCAACCCTATCGAAACAAAATTGCACCATTACAATGATGACTTTTAATGCCCCTGAGGAGGAAGGCTTTTGAAAACATTGTGGGAAAAGGAGAAACCAGCATTTTCTCCTTTTCTCACAAAGTTTTCTACACTATCAATACAAATTTGCACCATTACAGTGATGACTTTTAATGCCCCTGAGGAGGAAGGCTTTTGAAAACATTGTGGGAAAAGGAGAAAATGCTGGTAACCAGCATCTTCTCCTTTTCTCACAAAGTTTTCTACCCTATCAATACAAAATTGCACCATTTGAGCCACTTTGAAATTGTCATCTGCAAATGTTTTCAATTTGGATAGGTCTAAAATTTTGCTGTGTGGTAAAAGGTTAATGTTTGTCTTTCAGATACTCAAATAGAAATGTCTAACCAGATGGATATGACTTTGAGATGGCAGAATGGTGCGGTATCAAATTATGACTATCTAATGTATCTAAACAGGTATACAGCCATCTCAGTTTGTTTTTTAGCTTAATTTTGTATAATTCTTTACCAAATAACAGAATTTTAGACAGGTCCAAACTGAAATCATTTGTTGACAATTTAAAGGTAGCTCTTTTGGTGAAATTCGTCATTGATAGCTCAGAAAACATTGTGGAAAAGGAGAAAATGCTGGTCACCAGCATTTTCTCCTTCTCACCTAATTCTTTCAAGACACTTTTTCTATACTTCAAGGTTCTTAAAAGACAGGATTGTGTGGTAAAGAGTTAAGGTTCTGTTCAGCATTTTCAGCCCTATTACAGTGGCAGCTGCAGCAGCCTATGTGTTCCTTGCTAAATGACCAAACTTAACCTATTATCACACAATCCCTACTTTTGACGATCCTGAGAAAGAAGCCTTTAGAAAACATTGTGGGAAAAGGAGAAAATGCTGCATAATACTTTTTTCCGAGCTGCTAGCTTTTTTCCTGCACAAACACCATCAAAATAGTGTTTGGGGACAGAGGAATGAATCATAGTGCAATGACAGTCATTAACCCATTCCCAAAAAATCCCTGGTTTTTATGGGTCTGGAATAGTAGCTTTTTGAAAACATTGTGGGAAAAGGAGAAAATACTGGTAACCAGCATTTTCTCCTTTTCCCACAATGTTTTCTACCCTATCACAGACAGAAATCATCTTCTCAGCAAGAGTTGAATTGTCATCTGCAAATGCTTTCATTTTGGTCTAGTCCAAAAGTTTGTCGTTTGGGAAAGGGTTAATCCTCAAAAAGAACTTGGCTGACCTTGGATTTAAAGTCAATTACAAAATGTCACGGCAAATCAGATTGCTAGACTTGGATTTTGAATGAAAATGAAATTAAGAATGGGGAGTGAATAGGAACCCTGAATTCCTAATAGTCTAATTTGTAAAAAAAAAACATAGTTGGAAAAGTAGATGAGTCAAAAGTCTGGAGTTTTGTTTAACCCTTTACCAGACGACAAAATTTTAGCTTAATCTAAATTGAAAGCATTTGCAGATGACAGTTTCAGTGTGGCTCAAATGGTGCAATTGTTAAATGATTAGGTAGAAAACGTTGTGGGAAAAGGAGAAAATGTTGGTTACCAGCATTTTCTCCTTTTCAAACAATGTTTTCAAAAGGCTTCTTTTCCAGCAGTGTCAGAAGTAGGGATTGAGTGGTAATCGGTTAACTATTTACCAAACGACATAAAATATTAGACAAGTCCAAATTGAAAGCAATTGCAGACAACAAATTAAACATAACTCAAAAATTGAAATTTGTTTAAATCAGGGTAGAAAATATTGTGGGAAAAGGAGAAAATGCTGGTTACCAGCATTTTCTTCTATTCCCACAATGTTTTCAAAAGGCCTCTATCTCAAGGATGTAAAAAACCAGGGATTGTTTTGTAAAGGGTTAAGAAGTAAGTTTTGCTTTAATTGTTTTTCTCCTGTGAACTTGCAGTTGTGCTGATAGAAGTTTTTATGATTTAACTCAGTATCCTGTCATGCCATGGATCATCCAGGATTTGACCTCAGAAACATTGAGTAAGACGGTTTTATCACATAACCTCCCTTTTTTTCAGTAATATACCCATTACGAATTTTCTTATCTTATACAAGTTTGATATCACATTTGTGTGACTTCAGTTTTGACATCATTTTGTACCCATTTCATACAAGTGAATGGGTCTCATGAAAAATACCGCAGGTGCAATTATGAATGTTTTTGCATCATCTGATTTATATTTTGTGAAATATTGTTATTTGGTAAAAAGAATCTGACATTTATGGCCGTTTCAGATAAAATTTTGTTAATCTCGACAAGGAAAATATTATTAAGCTCACCAAAGGCTCGCTTAACTCTTTACCACACAATCCCGATTTTTAACACCCCTGCAAAGGAAAGCTTTTGAAAACATTGTGGGAAAAGGAGAAAATGCTGGTAACCAGCATTTTCTCCTTTTCCCACAATGTTTTCTACCCTTTCCAAATCAAATTTCACTTTTTGATTCACATTTGTTCTGTCGTCTGCAAATGCTTTTAATTTGGACTAGTCCAAACTTTTGTCGTTTGGTAAAGAGTTAATACAGTAACATTTCCCTAGACTCGTTTAACCCTTTACTCCATAGATACTCATTTCTACGCATTGCTTGTAGAAGCCTTTGGAAAACATTGTGGCTAAAGGTGAAATTGCTCGTGACGAGCAATTTCACCGTTTGTCACAATGTTTTCTATGCTATCAAAAGGTGTCATATACATATAAGAAACTGCTTCATCCTTGCAGTTATTTAGGGTCATTTAGAGATACCATAGAAATGCCTTGTGGTGTAAAGGGTTAAAAAAAACTTATCTCAAAAGCCAACTCCTGTCAGATCCTATATTTGTGTTTTATCCAATAATTACAACTAATAAGTTTTTAGTCCTTTATCAAAAAAACCTGAATTTAAACCAACATGGTAAAAATGCTTTGAAAAAAAATTGGAAATATGAGAAAAATGCTGGTAACAATCACTTTCTCCTTTTCTTACAATGTTTCCACCCTTTTTAAAACAAAGTCCATCATCATCTAAGCCCTAAAAAATGTGTCATCCGCAAACACTTCCAATATGAACAAGTTTAAAATCTATTTTGTAAATAACTGAACCTTTTACCAAATAGTATTATGTTTTAAAGTTGGCCCTTCAGGTTTTGAGACGAAAATTTTACAAAAATACAAAGAAATTATCCTTGTACTCCCAAAGCCTAATGATTTTCATGTATAAAACCCCAGTAGTCGAAAACCATCCGACAACAAGATAAATTAGAGATTTACTACAGCCCAGATCGACACTGAAGGGAAACAAAGTCTACGGTATTTTTACATCAGCAACTGGCTCATTTACATACGGGAAATATACAGACGAAGCTTCAAACATAGCACCTGAAGTTCTAGACATTATGGAAAATAATTACATGTTTGTTATGTTATGGAATTTAATAGTCATTAGTCATGTGCAAATCACTTAACATTCCCACAATGCTATTTTGTTTTTGGTTGGAAATCTAAAAATAGCTTAGGAGGCTACGTAGCCTTTTAAGGGAATACATTTGTACCACCAAAAAAATGTTTTGTGTAATTTTATGATTCTTTATTATTGATGATTTGTATTGTTTTTTCATATAAATTTCAGTGACATGTATATTCTTAGCTCACCTGAGCACAAAGTGCTCATGGTGAGCTATTGTGATCGTGCTGTGTCCGTCGTCCGTCGTCAACTTTTTACCTTGTGTACGCTCTAGAAGTCACAGTTTTGGTCCGATACTCATGAAAGTTGGTCAGGATGTTTGTCTAAATAGAATCTCGGACGAGTTTGAAAATGGGTCATATGGGGTCAAAAACTAGGTCACTAGGTCAAATCTTAGAAAAACTTTGTGTACGCTGTAGAGGCCACATTTTCAGTCGGATACTCATGAAAGTTGGTCAGGATGTTTGTCTGGATGATATCTCGGACGAATTCGAAAATGGGTCATGTGGGGTCAAAAACTAGGTCACTAGATCAAATCTTAGAAAAACCTTGTGTACGCTCTAGAGGCCACATTTTCAGTCGGATACTCATGAAAGTTGGTCAGGATGTTTGTCTGGATGATATCTCGGACGAGTTCGAAAATGGGTCATATGGGGTCAAAAAACTAGGTCACTAGGTCAAATCTTAGAAAAACCTTGTGTACGCTCTAGAGGCCACATTTTCAGTCGGATACTCATGAAAGTTGGTCAGGATGTTTCACTAGGTCAAATCTTAGAAAAACCTTGTGTTCCCTCTAGAGGCCACAATTTCAGTTGGATACTCATGAAAGTTGGTCAGGATATTTGTCTGGATGATATCTCAGACGAGTTCGAAAATGGGTCATGTGGGGTCAAAAACTAGGTCACTAGGTCAAATCTTAGAAAAACCTTGTGTACGCTCTAGAGGCCACATTTTCAGTCGTATACTCATGAAAGTTAATCAGGATGTTTGCCTGGATGATATCTCGGACAAGATTGAAAATGGGTCATTTGGGGTCAAAAACTAGGTCACTAGGTCAAATGTTAGAAAAACCTTGTGTACACTCTAGAGGCCACATTTTCAGTTCGAAACTCTTGTAAGTTGGTCAGAATCTTTGTCTTGATAATATCTCAGACAGGTTGGAAAACGGGTCATGTGGGGTCAAAAACTAGGTCACTAGGTCAAATCTTATACAAACATTGTGTATGCTCTAGAGGCCACATTTTCAGTCCAAAACTCTTGAAAGTTGGTCAGAATATTTGCCTTTATGATATCTTGGACAAGTTCGAAAAAGGGTCATGTGGAGTCAAAAACTAGGTCACGGGGTCAAATGTTAGAAAAACCTTTTGTAGGCTCTAGAGGCCACATTTTCAGTCCAAAACTCTTGTAAGTTGCTTAGAATGTTTTCCTTGATGATATATTAAATGAGTGTGAAAATGGGTCATTGGGGGTTAAAAACTAGGTCACCAGGTCAAATCTTAGAAAAACCTTGTATATGCTCTGGATGCCACATTTTCAGTCCAACACTCTTTAAAATTAGTCAGAATGTTTGCCTTTATAATATCTTGGATGAGTTTGAAAATGGGTCATGTTGGGTCAAAAACTGGGTCAATAGGTCAAATGTTATAAACACCTTTTGTATGCTCTGGAGGACACATTTTCAGTCTGATACTCCTAAAACTTGTTCATAATATTTGTCCTGGTGATACCTTGAATGAGTTTGAAAATGAGTCATGTGGAGTCAAAAACTGGGTCAATGGGTCAAATATTAGAAAAACCTTGTGTACACTCTAGAGGCTACATTTTCTGCCTGATACTCTTCAGACTTGGTCAGAATATTTGTTTTGGTGATGTCTCAAAAGAGTTTGATAATGGGTAATTGTCGGGTCCAAAACTAGGTCACTTGATGAAATCTTAGAAAAACCTTTTGTACACTGTAGAGGCCACATTTTCAGTCAAATACTCATGTAACTTGGCCAGAATGTTTGGCTTATTGATATCTCAAAAGTGTTTGATGATGGGTAATGTCTGATAAAAAACTAGGTCACTGGGAAACTAGATGGTGCATGCTTGGTCAATAGACTCAGGTGAGCGATTTCAGGGCCATCATGGCCCTCTTGTTTAATTTGGTGCAATGTGAAAATTCTAAATACCCACCTTAAAAGACCTCAAGGAAGAAAGCTTTTGAAAACATTTTGGGAAAAGGAAAAAATGCTGGTAACCAGTATTTTCTATGTAGCTTTTTAACCCATTACCAAACAATGATGACTTTTGACACCCCTGAGGAAGAAGCCTTTTGAAAACATTGTGGGAAAAGGAGAAAATGCTGGTAACCAGCATTTTCTCCTTTTCCCATAAGGTTTTCTACCCTATGAAAGCAAAATTGCATCATTTGAGCCACTTTGAAATTGTCGTCTGCAGAATGCTCTCAATTTGGTAAGGTCTAAAATTTTGCGGTGTGGTAAAGGGTTAAGGGAACACCATAAAAAAATAACTTTTTTCTAATTTTATGATTCTTAATTATTGATGTATTATTTTTTCATTTAAATTTTAGTGATATTAGCATTTTTTTTTTGTTTAATCTGGTTAGATTTGAAAAACCAAAATACCCACCTGTAAACAAAATTTTCAGTCAGTGGTATGAGCATTTGTTATATGGAACAATATTAGTTATTATTATTTTTTATGACAGATTTAGAAAATCCAGAGACATTCAGAGATTTGAGTAAACCTATAGGAGCCTTGAATGAGGAAAGACTTGAAAGAATGAAGGTAGAATCTTTTAATTAGCAACAGCTTTTACTCTTCACCTGTCTTCATGAAAAGTTTTAACCTGTTTCTACACGAAATCCCCTTTTTTCTTGTAACCCTGTTACACACACAGCGACTTAATGATCCAAAGAAATAAAGCTTTTGAAAACATTGTGAGAAAAGAGAAAATGCTGGTTACCAGCATTTTCTTCTTTTCCCCTTTTCCCACAATGTTTTCAATCCTCTCAGGCTTGAAGTTATTAGAACTTGCGCGTTAGCACAGATGGAAAACATATTTCATTTTTGTTGCTCTATAACAATTAGCCCTCTGATATATGATCCAGAGCTCCAGATAAAAGAGAGTGGTAATGTTCTAAATCCATTATTTCTCTTCAAAACCCTATGATGTGGTACTCATAATTAGTACCCACAACATAGGTTTTAATGGAAAATTTTCAGTATTGAAATCAAATAAAATTCACTCCCTATATCCGGAGCTCTGATGACCCATTCTTTTTACATCTCCGCAAAATGAATGTTTTTGGGGGATATAGTGGAATCTGTCCATGTGTGCGTCAGTCTGTGTGTCCATCTGTGTACAAAATACTAGTAAATGCTTGTTCCTGTCAAAGCTCTGGCGGGGGTATTAACTCTTTACCACACGAGAAAGTTTTAGATTGGTCCAAATTGAAAGTATTTGTAGACGACAAAATGAAGGGGACTAAATGATAGAAATTTGTTATGGGAAGCATAGAAAACACTGTGGGAAAAGGAGAAAATGCTGGTTACCAGTATTTTCTCCTTTTCCCACAATGTTTTCTATCCTTTCCAAACCAAATTTCAATTTTTCAGTCACATTTATTTTGTCATCTGCAAATGCTTTCCCATAGTGTTTTCAAAAGGCTTCTTTATCATGGGCATCAAAAGTAGGGATTTTGTGGTAATGGGTTAAGTCACATTAAGTGACAGCTCTAGTTGGCTCTAGACTAGAAAGCTTTTTGAAAAACATTGTCTACCAAGAAAAAAATTCAGGTAAACAGAGTTTATTATATACCAGTATAGTTTCTGGCATATGCGCGTTGCATTAAAAAAAAATTGCACATGACTGAAAAAGATCTGTGTCATTTTGTTTACTATTTTCAATGAAAATTCAGTGGTTGCAAAATTATGAGGTTAAAAATTGTAGGTATATAATAAAAGGAATATTAATATACCCCCGCAAATGAAGTTTTAGGGGGGTATACTGGAATTAGGCTGTTGGTCGGTCGGTCGGTTAGGAGGTCTGTCTGCAAAATCTTGTCCGGACGACTCCTCCTACAGTTTCAATCAAATCCGCTTGATACTTGTGTTCATTAGGAGCTGTAGATATACAAGACTCACATGTTGTGAAAATTCCATCAAGAATTACTGAGTTATTGCCCCTGATTTGACTTGAAAATGCTTGTCTGGACGACAGCTCTTACAGTTTCTTTCTAAAACACTTTAAACTTGGCAGAAGTGTTCATTAGGAGTTGTAGATGTGCAAGACGCAACTTTGGGGAAAATTTTATGAAGAATTAATGAGTTATTGCCCCTGATTCACATTTAAGATGCTTGTCCGGACAACTCCTCCTACAATTTCAGGAGAAAATTGGGGAAAATTCTATGAAGAATTAATGAGTTATTGCCCCTGATTCACATTTAAGATGCTTGTCCGGACAAATCCTCCTACAATTTCAGTCCGATTTGCTGTATGCTTGGCAGAAGTGTCCATTTGGAGTTGTAGATGTGCAAGATGCAAATTTTGTGAAAATTCCATCAAGAATTACTGAGTTATTGCCCCTAATTTGACTTGAAAATGCTTGTCCGGACAACTCCTCCCACAGTTTCTGCTGATTCACTTTAAACTTGGCAGAAGTGTTCATTAGGAGTTGTAGATGTGCAAGATGCAATTTTTGTGAAAATTTTATGAAGAATTACTGAGTTATTGCCCCTGATTTGACTTGAAAATGCTTGTACGGACAACTCCTCCTACAGTTTCTGTCTGATTCACTTTAAACGTGGCAGAAGTGTTCATTCGGAGTAGTAGACGTGCAAGACGCAACTTTCGTGAAAATTCTATGAAGAATTAATGAGTTATTGCCCATGTGACATGAAATATAGGGGCGGAGGTATTTATCACCTTTAGTAATAGTTATTCTAGTTTTGTTCTAACTTTGTAATCACCATCAATCAAGACATACTTTGCCTTCTTTTGATTTTTTTCTTATTGTACCATATTTACTAATCTGAAGTGGTTTGTTTTATAAAGAGCCAGCAAACTAAAGTTCTACCACGTAGCAAAATTTTAGACTCGCCCTTATTGAACGAATTCATACAACAATTCAAATATTTTACTGATGAAATTATTTATCCTTGAAAAGGTAAAAAATATTGTGAAAAATAGAGAAAATGCTTGTTACTGGCATTTCATTATTCTTTTCCCACAATGTTTTCAAAAGCTTTCTTTATCAGGTTTGTTAACTCTTTACCACACAAACTTTTTACCACTGTGAGATAGAAGCCTTTTGAAAACATGGAAGGAAAAGGAGAAAATGCTAGTAACCAGCATTTTCTTCTTTTCCCACAATGTTTTTTACCTTTTCCAAGGCAAATTTCAACTTTTAACCCATTACCACACAATCCCTACTTCTGACACCCCTGAGAAAGAGGCCTTTTGAAAACACTGTGGGAAAAGGAGAAAATGCTGGTAACCAGCATTTTCTCCTTTTCCCACAGTGTTTTCTACCCTTCCCAGAACAAATTTCAATTTTTTAGTCACCTTTATTTTGTCGTCTGCAAATGCTTTCAGTTTGGACCAGCCTAAAATTTTCTTGTGTGGTAAAGAGTTAAGCCATACTTTCATTGTTGTCTGCAAATGCTTTCAGTTTGGACTGGTCTACAATTTTATTGTTTGGTAAAGAGTTTAACTCTGTACCATTTGACAAAATTTTGGACTTGTGTCCAATTTGAAAGCATTTGCAGATGACAAAATAAATGTGAATCAAAAATTGAAAACAGATTTGGAAAAGGTAGAAAACATTGTGGGAAAAGGAGAAAATGCTGGTTACCAGCATTTTCTCCTTTTCCCACACTGTTTTCTAAAGGCTTCTTTTTCAGGGGCGTCAAAAGTAGGGATTGTGTGGTAATGGGTTAAAGTTGAGATTGTGTGGTAAAAGGTAAAAAGAATGATTACTTACTTTAGGAAAGATACCAGGAGATGCCTGAACCCAAATTTCTATATGGAGCCCATTACTCTACCCCAGGATATGTCACGTTTTACCTTGCCAGAATAGCCCCAGAATATGTGCTGTGTTTACAGAATGGAAAGTTCGACCAACCTGATAGAATGTTTAACAGGTACTGTAACTTCTCTCTGATTTGAAGCTTGGCTGTCCTCACATGCTTCAGCAGAGGTGAGAGGCGGAAATACGTCGGAAAGAAAATTCGCCTCAACCGGGTATCGAACTTACAACCACCAGGTCATGAGTCCGACACGCTCACCACTGAGCCACCCAGGTGGGCGGCTGTTCTCAGAGAAAACATTGAGGTATTGTGGTAGCCCAGGCATCGTAATCTGCATTGTGTGTGTTATTATGTAAAAACTTTGACATTTTATAATATTTATCTCTTTATCACACAATCCCGACTTTTTACGACCCTCAGAAAGGAGCCTTTTGAAAACATTGTTGGAAAAGAAGAAAATGCAGGTAACCAGCATTTTCTCCTTTTTAAACAATGTTTTCTACCATTCCCACTACTAATTTTACTTTTTGATTCACATATGATTTGCCAAATTGGACCAGTCTAAAATTTTGTCATTTGGTAAAGAGTTCATTACATACTGATGCTAATTTCTTCAAAATGGAATAAGTTATGTCCGGGATTGGCCAATGAGCCATTTATTCCATTAGTTGTCTAAAAATGAACTGTCTTCTTAATAAGACTTTGAATCATCAATAATTGATGACTTTTTTTGAACTGGGTATTACGGGAGACCACTCCTTCATGCATGGCTTCATCCTGATTTAACCCTTTCCCAAACAACAAACTTTTGGACTAGACCAAATTGAAAGCATTTGCAGACGACAATTCAACCTTTGCTGAGAAGATGATTTCTGTCTATGATAGGGTAGAAAACATTGTGGGAAAAGGAGAAAATGCTGGTTACCAGCATTTTCTTCTTTTCCCACAATGTTTTCAAAAGGCTACTATTCCAGACCCGTAAAAACCAGGGATTGTTTGGGAAAGGGTTAAATACAATTACTGACAGCTTGGTAAGGGAGATATGTTTTTTTTTTTAGTTTAGTAGTAATGGTATTTGTGTTTTAAATCTCAAAAAATGAGGATATTTGTCTGCATGGGTTCAAATCATGCCAGATACAGTTTGTATTTTAGGTATGAATTTTTTGTGAACTTTCATATTCTTAAGACCGGGCTTGTCCGAGATAGGCCATTGAGTCATTTATCCCATTTCTCGTCCAAATAAGGCTTTGAGTTATTAAAAAGATGATGACTTTTAAAAAAAGGGTGTGTTACAGGAGACCACTCCTTCATGCATGGCTTTGTCCTGTCCTGATTTAAAAAACAATACATGTACCTAACAACTGCGTTAGGGAGATATCTCTTTGGTTCAGTGTATATGGTATTGGTCTTTTAGATCTCAAAAAAATAGAGATATATGTCCGCATGGGTTTGAATCCCACCAGATGCGGTTTGTATTTTAGCTATGCATTTGTTGTAAACTTCATCTTCATAAGATGGGGGCTCCAAAAATGGATTTTCTGCCTGATAAGGCTTTGAGTCATCAGTGCATGATGCATGGCTTCATTCTGATTTAAAGGTGGGTATTTAGAATTTTCACATCACACCAAATTAAAAGAATATATAATTATATCATTGAAATTTATATGAAAAAACAATACAAATCATCAATAATTAAGGATCATAAAATTACCACAAAATTTTTTTTTGATGGTATTCCCTTAAAAGGCTACGTAGCCTCTTAAGCTATTTTTAGATTTCGCGCCAAAAATCAATAAAGCATTGTGGGAATGTCAATTGACTGGCACGTTACTAATAATGCTTAAATCCCGTTACATAACAAACATGTAATAATTATTTTCCATAATGTCTTCTTTGGACGGATGTTTGAAACTTTGTCTGTGTTTTCCTGTATTTAAATGAGAGAATTGAGAATTGTCTCCCGTTGGTGTCAACCTGGTCTGTAATAAATCTCTTATTTCTCGTGTTATCGGATGGTCTTCGGCTACTGGGTGTTTATGAATGCAAATTATAAGTCTTTGGGAGTATAAGGATGATTTTTTTGCATTTTTATAAAATTTTCGTCCCAAAATCTGAAGGGCCACCTTTAAATACAATACCTAACAACTACATTAGGGAGATATCTCTTTAGCCCACCGGTTATGGTTTTGGTCTTTTAGATCTTTAAAAAGGAGGATACTTGTCTGCATGGGTTCGAATCTTCCCAGATGTGGTTTGATTTCAGCAATACATTTGTTGCGAATTTTCATGTTTTGAACTTTCAAACCCATGCTGACAAATATCCTTGATTTTTATACGCCCGTCAAAGACGGGACGTATTCTGGGATCACCCGTGGCGGGCGGGCGGGCGGCGTCCAGTTCTTTGTCCGGAGCATATCTCCAAAACTATTCTAGCTAGGGTTATGAAATTTCATGGGTGGATAGATCTCATCGAGGGGGAGTGCAGTGCACAGGAATCATAACTCTTGCTTGCTTAATTTTTGAGTTATTGCCCTTTGTTGTTTTTCATACTTGAATTTTGTCCGGAGCATATCTCCAAAACTATACTACCCAGGGTTATGAAATTTCATGGGTGGATAGATCTCATTGAGGGGGAGTGCAGTGCGCAGAAATCATAACTCTTGCTTGCTTAATTTTTGAGTTATTGCCCTTTGTTGTTTTTCATACTTGAATTTTGTCCGGAGCATATCTCCAAAACTATACTACCCAGGGTTATGAAATTTCATGGGTGGATAGATCTCATCAAGGGGGAGTGCAGTGCAAAGGAATCATAACTCTTGCTCGCTTAATTTTTGAGTTATTGCCCTTTGTTGTTTTTCATACTTGAATTTTGTCCGGAGCATATCTCCAAAATTATTTTAGCTAGGATTATGAAATTTCATGCGTGGATACATCTCATCAAGAGGGAGTGCAGTGCACAGGAATCATAACTCTTGCTTGCTTAATTTTCGAGTTATTGCCCTTTGTCGTTTTTCATACTTGAATTTTGTCCGGAGCATATCTCCAAAACTATACTAGCTAGGGTTATGAAATTTCATGGGTGGATAGATCTCATCAAGGGGGAGTGCAGTGCACAGGAATAATAACTCTTGCTCGTTTAATTTTTTACTTATTGCGCTTTGTCATTTTTCATACTTGAATTTTGTCCGGTGCATGCCCCAGCTTTACAACTTGGGGTAAGACGGGCGTATCTTGCGACAATTTGCTGCTCTTGTTTAGGTTTTAAAGACCAAAACCATAGTCACTGGGCCAATGAGATATCTCCCCAATGCAGTTGTTTGGTATTGTATTTAACTCATTACCACTCGACAAAATTTTAGACTGGTTTAAATTGAAAGCATTTGCAGATGACAAAATAAAGGTGACTGAAAATTTGAAATTTGTTCTGGGAAGGGTAGAAAACACTGTTGGAAAAGGAGAAAATGCTGGTTACCAGCATTTTCTCCTTTTCCTGCAGTGTTTTCAAAAGGCTTCTATCTCAGGGGCGTCAAAAGTAGGGATTGTGTAGTAATGGGTTGAAGCAGGAGGAAGGCATGCATGAAGGAGTGGTCTCCCTTAACAAAATGCATTTCCGCTAACTTTCCACACACTCAGAATCAAGTTGAATTATTTCAGCGATATTTGATTTGTAGTCTTCAAATGCCTCAAATTCAAGCTACTCAGAAACTCATTAACCCTTTCCCAAGCAATCCCTGGTTTTTACGGGTCTGGAGTAGTACTAAGTAGCCTTTTGAAAACATTGTGGCAAAAGGAGAAAATGCTGGTAACCAGCATTTTCTCCTTTTCCTACAATGTTTTCTACCCTATCATAGACAGAAATCATCTTTTCAGCAAGAGTTGAATGGTCGTCTGCAGATGCTTTCAGTTCGGTCTAGTCCAAAAGTTTGTCGTTTGGGAAAGGGTTAACTCAGGTAATGAGTTAGAGTCCCAAAAATTGCAATTTCAAATTGAATGTCGACTAGTCTTTAACCCTTTAGCAAACAATTCCTGATTTTTATGACCTTGAGATAGAAGCCTTTTGAAAACATTGTGGGAAATGGAGAAAATGCTGGAAACCAGTATTTTCTCTTTTTCTTACAAAGTTTTCTTCCATGCTTGAAACAAATTTCAAGTTTTGGGTTATGTTTATTTTGTCGTCTGCAAGTGCTTTCAATTTGGACAGGTCTAAATTTGTGACACTTTATCCAGAAGCACCTTGCTGTCCATACCATGCTGACAGTCAATATTTATTACGTCTTTCAGCGTGTATGATCTCTGGCAGAATTGTTTACAAGGTGCTGCTGATTTTAAAGAACTGATTCCAGAATTTTACGAGGGAGATGGAGAGTTTATGATAAACAATGGAGTAAGACTGCTTTTACAGAATCTTTTTAATATTTGTGTGAATACAGCTTTCACCATACTTCAGATTCCGGGCCTATATGATCAATCAGTAGATAATTTATAGTACTTAACCCTTAACTCTTTACCCCATGAGGCATTTCTATGGTATCTCAAATTGATCCTAAATAACAGCAAGGATGAAGGCGTTTCTTATGTGTATATGACATCTTTTGATAGCATAGAAAACATTGTGACAAAAGGTGAAATTGCTCGCCATGAGCAATTTCACCTTTTGCCACAATGTTTTCCAAAGGTTCCTACAAGCAATGCGTAGAAACAAGTATCTATGGAGTAAAGGGTTAAAACAAGAGACATTTTTAAATAGGAAAAACAGCTGAAATATTGCTGTACCAAGGTTTTTTTGGCCAGAATATGTAACAATATAGTGGACATTGTAGATCTAAGATCAGACTGCACATTCTGTGCAGTCTGATCTTGATCTACATTGTCCACAAAAAACAAGTTAAGTCTGTTCCAGCGCTTCAATGGTTAAAACCTGAAGGTCTTTGTTTGATTCGTAAGCTTGGAGTAATTCTTTCAAAGGATTGATGATAGTCATTGTGACAAGAATGATTCCTCTCTGACATCTGAAAACTGTTTCACCAAAGGCTATGTTAGACAGCAGCCAGTGGCTTGGGAAGAATGTCATGCAAAGTACTGGCAAAAGAAAATAACTGAAAGCATGGATAGGTGCACTGGCCACCATGAAAACTGATTGAAATGATGTTGTTTACAGCATTGAACACCAAACAAACAAACAAACAAACAGAAAATGTGCCAGTTAAATCACAGCAAAATCGCTTTCATTCATGTTTCTCCTGGGTTTGACCAGTAGAGGTCTAGGGCTCCCAGACAAGTTGTTCCAGCAGTGATCCTCAACTACAAATTTGATGTCATAAACCTTTACCAAATGATCTCAAGTTCGTAACATCTTTGAAAGAAGGCTTTTGAAAATATTTCAACTCTTTACCAAATGACAGAATTCCAGATTTGTCCTAGTTAAAAGTATTTGCAGACCAGTAGTTTATTGTGGCGTAAATTTGAAATTTGATTTGAAAGGGTAGAAAACATCATGGGAAATGGAGAAAATGCTGATTATCAGCATTTTCTCCATTTCCCGCAGTGTTTTCAAAGGCTTCTTCTACAGGGTTGAGAAAATTCAGGACTTTGTGGAAAAGCGTTAAGAAGGGAAAATTCTGATGTCCATTGTTTTCTTCTTTTCTCAAATTAATTTCTATCCTTTCAAAGGAAAGAATCAGTGATAGTGGATAGCTTAAGAGATTGATAGAGAAACAAAGAAAACAGAAACAGAGAGAAAAATTACACCCCATTCCCTTCATTTGAAGACAATTGTTGAAGCTAACAGATTATGCTATTCTTAAACATAGAAAACAAGAGAAAGGCTGTTATGAAAAAGAACAGTGATCTTACTAGGATTTTTTTTTTTTTATGTACAAATACTGTAAATATGTCAACATGCAAAGATTTCAATGTAGTATTTATTCTCAATTATAATTTCTACTAATTATGAATTGATTTGACATTGTTTATAACTAGACTAACAACATTTTTTTCACTCAACAGATATCAAATTTTGGCTTTAGACAAGATGGCAGGCCAGTTGTTGATGTAGAACTTCCACCATGGGCTTCAAGTGAGTGATTTGGTTTCAATTTCCTTTTGGGAAAAAAAAGAAACTTGCATTTTGATTTTTTTGAATAATTAATTTCCCTATTGTGGTCCTTAGGATCACAATCATTGCAGTTATGCAAACAAAGTTCATCTGGTTTCACATAGATACAGGAAGAAAGTTGTTGAAAAAACTGTCTAATTGGTTAATCCATTACCACACAATCCCTACTTTTGAAGACCCTGAGAGAGAAGTCTTTAGAAAATATTGTGGGAAAAGGAGAAAATGCTGGTAACCAGCATTTTCTCCTTTTCCCACGATGTTTTCTACCCTTCACAAAACAAATTTCAAATTTTCAGTCTCTTTTATTTTGTTGTCTGCATATGCTTTCAATTTGAGCAAACCTAAAATATTATCGTTTAGTAATGAGTTAAATCATTTAAAAGTTGTATTAGTTTCCAATTTAGAAAATCTTGTAGAATAAGACAAAGTACATACGTAAGAATGGTTGATGAAAACAAAAGCTGGCTACCAGAAGAGAATCCCATCATTTGAGTCTATTTCTTTTGCCATCAGCAAAGTCTTCAATTTGGACATGTCTTTTTTAGATATAAGATATAAAGGATCTGACATGACTTGGCTTTTGAGATAAGATTTTATCAACCCTTTACCCTGTAAGGCATTTCTATGGTATTTTCTAATTGGCCCTAAACAACAGCAAGGATGAAGCCTTTTCTTCTGTGTATGTGACACCTTTTGATAGCATAGAAAACAATGTGGCGAAAGGTGAAATTTTGCCACAATGTTTTCCAAAGGCTCCTACAAGCAATGCATAGAAATAAGTATCTATGGAGTAAAGGGTTAAACGAGTCTAGAGAATGTTATTAAGTTAGCCTTTGGCGAGCTTAATAATATTTTCCTTGACGAGTTTAATAGAATCTTATCTCAAAAGTCAACAAATGTCAGATTCTTTTTATCACATAACAATGTTTTACAAAATATAGATCAAATGATGCAAAAGCATTCATAAATGCACCCGGGGTATTTTCCATGAGACCCATTCATTTGTATGAAATGCGTACAAAATGACGTCACAAAAGACATCACACAAATGTGATATCAAACGTGTGTAAGATAAGAAAATTTGTAATGGGTACATTACACTGAAAACAAGGGAGGTTATGTGATAAAATAATTTTCATCACCGATGTTTGCTAATACAGAAGTCAAAGATAAGATATATTAATTTTCATCCCCTGGGATTGTCCATTCAGAGATCAAAAATAGTTCTAAGAGTGTCAAACACATTTTATGTAGCTTATGCAGGAACTGGAGATGAAAACATCAGACCACACAGAAAATCCAGTCTGATCTTAGATCTAAACTACCTCAAATTGTTACCTTGGTATTGTCTGAAGAGACAGGTCTGGATATTCTAGATCCCTGTCATTATCTGCTTCCCCTTATCTTGCACAAACTTTGATACCTCATAATATCTCTGTAATTATTGAAGATACTAGTATTTACCTCATTTTTGGACTAGTTATTAACTTTCAAAAGGGGAACTCATACCAGTGTGGCATAGAATATCTTCAATACCATTGGACAGAATTTTGTGAAACATCATAATTATATGTGTACAATAACACATATCAATCCGCCGATAGTTATTTTTTTTTTTGATTCAATGAAAAATGGCAAACTGAAAGCGATTTTAAGTTACGCACTCAAGCTAATTTTTTAGCAGGATATATCATTTTAAGGAAATCGCTTGTTTCCTTTATCTCACAATCTTATAGGTTAAAGATGAGCTTTTATGTGGCCTGCAATACATGAAAAGGGGCATTGAACGTTTGTGTAAAGTGTTGTCTTGGATCAGCCAGCACAGCCAGCAGGCTAATCCAAAAGGACACTTTTTGTTTTTATGTAATTTTCTATTTTGCACAAGTCTTTTGTAGTACAAAATCTAATGTAGTCATAAAGTGCCGCCTCGGATTAGCCTGTGTGGACTGTGCAAGCTGATCCTAGACAACACTTTACGCAAATGCCTGAATGCCCTTTTTCGCATGTTGCATGCCAAATGTGCTAGCTTTTACCCGACCACAAAAGTTTGAGTACTTTGACCCATTACCACACAATCCCTACTTTTGGCGACCCTGAGAAAGAAGCTTTTAGAAAACATTGTGGGAAAAGGAGAAAATGCTGGTAACCAGCATTTTCTCCTTTTCCCACAATGTCTTCTACCTTTCACAAAGCAAATTTCATATTTTCAGTCACTTTTATTTTGTCGTCTGCAAATGCCTTGGATTTGGACAAACCTTAAATTTTGTTGTTTGGTAAAAAGCATTGGCAAATTTGTAGCAAATATATTTATATATTTATTGATATATTTTACTCAAATATTGCTCAAACAAAGGGATTTGTGTTTGATAGGCTAGAAAACATTATGAGTAAAGGAAATGATAATGAAAATTTTCACCCAAGGACATCAAGTATCAGAAAAGATATCTATGATGAATTATTTTGCAGAGTGAAGTGTGTAATTTTGCTGAAAGATGTCTTGAATGATGTCATAAAAGTTGTATATTGCATCCTTTGGGCTGATCAAGGTAATGGCTACCATGTTATGTATTACTTTCAGGCCCTAAAGACTATGTAACGAAACTGAGAGAGGCATTAGAAAGTGACCATGTATCCAAAAATATACACAATTGGATAGATTTGATATTTGGTTACAAACAGCGTGGAGAAGAGGCAGAAAAAGCTGACAATGGTAGGTTTATTCTACTGTTAATGCCCCATTCACAAATAACGAACTGCCGTCCGGAGTTTTTCAGGAGATTTTGACACAATCGTCCTGGGACCGCACAGCGACCGTCCGGTGGCAGTTCAATTTGAACGGCGGCAGTTCAATTTTGAGACGCCGCCCGTTCAAGTTTTAAAACGAAGTTATAATTGGACGGCGACCGGACGATGTTTTGGCCATCTGAGAGCCTGTTAACTCATCGTCCGAGTACCGTCCGGGCGCTGTGCGGTGACCTGACGATGCCCTCAGAGATCTGACGGCGCCTGGCCAGTTTTTATGAAAACGTTTATCTTCAAATCGTCCAGCGACCGGACGGTCATCGGGTGGCGACCTGACTGCCTCCGATTATGTATATTTGTACGGGCACCGTCCGGTGACCGTCAGATCGCTGTCCGGCATTGATTTTGCTAAATCTTTCCGGAAGGCGACCATACGGCAGACATATACTTTGGCGACATGAGAATATTATAAAAGTGTATATGAATGTCTTACCTCATCATAATTTATCAGTTCTGAAGTGAAAATGGCACTTATACCACCACAAAATCTCTAGAACCTTTTCCTTCATCAAGAAAGATTGCAAGCTGCTCACTGATAGCAGATAAATGTAATAGCAGCTGCTGCTGTTTACGATCAGGAGCGTGCTGAGCGAGGCCCCAGAGTGAGTACTGTGTGGGTCAAAACGTGGCTACAGAGGCGTGTCATCCTCGGACAATGTGACACGCCTCTGTAGCTAGTCAGACGGCGGCACAAAGTCCAAAAGATGTCCGTCCGATTGCCGTCTGGTCGCCGTCCGGTCGCCGCCCGATGACCGTCCGGTTGCCGCCCGGTTGCAGCCCGGTGCCTTTCTGAACTGAAAACTGCATGCACTGCATTTCCAAAGAAACTGCCGTCCGATGCCTGTTTGATTTGTGACTGCTTGAGCAAAATGTCTGAAAATTGTACGGCGCCCGGACGATGTCTCAAATCTTTGAATCGGCAAAGTTGGAAGAAATCGTCCGGCGCCCATTTCATTTGTGACCTAGGCATAAGATGGGTTATTGTACATGTAGCTCTGTACCAGACTTGAAAAACTTTTAACTCTTAGAACTCTTTACCATACAATCATCTCTTTTAACAATGGTAAGAAGAAACCTTTTGAAAACAATGTGGAAAAAGGAGAAAATGCTTTTTACCAACATTTTATCCTTTTCCCACTATGTTTTCTACTCTTCTTAAAACAAATTCCAATTTTTGAGTCTCGTTTATCTTTTCGTCTGCAAAGTCTTTCAGTTTGGATCAGTCTTAAATTTCTCTTGTTTGGTAAAAGGTTAACTGTGTGACAGTACTGCATGTAGTTTAAACATTGTGGGAAAAAGAGAACATGCTACTAACTGGCATTTTCTCCATTTCCCAAAATGTTTTCTGTTCTTTCACAGCCACCTCTCTATTCCAGCTACATTTAAATTGTTGTACAAATGCTTTCAACTTCGAAAAGTCTGGACTTTTTTTATTTGGTTGAGAATTAATCATTTGCACCACTCAATTAATCTAGCATTCTAGATCTACAATCTAGCGTTTGACTCATTACCAAATGACAAAATTTTGGGTTTGTCCAAATCAAAAGCTTTTGCAGACAACAAAATAAAAGTGACTGGAAATTTGAAATTTGTTTTGTAAAGGGTTAAAAAACATTGTGGGAAAAGGAGAAAATGCTGGTTACCAGCATTTTCTCCTTTTCTCACAATGTTTTCTAAAGGCTTCTTTCTAGGGGTCGGTAAAAGTCGGGATTGTGTGGTAATGAGTTAAAGTAAAGGCCTGAACTCAGTTAGTAGTGTCCATGGTTGAGAGGTAGAGCATTGACCTTGTGAACATACCCGGTAATGTCCTGAGTTTGATACCCATAAGCTGGTGTCAACTTTGGGATTTTCATGGGCCCACACATTCTGCTTGAGCACTGGTGTAGTTTCCAGGGAGCAGAAACAAGAGAGATTAGTATGCTGGTAAGTTGTAGAAACTTGTTTTCTCAATCGATGTATAATAAATACATGTATGTTTAAACTACACTAACTCAGGTAACAATGAAAATGTTTTCCAGATGCCTATCTTTTATTAAATTCCTAATTTTCTGATTCTCGTAATTTGAATTTGGATCATGTTTTTTTTTTTCAGTGTTTTACTATATGACTTATGAAGGTGCTATTGACTTAGACAGGTAAATTGCTAACTTTAACTTTAGTTATGTTGAATTTTTAATTCTTTACTAGAAAACAAGATTACAAGCAATTGAAGATAAAAATTAATTTTGGCTGAGATGATGTAGTTTCCCTTTAAAGAGTAGAAAAAACTTTCGGAAAAGAAAGAAAAGCTGGTGACCAGCATTTTCTCTATTTCTCCATTTTCCCTTTTACCACACAAATTTAAAGCGCCGTCTTTTTTTGGGTCTTAAAAAAAATGGGAAACTATCAAATAGCTATGGGGTTAAAGTTATAAATATGTAGATTTTTAACTTTTCATAATGTAAAATCTGTTATATTTCTTTCAGCATAATCTTTTTTTCTTTTGAAGTTAGTCTTCCATTCATTTCATATTCATCCATCAAGTAAGTAAGAAAAAATTGTGTATGCTTTTTCAAAATGTCTTTAATAATGTTCAAAATTCTTATAACAAGTATTAAAGATCCCAACAAGAGGGCAGCAATGGAGATTCAGATCATGGAGTTTGGACAGATCCCTAAACAGCTGTTTACAAAGCCCCACCCCCTGAGATACGGACCTAGAGATGCCCCTCGTACAATGTCAGCTGTCAGTCAGGCTAGTTCTGATGGCTTGGACACAAACGAGAATCTTGCAGGTGAAATTTTCTTGGTATTATTTTGCTCTGTGTCACATATTGTATGAAGTGTGGAAGTGTTGGAGCTAATATAGTTTCTCCCTTCCATGAATGCAAACAGACATGGGTCTGTATTCACCAACCATTCTTAAGAACATTCTTGGTTGTATTCTTCAAGATTTCCTGACTGTGAAAGTAACAGGACTTCTGATTGGCTAAACCATTTGGTTTAGCCAATCAGAAGTCCTGTTACTTTCATATTGACAAAATTCTTAAGAATGGTTGGTGAATACAGACCATGGTGTTGGGGTGCATTGTATAGATAGGAGCTGAGCAATGGCCAAAGAGGACTAAATGCATCTCGAAAAGTTTCGACCCAAGTCATCCATAGTCTGCGCAGGCTGACCTGGGCTGAAACTTTTCCCATTGGTAAATTTTCACGACATGAGATAAATTTCGATGTTTTTCCTAAAAAGCAAAAATTCCATCTATTTCATACTTTAAACCCTTTTTAACCCTATACTCCATAGATACTCATATCAAAGCGTTGCTTGTAGGAGCCTTTTGAAAACATTGTGACAAAAGATGAAATTGCTCGTGACAAGCAATTTCATCTTTTGCCACAATGTTTTCAATGCTATCAAAAGGTGTCATATACACGTAAGAAATGGCTTCATCCTTGCTGTTACTTAGGGTCAATTAGAGATACCATAGAAATGCCTTATGGGGTAAAGGGTTAAGGGGAACTTACATCAAAATCCAGTACAGGTCTATTGGTTACTCTCTCTGGCATAACCCCTCCGCATAGCAACACATTACAATATTATGTCAAACACAAGAAACATGGGATAAAGTACATCATAGTTCCATCTGGTTGAGAGGCATACACATTTTATCTAGATAATCAGTTCGTGGGAACAACTCTTTCCGTCATCAAGTAAAGAGTTAGAATATAAAAACAATTTTTTTAACTGTCATACCATGAAATAGTGAAAACTATTTCACCGGTATTTCTCGATAAACTATCCGAAAGCATGAAATAATTTATTGTATTACTTTCAGATAGTGCACAAAGCAAAGTTTGTGAAGGGATGAAAAATGTTGATTTCACAAGTTTACAGTTAAAACTAGAATACTGTCTCCATAAAGAGTAAGTTCTTCAACATCTTCTGTGGCTTCTGTGGCATTAATGGCTTTACTTGGAAAAGTTGTGCTCTCTGTCTTCCGCTCATTTCCCTGGACCTCTCTGCCTCTGTCTTTCTTCGGCAGTTTCTCCTTTTTCCACTATGTCTTCTTTTCTTTTCAGATTTTTAAAAACAAAATTTAATCATCTTTTTTTTGTTGTCTGCAAATGTTTTGGATTTGGACTGTGGTAAAGGCTTAGAGACCGCAAGTGTCATAAGATGGTGTATAGGACAATTGCCAGCCCAGACCTATATGTCACCTGTACATTTGCCTACCTGTATATTAACCATCTACGACAAAAGCCCTCTAGGACAAAAACCGACCATTCTTAGTACATATACATGTCCAAAGGCAGTTTTAATTTTTAATTGGTCACCTTCAGCTACAGAGAGCTTTTTTAACAGATATGACCTTGTAATGTAGTAATTCATTTAACTTGACACTCTTTTAAACCGGTACAAGATATCAAAACAAATATTTTGATGAACTATGGCCTTGGTTCAGTACTCAAGAATTTTGGCCAGAATAATTGTCTTGACATTTTAAACAAATTTATAGATGGGTCATGCCAGGTAAAAAACTAGGTCACTAGGTCACTTAGAAAAACCTTATGTACACTCTATAGGCTACAATTGAAGTTAAATGCCCTTGAAAGTTGGCCCAAATGTTTGCCTTGATGGCATTCTTAGATGAGTCTAGATAAAACTTGCATACTAGTGAGAGGCCAAAATACTCCAATACTTATAAAAGCTTGTTAGAATCTTTACCATAATATCTCAAAAGAGATTTTTAAAGAGGATCAAGTTTTGTCAAAAGGTTCAGATGAGCAACTCCAGGGCTATCATTGCCTTCTTGTTTTACTTTTGTTGTTTTAGTGTAGTGACTGATGTAAAGCTAGGGCGAGAGGGAAAATGTGTTTTTTCTGTTTCACAAGGTAAGAACTACTCTTTTGAATTTGTGTAAAGTTTTGTTAACAAGCATTCTTTGAAAACTTTGAGGAGTAAGTGTCCTGTGAATGATTTTGGTCTTTTTTTTTTAACCATTTACCACACAAAATTAAGTTTTAACTCTTTACCACACGAGAAAAATTTAGACTGGTCCAAACTGAAGCATTTGCAGACGACAAAATAAAGGTGACTGAAAAACTGAAATTTGTTCTGGGAAAGGTAGAAAACACTGTGGGAAAAGGAGTTACCAGCATTTTCTCCTTTTCCCACAGTGTTTTCAAAAGGCTTCTTTCTCAGGGGCATCAAAAGTAGGGATTGTGTGGTAATGGGTTAATAGCCGTGAGGAAGATGGCTTTCGAAACATTGTGAGAAAAGAAAAAAATGCTGGAAACCATATTCTTTTTCCTTTTCGCACATTGTTTTCTACCCTATAAAAGAAGAATTCCATCATTTCCAGACTTGAGTCAAATTTCATTATAGCCTGCAGATGGTTTCAATTTTGACAAGTATGAATTGGACCTTTGTGGAAGGGAGTTGACCTTTGTGGAAGGGAGTTGACCTTCTACCGGACGACAAAATTTTAGACTGGTCCAAATTAAAAGCATTTGCAGACGACGATTTCAGTATGGTTGAAGTGGTTCTATTTTTCTTTTATAGGATAGAAAACATTGTGGAAAAAAGAAGAAATGCTGGTGACCATCTAGGTTTTCCACCCTTTTAGAAAAAAAAAGGCACCATTTGAACAACAATGAAACTGTTGTCTTCAAATACTTTCAGTTTGGACAAAGCCAAAATTTTGTTGTCTGGTAAAGGATTATAATTCACAAGATTACATAATGTAGCAGTATAGCATAGAGGGCCCTAGCCAGTGGCAGAAAGCCAGATCGTCAGCAAGTGTCATTGCAAATGGCCACTGTCCGCCAGGGTTGCAAGACGATAGCAGATAAAATCTGACTGTCGCCTAACTGCCGCTGGCTGACACCCAGATGCTGTCACACACCCCTCAAACTAAAGACACTGCCTGGCGATGCCCAGAACCAGTCAGGAGGCCTTTTACTGTCAGTTATTTATGACCACTTAGAACAGTTTGTAAAAAGTCAGCCAGTGGCATGTAACTTTAAGAATCTGCCTATGTCTAAAAATCAGCAGGCTGCAGTTTCACATTCTGACCGTAGTTTTAGTGAAAATCTTGCTGTCTACATGCTTAATCCCTCAACCCTTTCCCAAACAAGCCCTGGTTTTTACGTGTCTGCAGTAAAAGACTTTTGAAAACACTGTGGGAAAAGGAGAAATTGCTCATAACGAGCAATTTCTCCTTTTCCCACAGTGTTTTCTACCATCTTTGAGAACTTTCTGACATTTTCTCCCAATCTAAAATTGTTGTCTGCAAACTCTTTTGGTTTGGAAGAGTCCAAATTTTGTCGTTTGGGAAAGGGTTAATTTCAGAGCCCTAGCCTAGTACTGGTGAAACCCAGGATATATATAACTATATGAGCTGTCACTGTGAAATGACTGAGATAGTGTTGAGGGCTGTGTAAAACATTATTCAAACAATCAATCTCAGGGTCGATAAAACTCTGGGTTGTTTTGTAAAGGGTTGTTTGTGGTTTTTGTTTTATGAATGCTTTAAACCATTTGCAGATGACGAAATTTAAGCCCTGTCCAAATTGAAAGCATTTGCAGACGAAAATTTCAGTGTGGCTCAAATGGTGCAATTGATTGTTGATAGGGTAGGAAAAATTATGTGAAAAGGAAAAAAAAATGCTGGAAAAAATTGCTGTTAACCAGCATTTTCTCCTTTTCCCATAATGTTTTCAAAAGGCTTCTCTCCAAAGCTTGTGAAAAGTCATCATTGTGCAGTAAAGGGTTAACCATTTACCACTCAGTCCTAACTTATAACAACCCTGAGCAAAACATGCTATTGGAAACATTGTGGTAAAAGGAGAAAAGCAGCTTTTTTCCTTTTTCCCACAATCTGTTCTTTCTTATAGAATACAAATTTCTTTATTCTAGCTACCTTTGATTTCATGTCTGCAAAATCTTTCCACTTGGAGAAATGTAAAAAAAAGAAATGTGACTTAAAAAATGTAATGCATTTAACTCTTTCCTGAACGACAAAATGCTAGACTGGTTCAAATTGAAAGCACTTGCAGACGACAAAATAAACGTAACTCAAAAATTGAAATTTGTTTCCTGCAGGCCATAAAACATTGTGGGAAAAGGAGAAAATGCTGGTGACCAGCATTTTCTCCTATTCCCACAATGTTTTCTAAAGGCTTCTTTCTCAGGGGCGTCAAAAGTAGAATTGTGTGGTAATGGGTTAAAAGGTAGAAAACATTGTGGGGAAAGGTAAAAATGCTGGTCACCAACAGGTTTTATATGAAGGAGAACTTTGAAAATCTTCTCGGTTATAACCATACAATCTAGACCTGTATGATTTGGTAGTGGACTTAGTCTTGTGAACCTCTAGCAGGATTCAACTTAGTCTTGTGAACCTCTAGCAGGATTCATGTATTTAACCCATTACCACACAATCCCTACTTTTGACGCCCCTGAGAAAGAAGCCTTCAGAAAACATTGTGGGAAAAGGATAAAATGCTGGTTACCAGCATTTTCTCCTTTCCCAACAATGTTTTCTACCCTTCACTAAACAAATTTCAAATTTTCAGTCACTTTTATTTTGTCGTCTGCAAATGCTTCAAATTTGGACCAGTCTAAATTTTTGTCGTTGGTAATGAGTTAAAAGTCTGTGGTCAAGAATGGCTTTGCCCTGCGTACATAACTTTCTCATGGGCTGTAGTAGAGAAAACTTTATATGGCTTCTAGTTCGAAAAAATATTGGCTAAGATTCGTAATGATTGGCTCTTTGGGTTTGTACAAATTAGCAAGTGGAGCAATGCAGGGCCAACATAGCCCTCATGTTTCTTGTTATTCTTTTCTTTTTTTGAAGATAGTTTATTGAAGATGTATTCTATAGAAGACCAAAGACAGCTGCGCAGCATCACGCTTACTGGCATGGTAAGGTATTTTATAATTGAATCATGCTTTGTGAAAAATGGGCTTTGTGCATCTGCAGAAATTATTAGTCCATGTTAGGTGGAACAGTCCTCACCATTATCTCCCGCTATATGGCATTCTATAAATACTCACCTGTCTAATTTGGGCATCCTCGGTACAGAACCAAACCACTTTCCAACGTGACAACCGTTACTTTGAATTTCAAACTAAAATAAATGTTTACTCAATAAAACGCTACCTAGTGCAATTCACTCAGCTATAATCTGCTGTTTAGAGAAATTTGGAGCTAAAGCAGGTCTCATTTCACCTCAAACGTATTGATAAAAGCTATTTTCTACATCGCTACTTTATAGCGCATAATATTACAGTCTGCCTGCTTTCGGGGCTAGTGATGCGTCATATAAGACAGGTCAAATCTTCGAAGAATATGACATTCACAGACAACGCAGTCTACACAAGCTGACTTGGTCCAAAATCATTTGCTTATGGTTAATTTTCTGCATGTCAAAGAACAGGTCTACCTCATGTTTCCCAGCATACCCACCAACTTTTTCATTATGGGTATGTGCACTCTTTGGGTTGGAAATTGTACCGGTATATATGTACACTACAAAGTTAGGGGGTGCAGATTATAAAAACAAATGATAAACTCATTACCAAATGACAAAATTTTAGGCTTGTCCAAATTGAAAGCATTTGCAGATGACAGATTCAAATTACGTATGCAAATCATCGATTAAAGTAATTAATCACTACAATGTGGGAAAATAAATACATCTGACACTGCTCTAGGTCTTACATGGGATACTTTTCTCTTCAAGATCATCTTCCATTTATTCTGCATGTACCCGGCCATTCAATTTTTTAGCATGCATGGGTAACTTCTTGCAAGATTTTGTGCAAAGGGGCATGCTGGTTTCAGGCCTTTTACCGCACAATGACAACTTTCAATGACCCTGATGAAAACATTGTGGGAAAAAGAGAAAATGCTAGTTACCAGCATTTTCTCCCATTCCCACAAAGTTTTCTACCCTATCATAGGAAAATTCCGTCATGTGAACCAGTATGAAATTTTTGTTGTCTGAAATGCTTTCAATTCGGATAGGTCTAAACATTTTGATGTGTGGTAAAGGGTGAACAAAATGGATTTTATGGAACCACAGTAATGCTTCGACTTGCTTTGCAGATGTATTAAGCCCTCTTTTGATAGAGCATCACTTAAATGTTTTGAATTACTTTTCGTTCTTTGTCCAAACATGAAAAAAAAAATACAGACAGATAATTGTTTATCACATAACCTCCCTTGTTTTCAGTGTAATAATATACCCACTATGAATTTTCTTACATTATACATGTGTGGTATCACATTTGTGTGACGTCATTTTTTGTCGTCATTTTGTACGTATTTCACAGAAGTTAATGGGTCTTATGGATATTAGCGCGGATGCATTTATGAATGTTTTTACATCGTCTAATCTATATTTTGTGAAATGTTGTAATGTGATAAAAAGAATCTGACATTTGTGGACATTTGAGATGAGATTTTATTAAACTCTTGAAAGACTTGCCTAATAACATTTCCCTATGTGGCGGATTTTCAAGCCACATGCAAAAACTTTCGTTCTTTTTTAACTTTAGGACAAAGAACATCACAGATAAAATACATTTTACCTTTTTATTTTACACAGATCCGATAATTCAGTATTTTTATTCCACTTTTTGACTTTTCTGCTCCCGTCCGAATCTCGTCCTTTCACTGATATACAAATAGCCCAACAACCCAAGTGTGCGATTTCTTTATATACCCAAACATTTTCCCGCCAAAAAAATCACATGAATAACGTGATTCAGGTGATTTTAAAGCTCACCTCATTGTAAACAAAAGAAGGAGCAATGAGATTCAGAAAGGAGCATACATACATACAAACAAAACATGAAAAGATAACTTATTTTCATGTACTTCACGACACCCTAGACTCGTTTAATAAAACTTTATCTCAAAAACCCACTCATTTCAGATCCTATATATCTGAGCCATGCTCTGGCAAAAGGGGGCTTAATGCATCTCTGCAATTTACTGTAACAAGAAAACCATGACATACTTATGGATCTTTAATCATCAATTTTCTTAACAGCCATCTACCATGAGGGTAGACTGGTCCTTGGACGTACAGAAAATTTACCAGTAGCAAAAAGATTTTTCCCAGGTCAGCCTGCCCAACTGAATTCATCATCTACCTAATCGTTTTCCAAACAATCCCTGGTTTTTATGACCCTGAGATAGAAGCCTTTGGAAAACATTGGGGGAAAAGGAGGAAATGCTGGTTACCAGCATTTCCTCCTTTTCCCACAATGTTTTCTACCCTGCGGGAAACAAATTTCAATTTTTGAGTTGCGTTTAATTTGTTGTCTGCAAGTGCTTTCAGTTCGGACAAGTCTAAAATTTTGTTGTTTGGGAAAGGATTAGAGCATAGAGAAATAAAAAAAAAAATACATGTATATCTAAATTCTTTAACAATTATTCCCCTCCTCTAGTGGCCCAGAGGGTAATGGCTCTTGAAAACATTGTTTGAAAAGGAAAAAAAATCTGTTAACCAGTATATGTATTTTCTTCTTTGCCAACAATGTTTTAAACCCTTCCAGCACAAATTGCAGCATCTTAGCCTAAATAGCCTGAATTATTAACATTTGCAATTCTTATCTGGTTGGAGAAGAAAAGGTATCTAAGACTAAATGCAAATAATACAACATCTTCGCGAGCCAAGGTTACAATCACTACGTGGATCTTACCTTGGTGGATTGAGCCCAATTTCTGGATTCCCGTGACACACCCCTTGTTGGATGCTGCTTATTATCTCCCTTTACATCATATTTCTTATAGCCAATGAAATGTTGTTTTACAAACGGCTTATGAATACAATAATTCAACATGAAGCAATAACCATAAACATACTTCGACATTCCATGATCAGGTGCTGCGATATAGCCTAAAACATGTGATAATTGATTGATCACATTGAAACTTTATGTAAATATTGTTTGTCTATGTTTTCCTCGGTAATAAATCATTACAGATCCTGTACACATGCACGGAGGTATTCATTTTTACCTTCTAATTTTATTGCGACCCTGTTCTATTTTTATCAAAGATGGAATGCTACGAGCTATTTGATTTGATGCAGTTAGAGCTAGCTGCAACCAATGAAAATGTGTATTGGGTGATTGTTGAAATCAAGTTAAATCCGCCAAGGGTGGAGTAGCCTAGTAGATCGTAACCCTTGGCTTGCAAAGATGGTAATACCTCTTTACCACTTTACAACTATGTGGACTTGTCCAAATCAAAGCATTTGCTGATGACAATTTAAATTTTGCTCAAATTATGGAATTTCACTTATAAAAGATAGAAAACATTATTGGGATAAGAGAAAATGCAGGTTAGCAGGATTTTCCCTTTTCCCACAACATTTTATAAAAGGCTTCAGGGTCATCAATAATGTGAATTGTGTGGTACAGGATTAAGAAAATAAACATGTTTAACCCTTTACCACACAATCCCCGACTTTTAACAGCCCTGAGAAAGAATGCTTTTGAGAACATTCTAGGAAAAGGAGAAAATGCTGGTAACCAGCATTTTCCAGCATTTTCTCCTTTTCCCACAATATTTTCTACCCTTCCAAAATCAAATTTCAATTTTTGAGTCACATTTATTTTTTTGTCTGCAAATGCTTTCAATTTGGACAGGTCCAAAATTTTGTTGTTTGGTAAGGAGTTAATGATGCAGAAATCACTGTTTGTTACAAGCAAAACCTCCTTTTCATAAAATGTTTTTCCAAAGTTTTCTTCAGCAGAAGCATAAAAAGGTCACACTGTCTGGAGAGGTCTATGCTGTAGGCGGTAAATATAAGTCAAGTTATGTTGACCTCAAACCAAGCAACACTTGTATTTAACCACAGGAAAAGGAAAAAAAAAAGGTTGTAACCATCAATTTCTCCTTTTCTCACAATGTTTCTACACATTCAGAAAAAATTACAATTATTTAAGCCATATTTTATTTGTCTTCCTCATCTGTTGAACTCTTTACCATGCGACAAAATTTTAGACCCATCCAAATTCAGAGAACTTGCAGACATCAATTTCAGTGTGGCTCGAATGATGAAATTCGCCTTTCATTGACAAGAAAACTTTGTGGGAAAAGGAGAAAATGGTAGTTACAAACAAGGATTTTCTCCGTAGCCCACAATATTTTCAAAAGGCTTTTCCTAAGGGTCGCTTAACCCTTTCCCAAACAACAAACTTTTGGACTAGACTAAATTGAAAGCAGAAAGCATTTGCAGACGACAATTCAACTCTTGCTGAAAAGATGATTTCTGTCTATGATAGGGTAGAAAACATGGTGGGAAAAGGAGAAAATGCTGGTTACTAGCATTTTTTCCTTTTCCCACAATGTTTTCAAAAGGCTACTATTCCAGACACCTAAAAACCAGGGATTGTTTGGGAAAGGGTTAAAGTAGGTATTGTGTGGTATAGAGGTAACCTATTTCCCATGATAATATTTCTAACAGGTCCAAATTGAAAGCATTTGCAGAAGACTCATTACATATGGCTCCAATATATGGACTTATTTCCGATATTACATCCCAGAGAAATGAAAAAATGCTTGTTACCAGCATTTTCTTCTTTTCCCAAAAAGTCTTCAAGTCTTATTTCCAATATATAAACGGTAAAACTCTGGATGGTTGGTGAAGAGTGATTTCAATTTTGACAAAATGGTCAATTTTGTTATATGGAGATAGTCAAGAACTGTCTACTGGAGGACATAAAAGTGATTTCTGTGTGGTTTCAGGCGTTATCCTCCTGTCTCGTCATGGAAGACAATAAAACCATCATTTGTGGTTCTTGGGACAATAATATGTAAGTAAAAGAACAAACCAGGAAAACTGTGTTATTCAACTTTGCGAACTATTTACAAAAGAATCGAGAGTTATAATTCATGTGGCTCAGTGGTTAGCCCATTACCACACAATCCCTACTTTTGATGACCCTGAGAAAGAAGCCTTTAGAAAACATTGTGGGAAAAGGAGAAAATGCTGGTAACCAGCATTTTCCCCTTTTCCCACAATGTTTTCTACCTATCCCAAAACAAATTTCAAATTTTCAGTCACTTTTATGTTGTTGTCTGCAAATGCTTTCGATTTGGACAAGCCTAAAATATTTTCGTTTGGTAATGAGTTAAGTGTAGGACTTGTGACCTAGAGGCCCTGGGTTTGAGTATTTATGGCTCAATTGAGTTTTTCATAGGAGTGTCCTTGGGCAAGACACCTCAGTCCTGGTGAAACCCAGGAAATACATGAATATGTGTGCTGCCACCGCAACTGATCCACTGTTGAAAGCCGCATAAAATACCAATCAATCAGTCAATCAATCAACAGGCATTCGAAAGCATATTAGAAAAAGAAAAAAAAGCTGCTGGTAAAAACTAACTACATTTTGTCCTTTTCCAATGATATTTTTAAAACTTTAACCATGAAAAGCTGGCCTTAAATTGCATTTAGCACCAAACTTTAATTCTGTACCAAACAGTTAAAAACATTGGGAGAAAAGGAGAAAATGCTGTTTACCAGCACCTTCTACTTTTTCTTGCCATGTCTTCAAAAGTCTTTTTTCGTAGAGTCATTAAAACTCTGGATTATGTAGTACAAGGTTAGGTAACAAAGCAAAAATTTGGCAATGTCTTGGCTGCTTCTTTTCACCAGTCACATGCTCATTTTTGTCTTATGATTATCAATTAATTTCAACATCTTTATTGCACAGTTCAATTGAGAAACAGATTCCTACAAATTATATTAATCTCTCTTGATCGTGCTTCCTGGAAACTGCACCAGTACTTGCACCAAAACAGTGGGCCAATGAAAAATCCCAAAGGTAACACCCACTTCCGGGTATCAAACTTGGGACCTTCTGGTCAAGAGGCCGACACTCCATCTCACGACCACAGATAGGCTAAAATTTTGTCATCTGGTTAAAAGTTAACCCCTGTTGTAAAATCAGCATTAAGTTTTGTTGTACAATAATCTCTAAGATTGATTTGACTTTATATGATGTGATCATTAGTTTTTTGCACATTACACGAAACATGTTCTGTGAAATTTTTAACCATGTCATCTGTCACCTGCAAGTTTGATATTCTTTATTTCAACATTTTGTAATTTCAGATATTTCTATAGTATTGAGTATGGTCGTACATTAGATACAGTTCAAGCTCACGATGATGCTGTGGCAGCAATTACTTGGAAGAAGGATATCCTGTTGTCTTCGTCTTGGGATTCTACGGTCAAAGTTAGTGGAAAAATTTCATGTTGACTATTTCCTAGAGACATGCTATATTTTTTTCAGTATGTTTTTTTTTTGAAAAACGTCAGACAAACCTGTGTTTTTTGTCAGTCATGCCTAGATTTTTGTATGGTAGAAATGTAATATTTTTCATAGCATTGAATCATCTTCTACTAGAAATACAATGAGGAATACTTTTGAAACATTGTGAAAAAAGGAGAAGATACTGGTTACTAATAATCTCTATTTTTTTAAACCTTTTACCCCATAAGGCATTACTATGGTATCTCTAACAGCATGGATGAAGGCGTTTTTTATGTGTATATGACACCTTTTGATAGCATAGAAAACATTGTGGCAAAAGGTGAAATTGCTCGTCACGAGCAATTTCACCTTTTGCCACAATGTTTTCCAAAGGCCTCTACAAGCAATGCGTGGAAATGAATATTAATGGAGTAAAGGGTTAAGGACAAACCAGGTCATTTGAGGTATACTTAACTCTTAGCAAATAGCAGAACTTTGGACTGGTCCAAACTGAAAGGTTTTGCAGACAACAAAATAAATGTGACATAAAAATTGTAGTTTCTAATGGGAAAGGTAGAAAACATTGTTGGAAGAGGAGAAAATGCTGGTTACTAGCAGTTTCTCCTGTTTCCACAATATTTTCCAAAAGCTTCTGACTCATAGCCATATAAACCCGCTACTGTTTGATAAAGGGTTAATTTGTCATTTGCAATTGCTTTAGATTTAGACAAGACTAAAATTTTATTGTTTGATCAAGCGTTAAAATAATGTTTGCTTGATGGAAGTATGTACTTTTTCAATATTTTATGATTCAATTATTGCAGACTTTCTAGTTTTGGAGCATTTGCAGAGTACAAATGAAATGTGACTCCAAAAATTGGATATGCCGCTAATCCGGTAGAAAACTTAGTACAAGAAGGAAATTCTGGTTACCAGCATTTTCTTCCTGTCTAAATTGATTTCTAATGCTTTCAGCCTTAGGGTCCTGCAAACGTGTGATCATCGGGAAAAGAGTTAATGGTTTGAAGGGCAGTCTTTTGTTGAAAATGCCTTCTAGATTTTTACTGATTCTGAGACTAGCTTTCTCCTTATATTTCAGATCTGGCATTTCAAAGTTCCGTCATTGCAAAATGGTTTCCAGAGTGCACAGTTTGTTGTAAGTAAATGTAACTTACAACGCGAAAAGGGACTCTCGGAATTCTTTTTCATAAATTAAATTAATACAGATCAAATATAGTGCAGGTCAGTTTAACCCATTACCAAACAACAATATTTTAGACTGGTCCAAATTGAAAGCATTTGCAGACGACAAAATAAAAGTGACTGAAAAGTTGAAATTTGTTTTGTGAAGGGTAGAAAACATTGTGGGAAAAGGAGAAAATGCTGGTTACCAGCATTTTCTCCTTTTCCCACAATGTTTTCTAAAGGTTTCTTTCTCAGTGGCGTCAAAAGTAGGGACTGTGGGTTAAGTTGATGGTTCAAAAATGCAACAAGGTAGAATGACCACTTTTCATACAGAAAATATCATAAAAGTGAAAACTGTCGACCCTGGTCAGCCTACGCAATCCGTGGTTAATACTTTTTGCAGTTCACAGATGGTCCCTTTTTGCATAAGAGGTCACAAATATAACTATTATCCATTGACAAAAGATAGTGTTATTTTGCACCTTGATTAATTAATCCTCTCCCGAGAGATAAATGAGTGACTTTCCTATTTGAAATTACATGCTGACAAAAAATTCAAAATTTGCTTCAAGTGATCTGTAGCTCTGTTTTGCAGAATAGAAATAATTGTGGGAAAGGGTAAAAATGCTGGTTACCAGCATTTCTTCTTTTCCCACAATACTTTCAAAAACTTTTTTTTCCTTAACTCTTTACCACACAATCCCAACTTTAATTTGAAAACCTAGTGGGAAAAAGAGAAAATGCTGGTAACTAGCATTTTCTTCTCTTTGCACAATTTTCTCTACCCTTTCTGAATTTCAGTTTTTCTGTCACATTTATTTTGTTGTCTGCAAATGCTTTCAATTTGGATCAGTCTTTAATATTGATGTGTGGTAAAATGTTAAGGTTATTGTAATGGGGATTTGTTAGGTAATCATTTGAATTAATTTATTAATATTTATATCTGTAACCATTAACCAAAGATACCAGACTATACCTGCAGAGCTGATTGAATGTGTAAATGCATAGAATTAATATTTGACTGATCATGAATAGTGTGTGCAGCCATTGACAGCAAAAGCAACTAAAGTTGTGATAAGTGTTACAGAGATTGAAGGTTATTGCTTTATTTCAGACCCAGCTTGACCATGACTGTGGTATATGCTGTATGGCTGTGGACGAGGATTGTTCTGTTCTAGTCGCAGGAACCAAAGATGGGATCATCCATGTGTGGGATGTGATTCATTACTATCTACTTAGCCAGCATCAAAGTAAAAATTTTCTTTGAAATAATTTTCTCTTTAAATGTAAATGAAAATGTATTCGTTTAATAATCTAACAGATTTTATATCCCCGCCATTTGCAGTAGGGGCATTATGGAAAGTCTTTCTTTTGTCAAACATGTTATGAAAAATGGTTGTCATTCAATATCTTTTGAAAACATCACTGATTTGAATACATATTTCATAAACAGGTGTACAGCCCTAAAGTTTACACCCACTTCCAGGTATCTAACATCTTTGCGAGCCAAGGTTACGATCACTACGTGGATCTTACCTTGGCGGATCGAGCCAGATTTCGATGTTCCTGCGATGCGCCCAGTATTGGATGCTGATTATTATCCTCCTTTACATTATATTTTTCATAGCCAATAGAATATTTCATAGAAACCGCTTGCGAATACAATAATTCAACATGAAGCAATAACCACAAAAGTACTGCGACATTCCATGGTCAGGTGCTGGGATATAGCCTAAAACCTCTGATAATTTATTGGTTACACTGAAACTTTCTGTAAATATTGTTTGTCTATGTTTTTTGGTAATAAATCATTACAGATCCTGCACACATCCACGGAGGTATCTGTGCTTACCTCCTATTTTATCCGAAAGGTCGCGATTTTTATCAAAGATGAAATGCTACGGGTGATTTGATACGGTGTAGTTAGAGCTAGCTGCAACCAATGAAAATGTGTATCGGGGGAATGTCGAAATCAAGCTTGATCCACAAAGCGTAGTGGATCGTCACCCTTGGCTTGCAAAGATGGGTATCTAACCAAAAGGTGGATACCTGAAAGAAGGTGTCAGGTTTGGAGTCTTCAATGGCCCACACTTTGGCATGAGTGCTGGTGTTCTTTCCAGGAAGTAGAATCCAGAGAGATTAGGATAAGTTACTATAACTTGTTTTTCAACCAATGTGAAATACATATGTATAAACTAAACATACAGTATATTTGTACTTTGACTCTGTATACAATGCACTAATGATTGTGGGACCTATAGCCCTGTTTCTACTTTAGGATTTACCAAATGGTAGTTTCTGTTTGCTATGTTTTTATAAAAGATTTGTCAGTGAACTCATGTTTAACAGCTAAAGCATCTAAATCATAAAGGGTAGGTCAAGTTAGATTGAGACTATAATCTACCAATTAATAAAGGAGTTATGGTTTTTATACAGCTTCATTATTGGGTTGCAGAGTTGTATCTGTTGTTTAATGACACATTTCTGGTTTTAACTGTTAATCATATAATCCTGAGTTTTATCATCAATAACTGGAAACACTTTGGAAACATTGTGGGAAAAGTAGAAAATGCTGGTAACCAGCATTTTCTCCTCTTTCCACAATGATTTCTTCGATTTTTTCAGTTAGAAGTCAGTTGTCGTGCAATTTTGGATTTAATGCCAGTAAATGCCTTTAATTTGGACAATTGTGGAACAGGGTTTAATCTGACCATAGAATATTGATGTTTTAAGATGTGCTATTCACTATGCTTGAGAGAAAAGAAGTCAGTTACAAATGAGTCTGTTACAATGAAACAAATGAATAAATGCATGGCAGAAATAAGGGACTGGGTGGGATCCGAACCCCGGAACTCCCGGACAAAAGGCCAATACCTTAACCACTGAGCCAAAGAGATATCTCTCTGATGCAGTAATCAGGTATTGTATTTAATTTGGGACGAAGCCATGTATGAAGGCGTGGTCTCCAGTAACACACCCCCTCTTTAAAGTCATCATTTATTGATGACACAAAGCCTTTTTAGGCAGGAAGTCCGTTTTTCGGACAACAAATGGGATAAATGGCTCAATGGCCAATCTTGGACGAGCCCCCATCTTACAAAGAAAGTCTGTATGAAAGAAACAAATGATTAAATGTAAGGCAGAAATAAGGGATTCAAAACCCAGAACTCCCAGACGAAAGGCCAATGCCTTAACCACTGACCCAAAAGAATATCTCCCTGACGCAGTAGTCAAGTATTGTATTTAAATTGGGATGAAGCCATAGAGGAAGGAGTGGTCTCTTGAAATACTTTGGAAATAAAGTTGCACCAGTTTTGGTGTGGGAAAGCCAGGAAACATATGGATGTGTTACTAGCTGCCATGACATGACCTAAGCTGTTATCAAAAGAGCATTAAACTCCAATACTATGTGCTATTCACGGTAGGGGTTAAGATTTTTTACACATTTATCGTCACTTTTTAATGTTTTCTGTTTATTTCAGTCCATTCGGGTAACATATTTGCAGTCTTATTAACCCAAGGTAACATTATTTTTGAATTCTTCCTTTTTTATTTTCTTTCTCAGTATAGTTAACCCTTTACCACTCTCAATCAGTACTTTTAACAACCTTGAGAATAAAAACTGTTGAAAACATTGAGGGTTTTAGCATTTTCCCCCAATTCCCACAATGTTTTCTACCTTTTTAAAGACAACTACACAATTTCAGCCTATTTGGAAAATGTGCAAATTATGGATGAACAACATTTTTAACTCTTTATCAAGTTACAATGACCCTTGGGAAGAAGTCACAAAAACAAACATGTTATGTGGGAGAACATGATTTATTCTTTTCCAGACACACAAAAGAAAGGCTCTTCCGAATTGAAAAGATTTGCAGACTATGATTTTAATATGAATCAAATACTTTGGTTAGTACATGTATTTAAAAGGTCAGAAAAAATGGCATAGAAAAGGAGAAAATGTTCATTACCAGTATTTTCTTTCTTTAACCACCCCCCCCCCCCCCCAATGTTTTAAAAAGCCATCTTTATAAAGGTGATCAAATCTTAGTTAACTGCGTGGTAACAGGTAAGTGAGAATGGGGCAAATTCACCTCTATATTTTAATCTCTATTTACAGACAAACACCAAATAATATCGTGTGGGGAAGATAAGTACTTTCGAGTCACAGACCTCGAGTCTGGTACAGAAATGTTTGTCAAGGACATGCGAGATCCAATCACGTAAGTAGAGACATGGTTGTAATATGCATTAGTTTTTTACCAGACGACATAAGCTTAGACTTGGTCAGGTGGAAAGCATTTGCAGTTGACAACTTAGATATTATTGGAAACATGTAAGATGCAAATATGCAAATATTGTAGGAAAAGGAGAAAAATGTTGGTTTCCAGTATTTTCTACTTTTTCAACAGTGTTTTCAAAGGCCTTTTTGAGGATAATTTGGAAAAACATTAAATCTTTACCAGATGACAAAATTTTAACTTTACTATGTGAAAATGTTTACAGACTAGTATAATCATAAATCAGATGATTGCATTTTTGTAACAGTATAGAGACATTGTAGGAGAAAAGCAAAGTACTTGTTTCCAGGATGTTTGACTCGGCTGCTTTCCAAGAAAAGATAGAGGTATTGTAGTAGCCCTGGCAACTTCTGTCAGAGCTCCAGATAAGAAGGAGTGACGTATTCTAAATCAATTATTTCTCATTTAAACCCTATGTTGTGGGTGCTCATTAGAATCGTCTCGATGAGACGATTCTAATGAGTACCCACAACATAGGGTTTAGTGGAGCATAATCAATATTTTCAATTATGAAATCAGTATCACTCTCTCTATCTGGAGCTCTGTTCTGTGTCGTCTTTGTCGGGGCAGAGATGTGGTTGTATGAAGAAGCTTTGAGTAATAGCTTTGATATCTCTACCATTACTGAATATACTTAGCCTGGCCATGTAACTCAGTGGTTAGCATGTCTGACTCGTGAGCTGGAGGTAGCAGCTTTAATACCTTTTGCGGCAAACTTTCTTTCGGGCGATTTTTCGCTTCTCACCTCTGATGTATGTGAGAAAAGTAGTTAGTGGCTTTGGAAAGAAAGTTGTTTAAGTCCTTGAGTGAGAAAGACATGGTTGTATCACTGACAGCAATTACATGACTTATCCCATTACCACTCAATCCCTACTTTTGACGCCCCTGAGATAGAAGCCTTTAGAAAACATTGTGGGAAAAGGAGAAAATGCTGGTAACCAGCATTTTCTCCTTTTCCCACTATGTTTTCTACCCTTCACAAAACAAATTTCAAATTTTTAGTCACATTTATTTTGTCGTCTGCAAATGCTTTCCATTTGGACAAGCCTAAGATATTGCCGTTTGCTAATGAGTTAAACTGTTGAAATGGTGTTAAACTCCAATACAACCAAATGGGAAGATATTTATTTTAAACTTGGTTGGTCAAGTTGTTAACCATCAAAAAGGGAATCCATACAACAACAGCTGTTATCAGTCAAAGTATTTTTAGCTCCACTGGCCGAAGGCCAGCGGGCTTATGTCATGGCCCGGTGTCTGTCGTGCGTCTGTCCGTCTGTCTGTGTGTGCCTGCGTCCGTCCGTCCGTGCGTTAACTTTTATTTCAAACATCTTCTTCTCTGAAACTACCCATCCAATTTTGATGAAACTTCACAGAAATGATCCTACCATGGTCCTCTTCAGAATTCCTTGAAAGAATTGTAATCCTACAAAAACTCTGGTTGCCATGGCAACAAAACTGAAAAATATTGAAAATTTTTAAAAATCTTCTTCTCAGAAACTATAAGGCCTAGGGCTACCAAATTTGGCATGTAGCTTTATCTAGTGGACCTCTACCAAGTTCCTTCAAATAATAGCCCTGGGGTCAAAATTGGCCCCACCCTGGGGGTCACAAGTTTTATATGGGCTTATATAGGGAAAACTTTAAAATCCCTAGCCATAGGGCCTAGGGCTACCAAATTTGGCATGTAGCTTTATCTAGTAGACCTCTACCCAGAGTGCCCAAATGATAGCCCAGAGGTCAAATTTGGCCCAGCCCCGGGGGTCACAAGTTTTATATGGGCTTATATAGTGAAAACTTTAAAAATCTTTTCGTACCAAGCCATAAGGCCTAGGGCTACTCAATTTTGCATCTAGCTTTATCAAGTGGTTGTCTAACAAAGGTGCCCAAATTGTAGCCCTGGGGTCAAATTTGGCCCTGTCCTGGGGGTCACAAGTTTTACATGGGCTCATTTTGGGAATTTTTTAAAAATCTACTTGTACCTAGCCATAAGGCCTAGGGCTATCAAATTTTGCATGTAGCTTTATCAAGTGGGCTTCTACCAGGAGAGCCCAAATTATAGCCTTAGGGTCAAGTTTGTCCCCACACCAGGGGTCACAAGTTTTACTGGTGGTGAAAACTTTCCAAGTCATCTTGTTACTAACCATAATAAAGACTAGGACCACTAAATTTAGCCTTGTCTCATGGATTTTATGTTTTACAGGGCCTTTTATTGAGAAAACTTTGAAAATCTTCTTGTTTATAAACACACATTCTAGACCTGTATTATTTGGTATGGGGGTTTATCTTGTAGACCTCCACCAGGATTCAAGTAATTATAGTTTTGTGGTCAAAATTGGATTTGCCCAGGGGTCACAACTTTTTTGTAGGTTTTTATGGAAAAAAAATTGTAATTATGTCCAAGTTTGAAACCAGTTGGCCAAATAATGTAATGTTTGGCTTGTAGTATTTTTACGAATTAGCCAGTGGAGCGATACAGGGCCATCATGGCCCTCTTGTTATGCTGCCAAAGGGCGAGCATATAGTCGTCATTTCATCTGTCCGTCTGTCCTTTCATCCATCTGTTGGTAGGTCTGTCTGAAGCCATTTCTCCACAACCCCAGGACCACATTGGTTGAAACTTCATCTATGAACTCTCTAGGATATTGTCCCGATGCAATTTTACTAGTTTTCTTGTTTGACAATGTGCCATAAAGTAAATTCCAACTGTGACCAACCATTTACGGCCTTCACTTTCCTCAACTCATAACCAAACAAAAGATTTTTTGGCTTGTCCAAATCAAAAGCATTTTCAGATAGCAAAATGAAAGTGATTGAAAATTTGAAATTTGTTTTGAGAAGGGTAGGTTACCAGCATTTTCTCCTTTTCCCACAATGTTTCCTAAAGGCGTCTTTCTCACATTCTAGAACTGTATTATTTGGTATGGGGCTGTATTGTGTGGACCTCCACCAGGATTCAAGTAATTATAGCTTTGTAGAGAAAAATGGCTTTGCCTGGGAGTCATAACTTTCTCAGATTTTACAGAAAAAATTTAGTATGTCTTCAAGTTTGAAACCAATTGGCCAAGTAATGAAATCTTTGGCTCGTAGTGTTATCACTTATTATCCAGTGGAGAGATACAGGGCCATCATGGCCCTCTCGTGATGACTTGCTTGGTATAGTTCATCATTTAACTTCCTTTTACCAGAGCACCTATCAACCCATTTATCTCACAATCCTGACTATTAACTGCCCTTATGCAGTTGAAAACATGCAAAAAGTAGAAAATGCCGGTAATCAGTCCAGTATTTTACTTTTCTACTACATTTTAACTGTCGTCTGCAAATGCTTTCATTTTAGACCTGTCATTTTTTTTTGTCATGTGGTAAAGAGATGACAGATGTCATTTGTAAGAAGTTTCACTGAAAAACAGTTCTATTTCAGAAAGCAATTTGCAGCCAATTATTAGCATTTGAATACCATGCCCTTATTTGCAATGTTCTAGAAAGCTTTTTTGTTATGTAACTGTCAAAATATTTTCACATGAATATCAGAACAACAGCTTTGATAAAATGGTTCATGACATGTGGAATGACGTTTGATAAAATGTCACATGTCGCTTTTTTGTCAGGTATTTTAAATATTTATCAAGGTGTTTTAGTTAACCCTTAGGTTGCCTAGTCCGATTGGCTAACCTTTTGCAGACAGTGTTGATCAAGATCAGACTGCACAGAAGTTGCAGTTTGATCTTAGATCTACTCTGTCCGATTATGAGTTACTATCTCTTTAACCCATTACCACTCAATCCCTACTTTTGACGCCCTTGAGAAAGAAGCCTTTTGAAAACACTGTGGGAAAAGGAGAAAATGCTGGTAACCAGCATTTTCTCCTTTTCCCACAGTGTTTTCTACCCTTCCCAGAACAAAATTCAATTTTCCAGTCACCTTTATTTTGTCGTCTGCAAATGCTTTCAATTTGGACCAGTCTAAAATTTTCTCGTGTGGTAAAGAGTTAAAAGTAACTTTGAAATAGTAATATTTGGGTTTTAAGTATCTAAATGAAAATTTGATTTTAGGATAAAAGTTAGTTTATTCTTCAGTTAACATTTTATCAAACAACATGATATTAGACTAGTCCAGATTTGAAGCATTTGCAGATAAAACTTAATGTCACTCAAAAATTGAAATTTAATTGGTTTGGGATGGGTAGAAAACATTGTGGGAAAGGGGGAAGCATTTTCTCCTTTTCCCACAATGCTTTTAGAAGGCTTCTTTTCCCGGGTTCATGAAAACTCAGGATTGCTTGGTGAAGGATTAAACTGTCTTATAGATAGTTAACCCACTGACCTTAAAAGATGAATAATTTAAAACATTGTGGGGGAAAAAGTGATAAAAAATGCTGGAAAACCTTTGAAATGCTGATATTATCTATTAAATTTTGAGAGACAGTTAAATTTCTCAACTCCAAAATGGTTTTATAATTCAGACAAATCTGAAATATTTGCATTGACCTTTTACCACCAATACAACATTGTTAAAAAAGGAGAAAATGCAAGTGATCAGCATTTTCTCCTTTTCCTACATTATCCATTCAAAAACAGATTCACCGACATGTATTTTGATCTGAGTAGCATATAAATTACCATCTCCAACTTTCAAAGAGTATCTAAAATCATTACCACGCAATCCAATTAACGACCCATAGAAATAAGCCTTTTGAAACATTGTGGGAAAAGGAGAAATTGCTAGCTAGTAACCTGGTATTTTTTTCCTTTACCCACAATATTTTCCACTCTATCAAAGAAAAATTCTATTACTTGAGCTATGTTTAAGTTGTCATCAGCAAATGCTTTCAATTTGGACAAGTCTATTATTTACTTATTTGGTAAAGAGTTAAATGTCTAATTTAACTCTGTACTAGATGACAAAATTTTAGTCTTGTCGAAATTGAAAGTGTTCACAGATGCAGCTTTAATAATAAAGGTTGTTTCTGAAAAGGAGAAAATGCTTCCCCCTTTCTGAATAATAAAGGTTGTTTCTGAAAGTTTTCAAAATATTCTGGAAAAAGCAGAAAATGCTGGTTACCAGCATTTTCTCCTTTTTTCTACAATGTTTTCAAAAGTGTTTTTCCTCAGGGTAGTTGAATGTCAGGATGATGTGGTAAAGAGCTAATAAAGAGGCCACACATGGGACCACAGACAAAAGCCGTATCTGATTTCTGGTATTATAGACACAAGACAATTATTTTTATTGCCAGATTGTCGTTTTAGAATAGAAATACCCTGTACACTTAACCCATTACCACTCAATCCCTACTTTTGACGCCCCTGAGAAAGAAGCCTTTTCAAAACACTGTGGGAAAAGGAGAAAATGCTGGTAACCAGCATTTTCTCCTTTTCCCACAGTGTTTTCTACCCTTTCCAGAACAAATTTCTATATTTCAGTCACTTTTATTTTGTCGTCTGCAAATGCTTTCAATTAAGACCAGTCCAAAATTTTCTCGTGTGGTAATGAGTTAAGCAAAGGACCAAACACTTAACCCTTTCCCAAATGACAAATTTTTGACTCTTCCAAACCAAAAGAGTTTACAGACGACAATTTCAGATTTGGAGAAAATGGCAGAAAGTTCTCAAGAAGGGTAGAAAACACTGTGGGAAAAGGAGAAATTGTTCATAACAGGCAATTTCTCCTTTTCCCACAGTGTTTCCAAAAGACTTATACTGCAGACACGTAAAAACCAGGGCTTGTTTGGGAAAGGGTTAACCAAAGTAAAAGCTGTAAATTTTGCATATAACTCATTTATCATAGTTCAAAATCAATTTTTTAGTCTTCAGTAGGGTAAAAATATTGTGGGAAATTGCGGGAAAAGGATAAAATGCTGGCTACCAGCATTTTCTCCTATACCCTAAATGTTTTCAAAAGCCTTGTTCTTCAGGTCTGTGTTTCGTACAGAGTTAGATTTCATTTTTGTACATTCATTCTTTATTTTTATGTTCATTTATGCACACAAATTTATATCAAATTAAAATTAATGTCGAGATCCTGTCAATTCTTAAAGGATGATTCACTTTTTCATTTCTGGATAAAATTCTTAAACCGAAGAAACAAAATTAATTAACCTTTACCACACAATTTTGAGTTTTAAAAACACAATAAAGGAAGCACTTTAAAACATTGTGGAAATGGGGGGGGGGGGAGGGAAATGATGGTAACCAGCATTTTCTCCTTTTCCCATAATCTTTTCTGCATTATTAGATACAGAAAAAATATTTAAGCAGCATTTAATTTGTCATCTGCCAATGCTTTCGTTGTGTTCCAGTAAGGAATTTTGTCATTTAGTACCAATGTGATATTCTAAATTTTTATATCTAACAAAGAATATTCAGAATTGTCATAATGGACAGTATTTGTAGATTTAACCCCATTACCACACAATCCCTACTTTTGACGCCCCTGAAGCCTTTAGAAAACATTGTGGGAAAAGGAGAAAATGCTGGAACCCTTCACAAAACAAATTTTAAATTTTCAGTCACTTTTATTTTGTCGTCTGCAAATTCTTTTGATTTGGACAAAGCTAAAATTTTGTCGTTTGGTAATGAGTGAATTAAGACTCAAGTGATGAAAGGTATGAAACATTGCCAAAAAAGAAAAAAATGATGTGTACCTGAAAAAATAAAAGTATGATTTTTTAGCTTCACTAGCTGAAGGCCAGCGGGCTTTTGTCATGGTCCGGTGTCCGTTGTTAACTTTTATTTCAAACATCTTCTCTGAAACTACCCATCCAAATTTGATAAAACTTCACAGAAATGATCCTGCCACGGTCCTCTTCAGAATTTGTTGAAAGAATTTGATTCCTTCAAAAACTGAGGTTGCCATGGCAACAAAACTGAAAAAAAAAATTTTTTTCAAAAATTTACTTTTCTGAAACAGAGGCCCAGGGCACTGAATTTGGCATGTAGCTTTATGTAATGGACCTTTAACTAGTTTCTTTATTGTAAGGCCTGGAGTCCAAATTGGCTCCATTCCAGGGATCACAAGTTTAACATGGGCTTCAAAATATAGCCATGTCAACTTAAAGATTAATTAAGGGAAATAACTCTTTTTATATAAAGGATAAAGTTTGTTACTATTTACCTTCCTTGATTATCAAATGGCAGTGAAACATGATTGGTGCTAGATACTATGTATTTTGATAGAAAATATTATGTTCCTAGAACTTTACCTTTCATGCCAATGAATTAACCTGCTTGTATTACCTGACAGTGTTCATTGTTTTCGAAGGCCCTCTTTTTCAGGGTCATGAACAGTTCAGTTTTTGTGGTAAAGGGTTAAAAAGCCAGTGGAGCGATACAGGGCCATCATGGTCCTCTTCTTTTCTGAATATTTTTGTAGAAAAGTTCTCTTTTTATGATTATAAAAATATAGGATGGTTGTTTAACTCATTACCAAATGAAAAAAAATTTGGGTTTGTCCAAATCTAAAGCACTAGCAGATGACAATATAAAAGTGACTGAAAATTTTAACTTTGATTAGTTAAAGGTGGGTATTTAGGTTTTTCACATCATACCAAATTAAAAAATATATTCATCACTGAAATTTATATGAAAAAACAATACATATCATAAATAATAAATATCGCAAAGAAATCTTTTTTAGGGTGGTATTCCCTTAAAAGGCTACGTAGCGCTTAAGCAATTTTTAGATTTCACGCCAAAAATAAAAAAAACATTGTGGAGAGGTGTAAAGTGACTGGCACGTGACTAATGATGGTTAAATTCCATAACACAACAAACATGTATACTTATTTTCCATAATGTCTTCTTCGGACGCTATGTTTGAAACTTCATCTGTGTATTTCCTGTATGTAAATGAGCAAGTTGCTCATGTAAAAATAGACCGTGTTTCCCCTCGGCATTGACCTGGGCTGTAATAAATCTCTAATTTCTCTTGTTGTTGGATGATTTTCGACTACTGGGGTTTTATGACTGAAAATTATAAGGCTTTGGGAGTATAGAGATTATTTTTTTGTATTTTTGTGAAATTTCTGTTCCAAAATCTGAAGGGCCACCTTTAAGGGTAGAAAACATTCTGGGAAAAGGAGAAAATGCAGGCTTCTTTCTCAGGGTCTTCAGAAGTAGGGATTGTATCGTAATGGATTAAAAGGTCGAGCCAACATATACCCAAGAAATAAAATATCCGAACACTTGTTGAGGAAAAATTAACCCTTTCCCAAACAATCGCTGGTTTGTACGGGTCTGCAATAGTAGCCTTTTGAAAACATTGTTGGAAAAGGAGAAAATGCTGGTTACTAGCATTTTCTCCTTTCCCACAATGTTTTCTACCCTATCATAGACAGAAATCATCTTTTCAACAAGAGTTGAATTGTCGTCTGCAAATGCTTTCAATTTGGTCTATTCCAAAAGTTTGTCGTTTGAGAAAGGGTTAACTGAAGTACCTAGCATATGATATGATTTCAGGTCTATGACCTTATTAGGAAACACTCTGCTATCTGGGACAGAATCTGGGAAATTACAGATATGGGACATAGAGAAAGCAAACATGTTACATGAGAGGCAAGCCCATGAAGGTAAGATGCTACCACTTTAACACACTGCAAATTTTAGACTCATTTGTACGTAAAGAATGTATAGACAACAGTTCAGATGTTTTCCATATGACAGTATTTTGTCCTTGAAAAGGTTGAAAACCTTGTGGAAAAAGGAGAAAATACAGGTTTACAGCATTTTCTCTATCTCGGATTGTTTGATGAAGTGTTCTTTCTCAGGGTCCTTAAAAGTGGGAATTGTGTTGTTAAGGTTCCTGTGACCTCTTGATTCTGAGATTTTAACCACTCTGGTGAAATAGCCCTTGAAAGCATTTTGAGAAAAGGACAAAATGCTGATTATCAGCATTGGCTTCTTTTCCAACAAGGTTGTCAACACCTTACACTGTCACAGACAATAATATCATTTCAGCTTCATTGAATTTGTGGTCTGCAAATCCGAAAGGACAAATCTAAAATTCATCAAGACCATTTTATAAAGAGATACGGTAACAATGGATATGACATTTTTTCTAACAGACAGATTTTTTCAAAGCTTTTCACATAAAAAGCTGATCATATCCCTTGGAGATTACAGTAAAAAAATATTTGGGAAACGAAACTGGTTCTTCAGAAATTAGCCATTTAAAAATGTGTGAACAGTTCAAAGTTCAGTGTATATATTATTTTACTCTTTACCAAACGACAAAATTTTAGACTAGTTCAAATTGAAAGCAGTAGCAGACGACAAAGGTGACTGAAAAATTGAAAGTTGATGTGGGAAGGGTAGAAAACACTGTGGGAAAAGGAGAAAATGCTGGTAACCAGCATTTTCTCCTTTTCCTACAGTGTTTTCAAAAGGCTTCTTTCCCAGGGGCATCAAAAGTAGGGATTCTGTGGTAGTGGGTTAAAGAACCCTCCTTTAATAGTGAGTTTAACAGGAAAAAAATACAAATAAACACAATGTTAATGGGTATTCATACTTGCTGGTTACCAGCATTTTCTCCTTTTCCCACAATGTTTTCAAAAGCCTTCTTTTTAGGGTTGTGAAAACAATGGATTGTTTAGTAAAGGGTAGATATGATAGAAAACAATTGGCATTACCTGCAATTTTTTTAAAAGCCTTCCTTTTAAAACTCAGGATTGTGTGAAAAAGTGAAAGGTGTCACCTATGTAATAATTCATAAAAACAATTTTTTTTCTTTCATAGGTCATTAAATGTTTTTTTCTTTACCAAATGACAAACTGTTGTACTATTCTGCAGATGTCAAAATAAATGTGAATCAATAGTTGAATTTCGAATTTGGAAGGGTAGAAAATAGTGTGGGAAAAGGAGAAAATGCTTGTTATCAGCATTTTTTTTTCTTCCTCAATGTTTTCAAAAGGCTTCTTTCCCAGGGTTGTAAAAAGTCGGGATTATGTGGTAATGGGCTAACCCTTTACCAAATAATCCCTGGTTTTTATGACTCTGTGATAGAAGCCTTTTGAAAACATTGTGGGAAAAGGAGAAAATGCTGGTTACCACAATCTTTTCTATCCTGCTGGAAACAAATTACAACTTTTTAGTTTAAGTTTGTTTTGTCGTCTGCAAGCGCTTTCAATTTGGACCAGTCTAAAGTATTGTCATTTGGTGAAGAGTTAAGGAAGAAAAGGGCATGATAAGGAACAAGCAGTTACTATTTCTTCCGCCAAGTTTTTCTTGCCACTGAAAAACATCAGGATTTTATTGTTTGACATTTTCACTTTGAAATATATATTTTAACTTCTTTTTTCAGGACCATTTTGTTTTTTAGTCAAAATTTAGAAAAACGATTATTTTATGGCTTGCAACATGCAAAAAGGGGAATTCGCACATTTGAGTAAAGTGTCATCTTGGATTAGCCTCGATATTCTACACAGGCTAATCTGAAATAACAGTCTCTGTTGTTAGGTAATTTTCTGTTCTACAAAACCAAATGTAGTTGTAAGGTGCCATCTCGGATTAGCCTGCTCTGAGTGTGCAAGCTGATCTGAGATAACAATTTTTGCAAATGTCCAAATGCCACTTTTCGCTTGTTGCAAACTGTAGTTAACCCATTGAACTCTCTATATTCCTCTACTTTGTTTCATATTCTTGCCAAAAAACTGAGAAAAATTCCAGGGTCCATATTCATCAACCATCTCAAGAACGTTGTCTTCTTAATCAAAATTTAAAAAGTAACAGAACTTCTAATTGGCTAAACCATTTGGTAAAGAGTTAAAGAGTGAATACATGTACACATTATTTATATCATTGGGTAGAATCGGACGGTATGCAAATTCTGTAAACAGTAAATGTTGTCTTTGACCCTTACAATGCCATAGTCAAAATAAGGACCTTTTGCGGAGATCAAGATCAGACTGCACAGAAAAAGCATATTAGATCTATGTCACCCGCAACGTTTTACCTACTTAAACCAACAAAAAAATTTTTCTTTGAGGTATTTCAGTATTCTTTCACAATACGATAAATCTATTAGCCTCCTAAAGAGTTGAATGACATTAGCCAAAGGTAAGTTCGGCCAATACTTCGAGCGTGTAATATTGTAATAGTAGTGATTAATTTCATGTCAATTTGTTAGACTAATATCTATATACAAATCAGAAACATTCTGGTTATGTGGTCTGAAACAAGCAAAAAGGGGCTTTCAGACATTTGTGTAAAGTGTTGTCTCGGATCAGCCTGCGCAGTCCTGCGAGACTCATCTGAGATGGCACTTTATGTCAACATTAGATCTTGTCCTTCAGTAGACTTGTCTGAAACAGAAAATCACACATGATCGGAAAGTGATGTGTCCGAGCAGCGTGTGCATGCTCATTCGGGATGACACTCTGCAAATGTCTGAATGCCCCTTATGGCGTGTTGTGGACCATAAAAAAAATTATATGAATATGCAGAGCTCCAGATAGAGGGAGTGATTTTGATTTCAAAGTTGAAAATATGAATTATTTTTTACTAATCCCTATGTTGTGTGTACTCATTAGAATCGTCTCGTTGAGACGATTCTAATGAGTACCCACAACATAGGGTTTGGAAGAGAAATAATGGATTTAGAATACCATCACTCCCTCTTATCTGGAGCTCTGATATGTATGAATATGTAACCTTATACTTACAGGTGGCATACAGTGTGTACATTTGAGTGAGGATTACACAGTTCTGACAGCAAGTAAGGATAAATCAGTGAAAATGTGGAAGCCTGCCATAAGATGATGCTAGGCATATAAGCTAACTTTATATTGCATGATTTCATGATTAAACCTGTTACCAAACAATTCCAGTTATTAATAACCATAGGGGAAAAAACTTTCGAAGACATTGTTGGAAAAGAAGAAAATGCTGGAAACCAGCATTTTCTTCCTTTCCACAATGTTTTCCAAATCTTTTCACAGACAAATCTGACCATTTGATCAGTGATATAATTTGTTGTTTGCAAATGCTTTCCATTTGGACTATCTCAAAAAATAATAATTCCAGTTTAGATAATCTCCATATGCTGACATAAGTCAAAAGTTTTTGCTATAGGTAAACTTTCTGCCTGTTAAAGGACCATTCTGCCTCATGTTTTGGTACCAGTTAACCCTTTACCACACAATCTAGACTTTTAATGACCCTGAGAAAGAAGCCTTTTGAAAACATTCAGGGAAAAGGAGAAAATGCTGGTAACCAGCATTTTCTCCTTTTCCCACAATGTTTTCTATTCTTTCCGAAACAAATTTCAAGTCGTGTTTATTTTTGTCGTCTGCAAATGCTTTCAGTTTGGACAGGTCTGAAATATTGTCGTTTGGTAAAGAGTTAATTCATTACCAAACAACCCTGAGAAAGAAGCCTTTTGAAAACATTGTGGGAAAAAGAAGAAAATGCCGTCTCCTTTTCCCACAATGTTTTCTACTCTTTCCGAAACAAATTTCAATTTTGAAGTTGTGTTTATTTTGTCGTCTGAAAATGCTTTCAATTTGGACAGGTCTGAAATAGATGCTGTTTGGTAAAGAATTATGGTAAGACCTGTCTAATGGAAAACAGCTATTTCCACTAAAATATCATCCTGCAAAATTAGCTTGAATTAGAAATGAGTATATTGAACTACTTTCACTGATTCATTTTCTCCATTTTTTCCTTCTTTGAATTATCATTTATAAATCTAAAACCACTATATTCTCAATTCAAAAAGAGATAATAATTACATCCCTTTTCAGAAAACTGACAAAAGTATCAAAAAATAATTTCAAGATAGACACGAACGGAATTTCTGATCCCTTAGAAATGTGCAAAAATGTTATTTCTGCATAAATGCTTATTTATCCTTATTCATCAACCAATTAGAATTTTCAGCAGAAGTGTATTACACAGGTCTTACCTTAAACAAAATGCATTGTATAGATACCTCATTTTAGAATGAGTTGGTTGACAGCATGCATCATGAAGATGTGTACCCCCTTTTGCTAGAGGGCCTCTCAGTTGCTGATATGAACTAAACACAATATCCCTTGGAAAAGAAGCCAGTTTCATTCCTACCAAAGAAAAGTTGCATCATTTGAGCCACATTTAACTCTTTACCAAACGACAAATAAATAGACTGGCCCAAATTGAAAGCATTTGCAGACAAAAAAATAAATGTGACTGAAAATCAAAGTTTGTGTAAGGAAGGTTAGAAAACATTGTGGAAAAAGGAGAAAATGCTGGTTAACGGCATTTTCTCCTTTTCCCTCAATGTTTTCAAAAGGCTTTTGTCTCAGGATCAGTAAAAGTCTGGATTGTGTGATAAAGGGTTTAATTGTATAAGTGCAAATTGAGGGCTGAATGCAAAACTGTTCCGTCTGCATTTTGAAAAATTTTACAGGTGAGGGAAATACCTTCTCAATTCTCTGGAAAGAATTGGTAGATCGTCATTCTTAGATATGTAATGCTGAATTCATTTACACATGTTCTACACAACATACATGTATCTAAAAAATGTGATCTAGCGATTCTTTTCAGAGAAATGAGAAGTTTTTTCCCTCACCTGTAAAATTTTCCAAAATGCAGATGGAATAGTTTTGCTTTCACCCCTCAAAATGATTTCAAGGCTAAAACTACATGTATGTCTTCGGATAAAGGGGTATCATTTAGCAATACTGAATAATCGACAGTATTTTGCAGACAATAAAGATCATGTACTCTTTAGTCTGATATTTTAACCCTTTACCACACAATCCCGACTTTTGATGACCCTGAGGAAGAAGCCTTTTGAAAACACTGTAGGAAAAGGAGAAAATGCTTGTAACCAGCATTTTCTCCTTTTCCCACAAGGTTTTCTAATCTATCAAAGGAAAATTGTACCATTTGAGCCAATGTCTGCAGATGCTTTCAATTTGGACAAGGCTTAATTTCTGTCATGTGGTAAAGAGTTAAGGGTGTTGTTGCATAGTATGTAGATCTTTGCTAGAAAATAGTGGTAACCAGCATTTTCTCCTTTCCCACAATGTTTTCTATCAAAAGAAATTTCAAATTTTAAGCCACTTTCATTTCGTTGTCCGGAAATGCTTTTGATTTGGACAAGCCTAAAATGTTACCATTTGACAATGAGTTAACCCTTTACCACACAATAAAATTTTATACTGGTCCAAATTGAAAGCACTTGCAGATGACAAAATAAAGGTAACTCAAAAGTTGAAATTTGTTTCTAGCAGCATGTTACCAGCATTTTCTCCTTTTCCCATCATGTTTTCAAAAGGCTTCTATTTTGGGGTCGTAAAAACCAGGGATTGTTTAGTAAAGGGTTAAATGGTGGGAAAGGTTAGGGAAAAATATTGAAAATCCAATGTTTTTTTCTTTCACTTCTGTGTTTTCAAAAGCTTTTCTTCTTTTTTTTTGAAGACTGAAATGCAAGATTTTCTTGTATCTAAAGTGTCAAAGCCAAAACCTGTTCTTGAAACTGAGTTCTGATTACTTTTAATACAGTTGTTTTTAGCTCACCTGAGCATGAAGTGCTCAAGGTGAACTATCGTGATCGATCAATGTCTGTCGTCTGTCCGTCCGTCCGTCCGTTCACAATTACAAAAAAATCTTCTCCTCCTAAACTAATAACCAGATTTCAATCAAACTTCACAGAAATGATCCCTAGGTGATGCACTTTCAAAATACTTAAAAGATTTGAATTCCATGAAGAACTCTGGTTGCCATGGCAACCAAGTGAAAAAACTTTAAAAATCTTCTCCTCCAAAACTGTAAGGGCTAGAGCTTTCATATTGGGCATGTAGCATCATCTAGTGGCCCTCTACCAAAATACTTCAAATCATGGCTCTAGTGTTGAAATTGTCCCTATGTTGTGGGTTCTTAGATTTTACATAGAGATAAAGAAGGAAATCTTAGAAAATTTTCTTGTCCCAAACCGTAAGGGCCAGAGCTCTCATATTTGGCATGTAGCATCATCTAGTGGCCTTCTACTAAAATACTTCAAATTATTTCCTTAATGCGGAAATTGGCCCTATGTTGTGTGGTCTCGGATTTCACAAAGAGATAAAGAAGGAAATCTTAGAAAATTTTCTTGTCCCAAACCGTAAGGGCTAGAGCTTTCATATTTGGCATGCAGCATCATCTAGTGGCCCTCTCTACCAAAATACTTCAAATTATGGCCCTGGTGTGAAAATCAAACCTATGTTGTTGGTCTTGGATTTCACATAGAGACATGGAAGGAAATCTTTAAAAACCTTCTTGTCCAAATGGTAATGGCCAGAGCTTTCATATTTGGCATGTAACATCATCATGTAACATCATCTAGTAGCCCTCTACCAAAAGACTTCAAATTATGTCCCTGATATAAAGAATTTGCCCCATGTTGTGGGTCTCGGATTTCACTTAGCGGTAAAGAAGGAAATCTTTAAAAATCTCTTTGTCCCAAACAGTAATGGCCAGAGCTTTCATATTTGGCATGTAACATCATCTAGTGGCCCTCTACCAACATACCTCCTGTTTGAAAATGGCCCTATGTTGTGGGTTCTCGGATTTCACATAGCGATTAAGAAGGAAATCTTAGAAAATTATCTTCTCCCAAACCATATGGACTGGACCTTTCATATTTGGCATATAGCATCATCTAGTGGCCTTCTACTAAAAAACTTCAAAATATGGTCCTGGTGTGAAAGTTAGCCCTATGTTGTTGGTCTCAGATTTCACATAGAGATAAAGAGGGTAATTTTTAAAAGTTTTCTTGTGAGCACTCTTGAAACCACATTTCTTGCTAAGCTGAATTGAAAATTGGTTAGTATGTCTGTCTCAACAAAATCTCACATGAGTCTGCATTGAATGCTTGTTTGGAATATAATTTGGTCATCTCAAGTAAGAACGACTTCAAAATTGGTATGCATGTTTGTTATGATATTACAGAGTACTGTGTTCAAGAACAATAACTCTACCTGGCATGGATTTTGAGTAATTCCACTTTGATCTTTATTTTAATACTTTGTTTGCTTGTCCAGAGTGGAATTTTGAAGTCTCAAGTCAAATTGTTTGTTGCATTGCCTGCCGTTTTCAACTATTATACCTCCTTTGCAACTGGAGGTGGGATTGCACATCTTGCGACACTTTGCCACTCTTGTTTCATCATCATTAGCCCTTGAACCTCAATATTTGGTAATTATAGTCTTTGTTGTAGACCTTTGCAGCTTAGTACTCAGGTGACCGATATAGGACCATCATGGTCCTCTTGTTTTTTCATGTATTTTGAAAAAGATTTTAACAATTATTGCCAAAAAATTTTCATTTTCAGAAGTAGCTATATTCTTGGTAATACAGCATGCATAATTTTTTTGCAGTGCATATATTCCTGTTATCTTTATAAAAATATCTTTGTATATTGACTGTTACTTACGTTGCCATAGATTTCTTTCTTGATATATATACTTTATATAATGAGTGCCAAAAGTTAAAAATTGATTCTTTCATCAATAATCTATGTTAAAAAACCATGAAATCACAGTTACATACAGAGATTTGTTCGGAATAAGCTATTTCTCCATTGGCTGCATTTTTTCATCTTTGAGTGGAAATGAAAGAAAAAAAGTATGACAAACACTGTACTGGTATTCATTTAAACCTTCACCAAACAAGAATTTTAGACTGGTCCAATTTGAAAGCACTTGCAGACTACAAAATAAATGAAACTCAAAAATTGAAATTTGTTTCCAGCGGGGTGGAAAACATTGTGGGAAAAGGAGAAAATGCTGGTTACCAGCATTTTCTCCTTTTCCCACAATGTTTTCAAAAGGTTTTAATCTCAGGGTCATAAAAACCAGGGATTGTTTGGGAAAGGGTTAAGGTGGTGGCCCCTAATGGAAAACAGCTATTTCCGCTATGATATTATCCTAAAAAAAGTTGCTTTGATTGAAAATGGGTATATTGTACTACTTTAACCATGCCACTTTTTCCTTTTTTTCTTCCTTAAAATTATCATTTATAAATCTAAAGCCACTATATTCTCATTACAAAGAGGAGATAATAATTACCTCCCTTTTCATGAAACTAACATATATATATCAACAAATGGTTTTAAGAAAGACATCAAAGGAATTTCTGGTAGGTTAGAAATGTGCAGAAGTATTATCATATCAGTATAAATACATATTTACCAAGCAAGAAAATTTATCCAACAAGAAAATTTATTCCATGTTGCACTAGAAGCATTAGAGGGTTTCTACTTTAACTCTTTACCACACAATCCCGACTTTTAACGACCCTGAGAAAGAAAGCCTTTGAAAACATTGTAGGAAAAGGAGAAAATGCTGGTAACCAGCATTTTCTCCTTTTCCCACAATGTTTTCTACCCTTTCCAAACCAAATTTCAAGTTTTGATTCACATGTATTTTGTCGTCTGCAAATGCTTTCAGTTTGGGCAAGTCTAAAATTTTTGTCCTTTGGTTAAGAGTTAACACTCTTCCAAACATTTTTTTGGACTAGACCAAATTGAAAGCATTTGCAGATGACAATGTAAATGTGACTGAAAAATTGAAATATGGTTTGAGAAGGATATAAAAACACAGTGGGAAAAGGAGAAAATGCTGGCATTTTCCCCTTTTCCTACAATATTTTCAATAGCTGTCTTTCTCAGGGGTCATCAAAAGTCAGGAATCATGTGGTAAAGAGTTAAAGAAAAAGATGGCTATACACTGTAGTAGTATTTAATAACCCAATGCCAATACAATGCCAATTTTTATGCTCCCTGAAACATTTGGGGGGAGCATATAGTCGCCATGCTGTGCGTACGTCCGTTTGTCTGTCTGTTCGTCCGTCTGAAGCAATTTCTCCACAACTCCTGGACCAAATTTTATGAAACTTCATATCTAAACTCCTTAGAATAATGCGGAAATAACTCTTTCCTCTTTTCTCAATTTGAGGCTACATCATGGAAAAAGGGGGCTTCATGTAAGAAATTGTTTTTCACTAATATCTCCTAGATCAGTGCTCAAAACTTTGTAAAATTTCAAATCTGAACTCGTTGGAACGTTGCCCAGATATCTCTTTCCCGGTTTCTCAATTACAGGCTGCATCGCAGAAGAAGGGGGCTTCATGTAAGTATGGGATAGAAAACAAGTGCCGTGGTATATGGGAAATATACAACGAGCGTTAGCGAGTGTATATTTCCCATATATCACGGCATGAGATTTTCTATCTTACTTAGACCACGTGACTATTTATTAATGCTTTTTACGTCATATGCTCATATTTATCGTAGATAAAAAGCTTGTTACAAAATTGTAATTGTTAAAATGAAAGTTTTGCACCTTGTTCAAAACAGGCATAAGTAAGTTACTAATTTATATCAGAATGTTAGATTATTCATTATTATTTTAATGAAAGTTAACCTATTTGTGAATTGTTAAGATCGAAATTGTATTTGTCGGCAAAATTTTGAAAACGTTATGTTTCGATTGATGTAGATTGTCAAAGAAAATAGGGACGTTCATCGTTTAGAACTTACTATGTGTGTCTTGTAATTATTAGACAGTACTAGTGTATTTTATTACGAAACACGTGGAATATTGCTGAGAAATATTGTTCAGTTTATTTTTTTTGCAATTATGTTTAATATGTAAATTTCGAGCAATTTTTGTAAGCAATGTCAACATGAAAACCTTGTAAACTTTGTAGAGCCCATTGAGCGTAACCAGTCGGCTGCTAAACGCGACTCAAGGACTTTTAGTGGACAATGTAGATACAGATCAGAACACACAGAACGTGTATAATCTGATCTTGGATGTACACTGTCCGATATTAAAGCGATATTTTTCCCTAGAATATCTTTGAAATAGCCAAATTTGGGCTTTTATTGTTGGCTTGAAGGTTTCATTTCACTTATTAAGCAGGTAAAGGGTTAAACATTATTAAACCAACCTATTCATGTGTAGGTGCACTGACACGTTTAACGCCAATGCAAACTAAAGAGATGTCGAATGTGTTATAATTTCTTAGCGAAAATAAGTGTTTAATCCTTCTCAGATTGCAGTTTTAGAAAAATGGTTGTAAAGGCAACGGCATGTTTTAAAGCCAAAATGTGAACATTACACTTTTAACGAGACTGGAGCCTTATTTTTCTACCACCTAAAGCACACTCCATTCAAGAGGTTGCTGTAGTTAATCGCTATTTGAGGGCAATACTGTTTTAAGTGATTGTACATTGTGTTGACTTAGAATAGTATTGCACTCACACATGAAAATGTTATACCCAGTTCAAATCATACTTCAAAATTGTGTTACCGCAAAGGGTACATTTTGCCCCGACTCGACATTGCAAACAAAAATTGTCGGAATTCACGTGCAGGATATACTAGCATAGTATATCCAGATATACAACTGCGGGAGTTGTATCTTTGATATATACAACAGAAATACTGAACGCTGATTGGTCAAGTCCCTACAAGCGTGGTCTAAAAATTTGTTTTTCTCAAATAGCTCCTACATTAGTGCTCATGAAATTTCAATTTGTTGGAAAAGCTCAGATACCTCTTCCCCGGTTTCTCAATTTCAGACTGCGTCACGGTAAAAGGGGGCTTTGTGTAAAAAATTGTTTTATGTAATATCTCCTACTTTACTGCTCAAAATTTCAATAAATTTCGAATTTGATTTACCGGTATTATTAAAAAATGCCACAAACCACACACCCTTTGTATTTATTCCAATTATGCAATATTGTCTTAAGGGAAAAGGGGGCTTAGTGTTCTCTACAAGTTTGTGATGGCTATTACTCCAAAAGTATTACAGCCCTTAATGTCAAAATTCACAAACAGATAGATCTTGTTGATTAATAGAAAATGTAATTTTTCCATGTTTCAAGACATTTTAGTGGAAAAGGGGGCTTCATTGTAGAACTGGAGTCAGTTTTTCTCCATTATCTTGCTGGTCAAAATTTCACATTTCAGTTACTATCCTCCCCAAAAGGATTTTGCTGTCAGTCTGTCTATCCGTTTGTCGAGCTCTATTTCAGTTTGTGTTTGCGTATTTTCTCCTGGAAGATATATCGTCAATTATTATCATGGTAACATTTGCCTTTGGATTGTTTTTTCCAATTTCATACATTTTATGACAAGCACTTGTTTGGGGAGCATATCCCATCTCTGACGGCTCTTGTTAACATTGATGGAGATGCCTTTGGAAACATTGTGGGAAAAGGAGAAAATGCTGGATACCAGCATTTTCTCCTTTTTCAGCACTGTTTTCTACCTTATCACATTGTTTTCAAAAGCTTTCCTTATTAGGATCATTGTGAACTTGAGATTGTGGGTTTAAAAAAAATTAACCACTTTGCTCCCCACTTTCACCAGATTTGATTGAATTTGTATTTATTTATTGACGCTACTTGCTGCCCATATGGATGATGCCTCCTGAAGGCTGTTTGATTGAATTTGTATTTATTTATTGTCACTACTTGTTGTCCATATGGATGATGCCTCCTGAAGGCTGTTGGTATTGTTATGGGGGATAGTGAAGTTACAGGACAGAACCCATCACGAGATTTGGTCAGTTTGTTATTAAGACTACTTCAACCACATTCCATTTTTGTAGGTGAAAAAAAGTTTACCCTATTGTTGTCTTTGCTTGTTTGCTCAGAAATAAAAGAAAAATTATACCATAATTACTACTGTAAACTAATCAACGAAAATAAAATATGTGGAAGATGCAATTGCATTTTACTTCTGATTTGACAATACCATTTTTCAAAACCTAATTTTCTCTAAATATGATTTTTATGCTCATCTTAGAATCGAAGTAATCTTCTTTCTATCGTGGTTTATCATTCAATAAACCACGTGAGTTATGGGGCGCAATAAATAAACCACTCGGCTATTGCCCTCGTGGATTATTTATTGTGCCTCATAACTCACAACTGTGGTTTATTTAAGAAATAATCTTCTTTCTATTGTGGTATATCGTTCAATAAACCACAGTTGTGAGTTATGAGGCACAATAAATAATCCACGAGGGTGATAGCCTGAGTGGGTTATTCATTGCGCCACATAACTCACAACGTGGTTTATTGAACGATATACCACGATAGAAAGAAGATTATTTCGATTCTAACTTGGCCAATTCTTAATAAAAGGAAAACAAGTTTAAGAGTAAAAACGCGGATGAAGATTATGTTCCATTGAATAACTCACTCATTGAATGACGTCACTCTACATGGATTGTTGCAGATTTTACCACGTTTTCCTTGCACTGTGTTTATAGAGCCAAAGTCGCGTGTCATGTTAGAATGAATGATAAACCACAATAGGAAGAAGATTATTTCTTAAATAAACCATGTTGGGAGTTATGATGCGCAATGAATAAACCACTCGTGCTATCGCCATTGTGGATTATTTACCGGTATTGTGCCTCATAACTCACAACTGCAGTGTATTGAACGATAGAAAGAAGAGGATCTTACGTGAGTGTTTATGTGTTATCATTTTTATTAAACGAGTTTACTAAAATTGAATGACGTGAGCCTTTGCAAGTGTCAAATACATTTTAGCCAACCAGTTTGATAGAAATGGTAACACATAAACAAGAATGTGAGATTCTATATCACATAAAACATATTTCTGCATAAATCTTTATTTATCATTATTTATCAACAATTAGAATTCTTGCCCCATGTTCAGCGGAAGTGCATTATACAGGTCTTACCTTAACTCTTTACCAAACGACAAAACTTTTGGCTTGTCCAAATCAAACGCATTTGCAGACGACAAAATAAAACTGACTGCACATTTTAAATTTGTTTTCTGAAGGGTAGAAAACATTGTGGGAAAAGGAGAATATGCTGGTTTGTCCTTTTCCCACAATGTCTTCAAAAGGTTTCTTTTTCAGGGTCCTCAACAACAGGGCTTGTGTTGTAATGGGTTAAACATAGTGGGAAAAGGGAAAATGCAGGTCACCAGCCTATCCAATATCTTAACCCTTTCAGAAACAATCCCTGGCTTTTGCGACCTTGAGATAGAATCCTTTCAAAAATATTGTGGGGAAAGGAGAAAATGGTGGTAACCATCATTTTCTCCTTTACCCGCCATGTTTTCTAATCTGCTGGAAACAACTTTCAATTTTTGAGTAATGTTTATTTTCTTGTCTGAAAGTGCTTTCAATTTTGACCAGTCTAAAATTTTGTCATTTGGTAAAGGGTTAAAATTATATCACTACCAGACAACAAAATCATGGACCTGCCCAAACTCAAATCACTTCCACATGACAAAGTGAACATGAATCTAACACTGAAATTTAGTCACTAAGAGAAAGAAAATGTGAGAGGTGGAGATGTAATTCTTTTGAAAACATTGTTGGAATATGAAAAATGCAAACTGCAAGCATGTCGCAATATTTTGTCAGGCACACAATAATCAAATGGACCTTTCCAATACATGTATACACAATTATATCTTTCTTAGAAGACAACATTATGGACCTGTCCAAACTCAAAGCACTTGCAGTAACAAAATTAACATGAATCAAAAATTGAAATTCAGTCGCTGAGGGGAAAAAATATTTTGGGAAAATGGAGAATATGCAGCATTTTCTCCTTTTCCCACAATATTTTCCAAAGTCTTCTTTTTCGAAATTGTTAAACCTTGTATTGTGTGGTGAAGGTATAAAGGGAAAATATTTGGACTAGTCCAACAAACATTTGACATTCACTCACATTCTAAAATAAACACACATGCAAAGAAAACAATGAAATGTATGCCATATTGTTGTACATTGTCACGATGAGGTACTGTAAACTCAAATCTAAATAAATCTATGTCTAGGTCTTATTTTTCCAAAATGAACTAATCCATTTCAATCATAGTGTTTTTCCAACCATGATGGAAGGTTTAAAAATCATTGATGGAAAAGGAGCATTTTCTCCTTCGCCCACAATGTTTTCCATCATTTCAAATAAAGCTTTCCATCTTTGGAGCATATTTTCAACCCTTAACCACACAGCAGAATTTTAGACCAGTCCCAATTGAAAGCATTTGCTGATGAAAGTTTCAATGTGGCTCATATAAAAAGATTTTTCTTTCATAGGATAGAAAACATTTTGGGAAAAGGAGAAAATGCTGGCAACCAGCATTTTCTCCTTTTCTCACAATGTTTTCAGAAGCCTTCTCTTTCAGGGGTATTAAAAGTCATTGTGTGGGTAAAGGGTTAATTGTCATAAGTATACCTACATGCTTTCCAAGTGGGCAAGTCTAAGATTTTACAGTTTAGTAAGTGGTTTGTCCAAATATCAGACGTTTACAAGCTACTATGCGAAGGGTAAAAAAGAGAGAGAGAAATACATCCAGAATAAGTAGACTCGTCCAAATCTAAGAAAATGAAACATCATTTTTTCTAGGCGGGGAAAAAAGGCAACTGGGATGGTATTTACAAAAATAGGCTCACTGAAAATAAATGGACTCTTCCAATTTCAGGGAATTGCAAGAGATCTTAAACATGATTGAATGGACTTATCCAAATTCATTCACCTGTAAATGAAACTGACTTTCCAAAATTAAATGATTTGTAAAAGAACTAGAAATATATTAAATGGACTCATCCAAGATATTTGATTTTTAAAGAAAATTTCAGATAGAATTAAGTGGACCCTTCCAAATTCAATGAATTCCAACAATAAATTCCAAGTCAACAGAATAAATTTAAAATGGACTCTTCCAACTTGAAAGATGTAAAAAAAATTAACCAAAAGTTAATAATGGACTCTTCTAATTTAAGAAATTGTAAGAGAAATGAAATATTTCTATGGAATGGACTTGTCCAAATTCAAGGAATGATGAGAAACTGCATTTAAATGGAATGGACTCTTCCAAATTCAATGATAAGCAATAGAATTGAAAAAAGCTAGAATGGACTACTCCAATTTCAATAATTTCTATACTAAAACCTGTCCAAAATGAAATTGACTCTTCCAAATTCAATGAATAATTAGACCCCAAAAATAACTGGAATGGACTCTTCCATATTTAGAACAAACCCTGAAAATAAATGATAGACTCTTCCAATTTCAGTGGAAAGTGAGACCAGACATAAAGTAAAATGGACTCTTCCATCTTTAAAAAAAAAAAACTACAAATGAATATAATGGAATCATCCAAATTCAATGAAAAGTAAAAGCTATAAATTTTGAAAGAATGGACTCTTCCAAATACAATGATAAGCAATGGAATTGAAAAAAGCTAGAATGGACTCTTCCAATTTCAATAATTTTTATACTAAAACTTGTTCAAAATGAAATTGACTCTTCCAAATTGAATGAATAATGAGTCCCCAAAAAATAAGTAGAATGGACTATTCCATATTTTAAAAAACCCTGAAAACAAATAATAGACTCTTCCAATTTCAGTGGATAGTGAGACCAGACAAAAAGTAAAATGGACTATTCCATTTAAAAAAAAAACAACTATAAATGAATATAATGAACTCTTCCAACTTCACGTTAATTATTGGACTCTTCCATATTTTTTTAATGTCAAAATGTTAGAATTTGGCCAAGTCCAAGTTTTTTTGTAGTCTGAAAGGGTAAACAATAAATGAACTCTTCCACATTTCAGAAATTGGAAAAAGATTTATTTAATATAGTGAACTGTTCCAGAGGTAGAATTTAATATGAATATACAGGCATTTCAAAATAATAAATGGAACCTTCCAAGTTAAATGGACTGAATTCTTAACCCTCACAAAATTTTAAAGTAAATTTTATAAATTATGAGAATGAAGCCTTTTTGAAACATTGTGAGAAAAAGGAGAAAATGCTCCTTTACATTACAACAATAAATTGCATCAGTCACTAGAAAGAAGCTTTTGAAAACATTGTGGGAAAAGGAGAAAATGTTGGTCACCAGCATTTTATCCTTTTTCCACATTGTTTTCTATTCATTCAAAGCAAACTTCCATAATTTGAGACACATTTGAGTTATTTTTCTGCAAATACTTTTAATTTGGACAAGTTTTATTTTTTGTTGTTGTAAGGTAAAGGGTCAAATGTACTGAAAGTGTTAAACCCATTCAACATAAATAGATTCATCCAGATAAGCCCACCTTTCCCACTATACACAAGAGGGGGGACAGGTTTCATGAAAGTGAGAATTTGGTGTAGTTAACCCTTACCACATTATACAATACTTTTTTTATGATGTCCGTTCCTATGAAAAGGGATTTAAAAACAATGTTGAAAAAGGAGGAAATGCTGGTGACCAAGATTTTCCACTTTTCCCCACAATGTTTTTTAGCCCTTTCAAAGAAAAGTCTCTAATTTGTGTAACAATTAAATTGTCGTCTGCATTTGCTTTCAAATTTTAGGCAAGTCTAAAATTTTGAAGTGGGGTACAAAATTCGAGGGTTGACAATAACAACAAATCCCCAGCCTTGCATGCTTTGGACACTTGAGTAAATACATGAAACTATTTGTCTTAACCCTTTACCACACAATGCTCACTTTTAATGACCATGAGAAAGAAGACTTTTAAAAACATTGTGGGAAAAAGAGAATTTGCTGGTAACCAGTATTATTTCCTCTTACCACAATATTTTCTACCCTTCCCAAACTAAATTTCAAATTTTCAGTCACAATTATTTTGTCGTCTGCTACTCCTTCGAATTTGGACCAGTCTAAAATTTTATTGTTGTTGAACAAAATTTTAGACTGGTCCAAATTGAAAGCATATGAAGATGACATAAGTAAATCAAACATTGAAAATTTGTTTCAAAGCAGGGTAGAAAACATTGTGAGAAAGGAGAAATTCATATTTTGTACTGTCTTATCAATCTATGCGGAAAGAGAAGGGTTGGTAAGCCAGGAGTCTTGGGTTTGATCCAGATTTGAGGCTTCAAGTTTTATTTGGGATTGTTCTTGCCATGGGTATTGAACTTGAAATCCTAGCTTGAGATCTGATAGTACCAATCACAAAAGAGGTCTATCTGCCATACGTCATTCAAAGAAGCTATCCGATTGGTTAATTCAGGGATCTTAAATTTACATGTTAGATCCCGCTGGTTAGTTGTTTATGCGTTGTGAAGTGGAAGTAGGTCCGAATGACGTCATGTTAGTAGCTTTCGATTGGCTTACAATAGCTACGGTTTATTTGTTGCTGTAGCAACGTGATTGTATCAATGAATTGATCCAAAGCATTTTGCACTTGTCAAAAATAATGCTTTTTACGAATTCGATTTCATTCCTTCTAGAAATTTGAAGTTTATTCTTGCTGTTCTGATTAAATGTACAATGGTATCGACATTATTTTGTTCTAATGTACTCGAGAAGTATCGAACTATTTGAAAGGCGTTTTGATAATGCTGTTCAGAGGCATTTGCAGCAAGCTGCAGAGCGCTGACATAAAAAGGCGAGAATGAAAATCTCGCCTTCTAAAAACTATGATCTTGAACCTTCAAAGACTGATAGAACACGCTGTGGATAAGAGCAATTCACAAAATTTGTAACTGTGCAACCCTTATTTTTTTTTTCAGTTAATTGCCCTTTAATATTCTTCACATATCATGGAGAATAACTAGTCTTCATTCATGGCCCGTCCGTCATTTCAACTCATTTCACTGACAAGCCCCTTCAGGCGTTTATGCTCTGCTCTGCGAAGCTCTTGTTTGTCCAGGGCATAACTTTTGGGGTTATTGTCCTTTGTAAATTTGAACTTAAAATTATTACACATTCTTCACATTGACAAGAAGATTTACTTCACTGTTCCAAGAATTCTGGTTGCCAAATCTATATCTCAAAAAGCAAGTTTAACCATGAAAAAGGAGAATGTTTCCTCACGGTGAGGAAACTACATAGACGGAGCCATTGGCTCTGTTAAGGAAATCTTGTGTGGGTTTTTCCGGTCACGTGCGGCGCCGTCAATATCGGCTGTTTCGGTGGACACGAAAACGTAAGTTTTCCATTTATTGTCAAAATTTGATTTTATACTGAACACTAGCGAGAAAAGGGGAATTGTATAAGGGGCCCATGACTTTCAACTTACTTCCTTGTCCGTAGGGAGTTCCAAGTCGGCGCGGTTTTGTCTGAAACACTTTTGCCGTGAGCCACGGCGAGGTAAACAAAGGTCATTTTCTATAATGACCACAGGCTTTCTATTGCTCTTTCTGCATAAATATTACTTATCTAAATGTTTACACCGTCCGAATGTATGAAGTGATTATCTAATCCTTCCCCACTCACGAAAAACAAAATTTGAATCAAAATAAAAAAAATTGAGAAAAAATAAACAATGGCTCTGTCCATATCGGCCGGCTCTGTCTATATCGGTTGGCTCCGCTGTATGAGGGCGAGTTTTAGAAGCGATAGGTTTTTTTCGCTATTGGGTTTACCAGTCAAAAGTTAGATTTTTTGTAAGTTATTTTTGGAATGGTGATGCTTTTCTCGAACCATCTATCATTTCAAAAAGGGCGGTCACGTGGTTGAGTGGTTAAAGTGGTTGACTTCAGTGCTCTTGATCATTCGACCATATCACCCTGTGGGTACAGGGCACTCTCGGACAACGTGGACAAGCCAAGTTCTGCTTGCGGGTGTGTCGGGTGTTTTTCCCGGGATACTCCCGGGGTACTCCCGTTTCCTCCCACTTACCGATCCATTCGTCTCAATACCAGTTTAACAGCTTGGGGGACGCAAAACTGAATAAAACCAATATTTGAGAATAACCTTTGTAAAAGTTTTGCAGGTATGTCTGAAGTTGACACTCCAGACTTGAGTACTTACTTTTAGCTTGACTGCACGAAGTGTGAAGAGCTATTGTAGTCACCTCGGTCGTCCGCGTTCCCGTGCGAAAGAAAATAAAGCGAATTGTGTGTGTGTGTGTGTGTGTGTATGAGTTTTGTTTCAATTGTGCATATACGTCGCTTCTAAAACTCACCCTCATACAGCGGAGCCAGCCGATATAGACAGAGCCGGCCGATATGGACGGAGCCATTGTTTATTTTTTCTCAATTTTTTTTATTTTGATTCAAATTTTGTTTTTCGTGAGCGGGGAAGGATTAGATAATCACTTCATACATTCGGACGTTGTAAACATTTAGATAAGTAATATTTATGCAGAAAGAGCAATAGAAAGCCTGTGGTCATTATAGAAAATGACCTTTGTTTACCTCGCCGTGGCTCACGGCAAAAGTGTTTCAGACAAAACCGCGCCGACTTGGAACTCCCTACGGACAAGGAAGTAAGTTGAAAGTCATGGGCCCCTCATACAATTCCCCTTTTCTCGCTAGTGTTCAGTATAAAATCAAATTTTGACAATAAATGGAAAACTTACGTTTTCGTGTCCACCGAAACAGCCGATATTGACGGCGCCGCACGTGACCGGAAAAACCCACACAAGATTTCCTTAACAGAGCCAATGGCTCCGTCTATGTAGTTTCCTCACCGTGTCCTATCTTTCCTAAAACAAGTTTCGATTTCTGAGTCACATTCAGATTGTCGTCTGCAACTGCTTCCAATTTTGACTAGTCTACAAATATGTTGTTTGGTAAAGAGTTGATTCTATTCAACTTTCATTTAGTTAAGTGTGATGTATTGTCTAGAAGATACTGGACGCAAGTTTTCACGCGGTTCATCCTAGGTAAAATCAAAGTACTGAAAGTGCTCAGGGAAGGCGATTTTAGAATAAGATTAAGTAAAATAATGAAGAACGCGTTCCCGTATCGCCTTAGCATCAAACAGCAGTAATTTGAGACTGTTTTTTTTTTCACCTGAATATATCATATTTCTAAAAAAGAAAACAGCTGGATCAATGAACTAGCTGATCTGGTCATTGTGTTGTTCTCGACTCGTAAAAGCTCAGATTTTACTAACCTTAGGTACAAGTCAAACAGTGTGGGTAAATGAGGAAATGCTTCTTTTTCCCTCAATGTGATCTATCATTTGACAAGCGAATCACGTCATGTAAGACACACTTGGTTTGTGGTCTGAAGGTGCATTCAATTTGGATGTGACCAAAACGGTTTCTCATCATGTGCAGAGTGAACTAGTCAAAAAACTCAATACTATTTAAGGTGAAACAGTTAAACAAAAAGAAGAACAGAAACAAAGCTTTTTTTTAAAATTTAATTTGAAAAGAAGTATCATTTACTAGTAACATGAATGAAGTACCACAACAAAACAAATCAAGTGCCATGAAACAATATATGTAAAGGTAGTTGGAACAAGTAAATAGCATATTTGTGAATAAAAACCTCAATCTTAAGCAGGACATGCCAATATTGTCTACTGAAATCTGGGACAATTTAATTTTTGTTTTCTAGTGACTATTTACTAAACAACAAAATCTTAGACTGGTCTTAACTGAAAGCACTTGAAGACAAAAAACTAAAAGCAACTCAAAAATTGAAGTTTTTTTTCAGGCAAGGTGGAAAACATTGTGGGAAAAGGAGAAAATTACTGCTAACCAGCATTTTCTCCTTTTCCCACAATGTTTTCAAAAGCCTTCTATCTCATGGTCGTGAAAACCAGGGTTGATTTGGTAAAGGGTTAACTGGTTAAAGAACAGGCAAATATAGTAATATACAGCATGTAAACATAAAAAGGTAGCAGCAAAACTATAATGAACATCAAAAAGTAGTCAAGTGAAAATATATACACAAAACCTGACTACCCAGACGAAAAAAAAGGGGGGAGCACTCAAACAAAGAATGAGCAAATTCTGTAAGATACTTTATGAACACATAAACTAGAGGCGCTTGAGCGCCTGTATCGCTCCACAGGCCTGATTTTTCTGTAACGGTGACGAGAAGTTTATAACAATTACCATTCATTCCAGCATTTTAGGTCACTAAAGAAAACTAGAAAGCCCTGAAGGGCCTGAATATGCTCTATTGGCAGAGAGTTTGCTTTTAAATAAAGCATACGTAGGAATTCATTACGCAAAAAGACAAAAAAAATTGACATTTTCAACTCAAAATGGCTACTTTTCCATTACTGTTGGTTGAATTTTTTCAAACTCAACAGGGTTAAAAAGCTATTGATGGGATAAATAAGCTAAAAAATTCATAAAATCTGATCACAAATATATAGTTTATCATGTAAACAGGCAATGAAATTGTTCAATTTGAAAAGACTACTTTTCCCATACCGTTACTCAGATTTTTTTCAAAATTGATAGGGTTAAAGCTATTGATGAGATAAACAAACTGTGCAAGTTTCACGGAAATCTGACCAAAAATGAAGACTTTATCGCGTAAACAAGAAATGAAAGTTTTCAACTTGAAATGGCTACTTTTCCCATACTCTTTGTTGGAATTTTTTCAAAATCAATAGAGTTGAAGCTATTGATAAGATAAACAAACTCTGCAAGTTTCATGGAAATCTGACCTAAAATGAAGACTTTATTGTGTAAACAAGAAATGTAAATTTTAAACTTGAAATTGCTACTTTTCCCATACTGTTTGTCAGATTTTTTTCAAAATCAATAGGGTTAAAGCTATTGATGAGATAAACAAACTGTGCAAGTTTCACGAAAATCTGATGACAAATGAAGACTTTATCGCGTAAACAAGAATTGGAAATTTTCAACTTGAAATGGCTACTTTTCCCATATTGTATGTTGGATTTTTCTCAAAATCAATAGGGTTGAAGCTATTGATGAGATTAACAAACTGTGCAAGTTTCACAAAAATCTGACAACAAATGCAGACTTTATCGCGTAAACAAGAAAAAGACTAACGGACGGACAGACGGTAGGACGGACGGACAGACGGACGGACAACGGAAACCACGCCATGACATAAGCTCTGCTGGCTGAAAGCCAGTAGAGCTAAAAAGCTATGAAAAAAATTGTGAGAAAAGACGAAAATTAAAGTAACCTGCATTTTCTTAGTTTTATACAATAATTTCTACCCTTTTTGATACAAGTTTTACTAATTTGAAGATTTATTATGTTGTCTGCAACATCTTTCAATTATGGTCAGTTATAAAAATTTTGTCTTCTGGTTATAGTTAACTCATTACCAAACGACAACATTTTAGGGCTGTCCAAACGGAAAACATTTGCAGATGAAAAAATAAAAGTGACTGAAAATTTGAAAGTTGTTTTGTGAAGGGTAGATAACATTGTGGGAAAAGGTTACCAGCATTTTCTCCTTTTCCCACAACGTTTTCTAAAGTCTTCTTTGTCAGGGATCAGTTTGATTGGATAACAAAATGCCTTATCACAACAGTAAAGCCCTGTCCCTCTTTGTACCAGGTCACCAGTAGGTCAACAAACCTTTACCAGAACTAATCAAAGTGCAGAGGTTCTCTTGTTTTATATGAAAAGGACTATAGATTATGTAAAGCAACCATCTTTTAACTCTTTACCAAACGACAAAATTTGAGATGTGACCAATCTGAAAGCATTTGCAGACAACAAATTAAACATTGATGAAATGATGATTTCTCTCTTTGATAGAGTAGAAAACACTGAGGGAAAAGGAGAAAATGCTGATTAGCATTTTCTCCTTTTCCAAGAGTGTTTTCCAAAGACTTCTTCTTTAGGGTGGTTAAAAGTCAGCATTGTATGGTAAAGACTTACCACCATAGGAACTAACCTGCAATACAACAGTGAAATCAAAAGAAGTACATGTAGTTTGAGAGAAGAAATTTTTCAAAGATTTTACTTTATACCATAAAAGGAAAATGAGTCTCCCATAAAAGCCATGTTTTTTGACGGATCTTTTTTTTTTTTAAGGAATTCTGTAGACCTCTAAGGAATATTCCTGCAAAAAAATAATGCTATCCAATTAGCGGTTTGGGAGGAGAAGATTTTTAAAGGTTTTTTGCCATGGCAACCAGAATTATTCATGGAACACAAGGAATTTGAAAGAGGACCACCTAAGGAACATTCCTGTGAAATTTGGAAAAAAATCCAGTCAATAGTTTCTGAGGAGAAGTTTTTAAAGAAAAAGTTTACAGACGCACGCACGGGCGAATGGACGGACGCAAGACAGACACAACGCCATGACAATAGCTCACTGGCCTTTGGCCAGTGGAGCTAAAAAGTAGTAGCAAAAACATAATATGCATGTACAAAAAATTAGTCTAAGAGAAAAATTAAACATAAATTAAACATAAAAACATGACTAGCAAGACAGAACAAGAAGGCCATGATGGCCCTGTATCGCTCCACTGGCTTTTTAACCCTTTAGCACTCAAATTGAAGTGTTCATGACCATGAAAAAGAGGGCCTTCAACAACTATGAACACTGTCTGGCAATACAAGTAGGTTAATTCATTAGCATGAAAGGCAAAATCCTTGGAAAAATAAGCTGAATGATAGAAACCTTACTCTGAATTTATTATTCACCTCATGTGAGCATAACTATTAGCATCAAAATGAATCACACTTGAAAAAAGAATATTTTCTATCAAAAAACTTAATGTCTAGCACCAATCATGTATCAATGCAGTTTGATAATCAAGGGAGGTAAATAGTACAAACTTTATCTTTCATAAAAATAAAAAGTTATTTCCCTTGATTAATGTTTAAATTGAAGTGACTATATTTTGAAGCCCACATTAAACTTGTTATCCCTGGATGGAGCCTATTTTGACCCCAGACCTGCAAGATGAAACTAGAATGTGTGGTTATAAACACAAAGATTTTTGAATCTTGCCCAATAAAAAGCCCTGTAAAACAAGTTTGCTCAATAAAAGGCCCTGTAAAATATGTGACCCATGAGACAGGTTTATAAAGTCAATGTAAAACTTGTGACCCCTGGGGTGGGGTCAAACTTGACCCCCCAAAGTTAAAATTTGGGCCCTCTTGGTGGAGGCCCATTAGATAAAGCTACATGCAAAATTTGGTAGCCCTAGGCCTTATGGCTATGTACAAGTAGATTATTAAGTTCTCCCTATATAAGCCCATGTAAAACTTGTGACCCCCTGTGACACGACTAAATTTGTCTCCAGGGCTATAATTTGGGCACCCTTGGTAGAGACCCCCTAGATAAAGCTACATGCAAAATTTGATAGCCCTAGCCCTTATAGCTAGATGCAAGAGGATTTTGAAAGTTTTCCCTATATAAGCCCATGTAAAATTTGTTACCCCCACCCCCCGGGGGTGGGCCAAATTTGACCCCTGGGCTATAATTTGGACACCCTTGGTAGAGGTCCACCAGATAAAGCTACATGCCAAATTTGGTAGCCCTAGGCCCTATGGCTAGGTGGAAGAAGAATTTTAAAGTTCTCCCTATATAAGCCCATGTAAAACTTGTTACCCCCAGGGCGGGGCCAATTTTGACCCCAGGGCTATAATTTAAACACTATTTGTAGAGGTCCACTAGAAAAAACAACATGCCAAATTTGGTAGCCCTAGGCCCTATGCCTAGGTAGAAGAGCAATTTTAAAGTTCTCCCTAAATAAGCCCATGTAAAACTTGTGACCCCGGGGCGGGGCCAATTTTGACCCCAGGGCTATAATTTGAAGAAACTTGGTAGAGGTCCACTAGATAAAGCTACATGCCAAATTTGGTAGGCCTTACGGTTTCAGACAAGAAGATTTTCAAAGATTTTCAAAATTTTTCAGTTTTGTTGCCATGGCAACTAGAGTTTTTGAAGGAATTGAATTCTTTCAACAAATTCTGAAGAGGACCATGGCAGGATCATTTCTGTGAAGTTTCATCAAAATTGGATGGGTAGTTTCAGAGAAGAAGATGTTTAAAGAAAAAGTTAACGCATGGACGGATGGACAACGGACAACAGGCCATGACATAAGCCCACTGGCCTTTGGCCAGTGGAGCTAAAAATGGGAAAAAAGAGAAGCACTCAATGCATTTAGACCATTTACTTGAATATTATGTAAGTGTATCAAAATTGTAAGAACTTGGGTATGCTTTCATCTTGGAAATATTGCAAAACTGGTCTTGTAATATACATTTTGGTCATGCATGCCAGGGTTAAATCTTATGTCAACAGCAATTCAGTTGGATTACAGCACAAAAACAACTGCTGGATGACAACATCCTTGACTATTTGCATGGCAGCGAGTTGTCCTCGTTTTTCAACCCAGTAATATACAAACCTGCATTTTTGAAACACTGGGGGTTAAAGCATTTTTAATCTATTGTGGGAACAGGAGAAAAAAGCCTTTTTTTGCTTTTCCAATAGTGTTTGTAATCCTATAACAATGTTTTTCTTCAATTTCACAGTATATGAATTTGTAACCTGCCATGTCTTCATTTTGCTCGAGTCTTATGTTGCCTAATCATCCATGGTGTAAAATTGAGAACTGGATGTATGACAGCCATTTTGACTGTTTGCATCACTTTTTTCAAATATTTACCAAAACAGATGCTTTTCCAAGTTTTTGTAAACTGCAAGGGTGTTCTTTTTTAAAATAAAAGTCTGAGCTCTTGTTTCTTTGGCTCTGCTTAAAGTGCTTTTCCCTTAATGGTGCCCTATCAAACTTTAAACAAGACCAGTCCAAAAGACCGTGCTTTCGTCCTTTTTCTCTTGGATAATAACTAAAATTTCTGAGTTGAACAAGGGCCATTACTCTACAAAAATAAACTTTGATAGTTTTTGACAAATCCTACAATGACAACATTATAAAGGAGAAGATTTTAAAGTCAAGATAACCATAGTAATGATTCTCTCACTGCATTACAACCTACTTGCAAATTTCAATTTGCAGTACGTCAAATATCATTGTTTACCTACTACAATTAAGGACCTCTAGTCGAGACAGGTGATTTGCATTTTTTGTATGCATTTACAGGAAAGATAACTCCAAAATTAAGACAGCCTGAGTAACTTTTTCTTTCTGCGCACTTCTCTATTGGTACAGATGTGTATGTAAAATATCAATCTATCACTCTATCTATATAAAAAAAAAAAAAAAGGTCTTGAAAAGATTTGCAAACAAGAAATGAGCTTTTGCTAAAACTGTGCAGTAGCCTTTTGAAGAAAGAAAACATGGTGAGCAATGGAGTAAATACTCATTACAAGCACTTTCTCCTATACCCAAAATGTTTCCAAAAGCATTCTACCTCAAGTCTATAAAAAAGCAGGGTTTTTCTGATAAAAGGTTAACTTATCTTTACATTCCTTCACTTTTGCATTAAATATCACTATTCACATGTATTAGTACAAGTCAAGACCCTGAATACATTCTAAAATGGACTGTCATTTGTTATTAGCTTTGAATCTTTTTGCATCATTCTGATTATTAACCTTTTCTCTCATAGATGCATTATATAAGAGGCTTTTAAAAACATTATGGAAAATGAGAAAATGTACCATAGCGTTTCCAAATTTCTTCAAATATTTACAAGATTTGTCTTTTTCCCCCATCCATTTAAATTGGAAGAGTCCAAAACTGGCATCTGTCCAGAAGTGAGTACAATTGCGAAACATTTTCCTCTGTAATTCTTAGTCAAGTTGACAACAGGATCTTCTTTTGTAGAGATTAGTCAGAGTCTGCATTGCTGTAGTCTAGTGCTTTACGTAGTGGCGCTTAATGACGGTGTACTTGTTTTCTGCCTTGTATGCCTACAACTCCCCTTCTACTTGGGAGGATGGCTCCTGGCATGTCTGAAAAATAAAAAAGGCCATTGAAATTTCAAAAACATGAATTTACTTTTGAAAATCAAACAAACAAGTTAGTATGAAAATCCCACGGAAAAAATACTCTGGGCTGTTTTTTCACACATAATTTGTGTTAGTAGCAGTTAACATTACCAAACAACAATATTTTAGGTTTGCCCAAATCAAAAGCTTTTGCACACCAAAAAATGAAAGTGACTGAAAATTTGAAATTTGTTTTGTGAAGGGTAGAAAACATTGTGAGAATGCTGGATACCAGCATTTTCTCCTTTTCCCATGTTTTCTAAAAGCTTCTTTCTCAGAGTCGTCAAAAGTACGGGATTCTGTGGTAACAGGTTAACTATGTTTTCTAACAATCAGCTGCAATATGCAATGTAAGGATTTTCTGCAGTACCTCTACATTTTTCTTGATCTATGCCCATAGAAATTAGAATTTCTGCTGATAATGGAAATATATAATTTGAGTCACAGTTACTTTGAGAATTTTAAAAAATCACAGCGGTTCTATTATTTTCAATAGAAAATGACTAAATAAACAAGTGAGTCAAGATAGCCCTATATCAGTTCCCAGAAAAGGAATGTTGAATTACATGTATCATCAAAGCTGATACACCGACAAGAATGTCCCAACACGTTAGTAAACAAATGTCATAGGATCGATCTTTTTCCAGATCTTACGTTAGGCCATGCAAGGTCTGAATGAGATTAACTCATTACCCAAATGACAATATTTTAGGCTTGTCCAAATTGAAAGCATTTGTAGACCAAAAAATAAAAGTGACTGAAACTTTAAAATTTGTTTTGTGAAGGGTAGAAAATATTGTGGGAAAAGGAGAAAATGCTGGTTACCAGCATTTTGTCCTTTTCCCACAATGTTTTCAAAAGGCTTCCTTCCAAAGGTCATCAAACGTAGGGATTGTGTGATAACAGGTTCACTTGTGGACAGTATTGTAAAAAGTTTAATAATCCTTTTACATCTTAGTGAATCTGTTAAAGATACTGAAAGCCTGGTTGTGACATTGCTAAAGCCAAAATAGAACTTCAGGTGCAACATGTACATGTACATGTGCTGAGTGTGAACAGACACACAATAGTCAAAATACCAACCCTTCACAACTGTTCACCATGAGCACTAGGGATAACCTGAGAAGACTAGAGTGGATTTAATACCTTAATTTCAGTCTTTGTTTTGGTTGACACTGACATCTCATCTCTGTATGTGTTGACAACAACATTATTTTGTTAACTGTATGTATTGACCCATTAAGTTCTTTGAACTCATCTTCTTCCTGAGTGACACCTTCAAGTCATCTGTGCCATCTGAGATCTTAACTGTCTTGACCTGGACATCTGTCCCCCTGACCTGCACAGTCTTCCCAATCTCTTCCTAAAACTGATACAAAGAAATATAACTAACTGACAGCCATACAAAAATCTGAACAGAATTTAACTTAAAATTCTTCTTATATCAAAGATGCATATTGTAGATTGATGCAACATCAAGTTATTGTCTAAAGAATTGAAGAGGGCCTTTATTGTCTAAAATTACCAACCTTCTTGTTGAGCAATTTTTTCTTTACCAAAAATGCTTTTCTAAAGTCTTTTCAAGAGTCAATTTTTACGTCTTATGTTCCCAGAATAGACTATTCTTGGTGTAGCTGTTTGACATATTTGCTTCCGAATTTCAGTCATATAATATCGCAGGTCACTGTGAAATTTGCCAACAGTGCAGACCAACATCAGACTGCATGGCTATGTAGGTTGATCATTGGTCTACACTATTAGCGAATATGACCAATGTCGCAATATGCAAGATAGGGGTTAAGGCTTCCTGTTAAGTTGAGACTCAGCCCAGATTTCTTTAGCTTAACCCATTACCACACAATCCCTACTTCTGACAACCCCGTGAAAGAAGCCTTTAGAAAACACTGTGGGAAAAGGAGAAAATGCTGGTAACCAGCATTTTCTCCTTTTCCCACAATGTTTTCTACCCTTCACAAAACAAATTTCAAATTTTCAGTCACTTTTGTCATCTGCAAATGCTTTCAATTTGGACAAGTCTAAAATATTGTCGTTTGGTAATGAGTAAACTGCTTATTCCCACTTGAACGCATCCTGCTAACACATACAAACCAGGTTTTATATATATGTATGATGTTTTGCATTGTATATTATGCAGAGAGTGAAAATAAAGTTAAAAAAAAAAAGGTTTAACCCTTTACCAGATGACAACATTCTAGCCTTGTTCAAATTGAAAGTAGTTGCAGACAACAATTTCAATCTGAATCAAATGCTGCAATTGTTCTTTGACAGAGTAGAAAATATTGTGGGAAAAGGAGAAACTTTTTCTCCTTTTCCCAGAATTTTTTCATAAGGCTTCTTTCCTTGGGGTGCCAAAACTCCCCACTGTGTGGTAAAAGGTTAAAGAATGCTTCACATCTTTAGTAGATGATAAAATACTGGTTTTAATGTTCAATCAAGGATCATAATCACTTGAGACAAATCTCTCTGACTGACAATTGTTGGGCAGCTAAAAAGAAACACCCTGTACCACAAAGTAGTCCTAACCGACATTTCTGAAATGGTTTACATTCTGCTGTGCATCAACTCGACAGTGCCACTGGTTACCTTTAACTCTAGAGACGACCAAACAATCCCGACTTTCAATGATCCTGAGAAAGAAACCTTTTGAAAATATTGTAGGAAAAGTAGGAAGTGTGGGTAACCAGCACTATCTCCTTTTCTCACATTGTTTTCTATCCTTCCCTAAACAAATTTCAATTATTGAGCCACATTTATTATATCATCAGCAAGTGCTTTCAATTTGGACCACTCTAAAATTTTGTTGTTTGGGAAAGAGTTAAGCACACATGCTGTGCAGCTTTTTTAAACTATGCAAACACAATTTTCAAAAAACTTCTTAAATCAGATTTAACTCTTTACCACACAAGACAATTCAAACAGATCAAGATTGAAAGCACTTCCAAAAGACATAGTAAATGTGGCACAAGTAATAAGATTTGTCAGTAAAGGATAAGAAATCATTATGGAAAAGAAGAAAACATTGGTTACCAGCATTTTCTCCTTTTCTCACAATGTTTTCAAAAGCTTTCTTTTGTATGGTTTTGCATGCACATTCATTTAGTTTTTTCAATATAAATGTTGTTTAACCCTTTTCTTTGAAAAAGCAGGTGTCAATTTTGCAAGATACATTCCAGCTAAATTGAATGATTCTACTAAATATTATATTAATTAACTTCAAAAACTTCAGTGCCATGACACTTTTTGTATTCTTTTGGCAGTGTGGTTCGAGATCAACCTTCAAGTGAAAGTACACAAGCTGTAATACTTTTGACTGAGCCAATTTAAAGATTTTAAATGCATATATGCTAGATCCAGATTGACAGCATTAAAGTCAAAATTTACGGATGTCAGAAGATTCAGACCCAAGAAGATTCGGCCCAGGGCCTTCCAGCGATTTTCGAGAAGATTCGGCCCAGCAGGTGAGAAGATTCGGCCCCGAGGGTGAGAAGATTCGGCCCAAGTTGTATTATATTGTTTGTGCCAGTAAAATTACCTGATTGAACTAATTATTCTTAAACGTTAGAGTAATCTTAATCGCCCATATTGTTTTGCAGAACGTAACGATTATTACCGTGTTCTGCTAACGCTATTATTAGTTGATTTTAGTGGTGTACTTCTGATACCTTTTTTGGAGAAGATTCAGCACAATCGATGAGAAATAGAGAGAACTCGGACCAGTTTTCATATTTTGGTTTTTGTATTAGTGGCTGTATGTTTTGTTTGCTTTAACAATCTAGGAGCGTAATTTTGTCTTTGTTCTGGAACAATCTTACTGAGACACTGAAAAAATCGGCTTGAACTTTATTTGCACTTTATTTTGCCTTGGAAAAAGTACTCTTGTTGTGAAATTCCTGTAAATGAGTAATATATGCATTGATTTTACCTATTACTTCTTCAAACGAAACATGTAGACAGGAGAAAGATGTTAACTTGTCAATTTCAAAACATTTTTGGTCGACAATTTAATATGGCTCAAGAGTTAACTATTATTATGGGATATAACAAGAAATGCATTTTAAGATAATTTAAGAAAACATGTTGGCCACCAGCAAATTCTCTCCACTCATGATGTTATGCACATTAAGACATCGGACATTAATTAATTTTTTTACAACTTGGAAAAATGTAGATTTGTCAAAAAAAAAAAAAAAAAAAGTTCATTTGCAATTGGAGAAATGAATCTGGCTCATATGGTTGGGATTCTTTTGACAAGATATAAAACATTTCGGAAAATGGAGAAAAGTTGGCTGCCAACAATCTCTCCATAATCTGCATTGCCATACAAACGTTAAAAAGCCAGTTCAATTTGAACTTGTTAAAAAGCCGAGATATAACTTTTTCCCAGAAAAATCAAAACTATGAAAAATATGATGACATAATTATAGAACTTCTCTAAGTCAATCATCAATAACACTTCACAAAGTGATAACGTGTGTCTGACTGTAATAGGATTAAACCCTGCACCCCGTTCTACTCGCCATGTCGAAGAGTGTACTTCAACATCATAACACACAGAATTTCAATCTGGTCTCAAGATCGGATCGCAATTTACTGCAGTCTGATCTTGCACCACACTCTCTACAATATGTAATTAACTGAAAACAATAACTAGGTTAGGAGATTTTCTGACAAACCAAGCAGTAATACATAGACATACCAAAGCCGTCTAGCGTCAAGATCGGATCGCAATTTACTGCAGTCTGATCTAGCGTCACAATCCCAACAAGATGTAATTAACTATAAACAGAAATTAAATTTGGATTTTTCTGAGAAACCAAGTAGTAATTTGGCGATCCTGTAAAGGTGTTACATGTATATCATATATGTAGACCAGATCAGAATGCCCCCTTTCTTGTCCGTCCCAGACAATGAGAATGAACGTAACATTTGCAGACGATTTTTTGAACATTGTACCATTCTTAAAGACCTCCAAGAACATACAAAAACGATGTAGATAAAGCAGAAAAAAATACAATCGATTTCTCATTTTTCCAATTTCTTTCAAAACCCTTCTTTCACATTGTCCTTAAGAGTCGGAGTTGTCAGGTTAAAGGCCTTAAGTTACAGTCTGGAAATTGATACATTTGTGATATCCGACGGTATTATGTCCTAACTATCTTATTCATCATCAAACTGTGAAAAAAATTATTGTAATCCATACTTTCAACTATCTTCACACTGTGTAATGTACCGTATAATCATTTACAAATACAAAAAAAAAAAATGTTCGTTTCATCTTTAATGTGCATGCTACATTACATAACAACAAAGTGGGACAAAACCTATATCAAATTAACCTGCATATTGGGCATTCTCCTTTAATAAAAAATTAAGTATAATTGCAAGATATGGAAATCGCCTTCACTATATGCTGTTTTCAAAATTAGGGCCGAACCTTCCTCTACCTTGGGCTGAATCTTCTCATAGGTGGTCCGAATCTTCTCAAGATTTTGCGTTGGGCCGAATCTTCTTGGGTCCGAATCTTCCTCCACCCAAAATTTACTATATGAAAGGGGAAGAATAGATCACCACTATATATTTTTCCAATATTTCAATAGACTTTCACCTTAGGGCTGCAAAATCCTGGGCTGAAAGGGTAATTTAAAAGAAATAAAGGTGTAAGACTTTATTGCACAAACGCAAACCATGTTAACTCACGTAAAGAGAATGGGCCGAATTGTAATGGGACGAAATTGTTATCGGCCGAATTTCCATCACTGTTGACATTAGGGATTCGTTAAATATTCTTATTCGACGAAGAGCTATACATTCAACTAGTAATGTCAGAAAATCAATTATAAATAATCCAGATTTATGTACTAATGTAGCCTTCTGAAACTCAGGCGTAGAGCTTTCCGGAACTTACAATCAAAATGGGGACTGTAAACATTAAACAAACACTGACCTACTTCGTTTTAAGGAAGAGCGGGATGTCCTTCACGTTTAAAACAAAAACACATTTCAAAAATGCCAAAAAAAAGAAGATAATACATTGAACTTTACCTTTGCTGTCTTGTGTTTGTTCATTTCAAATTATGACTAGCTTGCCTTGCGTTTCACACGCCGCCGTTTCAAAGCTGTGGTGTGGATGAAAACGTCGCGGTGCGCGTATGAATACATTAGGTACAAGCTATTAAACACTTCAGACATTAAAGCAGATTTTTGTTGAAAAATGTAAATGCCTTAAAAAATAAAGGTGTAACAGCCAATAATTCTTTTGGTAAGAGCAATAAATGATGCGTTTTTATCCTCAAACGGAAAGCTATTTTTTATGTGGACATGGGTCCGAACGATTTCATTCATAAAATAGTGCCCGCTGGGCAATCGTAACATCTCGGCCGATTTGATGGCTCTCATCACCTGAGTCATGCCGAATAGCTAGATTCGTCCGCACTATAGAAATATATAGGATCTGTGTATTAACAAATATTAATTTTTGATAATTATTCATTGAAATATCATAACAGTTCAAAGAAAATGTCTGTTTAGTGCAATAGTTTGACTTTTTTTTTTCAATCTGAAAGTCAATCGTTTTATATGTTTAAATGCTTGAATTTCATAGAACTTTTTTTCGCTGTTTGAATATTGGTGTTGTTGGGTGATTTCCCAAATGCCTGAGCGTTGGGTAGCAGTACACGGTTTGTCGGCTAAACTCGTCTCGGTCCGCCATACGCCGAACTGAACTTCCTCAAACAAAGGTCTATATAGTCAGCCTGAAATTATAAGGAGCACTTAAATGCAACAGCACAATCCTAATTCTTTAGATTTTGTCAATAAATCATGTTCAAGTTGTGAAATAGTGATATCAATGATCAATATAAGCAAGTGACATGGTTGGAAAAAAACTGAAAAAAATTGCCATTTTAGCCTATATTCCAAAATTCACAAAATCCAAACCCAGGGAGCTAGCCTGAAAATGCCAAGCTGAATTGAAACTCCAAACAACACATAATCTGGGGATAAAATCCAAAATAGCACATTACCATGCCGTTTTTTCGCAATCTTTCGTGCCCTGACCCTACCCTTGTTTTCTCCCCTAAAAACAGCCGCTCGCTCCGTGACCCCTCACTTTCGCATTTGGGGTCAAAACTATAGAACAAAGAAGGAAAGGTCATGACCCCCTGTTTCACATACAAATTAAATGCTTCTTTTCCTTAATCTAACACAATTCATGGGGGTAATAACTACTCTTCTTATCAAAATTGCATTAAAAACCTACCTTACTCACTTATTTCTAATTTTGACCCTGGCCAATTCGAAGCAAACTGTTTACTTGTGCCTTAAGGCAGAAATGAATTTTTTCAAAAATGCCAAAAAACACTTTAAACAGTCTAAACAAGTAACTTGCCTTGTTACTCACTGATATAAACCAGCAGAATGGGACTCAGTTACACAGAACTCATTTCAAATGGATTCTTAACCCTTATGCAAATAAGAATATTTTACCCCATTTTACTGGCAATTTGAGCTCAAAGACAAGTCTTAGGAGAAGAACTTGAATTTTACTTCCACAACCTCAGGCAAGATTCTATTGTCTTTCTGGACATTAATCTTACCTCAGGTACTTGTACAGTTGCAAAACCACTGGTTCTTCCCTATCTTGGGTTCCATTTCTGTTAAAACTGTCACTTCTCTTAACATACCATGCCAAACTGCCTGTTTGTTACATTAAAAAAATTCTAATAATTAGAATTTTAGAAACTGCTTCAACAAGTTAAAGACATGAGCAACTTGCAAAACATATGAAAAACAAATATAAGACAAAAACTGAACCCTTTTATATGACAAGTGATCAACATTGAGGCATAATTTGTTTGGACACAAATGTACATATATTTGTAACGACAAAGCTGAATCAGACTTTTCTTGACAAAGTATGTAAGTCGATAAACCAGCAGTTTCGAACTTTTAATGTAAACCGAGACTAGGTAGACGCCAAAGCCACATATACCGGTCAGGACGGTCCTAACTACACATTCGTCATGGCCCAGAGACTCGTCGGATAGAACATTTCGGTCCATGACGACTCTTTTCGGACACAATAGAGAACTGAAGAATGCTCTGACCATGTAGGTATGTAGATCTGTTCCCCCAATATCAGAAATGGTCTAAATCCACCAGAATTGCCTAAATCATACTGGTTTCAAGCAAAACATCTCTGGAAAAGTACAAAAATAGCGAAATCAGGCAACATGACGTCAAGCGCCAAATTCGCCAAATTTGCATTTTTCCGAATGTCGACTTACCTCCCTTCTTTGAATCAATATCAGCCGAAATTCACAATCTTAGGATCAACTTGAATACTATTTTCAGTCTGGGAATTGATGGAATTACTAGACTAAATGCAATTTGTGGTCAAAATACAAACTTTATAAACTGCCACTTACCTTAAGGTAGCAGTACACGGTTTGTCGGCTAAACTCGTCTCGGTCCGCCATACGCCGAACTGAACTTCCTCAAACAAAGGTCTATATAGTCAGCCTGAAATTATAAGGAGCACTTAAATGCAACAGCACAATCCTAATTCTTTAGATTTTGTCAATAAATCATGTTCAAGTTGTGAAATAGTGATATCAATGATCAATATAAGCAAGTGACATGGTTGGAAAAAAACTGAAAAAAATTGCCATTTTAGCCTATATTCCAAAATTCACAAAATCCAAACCCAGGGAGCTAGCCTGAAAATGCCAAGCTGAATTGAAACTCCAAACAACACATAATCTGGGGATAAAATCCAAAATAGCACATTACCATGCCGTTTTTTCGCAATCTTTCGTGCCCTGACCCTACCCTTGTTTTCTCCCCTAAAAACAGCCGCTCGCTCCGTGACCCCTCACTTTCGCATTTGGGGTCAAAACTATAGAACAAAGAAGGAAAGGTCATGACCCCCTGTTTCACATACAAATTAAATGCTTCTTTTCCTTAATCTAACACAATTCATGGGGGTAATAACTACTCTTCTTATCAAAATTGCATTAAAAACCTACCTTACTCACTTATTTCTAATTTTGACCCTGGCCAATTCGAAGCAAACTGTTTACTTGTGCCTTAAGGCAGAAATGAATTTTTTCAAAAATGCCAAAAAACACTTTAAACAGTCTAAACAAGTAACTTGCCTTGTTACTCACTGATATAAACCAGCAGAATGGGACTCAGTTACACAGAACTCATTTCAAATGGATTCTTAACCCTTATGCAAATAAGAATATTTTACCCCATTTTACTGGCAATTTGAGCTCAAAGACAAGTCTTAGGAGAAGAACTTGAATTTTACTTCCACAACCTCAGGCAAGATTCTATTGTCTTTCTGGACATTAATCTTACCTCAGGTACTTGTACAGTTGCAAAACCACTGGTTCTTCCCTATCTTGGGTTCCATTTCTGTTAAAACTGTCACTTCTCTTAACATACCATGCCAAACTGCCTGTTTGTTACATTAAAAAAATTCTAATAATTAGAATTTTAGAAACTGCTTCAACAAGTTAAAGACATGAGCAACTTGCAAAACATATGAAAAACAAATATAAGACAAAAACTGAACCCTTTTATATGACAAGTGATCAACATTGAGGCATAATTTGTTTGGACACAAATGTACATATATTTGTAACGACAAAGCTGAATCAGACTTTTCTTGACAAAGTATGTAAGTCGATAAACCAGCAGTTTCGAACTTTTAATGTAAACCGAGACTAGGTAGACGCCAAAGCCACATATACCGGTCAGGACGGTCCTAACTACACATTCGTCATGGCCCAGAGACTCGTCGGATAGAACATTTCGGTCCATGACGACTCTTTTCGGACACAATAGAGAACTGAAGAATGCTCTGACCATGTAGGTATGTAGATCTGTTCCCCCAATATCAGAAATGGTCTAAATCCACCAGAATTGCCTAAATCATACTGGTTTCAAGCAAAACATCTCTGGAAAAGTACAAAAATAGCGAAATCAGGCAACATGACGTCAAGCGCCAAATTCGCCAAATTTGCATTTTTCCGAATGTCGACTTACCTCCCTTCTTTGAATCAATATCAGCCGAAATTCACAATCTTAGGATCAACTTGAATACTATTTTCAGTCTGGGAATTGATGGAATTACTAGACTAAATGCAATTTGTGGTCAAAATACAAACTTTATAAACTGCCACTTACCTTAAGGTAGCAGTACACGGTTTGTCGGCTAAACTCGTCTCGGTCCGCCATACGCCGAACTGAACTTCCTCAAACAAAGGTCTATATAGTCAGCCTGAAATTATAAGGAGCACTTAAATGCAACAGCACAATCCTAATTCTTTAGATTTTGTCAATAAATCATGTTCAAGTTGTGAAATAGTGATATCAATGATCAATATAAGCAAGTGACATGGTTGGAAAAAAACTGAAAAAAATTGCCATTTTAGCCTATATTCCAAAATTCACAAAATCCAAACCCAGGGAGCTAGCCTGAAAATGCCAAGCTGAATTGAAACTCCAAACAACACATAATCTGGGGATAAAATCCAAAATAGCACATTACCATGCCGTTTTTTCGCAATCTTTCGTGCCCTGACCCTACCCTTGTTTTCTCCCCTAAAAACAGCCGCTCGCTCCGTGACCCCTCACTTTCGCATTTGGGGTCAAAACTATAGAACAAAGAAGGAAAGGTCATGACCCCCTGTTTCACATACAAATTAAATGCTTCTTTTCCTTAATCTAACACAATTCATGGGGGTAATAACTACTCTTCTTATCAAAATTGCATTAAAAACCTACCTTACTCACTTATTTCTAATTTTGACCCTGGCCAATTCGAAGCAAACTGTTTACTTGTGCCTTAAGGCAGAAATGAATTTTTTCAAAAATGCCAAAAAACACTTTAAACAGTCTAAACAAGTAACTTGCCTTGTTACTCACTGATATAAACCAGCAGAATGGGACTCAGTTACACAGAACTCATTTCAAATGGATTCTTAACCCTTATGCAAATAAGAATATTTTACCCCATTTTACTGGCAATTTGAGCTCAAAGACAAGTCTTAGGAGAAGAACTTGAATTTTACTTCCACAACCTCAGGCAAGATTCTATTGTCTTTCTGGACATTAATCTTACCTCAGGTACTTGTACAGTTGCAAAACCACTGGTTCTTCCCTATCTTGGGTTCCATTTCTGTTAAAACTGTCACTTCTCTTAACATACCATGCCAAACTGCCTGTTTGTTACATTAAAAAAATTCTAATAATTAGAATTTTAGAAACTGCTTCAACAAGTTAAAGACATGAGCAACTTGCAAAACATATGAAAAACAAATATAAGACAAAAACTGAACCCTTTTATATGACAAGTGATCAACATTGAGGCATAATTTGTTTGGACACAAATGTACATATATTTGTAACGACAAAGCTGAATCAGACTTTTCTTGACAAAGTATGTAAGTCGATAAACCAGCAGTTTCGAACTTTTAATGTAAACCGAGACTAGGTAGACGCCAAAGCCACATATACCGGTCAGGACGGTCCTAACTACACATTCGTCATGGCCCAGAGACTCGTCGGATAGAACATTTCGGTCCATGACGACTCTTTTCGGACACAATAGAGAACTGAAGAATGCTCTGACCATGTAGGTATGTAGATCTGTTCCCCCAATATCAGAAATGGTCTAAATCCACCAGAATTGCCTAAATCATACTGGTTTCAAGCAAAACATCTCTGGAAAAGTACAAAAATAGCGAAATCAGGCAACATGACGTCAAGCGCCAAATTCGCCAAATTTGCATTTTTCCGAATGTCGACTTACCTCCCTTCTTTGAATCAATATCAGCCGAAATTCACAATCTTAGGATCAACTTGAATACTATTTTCAGTCTGGGAATTGATGGAATTACTAGACTAAATGCAATTTGTGGTCAAAATACAAACTTTATAAACTGCCACTTACCTTAAGGTAGCAGTACACGGTTTGTCGGCTAAACTCGTCTCGGTCCGCCATACGCCGAACTGAACTTCCTCAAACAAAGGTCTATATAGTCAGCCTGAAATTATAAGGAGCACTTAAATGCAACAGCACAATCCTAATTCTTTAGATTTTGTCAATAAATCATGTTCAAGTTGTGAAATAGTGATATCAATGATCAATATAAGCAAGTGACATGGTTGGAAAAAAACTGAAAAAAATTGCCATTTTAGCCTATATTCCAAAATTCACAAAATCCAAACCCAGGGAGCTAGCCTGAAAATGCCAAGCTGAATTGAAACTCCAAACAACACATAATCTGGGGATAAAATCCAAAATAGCACATTACCATGCCGTTTTTTCGCAATCTTTCGTGCCCTGACCCTACCCTTGTTTTCTCCCCTAAAAACAGCCGCTCGCTCCGTGACCCCTCACTTTCGCATTTGGGGTCAAAACTATAGAACAAAGAAGGAAAGGTCATGACCCCCTGTTTCACATACAAATTAAATGCTTCTTTTCCTTAATCTAACACAATTCATGGGGGTAATAACTACTCTTCTTATCAAAATTGCATTAAAAACCTACCTTACTCACTTATTTCTAATTTTGACCCTGGCCAATTCGAAGCAAACTGTTTACTTGTGCCTTAAGGCAGAAATGAATTTTTTCAAAAATGCCAAAAAACACTTTAAACAGTCTAAACAAGTAACTTGCCTTGTTACTCACTGATATAAACCAGCAGAATGGGACTCAGTTACACAGAACTCATTTCAAATGGATTCTTAACCCTTATGCAAATAAGAATATTTTACCCCATTTTACTGGCAATTTGAGCTCAAAGACAAGTCTTAGGAGAAGAACTTGAATTTTACTTCCACAACCTCAGGCAAGATTCTATTGTCTTTCTGGACATTAATCTTACCTCAGGTACTTGTACAGTTGCAAAACCACTGGTTCTTCCCTATCTTGGGTTCCATTTCTGTTAAAACTGTCACTTCTCTTAACATACCATGCCAAACTGCCTGTTTGTTACATTAAAAAAATTCTAATAATTAGAATTTTAGAAACTGCTTCAACAAGTTAAAGACATGAGCAACTTGCAAAACATATGAAAAACAAATATAAGACAAAAACTGAACCCTTTTATATGACAAGTGATCAACATTGAGGCATAATTTGTTTGGACACAAATGTACATATATTTGTAACGACAAAGCTGAATCAGACTTTTCTTGACAAAGTATGTAAGTCGATAAACCAGCAGTTTCGAACTTTTAATGTAAACCGAGACTAGGTAGACGCCAAAGCCACATATACCGGTCAGGACGGTCCTAACTACACATTCGTCATGGCCCAGAGACTCGTCGGATAGAACATTTCGGTCCATGACGACTCTTTTCGGACACAATAGAGAACTGAAGAATGCTCTGACCATGTAGGTATGTAGATCTGTTCCCCCAATATCAGAAATGGTCTAAATCCACCAGAATTGCCTAAATCATACTGGTTTCAAGCAAAACATCTCTGGAAAAGTACAAAAATAGCGAAATCAGGCAACATGACGTCAAGCGCCAAATTCGCCAAATTTGCATTTTTCCGAATGTCGACTTACCTCCCTTCTTTGAATCAATATCAGCCGAAATTCACAATCTTAGGATCAACTTGAATACTATTTTCAGTCTGGGAATTGATGGAATTACTAGACTAAATGCAATTTGTGGTCAAAATACAAACTTTATAAACTGCCACTTACCTTAAGGTAGCAGTACACGGTTTGTCGGCTAAACTCGTCTCGGTCCGCCATACGCCGAACTGAACTTCCTCAAACAAAGGTCTATATAGTCAGCCTGAAATTATAAGGAGCACTTAAATGCAACAGCACAATCCTAATTCTTTAGATTTTGTCAATAAATCATGTTCAAGTTGTGAAATAGTGATATCAATGATCAATATAAGCAAGTGACATGGTTGGAAAAAAACTGAAAAAAATTGCCATTTTAGCCTATATTCCAAAATTCACAAAATCCAAACCCAGGGAGCTAGCCTGAAAATGCCAAGCTGAATTGAAACTCCAAACAACACATAATCTGGGGATAAAATCCAAAATAGCACATTACCATGCCGTTTTTTCGCAATCTTTCGTGCCCTGACCCTACCCTTGTTTTCTCCCCTAAAAACAGCCGCTCGCTCCGTGACCCCTCACTTTCGCATTTGGGGTCAAAACTATAGAACAAAGAAGGAAAGGTCATGACCCCCTGTTTCACATACAAATTAAATGCTTCTTTTCCTTAATCTAACACAATTCATGGGGGTAATAACTACTCTTCTTATCAAAATTGCATTAAAAACCTACCTTACTCACTTATTTCTAATTTTGACCCTGGCCAATTCGAAGCAAACTGTTTACTTGTGCCTTAAGGCAGAAATGAATTTTTTCAAAAATGCCAAAAAACACTTTAAACAGTCTAAACAAGTAACTTGCCTTGTTACTCACTGATATAAACCAGCAGAATGGGACTCAGTTACACAGAACTCATTTCAAATGGATTCTTAACCCTTATGCAAATAAGAATATTTTACCCCATTTTACTGGCAATTTGAGCTCAAAGACAAGTCTTAGGAGAAGAACTTGAATTTTACTTCCACAACCTCAGGCAAGATTCTATTGTCTTTCTGGACATTAATCTTACCTCAGGTACTTGTACAGTTGCAAAACCACTGGTTCTTCCCTATCTTGGGTTCCATTTCTGTTAAAACTGTCACTTCTCTTAACATACCATGCCAAACTGCCTGTTTGTTACATTAAAAAAATTCTAATAATTAGAATTTTAGAAACTGCTTCAACAAGTTAAAGACATGAGCAACTTGCAAAACATATGAAAAACAAATATAAGACAAAAACTGAACCCTTTTATATGACAAGTGATCAACATTGAGGCATAATTTGTTTGGACACAAATGTACATATATTTGTAACGACAAAGCTGAATCAGACTTTTCTTGACAAAGTATGTAAGTCGATAAACCAGCAGTTTCGAACTTTTAATGTAAACCGAGACTAGGTAGACGCCAAAGCCACATATACCGGTCAGGACGGTCCTAACTACACATTCGTCATGGCCCAGAGACTCGTCGGATAGAACATTTCGGTCCATGACGACTCTTTTCGGACACAATAGAGAACTGAAGAATGCTCTGACCATGTAGGTATGTAGATCTGTTCCCCCAATATCAGAAATGGTCTAAATCCACCAGAATTGCCTAAATCATACTGGTTTCAAGCAAAACATCTCTGGAAAAGTACAAAAATAGCGAAATCAGGCAACATGACGTCAAGCGCCAAATTCGCCAAATTTGCATTTTTCCGAATGTCGACTTACCTCCCTTCTTTGAATCAATATCAGCCGAAATTCACAATCTTAGGATCAACTTGAATACTATTTTCAGTCTGGGAATTGATGGAATTACTAGACTAAATGCAATTTGTGGTCAAAATACAAACTTTATAAACTGCCACTTACCTTAAGGTAGCAGTACACGGTTTGTCGGCTAAACTCGTCTCGGTCCGCCATACGCCGAACTGAACTTCCTCAAACAAAGGTCTATATAGTCAGCCTGAAATTATAAGGAGCACTTAAATGCAACAGCACAATCCTAATTCTTTAGATTTTGTCAATAAATCATGTTCAAGTTGTGAAATAGTGATATCAATGATCAATATAAGCAAGTGACATGGTTGGAAAAAAACTGAAAAAAATTGCCATTTTAGCCTATATTCCAAAATTCACAAAATCCAAACCCAGGGAGCTAGCCTGAAAATGCCAAGCTGAATTGAAACTCCAAACAACACATAATCTGGGGATAAAATCCAAAATAGCACATTACCATGCCGTTTTTTCGCAATCTTTCGTGCCCTGACCCTACCCTTGTTTTCTCCCCTAAAAACAGCCGCTCGCTCCGTGACCCCTCACTTTCGCATTTGGGGTCAAAACTATAGAACAAAGAAGGAAAGGTCATGACCCCCTGTTTCACATACAAATTAAATGCTTCTTTTCCTTAATCTAACACAATTCATGGGGGTAATAACTACTCTTCTTATCAAAATTGCATTAAAAACCTACCTTACTCACTTATTTCTAATTTTGACCCTGGCCAATTCGAAGCAAACTGTTTACTTGTGCCTTAAGGCAGAAATGAATTTTTTCAAAAATGCCAAAAAACACTTTAAACAGTCTAAACAAGTAACTTGCCTTGTTACTCACTGATATAAACCAGCAGAATGGGACTCAGTTACACAGAACTCATTTCAAATGGATTCTTAACCCTTATGCAAATAAGAATATTTTACCCCATTTTACTGGCAATTTGAGCTCAAAGACAAGTCTTAGGAGAAGAACTTGAATTTTACTTCCACAACCTCAGGCAAGATTCTATTGTCTTTCTGGACATTAATCTTACCTCAGGTACTTGTACAGTTGCAAAACCACTGGTTCTTCCCTATCTTGGGTTCCATTTCTGTTAAAACTGTCACTTCTCTTAACATACCATGCCAAACTGCCTGTTTGTTACATTAAAAAAATTCTAATAATTAGAATTTTAGAAACTGCTTCAACAAGTTAAAGACATGAGCAACTTGCAAAACATATGAAAAACAAATATAAGACAAAAACTGAACCCTTTTATATGACAAGTGATCAACATTGAGGCATAATTTGTTTGGACACAAATGTACATATATTTGTAACGACAAAGCTGAATCAGACTTTTCTTGACAAAGTATGTAAGTCGATAAACCAGCAGTTTCGAACTTTTAATGTAAACCGAGACTAGGTAGACGCCAAAGCCACATATACCGGTCAGGACGGTCCTAACTACACATTCGTCATGGCCCAGAGACTCGTCGGATAGAACATTTCGGTCCATGACGACTCTTTTCGGACACAATAGAGAACTGAAGAATGCTCTGACCATGTAGGTATGTAGATCTGTTCCCCCAATATCAGAAATGGTCTAAATCCACCAGAATTGCCTAAATCATACTGGTTTCAAGCAAAACATCTCTGGAAAAGTACAAAAATAGCGAAATCAGGCAACATGACGTCAAGCGCCAAATTCGCCAAATTTGCATTTTTCCGAATGTCGACTTACCTCCCTTCTTTGAATCAATATCAGCCGAAATTCACAATCTTAGGATCAACTTGAATACTATTTTCAGTCTGGGAATTGATGGAATTACTAGACTAAATGCAATTTGTGGTCAAAATACAAACTTTATAAACTGCCACTTACCTTAAGGTAGCAGTACACGGTTTGTCGGCTAAACTCGTCTCGGTCCGCCATACGCCGAACTGAACTTCCTCAAACAAAGGTCTATATAGTCAGCCTGAAATTATAAGGAGCACTTAAATGCAACAGCACAATCCTAATTCTTTAGATTTTGTCAATAAATCATGTTCAAGTTGTGAAATAGTGATATCAATGATCAATATAAGCAAGTGACATGGTTGGAAAAAAACTGAAAAAAATTGCCATTTTAGCCTATATTCCAAAATTCACAAAATCCAAACCCAGGGAGCTAGCCTGAAAATGCCAAGCTGAATTGAAACTCCAAACAACACATAATCTGGGGATAAAATCCAAAATAGCACATTACCATGCCGTTTTTTCGCAATCTTTCGTGCCCTGACCCTACCCTTGTTTTCTCCCCTAAAAACAGCCGCTCGCTCCGTGACCCCTCACTTTCGCATTTGGGGTCAAAACTATAGAACAAAGAAGGAAAGGTCATGACCCCCTGTTTCACATACAAATTAAATGCTTCTTTTCCTTAATCTAACACAATTCATGGGGGTAATAACTACTCTTCTTATCAAAATTGCATTAAAAACCTACCTTACTCACTTATTTCTAATTTTGACCCTGGCCAATTCGAAGCAAACTGTTTACTTGTGCCTTAAGGCAGAAATGAATTTTTTCAAAAATGCCAAAAAACACTTTAAACAGTCTAAACAAGTAACTTGCCTTGTTACTCACTGATATAAACCAGCAGAATGGGACTCAGTTACACAGAACTCATTTCAAATGGATTCTTAACCCTTATGCAAATAAGAATATTTTACCCCATTTTACTGGCAATTTGAGCTCAAAGACAAGTCTTAGGAGAAGAACTTGAATTTTACTTCCACAACCTCAGGCAAGATTCTATTGTCTTTCTGGACATTAATCTTACCTCAGGTACTTGTACAGTTGCAAAACCACTGGTTCTTCCCTATCTTGGGTTCCATTTCTGTTAAAACTGTCACTTCTCTTAACATACCATGCCAAACTGCCTGTTTGTTACATTAAAAAAATTCTAATAATTAGAATTTTAGAAACTGCTTCAACAAGTTAAAGACATGAGCAACTTGCAAAACATATGAAAAACAAATATAAGACAAAAACTGAACCCTTTTATATGACAAGTGATCAACATTGAGGCATAATTTGTTTGGACACAAATGTACATATATTTGTAACGACAAAGCTGAATCAGACTTTTCTTGACAAAGTATGTAAGTCGATAAACCAGCAGTTTCGAACTTTTAATGTAAACCGAGACTAGGTAGACGCCAAAGCCACATATACCGGTCAGGACGGTCCTAACTACACATTCGTCATGGCCCAGAGACTCGTCGGATAGAACATTTCGGTCCATGACGACTCTTTTCGGACACAATAGAGAACTGAAGAATGCTCTGACCATGTAGGTATGTAGATCTGTTCCCCCAATATCAGAAATGGTCTAAATCCACCAGAATTGCCTAAATCATACTGGTTTCAAGCAAAACATCTCTGGAAAAGTACAAAAATAGCGAAATCAGGCAACATGACGTCAAGCGCCAAATTCGCCAAATTTGCATTTTTCCGAATGTCGACTTACCTCCCTTCTTTGAATCAATATCAGCCGAAATTCACAATCTTAGGATCAACTTGAATACTATTTTCAGTCTGGGAATTGATGGAATTACTAGACTAAATGCAATTTGTGGTCAAAATACAAACTTTATAAACTGCCACTTACCTTAAGGTAGCAGTACACGGTTTGTCGGCTAAACTCGTCTCGGTCCGCCATACGCCGAACTGAACTTCCTCAAACAAAGGTCTATATAGTCAGCCTGAAATTATAAGGAGCACTTAAATGCAACAGCACAATCCTAATTCTTTAGATTTTGTCAATAAATCATGTTCAAGTTGTGAAATAGTGATATCAATGATCAATATAAGCAAGTGACATGGTTGGAAAAAAACTGAAAAAAATTGCCATTTTAGCCTATATTCCAAAATTCACAAAATCCAAACCCAGGGAGCTAGCCTGAAAATGCCAAGCTGAATTGAAACTCCAAACAACACATAATCTGGGGATAAAATCCAAAATAGCACATTACCATGCCGTTTTTTCGCAATCTTTCGTGCCCTGACCCTACCCTTGTTTTCTCCCCTAAAAACAGCCGCTCGCTCCGTGACCCCTCACTTTCGCATTTGGGGTCAAAACTATAGAACAAAGAAGGAAAGGTCATGACCCCCTGTTTCACATACAAATTAAATGCTTCTTTTCCTTAATCTAACACAATTCATGGGGGTAATAACTACTCTTCTTATCAAAATTGCATTAAAAACCTACCTTACTCACTTATTTCTAATTTTGACCCTGGCCAATTCGAAGCAAACTGTTTACTTGTGCCTTAAGGCAGAAATGAATTTTTTCAAAAATGCCAAAAAACACTTTAAACAGTCTAAACAAGTAACTTGCCTTGTTACTCACTGATATAAACCAGCAGAATGGGACTCAGTTACACAGAACTCATTTCAAATGGATTCTTAACCCTTATGCAAATAAGAATATTTTACCCCATTTTACTGGCAATTTGAGCTCAAAGACAAGTCTTAGGAGAAGAACTTGAATTTTACTTCCACAACCTCAGGCAAGATTCTATTGTCTTTCTGGACATTAATCTTACCTCAGGTACTTGTACAGTTGCAAAACCACTGGTTCTTCCCTATCTTGGGTTCCATTTCTGTTAAAACTGTCACTTCTCTTAACATACCATGCCAAACTGCCTGTTTGTTACATTAAAAAAATTCTAATAATTAGAATTTTAGAAACTGCTTCAACAAGTTAAAGACATGAGCAACTTGCAAAACATATGAAAAACAAATATAAGACAAAAACTGAACCCTTTTATATGACAAGTGATCAACATTGAGGCATAATTTGTTTGGACACAAATGTACATATATTTGTAACGACAAAGCTGAATCAGACTTTTCTTGACAAAGTATGTAAGTCGATAAACCAGCAGTTTCGAACTTTTAATGTAAACCGAGACTAGGTAGACGCCAAAGCCACATATACCGGTCAGGACGGTCCTAACTACACATTCGTCATGGCCCAGAGACTCGTCGGATAGAACATTTCGGTCCATGACGACTCTTTTCGGACACAATAGAGAACTGAAGAATGCTCTGACCATGTAGGTATGTAGATCTGTTCCCCCAATATCAGAAATGGTCTAAATCCACCAGAATTGCCTAAATCATACTGGTTTCAAGCAAAACATCTCTGGAAAAGTACAAAAATAGCGAAATCAGGCAACATGACGTCAAGCGCCAAATTCGCCAAATTTGCATTTTTCCGAATGTCGACTTACCTCCCTTCTTTGAATCAATATCAGCCGAAATTCACAATCTTAGGATCAACTTGAATACTATTTTCAGTCTGGGAATTGATGGAATTACTAGACTAAATGCAATTTGTGGTCAAAATACAAACTTTATAAACTGCCACTTACCTTAAGGTAGCAGTACACGGTTTGTCGGCTAAACTCGTCTCGGTCCGCCATACGCCGAACTGAACTTCCTCAAACAAAGGTCTATATAGTCAGCCTGAAATTATAAGGAGCACTTAAATGCAACAGCACAATCCTAATTCTTTAGATTTTGTCAATAAATCATGTTCAAGTTGTGAAATAGTGATATCAATGATCAATATAAGCAAGTGACATGGTTGGAAAAAAACTGAAAAAAATTGCCATTTTAGCCTATATTCCAAAATTCACAAAATCCAAACCCAGGGAGCTAGCCTGAAAATGCCAAGCTGAATTGAAACTCCAAACAACACATAATCTGGGGATAAAATCCAAAATAGCACATTACCATGCCGTTTTTTCGCAATCTTTCGTGCCCTGACCCTACCCTTGTTTTCTCCCCTAAAAACAGCCGCTCGCTCCGTGACCCCTCACTTTCGCATTTGGGGTCAAAACTATAGAACAAAGAAGGAAAGGTCATGACCCCCTGTTTCACATACAAATTAAATGCTTCTTTTCCTTAATCTAACACAATTCATGGGGGTAATAACTACTCTTCTTATCAAAATTGCATTAAAAACCTACCTTACTCACTTATTTCTAATTTTGACCCTGGCCAATTCGAAGCAAACTGTTTACTTGTGCCTTAAGGCAGAAATGAATTTTTTCAAAAATGCCAAAAAACACTTTAAACAGTCTAAACAAGTAACTTGCCTTGTTACTCACTGATATAAACCAGCAGAATGGGACTCAGTTACACAGAACTCATTTCAAATGGATTCTTAACCCTTATGCAAATAAGAATATTTTACCCCATTTTACTGGCAATTTGAGCTCAAAGACAAGTCTTAGGAGAAGAACTTGAATTTTACTTCCACAACCTCAGGCAAGATTCTATTGTCTTTCTGGACATTAATCTTACCTCAGGTACTTGTACAGTTGCAAAACCACTGGTTCTTCCCTATCTTGGGTTCCATTTCTGTTAAAACTGTCACTTCTCTTAACATACCATGCCAAACTGCCTGTTTGTTACATTAAAAAAATTCTAATAATTAGAATTTTAGAAACTGCTTCAACAAGTTAAAGACATGAGCAACTTGCAAAACATATGAAAAACAAATATAAGACAAAAACTGAACCCTTTTATATGACAAGTGATCAACATTGAGGCATAATTTGTTTGGACACAAATGTACATATATTTGTAACGACAAAGCTGAATCAGACTTTTCTTGACAAAGTATGTAAGTCGATAAACCAGCAGTTTCGAACTTTTAATGTAAACCGAGACTAGGTAGACGCCAAAGCCACATATACCGGTCAGGACGGTCCTAACTACACATTCGTCATGGCCCAGAGACTCGTCGGATAGAACATTTCGGTCCATGACGACTCTTTTCGGACACAATAGAGAACTGAAGAATGCTCTGACCATGTAGGTATGTAGATCTGTTCCCCCAATATCAGAAATGGTCTAAATCCACCAGAATTGCCTAAATCATACTGGTTTCAAGCAAAACATCTCTGGAAAAGTACAAAAATAGCGAAATCAGGCAACATGACGTCAAGCGCCAAATTCGCCAAATTTGCATTTTTCCGAATGTCGACTTACCTCCCTTCTTTGAATCAATATCAGCCGAAATTCACAATCTTAGGATCAACTTGAATACTATTTTCAGTCTGGGAATTGATGGAATTACTAGACTAAATGCAATTTGTGGTCAAAATACAAACTTTATAAACTGCCACTTACCTTAAGGTAGCAGTACACGGTTTGTCGGCTAAACTCGTCTCGGTCCGCCATACGCCGAACTGAACTTCCTCAAACAAAGGTCTATATAGTCAGCCTGAAATTATAAGGAGCACTTAAATGCAACAGCACAATCCTAATTCTTTAGATTTTGTCAATAAATCATGTTCAAGTTGTGAAATAGTGATATCAATGATCAATATAAGCAAGTGACATGGTTGGAAAAAAACTGAAAAAAATTGCCATTTTAGCCTATATTCCAAAATTCACAAAATCCAAACCCAGGGAGCTAGCCTGAAAATGCCAAGCTGAATTGAAACTCCAAACAACACATAATCTGGGGATAAAATCCAAAATAGCACATTACCATGCCGTTTTTTCGCAATCTTTCGTGCCCTGACCCTACCCTTGTTTTCTCCCCTAAAAACAGCCGCTCGCTCCGTGACCCCTCACTTTCGCATTTGGGGTCAAAACTATAGAACAAAGAAGGAAAGGTCATGACCCCCTGTTTCACATACAAATTAAATGCTTCTTTTCCTTAATCTAACACAATTCATGGGGGTAATAACTACTCTTCTTATCAAAATTGCATTAAAAACCTACCTTACTCACTTATTTCTAATTTTGACCCTGGCCAATTCGAAGCAAACTGTTTACTTGTGCCTTAAGGCAGAAATGAATTTTTTCAAAAATGCCAAAAAACACTTTAAACAGTCTAAACAAGTAACTTGCCTTGTTACTCACTGATATAAACCAGCAGAATGGGACTCAGTTACACAGAACTCATTTCAAATGGATTCTTAACCCTTATGCAAATAAGAATATTTTACCCCATTTTACTGGCAATTTGAGCTCAAAGACAAGTCTTAGGAGAAGAACTTGAATTTTACTTCCACAACCTCAGGCAAGATTCTATTGTCTTTCTGGACATTAATCTTACCTCAGGTACTTGTACAGTTGCAAAACCACTGGTTCTTCCCTATCTTGGGTTCCATTTCTGTTAAAACTGTCACTTCTCTTAACATACCATGCCAAACTGCCTGTTTGTTACATTAAAAAAATTCTAATAATTAGAATTTTAGAAACTGCTTCAACAAGTTAAAGACATGAGCAACTTGCAAAACATATGAAAAACAAATATAAGACAAAAACTGAACCCTTTTATATGACAAGTGATCAACATTGAGGCATAATTTGTTTGGACACAAATGTACATATATTTGTAACGACAAAGCTGAATCAGACTTTTCTTGACAAAGTATGTAAGTCGATAAACCAGCAGTTTCGAACTTTTAATGTAAACCGAGACTAGGTAGACGCCAAAGCCACATATACCGGTCAGGACGGTCCTAACTACACATTCGTCATGGCCCAGAGACTCGTCGGATAGAACATTTCGGTCCATGACGACTCTTTTCGGACACAATAGAGAACTGAAGAATGCTCTGACCATGTAGGTATGTAGATCTGTTCCCCCAATATCAGAAATGGTCTAAATCCACCAGAATTGCCTAAATCATACTGGTTTCAAGCAAAACATCTCTGGAAAAGTACAAAAATAGCGAAATCAGGCAACATGACGTCAAGCGCCAAATTCGCCAAATTTGCATTTTTCCGAATGTCGACTTACCTCCCTTCTTTGAATCAATATCAGCCGAAATTCACAATCTTAGGATCAACTTGAATACTATTTTCAGTCTGGGAATTGATGGAATTACTAGACTAAATGCAATTTGTGGTCAAAATACAAACTTTATAAACTGCCACTTACCTTAAGGTAGCAGTACACGGTTTGTCGGCTAAACTCGTCTCGGTCCGCCATACGCCGAACTGAACTTCCTCAAACAAAGGTCTATATAGTCAGCCTGAAATTATAAGGAGCACTTAAATGCAACAGCACAATCCTAATTCTTTAGATTTTGTCAATAAATCATGTTCAAGTTGTGAAATAGTGATATCAATGATCAATATAAGCAAGTGACATGGTTGGAAAAAAACTGAAAAAAATTGCCATTTTAGCCTATATTCCAAAATTCACAAAATCCAAACCCAGGGAGCTAGCCTGAAAATGCCAAGCTGAATTGAAACTCCAAACAACACATAATCTGGGGATAAAATCCAAAATAGCACATTACCATGCCGTTTTTTCGCAATCTTTCGTGCCCTGACCCTACCCTTGTTTTCTCCCCTAAAAACAGCCGCTCGCTCCGTGACCCCTCACTTTCGCATTTGGGGTCAAAACTATAGAACAAAGAAGGAAAGGTCATGACCCCCTGTTTCACATACAAATTAAATGCTTCTTTTCCTTAATCTAACACAATTCATGGGGGTAATAACTACTCTTCTTATCAAAATTGCATTAAAAACCTACCTTACTCACTTATTTCTAATTTTGACCCTGGCCAATTCGAAGCAAACTGTTTACTTGTGCCTTAAGGCAGAAATGAATTTTTTCAAAAATGCCAAAAAACACTTTAAACAGTCTAAACAAGTAACTTGCCTTGTTACTCACTGATATAAACCAGCAGAATGGGACTCAGTTACACAGAACTCATTTCAAATGGATTCTTAACCCTTATGCAAATAAGAATATTTTACCCCATTTTACTGGCAATTTGAGCTCAAAGACAAGTCTTAGGAGAAGAACTTGAATTTTACTTCCACAACCTCAGGCAAGATTCTATTGTCTTTCTGGACATTAATCTTACCTCAGGTACTTGTACAGTTGCAAAACCACTGGTTCTTCCCTATCTTGGGTTCCATTTCTGTTAAAACTGTCACTTCTCTTAACATACCATGCCAAACTGCCTGTTTGTTACATTAAAAAAATTCTAATAATTAGAATTTTAGAAACTGCTTCAACAAGTTAAAGACATGAGCAACTTGCAAAACATATGAAAAACAAATATAAGACAAAAACTGAACCCTTTTATATGACAAGTGATCAACATTGAGGCATAATTTGTTTGGACACAAATGTACATATATTTGTAACGACAAAGCTGAATCAGACTTTTCTTGACAAAGTATGTAAGTCGATAAACCAGCAGTTTCGAACTTTTAATGTAAACCGAGACTAGGTAGACGCCAAAGCCACATATACCGGTCAGGACGGTCCTAACTACACATTCGTCATGGCCCAGAGACTCGTCGGATAGAACATTTCGGTCCATGACGACTCTTTTCGGACACAATAGAGAACTGAAGAATGCTCTGACCATGTAGGTATGTAGATCTGTTCCCCCAATATCAGAAATGGTCTAAATCCACCAGAATTGCCTAAATCATACTGGTTTCAAGCAAAACATCTCTGGAAAAGTACAAAAATAGCGAAATCAGGCAACATGACGTCAAGCGCCAAATTCGCCAAATTTGCATTTTTCCGAATGTCGACTTACCTCCCTTCTTTGAATCAATATCAGCCGAAATTCACAATCTTAGGATCAACTTGAATACTATTTTCAGTCTGGGAATTGATGGAATTACTAGACTAAATGCAATTTGTGGTCAAAATACAAACTTTATAAACTGCCACTTACCTTAAGGTAGCAGTACACGGTTTGTCGGCTAAACTCGTCTCGGTCCGCCATACGCCGAACTGAACTTCCTCAAACAAAGGTCTATATAGTCAGCCTGAAATTATAAGGAGCACTTAAATGCAACAGCACAATCCTAATTCTTTAGATTTTGTCAATAAATCATGTTCAAGTTGTGAAATAGTGATATCAATGATCAATATAAGCAAGTGACATGGTTGGAAAAAAACTGAAAAAAATTGCCATTTTAGCCTATATTCCAAAATTCACAAAATCCAAACCCAGGGAGCTAGCCTGAAAATGCCAAGCTGAATTGAAACTCCAAACAACACATAATCTGGGGATAAAATCCAAAATAGCACATTACCATGCCGTTTTTTCGCAATCTTTCGTGCCCTGACCCTACCCTTGTTTTCTCCCCTAAAAACAGCCGCTCGCTCCGTGACCCCTCACTTTCGCATTTGGGGTCAAAACTATAGAACAAAGAAGGAAAGGTCATGACCCCCTGTTTCACATACAAATTAAATGCTTCTTTTCCTTAATCTAACACAATTCATGGGGGTAATAACTACTCTTCTTATCAAAATTGCATTAAAAACCTACCTTACTCACTTATTTCTAATTTTGACCCTGGCCAATTCGAAGCAAACTGTTTACTTGTGCCTTAAGGCAGAAATGAATTTTTTCAAAAATGCCAAAAAACACTTTAAACAGTCTAAACAAGTAACTTGCCTTGTTACTCACTGATATAAACCAGCAGAATGGGACTCAGTTACACAGAACTCATTTCAAATGGATTCTTAACCCTTATGCAAATAAGAATATTTTACCCCATTTTACTGGCAATTTGAGCTCAAAGACAAGTCTTAGGAGAAGAACTTGAATTTTACTTCCACAACCTCAGGCAAGATTCTATTGTCTTTCTGGACATTAATCTTACCTCAGGTACTTGTACAGTTGCAAAACCACTGGTTCTTCCCTATCTTGGGTTCCATTTCTGTTAAAACTGTCACTTCTCTTAACATACCATGCCAAACTGCCTGTTTGTTACATTAAAAAAATTCTAATAATTAGAATTTTAGAAACTGCTTCAACAAGTTAAAGACATGAGCAACTTGCAAAACATATGAAAAACAAATATAAGACAAAAACTGAACCCTTTTATATGACAAGTGATCAACATTGAGGCATAATTTGTTTGGACACAAATGTACATATATTTGTAACGACAAAGCTGAATCAGACTTTTCTTGACAAAGTATGTAAGTCGATAAACCAGCAGTTTCGAACTTTTAATGTAAACCGAGACTAGGTAGACGCCAAAGCCACATATACCGGTCAGGACGGTCCTAACTACACATTCGTCATGGCCCAGAGACTCGTCGGATAGAACATTTCGGTCCATGACGACTCTTTTCGGACACAATAGAGAACTGAAGAATGCTCTGACCATGTAGGTATGTAGATCTGTTCCCCCAATATCAGAAATGGTCTAAATCCACCAGAATTGCCTAAATCATACTGGTTTCAAGCAAAACATCTCTGGAAAAGTACAAAAATAGCGAAATCAGGCAACATGACGTCAAGCGCCAAATTCGCCAAATTTGCATTTTTCCGAATGTCGACTTACCTCCCTTCTTTGAATCAATATCAGCCGAAATTCACAATCTTAGGATCAACTTGAATACTATTTTCAGTCTGGGAATTGATGGAATTACTAGACTAAATGCAATTTGTGGTCAAAATACAAACTTTATAAACTGCCACTTACCTTAAGGTAGCAGTACACGGTTTGTCGGCTAAACTCGTCTCGGTCCGCCATACGCCGAACTGAACTTCCTCAAACAAAGGTCTATATAGTCAGCCTGAAATTATAAGGAGCACTTAAATGCAACAGCACAATCCTAATTCTTTAGATTTTGTCAATAAATCATGTTCAAGTTGTGAAATAGTGATATCAATGATCAATATAAGCAAGTGACATGGTTGGAAAAAAACTGAAAAAAATTGCCATTTTAGCCTATATTCCAAAATTCACAAAATCCAAACCCAGGGAGCTAGCCTGAAAATGCCAAGCTGAATTGAAACTCCAAACAACACATAATCTGGGGATAAAATCCAAAATAGCACATTACCATGCCGTTTTTTCGCAATCTTTCGTGCCCTGACCCTACCCTTGTTTTCTCCCCTAAAAACAGCCGCTCGCTCCGTGACCCCTCACTTTCGCATTTGGGGTCAAAACTATAGAACAAAGAAGGAAAGGTCATGACCCCCTGTTTCACATACAAATTAAATGCTTCTTTTCCTTAATCTAACACAATTCATGGGGGTAATAACTACTCTTCTTATCAAAATTGCATTAAAAACCTACCTTACTCACTTATTTCTAATTTTGACCCTGGCCAATTCGAAGCAAACTGTTTACTTGTGCCTTAAGGCAGAAATGAATTTTTTCAAAAATGCCAAAAAACACTTTAAACAGTCTAAACAAGTAACTTGCCTTGTTACTCACTGATATAAACCAGCAGAATGGGACTCAGTTACACAGAACTCATTTCAAATGGATTCTTAACCCTTATGCAAATAAGAATATTTTACCCCATTTTACTGGCAATTTGAGCTCAAAGACAAGTCTTAGGAGAAGAACTTGAATTTTACTTCCACAACCTCAGGCAAGATTCTATTGTCTTTCTGGACATTAATCTTACCTCAGGTACTTGTACAGTTGCAAAACCACTGGTTCTTCCCTATCTTGGGTTCCATTTCTGTTAAAACTGTCACTTCTCTTAACATACCATGCCAAACTGCCTGTTTGTTACATTAAAAAAATTCTAATAATTAGAATTTTAGAAACTGCTTCAACAAGTTAAAGACATGAGCAACTTGCAAAACATATGAAAAACAAATATAAGACAAAAACTGAACCCTTTTATATGACAAGTGATCAACATTGAGGCATAATTTGTTTGGACACAAATGTACATATATTTGTAACGACAAAGCTGAATCAGACTTTTCTTGACAAAGTATGTAAGTCGATAAACCAGCAGTTTCGAACTTTTAATGTAAACCGAGACTAGGTAGACGCCAAAGCCACATATACCGGTCAGGACGGTCCTAACTACACATTCGTCATGGCCCAGAGACTCGTCGGATAGAACATTTCGGTCCATGACGACTCTTTTCGGACACAATAGAGAACTGAAGAATGCTCTGACCATGTAGGTATGTAGATCTGTTCCCCCAATATCAGAAATGGTCTAAATCCACCAGAATTGCCTAAATCATACTGGTTTCAAGCAAAACATCTCTGGAAAAGTACAAAAATAGCGAAATCAGGCAACATGACGTCAAGCGCCAAATTCGCCAAATTTGCATTTTTCCGAATGTCGACTTACCTCCCTTCTTTGAATCAATATCAGCCGAAATTCACAATCTTAGGATCAACTTGAATACTATTTTCAGTCTGGGAATTGATGGAATTACTAGACTAAATGCAATTTGTGGTCAAAATACAAACTTTATAAACTGCCACTTACCTTAAGGTAGCAGTACACGGTTTGTCGGCTAAACTCGTCTCGGTCCGCCATACGCCGAACTGAACTTCCTCAAACAAAGGTCTATATAGTCAGCCTGAAATTATAAGGAGCACTTAAATGCAACAGCACAATCCTAATTCTTTAGATTTTGTCAATAAATCATGTTCAAGTTGTGAAATAGTGATATCAATGATCAATATAAGCAAGTGACATGGTTGGAAAAAAACTGAAAAAAATTGCCATTTTAGCCTATATTCCAAAATTCACAAAATCCAAACCCAGGGAGCTAGCCTGAAAATGCCAAGCTGAATTGAAACTCCAAACAACACATAATCTGGGGATAAAATCCAAAATAGCACATTACCATGCCGTTTTTTCGCAATCTTTCGTGCCCTGACCCTACCCTTGTTTTCTCCCCTAAAAACAGCCGCTCGCTCCGTGACCCCTCACTTTCGCATTTGGGGTCAAAACTATAGAACAAAGAAGGAAAGGTCATGACCCCCTGTTTCACATACAAATTAAATGCTTCTTTTCCTTAATCTAACACAATTCATGGGGGTAATAACTACTCTTCTTATCAAAATTGCATTAAAAACCTACCTTACTCACTTATTTCTAATTTTGACCCTGGCCAATTCGAAGCAAACTGTTTACTTGTGCCTTAAGGCAGAAATGAATTTTTTCAAAAATGCCAAAAAACACTTTAAACAGTCTAAACAAGTAACTTGCCTTGTTACTCACTGATATAAACCAGCAGAATGGGACTCAGTTACACAGAACTCATTTCAAATGGATTCTTAACCCTTATGCAAATAAGAATATTTTACCCCATTTTACTGGCAATTTGAGCTCAAAGACAAGTCTTAGGAGAAGAACTTGAATTTTACTTCCACAACCTCAGGCAAGATTCTATTGTCTTTCTGGACATTAATCTTACCTCAGGTACTTGTACAGTTGCAAAACCACTGGTTCTTCCCTATCTTGGGTTCCATTTCTGTTAAAACTGTCACTTCTCTTAACATACCATGCCAAACTGCCTGTTTGTTACATTAAAAAAATTCTAATAATTAGAATTTTAGAAACTGCTTCAACAAGTTAAAGACATGAGCAACTTGCAAAACATATGAAAAACAAATATAAGACAAAAACTGAACCCTTTTATATGACAAGTGATCAACATTGAGGCATAATTTGTTTGGACACAAATGTACATATATTTGTAACGACAAAGCTGAATCAGACTTTTCTTGACAAAGTATGTAAGTCGATAAACCAGCAGTTTCGAACTTTTAATGTAAACCGAGACTAGGTAGACGCCAAAGCCACATATACCGGTCAGGACGGTCCTAACTACACATTCGTCATGGCCCAGAGACTCGTCGGATAGAACATTTCGGTCCATGACGACTCTTTTCGGACACAATAGAGAACTGAAGAATGCTCTGACCATGTAGGTATGTAGATCTGTTCCCCCAATATCAGAAATGGTCTAAATCCACCAGAATTGCCTAAATCATACTGGTTTCAAGCAAAACATCTCTGGAAAAGTACAAAAATAGCGAAATCAGGCAACATGACGTCAAGCGCCAAATTCGCCAAATTTGCATTTTTCCGAATGTCGACTTACCTCCCTTCTTTGAATCAATATCAGCCGAAATTCACAATCTTAGGATCAACTTGAATACTATTTTCAGTCTGGGAATTGATGGAATTACTAGACTAAATGCAATTTGTGGTCAAAATACAAACTTTATAAACTGCCACTTACCTTAAGGTAGCAGTACACGGTTTGTCGGCTAAACTCGTCTCGGTCCGCCATACGCCGAACTGAACTTCCTCAAACAAAGGTCTATATAGTCAGCCTGAAATTATAAGGAGCACTTAAATGCAACAGCACAATCCTAATTCTTTAGATTTTGTCAATAAATCATGTTCAAGTTGTGAAATAGTGATATCAATGATCAATATAAGCAAGTGACATGGTTGGAAAAAAACTGAAAAAAATTGCCATTTTAGCCTATATTCCAAAATTCACAAAATCCAAACCCAGGGAGCTAGCCTGAAAATGCCAAGCTGAATTGAAACTCCAAACAACACATAATCTGGGGATAAAATCCAAAATAGCACATTACCATGCCGTTTTTTCGCAATCTTTCGTGCCCTGACCCTACCCTTGTTTTCTCCCCTAAAAACAGCCGCTCGCTCCGTGACCCCTCACTTTCGCATTTGGGGTCAAAACTATAGAACAAAGAAGGAAAGGTCATGACCCCCTGTTTCACATACAAATTAAATGCTTCTTTTCCTTAATCTAACACAATTCATGGGGGTAATAACTACTCTTCTTATCAAAATTGCATTAAAAACCTACCTTACTCACTTATTTCTAATTTTGACCCTGGCCAATTCGAAGCAAACTGTTTACTTGTGCCTTAAGGCAGAAATGAATTTTTTCAAAAATGCCAAAAAACACTTTAAACAGTCTAAACAAGTAACTTGCCTTGTTACTCACTGATATAAACCAGCAGAATGGGACTCAGTTACACAGAACTCATTTCAAATGGATTCTTAACCCTTATGCAAATAAGAATATTTTACCCCATTTTACTGGCAATTTGAGCTCAAAGACAAGTCTTAGGAGAAGAACTTGAATTTTACTTCCACAACCTCAGGCAAGATTCTATTGTCTTTCTGGACATTAATCTTACCTCAGGTACTTGTACAGTTGCAAAACCACTGGTTCTTCCCTATCTTGGGTTCCATTTCTGTTAAAACTGTCACTTCTCTTAACATACCATGCCAAACTGCCTGTTTGTTACATTAAAAAAATTCTAATAATTAGAATTTTAGAAACTGCTTCAACAAGTTAAAGACATGAGCAACTTGCAAAACATATGAAAAACAAATATAAGACAAAAACTGAACCCTTTTATATGACAAGTGATCAACATTGAGGCATAATTTGTTTGGACACAAATGTACATATATTTGTAACGACAAAGCTGAATCAGACTTTTCTTGACAAAGTATGTAAGTCGATAAACCAGCAGTTTCGAACTTTTAATGTAAACCGAGACTAGGTAGACGCCAAAGCCACATATACCGGTCAGGACGGTCCTAACTACACATTCGTCATGGCCCAGAGACTCGTCGGATAGAACATTTCGGTCCATGACGACTCTTTTCGGACACAATAGAGAACTGAAGAATGCTCTGACCATGTAGGTATGTAGATCTGTTCCCCCAATATCAGAAATGGTCTAAATCCACCAGAATTGCCTAAATCATACTGGTTTCAAGCAAAACATCTCTGGAAAAGTACAAAAATAGCGAAATCAGGCAACATGACGTCAAGCGCCAAATTCGCCAAATTTGCATTTTTCCGAATGTCGACTTACCTCCCTTCTTTGAATCAATATCAGCCGAAATTCACAATCTTAGGATCAACTTGAATACTATTTTCAGTCTGGGAATTGATGGAATTACTAGACTAAATGCAATTTGTGGTCAAAATACAAACTTTATAAACTGCCACTTACCTTAAGGTAGCAGTACACGGTTTGTCGGCTAAACTCGTCTCGGTCCGCCATACGCCGAACTGAACTTCCTCAAACAAAGGTCTATATAGTCAGCCTGAAATTATAAGGAGCACTTAAATGCAACAGCACAATCCTAATTCTTTAGATTTTGTCAATAAATCATGTTCAAGTTGTGAAATAGTGATATCAATGATCAATATAAGCAAGTGACATGGTTGGAAAAAAACTGAAAAAAATTGCCATTTTAGCCTATATTCCAAAATTCACAAAATCCAAACCCAGGGAGCTAGCCTGAAAATGCCAAGCTGAATTGAAACTCCAAACAACACATAATCTGGGGATAAAATCCAAAATAGCACATTACCATGCCGTTTTTTCGCAATCTTTCGTGCCCTGACCCTACCCTTGTTTTCTCCCCTAAAAACAGCCGCTCGCTCCGTGACCCCTCACTTTCGCATTTGGGGTCAAAACTATAGAACAAAGAAGGAAAGGTCATGACCCCCTGTTTCACATACAAATTAAATGCTTCTTTTCCTTAATCTAACACAATTCATGGGGGTAATAACTACTCTTCTTATCAAAATTGCATTAAAAACCTACCTTACTCACTTATTTCTAATTTTGACCCTGGCCAATTCGAAGCAAACTGTTTACTTGTGCCTTAAGGCAGAAATGAATTTTTTCAAAAATGCCAAAAAACACTTTAAACAGTCTAAACAAGTAACTTGCCTTGTTACTCACTGATATAAACCAGCAGAATGGGACTCAGTTACACAGAACTCATTTCAAATGGATTCTTAACCCTTATGCAAATAAGAATATTTTACCCCATTTTACTGGCAATTTGAGCTCAAAGACAAGTCTTAGGAGAAGAACTTGAATTTTACTTCCACAACCTCAGGCAAGATTCTATTGTCTTTCTGGACATTAATCTTACCTCAGGTACTTGTACAGTTGCAAAACCACTGGTTCTTCCCTATCTTGGGTTCCATTTCTGTTAAAACTGTCACTTCTCTTAACATACCATGCCAAACTGCCTGTTTGTTACATTAAAAAAATTCTAATAATTAGAATTTTAGAAACTGCTTCAACAAGTTAAAGACATGAGCAACTTGCAAAACATATGAAAAACAAATATAAGACAAAAACTGAACCCTTTTATATGACAAGTGATCAACATTGAGGCATAATTTGTTTGGACACAAATGTACATATATTTGTAACGACAAAGCTGAATCAGACTTTTCTTGACAAAGTATGTAAGTCGATAAACCAGCAGTTTCGAACTTTTAATGTAAACCGAGACTAGGTAGACGCCAAAGCCACATATACCGGTCAGGACGGTCCTAACTACACATTCGTCATGGCCCAGAGACTCGTCGGATAGAACATTTCGGTCCATGACGACTCTTTTCGGACACAATAGAGAACTGAAGAATGCTCTGACCATGTAGGTATGTAGATCTGTTCCCCCAATATCAGAAATGGTCTAAATCCACCAGAATTGCCTAAATCATACTGGTTTCAAGCAAAACATCTCTGGAAAAGTACAAAAATAGCGAAATCAGGCAACATGACGTCAAGCGCCAAATTCGCCAAATTTGCATTTTTCCGAATGTCGACTTACCTCCCTTCTTTGAATCAATATCAGCCGAAATTCACAATCTTAGGATCAACTTGAATACTATTTTCAGTCTGGGAATTGATGGAATTACTAGACTAAATGCAATTTGTGGTCAAAATACAAACTTTATAAACTGCCACTTACCTTAAGGTAGCAGTACACGGTTTGTCGGCTAAACTCGTCTCGGTCCGCCATACGCCGAACTGAACTTCCTCAAACAAAGGTCTATATAGTCAGCCTGAAATTATAAGGAGCACTTAAATGCAACAGCACAATCCTAATTCTTTAGATTTTGTCAATAAATCATGTTCAAGTTGTGAAATAGTGATATCAATGATCAATATAAGCAAGTGACATGGTTGGAAAAAAACTGAAAAAAATTGCCATTTTAGCCTATATTCCAAAATTCACAAAATCCAAACCCAGGGAGCTAGCCTGAAAATGCCAAGCTGAATTGAAACTCCAAACAACACATAATCTGGGGATAAAATCCAAAATAGCACATTACCATGCCGTTTTTTCGCAATCTTTCGTGCCCTGACCCTACCCTTGTTTTCTCCCCTAAAAACAGCCGCTCGCTCCGTGACCCCTCACTTTCGCATTTGGGGTCAAAACTATAGAACAAAGAAGGAAAGGTCATGACCCCCTGTTTCACATACAAATTAAATGCTTCTTTTCCTTAATCTAACACAATTCATGGGGGTAATAACTACTCTTCTTATCAAAATTGCATTAAAAACCTACCTTACTCACTTATTTCTAATTTTGACCCTGGCCAATTCGAAGCAAACTGTTTACTTGTGCCTTAAGGCAGAAATGAATTTTTTCAAAAATGCCAAAAAACACTTTAAACAGTCTAAACAAGTAACTTGCCTTGTTACTCACTGATATAAACCAGCAGAATGGGACTCAGTTACACAGAACTCATTTCAAATGGATTCTTAACCCTTATGCAAATAAGAATATTTTACCCCATTTTACTGGCAATTTGAGCTCAAAGACAAGTCTTAGGAGAAGAACTTGAATTTTACTTCCACAACCTCAGGCAAGATTCTATTGTCTTTCTGGACATTAATCTTACCTCAGGTACTTGTACAGTTGCAAAACCACTGGTTCTTCCCTATCTTGGGTTCCATTTCTGTTAAAACTGTCACTTCTCTTAACATACCATGCCAAACTGCCTGTTTGTTACATTAAAAAAATTCTAATAATTAGAATTTTAGAAACTGCTTCAACAAGTTAAAGACATGAGCAACTTGCAAAACATATGAAAAACAAATATAAGACAAAAACTGAACCCTTTTATATGACAAGTGATCAACATTGAGGCATAATTTGTTTGGACACAAATGTACATATATTTGTAACGACAAAGCTGAATCAGACTTTTCTTGACAAAGTATGTAAGTCGATAAACCAGCAGTTTCGAACTTTTAATGTAAACCGAGACTAGGTAGACGCCAAAGCCACATATACCGGTCAGGACGGTCCTAACTACACATTCGTCATGGCCCAGAGACTCGTCGGATAGAACATTTCGGTCCATGACGACTCTTTTCGGACACAATAGAGAACTGAAGAATGCTCTGACCATGTAGGTATGTAGATCTGTTCCCCCAATATCAGAAATGGTCTAAATCCACCAGAATTGCCTAAATCATACTGGTTTCAAGCAAAACATCTCTGGAAAAGTACAAAAATAGCGAAATCAGGCAACATGACGTCAAGCGCCAAATTCGCCAAATTTGCATTTTTCCGAATGTCGACTTACCTCCCTTCTTTGAATCAATATCAGCCGAAATTCACAATCTTAGGATCAACTTGAATACTATTTTCAGTCTGGGAATTGATGGAATTACTAGACTAAATGCAATTTGTGGTCAAAATACAAACTTTATAAACTGCCACTTACCTTAAGGTAGCAGTACACGGTTTGTCGGCTAAACTCGTCTCGGTCCGCCATACGCCGAACTGAACTTCCTCAAACAAAGGTCTATATAGTCAGCCTGAAATTATAAGGAGCACTTAAATGCAACAGCACAATCCTAATTCTTTAGATTTTGTCAATAAATCATGTTCAAGTTGTGAAATAGTGATATCAATGATCAATATAAGCAAGTGACATGGTTGGAAAAAAACTGAAAAAAATTGCCATTTTAGCCTATATTCCAAAATTCACAAAATCCAAACCCAGGGAGCTAGCCTGAAAATGCCAAGCTGAATTGAAACTCCAAACAACACATAATCTGGGGATAAAATCCAAAATAGCACATTACCATGCCGTTTTTTCGCAATCTTTCGTGCCCTGACCCTACCCTTGTTTTCTCCCCTAAAAACAGCCGCTCGCTCCGTGACCCCTCACTTTCGCATTTGGGGTCAAAACTATAGAACAAAGAAGGAAAGGTCATGACCCCCTGTTTCACATACAAATTAAATGCTTCTTTTCCTTAATCTAACACAATTCATGGGGGTAATAACTACTCTTCTTATCAAAATTGCATTAAAAACCTACCTTACTCACTTATTTCTAATTTTGACCCTGGCCAATTCGAAGCAAACTGTTTACTTGTGCCTTAAGGCAGAAATGAATTTTTTCAAAAATGCCAAAAAACACTTTAAACAGTCTAAACAAGTAACTTGCCTTGTTACTCACTGATATAAACCAGCAGAATGGGACTCAGTTACACAGAACTCATTTCAAATGGATTCTTAACCCTTATGCAAATAAGAATATTTTACCCCATTTTACTGGCAATTTGAGCTCAAAGACAAGTCTTAGGAGAAGAACTTGAATTTTACTTCCACAACCTCAGGCAAGATTCTATTGTCTTTCTGGACATTAATCTTACCTCAGGTACTTGTACAGTTGCAAAACCACTGGTTCTTCCCTATCTTGGGTTCCATTTCTGTTAAAACTGTCACTTCTCTTAACATACCATGCCAAACTGCCTGTTTGTTACATTAAAAAAATTCTAATAATTAGAATTTTAGAAACTGCTTCAACAAGTTAAAGACATGAGCAACTTGCAAAACATATGAAAAACAAATATAAGACAAAAACTGAACCCTTTTATATGACAAGTGATCAACATTGAGGCATAATTTGTTTGGACACAAATGTACATATATTTGTAACGACAAAGCTGAATCAGACTTTTCTTGACAAAGTATGTAAGTCGATAAACCAGCAGTTTCGAACTTTTAATGTAAACCGAGACTAGGTAGACGCCAAAGCCACATATACCGGTCAGGACGGTCCTAACTACACATTCGTCATGGCCCAGAGACTCGTCGGATAGAACATTTCGGTCCATGACGACTCTTTTCGGACACAATAGAGAACTGAAGAATGCTCTGACCATGTAGGTATGTAGATCTGTTCCCCCAATATCAGAAATGGTCTAAATCCACCAGAATTGCCTAAATCATACTGGTTTCAAGCAAAACATCTCTGGAAAAGTACAAAAATAGCGAAATCAGGCAACATGACGTCAAGCGCCAAATTCGCCAAATTTGCATTTTTCCGAATGTCGACTTACCTCCCTTCTTTGAATCAATATCAGCCGAAATTCACAATCTTAGGATCAACTTGAATACTATTTTCAGTCTGGGAATTGATGGAATTACTAGACTAAATGCAATTTGTGGTCAAAATACAAACTTTATAAACTGCCACTTACCTTAAGGTAGCAGTACACGGTTTGTCGGCTAAACTCGTCTCGGTCCGCCATACGCCGAACTGAACTTCCTCAAACAAAGGTCTATATAGTCAGCCTGAAATTATAAGGAGCACTTAAATGCAACAGCACAATCCTAATTCTTTAGATTTTGTCAATAAATCATGTTCAAGTTGTGAAATAGTGATATCAATGATCAATATAAGCAAGTGACATGGTTGGAAAAAAACTGAAAAAAATTGCCATTTTAGCCTATATTCCAAAATTCACAAAATCCAAACCCAGGGAGCTAGCCTGAAAATGCCAAGCTGAATTGAAACTCCAAACAACACATAATCTGGGGATAAAATCCAAAATAGCACATTACCATGCCGTTTTTTCGCAATCTTTCGTGCCCTGACCCTACCCTTGTTTTCTCCCCTAAAAACAGCCGCTCGCTCCGTGACCCCTCACTTTCGCATTTGGGGTCAAAACTATAGAACAAAGAAGGAAAGGTCATGACCCCCTGTTTCACATACAAATTAAATGCTTCTTTTCCTTAATCTAACACAATTCATGGGGGTAATAACTACTCTTCTTATCAAAATTGCATTAAAAACCTACCTTACTCACTTATTTCTAATTTTGACCCTGGCCAATTCGAAGCAAACTGTTTACTTGTGCCTTGACATAGGAAGACCGATTACTGAAGTAATCGCCTTCCAGGTAAAAAGGTTTTTCATTCCGAAAAAGCTACAAAAGCCAATATGAGCTATTCAGTGCCCTATCTCTTTCTGTACTAATAGAAAATGCCCTTTTCTTGTACCCAAACGGGTTTTTATTTTCTTTCAGCTAACTTTATTTTTCTAATCAGACTTTGTGATTGAAAAGTGCAAGATTTATGGACAGTCTGACAGACGTAGAAATAACAATTTTGTTCTATTCTCGTTAAGAAAGCAGAATAACAAATGGAAATAACAAATGGTGCGTGCAGCACATAGATCTTTTTATACTCTTGAAAAAAGTAGAAATGTACTCAATGGAACTAATAAATGATTCAATAGTGCCTTTTGACTGTTTCCGCACCAAACATGTGAACTCGTCATCTCTCGACCACTGAAAACAGTCCTCTCACAAGGAGGATTTTAATTAGCTTAACCCTTTCCTAAACGACAAATTTTGGACTCTTTCAAACTGAAAGAGTTTGCAGACGACAATTTAAGATTTTGAGAAAAAGGCAGAACGTTCTCAAATAGGGTAGAAAACACTGTGGGCAAAGGAGAAATTGCTCATTACGAGCAATTTCTCCTTTTCCCACTGTGTTTTCAAAAGACTTTTACTGCAGACACGTAAAAACCAGGGCTTGTTTGGGAAAGGATTAAATTACTAGTTAAGCAGACGGTAGGCCAATAGAACCAAGGTCAGACTGCACGTTCTTTGCAGTTTGATCTTAGTCTATGCCGTTCCCGAAAAGCCTTCAATTTCGCCATTTTCGTTGAAAGGGTGAACTCTTTCTGCGTCAAATATCTATGAGCCATGCTCTGGCAAAAGGAGGCTTAATGTATCTCTTTGGTACATTATTAGATGTACGGTTAGGTGGCAGGGGTCTTGGAAACTTGTTCACGGCTGTGGTTAATCATGTCGCCCCTAGCCGAAGGCTTTTAGAAATATGATGTAAAGAGGGGTAAAAACCAGCATCCAATAGAGGGCACATCGCAGGAATCACGAAATCGGGCTCAATCAGCCAAGGTAAGATCAACGTAGTGATCGAAACCTTGGCTCGCGAAGATGTTTAACTTTGCTACTTTATAGCGCGTATTACTACACTCTCCCCAATATCGGAGAGAGCGATGCGTCATATAAGACAGGTCGAATCTTCGAAGAATATGACATGCTCAGACAACTTACACACAACCGGTTTTATGGTAATAAACAACACTTTAAACGCTTTCGGATGTCTACCAATCCTTATCCTGCTAGATAAGTCAAATCAGACTTTTAAGTCCATAGTAAAAACCCAAATTGTGCTGTTTCAAAGGTGTTTTTCTCGGGAAAGATATTTCTATATCGGACAGTGTAAACTCAAGATCAGACTGCACGTCTGTGCACCTTTGCATAGGCCATTTATCAAAACAGCCTCCTACAGGCTCGTGTATGAGCTTCGGTATAAGCCAAGATACTTCTTGTTGTCATTCGACCTGTCTTATATGACGCATCACTGTCCCCGATATCGGGGAGACTGTACGCGCTAAAAAGTAGCAATGGAGAAAATGGCTTTAATCAATAAGTTTGAGGAAAATTCAGGCCTGTTTTAGCCCCAGATTTCTCTAGACTGCTGATCACAACTGAATGAATCGCACCAGGTAGCGTTTTATTGAGTAAACGTTTATCTTAGTTGAAATGCAAGGTAACGGTTGTCGCGTAGAAAAGTGGTTCGGTTCTGTACCCAGGACGCCCATTTTAGATAGGTGACTATTTGTCTATTTGCCATCTAGCGGAAGATAATGACTTCTTGTTGATTGGTCTATGGAAAACCCGGCACGAATCCTGGTTTCCCTAAATTCTTTATTTAGAAATTTTATTCAAAGGTTTGTTTTAAAACAATAGTATCTGCAAAGATATTTTTTCCGTTTCAAAAAATGACGTTTTGGCCGGAAATTTTGAGAAAATATAGGCTACATTTTGGCACAGGTGAGGTTTTATAGCCATTTTCTATATTGTTACTTTATTAGCGGATAGTTTTAGTTTACACATCGCGTGTGAATATTTATCATGTTCAAAAAAGTGATGCGTCATAGCAAACAGGTCCAATCTTCGAAGAATATGATATGCGTAGACAACGTTAGGAGTTTGATCAAATGAAACATTTCAAAACGACCATTGAAACCGGAAGTGGTTGAAATTGCGCATGTACGTGTGACGTTATTGATTTTTTTTCCTGACGTCATATCCATGACGATAGTATGACGGTGACGTAAAAAGCGCTAGAAGAGGGTATTTAAAAAAAAATGACGAATGTGTTTACACGTAAGAACAAATATCCCCGGACGACGACTTTGCTAGATTTTCGTGATTTTCATGGGCCAAAAATTAAACCTGCCGCACGGTTACTCTCACCGACACGAATAGGAAATCCGCATCCAGTTGGTCTCGAACATCAGAACATTCCCAGCACATCGGTAATAACGTTTTATTTTGTCCCATACTCTGAGGAAAGGATGCTTTTCAGATCCATAAAACCCACTGCTGAATCAAGAGGTAGAATTATCATTTGACATGCAAAGTTTGAAGTTTGCCAAAAAGTTTCAAACCATTCCAGCCTGCGCGAACTGCGCAGGCTGACATGAATTGATACTTTTTGCAAATGCAGTAAACTTCTTTTTCAAAGAGCATGTCTGAGTCATATTTCTTATGCCCGTTATATAGGGTTTATTTTTTGTGTAATTTACAAATAATGGGTCTACACTGAAAATTGCAGAATCTACACTGAAACGAACTTCTAAACGGCCATTTTTGCTTCTCCTACAAATTGCAGCAAATAAAAGAAATGTTAACCAAAACCAAATTGTGACATGTATCTGGACGTTGACCGTGGTATTGTGATGAAAAGATTCTCGATTATGCCAACAGAGGGACTCTTTTTTTTTTCAAAAGAAGGAAAACTAGTTGTTTGCGCATGCGTGGTGTCTATCTGCCAAAACAGTTTAAAAAAAGAGACGCATCAAATACTGAACTTCTGTAAACAATAACAAAAAGCATAAAAAAATATTTTCTGTGAAAAAAAAAAAAGTGATCCGAAAAACCAAGCATGAAGTTTTTAAAAATTTGAATATTCAATTTACAATGTTGAGTGAATGAGCGACAAATAAGATTCTTCCCAATAAAAATAGAATTAATTCTCTTCAGTTTTTGGTTGAGGTATGTTTTCAGACCGGTTTAGAAGTTCGTTTCAGTGTATTTAGTAAAACTTGACAGAAATTCTATCTTAGTTTACTTTAGTTGGTGGGTAATTAATGCTTCAACCATTATCTTCAAGGCACTCTAGAAACAAAAGATGACAGAAAAAGATATATCGATATATGCCTTACAACACGTGAACAGGGACATTCGGATATTTGCGTAAAGTGTCGCCTCGGATCAGCCTGCGCAGTCCGCGCAGGCTAATCCGAGACCGCACTTCACGATTACATTTGATTTTGTGCTACAGTAGACTTGTGCAAAACCGAAAATTACATAAAAAACGGAAAGTGTTGTTTCGGATTAGCCTGCGCGGACTGCGCAGGCTGATCCAAAACGATACTTTACGCAAATGTTCGAGTGTCCCTTTTCGCGTGTTGCAAGCCAATTATACTTCAAGTTCAATGATCTCCCCTTATTTTCAATGTAACAGAGCTATGTGTACAGCAATTACTAACTAATTTCCTTGCCTCACACATGTAAACAAATGAAGAAGGGGAAGAGTGTGGTAGTTGCCACTGGAGGGAGGGGTGGGGGGGCATGATGAGTTTTCCGGGCGGCTCAGTGGGTAGAGCTGCTGTAGGCCTACTTGTATTCCGGGGGTTGTGAGTTTGAATAGCGCACTTTTTCCTCTTGATGAAGTATATAAAGTATATATATATTCATGGACCCATAAAATCCCGTTTCTCCAGCAACCAACTGAATCATAAGGTAAACTGTTCCTTTGACATGCAATTGTTATTTTGTTGATTTGTCTTTGGATCTTTGTAATTACATGTAATTGATGAAAATAATATGTTTATACTAAGGTCAGCCTGTACTGAAAACGTTCTTTTTGAAATGCAAAAAAATGACCAATTGCAATAAGGTTCGATTAAGGTCGACCTGCGCGGAATGAGCAAATGCAAAAATCCCCCCCCCACCCCCCTTTAACACAAAGCACTGCTAATTTGCATTAACCCATTACCACATGAAAAAAAAATTAGACTGGTCCAAATTGAAAGCATTTGCAGACGACAAAATAAAGGTGACAGAAAAATTGAAATTTGTTCTGGGAAGGGTAAAAAACACTGTGGGAAAAGGAGAAAATGCTGGTTACCAGCATTTTCTCCTTTTCCCACTGTGTTTTCAAAAGGCTTCTTTATCAGGGGGGTCAAAAGTAGAGATTGTGTGGTAATGGGTTAACAGAACGATTTTTAAAATACCGGGTAATATAATAAGAAAGGAAAGGCAGAGTTTTATTTCGATCATAGCTAGGTAGCAATGGGAAGCTAAAACAGTAAAATGCGTAGGAAGTAGTCGTTTCCAGTTTCACACAAAACAATTTGAAACATTAATTTCCATGTTCTGAATTTTCAACTCAAACATTAGTCTACCAAGCGGGACTCACTGTCCTTTTGAGGACAGTGTAGATCAAGATCAGACTGCACAGAACACGTGCAGTCTGATCTTGCATCTAATCTGTCGGTTAAAGGGATATTTTTCTCCAAAACATAACTAAAATAACAATATTTTTATTTTTACTAACAAACTGAAAATTTTATTCTTGATTAGTTAGCAGGATAAGGGCAATGTTTTCTACCCTTCACAAAACAAATTTCAATTTTTCAGTCACTTTTATTTTATCGTCTGCAAATACTTTCAATTTGGACAATCCTATGATACTGTTGTATGGTAATGAGTTAAACTACATTGCAATTAAACTTATTTCTGAAAAGTTAATGCTCAATACCATATCTTCGAACAATGTTTTGCGCAATTTGCAAAATTAATCAATTTAAAATATGTAAACTGTTAGAAAAAAAAAAACAGTCCCGGATTTAAATAACCCTAGGGAATAAAGATGCGAGAAAAATGAGAAAACGCTGGTTCTCCATTTTTCACAACGTTTTCCACCGAAAATGAAAATAATTTTATCCATTGAGATATCCATAAATGCCCTGCAACACACGAAAAGGGACACTTGTGCAAAATGTCGTTTTGGATCAGACTGGGCATCAGCCTGCGCATTCCGCGCATACTAATTAGAAACGGAACTTTCCGTTTTTTTGGCAATTTTCAGTTTTGTGCAAGTCTACTTGAGCACAAAATCTATTATTATATTGCAAAGAAATTTCTCGTGATCTGATTGGTTGACATGAAAAAATATATATCACGTTCCCTGGCAAAAACAACACAAAACCAGTTTCCCTTTTGATTGCCCCGTAAACATCACTACATGTGTAACATAACATCCACAATGGCGGCGTCGATCGATGACCAGACTGCATCATTCGGAACACCTCGGCCAATCTTTCGATCCAGCCTCGGATGTCATTCGGAACACCTCGGCCAATTTTTCGATCAAGCCTCGGATGTATGCCGACGGAATAATATGTTAAAAAACTTGACATACATCGCCGGAAGCGGTTATGCGACAGATACTCCCCACTACATAGTTCTCGGGATGTTCCAAATGACGTGAACTAGTAACCATTTCGAACGACGACAAAACCTGTAGAATGACGGCAAGTCTAACTATAGCAGCATAAATGGCTGAATTTAGGACTTGCATTGATTACGCACTTGAAAAATTGGGCTAGATAGAACGATTGGCCGAGATTTTGCGAATGTTTGCGCGATAATGACGTCATTGTATTTCTTGTTATGGGGGTGTTGTTGTTCCTTCCGGAAGTAGTCTGTCGGCATACATCCGAGGCTTGATTCGTAGAATTGACCGAGGTGTTCCGAATGCCTCGGATGTATGCCGACGGAATAATATGTTAAAAAACTTGACATGCATCGCTGGAAGCGGTTATTCGACAGATACTCACCACTACATAGTTCCTGGATGTTCCAAATGAAGTCAACTAGTAACCGTTTCGAATGACATCAAATCCTATAGAAAGACGGTAAGTCTAACTTTATCAGCATAAATGGCTGAATTTAAGACTTGCATTGATTACGCACTCGAAAAATTGGGCTGGATCGAAAGATTGGCCGAGGTGTTCAGAAAGTTTGCGCGATAATGACGTCATTGTATTTTGTTGTTATGGGGGTGTTGTTGTTCGTTCCGGAAGTAGTCTGTCGGCATACATCCGAGGCTCGATTCGTAGAATTGACCGAGGTGTTCCGAATGCAGACTGCATATTTATGCACCAAACTGCACGTTTTAGTGACGTCAGTTTCCGGTGACGCCAGTTTTCATTGAATTGGGGCACTCAGAAGGGAATTTTTATTTCGTCAGCGTACTCGACTTTTGAGATTATAATACAGGAAGATTTCGCTTAACGTGCTTTGAAACGGTAAAACTTTGCAGTATAATAAATTCGTTGTAGGGTCAGGTGGCAGGGGACTTGGAATCTTGTTCAAGGCTGTGGTGTATCATGTCGTCACCTCGCCCTCGGCTCGGGGCGACATGATTCACCACAGCCGTGAACAAGTTTCCAAGTCCCTTGCCACCTGACCGTACAATTATTTATGTAGTCATAAGGTGTCGTAACAAATTAGCCTGCTGATACGAGACGACAGTTTACCTAAATGTCCGAATGCCCCTGCGTATTCGCATGTTGCAAGCTTTTATTGTTCGTCTGGAAATGTTTAAAATGACAAATTCAGAAATAGACGTCTGCTAAGGTTTAGACTCCTTGGGAAGATCAGCATGCACTTCCTTACAGTCTGATTTTGCTTTACATTTTTCTGTTTCGACGGCCAAATGACCTAGCCAATCAGAAGTTGTGTTACTTTCTAAATGTATAAAAATACTTTAGAAGAACTTTCTGAAAAGATTTGTGAATAACTGAATTCGCCCCTAGAGAAAGTAGATCGTTAACGAGAGCTGGTTTACTGGACTTTTTCTTAAACTCTGTCCAACATGATAAGCTTTTAGACTAGTTCAAATTGAAAACTTTTGCAGACGACAATTTTAATGTAGCTCAAATGATGCTATGTTTCTTTCATACGGTAGAAAACATTGCGGGAAAAAGATAAGATACTGGTCACTAGCATTTTCTCCTTTCTCCACAATTTTTTTAAAAAAACGTTTCTTCAACAAGGTCTTTAAAATTGGCATAGCAGATAAACTACAAGGCCCTGTTGGTGTCATGGCATTGTGTCACTTATTTTTCTTTCGATATAACCGAATACTGTTATTAACTTGATAAAACGAAATATTGATTCTTTATAACGAAATGTTAATTTGATATTATATTATGTCAAAATACTATTTAGCTTAATCTAGAAAACGACAGACGTATGAGCGGGGCACTCTTTACTTTTCGTCAGCCATGAATAGACAACACGTAACAAGAGTATGATATCATTTCAAAGACACAGCATATTGGTAAACGAATGAGTATTTCGTTTTATCGAGCCACCATTTCGGCTCATCAACTATAATTTCGTTATAAGGCATCAAAATACATGTTGTATTAAATGACCTCCAATTTGTTAGCAATAAGAATTATTGGAGGAGAAGACACGCGAGTGCGTGAAATTAAGGCCTACGCCCTCTAATTCCATATTAAATCAAAGCGTTGAGAACGCTGAAGTGGTATTTGTCAAGGAACCCATTGTAGTGAATAAATAATTTGAAGGAAAAAGAGAAATACAGTTCAAATGTTGGCTTATAAGTCAACCTACCAAGCAAATAAATACCATTTCGAAAGGGAGAATACTCATGACAAACTTTGGATTATTTGAAAATTTCTGATCTTGCTTTAATCATATGGAGTCACGAGTAACGTCCCTTGACAATAGGATGCATGATGGATAGAAAGAAAAACATTGTGAAATATATCGAATACAATTAATTTTGCACCTGAAAACTATGATTCTAAAACATCTGTAGCCTTTAACATTTAATTCGCAATATAACAGTCATTTACATGTATGTCGATCTGTAAATATTCATGCTCAATCAAATGGAGTGGCGAGCAATCAAAGGATGAACAAGCCATGGGACGAACTGGCTTTGGAACGAAAAAGCCCAGGACCAAGTGATCGTTTGACAAATTTTGTATCATTTTTCCGCCAAAAGAAGACTATGGGCGAGTTAAGCTATTATCAATTAAAAAAAGAAAATAGTATTTCCACGATCGATGGCCTCACCCATTGTATTCTAACATGCCATTTCTAATTACATATCTGAGCTTGACTCTTATATAGAAACATGGAAAGCGTTAGTATTTAAAGTAGTGGAGAATTATATAAAGAAACGGGAAAAATGTGTGCAGATAATTTTAACTGGAAAACATTGAGGACAAAGAAGCAGTTGCCTTTTGAAAAATCGACAAGTCTTTTCCTGAAATGATTTCAAGGACACACTTATAAAAAAGGCATTTAGAGTATACTTTGAAAGTTAATAAAAATAATAATAATAAAAGAAATATCTTATGAAAGGGAAAATACAGTGTAATTGCATTTGAAAACATATGGGGGGGGAAGGTAAAGGGGAGAAAGAGGCAAGTTTTAAAAGAAATATAACTGTCACTGATTCAGTCAAGGACAGCATCTTGTTGGCGCGTGGAAGGTAGAAATTAATGTTCATAAATCTTTACCAGATGAAAAATCTTAGACTTTTCTAAATCGAAAGCTTTTACAGACGACAAATACGATAAAGCTAGACAACCACATTTATCTTACAAAGGATGGATAACATTGTGGGAAAATGCAGGTTTCTCAATTTCCCACGATGTTTTCAGAGGACATCTATTTGAGGTTAGTTAAAATTTGGGATCGCTCGGTAAAGTGTTCAAAGGGTGATTCAGTAGAATAGATGCAGGTCCTCTTAGTCCGCATATGAAAACTGGGAAGGATGTCTAGGAAATTAAACGACTTGTCAAGAATTTCGTTCATAAAAAAATGTTTTACTTCCTTATGAATGATTCTATTCACCAAAATGCCCTTTGACATTTGTGACATTAAAACTATTCTGAGATAAAACGCTTTTAGCGCCCGACGTGAACATGGGGGCTTCTGAGGGTGGCATAAATCAAGACCAGACTGCACAGAATGTGCAGTCTGATCTTGGATCTATGCCATCCCTTTGTATGGTCAAGCTTACCAGATAAAAAAATTCTGAATTTTTGGTGGATCGTATTTTGAGTCGTTAGAAAAATGTCGAGTTTATATATTTTTTGGCGCTTAAAGTGTACAGATGGCCCCAGGTGGTTGGTGGTTCGTGCTGAAAAACCGATTTTATACCCAGCTACATGTCTTCAGTTTTTGGTTTCAAAACAAAGTCTAACCTGTTTATTGAAAGACTGATTTTTTTACTTGTCCAACGTAGAAGCATTTGCAGATGACAAAATCCAACGCAACCCAAATTTGTGTTGCAAGGGTTGAACATATTGTGGATAAAAATACGAAATTATGTTACTAGTAAGTTCTGCTTTTCCATAATGTTGTCACACTTCTTTGTCTGTAAGGTTATAAAAATTATGGCTTGTTTGGCGAAAGGTTAAACTCGTTTAATGTTGGACAACACAAATAAAATGATTTAGATATATGGCAGAAAGATTTACGAATTTTACAGTTTTCAGGCTATTTTGATCGCAAAAATCTATCTGGTAGAGTACATTAGAGATCAGCCTACCATTTAAGTCCTGATCTTGATCTTCAGTACTCGCAAACTATCTTAAGTCATTCTTGGCGCCGCACGAAATAGTGTCTTTTTCGAAAAAGTGTAGACAAAAATTGTTCTGCTATAACCCTAGCGATATCTGTGAACCTACGAACTTTGAGGCTTTACAAACTGAATTTTTTATCACATAACGCCCTAACTGTTGTTCTAGTTTTAAATTCTAGGACTGACCATTTGAATAGCTAAGACTCTCGAATCTGATACCTTTACCACAATTCTACAGAGACCACTAAACTATCATGCAGTTTTATTTGGCATTTGTCGAGGACAGTGCCTATAAAGAGCTGTAGCGCATTCTGAAATTCATCCAGCGTAGTGTGTGCAGAACAGAAGGAACAGAACCCAATTAATTATACCCCTCACAACGAAGTGGAAGGGTATACTGGAATTGCCATGGCTGTCTGTCCCCCCGTCCGTCTGTTCGTAAAGACAAATTTGTCTGAAGAAATACTCCAAACTTACACAGAATTCCTATATATATGCAGTTACGCATGTGCAAGTTCCATGATGCTGCTGCGATTTGTTGCGGAATGATCGCCCCTTGAACCTTTTTCAATTTTTACTTTTGTACTATCAAACCATTCTGCATTCTGTGACAAAGACCTGTTTGTTGACAAGGAGCCCTATGTGTGTGTGTGTGGGGGGGGGGGGGGCTATGATGACATTTTTACTTAGACAACTAAGTTTTTCAATAGCATAGAGATATATTCTGACTGAAAATGGCGATGGCGTATTACTGGAAAAAAACATCGATCGTGAAATACATGTGCTTCTTTTTTTTTTATTGAAAGTAATTTCACCCACCAAGACCTTCTATTGATTCGAAGATACATACAATCTCTCTCCTCTTACCGCTCGGTTCCGTTCTTGTCAGTTCCAACACCAGTTCGTCCCTGTGCTTGTCTTCCCTTGGCTAATTCATTCCCGGTTGTTCGTCCCACATTATTGCACGATACTCTGTTCGTTTGTGTATGAATGTTTACAGGTCAAATTTATTGATTGTAACTTAAAGTAACCAAGCTTGGTTGTATTTGCTGTTTTTTCAAAACTATTAACTGCTACATGCACGTATAGTCATTTTCATGAGCCAAAGGTTTGTAAAAATGTTTTTTATTGCTTTAGGTTTATTTGTCTCTATCAATCTGTATCCCCTGAAGCACCCAGAATGCCCTTATAATACTCGCAATATTATAAAACATTATTACTTGAAAAGAGTATGCTTTCATAAAAAACATCCGAAGTTGCCATGATTTGCTTTGATTGTGGACTAAAGTCTCTTTCAATCTCTATTTTTGAACAAGGATGTATTTTCCTATAATAGGTCTTGTACAATTATGGTTATCCCTTTTAAGTTTTGATGTAAATTTCTCAATAGATCTAGATATTTGTCATGCAATACGAAGTATCATATAAAGATTCTTTTCCTAATATATACAATTTTCACTCATTGAAACTACAATTCAAATTGACCTACATGTGGGTGTGTTGATAATACAAAGTATTTTACCTGAGTATTCCTGAGTATTCCTCACCAGTAAGAAGAAAGAAAGGGAAAAATCCAGAAGGAGAAAAAAACGAAGCCACTGACTGTTACGTCTCCTCACATAATCCTGTAACTCCAGTGGTGAGAGCAGATCTAATTTGGTTTCATTGACTTTCATGAATTGTCAAAAGGAAGTGGTAATGGCTGAGCCAATGTTCGAACAGTGTAAGCTGGGATTCAATAAATTACGTGCCTGAATCGCTACTGATTTAAATTGGTCTGATGTTATGACTTATAAGCAAACAGTGCAGATTAGGATAAGACTCCACGGCCATGCAGTCTTATTTTGGTCTTCACTTGTCGAAAAGGCCATCCAAGATCATGATAAGTAAGATGATTGTAAACATTATGTACTGCTTTTTGGCAAATGAACATATTTTAATATGATAAGCAGCCTGACTTTCAATCGAATAGTTTTAAAATATTGCTATTGCTTATACTTTTTAAATCGTCATTCCACACATGGCTCTCGAGACAAAAGCCACACCAGGACTTTCAGGACTTTGATTATGAAAGGCGTTTAAAGTGTATTTTTCATTGTTACGTAAACACATTGCGCAGCTTTTACCATGCGAAGAATTGAATGAGAATTCATTTCTTTAAAAAAAATGACACTCCTTATATTTCCTACAGGTATTTCATTTTTTAGACCCATCTTTGTAGGCGTATGAAAATTTCCAGTTTCTGTTCATATTTTAAAGTGGTCCTTCAGATTTTGGGACGCAAAGATACAAGAAAATCATCCTTATACTCCCAAAACCTTTTAATTTTCACTCATAAAACCCAAGTGGTAGAAAACAGCAACACCCTGATAATTGAATAAAAAGAAATGTAATTTCTCAAAGGCTATATATGTACAGTTTTGCAGAACGATCAAGAGAGAGTCCGATCATAGTCCAAAACAAAACAGTGGACAGTGCAGATCAGAGATGAGACTGCACGTTCTGTGCAGTCTGATCTTGATCTACACTGTCCACAAAAGCTTCTGGTGTCGTCTATGATACAGAAAGAGTTAAGAGGAATTCTGTTTATGACAAAATATATTCCTCATGAATCTGTAGACATGTTCATAAATTTTGATGACAATATATTTTAGTATGGATATTTTGCAAAATCTGTCGAAAATTAAATTTGTTATTGGAGGAAATGAGTGAGACTAAAGCGTTTTCTAATGACTTTTTTGTTTTATTTCCAGTCTTACCTAATATGGCATCCGAATTTAGCAAAGAAATCAGAAAATTTTCCGAAGATGACACAACATATAAGTAAGTACCTTTGTACTTAGTCATGGCTAAATAGAGGATAATCAACTGGTTATTTCTGATATGAAAAATAGCTCACGAGGATGCGTTGTTAGGCGTTGAAAAAACGAGTGCGCAGCACGACATTTTTTTAAGGCCTTAAGACGCATCCGAGTGAGATATTTTTCATATCAAAAATAACCCGTTCATTATTCTATTTTTATTATATACCTGGCAGTGAAATCCTGAAATTTCCCAGTGAAATAAATTTTGATATCATCACTGGTGATGATATCAACTTTAGTACCTTATTAACATTATTATTTTTAATTTTTGAAAGTCGAAATCAATACTTTGAATAGAGAGAAGAAATCAGGGGCATAGTGCGGATGAATACATAATTAAAAGAAACACAACTGAGAAAAGTTAGTTTGATTGTCTGGTTGAAAATATAGAACTTAAAATGTGCTTAATGAAAAAAGGTAGTTCCTAAATTACGGCAGAAAGTGAAAGTAAAAGTTGATGTCATCACTAGTGATGATATCAACATTTATTACACTGGGAAATTCCAGGATTTCACTGCCAGGTATATAATAAAAGGCATTATTGTACTGCCTTCAAGTATGTTTGGGTTCAAAGTTTATATTGAAAGTTACACAACTGATAAGTATTTGAATGAAAAACTATCTTCTTTGACCCTTAGGGTACCAAACATGACTCACTGACCTCTTGCGGATGGTGTAGATCAAGATCAGACTGCACAGAATGCGCAGTCTGATCTCTAATCTACACTGTCCGCTAAGAATAGGTTGTTCACCCCAAAATACCTTTAATATAGCATAAATTTGGGCGTTTCCTATCGGCTCAAAAATTTCATTTCACTAATTTAACAGGACAAGGGTTAACGACATATTATCTAATATATAAAACACCCCAAAACAGGTACGAAAATCAGAATACAAGCCTGAGATGACAAGCTACCATGCATCATTCGTCATTTACCATTTAAACTCTCATCTGAATGGAGTTTTGTTCTGCTTAACAGCATTTAAGTCATATCAGAGCTAAAACTCATACATACATACATACATACCTACCTACCTACCTACCTACCTACCTACCTACCTACCTGCCTGCCTACCTACCTGCCTGCCTACCTACCTACCTACCTGCCTGCCTGCCTACCTGCCTGCCTACCTACCTACCTACCTACCTACCTACCTACCTGCATACCTACCTGCCTGCCTACCTGCCTACCTACATACCTACCTACCTACCTACATACCTACCTACCTGCCTGCCTACCTGCCTGCCTACCTACCTACATACCTACCTACATACCTGCCTACCTACCTACCTGCCTACCTACCTACCTGCCTACCTACCTACATACCTACCTACCTGCCTACCTACCTACCTACATACCTACCTACCTGCCTGCCTACCTACCTACATACCTACCTACCTACCTACCTGCCTGCCTGCCAACCTACATACCTACCTACCTACCTACCTACCTACCTACCTGCCTGCCTACCTACCTACCTACATACCTACCTACCTACCTGCCTGCCTACCTACCTACCTACCTACATAAATACATACATACATACATACCTACCCACATACATACGTACTTACATACCTACCTACCTACATACATGCATATATACATACAATGAGAGATACAATGTAGGTCTAGTTTATAGCTGTCAAAGCACCTATCCATATTCCTTTATTATTTTTTTTCAATCCAGTACTATGCATAGCCATTTGCCCAGTCAACTGGCCAGTTTATCTGAAAACAAAGTCCCATGGTACCTTGTCAGAGCAATGAAAAGGGAAGAATTCCAGTTAATCGAAACACACTTTCGGATCGAGGCTCGAACCGGTAGCCTGTTGGAGATAAAGTGTTTAGGGGGTTGACGGTTGTATTGGAATTGATCGCATGGTGTTCAACGTCTTTTTTTTTCTTTAAATATAATTTCAGTTACTTCAAGGCAGCCATTGCACATGTTTTCCTGGGGTATCTTCTAACTAGTAATTCAGATAATATTTTCCGGCGCAACTGGCTGCTTTCCCACATAATCATCTTTGAAACAATGATGAACGCCCCGAGCCGAAAGCAAGGTGGCGACATGATTCGACACAGCTGTGAACGAGTTTCCAAGTCCCCTGCCACCTGACCGTACAACGAATTCGTTATACTGCAAAATTATACCCTGTTAAAGCGCGCCAAGCGAAATTTTCCCTCTATATAGTCTCACAAATCCAGTATACTGACGAAACGGAAATTCTCTTTTGAGTGCTCCAAATCAACAAAAACTGATGTCACTAGGAACTGACGTCACTGAAACGTGCAGTTTGGTGCACACACGTGCAGTCTGGTGATCGATCGACGCCGCCATTTTGGATGTTGTGTTGCAAGTGTAGTTAATGTTTACTGGGCACTCAAAAAGGAAACTGGTTTAACGTGGTTTTGCCAGTATGATATATATGTTTAGGGCATATTAACCAATCAGATCACTAGAAATTTCTTTGCAGTAGAATAATAGATGTTGTACCACAGTAGACAGTGCAAAACAGAAAAGCACCTAACAACAGAAAATTTGTGCAAAACAGAAAAGTACATAAAAGCCTAAAGTATCGTTTCGGATTAGCGTGCACGGACTGCGCAGGCTGATCCGAGACTACACTTTACGCAAATGTCTGAATGTCCCTTTTCGCGAGTTGCACGCCGCATAGCGGAGAAATGAGTCGTGTCTCATACACATTACCTCAATTACTGTCAATATTTTTACTATTTCCCCCCTTTTTTTTCCAGGATACGTGAACTTTTCCTGTAAACATCCTGAAAAGTTTAATTTCATCAGGAAAACAGGTAAAATATATATATATATTTGTTTACATCTGTTATGTCTCAGTTTGTGAAGAATCTAAAAATCTGTTATTTGGTAGATCTAAATGATCTTTCAACCCTTTCCCAAACAATCCCTGGTTTTTACGGGTCTGGAATAGTAGCCTTTTGAAAACATTGTGGGAAAAGGAGAAAATGCTGGTAACCAGCATTTTCTCCTTTTCCCACAATGTTTTCTACCCTATCATAGACAGAAATAATCTTTTCAGCAAGAGTTGAATTGTCGTCTATGAATGCTTTCAATTTGGTCTAGTCCAAAAGTTTGTCGTTTGGGAAAGGGTAAAGGTTACAAAAATGCATCTTAATGCATAATGCATCTGCAAAAAGTATCGACTCTTGTCAGCCTGCGCAGTCCGCCTACGCAGTCCGCGCAGTCCGACATAGACCGATACTTTTTAGTTGTACGGCCAAGTGGCAGGGGACTAAGAAACTTGTTCGCAGCTGTGGTTAACCATGTCGTAGCATGATTCATCAAAGCCATGAACAAGTTCCCAAGTCCCCTGCCACCTGACCGTTCAACGAATTTATTATGCTGCAAAGTTTTATTATTCCATCGTTTGTTAAGCAAATTTTACCTGTTTTTCGTTTAAAACATTGAGATAGTAACGAAGTAGAATTTCCCTTCTGCCATGATTGACCCAATTAAATGGGAACTGACGTCATGGGAACTGACGTCACTGAAACCTCGGTAATACGTGCTAAAACGTGCACCTTTGCGCATTATCCTGATATTAATCTTGATCGACGATCTTGATCATTTTGGATGTGTTGATAGTCTAGTCATGTATATACATACGAGATTCCCGAAAGAGAAAATGCTTTTACGTTGACGTTTGCCAGTGTACTTGATATATATGTTCGAGGCGTATTATCCAATAAGATCACGTGAATTTTTTTGCAGTATGATGATTTGCTATTTATAACTTTTATGCGTGTCCAAGGAACAATCTACCCCTATATCCTGTTGTAAGACAGAATAGATGTCATTGATCCATAATTATGTGATGACTTGCTTGGTATGATACATTACGGAAATTCATTAAGCCCCCTTTTTCCAGAGCATTCCTTAAAAACAAGAAACACGTTCAGCAGCCGGTGTAATGCAGAGAAATGCAAAATGACCCTGGTCATTATTCTACGTAGAGAAATGACCCAAGAAATCATTTGACCACAGAGAGAAATTACCTGGGTCATTATTCTACATAGAGAAATGACCCTGTGGGGCTCATTTGTCTACGTGGGAAAATGACTCATGGGTCATTTTGTAGGGGAGGGTCATTTCTCTGCATTACACCGGCGTCAGGAATTATATAACATCATCATTCATAAGCCTTAAAACTGAGGAAAAAACTGGGAAAACTTTCTTTGTTTTTGTGTTATATTAGCACTATTTAATATTCTGATTTTGTTTGTATATATGGGTTGATTTGACTTTTTTCACAACTCTTTCTTTTTCCAGTACTTAGTTAGATCTACTTGTCTTTATGTAGATACATGTATAACAAGCTTTCGTTACATTGTCAATTATTATCAGTAAGCCCACAAAGTTAATTTTAAAGAATTTGTAAGGAATGGAATCCAACTACAGGATCAAGGAAAAAACAAAAAAATTACATACTGAAACTCTTTTTTGGATCATTATAGAGAAAAAAAGTAAGCAAATCAGCAAATTCCTTTTTTTTCCTGATCGTTTCGCGTGTCATTAAAAGAGAAAAAAACTATTAGATTACTTCTTGAGATGAATTGATAATCCAACTCACCTTTGGAAAAGCAACATTTTCTGCTAAAAACAGTGTGTCTCAAAATACATGAGCCATGCTCCAGCAAATGGAAGCTTAATGTATGTATGCGTGGATTGCGCAGACTGACCTGGGTCGATACTTTTTGCAGATGCATTAAGCACAGCATACATCATTGCTTACATGTAAGCACTACTTACTACTCCAGACCACACAGATACTCGATCCCCAACGTCCACTCTTTTAGTCAAGCCTCTTTGGTAAAACATATTAATGGCTTGTGATTCTAGATGATACTTTACGCAAATGTCTGAATGCCCCTTTTCGCGTGTTGTGAACTGTAACGAAGGCCCCATAAACGCGAACTGCATCGAAGGCCCCATAAACGCGAACTGTAGCGACTTTAGCGAAAGCACCCTTTAATGCAGGTATACTGCAACGACAGCACAATAAATGCGAGCTGCATCGAAGGCACTATAAACGCGAACTGCAACGAAAGCACCATGAACGCGAACTGTAGCGAAAGCACCCTTGAACGCGGACTGCAGCGACAGCACCATAAACGCGAGGGTAGTATTCAGAGAATCGTGTGTCTGCCTAGAAACAGTAAAAGTCTAACCACAAGACCGCAAGGCTGCCTGCTGTCCCAACATTCTGTCTTTGGAATGATAATTTTTTCCTTCTCTTTCTTGTTGGCGGAATCTGCCAAAAGATACAGGGTTAAGCATGTCAATGTGATATACTCATGTCGATAATGACAGCAAAATAGCAATGCAATGTTTATTCATGCAAATTCAATCTCGTCTCTTTTCACCGGAAACACTGATGACGGAACTTGATTTTAATTTGATTTCAACAATTCTCAAACTCTCTTTTTTTTAAAAAAAAAAAGGAAAACTAGCTGTTTGCACATGCGTGGTGTCTACCAGCCAAAACAATTTAAAAAAGAGAAGTATGAAATACTGAACTTTTGTAAGCAATAAGAAAAAACATGAAAATTATTTTCTATGAAAAAATGTAATGCGAAAAATCAAGCATGAAATTTTCAAATACTTGATTTTCCAATTTACAATGTTGAGTGAATGAACCACAGGTAAGTTTTTTCCGCGATAAATAGTGTATGAATTCTCTGCAGAATTTGTTTTATGCATGTTTTCAGACCGGTCAATTATTCTGCAAAAAATGAAACCAAAGAAGTTGTCCCTTTTACAGGCAATGGACGCAAGAAAATGTTTGTGGGAAAGTACAGCTTAAAAGTGGCCGTTTAGAAGTTCATTTCCGCTTTTATCAGCCTGCGCAATCCGCGCAGGCTGATATGGGCCGAAACTTTTCGCTATTTTTAAGTTTTCTGCATGTCATAGGAAATTTCTACCTCATGATTCAATCGGCTGTTTGACAGAATGGATCTTAACCCTTAAAGTACTGGAACCAACTTAACTTGTTTTTGTGGACAGTGTAGATCAAGATCAGACTGCACAGAACGTGCAGTCTGATCTTGGATCTACACTGTCCACTATTTTGTTAGATATTCTGACCCAAAAAACCTTGGTACAGCAATATTTCAGATGTTTTTCCATTTTGAAAATGTCTCTTGTATTAATTCAGCACTTTAACGGCTAAGGGTTCGTAATAAAGTAATGGGCATCACTGAGATGCATTAAGCCCCCTTTTGCTAGAAAACTTCTCGAGTATAATAACTTCTTCCTTTACTCTTTCGGTATATTGGAGTTTCGTCATCCCAAAATATGACTCTCCTTTTTCGAATAACTCCATAACAACCCTAATTAAAAAAAAAAGGTTTATGAAAGCCTTGTGGCAAACAGGAGTAAATACTTGTAACCAGCATTTTCTCCTTTTCTCACCATGTATCCTACCCTTTCAGCATCAAGCCCCTTTTTGCCAGTTAATAGCTCGTTTCAGCGTTTCAGAGGATTGGAATTTGTCGTCCGTCGAAAGATGAAGTAATAATTATATTTTGTACAAGTGAGTTAACACTCCACACCCATCTGCCTTTGATGTTTTTCATTTGTTTTCCTCGCTGTCTCTAGAATTTCCGTTATTTTCTATTAACCCTTTTCAGAAACAGCATTTTTTTCACCATTCAACCATTCAGAATTGAAGGCATCTACAGACGGCAACTAAAACAAGGATCAAATGAACTTCCCTGATGGGATTGAAAACATTGTTGGAGAAGGAGAAAATGCTGATACCAGCATTTTCTCCTTTTCCAACCATGTTTTCAATATCTCATTTTATTCAGAATCGTTAGAAAATGAGATATTTTAATCAAAAGACATAATCAAGAATTCACTTAAACACGGAAATTAGAGACAAATTATATATTATCCTAGATTTCTATCATCTCCGTTTCATGAGATTTTTTTGTAGTAAATTATTAATTGAAAACAAAACAAAAAGAAAAAAAACAAACAGTTTTTTTTTTCTAAAACCAGCCGATTTAGAGAGCATTTGCCGCAAACAACTTTCACCGTTGCATGACAGTCTTTCAATGTCAAACTCGCTTTAACTCATTACCAAACGACAAAATTTTTGGCTTGCCCAAATCGAAAGCATTTGCAGACGACAAAATAAAAGTGACTGAAAATTTGAAATTTGTTATGTGAAGGGTAGAAAACATTGTGGAAAAAGGAGAAAATGCTGTGTATAGCATTTTCTCCTTTTCTCACAATGTTTTCTAAACGCTTCCTTCTCAGGATCGTCAAAAGTAGAAACTGTATGGTCATAACTTAAATGGCATTTATATTGTGTTTGGCGAAGATAAAATCAGATTGTGCAGACTAAAATTGGATCTACACTGTGCGTTATCTGTTGCAAATCTTTAACCGAAAACGGGTTCAACTGAAAGAAAAAAAATCACCAAAAACAACACACGGTGTAGAGTGCCCGCCAATATGTCTGCAGGTGCCTGCAGAATAAACATTAATATTTTTGACCAATCACAAATCTTTAATTAGTCCAAGATTTTCGGTAGCTCATCTAAAAATAGCAAGAAATTTAACCAAAAAAGATACACGGCGTAAATTGCCCGCCAATATCTTTGCAGGTGCCTGCAGGATAAACATATCATTGTTTTTGACCAATTACAAATCTCTAATTATTCCAAGCTTTCCGGTAGCTCATCGACAAATAGCAATGAATATTTTTTTGATATTTCATTGTTCGACCGGTGAATAATACCGATTTAATATTCCAACTCTTCAATTGAAGGTAGAAATAGTAGTTCCCACACAGTAGGTGCCTAGTAAACATGCGCTTGCCTCTCACTCGACCAGACAGAAATATGACGTTAAATACCCTGCATTTCTCGTAGTTTATGTAATATTTTAATGCGTTGCTATGCAGAAGGGGTACGGCACGGGGAATAACTGAAAACAAAAACAACTATCCTGGATTTGTTGTGATGGTAGAAATCGTTCCCCACTCGTTCATCCACCCGAGTAGGGCATACCTTATACATGTACTTAACAAAATATAGCGTCCAAAAAATATCATAGTCGGTTTACTTCGATAACCTCGTACCTACAGCTCGTTACAAGCTGTAGTTACGAGGTTTTCGAAGTAAAACGACGACATGGTAATAACATTTTTAACGTAGACGACACAATGAATGTGGCTTAACCCATTACCACACAATCCCTACTTTTGACGCCCTGAGAATTTGAGAAAGAAGCCTTTTGAAAACACTGTGGGAAAAGGAGAAAATGCTGGTAACCAGCATTTTCTCCTTTTCCCACAGTGTTTTCTACCCTTCCCAGAGCAAATTTCAATTTTTCAGTCACCTTTATTTTGTCGTCTGCATTTTTTTTTAGTTTGGACTAGTGTAGAATTTTCTCGTGTGGTAAAGGGTTAAAATCTGAATTTGTCTTTGGAAGGGTCGATTGATTGATTAATCGATTGATTGATTGATTGTATGAGGTTTGACGCCGTTTTCAGATAAATTGCGGCAGCCAGTGCACCTATCCTTCCTTTTCTGGAGACTCTTCTACCACAGGCCTTTGAATTTCCATTCATCTATCCAAGAATAATAAAATTTTCCTTGGTCGATCTTTGTACACTTATGAAAGCATATATTGGTGCATTGCCTGTATGTATTACGGAATAGTGAAATTTTCAACACCATTACTATATATAGCACAGTGGCAACTGCTTCTTTGCTGTATATAGTAAAGAGTGAATCACCAATGTGCTATTTATAGTAACGGTGTCCGATAAAAAAGATTCTTCTTTAATCCCTTGATAGAACAATAAAAAATTCTTTATCCTGTAATAGACCAATGGAATTTCAGAGGCCTGAGCTTCTACCAGTACTCCGCACAATTTTCTATCCAAGTCATTGGCTACTTTCCGACAAAACCACCATCGAAACAATGGTCATTGGTCTGGAAGGGTAGACAGTGTAGAAACATGTTGAAAAGAAAACATAACAAAACAACAACAACAACAACAACAACAACAACAAAATGCTAATTAATTTTTTCAAAGGCTTTTCCTCCGAAAGGCCGTCAAAACTCCGGACTTTGTAGTAAATGTCCAAATTCTGGTTACTCATTTAACCCTTTCCCAAACGACAAACTTTTGGACTAGACCAAATTGAAAGCATTTGCAGATGACAATTCAACTCTTGCTGAAAAGATGATTTCTGTCTATGATTGGGTAGAAAACATTGTGGGAAAAGGAGAAAATGCTGGTTACCAGCATTTTCTCCTTTTCCCACAATGTTTTCAAAAGGCTACTATTCTAGACCCGTAAAAAACCAGGGATTGTTTGGGAAAAGGGTTAAAAGTGCAGTCCATCGGCCTTCAATTTCTCTTGTTTTGAAACGTGACATAGATCTATTTGTATCTCGACCTGATTAAATCAGCGACCAAGAATTAATAACAAAAGAAAGAAATAGACTTTTTAACACTTCCATACCTATCACAAGCTCGTTTTTCTATCACACAGTCGCGTAACATTCACAGATTCAAAGCGATATTTGAGAATACTTACGAACAAGGAAGTGATGACTATTCGAAAGAAGGTGTCAGTAAATTCTACAAACGTCATGTTTGGCAAGATTTTTAAAAATTCTTTACCAAAAGACAAAAGTTTAGATGACTCCAAAGTGAAAGCATTAAATTTTGGAAGGCAATAAAAATGACTGAAAAAAAAAAGGAAAAAAAAAAAAGGAATATTTCTTTGAAAGAGGCAAAACATTGTGGAATAAAGAGAAAACCCGGGTCCGTATTCACCAACCATTCTTGAGAGCATACTTTGTCTTGTTCTTCAAAATGTTCTAACTGTAAAAGTAACAGAACTTCTGATTGGCTAAACCAAACGGTTTAGCCAATCAGAAATTCTGTTACTTTCACCTTGATAAAATTCTGATGAATAAGACTTAGAATGTTCTTTAAGAATAGATGATGAATACGGACCTCGGAGTTTTAACAAGCATGTAAAAATATTAGAAGAAGAAAAAAAAACCGAATGCTTGTAAACATCATATCGTCCTTTTCAAAGCTCATGTTTTCCTTTCAAAACCAGTCATACGTGCTTCTTTTTTAGTCATATTCAATTTGCCGGCTACAAATGCTTCCAATTTAGACAAGTCTTAATTCCTGTCGTCTGGTAAAGGCGCAATGCAGTAAGTCTTTACAAGGCAACAGACTTTTTGCCTAGGCCTTATAAAAAGCATTTGTACGCGGCAAATTAAATGTATCTCGGATTATGCTATTCGTTTTTTGAGGATAGAAAACATGTTGGAACAAACAAAAGAAAATGCTGGTTACCACCATTTTCTGTTCTTTTCTTCATATTTTTCAAAAGCCATCCCCTTCAGGGTCGTAAACAACGTTATTGTATAGTGAAGGGTAAGGTTAAGCACAGGCTGCTGAAACTCTATTGGTACATAGATTACGGGATACCAAAATTTTCATTGCTCGATCATTGGACACCGTTACTAAAAATAGCACATTGGTACACCGCCTCTTTAGCATTACTGTGTGAATGCTATTTTTGACATTTTCCGGTGATCGACAAATGAAACTTGTCTTCAGTAATAGGCCGATATTGATATTCAAAGGGTTAACGGTTAATTATGGTTTACTAAATATTGTGTTTTTCAGCGGAACTTCCTCAGATCAAATACACAGAAAATACCATAACACGGTCCAGCTATGTAAACCCGTCTAGATTTCCGGAACTCAACAAGATTAACAAGATTGCGTTAAAAGTCCCAAACACTTCGAACATGAAACCAGTAACTGGCATCGGTAAGAAAGACAGATTTACATATTGTGCATCTAATGAAGAAATGGGATTTTATGCATTTTAAATCCATTATTACAAGCAATCTATCGTATAGTGAAACAGTAACAAAATGCCATCTTCACAATACTTTTCACACTTTGTATGATTTGAATTCAAGTGCACTTTAATACGCACATTGTTTACTTTTGACCACAGTTGTGAATTATTAGGCACAATAAAAATATCTACCGTGCCTCTTAACTCAAAACCGTGGTTTATTGAACGATAAACCCTTATTAAGTGAGAAAACTATTTCACTATGTTCCCGTGAATAAACCATGGCTGTTCCAATTACTAACTAAAACAAAACTCCACTGCCCAGTCGGTATATATAAAACGAATCAAAATTGTATTAAAACCTTAGGAAAAAATCCAACATAAAAAACCGCACAATCTAACGATTACATTTTCTTCCTTTCCAAATGACTATGAAGAATGAATGTATAGTCAAACATAAGAGTAGCAGTCGCTTCGAATGTTCTGAATTTTACTCAACCCACTTCTTATTCCATTTCCAGTGCAAGCACGGCCAATTTTGAAATAACATTCAACATGAAAGGATATAATTTTATATATATTGTCGGTTTACTTTAAAGACCTCGTATCGACGATATTTTTAATGGTAGCATTTCAAATAGTTCTTGATATCGTTGTCAACTTTTATCAAAAACAATTATATCGGTAAATCTTTGAGTGTTTCCTTCTTTCTTGGCTAAAAAGAGTTTTTGACAGTGTAGAAAATATTGTAGGAAAAAAAGAAAATGCTGGTAACCAGAATTTTCTCCTTTTCCAACAATGATTGTAAAAGCCTTCCTTCCCAGGGTCGTTAAAACAATAGATTGTTTGGTAAAGGGTTAGATATCACGTGGCCATGTAGGAGTTGTTTAGTCCCGATCTTCGCGTTGAAATTACGTCATTTTTGGCGATGATGCAATGATGACGTTTCTTTGTCTGTGAGCGAATTAGCAAACTCCATATACGGGTGAAGAGCGTTTTTTTGTGAATAGTGGATTCCGTATATGACACAATATTTCAACAATGATGTAATGTGGTCGGAAAAAGACTAAGTCAGTTAAACGCTAAGAAGTTCAAAATTAAACGATTTATACAGCCACAGTCGGTCGCTACGCTCCCACCTTTTGGCTGCTCAAATTGTTTAATTTTGACTTCTTAGCATTTAACAGTTAGCGTAGTTCGGAGCATTATCTTGATGTAAACTTGAACGACACCGCAGTTTTCCAGGATGTGTTGATACATGTAGTTGTTACGAGACAAGCGTAGCGAGAAAGAAAACCAGCAACAAGCCTCTAACAATTATCAATGTTTATTAATGAACAAAGACAAAAGAGCACAATAGAAGTTAAGTTTGAATGAAAAGTTTTGTCAATTCTAATCTTAGAATGTTGAAATAAAATAAGTCCCTAAAATTACGAATAATGTTTAGGCTACAAAAGACTGAAATCTCTGGTTCCTAAAACCTAAATTAACCACAGTTTCAAATTGCAAGTAGATATGAGCAATATGTATCAAATTAAAGTTTTTCCAACTTACGGATGTATATCCCAAGTTAAGTCTAAGACTTTTCACTAATTCTATATCCTTAGAGCCACAAGTCTAACTCCAAAATCGGAAATCACCACGTAAGTCATCCCTATTTACACTAACTTGGAAAATGCTAGATTAGTCTTTTCTAGAATGATGACATCATTGATTAGTAAACAACCTGATTCTAAAAATAGCCAAAATAAAAAAAAAAAAAAAAAAAAAAAAAAAACCCGATACGCATTCTTCATAGTTCTAGATTATTCTAAAAACAGGCCATTGAGTATCATATCTACATAACACTTCCCCTCCTAAAGGAAAAGAAAATTTTAAGAAGTAAAACTTTCTTTTATCTGAAGATATAAAATATCATTACACATAAATGTACATGAAAATACATAGAGACAAATGTTAACGAAATACAAAGTAAAACATTGTACATGAAGAAAAATGTTAACTATTAACAAGCTACACTCTAGATAAAGCATCAGGGATAATATTATATCTACCTTTTATGTGTCTGATATCCATATTATATTCTTGTAATAACAGACTCCACCGGAGTAAACGTTGATTCTTGTTTTTCATTTTATGGATAGAAATCAGAGGATTATGATCACTATATACAATGATGGGTGTAGGAGAAGATGACAAATATATTTCAAAATACTGAAGAGCAAGAATAAGAGATAAACACTCTTTTTCTATTGTTAAGTAGTTTATCTGATGTTTGATAAACGTTTTAGAAAAATAACTAACTGGATGATCTACACCATTACAATGTTCTTGATGTAAAACACCACCTGCACAAGTATCACTAGCATCTACTGCAAGCTTAAATTCTTTATCCAAAATTAGAGCTAAGAGAACTGGTTCACTTTTTAGTATGGCTTTAACTTTATCGAAAGCTTTTTGACAGTCATCATTCCATATACCTTTTTTGCGTTTGCTGAGAAGACTTGTCAGTGGCTCAGCAATGACAGAAAAATTACCATAGAATTTCCTGTCGTAACTAGCCATACCGAGTAACCTCATGAGTTGTCTTTTGCTTTACTTTAGCTTCTGCAAGTTTTACCTGTCCTTGTCCAACAACATGACCCAAAAATGTTAAACTAGCATGACAAAATTCACTTTTAACAAGGATAATTGTTAGCTTGGCTTTACTCAGTCTGTCAAAAATTCTCTGATAGTCTTTAGATGTTCGTTCCAATCGCCGCTGTGAATAATGACATCATCGATGTAGGTCCTACAGACGTCCAATCCAGATATTATCATGTTAATAAGACGTTGAAATGTAGCTGGCGAGTTTTCATCCCAAAAGGCATAACTCTATACTGATAAAGTCCATCAGGAGTTACAAATGCAGAGATTTCTTCAGCTCTTTCACTGAGTGGAATTTGCCAAAATCCTTTTAGAAGAGCAAATTTAGTAACATATTTAGCATGACCAATATTGTCAATGCAGTGATCTACTCTTGAAACTGGAAACGAATCAGTCTTGGTCACAGTATTAACTTTTCTGTAGTCAGTGCACATACGAAAAGTTCCTTCTGGCTTTGGTATAAGAATAAAAGGAGAACTCCATTCACTTTCACTAAGTTCAATGAAGTCATTCTCCAGTAGATACCGGATTTCCTCTCCAAGATGGTCCAATTTCTTGGCAGCATTCGATATGGATGTTGTTTCACTGGTTTTGAATTTTCAATGTCCACATCATATCTTTCCGCGTTGGAATATCAGGGTACAGGTGCTCATATTCAGAAATTAACTTTTGCAATTCATCTTCTTGATTATTGTCTAAATGTGAAAGTTTTTTTTTAATATAATTTCTTAAAATGTCTGAATTCTGAAGCTTTGAACCAATAAGGATAGACTTGTCAAAGCTTATTTCTTCACAATTTCTATCTTCAGCGTTAATGTGATTTTGAGGGACTGATGAAACTACATTTATTGATGAAATATTTAAATTATCCGTATCAACATATTCTTTCAACATATTAATATGACATAATTGTTTTTGCTTTCACCTGTCAGGAGTTGTTATCACACAATTTAAGTCACTGACCTTTTTCTCTAAAAAATAAGGACCAAAATATCTTGCATGTAGAGGCCTACCAGGAACTGGTAGAAGAGCTAAAACTCTATCTCCAGGTATAAAACTTCTTTCTTTAGAATTCTTATCATATCTTTCTTTCATTTTACGTTGAACTTTCTCAAAATTTGATTTTGCCACATCACAAACTTTAAACAATCTGTTTCTAAAGTCAGATACATACTGAAGTAAATTTAAAGGAGAGTCTTCTTGTGAAAGAAATGTTTCTTTTAAAAGTTTTAAAGGTTCACGAACTGAGTGGCCAAAAAACGAGCTCAAAGGGACTAAAACCAAGAGATTCTTGTACAGACTTGTCTTGTAATATTTGTTAAGTGTAAGGCAAACCTAATCAGGTCATACCTGAGGCTAAACTAAAGCCAGTCCCTGCATTTGATGAAGCGTAAAGCAGGATTATTATTGATTGTGTAGGTTCATTGCCAAAACCTAAGACTGGCAATGAGTACCTTTTGACTATTATTTGTGGTTCCACCCGTTTTCCTGAAGCAATACCTTTAAGAAATATAAAATCTAGAAAAATTGTAAAAGCGTTAGAGAATTTTTTCACTTTTGTTCGACTTCCTAAGACTGTTAATTTTGGTCAATGGTTAAATTTTATGTCTGTCATTTTCCAGTAAGCGAGGCAAAGTTGGGAATTAAACAATATAGGTCATCTGCATATAACCTTAAAAGTCAAGGTGCCCTTGAACAGTTACACCAGATCTGAAAAATATAATGAGGTCATATTGCTTTGACACACACAAGGATCGGGATTGGGATGTACATCTTTTACTCTTCGCAATAAGGGAATTTGAACAGAAATCTCTTGGTTTTAGTCTCGTTGAGCTTGTTTTTGGCGACACAGTTTAAGACTTTAAAAAGAAAGAACTACGAAATAGATTATTTAAAGCTTGTGAGGTTTGCAAAATTAAATTCAGAGAACGATCAATATGAAATGAAAGAAAGATATGACAAGAATACTAAAAAAGAAATTTTAAACCTAAAGATAAAATTTCAGCTCTTGTAGCAATTCATTATAAGCCTCTACAAGCAAGATAGAGTGTATTTTGGTCCTTTTTCTGGAAATAATAAGGTCAGTAACTTAAATTATGTGATAACAACTCTTGAATGGCGGAAGAAAGAGTAATTATGTTATATTAATATGTTCAAAGAGTGTGTTGATTGGGATAATTCGAAAATTTCACCAATAAATGTAGTTTCTTCAGTCCCTCAAAATCAAAATATGATGATATAAATTGTGAAGAAATGAACTTTGATAAGTCTAGCCGTATTTGTTCATTATTTTCTGAATATAAGTACCTGTTCCCTGATATTCAAACAGACAGATACTATATACCATGATGTGAACAGTGAAAATTCAAAACCAGAGAAACAACATCCATATCGAATGAATCCCAAAAGATTGGAGCATCTTGGAGAGGAAATCAAGTATCTACTGGACAATGATTTTAATGAACCTAGTCAAAATGAATGGAATTCTCCCTGTATACTTGTCCCAAAGCCCGATGAAACTTATTTGTATGTGCAATGGCAATAATAAAGTCAATAATGTGACCTAGACTGATTCGTTTCAAGCGCCACGAGTAGATTACTGCATTGACAATATTGGTCATGCAAAATATGTTATTAAATTTGATCTTCTAACACGACTTTGGCAAATTCTTCTAATTGAAAGACTTAAATTCTGCATTGTTACTCCTGATGGACTTTATCAGTACAGAGTTATGCCTTTTGGGCTGAAAAACTCGCCAGCAACATTTCAACGTCTTATCAACACGATAACATCTGGATTGGACGACTGTAGGGCGTACATCGATGACGTCATCATTCACAGCGATGATTGAAATGAACATCTAACGACTATTATATTTTTTTTGACAGACTGAGTAAATCCAAATAAAGAATTAATCCTGTTAGAAGTGAATTTTGTCATGCTAGTTTAACATTTGTGGGACATGTTGTACAAGGTCAGGTAAAACATGTAGAAGCTGAAATAAAAGCTATTTCCGATTTTCCTGTACCTACATGCAAAACAACTGTCTTGGTACGGCTTGTTACTACTTGTTACAGGAATTTCTGTGGTCATTTTTCTGCCAGTACTGAGCTGCTGACAAGTCTTCTCAGCAAATTTTTAAAACTTTCTTTTCTTTTTTGGTTATGTAAATAGGATATACAGTGACCTGTTTTCAGAGTATTCTAGAAACATAAAGAGCATATATTGGTTTTTACATTGTGGCTATTTTTAGAAAAAGGTTATTAGTAAACAAGTTGTTTCCAATCCATGGTGACATACTGTATTTCTAGAAAAGACTAATCTAGATATTCTTCAAGCTTATGTAAATAGGAGTGACTTACTTGGTGATTTTGGACTTGAACTTAGACTTGTGGCTTGGGGGATACAGAATTTGTGAAAAGTATTGGATTCAAACTGGAATGTAGATCTGTAAGTTGGAACTACTTTATTTTTAAAAAGGTTGCACATATCTATTTGCAAGTTAATCCTTTACTCCACAGATACTCATTTTGACGTATCAACAACAGACAGCTTTTGAAAGCATTGTGGGAAAAGAAGAAATTGCTCGAAACGAGCAATTTCTCCTTTTCCCACAATGTTTTCCACTCAATCAGATATTTGTATCCTCATTTGTCCATATTTTTGACATCATATCTTTATTTGCTGCTGAAATGGAAGAGCCTCAAACTGGCGTATCAGGTAAAGGGTTAAACTATTGTTAAAGTAGGTATCAGGAACCAGAAACTTTATTCTCTTTGATATCTAACCATAATTTTTAATTTTAAGGGACTTTTTCTATTATTTCTTGTTCTATAATTAAAAATTGACAAAATTTTATTCAAAGTTAACTCTTATTGTACTCTTTTGTCGATATTCATGAATAAATATTTTTAATTGTTAAAGGCTTGTTACTGGTTTCTTATCTCGTTAGGCTTGGCTCGTAAGAATTGCTTTTAATTTTGAAAACGGCAATATAGATCGGGCCAGAATGATCGCATATGTCTTTCTTTGATATTATAGTATAACAATATGGAAAAGGATTAAAATACTACTTACTAGATTTTTTTCTCCTTTTCTTGCAATATTTTTAAAAGTCTTAACCCTCGAGATTGTAAAACCCCAGATTGTTCTTAGTTTTTTTTCAAATTTGTATTTTCAGTGCCAAACTTGACAGTACCTGAATATTTATCAGTTTTGGAGAAGTAGCTGTCTCAGTTGATGTTATTTATCTACAGACCTTTTTTTTGTAGTGTTAAGTTACTAAAACCCATTGTTTGATAATTGTATTTTACGTTTGTTACGATTTAAACTACAGACTGTATTCGTAATAAATCATTTACTCTTCGATGCATTTATTTTCTCTGTTCTCATTTGTAAAGGGCATCTTGCCATATTCCAGTGTATTGTCATTTTGGAATCGGCATTCCTGTTTATTTTTTTTTTGTAATTTTATTACGCCATCGCACTTTTTGGTGAACTTTGGGTGACCCGTTGCTTAAATCTCTCGCTTGTATAACGATAGGTGATATGCACCTATCCGATACATTTCTAAGCCGGAAAAACGCTGCTTTACCCGTTCTAAAATGAGTCTATCGAAATCTTTTTAACCTATTGCCACACAATCCATACTTTCGACGCCCTTGAGAAAGAAACCTTTAGAAAACATTGTGGGAAAAAGGAGAAAATGCTGGTAACCAGCATTTTCTCCTTTTCCCACAATATTTTCTACCCTTCACGAAACAAATTTCAAATTTTCAGTCACTTTTATTTTGTCGTCTGCAAATGGTTTCAATTTGGACCAGTCTAAAATATTGTCGTTTGGTAATGTGTTTTATACATTCTTTTGCGCTAGTCTTACTTATATTTGAGTCATATGCAGGCTAAAAAGGGATTTGTCTAACAATCGGCTGAAACTCGAGGAAGAGTGGTCCTTTCACATGCATAAAATTACAAATAGCCAAACGGTGTCGACACAGATCAGCCAACGGGGAACGGGAAGTTTACCTTGATCGATGCATTGTTTTTTTTTTCTTGAAATGCAGTTATTCCCCTTTTTACATGGTAAGACTAATTTTATAGTGTTGTTAAAACAAAACCATATCAGCTCTCCTAGAAATCTGTTTCGATATATACACGGTGAAACGCTCAAGCAAACGCTGAAGCCATTTTACGCTAAGTGTCAAGCGAAACTTAGGTTAAATCTGTCGAAGTCATTAGCGGACAGTGCAGATCAAGATCAGACTGCACAGAATGTGCAATCTTCTCTTGGATCCACACAGTCCGTTATTTTGTTGAATATTCACACAAGAAAACTTGTAAAATTGAAATCTTTGCTCCTTTTTCCTCGGTCGGAAATGTTCATTTGATAAATTTAGCGCTCTAACGGTTGAGAAATCTAATCCTTATTCTGCTTAGTGAGACTTACTAACCTTTTGTCGACAGTGTAAATTAGGATCAGAATGCACAGAACGTGCAGTCTAATCTTAGATCTACACTGTTCGAAACATAGATGAGCCATGCTCTGTGAAAAAGGGGACTTAATGTATCTGCGAAAAGTTTCAACCCAGGTTAGCCTGCGCGGACTGCGCAGGCCGAACTGAACCGAAACTTTTCGGTTTTTAGTCAATTTTCTGCATACCCTAGGACAAGTCTATCTCATGATTAACCCTTTACCACACAATCCCCGACTTTTAATGACCTCGAGAAAGAAGCCTTTTGAAAACATTGTGGGAAAAAGAGAAAATGCTGGTAACCAGCATTTTCTCGTTTTCCCACAAAGTTTTCTACTCTATCAAAAGAAAATTGCACCATTTGAATAACAGAAAAGAACTGTACTGAAATTGTCGTCTGCAAATGCTTTCAATTTGAACAAGGATAAAATTTTGTCGTCTGGTAAAGAGCTAAGTTTGTTGTTGATAGAAGTGGAAGATTACGTGTCCATAAGTATATAATGGGTTTCATGGTACCACGAATAAGGGAGATGCAAAAATTTAGCCCCCTTTTCACAGAGCACGGCTCATATATGTTCCTCCAAAAAAGAAATTTGAAAGTGCATTATTCGAGTTTTGGCAATCTGCTTGAAAAAAAAAATCATTCAGTTTATTTAGCATAGTAATGATTAATAACTATGAATGATTACACCGGTGCATGCACCCTAAGGACAATGCTCCCCAAGGATAGGCTTCTGTTTTTTGTAGTACGAACTTGGCATTTTATAAAACTGTAAACAAGGTCTCTTGTGGAGCCAAGTTTCTGAAGTTTATGAATCAAACTGTTTCTTCTTCCGCCAGGTAAATAGAAGGTAATCAACTGCTGGTGTGTGGTATTAAAGATCTGTCACTAGAATGGGGTGTGGTGCGGCTTTTCAGACGAGTCCGAAGGACCAGTTTTTTAACTGCATTAAACTCCATTCGATAGACAGATTTTTTAATATCACATAACATCCCTTGTTTTCAGTATAATATACCCATTATGAATTTTCTTTTATTTCATGCTTTCCGGTAGGATATCGAGAAATAGCAGTGAAATATTTTTCGATATTACACGGGTACCACCAGTGAAAATACCGATTTTCACATTCTTGTTGCCTAGGTAAATTGGGCGTGCCTGACAACCAAAGGGAAATCTGATGTCATATACCTTAGATTTCTCGCGCTTGACGTAATATTGTAATGCGTTGCTATGCGGGAGGGGTACGCCACGGGGAATAACAGAAAAGAACTGTACTGGATTTTGATACAGCTTCTGCCAGGAAGGGTAAAAAGCATGAAATAAATAGAATATTTATTTATTTTCGGTGAAAGATCGAAATTTGTTTCATCTCGTGAACACCATCGGTAATATTTTCACGAGTGGTTCACTCGATGAAATAAATTTCGATCTTTTACCGGAAAAAAACAAATATCCTCAATATCATAACTAGTGGTGTTATTTATGGTGATAAAAAAACATAATAAACAAATAACAAATGCTTAAAAAATGAATATCTGCAGATAATTTTATCAAGATAAATACAATAAGCGCCTTAATATAAAGTTCTGTATTATATCGAAAAAGCACCTAGCACCATACGGTCAAAGCAAATGTCAAGTTAATTTCGCAAAGCCTTCAGAAGCGTCGGCCATCTTGGACTTTACCATTCGTCAGTTGATCCATTTTCACAGGCTATGCAGTCCCTTTATGTAATTATCGTCGGTTTACTTCAAAAACCTCGTAACTACAGCATGAAACAAGCTGTAGTTACGAGCTTTTTGAAGCAAACCGAAGACAAATTCTTACAACGAATTCCGTAACAAAGAAACAAATTAACAAATGCATTGCAGAAAGAGGGAACGGACGGGGTTCAAACCTAGAACGTCCGGACGAAAGGCCAATACCATAACCACTGAACTATAGAGAATTCTCCCTATCGCAGCATCTTCCCGAGCCAAAGTTCCGATCACTACGTGGATCTTACCTTGGCTGATTGAGCCCGATTTCGAGATTCCTGCGATGCACCCTCTATTGGATGCTGGTTATTACTCCCTTTTACATCATGTTTCTAAAAGCAAATGAAATATCGTTTTACAAACCGCTTACGAATACACATGAAGCGATAAGCCGTTGTCTGCGCATGTCATATTCTTCGAAGAGTATTTATAGAATGCCATTGCATCTAGCGGGAGATAATGAGCGATAAGCAGACATCCACGTGAGTTTCCATGTTTTACCTTTTATTTGAAAGGTAGAGACCTTGTTCTATTTTTATCAAAGATGAAATGCTACGAGCTGTTTCATTCGTTGCAGTTAGAGCTGGCTGCATCCAATGAAAAAGCGTATCGGGTGAACGTAAAAATCAAGCTCGATCCGCCAAGGGTAGCATCCTCGGATACCCCGGGGTCTCCCTATTTGCTACGCTACATCGACCCTGGGACAATTGACTAATAAAACTTTAAATCAGCCGCCGAAAATCGATACGAAACGTCATAGCGTACAGTCCATTCGCCCATCAGAAAATGATGATGGAACCAATGAAAAGCCAGCATTCGGCCAGCGGTAAAGCGAGGGAAATTCAATTAATTGTCCCAGGGGTCGATGTAGCGTAGCAAATAGGGAGACCCCGGGGTATCCGAGGATGCAAGGGTAGAGTAACGTAGTGAATCGTCGGTCTTGGCTTGCGAAGATGCTACTGCAGTTGTTAGATATTTTATTGAAACCGGGACGCAGCCATGCACGAAGAAGTGGTCTCCCATAACAATATGGCCTGCAACACGTGAAAAAGGACATTCGGACATCTGCGTAAAGTATCGTCTCGGATCAGCCTGCGCAGTCCGCGCAGGCTAATCCGAGACGGCACTTTCCGTTTTAATGCCATTTTCTGTTTTGCGCATGTCTATACTGTACCACAAAATCTAATGTAGCCGTAAAGTGCCGTCTCGGATTAGCCTGCGCGGACTGCGCAGGCTGATCCGAGACGACACTTTACGCAGATGTCCGAATGTCCCTTTTCGCGTGTTGCACACAATATAGTAAGATGTATGGTCATGTGTTATATGTGTTCATTCTTAAATTATTCTGAGATATTCAATTATTGTAGTCTCAATAATGAAAGAATACTTTGTGATGAAATAAATAGAGGATATTTGTTTCAAATTGCCACTCGTGAAAATATTACCGATGGTGTCCACTCGATGAAATAAATTGCGATCTTTCGCTGAAAAAAAAAAACACAAATATTTTATTTATTTTATGCTTTTAACCCATTCTGGGAGGAGCTTTATCAAAATTCAGTACAGTTCTTTCTCTTATTCCCCATGGCGTACCCCTCCCGCATAGCAACGTTACGTCAAGCGCGAGAAATGTAAGGTATATGACGTCATATTTCCCATCTGGTTGTTAGGCACGCACAATTTACCTAGGCAACAAGAACGTGAAAATCGGTATTTTCACTGGTGGTACCAGTGTAAGATCGAAAAATATTTTCACTGCTATTTTTAGATATCCTCCCGGAAAGCATGACATAAGAATTTACTATTAAGTTAGATTTGGGTCTTCTTCTAACACTTATTTTGTTTGCAAAAGGCTTCTTTCCCAGATTGCTTAAAATCCAAAATTGTTAGCAGAAGACTCTGTGATAAAAGAAGAAAATACACTATTTAGTTAGGTGTTGTTCTTCTTCTAACACTTATTTTGTTTACAAAAGGCTTCTTTCCTAGATTGGTTAAAATCCAAAATTGATTGCAGAATATTCTGTGATAAAAATACGTTATTTAGTTATTTGTTGTTCTTCATTTAACTCTTGTTTTGTTTGCAGAAGGTCATTTCCCCAGATTGGTTAAAATCCACAATTGTTTACCTGTTTGGTACAAATTTAAATGACCAATACATGTATATGTATTTGAATACCTATACACATTTTTTATTTTGGGTCAGAGGGCTATAAAAAAAATAAAATGTTAAGTCAAGTTTTTTTCCAGTCTTAAATACAGAACCGCGTCAGAAGCATCAAATACGGTCAATGATAACATTAGAGGCATTCAATTCCTTACGCAAAATTGATGCTCTCTGTTGTTTGCCCTCGTGCGTTTAATCAGGCAATGAGACCTTTATGTTATAATAATTGTGTTGCGCTTTAATTTTCTGTTTATTTTTATGTTCTGTTTGTCGGTTTAATATCAATCTATGTACACACCTGAGACCTCATCAAATAATGGTCTTACTCAATGTTCTACTTCCAAATTTCAAGACAAGCTATCTGATTGGCTGAGACATACTGTCTCAGCCAATTAGGTAGCTTGTCTTGGAATTTAGAATAAGAATAATTTTTTATAAATTTTTAGCATATTCCTCCAATGCATTAATTAAATATACAATTTGGATTAAGATGACCATGTTTTAAATTGACTGCGGTTTTTTGTATCACATTATTAAAATTTCGTATTCACTAAAACAAACTGAACGGCATTCTAAATCCAATGACTGCAGATTTTCCAAATTTCAGAGTAACAAAGTTTCTAATTGGTTCCATCAAAGTGTTATAGCCTATAAAAAATCTCTTATCTTCTACAAAGTCAGCGCCTACAAGGACCTGCCACAACAAATACAAATGCATCGGTCAAGACACAAACCTACCACTTACAAACAACTTAACTCCCATATTATCCAATAATTCTTTATTGCTTTCCTTTTATATTTCCTATTCCCCACCCCTCTGAATTTCGAAATAAATCATTTTAGCTCACCTGAGCACGTAGTGCTCGGGGTGAGCTATTGTGCTCGGTAAATGTCCGTCGTCCGTCTGTGCGTCCGTCCGTTCGCCTGTCCGTCCGTCTGTCTGTCCGTCCGTAAAAAATCACTAAAAAATCTTCTCCTCTGAAACTGCCTTCAGATTTCAATGAAACTTCACAGAAATGATCTCAGATTTAACACCAATGATTTAGAAAAAGTACATAAAAAATTAAAATGGCTTTTAAATGTAAAATTAACAACATGTAATTATGCATTATACGGTGAAGTAGGGAGATATCCTCTGAAAATTAATATGCAATTTTAAACTATTAAATTATAAGAAAAAAAATCTGTCAAGCCCTTTTTCTCAAACTATATTATGTTAGAAGTAACGACTGTATAATGTCCACAGTAGTCGAAAATATGAAGTACAGATGTGAAACACGAAATGAAATAAACTGGCTAAGTAAAGTAAGGAATCTATAACAGCAAAGTGGTTTTAACGATGTTTGGCTTTTTCCATGTTCAATCAATATTAAACAATTTACCCCAATTCTACGTTCTCGTTTGCTAGATATGTAAATAAAATAAAGGCACAGGGACACTGCAAACAGATCATCTATAGTTCTGCACCGAGACATTAAAAGTTCATTTACACGTTCCAATTACCTCCACATTATGAAAATACCTAAATTTCGAAACGTATTGGCAAAATTCTGACTTTCGTCACATGAACTTAATGTCGAACAAGGAAGATACAAACATATCCAGTGCAATGAGAGAAAATGTTCATTTTGTAATTTAGACGAAGTAGAAGACGAATATCATTTCATTCTAGTATGCCCATTATATAATAATTTGAGGAAAACTTACTTGAAAAATTATTTTTATATAAGACTAAGTGTATATAAGCTGACAAAACTTCTAAATAGCTCCAATCTTACGATTTTGAATAATCTATCTCTGTTTTGTATCAAGGCTTTAAATATAAGAAAAGAAAAATTAAATATGATTACACAAAAAATTTAAATACCGATAAAATCATTGATTCCAGGATAGATGTTTGTTTAGGCAGCCTCTTCCGCTTATTTCACTTATTTCATTTCATTATTTCATTGTTTTCTAATGTATTACTTTTAATAACTATAATGTCTATGTATTGTTTGTCCATTTTTACGGTTTGTTTGTTTGTTTAGGTCTGTTCCGTATGTATTTGTACATGAAATTGACGAGGAACCACATGGTTCAAGTCAAAGAATAAAAATATTGAATTGTTGAAGTACATATAATAAGTGCATAGTTATTGTCTGAGATATTTCTTTTCATGGAGATATGTTTCATGAGGGTATGAAAAACAACTTAAGGTAAGACCTGTGTAATGCACTTCCGGTGAAAATTCAAATTGGTTGATAAATAAGGATAAATAAGGATTTATGCAGAAATAATATTTTTGCACATTTCTAACGGATCAGAAATTCCGTGTATGTCTATCTTGAAATTATTTTTGATACTTTTGTTAGTTTTCTTAAAAGGGTGGTAATTATTATCTCTTTTTGAATTGAGAATATAGTGGTTTTAGATTTATAAATGACAATTAAAAGAAGGAAAAAATGGAAAAAAATGAAAAGGTGAAAGTAGTTCAATAATACTCATTTTTAATTATAGCTATTTTTGTAGGATGATATTTGAGTGGAAATCGCGGTTTCATAAAGTGTGATAAGGTTTAGTTTTCAAAACTCCGAAGCAGTTTCACACAGTGTGATTAGTTTTTTTTTTTTAAATACCTCCACGAAAACAACATCAACGACAACAAAATCTCTTCATTCCCTAAGTACATGTATAAGATAAATTTCTAGTCTTGTTTATAGTCTTTGTATGCATATTAGCCATGCTCTGGCAGAAGGAAGTTTTAATAATAATTGGCTTGCAACACTTGAAAAGAGGCATTCGGACATTTGCGTAAAGTGTCGTCTTGGATCAGCCTGCGCAAGCTAATCCGCGACGGCACTTTACGACTACATTAGATTTTGTACAACAGCAGACTTGCGCAAAACAGAAAATTACATTAAAACGGAAAGTGCCGTCCCGGATCAGCCTGCGCGGACTGCGCAGGCTGATCCGAGACGACACTTTACGCAAATGTCCGAATGCCTCTTTTCGCGTGTTGCAAGCCAATTATTATAATTCTGTTATGAATTACACGAAGCAAGCCTTGACATGAATCTTGATTAATAACATCCATTTAATGTAACATCCTCACGAATCCTGATATGGACTATTCCTCTAACATACAAAATTGACCAGAAGGTTTACACCGAGGTCAGCCTGTGCACCTCTATCTAAACTTCCTGCAGATACATTAAAGTCCATTTTCCCCAAACATGGCTTAATAATTTATTTTCAAAGTCGAGCAAACTTCGTTATCTGCGCATGTCATATTCTTCGAAGATTCGACTGTCTTATATGACGCATCACTAGCCCCGAAAGCGGGTTGACTGTAATATTACGCTCTATAAAGTAGCAGTGTTGAAAATAGCTTTTACGTATCAATACGTTTGAGGAGAAATGAGACCTGCTTTAGCTCCAGATTTCTCTAAACTGATGATCATAGCTGAGTGAATTGCACGAGGTAGCGTTTTATTGAGTAAACCTTTATTTTAGTTTTAAATTCAAAGTAAAGGTTGTCGCGTAGGAAAGTGGTTCGGTTCTGTACCTAGGATGCCCATATTAAATAGATGAGTATTTATAGAATGCCATCTAGCGGGAGATAATGGAGCAAACTTGCTTCAGCAAGAAATGAATCAATCTTTTACCGTGCAATCTCGCGCTTTTACGACATTTAGGAAACGGCCTTCAAGAAAAAATTAACATTGTAGAAGAAAAGGAGGAAAAGAAACCTGTCACTTGCAATTCTCCACCTTGTCCGCTTTGCTTTCTATTCTTTTAAAAACAAATCCTACCACTGGACCACGTCTAATTTGACGTCTGCAACTTCTTAACCTGAATTGCATCAGGTTCATTACAATTATATTGTTTTGTAAAAATTCAAGCAGTACCATATTATTGTCTGAAAAAAATGATTTCAATTTGGACACGTCTGCAGTTTTATTGTCTGGGTAAAGATTTGAGTGATACCTATCCGTACTTGGGCTAATTCTAGAATGTATTCCTATGCCAAAAAAGACGATAATTACCTTAGGATCGAACAATAAATAGAAATACAAACCATAAAATGTCTACTTCCCGACGCTCCTTGATTAGATTTCCGTCTTTTAGTTTTAATTGATGATATTCTTTTTAACTGATTAACCTTGTACTGGAAAGCACACATTTAGATCCTTTTATTTCGACGACAGCATTTGCTTATGACAAAACGGTTAAAATAATTTAACTTTTCTGTTGAAAGGACAGACAACAAGGGAAAAAGAGAAAATGCTGGTTACCAGCATTTTCTCTTTTTCCATAGTTGTTTGTTTAATTTTTATTTTCTAAGGTTGTTGAAAATCAGGATTCTGGGGGAGGGGTTAATGCATTGTTTAGTGTTAAAAGGACAAACATGACAGTCAGTTATATCATTGTTTTCTCATCTATTCACCTTCAGAAATAAGTAGTCGATAGAATGATCACCGATTTTATACTTAATTCAGCCTATTAGACTAATGATTAGCACGTGGAGGACTTGATTTAAAACAACACCATCTTCGTGGGTAATACGACTACAATATTGTAGAGAACGGGGTAAAAGACTATTTGAACAATAAATCCTTTTATCACCACCATTTTTGGGGGGAGGGGGCGGGGAGGGGGGAGGGATAGGTGAAAGGTATGCAGGTGTAATGCAGAGACATGACCCCCCATTCCAAAAGGACCCACGGTCTTTTCTTGATATAGAGGAATGACCCATGGGTCGTTTCTCTACGTCGAGAAATGACCCATGGGTCATTTCTCGACGTAAAAAAATGACCCGGGTCATTTTTCTGTGTAGAGAAATGACCCATGGGTCATTCCTCTACGTCGAGAAATGACCCGTGGGTCATTTTGTAATGGAGGTCATTTCTCTGCATTACACCGGAATCAACCTGGCTGCCTTTTAAGCGTATCTAGAATGTCTGTGGACATGAGCATATGAGTATTTCTGCTTACAACTTTATTTTCTGTTTCACTGTCTTTGTTTTGAAAAACTATGCTATCATTAAATCGTTAAACACCAGGCGAAAAGAAAAGATATTTAGGAAACCCTAGATCAAGGTCATACTGGACAGAACGTGCAGTCAAGTTTTTGCTTTTAGTCACCGAAAAATGTCTACTCTTGGACGTTGACGATCCTGCATTTTACGAGTTGGGGTTTAAAAAGTTCATTTTCTCCATCACGGCAAGTATTGCGTCACTATTTGTGACAGTTCGAGATCCTTAAGAGGAAACGCCAATCCTCAGTCTCTACTTATAGAAGGGTTGACATGACATGGGCATACTAAGAAATTGTCGATTAATTTTCGCGATGATAGTAATAAATTTATAATTACCTTTTATAATTACCTTTTATTACTATCTTGGAGTGTCGATATTTACATGATAGACTACAGGAATGGCAAAAATACAGAACCGAACCTTTCCCTCAATAATTTAATGTATAATTCTTACTGTACATATTGGTAAGATTAAGTATAATGACGTCGTATCTAAAAAGATAGAATTAGACTTAACGATAGCAGAACGACCATCCTTGGCGAAACGTCGAAATTACACATTTTTAATGGATGTAATAATTAGAGGGTAAATATCTGTTTCGGTGTATGATCGAAATGTCTCTCGAAGTCATGAGTGAAAATATGGCCTTTGCTGTTCACAAAATGAGAGAAATTTAGATCATATACCGAAACAAACAATAATCATATTTCTCCGCTCTTCACTGTAACCTTTCTTTTGACGTCTCATTTTGCTCAGAGTGAAAATTGTGAGCTTGTTTCAAGCGGAATAGATCTACTCAAATTTTTCGGATATGGAATGGCAGTGACAATTACGCCGTGAGTCATGACGACTACATAATGAAACGTGGCTCTCTCCGACTGAAAATTCACTCCTATCATGTTCTATAAATAACCGTGGAATATAAAATTATAATATTCACTGGTGACTTTTTAGGATACAATGCACTGTTAGATTTCTGTAAACTACTGGAGAGCATAAAATAGTTGAGTTGATTGATAGTGTCCTTATAAAAAACATTTCATTCATCGAAAAACCAAACTTGCTCATAATCTGTACCAACCCCGTCCACCGGCTAAAGATAATCTAATTTGATTTTCAACTATGGATAGTATTGTTAATTCAAGCTCACAAGTAAATGGTATTTCACTATGGCAGTGTCTAGATATAGGTTGGATTTGTTTGACAAAAAGACATTTCCCTCTAGAGACAAATATCTGATTAATGGTTATTATAGTGGCCATACTTTAAGACACTGGGCTGTCATTTTAGTGGTCTTCTTTTTCAAAGAAGATTTTTACCAATACCCGATATTCTCAATTTTTTTATTGAGAAGAAGAAACAGATAAAGATAATTGGGGTCTACTTTGAAGCTAAATCTATGGTAAATATACCCGCAAACAACTTTTATGTTGACGAAAGTGTGAACTCAAAGGTAGTGCTAGAGTTAAACTGGGACGATTAGGCCATGAACTAAACTTGAAAATATTTTGGAGAAGCGCATATGGAATTATTAAATCTCTATAGGGTATCGTGAGAAAATTCTATACAAGTCAACAAGGTTCTAGAAAGTGAGATAACAGCGTCGTTTATCTTGAACTTTGAAGAAATACACGATAAGACTGTGAGAATGAAATTAGTTTTGATTATTTCAAAAGAATATGAAAAAAGATTGGAGGCTATATTAAAGAGACTGATGCCAACAAGAAGTCAAGCAACTAACAGAGAAAAAGGAAAATAATGAACTGAAGCGGCTTCTCAAACAACTTAATGACATAATAGAGAAACTAGAAAAGGCAATGCAAGATGGCTCCAGCCAAAGTACCTCCATCTTGACCATGAAGCACGAGCGTCGACAGAAATGGCGTAGATGTTGTATTAAAAAAAAAAAAAACACACACACACAAACTCTTCTGATCCAAAAGCAGAGATCACCCTTTTACCTACATGCGACATTCACAACCAAACTGATGATGTACAGACACGCCCCGCCGTTTGCCTTTATTATAAACAGGTAACGGACACTTGGCTTAACACTTTCCAAACAAGAGCTTTGTAGAGCGGCGCATGTACGCCTGAAGGGGCTTGTAGGTGAAATGAGTTGCATTGACGGATGGGCCATGAATGAAGAGTAGTTATTCTCCATGATATGTGAAAAATATTAAAGGGCAATAACTAAAAAAATAAGGGTGGTAAAGTTACAAATTTTGTGAAATGCTCTTATTCACAAGGTGTTCTATCAGTCTTTGAAGGTCCCCGATCATATCTTTTATATCTTAGAAATTATGGCCCAGACAAATATTCAAAGTGAAAAGGGCAATAACTGAAAAGGAAGGATGGCAGAGTTATGGTTTTTGTGCAATGCACTTCTTCAAAATCTGTACTATTAGTCTTTGAAGTTTCAAGATGATGGATTTTGAAGTTGGGAAGTTATGGTCTTTACAAAAAAATCGAACTGAACATTGACAAAGGGCAATAACTCAAATAATAAAGCTGGAAGAGTTATGATTCATGTACAGTGCACTTCTCCATAATGGGTTCTATCAGTGTATGAAGTTCCAAGTTAATAGCTTTTATAGTTTGGAAGTTATGGCCTGGAAAAAAATTCAAAATGAACATTAACAAAGGGCAACATGACATTATTCATGTTAGTGACAAAAAATAAAGGTAGCACATTTATGGTTCATGTGCAATACACTTCTCCATAAATGGGTTCTATCAGTGTATGAAGTTCCAAGTTAAAAGCTTTTATAGTTTAGAAGTTATGGCCTGGACAAAAATTCAAAGTGAAAATAAACAAAGGGTAGTAACCCAAAACATAACAGTGGCAGAGTTATGGTTCATGTGCACTGCACTTTTCCATAATGTGTTCTATCAGTGTATGTAGTTTCAAGTTGATACCTCTCATATTATGGAAGTTACAGCCTGAAAAAAAATTCAAAGTGAAAAGTTGGTTATTTCAGAAATCAGAGGCAGATAATTTTAGAACGCAAAGAGCGATCCAAATTCTAAGACCCAGGTGTACAACTAGACACCATGGAGATTCATTGTGGCAAGTTTCAAATAATTCCGATGGAAACTGTAGGAGGAGTTGCCCACACAAGAAATTGCTAACGGACGGACGGACGACCGGGGATATAACATAACACGACCCTTCGGGCGTATAACAAGTAAATGCTCATGTGAGGGGGTCAGACATGAGCACTTCCACAAATAATTATGATTCCAAGTTATTAGGATTTGTAAGTGAAGCTCTACTAGACACTGGTGGTTTAAGTTTCATATTCGAGTCTTTTTAAAGGAGCATCTTACCATAAACCGCATGCTACCTGTTTGTTTCATCTTGACAGACAGTGTGAGACATAATACATGGTATCTAGATTTCCATACCCTCAGAGATAATGAACTAAAGAAAAACAATAATAAGCTAGCTTTCATCAGAATTGCAGCAATCCACAAGATAACCATCAAAGCCAAACCAAACCATTGAAATTACTGGACATACTGATAAGGAGTTACCATATCCCAAAACTGCAGCCAATTTTCGAGAGACTGATGACAGTCTAATAGCGTTTCAGATTAATCTTACAAAAACAGTTATTCAATACGAGTATAAAAAGAGATGTCCTTCGAAAATTATTCCATGCATAAGCGTAGTAACCGATATCGCATGACTGGACACGTTCTAAACCCTGAGCCTCTGGAAGTCCACAGAAAACAGCGGTAAGTCAATGCCATCATTAAATTCTAACATGTAGACGTAACCGTTGGCACAAGAGCTACCTGGGGGACATTACATCAACCTGAAGTTCTCAGATAACCTTTTACTTGTATTGTGTCAAAATGAGGATCGTAGTGAAAAAAGGCAAAAGTTCTTCCGATCGTTTATAGTCTTTGTTGCGTCTCTCGTCATGCCAGACCAGACTTAGTTACAGTTGTTGGAACAACTAACAGCTGCTCGATACTACTTGCCATCACGTATGTGCACGAACCGGCGTTAATAGGATTGCGAAGAATGAAAGAGCTCTGCATAAAGAGCAGGGATAAATTAGAAGTGAGAGGACGAACTACATGCATCGAGACATCAATAAAGTGACTGACAGCATTAGTAAGAGATTAAAAGCAGTAATTACAGCGAATGTTTGACACAGTCGTGCATGACAAACGTTGGATTTTTCCATGTACCACATTCGAGTCAGAAATGCAACATGAAGAAATGCAAAATATTCTTTGATTTCTGTAAAAATCATGTGAGTAAATTACAGTAATATAGCATTCTCTTCATAAATGAATAAAAAACAAAATGGTGATTTATAGATTACCTTGAAATGATGTTCTATTCAGTCTTTAAAAAAATAGCAAAGAATGTAACTATTTTTACCCAAACAACAATATAATTTGAGATTTAAAAAAAAAACATTTATTTTTTGTATAATTGGTATGTAGACAGAATTCTGTGTGATTGTAATTGACCTAGATATAGATTATTGGCATTTTTTTGTATAACCTGCCTGAGTGTTTCGCGAATGGTAACTACGCAAAAAGAGCTAGTCCGATACAACATGTTAAACTCGTGCAAATAAAAAATAAACCTGTAATTAAGTACTCTAATATTATTTACATGACTTTCTACACTACAACTACACAGCTTTTTACTTTTCTTATCTATTCAATCTATTACTTCCTGTTCTCTTCAGGGCGATTAAAATAATTCACGTTTACCAGTTTACCGTCTTTCGCGAAGTTGTCCTGTTTTTTGTCAAGGTTAGAGCGACGTTATTTTTTTTTGGTTGAAATGTTCATCCCTGATAAATGTGTAGTATCTGATAAATCTTATATACAAAAATTGTTTCATAGAGAGGTATTTCTCTGGAAACACCAGTTAGGTTTATCTATTTTCCTTTATCAAGGATTTCAATTATCCTATTCAGTCAATGCTTTGAAAACTTTGCTCAGAGAGAGAGAGAGAGAGAGAGAGAGGTCGGATATTTTACGGATATACCGAGAACGATAATGAAACAATTGAAAATAAATTGTTTTAGAGGCTGTGATCTGGAGTAAAACAGAAGTTAAAAGTAGTCTGTCCTTCGTAGCAAATGAAAAAGATATAAATCTAGTATCAATGTGTCCATATGACAAAAACTAGAAGCTTTCACGCCACTTAACTCAGTTATGCTTTAGCAAAAGGGAAAAATTCATCTGGATGATGAATTGTTCAAAGCAAGTCACCATATAATCATGAATCGATAAAATCCATTTGGATTGAAAACTGACTGGAGTAATGAGAAGGAATAGAGGAAGGGCAGGTGTGTCTCCAAATACACGTAGACTGTTCAATGAATGGGTTATGGAGTAATGCATAAGATTATATTTTATTTCATGCTTTCCGGTAGGATATCGGGAAATAACAGTGAAAATATATTTAGTGGTCATTTTATTGCATAAAATATGGCATTTTCCAAATTTTACAAGTTTTAAAAAGAGGGTACCATGCTTTGGGCGCAAAAAACTTTCTGCAGCCGTTTAAATGATAGCGGCCTGACCATAAAACTTTCCGTTTGACTTTTGGACTTTTGTGACTAATGGAATCAGTTGCACTAACTCCTTTTGGTATTCTGAAAAAGTCACTTATCACCATTTCTACAGGGTCTGCATGACTCTTACGGAGAATAATTTTGTGGTGTTCGTGGTTGTAAAGCAGAGCGTCGGCCTCATAATCAAAAGGTCCCGAGTTCGATACCCGGGTGTAACCTTTGGGATTTTTCATCGGCCAACATACACAGTGCTAGTAATGGTGTACTGGTGTAGTTCCCAGAAGGCAGAATCAAAGGAGGTTATTGTAAGAACGTGTTTCTCAAATCGATGTAAACAAATGCTCAATATAAAAAAAGTATTATCAACTCTTGTACATGTAAGGGCCCGCAAATAGGCCCGAAGACAACCGAAAAATAAACATTTTCACATATCTACCAATTGCAAATCAATATTTATTCATTTGGGACTTATACCTAGAAGTAGGTCAAAACCGTGGTACAAATGCTACTTTATATCATTTGCTTGCTTGCTTGATCGATTGTATGGTGTTTAACACTATTTCTAACACTATTTAAGTTATATTGTGGCGGCCTGTGCATCTATATGCTTTCCCGGAGTTTCTCTTACCACCTCTCCGCACAAGATTGTGTCCAACCCACTGCCTGCTTTCCCGCAGGACCATCGTCGAAACACTGGTGGGCGGCGAGAGAATGAATCCTGTCGCAAAGACTCTCATCAACCCTCGGAGAGAGTATCGGTCGAAATGGGGATCAAACCAACGACCTACTGTTCTTAAGTCCTGTCCGCCACCAAATGAGCCTCCAGGGCTCGGCCAACTTTTTATTACATATTGAACGTTTTGAATCATAACACTCTTACACGTTTATAAATCACACTTTTTACTGTGACAACCGCAAGTATCACCACAGAGACCTTGAACAAGATACTGCACTGCAAAAGGACGGCAGATCTGTCTCTCTTTAGCATGAAAAGTAAGCAATGCTCTTAGTAGTTTAGTAGGGTGTTCCTTCCATATAAAGAGTTTATATCAAAAGCTTGTGGTTAATATGGTGAAAAAGGTATGCGAAAATAAAGTGTGTCGTAAGCCACGAGTTATTTTCGCGGACCTTTCCCTTTTGAGGCAAATATTTCCCCATATTAACCACAAGCAGATGAAATAATTTCTATATATTGAATTTCATCTGATTATTTTGTAAAAAAAACTCGCGGTCAGTCTCAGACAAAGGTAATCAATGTGTGACAGTTACCAATAGGGGTTAACAGCATGTAGAAATACTATGTCAAAAGTTACAAGTATTTTCTTCAACGCGCAGAAATATGTTGCCAGTCACAAATGTAACATTATGGGTTAAAACTCAGATACCAAGAACTCTAGACTGACTGAGGAGGCGTGTTTTTTGAGAATCTAATTTTCTCAGATTTTGGCTATTGATGCCTTATTTGCCTGGTTGACAATATGAATATTGATATTGATAGTGGGAGTGTTTTGGCTTCCTACATATGTGATGTAGGATGCTTGATCGAGGGAGAGATGTGAGGGCAGAGAGTGAATTAAGATCTCTGTAGAAAGAAGATTAAGATCAGGACAAAATGTGTTACCATCTAAATGGAGATAGGATCTGGAATGAGAGAACAATTGGTTTTAACAACTAAGATGAGTTTTACTGAGTAACTGATTAACGTTTGAATATCATGTTTGGGTAGTTAACTTGTGTCGTAATTAATAAACATGTAGAATAGCAGATTCGTGTTTAGACAAACTAAAATCCACTATACGATCGAGACATTAGACGCATTACGTTACACACAGAAGCAACAAGCAACCGTTTGTAGGAAAAACGTTGACGGTCAAGAGAGTAGGGATATGATAGTTCAGTCCGAATAAGACGTAGATAAGCCGTATGCACAAACGTGACTTCGGTCTGTCACATAGGTTAGCAAAGAACGTTTCCATTGCGATTTGCATAATCAGCCACAGACGGCATAATGTCATAGTTACGAACTATATTAGCGTCAGTCAAGAGGTTCATCACATGCTGAATAATTATAACCGTTAACCGTAGATTTGAATTCATCTCAGCAAGAAAATTGAAACTGAAATGGGGCGAGTGCCGCTGCTGTTAAAAAAGCTCTCAGTTGTCAGAATCAATTAAGACGTTTACAGTCTTCCCTGACATTCACTGATATATCCATTTTTGAACGCAGTAATATTTCATTATAACACAGTGAAACTTCAATCATTTGAAGCACAGAGTTTACATTGACAGCCTCTTGGTACGCCAACGTAGCGAAAAGTTTCTGCAAAATTTCTCCTTCCATCTGGACTTGGACAGTAAAGGCGGACTAGTCGAGGTATTATTTCGGTTGGTAAACAACATTCACTACTATTATTGCGTACATTTGGTGAGCAACGGCCGTAGCAAGTTCTTGAAAGAACACGAGCTGGAATGCAGTCCTCAAAATGTACCATCATTGTTGTATAACGCGGTGAACATACAGCGTCGATGTCCTTCAAATATATCAACATGATGACGGTGAAAACAATCACGTTGCCCCGGTAAACGTTGGCTTTGGTATGAATCTGTGCGAATACTTTATCGATCCTGTTAGGGGAAAAGAGAGCAAAAATATAGTCTTTAGTATATATGATAAATAAGAAAGAGTATACATGTCTTTTTTTTAAAATCAGAGAGTCACTGAGCGTTCACTGAAAAAAAGTAACTATTTATTCAAAACGAGCATTTAGATACACAGCTTGGCATCGAAATTCACAGGCCAAACGTAGATTCCATGCTGTTAAGAGAATGAAATATTTTATTTTTTAGAACAGATGTTTAATAGATCACTGTATTTGAGCAGCGTTCTGGTAAAAGGGAGTTTAATGTACTTTCGTGATACCAAGTAGTCAAGGTCCTTATTTTAATAGTTGGTTCATAATATCAACAGTGGTAAAAAATGAGATGTAAAAGTTTTCCTACGCAACACAAGCCTTAATGCATAGATCTAATATTTCTCTCAGACATGTGTATATACCTACAATTTCAACAAAAAAAAAAAAATGGTTCAATTTTTACACACAAAAAAAAAAAATCGAAAAAGGCATTAGAATATAACCAATACAGTTTTAGTTGGTAGTCACTTCGCTCTCCTGAGTTGCAGATTGATATCATAGCGTAACATTTTGATCAATCAAATCGCAAACATGTACATATTCATTCCGCGCACAGGAAGACTTGAAACACTATCTGACCCTATGTATATATATTTGATTTTTCCCGTTGGAGGTGATAAATTCAATTTCCGATGCACGTATGAGAACTAGATCAAAATCTAACGTCTAGATCTAAATAAGAAAAAAAAAATGAATACAAACACTCACCGCAGCATAGCTATCGATCCTTTTCCTGTTTCAAACACGGAAAAATACATAAACAGCACGACAGCTCTGCATTACAGCAATGTTGGAAACGAAACCTCAACTGTCTTGCACCATTCAGCTTCGAGTTCTTAAGTAAACCATTTGAAAAATCATCGCCATGTATGTCTTCGAACTTTCCTTTAAGGCAATTATAGCCAAATTAGCATGTGGTGTACAGAGCGTAAAGCCTAGTAATTTGATGAAAAACTCGGCGTGTCTCTCTAGCCGTTGAGCTGAATTTTAAGTTTTATTTCGAAGTAACTTCCTCTTATTAACAGAAGTTTCCCGCATTGGGAACGCACACTATACAAGTAAACATATTTTTACCACTAGTGAATAAAAAGCAATGGGCCATAAGTGGGTTCTCCATTGATCTGGGACAATGAACATTTCAGTATTCCTTTAGAGACCAATAATTAGCACCATTGCTACGTTAAATCAAATATTCATCGATAACACATTAAAAGCTTGTCTCGTTATGTAAACATACTTTTCTAAGTGCACAAAAGTCCTCCACACGGTCGTTGAGCTCAGAACAAGATCCCTGATCAGCCCTCGTCATGTTTTTCTATTGCTTTATCTTTCGTTTATTCGAACTGCACTTCTTGCTAAAGAATTGGTACACGTACATACCACTAAATGATTACTAAGATTTAGTTTTTTAAGTTGCATAGCCCTCGATTTTTTCTGTCAGAAGAAAAGAAAATGTTGAGCAAGCAGGGAACTTTTTTTCGACTGTTGTTATGCAAATATAGTTCTAAATCATATGAACACCATATCATCTTGCTGTATGAATTATATAGATCTATGCGTTAAAAACCAACCGATATAAAACCGAATTGTAAATTTACCATAATTTTTATTTCTTTCGCTTTACAATCTCTGTTTTATATACACACATATGAGCGAGGCATCTCTGTAAGGCGTTATGAACAAAGCATGTCATATGCTATTGATCTAATTTGTCAAGCTCCCGACTGCTAAGCAAACACTTTCGACCCAGAATACCATGCAGGAACTGTGTAGGCTGACCTTGTCGATGATGTATGCAGATCCGAAACAGTGTATAAATTATATATTTTCGTGTTCTAACACTGGTAAGACAACCTTTACTTGAAAACAAGAGGGCCATGATGGCCCAAGGACCGCTCACCCGAGTCAATAGCCGAAATTTCATTCTACATGAGTAATTCAAATTCTTACCTACTGTCAAATCAATTTAGCTTAAAATATGGCCTCTAAAGCGTCCACAAGGAATTTCCGTAAGTTGACCAAGTCCTATAATTAATTACTCCAAGTGACCCAATTTAGAACTTATAAAAAAATTTCATCAAGACAAAATTTTGGAACAGTTTTTAATTAATTGAGCAATAAATGTAGCCTCTAGAGTGTCCACAAGTGACCTGGTTGATGATTCCAGGTGACACAATGTCAAAGTAATCCGATCTTTCATCAAGACAAACATTTTGACCAATTTTAAAGTCAACTGAACAAGAAGTGTGACCTCTAGAGTGCCAACAAAGCATTTCTTTCTACTGATTTGGTGATTATAATCCCAGGTGACCCAATTTTGAGCTCATCCTAGATCTCATCATCAGAAAAATCTTGACCAATTTTCAAATCAATTGAACACTGAATGTGGCCTCTGGAGTGTCCACAAGGTATTTCTTTAATTTGACCTAGTGACATTGTGTATGGCCCCAGTTGACCGATATTCAGACTCATGTGAGATTTTATCAAGACAAACATTCTGATTTATTTTCAAGTCATTTGAGCAATAAACATGGCCTCTAGAGTGACCACACGGTATTTCTGTCTTTTTTTTCTTTAATTTGACCAAGTGACTTAGTGTATGATCTAATTTTAAACTCATCCTTGATTTCATCACGACAAACAGTATCACCAGTTTTCGAGTCAATTTAACAATAAATGTGGCTTCTAGAGTGCCCATAAGGTATCTTTTTAATTTGACCTAATGACCTAATTTATGACTCCAGATGACCCAATTTCGAACTCACTGAGCACATTGTGCTTAGGTGGGCTAGAAACCTAGAACAGGCTCACTACATACCAAATATCAAAGCTCTACACCTTTCGGTTTCAGAGAAGAAGAATTACAAAGTTTTCTTCCTTTGTTCCTATGTTCGATCTTGTGACCCCGGGGCAGGGCCATTTTTTTCCAGGGACAACTTATAAACACACTTAGTAGAATACTACTAGGAGATACTGGATGCCAAATATTAAAGCTCACCGCTTCTCAGTTTAAGAGAAGAAGAATTTCAAAGTTTTTCTTCTTAAGTCCTAGTTGCGAACTTGTGACCCCTAAGGTGGGCCGGTTTTGACCCAAGGAGCATGATGTAAGAAACTTGGTAGAAGTCCAGAAGGAGATGCTAAATACAACATATCAAAGCTCTACGCCTTCCAGTTTCAAAGATTTTGCTCTTTTTTATTTTTTATTTTTATTTTGCAATGGCAACCAGAATTATGGGTGGAATTCTATCTCTTACAACACACTTTGGTAGATCTTCACCCAAGGAACATCCCTGTCAAGTTTCATTTAGATTAGCTGAGTGGTTTTGGAGGAGAGGATGTATAAACGGATTTTGGACGACGGATAACGCACGACGAACATTCCGTGATCAAAAAAACTCACCTGGAGCACTTGTGCTCAAGTGAGCTAAACAAGGGCCATTGTCACCACCGTCCTTAACTAGATTCCAAACTTGTTTTAATTTTCAGCTGACCTGAGCACAAAGTGCTCAAAGTGAGCTTTCGTGATCATGCTGTGTCAGGCGTCCGTCGTGCGGTGTCCATCGTGTGTCGTCAACTTTTACCTTGTGTACGCTCAAAAACTATGTCATTAGTTCAAATATTAAGAAAACTTTGTGTACGCTCTAGAATCCATATTTCCTGTCGGATACACTTAGAACTTGGTCAGAATATTTGTCTTGATAAAACCTTAGTGGAAATGGAAAACTGACCGTGTCGGGTCAAAAAATAGGTCAGTAGGTCAAATCTTATAAAACCTTGTACACGCTGTAGAGGCCACATAATCAGTCCAAAACTTCTGAAAGTTGGTCAGAATGTCTTGATATCTCGAGAGAGTTCGAACGTTGGTCATGGGACTAGGTAACCGGGTCAAACCTACAAGAAAAAATCATCGTGTACTTTCTAGAAGCAAACTTTTTAATCCAAAACTCTTGGAAGTTGATCAGAATATTTGTTTTGATGATCGTCAGATGACTGTGAAAATAGGTCACGTCTGATAAAAAACTAGGTCAGTTAGGCAACTCTTTGAAAATCTTGTGTATGCTCTGGGACCACATTTTCAGTCCAAAAGTGGAAGTTGGTAGGAATGTTTGTCTTAATATCTCAAACATGGCTGAATATGGGCCGTGTTCATGTATGTATGCTTATGTATGCTTTAGAGGCAACATTTTCAGTCCAAAACTACTGGAAGTTGGTCAGAATGTTTGTCCTAATATCTCAAACATGGCTGAATAAGGGCCATGTCCGGTACAAAACCTGGTCACTATTTCAAATTTTAGGAAAAAAAGAGAAAAATTATGTACACTCTATCCGCCCAATTTACAGAATCTTTTCCGTAATGATAATTCGGATGAGTGTGAAAATCAGCCATGTTAGGTAAAAAACTAGGTCACTAGGTCAAGTCCTCTCAAAACCTTGTGTACTCTCTAGAGGTCATATTTTAGTGCAACACTCATGAAATTTGATCAGAATGTTTGTTTTGCAAACGGGTCAATAACTAGGTCACTGAGTATAAAAAAAAAAAAACCTTGTGTAGATTTCAGATACCATATTTTCAGTCATGAAAATCATGGTAGAATGTTTGCCATAATATTCCAAAAAGAGAATGAAAATAGGTCATGTTTGGTCATAAGACTCAGTTGAGCGACTTCAGGGCCATTATGGTCCTCATGTTTAAGAATTATAATGCAGAATAAGATAAGACTACAAATTAGAACAGTTTGTACACACTGGTCGAGCCTTGTAGCTCATATGGTAAAACCAGGATGGTCACTTATTCGAGGAGTTCCCCAGCTCCGCAAATTTCTTTCGGAGGATTTGATAATGGTATTTGTGGTAGCATTCCCCCTTCTCACTGCTGCTTATTTTTTCAACGATGGTCGTGTGAAAAAAAAAAAAAAAAAAACAGCGGGAGGCTATGGGGATATTGTGTGATGTATTTGTAAAAGAAGCCCGGGAAAGTCAGATTATGTGCAGTGGCCCAGCGCAGTCAGCGCCCATCTAACAAATAAATACACACACAAACGAATGTTGGAACGACTTGAGGGGTCAAACTACAACTAGGCAAGAAATTAGTTTGGCACAATGACGAACTCCACAAAACGCTTCACAGAAAATCGATAGGTGCTTACTGCTACATACATAAAATGGGGATTGTCAGACTTTGAAAAAAAAAACAAGATTTTTATAATATTTAGCTTTATTGAAGAGAAGAAGGAAGTTCAGTCATTGTAAAACCATCAGTAATAAGTTAATCAATATTTAAAAGAATACAGTGATTTAGATTTGTAAAGAAAGTCAATATCAAAACCATTTGGGAAAGAAGATATTACAACTAAAAAAATAGAAGGCGTAATAAATGTTTTATTCTTGGAAAATGAGACTTACCATAAAGTTTCAAAGATTCAGTAAAGTAAACCTCTAACTAACATATCATCATATTTTTTCTCTCTTTCTCTCAATCAAACTGTTAATTTAATGCGCTGCAAATTCTTTCTGTCATGAGTACCTTAGAAGACCCCATTTACGTGTATAAATCTGAGTGCTTAAACAGGAAGTATTGCAGCTGTAATCCTGTCAGCGCAGTGGGCGAAAACGAAGACCTTTGATGGCGGTACAGACCAATATCAGACTGCACAGAACATGCAGTCTGATCTTCAACATGTACTGGCTATGCTTATCAATAAGATGATAATAGATCAACGATAGTGCAGCTCAGTTTAAGTTGTTAATTTAGAAATTATATAACAAGGTACAATGACCACTTTTGATATGCCAGACTGCGCAATTCGAGTTTGCGCAGTCTGACCAGGATTGACACTTTTCGCAGTTCCCAGAAGGTCCCTCTTTGCGTGACAAGTCACATGTAAATCATACAGCATTTTATGACTTTTTCATCAGAATGTCAATTATTTTTGCCATGCAAGTTAAATTAAGTACCTTAATCGGCGCTGTTGCCATTTAAATCTCGCGTGCGCATTCACCAACCACTTTTAGAACATTTAGGTTTATTTTAAAGAGTTTTCCAAATGTTAAAGTTACACAACCTTTGATTGGCTAGACCAAATTGTTTAAACACTAAGTCGGAAATAAGTGATGGTTGGTGAGCACGGACCTTGTTCTTTATGGCGATTTGAGCTGCTTTGCCTATTTAAGATCACACGTAATGTCAGTCTTATTGTAGATAGGCTATCATTTAAACGAAAGGAATCCTATTTCAGTTTTCAGCAAATCAATATTTACCTTTCTGTGACAATACCTTTTTTTTTTTCATTAACAAAACGTTTTAAGGGCACCTCGTTAATAGAACAAAGGATGTAATGGAAAACACTACAAAACTAGGCCTATGCCTTAAATAAGTCGAATACAATTCACCTCGTATTGACATCATTACAACCTTATTCGCGTTTTACGGTCCAGTATATAATAATTAGTAATAAATGGACCAATGACAATGTTCTTTCACATACCTGGCTTTTGACAAGTAAACACTCATCTTAAGTGGCTTTTTATATTTTTGCCCTATTTAATAAAGAAAAATTGGGGACAATTTCTATTAATGGTGTAAAATTAAAGTACTGTGAGGTATATTCAATACGTGCGCATTTCAAGTGATTAGTCGTCATTTTATAGAATCACCTCCTTAGGTTTTGGTACTAGTTAATTGCTTGTGACTGACACATCATGCAAATATCGAATGATTTTTGAAAAGCTTTGGTATGCAGTGTGCACTCTTTTTTTTTCCTCTTACTCCCATTTAAATTATGTGTTATGTGTGTCCCGCGCTGCAGTCAGTCCCAAATATGCGTTTTTCCAATTCATATGATTTTCTCTCTATACATGTAAACCCACTAGCGTGAAATGCTACCTTTATCTATCGATATTTTGTGAATAAATAATCACTCACGCATAATTTTCTTTTAACCAGCAGTGTATGCAATTGTTTAAATTCGAGTTTTTCGTTGATATCAAGTTATCAATAACGAGAGTAGAATTAAGTCGACGATATCATGCAGAGAAATGAAAATATATGACAGCGGTTTTCTTTTGAAATTTGAATTGGTGGATAACCTTATTGTTTTCTGTCTATGCCTGTATGCATTTACCATGCGAGCCTGCAGTATTGATTGAAATTCGATGCAAAGCTTTGCAGCTAATCAAGTTACAGTTTAAGAATCTGCCGCATGTATTAACTTCTTTATACAACGTACAAACGAAATAAAACAACCAATCGGTAGGGATCAAATATATACTTCCCCGCACGATCACTAACATAGACATAATTAATGATAGCAAACTTGATAGATTAATGTTACAATGCTTCTAAATACAGTATTTTGGTCTTAAAAAAGGCATCTGTTTGACTATTTTAGTGCTCATCTTCGAATTCCCGTTGCTGTGTGTGGGACAATACGAGAAAAAAACAACAACACAAAACTTGTGAACATCAAACAAAGTTTAGGTTTAAACAATTCTAAGAGATCTTATTACATAATTTGTTTTTATTGTAATTGCTTTTTTTTGACACTTTTTATCTGTCAGTAAGTTTATGAAAAAACACTATACACTTAGTTGTTTGTACAACTATTTTGAATGGTCGTATGCAAACTTTTAGTTTTAAATCCCTTTTACAGAATTTCTTATTCCAGAACTTTGGTTTCACCGCACTCACATAGCCATTATTCCAATGTTTTTGGTTAAGAAGAGTTTCTTTTCCGCTAATTTATCTTCTGTAACGAGGCTGGGGAGAAAACTTGAAACCCTTGTATCGTGCAGCTTTTCAGCTGTATGTATGAATAAATAAGGTATAAATCATTCTCTTTACTCTTCTACAAGCAAGAGGTCAAATCAAGGCATTTTTAAAAACTAAAGTCACAAAAGCATTATAATGACAAATAAAACTATTATTACACTCCTAATTCACCAACGAAGTTTTAATCCAACTTCTCACTCCATTAAACAAATAGTGTTTAAAGTGACTCTGTTTTTGTTGTTTTCAATGGAAGTCTATCGGTGGTGGTGAAACTTACACAGAGTTCAGGTAGAAATTTTTCAGGAACATATCCACAAGACCAAATGGAACGTAGAATTTCTACATTTGGAACTAAGAAAGATCCAAATCAATCCCACCTACGAGAAAGTCTTCAGCGGATAGAGCTACCGTCTAGGGAACTGGAGTTTGCCCTAAAAAAAAGTTTAAAATATTTGACTGACATTTTAGGAGAATGGAGAATTTTTGCTCTATATCGGCCAGCACATTCAGGGCAGCCTGACATCAATAGAAAAATATTTACTGCTGTAAAACTTCTGTCTTTCAGAGGGCCACTGTAATTCCTGACAACAAAGATTCACGGCATCCGGTTATGCAACGACTTGCTTGGTATAATGCATCACGAAGATGCACCTAATGCATTTCAGTAAGTGTTCAACGATTACAACATGTAGAGTCAGGTTTATAGTTTTTATAGAAGTTTGCCAGCGCTTTGTTAGGTTTTCATCGGTGGAAACGTTTTTTTTTTCGCGAAAATAAAAGTGTCTCATTACAAGACAAGAATATTCAATGTCATCTGAAACGGATATACGTATATTTGTCTCTATTGACAGCTTTACTAAATGTCATATTGCATCAGCAAAAATCCTAAACTTGTCTTTTTAATCGTCATTTGCACGAGTTTCTTTCGACCTGCACGTTCTTTGGTTAAAACAACGAAAGTAATAGGCTGTTTTGGTGCTCATCTTCCAGGATAGGGCTATGATTAAAGGCAGGTCTGAATCTGAGCTCGAGCCTACAAGTATAAAATGACTTTAGGCGAATCCCTCAGTCTTCAACTCTATAAAACTACAGTTAATGGAAAAGTAAAGTATAAACTTTTTCCAATAAGCAAAGAAATGAGTAAATTTTACAATAATGCATTCTCGCATTTGAAGGTTTTTGTGAACATTATCGCTGAATAAATAATTTTTGAACTTGCATTTCTTTTTTTACAAAAAGTTATAAATGGAATTCTTACTGTACTTCGATGAATTGTATAGCCGTAAAAGTTATGTGTTTTGGAGGTGAAAGAGAAAATGAACGTAAGAATATAGCAGTAAGAAATTAATTCAAGGTCAAGTCAAATCTGACTTACGAGTACCACAAACACATTGTTCTGGACAATAATGGGCCAGCATCTCAGCTTGGTAGGGGTCCTCACATTCCTCTCTCCTTACCGTCTCGCAGATATCGTAATCCACAAAGATTTCGGGATTTCTGCAGGGTTCTGTAAGAAAAGTCATTACCTCATAAACCATTATGTGTGTTCTTGCACTGTCCAAATACCTTCGATATACTATCTAACATGAGTAGAAATCAAAAGTATCGGGGTTAAAATCACTTCCTACTACAAATCTGGTCCAGACTACAAATTTTAGACTTGTCTAAATGACAAGCATTTGTAGACGACATATAACGTTAGCTTCAAAAGATGGGTGTTCGAATTTGAGGTTGAAGGGTAAACCTCTTCGAAAATGAGAAAATGCTGTTATTAAGCAATTTCTCCATAACCTACAGTCTTTTTAAAAGCCATTTCCATCAGAATGGTCAAACGTTGGGATCGTTCGGTAGGCGTGAAAGTATAGTAATTTGCAGGCATACTTTGGATGTAGCAAAAAAAAACGTATTTTTGAAAGAACGAAAATACATATACTCTTCCGTTTTTTTATGCGTGGGCTTCGGTTTAGTAGAAATGTCAATGACACTTTAAGTGTGCAAAATTAGTATGAAATACCGTTATTTTTAAAAACTACCCCCATATATCTTTTTGACAAGATATAAGCTAACGAATCAATGATGACGACTATATCTTACTCCTTTTTCGTATTTACAGCTACGATAAAATGTTCAACTTTTATTTTTTACAGTTTTCTGTTATTTTGGAAACCTCTACTTGTGGAGCTTTTGTCCTCGGTCTTAAAGAAAATACATTTTATTTTCAAAATCAATGACGGTTATTGTTGGAAAGAGCACAAATAATTGACAAATTACAAATAATTGCTCCTTTTCCTGCTATAATTGCTTATCTTAAACTGTGTCGGCTTCAGGGGCGTAAAGATTAGTAAACGCCCAATAACAGGCCATATAGAATTTGAGGCTATAATCGTAAAGACGTGTAGGCTTACCGTCACAGTTTGGTCCAAGCCCAGACACACATGTACAAACACAAGTATTCATATTGAGTGTTCCATTACCTACACCAGGCCTCTGACACGTCTTTCGGCAGTCTGAAGCACGGAATGAAAAAATGAAATATTCGATATGTTGTGAGCACCTTCTTTTGTTTATTTTTTTTGGTAACATCTATTGTCAGTGCTGTTGTGTTGTTGTTAGATGAAAAGCACTGGAAAGCTATTGCCTAGGTATCGTTAAACACTGGTTACATGGCTAGAACAAGAATTGCTTACGGCACAAGTTATTTTCGCATACCGTTCCCTTTTTTGGCAAATATTTCCCCATATTAACCACAGGCTGATGAAATAAACTCTATTTGTATGATGGCTTACTTGGTAAAGTGCATCATGGAGAGGCATTAAACTCCGTTTGTAAAGAGAACAGCTAATATAATTTTTTATACAGGAACAAAACAGCGACTAATTACTACATGTGATCTCAAAGTTCAGCAAGTTTACCAAAGTAAAGAAACTTACCACACGTGCTCACTTCCGGGTTACAATGCACTGCAAAATAAGTTATATAAATCTATAAAGTTATCCACAAATATTAAATGATAAAGTGATAACAGATAATGAATTCTCAGCACGCTCTATCGCTTTGAGTGTAAATCCTGTCAAGTTAACATTAGCAATACTCTTATTTGCAATAGATTTTTCGTGATTTAACATGGTTCAAGAAGAATGGGCTTGAAAGTTTGATAAATATTTGAGAAAATTCGTGAAAAGATGCTCAATGCATTGCAAAGAGGATTGCTTCATGTAAGCAAGTAGAACCCGACGGATGAAGTCCACTGGAAGTAAATAGAATTGATATAGGTAAAGAGGGTTGGCCTCGAAAACGAGTATTTAAAAGCACACACGTGATGTGGAAACTATGAAAGGGGGTAAAACCCGCTGTGCAAATGATTTGATGATAGATGAATTAATTCACTAAAATGTAACACACAGTGTCCTTTCTGTACAATTTGGGTAATGGCTCGAGCTCAACAAAGAAAATTCTTTGAGATATTAAAAGCGAAGGCGCTCAGTGCCGTAGCTTTTATTTATGTGAGGATTCTCTTTTTATAGCTCTAACTAACTTAATGATCGACTAACTTTTATCATAAACTGATTTTATTTTAAACTTTATCCGCTTTACATTTTGTCCCACTTTTTATGCAAAGACATGCCCCGTTATGGATGTGACTCTACTGACACACCCACAGCAAATGCGACCCTTTTTATGTTCTTTTCCACAATTTGTAGTCATTACATACCTATAAAGTTACCTTTCTTTTCGAAAAAAAAGTTGATTAGAGGTCTATGTAATTCCATGGAAAATTCGCGGGATGTCTATAATTTGTCTTCACATGTAAGAAGCTCGGAGAATTACGTTACCTATGCTCGTGGATTCCTACTTTTTTCATACAAGCTTTAGCTGACGAATATATTTACTCAACCGTTGACTTTGGCAAATGAAAATACTGTAATATTGAAGGAAGCCTAACTACATATTGTGCAACGGCTGAATGACAAACGTATGGAAACGATTACTCATGGGTGACATCCTCCAAATTATTATCTATGCTTACTGTTACTGCGTTTTAGTGGAATAGTGTAGGGCGTTTTCCTCAAAATTCTTTTCCTATCCATTCATTATTGAAAACATATGAAACAGAGATAGATCTTGAAAATTGATGGACAGCAGAAAATCGACTTGAAAATAAATAAATATGGTTCATTTAGAGAGAGAGAGAGAGAGAGTGCGTGTGAGAGTAACTGTACCAGCAATTGCCCTTATTATCTATGGTTACTATTTTGCAAATTGGTAAAACCGAAAAATATAAGATGTTAATCCGGCATATAGTCGGAAAGGGAGCAGATTGCGGAAAAAACGTAGAATGCCAGCCAATGAGTGCGATAAAAGAATTGTCCCACGTCTTATCCTTTTGCTAGGGTGTCAAGAAGCGTCACAAAGTAAGGATCAAAATCAGAAATTCTTGTAGATTACGGCCATACATGGACCCTGCCAACAAAACCTCAGAAAATGCATATTCTTACGAACATGAAAGTTCGCAACAAATGCACAGCTGAAATACAAATCGCTTCTGGCGGAATTCGACTGATCTCAAGCCAGGGGCCTACAACGCTAAACAAAACTTTAGCCTCTGATTCACAAAACTCTCAATCACCTTAAGACTTTCCATACCCGAACAAAGTGATTCCGTAATCGGCGACAAGATGGACCAACCGTGGTCAGGCAAAAAAAGGCTATATGAAAGAGGTTTTTAGGGATTATCAGGGAGACATCCGGTCGCACTTGTGGGAAGAGATGCACGCACGGAAACAACATGGGCTGAACAAAGGTGGGGCTACAGCTCTTGTTCAGCCATGTGGGTCCTTAGCTGCTTGGCAGCCACATCCTGACATGTAGTCATCGACCGTGCAGAATTCAGTGAGTGTATGGAGATTCATGGAGCGTATCTGGAAGCAACAACAGTTTGTACAGCGCACGTTAATTCTGCAAGCAGCAGCAACAGTCCGGTCACTTCATCCTGGGACAAAAAACAAGAACCTTCTCCAGGCAGTAACAACAACAACAACAACACCAACAACAGGTGAAAGCAGCAGGGCATATATCAACTTAAAAATCGACAGTTCACCCTCATGACTTCCACACCTCTCCAGATCGAGTGTCTGGAAACTAACACACCCTCTGAGCTCCTCAAACTTCCCGTGGTGCCCTCAGGAAGCGAAACAGGAATAGCCGATACTGCCTACAGTAAAGGAGACTAACAAGGACATATAAACTAACAAACTAACAATGGATAATAAACATTTGAGCTGTCTGTATATTTTGTATTTTAAACTGTCAGAAACGTCTTTTCAGTTGTCATTCTTGCTGGTAATTTTATGAAATTTTATTAATTTTATTATAATCATTACTTTTTTTCTTCAAAAAAGGCTATATGATTGTCTTAAATACATGCTTTATGGTTATCTAACATTTCTTTTCATGCTTAGTGTGCTTAGTTTCTGAGAACACGTTAAACATGAAACAAAAAGTGTATTCAGTACTTATTTTAATTCTTCTTTAGGTATAAGTACTTGCGGTCAACTAAATTTCTTTAAAATGATTATGAACAAATAATCTAGTTCCTCATATATTAAGTAGGTGGCACTTGGCTCAAAAAAGGAACATTTATTCATCAAAATCTCGAAATATATGGTGCTCGTTAATTTTGATAAACAAATGTTTGGGGTCGAATGTGTATTGACCTTACACATTATGAAATACATGTAGATGGTTTATATACCATATACTAAGTTTCAAAATGCTTTGTTGACCGTGTGTACCTTTCAGAGAATGTGAATAACACTGACTGAAAGTTTTCCTTTAAGTACATATACATAAGTTGAGATACAGCATGAAAGTGATGGACATAGTTATGATGCTGTAGATATTATATATATGTACAAGAAAATATGATTTTTTCATTACATCGTCTTTTAAAGCTGTAATTTATTTCTTGAAACAGTCTTGAACATTTGGGTTGACGCTAGGGTTAACGCAAATGTGTATCACAAAATCTCGGTTTCGGTTGAACTACTGACGGAGAACACCAAGTGATTTGTTAATAGCTCTCTACTCTTTTCAACATAATATTATATACTTTTAAACAATCGTCCATCAAATTCTTCTTTCAGCGATCTTAAAGGTGATATTGTACCGACCTTGGTTTTTGTGCTACTGGAACTGCATCTGATTTCATTGAAAATTCACAGTAAACTCGTTAGTATTCTTCTTGTCTGTTATTTTTCCTATGCCGTGGAAAACACCTTATTACTTGTCTAATAGATGATTAATTTTAACTGATTACTCTGGACTGCTTTATGTTAGACTTTTTACAGCTTCGTCCCCAATCTTTGAATTATTTGGCTCTTTTAAAGTCCCGGTTCAGTGTGTACTATCTTTCCTAATAAAGGTGGTGAATTAATATTATCTTTGATAAATATGAATTTAGTGTGGTATCCACGTGTTATCCGCGGTGGCGGCCAATTCTCCTTTCACCGACAGTGTGTTGTGTAATGTACTAGTTTTGTATTTGTTTGTGAGAGGAATGGTTCATGTTGTGTTCAATGTTTATAAGCCCATTATTGGTACTCATCCATAGCATTTACATTAATTCCACTAGCAGGTTCTACCCTTACTTTCATATCATCGAGCATAACAGGGACTGTCTTGTAATGACCACCCACACTGCGAATGCGATGCTTTCTTGCATTCGAGCATGATGCAGTGTCTTTAGGAAAAATTCCTCGTCAGAGTAAGATTCACTCTCCATGTTTATGCATGATTCTCTGTAAATACTTTTTATCTACAGTCCTAATTTCTTGTAGATTTCTCTCTGGCTTACGTCTACGTACCTTAATCGGAAATTCACAGTCATGCGCATTTTCTCGTAGCCTTGTTCTTCTTTCAATGATTTCATTTCTAACAACAGAGGCAAATTGTCGCAAGATCCACCTGTCTTATCCCAAGTTGTAAAGCTGGGGCATAATAATCATATAGGGGAGGTAGAGAAAAATAATAGTCCAGAATTTTTTGCCTTTAATTGAAGCAAATGGCAGTTTTGATTTCACATCTTTCGAAAAGAAATTAAAATCTGCAAATAAAAGGATGAAATTTCATATTGACGACACCTATACTGTTGGAGATACAGTGTGGTCAAAATTTATGTGTAGAAATAACTAGAGATATCATGTGATGAAATTTCCTAGCTATAGCTAGCATAGCATTGGAGAATCCTCCAAACAAAATTTAAGTCTCAAAAACAATACAGGGGAAAAACACAAAAGTTAAGGAAGCAGGAACAATTCCTTACAGTTCTATTTCATAATTGTACTCTCCCACAATAGCTCAAAATTCAAGCAAGGAAGAGTTGCAATTTATGAGCACTGCACTCCCCCTTACATGGAATGTATCCATGCATGAAATTTCATAACCGTAGCTAGTATACTTTTTCAGATATGCACCGGACAAAATTCAAGTATAAAAAACAACAAAGGGCAATAACTCAAAAATTTAGCAAGCAAGAGTTATGATTTCTGTGCACTGCATTCCCCCTTGATGTGATCTATCAACCAATGAAATTTCATAAGTCTAGCTAGTAAAGTTTTGGAGATATGCTCCGGACAAAATTCAAGTATGAAAAACGACAAAGGGAACTAACTCAAAAATTAAACAAGCAAGAGTTATGATTCCTGTGCACTGCACTCTCCCTTGATCAGATCTATCCACCCAGAACAGAAGTCAAGAATGAAAAACAACAAAGGGCAATAACTCAAAAATTAAGCAAGCAAGAGTTATCATTTCTGTGCACTTGATGAGATCTATCCACCCATGAAATTTCATAACCCTAGCTAGTATAGTTTTGGAGATATGCTTCGGACAAAATTCAAGTATGAAAAACAACAAAGAGCAATAACTCAAAAATTAAGCGAGCAAGAGTTATGATTCCTATGCACTGCACTCTCCCTTGATCAGATCTATCCACCCATGAAATTTCATAACCCTAGCTAGTATAGTTTTGGAGATATGCTCCGGACAAAGAACTGGACGTCCCGTCTTCGACGGGCATATAAAAACACATATCTTGCATACTTTTTTAGTCTTTCTTGGAGTAAAATAGGGATTAACTTTTCCTTTAATCTCTCATATGCGTTTAGCCGTCGTTCTTCACTATTTTCGAGGGTTTGTAACCTCTTTTTCCGAGCTACCATTTCTTTTCCCCAATGAATGATTAAAGCATCTTTCTTTTTCTCTGGATGTGTAATTTTGAACAATCTGAATTCTTTCTCAATACCTTCAATCCAATCCATAGGCCTTCGGTTTCCTTGTTTTTTTTACTTTTGTACCTTACCTCTTCTATTTCTGCATATCTTAAATACAAGTATTAAGATATGCAGAAATAGAAGAGGTAAGGTACAAAAGTAAAAGACAAGGAAACTGAGTGCCCATGATCCAATCTTCCCACAGGGTTTCAGTTGTAATTTGATCACCTTAACGAACAAGAGCCGTCAGAGACGGGTTATGCTCCCCGAACAAGTGCTTGTCATAAAATATATGAAATTGATATAAATTCACTTCTTTTGTCCTAAAAGAACCAGTTCATGCACCCCAAAATTTGAAGTGAAAAGGCAATTACTATCTTAGAGATAGCCAACACAAACTTGTAGAGGACAATAAGCCCAATAAGCCCCTTTTAAGCTCCCTTTTCCCATCAGACAATATTGCATCATTGAAATAAATACAACGGGTGTGTGGTTTGTGGCATTTTTGAATAATACTTCAAAATTCGAAACTTCATAAGATTTTGAGCAGTCATGTAGTGAAATATTACATAAAACAATTTTTTACATGAAGACCCCTTTTTCCGAGACGCAGCCTGAAATTGAGAAACAGGAAGAGAGGTACCTGGGCAACATTCCAACAAGTTCAGATTTAAAATTTCACAAAGTTTTGAGCACCGATAAAGGAGATACAAGTGAAAAACAATTTTTTCCATGAAGTCGCCTTTTTCCGTGATGCAACCTCAATTTGAGAAACCAGGAAAGACGTATTTGCGCATTTCATTTGTAATTCATAGATTAAAAAAAAAAAACAAAAGGCACATGTTGAAACTTGTAAAACAAGATATAACCATGAAATTTCATGAAATTTTGACAAAAACTGAACAAGATATTAGTAAAAATTGAAATTTGGCATTAGGACCCCTTTTTCCTTGTCATTTTACAAGAAACCCCCTTTTTCCATGACAGAGGGTCAAATTGAAAAACACATAGATAAAGAAACAAGAGCACATGTTGAAACTTTGAAAAAACAATATAACCATGAAGTTTAATGAAATTTTGAGCAAAACTGAATGAAATATTGGTAAAAATTGGAATTTTGCAAGAAACCCCCTTTTTCCATGACAGAACGTCAACTTAAAAAACGCCCAGATAAAAACTAGCAAAGGCACATGCTAAAACTTTCCATAAACAATATAACCATGAAGTCTCATGATATTCTGACAAAAACTGAATGAGATATTGGCAAAAATTGCAATTTTGCATTAAGCCCCTTTTTTCCAGGCCCCTTTTTCCTTGTCATTTTACAAGAAACCCCCTTTTTCCATGACAGAAGGTCAAATTGAAAAACACATAGATAAAGAAACAAGAGCACATGTTGAAACTTTGAAAAAACAATAAAACCATGAAGTTTAATGAACTTTTGAGCAAAACTGAATGAAATATTAGTAAAAATTGGAATTTTGCAAGAAACCCCCTTTTTCCATGACAGAACGTCAACTTAAAAAACGCCAAGATTAAAAATAGCAAGGGCACATGCTAAAACTTTCCATAAACAATATAACCATGAAGTCTCATGATATTCTGACAAAAACTGAATGAGATATTGGCAAAAATTGCAATTTTGCATTAAGCCCCTTTTTTCCATGACACGGGGTCAAATTGAAAATCCGGGAAAGATACGTCGGCGCCTTACTTCAGAAAGTTAATATATGAAGTTTTATCCAATTTGGTCCAGGGGTTGTGGAGAAATCACTTCGGACGGACGGGTGGACAGACGGACGGAAGGACGGACGGAAGGACGGACGGACGGACAGACGGACGGACGGACAGACGAAGCGGCGACTATATGCTCGCCCATCGGGGAGCATAATAAACTGTGTTGCTGTCAAATTTCTGTTTTCTATAACTACTGTGGTGCGACCAGCCGTCATTGATTATCTTAACTCTAACTAGTTTCATTTTCTTTTTTCTCGTCACCAATGTTATGACTCTAAAAAAAAAAAGCAAAACTAATCCATTTTATAGATTTAATGATAAACAAATTAAAACAACATAAGAGAAGGTAGTGACGTTATAGAAAATGCGCGTAACGTTATTTAAGTTGCGTAAATGGACATTATCATTGGCGGCGCACTTGACGCTATAACAGTAATAAGGAAGTTTTTTAGTTTTCACTCTATATGCTCTTGAAAACTTGGAGTCTCCCAGAACACGGCCAATTTTAACGCTACGGCAAAAATTCGTGGGTAGAAACAAGGAATATTTTCAAGATTTAGTTCTGTAAGCTGACCTTAGCTTTGATCCCCGGGATGGGCAAATCCTGACCTTAGAGCTTGAATTTCAACACTTCTGGTAGAAGTCCTCATTAGAGAATCTAACTCTTTTTCAAGCGGACATGGAAGCATAGTCAAAGGTAAATTGTCGAAATCGGTAGCCATAGGGTATGTGAACCTGAGCTAATGTAGACGGATGAACATTTTAGTCGTAAAGTCTAAGTAGGGGTCTACCACACGATGCCATACACAAAATATACCGGCTCTAGCTAACATGAAAAGGAACAAGAGGATTTCTAATTTTTCTTTCTATAAATAGGCATAGGGTACCCCTTGCAAACTCTTGGGCGGGGCATAATTCCATCTATGGACTAAAGGCTGAAGTCTTGATGGAGGTCTACTATATAATGCTACAAAGACATGCTCAAGACATTTTGATGGAGGTCTACTATATAAAGTTATAAAGACATGCTCTAGACATTAAATAAAGCTACAAAGACATGCTTCAGACATTATGATCGAGGTCTACTATATAAAGCTACAAAGACATGCTCCAAACATTATGACAGAGATCTACTATGTAGGCTAAAAAGACATGCTCCGGATATTATGATGGAGGTCTACCATATACTGCTACAAAGACATGCTCCGGACACTATGATGGAGGTCTACCATATACTGCTACAAAGACATGCTCCGGACACTATGATGGAGGTCTACCATATGAAGCCACAAAGACATGCTCCGGACACTATGATGGAGGTCTACCATATGAAGCCACAAAGACATGCTCCAGACACTGTGATGGAGGTCTACCATATGAAGCCACAAAGACATGCTCCAGACACTATGATGGAGGTCCACCATATAATGCCACAAAGACATGCTCCAGACATTATGATGGAGGTCTACCATATGAAGCCACAAAGGCATGCTCCAGACATTATGATGGAGGTCTACCATATGAAGTCACAAAGGCATGCTCTTGACAATCTTGTCAGAAAACGGAATATTTTTAAGGTGTTTACCATATAAGGATCATAACATTTCTGGAGGCCTATGTACATGTAACATTTATTTATCAAGTGGGTAGCAATCGACCATGCTGCTTGGAAGAAAACGAAATAATTTATCTATACGGCATCTTGATGCATAACGCAAGCATGCCGATTGACTACGGACATTGATTGACCTCGTTCGGTCACCTTTAGTAATTTGTGTTTAGGTGAGCTAATAAAATGTGTGTATCAGAGGTAAATTAAAGAAAAAGGAAAAACACATTATTGAGTAGTGAAAAGCCTTATGGAAAAAGGCATAGTAATTCAGGTTTATGTTTCTTCCGATTTTTTCCCGATATTTTCGGGGTAAAAAGGGCTTTAAAAACACTAACATCTGAATGATAACGACTTAAGCTCGAGCGTACTGGGTATAGTTGTAAAGTTTCTTGGGCATTGAATTTCGTCCTAAGCAAACCATAGATATGTCTACTAAAAGTCAGTTGTTAATTATGCATGGGTGTATCCATTATTTTATGTGACTCCCTCGTGGGGTAGCTTATCAGAGCATTAAATAAAACATAGTATATTGACTCTTCACCTAACAGTCCCAACATCCTGAAAGGAATGGGTTTTGGAAAGCTTGTGGGAAAGGAGGAAATACTGGAAACCATTGTTTTCTTCCCCATTACACACACTACTTTCTACATTGTCAAAGACAGACACCGTCATTTAAACTTTGGCTAAATTTCGTCTGTAACTACTTTCAACTTGATCAAGCCTCCAATTTTGTCTTTTGAAAGAGTGAATTTAATACCTATAGAGCCTTGTCAGAGTTTTCATTATTCTATCATTACGGGTGATCGTCGGACATAAACACGGGCATACAGACGAAAAGAAATGATGAAAGAAATAAATGAATCAAGCCGTTTTATTTTTCAATTGATTCAAAACATGAAAAGAAGGGAGTGATGGCGCGAAAGCAATTTCGCATTCCTATTTAGATTGCTTATCGAGTGGACCTATTTCAAATATTGCAGTAAACAACGCCATCTGGTTTGCTTGCACATTCCGTCGATGTCAAATCTAATACAATACGTTTGCAGGAGCCTATAACGATAAACTTTAATCTACACTGGCCGATAACGAGAAATTATTTCCCAAAACATAACTTTGAAATCGCAATATTAAGGCAATTAATATCGAATTGAAAATCTCATTTTAGTCATTTAGAAGTACAAGGGTTAAATATGAGCAAGTCAAATACGTTCAGTACACCAGAGTTTAAAACTTCAACGTATTCTGTTACTCTACTTTTTTCAAAGGAAGAGATGACATATTTCGATAAGGATAAAAAATGTAGGTCATAAGCCTGGCATTTAAGCACCTAGTAATCTACACAATATTCCATCTATTATAAAAGCTTGTGTCAAAGTAGAAATATATTTCCGTTGGGATCAAACCTTATCCTACTTTGATTGACTGCAGTTTTACGCCACTTTCAGCATTATATAAGTCATCGTTATCCCGCTCTTTGCGACTTCAGATATATTCAACAATATAGACCAATATAAGCTTGTATATATACGCAGTCTGATCCTCGTCGCATCATTCAATTCATAGCAACTGCTTCACCATAAATTCACTTTTGAATGCAATGAACTTCCAATCTCTAAGCACAAAATACATAAATTTGACCTAATTCGATGGCTTAAAAATGATCCATAGTAAAATACAACCCAAAACAGGTTTTTTTATCAAATAGACATGACTTTATAAGTAGACGGTATGGATCAAAGATCAAACTGCACGTTCTTTGCAGCCTGATCTTAATCTATATAGCCCTTGCTATCGTCTATGGTACTTAAAGGGTTAAAACAAATCTGTTCTTGTCAGATTCAAACAATATGAATTCAGCGGATTATCGTTCAATCAGCGGAGAGAGCTCTGTCTGCGATATAGAGTTGCGTGGGAGTAGTATATCGATCTGTTGTCAGTCGGAGTTATCTGACTTTAGAAGCGACCTTGAACTTTATGTCCTCTGAAACTAAATACGAACTCGTCTTCCGGAGGTTGTATCATCGTAAAAGTGCAACGTCTGCTATAGTAATAAAATTGATTAAAACAAGAGAGAGGCAGTTTGCGTGTCTCTAGAAATAAAGAACAAACAATGGAGTACTTGATAGATTAAGCACGCTAGACGCGTATATACATGATTATTCTAATTTTGGCTGGAGTGGACTATGCTTAGAAAAAACAATGTAGCAAAATATATTCCTAATGCTGCATTGTTTTCAAAACCTTATCGTTTTGTTTTATTTATTTTATCTTTATTTTTTAAATATATATATGTGTGTGTGTGTGGGGGTGTGTGTGTGTGTGTGTGTGTGCACGACGAAAATGACCTTATGAAATATTAGTTTCTGGTGTCTTTGCAATGACCTATAAAAAATGATGAATGTGTCTTTGCTCACGCATTTTCAAGATTACATTTATCAAATATTTAAAACAAGATCAAAGACCGAGGTAAATTTTGTCGTATATTCCAGAACATTAGACAAAATGTTTCGAAGTATTAACTCATTAAACAGATGAGTCATGCCAAAAAATTCGATCAAAGTCAACTTGTGTAGTCCGCTTTTTGTTCTACGCATCATAATAAAGCCGGATTTTAGGCAAAAATGATCCATTGTATGAGACGACCTGCCTCATACTATTTGATGCAAAGACGTATTTGATTCTCATTTTCCATAGGCAATGCCCATTATTGTTATTTTCAAGTATACTGCTTATCGATAACGGTTTGGATTACTTAATACGATAAAATATAACATAAAATTGATGATAAAGTACGTTAGGAAAAAAAGCTAAAGATATTGCACACAAAGCTACATTTTTTTCTCAACCATTACATTATAGAAAAGACACACCTATGTTTAAAAAAAGCACTGGTAAAGAAAAGGGATTTTTTGTTGTTTCTAATGAATTCGTTTTGATTGTGGAAACTCAAGGCATTACCTACATGTAGTTTTAGGAAATTTCCTTTAGACAGCAAAGTAAACTCAATTAAATATTAAATAAATAAACAAATTGAAAAAAAAAAAGAGAAAAATCTTCACGAAAGTACTGCAATTTTAAATTTGCTCTGGGGTTAAACGTAATTGGACATAAAATAAAAATCGACATATCCAATGATTGAAACAAAGTGCTTCAACACTTCAACACCACCACCCTTTACTTTTTTAAACATCCGAATTCTCCTACAATCTGGATCCGTCGATCTGATTTTCTACAAAGCCACGAATGCATGAAAATATAGTGGTTTTAGATTTATAAATGATAATTCTAGGAAAGGCAAAATGGAAAAATGGCTCGACAAAAGTAGTACAACAATGCTCATTTCAATCTTAGCAAATTTTTTTAGGATAATATTATAGTGGAAATATCTGTTTTCTATTACGGGTCCACTACGTTAAGTGACGTAAGTTTCGAAACAGGTTGACCTACTCGAATCTTTTGTGTACTCAGGATCTAAACAAATATTCCGGCCAAACTACACCACATTTTAAGATGAAACGGGGCCTGGTAATGCAAAGATCTCTTTTATAGGTTTGGACAAATTGAGTGGAAAGACAGGAAAATTGAAACTTGCATAAGATGTTTTCCCGAAACACTGATACCGTTCTATTCTTATTTAGGACTAATTCGGTCCCTAAATTAATGACATGGGTTATCTCAGAATGACGAAAATTTAATGTGTTTGTGAAAGTGTTCTTTTATACGAACGACTGGGCAGCAGGCAAGATGAAAGATGATCATAATGGGCAGCAGGCAAGATGAAAGTCAATCACGTAGGAGGCGCGGATTTAAGCAGGTTTGCGTACTTGAAACAAAGCAAACTTAGCAGACAATGATAGAGACAGGCGGATGGAATATTACAAAAGTCCAGCGTACTCTTTGAGGGCATCAACTAGATACATAACATGTTACAGGTATTATCTTACCACAGAGTCCGTTGTCACAGAAAGATTGAACGTTATCACACTTTGTACATAATGGTCCAGGACTGAAGAAATTGGACCGGCGGTTTCTGAAAAACATATAAAGATAATGATCAAGTTACACGTTCAACTAACATTTCGTTTCTGGGGTTTCAGCATACTATATCACCCACTTTCAGTGACTACCGTTCATGTAGTTTTAAAACAAACCTCCAAACTGTTGAAGTGAACTAAAATTAGAAATATATGAAGTAATGAAAACATATCTCTTGAATGGCATCAACAATTGTTTTGAAATAAGAGCAACTGCTTGTAACAAATAGACTTCCTTTTGACAACAAGTAGCCGTTTTAGCAATAGCATATAATTAAATGTTATGATAATGCTTTAGGAAAGATATAAATTTGATCTACAGCTTTTTTTTCCAAAGCACATACTCATACGAACTTCAGTGTACCTTCTACATGTGTGTGTAATCTAGATCTTTAAATATTAATGTTTGCCTATGAACCTCAGCTGATTCTGCTCGCAGCAACTTGGTCATTGGCATTGTATGAAAGGAAGGTTTACGATTTTGATGCATGAGACCAATATAAGGAAGTAGTACAAATATTTATTCAAATTCAATATTCATTATTAATAGATGTCCAAAAGAGGTAAAAAATTCAGCAAGCCTTCAAATTTGGAATGATTTGTCTCCCTGAAATGAAAACAACCTGCCCTGAAATATGTTACTGGTGTACGAGTTTTATGTAGAATTCGCACCCAGTGCACACATTCTTCACAAAACTCGTACCTTCTGGATAAGGGTTGGAGTTCTCCAGGCTTCGAGTTCACCAGCAATCAGCTATATTATATTGTATACATGCGCCAGATGGTGGAGAGATATTAAACCGGTCACTTTTTTCATTCCAGCTGAAAAACATCTGTTGCTTTTAATTCTAAAGACAACAGAAACATGAGAACTTTTGATTTTTACATGGCACATAAAGTTTCAAGTTGAACAGCTTTGTTTGAATATCAACTGCAGAACTGTATTGTTGGTGTGCGAAACTGATTTGTTTACACGCGTATGCAGACAAAAGATGGTAGGCATAGATAAAGATGGTAGGCCTAGATAAAGATGGCAAGCCATTGCATAGATGCAAACGTGATGTGGGAACTAAGACAGAGGATAAAAACCTCTGCAAGAAAAATGCTTCACTCCGTCATCGGGTCAAAATTATTGCTTCTCGTTATTGAAATTGCTCTATTCAAGACTGGTGTAATGCTCCTTGAGCCGAAATTATTCTTTAGAAAAATATTCTAGTTGGCTGATTGATTGAAAGTAAAGTATTTAAGGACGTTTTCAACTTTATTTCAGTTATATCCCGGCGGCCAGTGCACTTATCTATTCGTTCCAAGAATTTCTTCTTACCAGTACTCTGCACAATATTCTTTCCAAGCCACTTCCTGTTTTTCGATATGACCATCGTCGAAATAACGATCAGCAGTGAGAGATGAATGAATCCTGTCGCAATGACTATCACCAATCTTCGGAACGAAATTGGCCGAGTCAATGATCAAACCTGCGGTCCCCTGTTTTTCCGCTCCTTACTCTACAAACTGCGCTACCGGGCTTAGCAGAAAATTATCAAGTCCAGCAAGAGTTCTGCGGCCTATCACAAACAGGCTTGAACTTTAGCTGATATTAGCCATGCTTTATGAAACGGGGGTTTTATGTACCTGCAAAGATTACTGATTCAGGTCAGCCTGCGCACTCAAAGTAGGCTCACCTTTGAGTGGCTTTGACTAAGCTTTTGCTCTTGGTATTTTTCTGCATGCTTGAGGATCCCTACTACCTGACTGTGAAAGTAACAGAACGTCTGATTGGCTAAACCATCCAGTTTAGCCAATCAGACGTTCTGTTACTTTCACATTGGCAAAATTCTGAAGAATAAGCCTAAGAATATTCTCAAGAATGGTTGGTGAATACGGGCCCAGAGTCCGTATTCACCAACCATTCTTAGCCCATTTATGCCGGAACTTTTATTTCAATTTATTTTTGTCAAAAGTTGCGAAAAACAATATATAACTGTTATATATGAGTTAATTTTTATCGATTGACAAATGATTTTCTTAATGTTGCATTTTTAATTTTTGTCTACAAAAGTAAACAATAGGGTACAGGTAAATACCTGTTATAGTCTTTCTTAAAAGTAAAGTTACATCCAGCAAATGTCACTGATACACTCACAGAATATGTTTTAGGCCACAGAAATCCATCCTTAAACCTTTTTGATTATTTAAACATCTATACCAAAATAAAATTATGTGACATTGAAAACTTCATGCAACAGAAAAATTTTGCTCATATCACATCCAGAAGTATAACAAATTCAACTTTATTCAGTATGTTCTGCAATGTGATTTTTAGTCATCTTAAACAAAATTATCAAAACGTAATGTAGTCTACATCAGAAATTACTGAACATCAGGTGAAATTCTTCAAACATTTCCAGTGAATGCCCATGTCACGTGTAGAAAATCAGATTTTCTCTAAAAAGTGCACATCTTACTTTTGCATAGTGATGCATTCTTACGAATTTGTCTTTTAGCAAAAGCAAAAGACACCATTTCCAGAGATGTTCCTATGCAAGTCAAGAGGATATGAATGGCCAGTGTGTTCAGGTTCATTATTGGTTGCCTAACCTTTCTGAATTTGTCTACATGAGGAGAACTGTCACTAAGGTGTACACCTTTGACCAACATATCCAATCTGTCTCATCTGATAGCATTCGCTATTGTGTTCTTGCAAACATTTTCAGCACTACTCTGGTAAACCTGTCTGCTTGGAACACAGCTATAACCGGATATTACCAAATGTGCCTTGAATACTAGAATTGGTAATGTCACAAAGAAACCGGCATTTTTCTGTGAATTATTATTTCAATCATATCAGCAATGTAGAACATATCAAAAATCCCATCTACAGGTTGCGGAAGCCGGTCGGTATTCTATGCTTGGATCGTGTGAGGTGAACCTGCCGACATATTCCTGATCTATGTCAAGGTTATTGGAAAGCATGGAAAAGGGATATCTTCAGTTATCTCATATTCTTCTGTGCCTGGATTGTCTTCAATGACATAGGATGACAAAGTTGCTTATAAAACTTGTAAAAGATGCTGCAACACTAACCATTTATTGCCACATAATTCATTGTAGCAACTGGAATAATTACTGTATAACATTTGTGTCTGTTCTTGTAAACTCACACTCTCCTGCTAACATTGAAATCACTTCATTTACTTTGAATTTCCTTTAGTAAAAGTAAAATAATAAAGTTACTGCAAGTGAAAGTAGACGTACCCTCTCGCTCCTATTGTATACTTTTGTAGACAAATCATTACAAAGTTATTACTAAATGTAAATTTGATTTTGAAACATGCTTTATCAACATGCATACAGTTAAGAGGTTCAATAATGAAAACATTCTGTGAAAGAAAACATTTTTATTGAGTAAACATGAAAAAACGCTATCTTTCTCTACATTGTATTTGGCATCTTCCATCTTTCAGTGGTTGATTGATTCAAAAATCAATTTCCATGGGTAAAATCTAGTTTGTCTTACACTGATCTTCATCTTCTCACGAATACTGGCTAATTAAGACTTATCAAAGGTCTATCAAGGGACTGGACATCAAATTTCATGAATACATACAAGTACCTATCAGTACAGTGCCAAAGAAAGAGAATATCTACAAAAGTAGACAATAGGCATAAATTGGTTAAGAACATTCTTAGTCTTATTCTTCAGAATTTTGTCAGTGTGAAAGTAACAGAACATCTGACTGGCTAAACAATTTGCTTTAGCCAGTCAGATGTTGCTACTTTCAGATTCCAAAAAACGTGAAGAATAAGACAAATAACGTTCTTAAGAATGATTGGTGAATACGGACCCAGGTTTCAGCAGGTTGTCAGACGAAATGGATTTAAATGGATCCATAATTACAAACACGTTGGCTTGCTTTGTGTGTGCATCATAAAGATGCGCTAAACTCTCTCTCACCTGAGCATGGCCCTTCTGAAATGAGCCTGTTTGTGAAAATAGTACCGGTTTTTTTCAATCTTGCAAGTCAGAGAAATAATTTCGAATAAATTATTAAAATGTCAATTCCCTTTGGGAGAATATTTTTCCTTTTCATACATGTCTGGCATTCAACCATTGAAACCTTTGATCAATCAGAGGTCAACTGTGACTTTGTTTTATTTTAGATCGGTGTGGTTTTTTTCTTTTAACTCACTGAAGCAAAGGTGTTCCTCTATTTGTAATTCTTGTTTAATTCAGCGCGTCATTTAAGCCTTCAGCGTCGCAAAATTTTCCCTTAAAATTAAACTATTGATGTTCGTAACATGCTTCGTTCCAAACAATTAAATGAGAGCAAAAATAAAGCTATTTGGTCGCAATTTAAAAAACAAATTTTAAAGTAATTACGTGTTAATGGCAAACTGCGTAACAAGTGCAGAGGGCAAGTTTATCTCAACCGTTATGCTTTCGCATTCAATTACCCCGATCATTTTTATGCCTATTCCATGAGAAATTATACGCATATGTAAATGTATGTGAATTCTGCTCTGCACGTCATTGACGTCAATATTTTTGTCATTGTAAATGAACTATAAACACAATAACTCGTGGGCATAGTTTTAAGTTTAAATGACACAAATCTACAGATATTGTTATTTCATTTTCACGAAATAAGAAACTCTGCAAAAAACGACAGTTTTCAAACACATCATGAACACCCTTGAAGTAAAGAACAGAACCCTAACAAAAAGCAACGAAATAGAATGCTACGAAACGAAATGAAATAGAACGAAGCTAAACAGAACAGAACACATCAAGTAGAATTAAAAGCTATTGTATTTTCTTTTTTAATTCAACTGTGAATATAGATTATAATACACTTTGTTATTTATAAAAACATCATTTAAAAGTTTCTTTAATTATACAGCAGCTGTTAGTGCCACTAATACGTAGCTTTCTAACTTTTATATTATCCCAATTGTTTTCACGAATGCTATTACTGAAAACTCGTGTCCAAATAAAGAAAAACTGAGCTTCTTATTACTGAAAACTCGTGTCCAAATAAAGAAAAACTGAGCTTATTATACCTTTCCGTATACCTTTTAACTAGGGATTGCCTGACCCATTTTATCAGTCTATAACGTTTCTTTTAAAATTTAAGAAAAAAAGTTTTCTTTTGCTCACTATAAAAAAAATCTTGGGAACCCGGGCAGCTGATGTAATCGGAGCGGTTATGTGGATAAGGGTATTTTTTTCATCTTTTAACGCGGTCACCGTTGTTTCATCGTCGTTGGGGGGGGGGGGGGGGGTAAGGTTTGGATTCTAGTTAAGTCACTCTTTAAGTTTTATTTTACTCATTTAACTTTCACATATATGGTAATGTAGCATATAAAACCGAATCTTTTTTTTCATAAAGTCACGAAAAAATCCATAAAAAGCTATCTATTTTTTGCATAATTTGAACGTTGTCATGTGATTAAAATTCTTATCCACTATTTTTAGATTACTTCTCAAAAGGTTAATGCTTAACATCAGATCCTGTGCTAATTTTCTAATTCATTTACATGCAAGCTCAACATTTATTGGTAATACAATATTGACTTTTGAATTGAAGACGATATCTTACAGATAGGATGGTATACTCAGTCCTACCCTTTTTCTCTTTTCAGATCTGATGTCAATTCTTTATCAAACAGGTTCCTCCGGGACGTTTATTACATTTTTTCAGTAGTATGGGGAAACATATAAACATATAAAAATAATAATGATAAAAAGTTTAGGGGGACTCTGGGAAGAATCGACCGGAAGTGTCTTGAAAAGCATGGACACAACACCAAGGGTATTGACAGCATCGTATGACTTTAATACCAACAAAAGCAGAACAGAACAGAAAAAAATCCGTTCCATTCACAAACCTGAAAAAGCGGCATCAAATATTTTGAAGTTTGTGTACCTCTCCAAGTCTCAGGTCCTGGTCAAGTAATGTTGGTTAGATTAATTAATTCTGATTCTAACTATACTTTTAAACCCGCAAGCCACTCATGAGATATATATTATATGCAAAATTTCAGAATTTCCCTTTTTGCTTACTCCACGTAAAACTCGGGAATATACAATAAGAAATAGTGCTACAAGAAAGTATTAAATTGAGGAAAAAAAATTTAAAACAAAAAGTCTCAGCTAGATTTTGTTTTATTTCGTTTTCTTCGTTGCCTTTAGTTTCATTTCTTTTCGGCTCGATTCGGTTTCGAGTTAGTTTATGTAGTTACAGGGACCCTGACGCCCAATTATAATTGTAATAAACCTTAACTTAAACAGAAAAAAATATTGCAGCTAAAGAAACGGAAGGAAAGACTCAAGCACTGAAAAAAAAACAACCTAAAAAATATCACCTCATTTATGATCCAACTCATAACTTTCATAATGAAAATATGAACAAGACAAAACATTTTGAAATGTTATGGAACACTTTGGAAGATTGGCGAATCAGTCCTACTCTCCAAAAAACAGGGAATTCCTGAAGTCGATATTTTTTAACTAAAGGTTTTACTTGCAAATAAGGATACTTACAATCTATCTTTGTCATACAAGCATAGAAATACGCTCATGTTGTCTCGGCAACGTCTTTTGAAGGAGCATCCTGTAAGTTTGTGGGATGCATCAAGCAGCTGCAAAATACGGAAATGACTTCATTTATTACTGCTACATCGAATTTCTTAATACTACAATTTAGTGGATGATATTGTTATAAAAAGAAAATGCATCTTAACTTTTTTTTTACTTTCCTAGATCAAAATTCAATTAAGTATTTTTTTTTTATGAAAACGATTTTCACTATAGAAAACTTGGGATTTTCCCTGCTTTTTTTTGTAAAGCAATTAATATCAAAAGCCCGAAAGGGGCCAAATGTAAACGTTTCAAGAGCTTAAATGCAAGTAAGTGAGATTAATACCATTCAGAAATATGAATAAACTTATGAATCTCACAAAGTAAATTCCATTTTTTACATTTCATCTTTCTGGCATCCACCATAACTTTTACTACATGCACTTAATCGTGTAGCCAGACTCCTGACAAAAAATCCATTCTTTTGTATAATATAAATTTAAATTTGTTTGTAATTTGAATCTCGAATTGTTTCATACATACATGTATTGGGATTTTAGACCTTAATTGTAAAAAAGAGCTAGGTCACTGCTTGTACATTATATACCTGCTCGTCCGAATAAAAAAAAAACTACAAGAAAAAAAAATCTATGTCTTCAAGGGTTACGATAAAACAAAATCTCAAAAGATGCTTTAACAGATGTCATAACTACATGTTTTCACTTTTTACCTAGTATGAACAAGGCACATCTTCAATACGAGCGACAAAAAAAAAATGTAGAAAAATATGTGTTTAACTTAACAACAAGCTAATAATGAAAAGGTCAAATCACGCTTTGTCAAAACTTTTCCTTACGGTCTTCGTACTCTCCTTCTCAGCCGGAAGTGAACACGAGCAAACAACCCCACTCAAATGTAAAATAGCTCAAACATTTTATAGTGATTTGGTCCCGATCTCTGTAAACATGATCTGGCTTCGCTTTGCTTGATAAGGAACTTGTTACATTTTAAGTTAACGAACATACTGCTAAGAAAATTAAGTTTCTACCAAACATGAAAGGTGATTATTGTTTTTCATGACATTACCTTTCGGTCTAAGAAACAAAACAAGATAAACGTCAGCTAATTAGAAAGGAACGTAGTCAAAGAAACAAAATATATTTATATCTTCAACAGACGAATTATTTAAAACTCGTCACTCTTTATTATTCCTTTTGACTGTTAAAACGTAAAAAAGTCAATATTGCACTTTGACACACATACGAAAACTGACACGACATCATACAGCATATTGTTGAAGAAACGGCCTATAAAACGTCATATTTATAGAGAAGGTATTGACGAAATTTGACATTGCATAAGATAATTCAAAGAAATAATACCTGGATAGTAATGATCTGACTGTTAATCTTTTAAATTGAATTTTGTCCAAAAGGCAAGGGTCATTTCCATCGCTGTAGAGCAAAGCAAAGTGATACATGAAATTTGATATCGACGTTCCTTAATTCTATTGGTATTCTTCCAAGTCACAATATTGGAGGTTGAAACAAAGAAGAACATATTCAAATCTGCATGTTATAGTCGTAAATAAGATTTTATCAAACGTTAGGAAAATAATTTACGGCTAGATCCTTCTACAGCTATTGGTATAAAGCCATATTTAACATGTGGGTCTCAAGACACCGATAATGTGTGAACATTCAAGAGGATTATGTAGAAAAAGTACTCTGATCGCTTAACTGTTATGACGTTGACATTATTAACCCCCGCCGTAGGCGGAGGGATATAGTTTTAGCGTTGTCCGTCCGTCCGTGCGTCTGTCCCAGCAAATATCTCCAATACTTTCGTAAAACTTTATACACATGTACAATGACCCATTCTCCCGAGACACTTTTTTTTTTTTTTTTTTTTATTCGATGCAAAATGGCCGACTGAGAGCAATTTTAAGTTTCACTTAAGTTACACTTAAGTACACTTTTGATGTTTGGAGTCTTTTCTTCAGAATTATACAAAGTTTTTACATTGAACTTGTCACATCTGTCAACCTCCATTAGGAAATGCAGGAAAAAAAAGTTTTAACTACATTGACCGTGCAACACCACAGTTATTTGCCCTTATTTTTGTAATAAGGTGTCATGGAAAAAGGGGGTTTCATGTTATATTTCATTCCATTTCTTATAAAGGCAACTCTTTCCACATTTCTTGACGGAATTGAATAGAATTTTGACAGAATATATCTTGTCATGTGATATATTGCACAATGTCAACATTTTGCGATTTGTAGCTGCGTTATGAAAAAAGGGGGCTTCATGTTTTATTTCATTGTATTTTTTGTGAATGCAACTCGTCCCATATTTCTTGACAGAATTGAAAAAAAAATTCACAGAATGTTTCTCATCATCTGACCTATCGCGTTTCTCAAGGTTTTGCGATTTGTAGCTGCGTCATGAAAAAAGGCGGCTTCATGTTTTATTTCATTCTGTTTCTTGTGAAGGCAACTCTCCCACATTTCTTGGCAGATTTGAATAGAATTTTCACATTATAATGTGACCTAACACAAGACTCCCACACTTCTTGGCAGATTTGGATGGAATTTTCACATGATCATGTGACCCACGGCATATTGTCAAGGTTTTGGGATTTGTAGCTGCATCATGGAATAAGAGGGGTTCATGTTATAATTTCATTTTTCACCAGAATCACTTCAATTACTGGACATATCTCAATTGATTTGGATGAGTTTTCACAGATCATGCGACCTAGTACAGGGTTTTGCAATTTATCACTGTATCATGGAAAAAGGGACTTCTTGTCAAATTTAATTTTTTATCAGTGTATCTCCAACTTTTGCACATATTTTCATAGAACTTCATATTTCTATTGCTTGATCAAAGTCAGTGAGCAATGAGTCAATTGTGCATTCGTCTCTCCATGCATCAGTCTGTTCGTAAACCTTTTAGACCACAAGTTATACCATATATCCATTCAGCTACCCAGGCAGGTGCTACAAATTTCAACACTTAAGTCTCTAGCTACCTGCTTGAAATGACAGCAGTGTGACAGGTTATAAGGTGAGAGGGATATCTTCTAAAGTCCTTGACAAAAATTGATGAAACTTCATGCATGTTTTCCATTGGATAGTCTTTTGATACTTTTTTCCCCACATATATGAAATCCTGAAATGGGTACTTAATGTATAATCCTGTTATGGACCTCATTATGGAAATTGCTTGTTTATTCATATTTGGGGTTCGGCAATTAATGTTCACATGTTTTTGTTTTGTTTTTCTCTTTTCTGGAAAACTGCTCTCCCACTGGAAAACTGACCTCGGAAAACTATCCCACTCCTAAATCTCCAGAAAATATTTAATAATGTGATACTGAAGTTGATGTTGTTGATTATCATTTTAATTATATTTCATTTTCATTGATTGAAATTATTCTATATGAATACTATGCTAAGAATACACATACATTTCTAGAGACATTAAGATTCCCTTCGGAAGGAAACATCATATGAAAGTTAAATGATTGCTTTGAAATATTTACTTTAAAGAATTGTTCGCTTCAAGCTGCAGTATGAACATTTCAAAGTTCATTGTGAAGGCGATTTTCATGTCAAAAACTCTCGGCAGATGGTCAGAATGTTTATCTTCATGACATCTCATACAATTTGAAAATGGGTCAAGTCGGGTCAAAAACTAGGTCACAAAAGTCAAGTCTTAGTAAAACCCTGTGTACGCTCATAGAGGCATCATTTTCAGTCCGTTACTCATGAAAGCTGATCAGAATGTTTGTCTTGACAATGTGTCGGACGAGTTTGAAAACTGGTCATTTCGGATCAAAAACTTAGCCAGTAGGTCAAATCTTAGAGAAACCTTGTACACGCTTTAGAGGCTACAATTTCAGTGCAATACTTGGTCAGAATATTTGTCTTGATAATTTTTGGATTAGACTGAAAATAGATATCTAATATGATAAACTAGCTCACTGAGTCAAATTTTAGAACAAGAGGTCCATTGGCCCTGGAACGCTCACCTTAGACTATAGCCTATGAGTGAAATTCTATTCTTTGAACAACCTTGGTAAAGCTTCACCAATGAAACATCCCTGCCAAGTTTCATCAAGGTTGACCCAGTGGGTTAGGAGAAGAAGATGTGAAAGAAATCGTTGACGGGCGACAGACGCCGGACATAGGACAATCAAATATCAAAGCTCTACACCTTCCAGTTTCAAAGAATTTTAAATTTTCCTCCTTTGTCCTATGTTCGAACTTGTGGTCCCCGGGGCTGGGTCAGTTTTAACCAAATCAACATCCTTGGAACAAACTTGGTAGAGGTCCACTTAAAGATGCTACATACCAAATATCAAAGCTCTACACTTTCCCATTTAAGAGAAACAAAAATTTAAAATTTCCCTCGTTGTTCCTATGTTCCAACCTGTGACCTCCGGGACATGGCCATTTTTGACATCAGGGACATCATATGACCAAACTTGGTAGAGGTCCACTAAAAGATTCTGCATACCAAAATATCAAAGCTCTGCACCTTCAAGTTTCAGAGAAGAAGATCTTTTTAAGTTTTAATTCTTTGTTGCCATGTTCGAACCTGTGACCCCTCGGGGTAGGGCCAGTTTTGACCCTAAGGGCATAATATGAAGAAACTTGGTAGAGGTCCACTAGGAATTGCTACATGCCAAATATCATAGCTCTATGCCTTCTAGTTTTAGAGAAGAAGAATTTTAAAATTTTCTTTCTTTATTCCTATGTTCGAAGTTGTGACCCCCGGGGCGGGCCCAGTTTTTACCCCACGGGTATGATTTAAACAAACTTTGTAGAGGTCTACTTGGAGATGCCACAGACCAAATATCAAAGCTCTACGCCATCTAGTTTCAGAGGAAAAGAATTTTAAAGTTTTCCTTATTTGTTCCTATGCTCAAACAAGTGACCCCTGGGGTGGGGCCAGTTTGACCCCAGGGACATCATTTGTACAAACTAGGTAGAGGTCCACTAGGAGATGCAATACACCAAACATCAAAGCTCTACGCTTTCTAGTTTGTGAGGAAAAGAATTTTAAAGTTTTCCGTCTTTGTTCCTATGCTCAAATTTGTGACCCCTGGGGTGAAGCCAGTTTTGACCTCAGGGGGCATAATTTGAACAAACTTGGTAGAGGTCCACTAGGAGATGCCACATACTAAATTTCAAAGCTCTACACCTTCAAGTTTCAGAGGAGAGATTTTAAAAGTTTTCCTTCTTTGTTCCTAGGCTCAAACTTGTGACCCCGGGGTGGGGCCAGTTTTTACCCCAGGAGCATAATTTGAAAAAAACTTGGTAAAGGTCCACTAGGAGATGCTACATACCCAATATCAAAGCTCTACGCCTTCAAGTTTCAGAGGAGAAGATTTTCAAAGTTTTTCTTCTTTGTTCCTATGAACAAACTTCTTAACCCCCGGGCAGGGGCCAGTTTTGACCCTAGTGGCATAATTTGAACAAACTTTGTAGAGGTCCATTAGGAGATGCTATATACCAAATATCAAAGCTCTCCACCTTCTAGTTTCAGAAAAGAAGATTTTCAAAGATTTCGTTTTTTTTAGCTCACTTGAGCACAAAGTGCTCATGGTGAGCTTTTGTGATTGCCCAATGTCCGGCGTCCGTCGCGCGTCGTCCGTCGTGTGTCTTCCACTATTTCTTTAAACATCTTCTCCTCCAAAACCGCGGGGCCAATCTTTATGAAACTTGGTAGGGATGTTCCTTGAGTGAAGGTCTACCAAAGTTTTTCAAGAGATTGAATTCCACTCATAACTCTGGTTGCCATGGCAACGAAAAGGAAAAAAAAACAAAATATTTGAATATCTTCTTCTCTGAAACTAGTAGGCGTAGAGCTTTGAAATTCGGTATGTAGCATCTCCTAGTGGACCTCCACCAAGATAGATCATATGATACCCCTGGGGTCAAAACTGGCCCCGCCCCGGGAGTCACAAGTTTGAAACATATGAACAAAGAAGGAAAACTTTAAAATTCTTCTTCTCTAATACTAGAAAGTACAGAGCTTTGATATTTGATATGTAGCATCTCATAGTGAACCTCTACCAAAATTGTTCACATGATGTCCCTGGGGTCAATACTGGCCCCGCCCCGGGGGGTCACAAGTTTGAAACATAGAAACAAAGAGGGAAAACTTTAAAATTCTTCTTCTCTGAAACTAGAAGATGTAGAGCTTTTATATATGGCATGTAGCATCTCCTCATAAACCTCTACCAAGATTGTTCATATGATGTCCCTGGGGTCAAAACTGGCCCCGCCCCGGGGGTCACAAGTTTGAAACATAGGAACAAAAAAGTAAAATTTAAAATTCTTCTCTGAAACTAGAAGGTGCAGAGCTTTGATATTTGGTAGGTAGCATCTCCTAGTGAACCTCTACAGAGGTTGTGTCATATGATGTCCCTGGGGTCAAAACTGGCCCCGCCCCGGGGGTCACAAGTATAAAACATAGAAATAAAGAAGGAAAACTTTAAAATTCTTCATGTCTGAAACTTGGTGGTGCAAAGCTTTGATATTTGGTATGTAGCATCTCCTAGTGAACCTCTACCAAGATTGATCATATGATGCCCCTTGGGTCAAAACTGGTCCAGCTCCGGGGGTCACAACTTTGAAACATAGGAACAAACAAGGAAAACTTTCAATTTCTTCTTCTCTGAAACTAGAAGGTGTAGAGCTTTAATATTTGGTATGTAGCATCTCCTAGTGGACCTCTACCAAGATTGTTCAAATGATGTCCCTGGGGTCAAAACTTGCCCTGCTCCGGGGGTCAGATGTTTAAAACATAGAAATTAAGAAGGAAAACTTTAAATTTTTTCTTCTTTAAAACTAGAAGATGTAGAGCTTCGATATTTGGTAAGTAGGATCTCCTAGTGGATTTCTACAATGTTTGTTTGTATCTTTTACCTGGGGTCAAAACTTGCGCTGCCCCGTGGGCCACAAGTTCGAAACATAGGAACAAAGAAGGAAAATTTTAAAATTTTCTTCTCTGACACTAGAAGGCGTAGAGCTTTAATATTTGGTAGCATCTCTTAGTGGACTTCTACAAAGTCAGAACTTGCCCTGCCCCAGAGGTCACAATTTCGAAACATAGGAACAAAGAAGGAAAAATTTAAATATCTACTTCTCTGAAACTAGAAGGCGTAGAGCTTTGATACCGGTATTTTGTAAGTATCATCTCCTAGTTGACCTCAACCAAGTTTTTTCTTAGGATGCCCCTGGAGTCAAAAGTGGCCCTGCCCAGGGGTCACTAATTTGATTTTACAGATTAGTACTCAGGTGAGCGATATAGGATCATCATGGTCCTCTTGTTTTCTTTTTGTTGCCATGGCAACCAGAGTTATGGGTGCAATTAAATTCTTTGAACACTTTTGATAGAGCTTCACCCAAGGAACATTCCTGCCAAGTTTCATGAAGATTGGTCATGTGGTTGAGAAGATGTATAAAGAAATTGTTGACGGACGACGGACATAGGGCGATCACAATAGCTCACCTTTAGCACTTTGTGCTAAGGTGAGCTAAAAACCTTGTGTATGCTCTAGAGGCCACATTTTCGGTCAGATACTCACGGAAGTTGGTCTTAATGTTTCTCAAAATGATATCTTAAATGAGGCTGAAAATGGGTTACATCGGGTAAAAATCTAGGTCTCCAGATCAAATCTTTATAATACCTTATGTTGATCCATAGTCATCATTTTCTGTCTGTTCAACACTTATAAAAAATAGTTCAACTGTCTGTCTTAATGATCAATGTGTTGCAAATAAAAGTGGGTCACATAGGCTAAAAACCTATATCGGCATGTAAAGTCTCGGAAATGCCTGAATGATCAATGTGATGCAAATGAAAATGGGTCACACAGGCTAAAAACCTATATCGGCATGTAAAGTCTCGGAAATGCCTGAATGATCAATGTGATGCAAATGAAAATGGGTCACACAGGCTAAAAACCTATATCGGCATGTAAAGTCTTGGAAATCTAGAGGCCACATTTTTTTCTGTACAATAATTACGAGAGGTGCTCAGAATATTTGTTTTTATAATATCTACAGTTGGCAATATGGGCTATATTTGACTAAAAATTAGGTCAATGAGAGATATTCTAGAAAAAGCTTGTGTACAATCTAGAGGCCAAATTTTTAGTCCAATAATTATGAACTCTTGGTAGAATGTTTGTCATAATATCTCAAAAGAGATTGAAAATGGGTCATGTTTGGCCAAAAGACTCGGGTGAGCGACTTCAGGGCCATCATGGCACCTTTTTTTTTTCCATTGTAGTAATAGAACCAAAACATAGGATAGGATACTTATCAAAAAATATAGCAGGGATATCGATGTCAAGTTCTATCCTTTTTTACAGAATTTGCCATCTGCGCACAATGAGGCTTGTAAATGTGCTGAAGAGCTACAGTCTGTATTTTCCCATAAAGTTTCTCGTACATTATATTTACCTAACCTGGGCCCACACAATACACAAAAAAACAACAGCTGTTGCCCTTACCATTACAAAGGTTCACTTCCTATATAGCTCAGTGGTTATCGTATCTGGTCCGTGACTTGGTGGTTGCGAGATCGATAACAGATAACTTTAGGCAAACTTTCTTTTTCGCCTCTTAACGCTGAAAAAAGCGGTCAGTAGCTTGGAAAGAAAGTTTTTTCAGTACTGGTGTGAAAAAAGACAGAAAACATGTATAGGTGCACTAACTGCCTTGATATGACCGAAACTATTAAAACTCCAATTAAATAAAACAAGCAAACTTACCGTATATGCCTGAAAACATGCATTGTGGGGAAAGCAAGAAAACACTTCAGGAAAGAAAAGTGTAGTTTGTATTTCCTCGAACCAGGAAAGGATATCACCCGTAAAGTTTCCATTGGAATTAATTTTCACATTCGAATTCCAAGATATTTGACTTAAACTGTCTGTCAAAGGACTTCTGTCTAATGCACACTTTACTTCTAACGTCTCTTGAGCAACTGATTCTAAATGCGTGCTCCAGCTCTGAAATAAATGAAATTTAATATTTTTGAATGATATTTTATTACGTGATTTCCATTACAAATTCTAATAGATTTTTATTTATATGTTATTCGTCGACAGTAAGTAACCCGAGATCATCTATTCGGTGTCAGTCCATAAATTCGCTCATATTCCTTTTGGTAAAAATTGCTTATAGCACAGCTTAATAGGTCACATGTTCCTGACTTTTACTTAAATCTTGTCAGAGACTGTGGCAGGAGAAAATTGGATATTTAAGGACCAGAACCTTGGCATTAATCTGCACGTATTCTCTTAACTTTTACTCTAAAGCAATCAATACAAAGACCCGGAATACATATTTGCCTGGTTCGAAAAAAAAAGTAGTATATATAAAAACTGGTAGGTGCATACAAATGTGGTCATACTTTCTTTTATTGATCATCACTGTATTTGTCTCGCTGAGTTATAAACGCTTGTCAAATCAATCTTTAATAATGCCTGTTCAGTTTTCGAGTAGTTGTTCTTTAAGTATCAATTCGATTGGAATGACTTCCGCCTCTAGTTCGTATAAAAATCTAGAATTCTGAAAGTTAACGACGTTCGCGATAGTTTCCATTTTCAAGCTTCGTGAAACTGTCACGCTCACCTTTTACTCGAAAAACGGTGAGCACCTGGCACGAGTGATCCTGCCACACTTATCAATGTCTGCATAATGGATAAACCAATAAGTAAAACGGGTCGTTTCATGTCAGCAAAATGAAGAAAAAAAGTATTTGAATCAAGCCAAATAATTATATGCGAGGCAAAATTCAAATTTACGGTTTCAAAAGATCGGATTGAAAGTAAAGTGAATCACCAAACTAAGTCACCTAAAAACGAAAAAGGGACACATAAACTACTACTAGTGCTCTATCTGGCAGAGGCATCGTCGAGCTGAAACATCCCCTCAGATGCAGATGCTTTTAGTTTGGTCTAGTCCAAAATTATGTCACTTGGTAAAGACTTGCAGAAAACGAGGGGCGGTACATAACCCTTTCTCCTTTACCAGATTGTCCTTTAGCTCGATGAGTCTGCAGCAGACAACAGAAAACAAGAGGGCCAAGATGGCCCTGGATCGCTCACCTGAATTTTTGAGATGACCATAGCCTATTTTTTTTTTTTTTTTTTTTTTTTGAGGTATTGAAGCATTGGAACCAAATTTATAATTTTGCTAAGCAATTTTCAAAAGGTCACCGGTAAAATTCATTTCGAAATCTGACCATCAGTTTCAAAAAGAAGAATTTTTAAGAATTCTTCATTTCTGTATAAGAGCAAGTATCCCCCATCCACGAGAGCCATGTTTCTGAATGGATCAAAATTTACAAACAAGTTTTGAAAAGGGTCACCCAAGGAACATTTCGGAAAATTTCTTTTAAAATCTGACCAGGGGTTTCAGAGAAAGAGAATTTTCAAGAATTTCATCATGTCCATATAGTGCGAGTAGCTCCCATTCACAAGAGCAAGGATCACCCAAGGAACATCTCTGTCAACTTATTTCAAAATCTGACAAGGGGTTTCAGAGAAAAAGAATTTTCAAGAATTTCTTCATTTCCATATAGTGCAAGTAGCCCCCATTCACCAGAGCCATGTTTCTTGACGGATCAAAATTTTGTGAACAGTTTTTGAAAAAGGTCACCCAATGATCATCTCTGTGAAATCATTTCAAAATCTGTCCAACCGTTTCAGAGAAGAAGAATTTTTAAGAATTTCTTCATTTCCCTTTAGTGCAAGTAGCCCCCATTCACCAGAGCCATGTTTCTTGACCAATCAAAATTTTGTGAACAATTTTTGAAAAGGGTCACCAAAGGAACATCCCTGAGAAATTATTTCAAAATCTGACAAGGGGTTTCAGAGAAAAAGAATTTTCAAGAATTTCTTCATTTCCATATAGTGCAAGTAGCCCCCATTCACCAGAGCCATGTTTCTTGACGGATCAAAATTTTGTGAACAGTTTTTGAAAAAGGTCACCCAATGATCATCTCTGTGAAATCATTTCAAAATCTGTCCAACCGTTTCAGAGAAGAAGAATTTTTAAGAATTTCTTCATTTCCCTTTAGTGCAAGTAGCCCCCATTCACCAGAGCCATGTTTCTTGACCAATCAAAATTTTGTGAACAATTTTTGAAAAGGGTCACCCAAGGAACATCCCTGAGAAATTATTTCAAAATCTGACCAGCGGTTTCAGAGAAGAAAACTTTTTAAGAATTTCCTCATTTCCCTAAAGTGCAAGTAGCCCCCATTCACCAGAGCCATGTTTCTTGACGGGTCAAAATTTTGCGAACATTTTTGAAAAAGGTCACCCAAGGAACAATTCTGTGAAATTATTTCAAAATCTGACCAGCGGTTTCAGAGAAGAAGATTTTTTAAGAATTCCTTCATTGCTGTATAGTGCAAGTAGCCCCCATTCACCAGAGCCATGTTTTTTGACGGATCAAAATTTCACGAACACTTTTTGAAAAGGGTCACCCAAGGAACATATCTGTGAAATTATTTCAAAATCCGACCAGCGGTTTCAGAGAAGAAGATTTTTTAAGAATTCCTTCACTTCTATATAGAGCAAGTAGCCCCCATTCACCAGAGCCACAATTTTTGACGGATCAAAATTTCACGTACAATTTTTGAAAAGGGTCACCCAAGGAACATATCTGTGAAATTATTTCAAAATCCGACCTGCGGTTTCAGAGGAGAAGATTTTTAAAGAATTTGCTAAAAAATTCCATTTTGTTGCCATGGCAACCAGAGTTTTTGACGGAATCAAATTCTGTGAACAATTTTTAAAGAGGACCTCCCAGGGAACATTCCTGCCAAGTTTGGTCCAAATTGGCCCAGCGGTTTAGGAGGAGTTGATGTTTAAAGAATTGTTGACGACGCACGACGGACAACGCACGACGGACGACGGACGACCCACGACGGAGGACGCACGACGGGCGACGGACACCCAGTGACCCTAAAAGCTCCCCTTGAGCACGTTGTGCTCAGGTGAGCTAAAAATTATGTCAAAAGGAGAAGTGCTCCTAACGATTGATTTCTCTTTTTCTCACAATGATTTCTGACCCATCAAAGAACTGTGGTACATGAAAACCAGATTTTGGTTTAGCGTCTGCAAACTAGTCAAATTTAAAAGAGTCTAGAATTAGTCGTTTGGAAATGGGTCAAATGCTAACATCAAGGCCCCTATTCACCAACCATTCTTGAGAATACTCTTAGTCTTATTCTCCAAGGTTTTCCAAGTTTGTAAGTAATACAACTTCTGATTGGCTAAACGAATGGTTTTAGCCTATCAGAAGTTCTGTTACTTACAAATGTAGATAATTCTGGGGAATAAGACAATGAACGTCTTTAAGAATGGTAGGTAAACACTAGCCCAGAATTACATTCGTATGCTATAAATTGGTTTAATTTGACAAAAACTTGATTCTTATTAACGACTTTCGCGACAGTTTCCATTTTCACGCTTCGTATAACTATCAGGCTCACCTTTTACTCGAAAAATGGGGAGCACCTGACACATTTGATCATGGCATGCTTGTCAATGACTGCAGAATGGATAAACCAAGAACGAAAATGGGTCGTTTTATGTCAGCAAAATGAGAAAAAAAAAAATCAAGCTAAATGATTACACGCGAGGCAAGACTCAAAAGATCAGACTGAAAGTCAAAGTGAATCACCTAACTTCGTCACCTAACTACGGAATATGGCACATATTCTACTACAAGCGCTCTATCTGGCATACGTATCGTCGATCTGAAACATCCATTTAGATGCACATGCTTTCAGTTTGGTCTAGTTAAAAATTATGTCACTTCTGAATGTTAGAACATTTAAAAAAATAACTTTAAAAGATACTCTTTGGTTGTTTGTTGTTTTTTATTGTTGTTGTTTTTTTTTTGTCTCCGAAAATAAATGTGTTTTAGCCATAAGTTGAGTTTTCTTTTTTTCTTTAAGTATTGATACACAGGTATACTCTAAATTATTTTTTGTTAAATTTGATGTTTCATCAATACAATTACATAAAATTTGCTTATAATTGTCCTCATTTAAAAAAAATGTACACCGACTCAGGTTTTATAGGTGAAATTTCATCCAGAACTGCCGCAATGTAGGGTGTACTAAAAGAGATATTCAAAGAATTAACCAAACGCCAGACGATAGATCGCTCCTCCCAATGATCTATGCGAATCAGGAATTCGGGACAAACAACCTATGTGCAAAATGTACAACAGATCTTGTCCCAAAGGGAAGACAGCTTGATTGGTTTCCCTTTCATTTTCGATCAATAATTAACCGTTAAAAAGAGATTAAATAAAAGACTGTAAACAGAGGGGGAGACATGGTGTTCGACAGGGTGGCATACCGTCTTACACGGGCTTTAAGTTAACATTGATAGAAAGATAACATAGAGAGACAAATGACAAAACGTTTTTAATGTTCTACAAATGCAGGAAGATGAAAATTGCCTTCAATTGAAACAAACGTCGAAAATGTGCCTACATAACATTTAATTTTAAAAGCATGGGGGCTGTTTAGTTTTTAGTTTCCAAGACGACTATGTACACTGAAACGAACTTCTAAACGGCCACTTTTAAGCTGTAATTTCCTATTGGCGTTTTCTCGCGTCCGCTGCCCATAAAAGGGACAGTTTGTTTGTTTTCATTTTTTGCAGAATGATTGGTCGGTCTGAAAACATACCTTACATAATTCTGAAGAGAATTCATCCAATCTGTAGCTCACCTGAGCACGAAGTGCTCATGGTGAGCTTTTGTGATCGCCCAATGTCCGTCGTGCGTCGTCCACAATTTATTTAAACATCTTCTCCTAAACTACAGGGCCAATCTTGATGAAACTTGGCAGGGATGATCCTTGGGTAAAGCTCTACCAAAGTTGTTCAAGAGATTCAATTCCAGCCATAATTCTGGTTGCCATGGCAACCAAAAGGAAAAAAAATAGCAAAATCTTTGAAAATCTTCTTCTCTGAAACTAGAAGGCGTAGAGATTTGATATTTGGTATGTAGCATCTCCTAGTAGACCTCTACAAAGAGTGTTCTAATGATGCCCCTGGGGTCAAAACTGGCCCCGCCACGGGGGTCACAAGTTTGTATAATAGGAACAAAGAAGGATAATTTTAAAATTATTCTTCTCTGAAACTAGAAGGCCCAGATCTTTAATATTTGGTGTGTAGCATCTCCTAGTGGACCTCTACCAAGATTTTTCATATGATGTCCCTGGGGTCAAAACTGGCCCCACCCCGGGGGTCACAAGTTTGAAACATTTGAACAAAGAAGGAAAACTTTAAAAATCTTCTTCTCTGAAAGTAGAAGGCGCAGAGCTTTGATATTTGGTATGTAACATTTCCTAGTAGACCTCTACCGAGATTGTTCATAAAATACCCCTTGGGTCAAAACTGGCCCCGCCCTGGGGGTCACAAGTTTGAAACTTAGGAACAAAGAAGGAAAACTTTAAAAATCTTTTTCTCTGAAACTAGAAGGCGCAGCGCTTTGATATTTGGTATGTAGCATCTCCTAGTGGACTTCTACCAAGATGTCCCTGGGGTCAAAACTGGCCCCACCCCGGGGGTCACAAGTTTGAAACATAGGAACAAAGAACGAAAACTTTAAAATTCTTCTTCTCTGAAACTAGAAGGCCCAGAGCTTTGAAATTTGGTATGTAGCATCTCCTAGTAGACTTCTACCAAGATTGTTCATATGATGCCCCTTGGGTCAAAACTGGCCCTGCTACGGGGGTCACAAGTTTGTATTATAGGAACAAAGAAGGAAAACTAAAAAATTCTTCTTCTCTGAAACTAGAAGGCCCAGAGCTTTGATATTTGGTATGTAGACTCTCCTTGTGGACGTCTACCAAGATTGTTCATATGATGCCCCTGGGGCAAAAACTGGCCCCACCTCGGGGGTCACAAGTTTTAAACTTAGGAACAAAGAAGGAAAACTTTAAAAATCTTCTACTCAGAAACTAGAAGGTGCAGAGCTTTTATATTTGGTATGTAGCATCTCCTAGTAGACCTCTACCAAGATTGTTCATATGATGCCCCTTGGGTCAAAACTGGCCCCGTCCCGGTGATCACAATTTTGAATCTGAGAAACAAAAAAAAAAGAAGGAAAACTTTAAAAACCTTTTTCTCTGAAACTAGACGGTGCAAAGCTTTGATATTTGGTATGTAGCATCTGCTAGTTGATCTCTACCAAGATTGTTCATATGATGCTCCTTGGGTCAAAACTGGCCCCTGTCTTGGGGTCACAAGTTTGAAACTTAGGATCAAAGAATAAAAACTTTTAAAAATCTTCTCTGAAATTAGAAAGTGCAGCGCTTTGATATTTGGTATGTAGCATCTCCTAGTAGACCTCTGCCAAGATTCTTCATCTGATGTCCATGGGGTTAAAACTGGCCCCGCCCCAGGAGTTACAAGTTTGAAACTTAGGAACAAAGAAGGAAAACTTTAAAAATCTTCTACTCTGAAACTAGAAGGTGCAGAGCTTTGATATTTGGTATGTAGCATCTCCTAGTAGACCTCGATTTGCGAAGAAGTTGAATTAAAAAGCATATAGATTCTATTCAAATGAAAAATAAGTTAAAGGAAAAAAAGATGTAAACTCGATAAAATCCAATCGTAGTCTAAAAAATGATCTACGAGCGTAGACCTATTTCTTTTTGTAAAAAAAAAAAACAAACAGGTAATTATATAAATAAGATTGTCAACCTGGAAAATTTATGACAATATAAAAACATGTTTACCAACTGTATTCCTTTTTTTTTATGTTGTCATTTGCGTCAATACTTTTACCTGGTATAACTAGTGTCTTGAGATCGTGGATCCAAGGACTAACCATTGATATCAATTATCTTAATGCAATTAATCAGATTTTTAAAATCATATCTCTATACATTTATATATACTTCCGATGCAGAATGTCTAGGTTTTCATTAGGGCCAGACGGCCTCCGCTCTGATGGGAAAATGCTGATCGCTGATTGGTTGATTAGTTTTTGAATGGGCGGAGCTGGCATTTGGTTAATTTTTCCGAAGCTGGTGACCCCCTCTTTTTATCTCCTTTTCTGATCAGATAATAAACTATCACCAAACAAAGTTTCATGAAATTCTGAATGTTATGAAAAAATGATGAAACTGAAGCGATCGTCTTGAAAAAAAAAAACAAACAAGCAAACAAAAAAACGTGTATTATTGAGAAAATTGAGATAATTCTCTTCATATAATGTCTGTCTTTGACAAACCCTACATTTACTCATTAGTTAGTTTCCCACCCACAAACTTGAAATGTATTTTTTTTTTTTTTAGTAAATTAGGCCGGTGACCTATTTGCTTTAATCCTGATTCTTTTACCTGAATATCATTTATAGTATAAATAAGAAAAATCTGAATGTAAGAACAACGTAAGAATTAAATTACTAAAAAATCTTTAAAAGACACTTTTTTCCCAAAATATTTTAGTCATAATTTAAGAGTCTTTCTTTTTAAACATTGATACTCAGTATACTCTTAATTATCATTGTTATAATTATTTCGATTAATTGAATTTTATGTTAAACAAATACATTGACAAAATTCTCCTGTAATGATTGCAATCGAAAAAAAAAACGACTTAATTTGCATATGTGAAATTTCATCCTGAACTGCAGCAATGCAGGGTGACTAAAAGAAATATTCATATAATTCTCACAAAGCAGGTGACCTCCTCTTTTTACCTCCAAATTTTGTTGATCAGATGGTAAACTATTACCAAACAAAGCTTCATGAAATTCTGAACGTCTGGTAAAAAAAAAAAGTGAATCTATAGTGATTGTCTTTAAATAAGTCCCATACAAAATTCTTTCCAGCAACAATAAGTTTCAACTAAGAAGTAATCAGGGAATAGTTAATGTTCTGCGAAAAGGCGCTTTATTGCATCAGCAAAAGGTCGATTCGTGTCAGCCTGCACAGTCCGTACAGTTTGATGGGGGTCGGAAGTTTGTTTTTTCTGCATAACCAAGAACATTCTACTTCATATTTTACTTGGTTATTAGGCAAAATGGATTTTTTTCCGAATTCATAATTTAATAATAACTTCTTTTCTGTAATGTATCACGAAGATGGAAGAAATCCCCTTTTGCAAGAACATGGTTCAAATAAAATCTTTACCATCAAATTGCCATGTAAAACTATGATAGTGTATTACCAGTTTTGCCATATTTGCGACGCTTGGACCACCATTAAAACCATAAGCAAAATCTCGCCTTAGTGAGTTTTGTTGACGTACTATATCGTTCTTCACTTCATCACTTAAAGTAGTGCTGGTGTAATGGATCATGCCTGAAATAGAGAAATATCTGTATTATTTGTACATAAATATAATTATACTGTTATCGAAACATTGAGGGTCATTCTTCATTTATTTCCCTTGATTCTTCTCCAGCACTACATTGGTCCTCATAAGTGGATTATTGTGGCGCCGCCTGAAGCGGTGGCACTATATTTTTATTCGATTTTTTTTGTAAGGTGCCAATGGAGGCAGCCATATTGAACTGGTTCCATGCTTTGTTTAAACATTCATCTATATCTACTGTACTTTGATTCCCCGATCGGGGTCCATATTAACTTTTTTATTTATTTGTGGGATTTTTTTGTCATATATAATATATTGTACTTTCATCGTTAGAAGGATAAAAAAAAACCCGGATTGTAGACATATCAACATTTTCCTTTCGAAAAATAATAATAAAGATCCATTTCGAAAATTAAGTCACGTGATAAAAAATTATCTGTCACAAATGTTCGAAGCTGCCATTTTAAATATCTTACCCTGGAAAAAGGTTAAGAGATATTTTCAAGCTCTTTGACCCTAGAGTACCCTATGTGGTACTTGTGACCCCGTTATATTTTTGTTCTAGTGTTGTATGGATTGTAGAAATATTGTTTTCCTATCGCAATCGTGTTTTTAAGACCAGCTAACTGTAACTAGGTCAATGTTTCAGCAGGTGACAGATCGGTCCCCCTAAACACAGAACCTTACCGAACCTTATCTAACCTTACCGAACCTAAGTTTTGTTTGGGCAATACTGTGTTTGTATGACATTAAAAAGTATATTTTCTATTTCACAAACAATTTGATAGTTATAATTGGAAAGAAAATATAGCCATTTGTGATACATGACGAAATATTTGGACCCTATTGTTCAACAAACCTAAAAACTCGGGTGACTGTTCATTCATTGCCGACAAATGTCCGTTTGTGTAGACAAAATCTTACAAGGGCGACGATTTTCTCCACATATACTATTCTGGATGTTAAACGTGACAAAATGAGTCAGGTGATCAACAATATGATTCCTACTGAGCTGTTAACCCATTACCACACAATCCCTACTTTTGACGCCTCTAAGAAGGAAGCCTTTAGAAAACATTGTGGAAAAAGGAGAAAATGCTGGTAACCAGCATTTTCTCCTTTTCCCAAAATGTTTTCTACCCTTCACAAGACAAATTTCAATTTTTCAGTCAATTTTATTTTGTCGTCTGCAAATGCTTTCGCTTTGGACAGTCCTAAAATTTCGTCGTTTGATAATGAGTTGAACGATCACGTGATTTTCACGGTTTAACCCTTTCCCAAACGACAAATTTTGGACTCTTCTAAACCAAAAGAGTCTGCAGACGATAATTTTAGATTTGGAAAAAATGGCAGAAAGTTCTCAAAAAGGGTAGAAAACACTGTGGGAAAAGGAGAAATTGCTTGTTACGAGCAATTTCTCCTTTTTCCACAGTGTTTTCAAAAGACTTTTATTGTAGACACGTAAAAACCAGGGCTTGTTTGGGAAAAGGTTAACGTGGCCCAATGCATTGTGCCCTGTTACAGAAATAAGTAGTTTGCGGCGCCATTGATGTTCAGCATCAATATTTTCTTGTTTGGTTTTTATTCGTGATTTTCTTGCACTTAACGTTTGTGTTATTGAGATAAAATTTCATGCGAAAATCTAGTTAGATACCAGTAGTTTCTGATGATTAAGCACAGAATCGGATTTGAATTACATTGGGACCTAACACATATATCATACATAATTATTATAGTTTTCACTACATCCCGAAGGGACCAAAGGACAAAGAAAAGGAATGCGGGCAAAAGAACCAATCTGTAATTTGGTTATCTTTAGTCTTTATCTAACAAGGGAGACATTTTCATTTACAGGAATGGACCCTATTGGAAGATAAATTTCGTTTGAGCCATGCTTTGTGAAAAAGGGGCTAAATGTTTCAGCAAAAAGTATCGATCCGGGTCAGCCTGTGTAGTCTGCGTAGGCTGATTTGGGTCGAAACTTTTCGCCATCAGTCAATTTTCTCTATGCTTAAGGACCAGTCAATCTGACGAGTAAGTTGGCTTTTAAACGATTAGTTATTGTGGATCCATAGGTATTGTGATGGCTTGCTTATTATCATGGATCACGGAGATGCATTATCCCCCTTTTATCGGGCAATGACGCATTTCTTTTTGGCCTGGGTCATTCTGCAAGATAGAGAAGTGATCGAATCTACTGTGACTACAATAAGCATAGCGAATACAGATCGATTCAGCTTTCAAACTCATCCTGTAATACAGATCAAGCTTGACATAGACTCATATAAGTAGTAGCTGTGTATGAGTATATATCGGAACCAATTAGAAAATGAGTATCATTTGATTTTTGACTGTCCACTTACAAGAACATTTAATTCAGGCCCTATAATTAACATGCCAATGAAAAGAAATAATGTTATTAAAATAATCTTAATACCACACAGGTGTGATAGAAAGGCAGCAATGGGATCGCCCAAAATCAGCCGAATCACGTGATGGACCTATCGTTAATGGTTTTATAATATAAACAGTCGCCCTGTCCGACATTCTCAATCATCGATGTCTTTTTATGGTTTACAACGCCTGATTTCAGCCCTTGTCAGCTTACTAATCTTCATTGTAATGGTCCGCCAATTGTAAGCGTTTAATACGCACTCGTCAGAACTCGGCCGATTCCGTACCTACATCTAACCTCTTCCGTATATAGGTAGTTTCCATTTTGAACTGCCGGTAACATGATCTCGAATATGACTGCCGCCTTGTAAATTGATTGACAACGACATAAACCACTACGTTAAAGTTGTTCATAGCTACTTATTTGTCGGTGAAAACTTCTTATAGCAGATGCGTGCTGCACCTTTTTCACAAAGCATGGCTGATAGATATTTGAACATTTCACTTTTCAACAACATGCAAGACAATGACTTAAAGAGAAAATTGCTAGTACGGTTTCTTTTCGTTATTTCTTTTCATCAAACGCCACAGGAGTTTCAATTTTCCAATTCTGGTACCTCTTACTCCACCTTTTATATTCTGAAAGTTTTTTCTAATGTCTCCTCTGAATAAGTACACTTTATATAGCTATCGTGGGCGGTTGATTGTCCGTTAAAAAAGACTAGACAACACCAATACCCAAAGACACTGATGGAGGTTCGTAAAAGAGACCATTAAATATTTAATACTTTCCATTTTTTTATTTTTAATGATTACTTTTGTTATACTTTTTTAACCAGTCTGTTTTTTCCCATCTATTTTCACTTTTTCCTTCCATGTTTCTATTTTTCAAAACCGTCTATAAAATGCCAAGGAAAGTTATCAGAGACAAAGGCTATGAATAAATAAAAGAATTATAATAATACTGTAGAGTCCCAATCTTACTTTCTCTCTAGTTCGTATTTATTTATTGATTATTTGTTCGTGTTGAAACAAAAAAAGTTGACTCTGTGTGTGAATACTCGCGTATCTTGTGGTGCACGAGTTTTACACACCTTATTTTCAATCATATATGCAGTTATTTGTGTCAGCCGGTCAAAGTAGGAATTCGCCCGTTTAGATTTTACTTACATCTGGTCAAAATTAGCGTCTTTGTACTCGGTCACGTCTGTTTGTCCTCGTATTCATCATTTGTTAGCTTGAAGCCACGCGCTTCCGTATCTTTGTCGGCCATTTTGATTTACCCGGTGTAACAGTAAATTTCTCCCTAGCAACCCTAAGGAAGCTGAATTTCAACTGCCTTCTGGTCAAAACACCAAATTCCACGATGAAAAGGTCTTATTCGGTACGGAAATGCCGATTCAGCATTTATTTTTCCTTTTACTATAATGTTTCATAGACTTTCGGGTTTCTGTCCCGTTGTTATAGATTCTGACCTCAAGATTTTGGTTGCCAGTACACAATGTTTGACTGTGTACATCCGTCAGCCAATCATTTTGCATCTTGCACGCAAATTATTTTTGCGTGCTGTTTTACCCCACAAAAGTTTTCTGTGTGCACACAACTATTTGTTGTGTGCATGCAAATAGTATAAATACCCGTGCATTCCGTCAGTCTTGGTCTCCAACTTCCATCAAATTTACGAGGGCAACCTTTAGGTCTTTCAATTAAAAAGGTTAGGAAAACAACAAAGGTTTTACGACAGACTATTTTGCTTAACGATTAATCAAACCATCCCATCCTTGACCGGAGCTGACAGATTCGCGTTTTTTATCGTTTCAACACGAAGATTTTTGTGAAGATTACAGCCAGAAGTCAACAAATTGTTAAATAAAACGCTTATTTTTGCTTTAGTTGCGACATTTCGTTTTGGTTATTTATCCAGTACTGCCCTCAGGAGACCAGCTTTTGTTCTTGTTTTCCTTTGTTTACCGGCCCATCCAACGACCTATCAGAGTTGTGCAGCCTGCGCGCAACAATACTAAAACTCGGAGGATTGTTTGGATGAGCAGACATTCACAAATTCATTTCTTATAGAACCGTCATCACTATCAACATACTATTCCTAGAATCATGATCATTATCATCTTCATAAACAACAACAACAATTTTAGTTAAAGCAACTAACTTGCAGGCAAACAAGAAAGAGAAAAATATGTATGGACATATTAGAAATCGCTGTACACAGAGCTAAAAAGATGCTTTATCACGTCAAATATAAATGAGGCGAAAACAAGAATTATCCAGAAGAATCATCAAAATGTTGTATTAAACTGACCTAAACATCTAATCAGTATAATCACTATGTTCATGGTATCAAAATACATATGAAAGCTTCATTTTCTGTTTTTGCGTGTTTGTACTCTGTTCCAAACAACAACAATTTAGAAATAGCCAAAGTGAAAACTAAAAATTAAATGTGGCTCTAACGCTGGCATTGTTCGTAGTTGTAGTGAGTGTATAAAACAATTTTTTAGAGAATATAGTAAAATTAAAACTTAGAAATAGATAAATAAAAACGAAGAGAAAAACACAAACAAACACAAAAAGAAAAGTCTTGTTGTTACTTAGCCGAAAAGCAAATTTAGAAAAAAAGAAATTACAAAAAAAAGCCCAGTGGACTAGACTTCTGTTCAATACAGTACCATATCTAAAAAGTTTGTTCGAGAGCGTGTTCTAATGCTCAATTTTCAGTAACCTTTATAATGTTTTATTGGACATTTGTTGAATAGAAGTGTGTTATTATATAACTACATGTAATTGTTTCCTGTAAATATATATACTCTGATGTCATGTATAGGGATAAAGGTTCAATCAGTCTGAAGTTCTAATTAAATCCGATTGTGTAATTTTGTAGTAACAGGAAAGTTTAGCAAATGTCAGGTTCAGCTTACATGTGCTTGCCGTTACGTCATACTCCGTGATTTTACAGCTCTGTCACGACATGACTTTCGTGATCAAGATATACTCTAATTTTAGAAAATATGCGTGTATTTTTGAGTCGTTTTAAGCGAAATCGACGAAGCAGAAAATACGGAAGGCATCGACTAAAGTCAGACTGCAGCCTATTCGTGTACCAAGTCTGGCCATAACTTGATCATGTCCATAAGATTTTCTGTCTTGCTGTTAGCATTGCTGGTGCTTAAAAAAAATAAACAGATCATCCATTCAGTTATGCATTAATTAAACGAGATTACTCTATTAACAGCAGACGAATCCATAGACTAGAAAGAATTTGCAGACGACAAACTAAAGTTTGGCTCAATTGATGTAATAATCTTTGACAGAATGAAGAACAGATACCGTAAATCGGCTTTTTTTCGCGTCCAAACATTTTTGCAAGTTTGGTCAAAATCAATTTTTAACGTTTCTTATTTTCATTAATTCATTTATATGTGTCTTTTTTTTTTTTGGCGAAAAGGTTAATTTATGAAAGCATCAAACCCGACAAAAATATTTATAGATATTTCTCATATATACCGGACATATAAGTGCATATGCAAAATGGCAAAAATACCTAGAATCACAATCTTTACTGAAAAGTTTGGTACAGTGTATTACCAAATCTGAAAATTATTCCTCTTCCCACTGATTCCGATATATACGATATATAAATACATAAATGAGACTGGGATTTATTCGATTATTTGTCTACGGTTTTCACCTTAGTCGGTTTATTCACAATTATATAGGTGTTAATTCATCACTGCAAATGGATACTGGGAAACTAAGGGTAACATTTTCTCAGAATAACCAATGCGGGTATCAAACGACCTCTCCACTATATATGTACATGTATAGAACAATTTTGCTAGCCTATTCCGGTGAAAATGAATAAGTGTGTCCCAGCAAAGATTTTTTTCTCTTGATGTTTTGTTTCAAGGGAAAGATTTTCAGGTTGAATGGAATATTCGGCAAATTTAACATTATCTACAATTTTATACTAGAAACTAGTTAACTAAAATGTTTGGCTGTTGTAGCTGTAGTCTTCATTTATGTGCATGTCATAAAATTCATTTGGCTATTTCATATTTATCACATACGATATTTTGTGTAGGAGAAAACTTAACAGTGGTTATTAGCATTTTCTCCTTTACGCTCTTTCTTAACCCTTTACTAAATGACAAAATTTTAGGCTGCTCCAAGTAAAAGCACTTTCAGACGACAAAATAAACGAAGCTCCAATTTTTTTTCCAGCAGGGTAGAAAACATTGAGGGGAAATGGGAAAATGCTGGTTATGATCATTTTCTCCTGTACCTATAATGTTTTCAAAAGTCTTCTTTTTCAGGGTTGTAAAAACCAGGAATTGTTTGGAAAAGGGCTAAGGCTTCCTTCTTGGGCTTTTTCAAACTCGATAATTAGTGCGAGTAAGGACTTAGTTTAGTTTAAAAATATTTATTTTACATCGATTGAGAAACAAGTTCTTACAACTTATCCTAATTTCTCTCGATTCTGCTTCTTGGGAACTACACCAGTACTCGCGCCGACTGTGTGGGCCATGAAAAATCCCAAAGAATAAGGACTTGAATCGCATATTTGCGTACAATGTCGTCGCGGATCAGCCTACGCTGTCCGCGCAGGCTAATCCGGGGCAGCACTTTACATCAAGATTAGACTTTGTCAGACAGTAGAATTCAAGGTAAAATGGTATGACCTTTTACGTCCTGCTAGAGGCGGCTTTTATAACCATTGAAGAAATTGCGTGTCACGAGCAAATTTCCCAAACAAAAAAAAGGTCAGGTACATTTTGTTCCTATGTTTTGCGCTTGTGTTTCTTGTACTTACTCATGTTTGCCTAGTAATAACCTTACGGTAATGGTCTAGCTGACCTGATGACAGAAATTTTAAATGTCAAAGGTTTTACTATTACTTCATTCAATAAGCGACGCGAATCCATTACAGGCATCATAATCGAAATCTTTCCTTTTTTTCATTTTTTATTCACAACGAAATGGAATTACATAGAGGGCTTCTGTAATTATCTGCATATCGAAACTTTGGTTGGTTTACCAGCATTCTCTACTTTTCCAACAATGTTTTCTATCCTATCAATAAACAGTTGCACCATTTGAACCACACAGAAATTGTCGTCTGCAATTATTTTTTTTAATTAAGACGGATCTAAAACGTAAGTGACCCTGAAATACGAAACTGAGGTATCCATGACAGTTTTGTTCATTAATTCCAGAGAAATTTAGATGGATATGGAGGTTTCTGTGTAAAAATGTGATTTTCCGCTTCCAAATAAAAGCATTGGCCAGCCTATTTTCATCTCAGTATATGCAAAAAACTGATACAAAATTTAGTGATGACTTAGCGATTAGTTAAACATTCCACTTATATATTCATAACTTCGCAATATGCAAAGTTCCTCAATCTTGAAAAGGTTGATTTTTGTATTGTACTTTGGGGAAAGAGGGAATATCAAGATATTATTAACTGCTGATATTCAACTGTTTTCGCCACTTAATTTCTCTTTCGAATGAATTAAGAGCAGCACGCTCGCAAACGTAGGTTTAATGCAATAATGTCGGTTTACTTGAAAAACCTCGTAACTGCAGCTTGAAACAAGAGCCGTCAGAGACGGGTTATGCTCCCCGAACAAGTGCTTGTTATAAAATATATGAAATTGGTATAAATTCACTTCTTTTATCCTAAAAGGACCTGTTCATGCTCCCAAAAATTGAAGTGAAAAGGGAATTACTATGTTAGAGATAGCCAACACAAACTTGTAGAGGAGAATAAGCCCAGTAAGCCCCCTTTAAGCCCTCTTTTCCCATAAGACCATATTGCATCATTGAAATAAATACAAGTGGTTTGTGATTTGTGGCATTTTTTAATAATAATTCAAAATTCGAAATTTCATAAAATTCTGACCAGTCATGTCGTAAATATTACACGAAAGGATTTTTTACATTTTACATGAAGCCCCCCTTTTCCGTGACGCAGCCTGAAATTGAGAAACCGGAAGAGAGGTACCTTTGCAACGTTCCAACAAGTTCAGATTTGAAATTTCACAAAGTTTTGTGCACAGATGTAGGAGATACAAGTGAAAAACATTTTTTTCTATGAAGTCCCCTTTTTCCGTGATGCAGCCTCAGATTGAGAAACCAGGAAAGAGGTATTTGCGCATCAATAATTCATAAATTGAAAATAACAAGGGCACATGTTGAAACTTGTAAAACAAGATATAACCATGAAGTTTCTCGAAATTTTGACAAAAACTGAACGACATATTAGTAAAAATTGCAATTTTGCATTAAGGCCCCTTTTTCCTTGGCATTTTGCAAGAAACCCCCTTTTTCCATGACAGAGGGTCAAATTGAAAAACACATAGATAAAGAAACAAGAGCACATTGTGAAACTTTGAAAAAAACAATATAACCATGAAGTTTAGTGAAATTTTGACCAAAACTGAATGAGACATTAGTAAAAATTTGAATTTTGCAAGAAACCCCCTTTTTCCGTGACAGAACGTCAACTTAAAAAACGCCTAGATTAAAAATAGCAAAGGCACATGCTGAATCTTTCCATAAACAATATAACCATGAAGTTTCATGAAATTTTGACAAAAACTGAATGAGATATTGATAAAAATTGCAATTTTGCATTAAGCCCCTTTTTTCCATGACACGGAGTCAAATGGAAAAACCGGGAAAGAGATGTCGGCGCTTTACCCTAAGGAGTTCATATATGAAGTTTTATCCAATTTGGTCCAGGGGTTGTGGAGAAATGGCTTCGGACGGACGGACAGATGGACGGACAGACGAAGCGGCGACTACATGCTCGCCCTTCGGGGAGCAGAAAAAGCTGTAGTTACAGGGTTTTCAAAATATGCCGACAATATACAAAGCGAGACATTATATACATGTGAAAAGGGATCAGAGATCCATAAAGTCCAGAGGAAAATCGTGAAGTATAATTTACCCTATTCAAAATCTAGTACACCATGAAATCTGTTTCATTTTTATTGGAGGAAAAAAAATCATTAAGCTTTTCAGGATTTCATGACTTATTATGCGTATAACAGCTTTCAATACTTAGTTAGACAACAAAATCTTAGTAACGCTTGTAAAAAACTGAATGTTAAAGGGTTAACGTTGCATTATTCTTTCTAACTGAATACAAATTAATACTCAGTTGAAATATTTTTCATAATCTAAAAATATTTTTCTCTGTTTAAATATTTGGGCTTTCACCTTTATCAAAAAAATTGATATGAAATTGATGCCTTCTACACTGTATGAATATTTTCACACCACTATTTATTAATGGAATAAACATCCGAAAATAAAAAGCCGAAAAACTGAAACAGATTAAACATTTCTGAATTGTCTAACTTTCATTCCCTTGGGAATATAAGTGGATTTAACCTAGAATATTTTTTACTATTATAAGGTTATACTTATAAATTGTAAGCTTATTCGAATTTTATGTTAGCGAGACCAATTTTTCTAGGAAAGTGACACGTTCACAAATTCATGTTCTGCTACCAAAATTTAGCAAAAAGCAGTCGCACATTTCACTTTCTATGTTATGCACATAACCAATTATTATTGCTAGACCCAAACTGCTAAGATGCATAACATAGATATACAGTTTTTCAGAGGTAATGCTTGCACCATAAAAATGGGTTGAATGCAACTTACAAAAAATGTAACGAATCAAAAAAAAAAAAAAAAAAAAAGAGCTAATCTGGAAAAAAAAAAAAAAAAAAAAACAATGAGCTTGTTATATACTTTTAGAATTTCCTACAAAATTTTCTTGAAGATTCAAGTTGAACTTTTTTCTGCAGTGGAATTACTGTACACATTGTAAAATTTAAAAATGATATTGTCAGACTAAAAAGCAACAGACACAACAATAAACAGATTATCTTTATGTCATAAAAACTTAATATGTTTAAGGAATAAAATATCATCAAGTCTTTACAAAACAATCACAAGCTTTAACGACCTTGAAGAAGAAGAATGCGTTTAAAACATTGTTGAAATAGGGTAGAATTATATGACAAAACATTTCCTCTTTATGCCACACTGTTTCTACTCTATAACAAGACAAATATCATTATTTGAAGTACATTTGTCTTTTAAAAATACTTGTAATTTGATGAAGTCCAAAATATTTCCTTTAAGTAAAGATTTACTGTCCTACCTTACAACAAAATTCAGATTTGTCTGGATTCAAAGCTGGGCTTACGATAAATAAAAAGTGGTTCAAAAGACAATCTTCTACAAGAGGGTAGAAAACATTGTCGGCAAAGGAGGAAATGCTGGCTATCAGCATTCATTTCTATTTTTGTGCAGTATTTTTTTTAAAAAAAGCACTGTTTCTAAGGGTCTTTAAAATTCGCCAATGTTTGATGAAGAATAAATGCACCATAGCATAGATACATCAGAAATGCAGATGGTCATCGTAAGTGATTAGCGTCAAAAGAAACGATTTACTTTCACAAAGGTACAAAAATGACAACAATTCGTTCACTGATACCCACCACAACCAAAAAGAACCGTAAAAGCCCAAACCGATTTCTTCATTTTTCCAACTGTTCATTAAGATATGTGTTAATTTCCTATCTTTCTGAACAGATATAAGACAATAAGGAGAACTCAGCGAAGCACAATCTCCAAGAGACGACAATCCATGGTGCCTATCACCATCGCGACTGATTTACCATTAAAGGAACATTTTTATATCTGCCATGATTTATACTTGTAAAGTGACGCGTCTCGACTCACTTCTCTCATGTCATGAAATTTCAAACGACTCCTGCCGTTCTCGAGTTTATTAGTATTTTTTTTCTCTGGAAACCGCGTTCATGTCTTTTACGGATAAGACTTTTTTTTTTTCAATATTTGACTTAATGTTTTAATGCTCTGTAATATATAGGTCTCGATTTGCATTTGACATACGAGTCTCAGAAAAAAAGATGAATGAAAAGCACAACCAATTTCATGATCGTGACGTTTGTATTAATATTTCACACACATGAGTCCTTCCAACAGCATATATTTTGACATCATTAGTATTATATAAAGTTTGAGAAGATAACCATATTTATCACGTTTTTTATATCTTTTCTTTAGAAACTGTCACAATAATTGTCCTATGACTGCTCGAATTTCGGCAAAGTTTTTAGATGTGCTTCAACATGGAAAGATATTTTAAATTGATGCCTTAGATATAACAAGATCGTAAGTAGAAAGGTAATGATCAAGAAAACATTGAAAAACAACAACACTACAATACCTTTCAATTACGGCCCCTTCAAATGTCTGGTTTAGTCACAAGGTCCGACTTTAATCAACTTGCTACATTATGATAGAGCTTAAAATACCGACTCAAAATATCATAAATATCATAGGAGGTCGTAGTTAATTATTACGGAGTTATTGCTTTATTCCATCCATATACTGTTGCAAAGTCATTGTTTATATTTATCGTATCATATTGCCATTATAGGCCAGGTAAATACAGTCCTAATCCAGGACTGCGCCCAACGCCGTCAAATGATTTACTTGTAGGAATAATGCCGGAGATATTCATGGGTTGGAATTTCGAACGAGTTACAATTTACAAGTTTGCGAAGTATGATCAAAAAAGTGTTCTAAAGAAATAAAGATAGATTTATCAATTGAAAATTGCTTAATTTTTGTCATTTGTTTTAATAATTTCCAACATTTTTTTTTAAAGTAGGCAGGTAAAAGTTGATTTTTTCTATGCATTTGTATACATTTTACCAAGGAAAACTTATTGAAACTCATTCATCGATTTTTTTCTAAAAATGTAACTCATTGATCTCTGCCAAATCACAACACTGTTAAGATCACCACGAAGGGAATTCCTGAGTGGAAATAACTGTTGTCCTTATCTTAACTTATTGAATTCCCGGGTAATTTTAGCAGTACAGTAAAATGCTTCATTAAGTCAGTCTGAATATTGATGAAGACAGTTGTAAGGAACAGGCTGAACTGTTAAGAAAATATAATAGACAATAACTAGATTAATAACTTACTTACTATTATCCTATAAATAAAAGTTAAGTTTCCAAAATAATTAACAATAATATTGATCAAGATGCATCACTGTCTTAATTTACGAAATTTCAAATGACAGAAAAGAGACTTTTGGGGTTCGCTTTCCACAGGCAAAAGTTTCAAACAAAAAGAAATTGACGAAAAAAAAATTGGGTTCAAAACTTTACCGGTAAATACTGATAACGTATAGCTAATAATTATACTGGAAATCATTTTGGTTTTTAACATTGATGTTTTGGAAACTTATCTTTTAGTTATAGGATAATAGTAAGTAAGTTAATAATCTAGTTATTCTTACTTATATTTTCCTAACAGTTCTACCTGTTCCTTACAACTGTCTTCATCAATATTCAGACTGACTTAATGAAGGATTAAATAATATATATCTTTTGAACCTAAAACATTAACATGTTTTGTTTGTCATTTCTTGCCTGTTTGAAATATACGCTATATGACGATTGGGATAAAGACACACAAGCTAAACATACATGTAACTTCATCGGTTGTACCCAAACATATAGCATGAAAATAAAGATAACGTCAATGTTAGACGCGGAAAATCGGCAGAAACATGAAGAGTGACTAAAATTTTATAAAAAAAAATGTGCAACTTAAGATCAGTATAGTCTACATGTTCATTTGATCTCTGTGCGGAAATATGCTTGTCACGACCTTACATAGTGTTAAATTGCAAGGTGAAGTAAACATCGATATATATCATGTATACTACATGCAATTAAAAAAGTAAAATTCTAAATGTCAGATAGATAAGTGTAGAAGGGTATATAAACATGTCTGCGTCTAAACATTTGGACTAAAGTTCACTTATTTACAACAGCAACAGTCGCAACGTTATAGTACGTTGGGTAATAAGAACCACATACTGTTATTATAAAGACAATTCTTTGAAAGTGCAGTCGTGAGAAAAATTGAAAAATAGAAAGGTCTACAAGAACCTTTTACGTATGACTCTGACCTTTCACTTATGACTCTGTTTAGTGCCTGTTTTTGTTAAGATAAGACAGATAAAATTTGATTTATTGTATAGTCTAAGGCCTGGCAAGCTGGATTCAATTTTTTTTCAATCCGTCTGGTAGAAAAATTTCATTGGTACCAGGCCATAGTACAGCCATATGGAAGTCAAATTAGGGCGGATGCCAGAAACAAAAGTGGTGCAGATTTTTTTCAGACGACATTTTGTTACCCCACCCACTGAAAATGCATTGAATTGAGTTTATGTGTATAAACCACAAAATTTCAATATCTTTCAGAGTATATTGATTGCAAATAGGTCTAAGTGACAGTTAAGCACATAAGCAATGGTAAAATTCAGTTACATGAGAAGATAAAATACATTGGGTGTCCTGGTGTTACCCCACCCACCAAATTTGCATACATTTTCTGAAAATCACGAGCAACTTAATATCATTTAAGACTTTTGTGTTTCAACTTCTTGTGAAAGGGTTTGATGAGAACTAAATGCTTACTATTGTACTAAATTGCTGCATTGTATATTTGTTACGGTCTTGCTTATCTTTTACCCCACCCACTAATGCATATACACGCCAATCTATGAGCTATTATATAATTATGGCAGATTTTATGAGACACGACTTTTGAAAATTAAGTTGGATTTTTTTGTTTGATAAGGTTCCTTATATCCACGCTGGAATATTGTCTACTGTGATGCAATGCTAGTCATAACACATCGACATGTCCTTCATGTAACAAAATTGTAGAGTAAAAGAAATTCCATCCTAATTTAGAAAAATGAAAATTTTCTGGTTCAGATTATAATATTTCACTCCGAATCATCTGTATAACACATAGTTGTTTTATATTAATTGAGTATTTTGGAACAAATTTTTGGCACGTTATATGTCAGAGAAGATCAGTCTTTTGCAACTATTTTAATTTTTTGAAAAAAGTTATATAGATCTAGTAAATGATTCCTAGCTGTTTGTACTAAAAATGTAACTGTATTTTCCGTTTTGTTCCCAGAAATTGTTTTTATTAAATTAAACGTCGCGGCTTCCTTTCATGAGCATTTTTTATCATTGTTATATAAACGACTCATGTTTTACAGCAATGACACAAAATGTTACAGCGCAGGCACATATAATTATCAAAAAAAAGGTTTGTACTTAGTGCCTTTATTTGAGAAAAATCAAACAAAACAATAATTGAATAGTTACACATGGACTGAAGAAAAGTCATTTGCACCAAAAATACTGTCTTGTTGACAAAGTTAGGACTTTTAATGTTATTACAATTACATTTGAGTTATTTCAGTTACTCTTCTGTACCCACTGTTAACTATATTCATGCTATATGCATTAAAACCATCATTGTTATGTGGGAAATAAATCCGTTACATCATGACATTTCAACAGGAGGGACATTGGCCCTGGAGTGTTCACCTGCTTTATTTCCCTCATGTGTATGTGATGATTTTTAAACTAACATGTGTAGAGCCAGTTTTGACCCCAGGGGCATAATATGAACAAACTTGGAAGAGGTCCACTAGGAATTGCTACATGCCAAATATCAAAGCTTTATGCCTTCTAATTTTAGAGCAGAAGAATTTTATAATTTTCTGTCTGTGTTCCTATGTTTGAACTTGTGACCCCCAGGGCAGGGCCAGTTTTGACCCCAGGGGCATCAAATGAACAAACTTGGTAGAGGTTCACTAGAAGATGCTACATACCAAATATCAAAGCTCTACACCATCAAGTTTCAGAGAAGAAAATTTTTAAAGTTTTCCTTCTTTGTTTCTGTGTTCAAACTTATGACCCCTGGGGCAGGGCCACTTTTGAACGCAAGGGCATCATGTGAACAAACTTGGTAGAGGTCCACTAGGAGATGCTACATACTAAATATCAAAGCTCTATGCCTTCAATTTTCAGAGGAGAAGATTTTTAAAGTTTTCCTTCTTTGTTCCGATGCTCAAACTTGTGACCCCCGGGGTGGGGCCAGTTTTGACCCCAGGGGCATTATTTGAACAAACTTGGTAGAAGTGTCCGTATGTGCATTAACTTATATTTTAAACATCTCCTCTGACACTACCCATCCAAACTTGATAAAACTTCACAGAAATGATCCTACCATGGCTTTCTTCAGAATTTCTTGAAAGAATCTGATTCCTTCAAAAACTCTGTTTGCCATGGCAACAAAAGTGAAAAATATTGAAATCTTTGAAAATCCTCTTATCTGACAGCATAAGGCCTAGGGCTACCAAACTTGGTATGTAGCCTTATGCTGTGAACCCCTACCAAGCTCCTTCAAATAATAGCCCTGGAGTCGAAATTGGCCCCGCCCCGAGGGTCACAAGTTTTATACGGGATTATATAGGGAAAACTGAAATCCTTCTTTAGGGCCTTGGGCTACCAAATTTGGCATGTATCTTTATCAACGGGGGGTCTACCAAGAGTGCCCAAATTATAGTCCTGGGGTAAAAATTGGCCCGGCCCCGGGGTCACAAGTTTTACATGGGCTTATATTGGGACAGCATTTAAAAATCTAATCTACCAGTACATAGTCGCAAGGCCTAGGACTACCAAATTTTGGATGTAGCTTTTTCTAGTGGGACTCTACCAGAAGGGCCCGAAATTATAGCCTTGGGGTTAAGTTTGTCCACACACCAGGGGTCACAAGTTTTACCTTGGTTTTTGTGTTGAAAACTTTATAAATGATCTTTTTGCTAACCATAATAAAGCCTAGGGCTACCAAATTTAGCCCTGTTTCATGGGTTTCATGTTATACATGGCCTTTCTTCTTTTAGGAAACTTTGAAAATCTTCTTGTTTATAACACAACATTCTAGACCTGTACTATTTGGTATGAGGGTTTATCTTGTGGACCTTCACCAGGATTCAAGTAATTATAGCTTTGTGGTCAATAATAGCTTTTCCCAAGGAAACTTTCATAACCTTACATCACTTTCTCGCAGGATTTTATAGAAATGTCTTCAAGTTTAAAACCAATTGCCCAGAGTAGAAATATTTGGCTTGTAGTGTTTTCACTTATTAGCCAGTGGTACGATACAGGGCCGTCATGGCCCTCTTTTTCAAGTTAGATCCCCTATTGCATCAGTGAACTAGAGAAAAAAATGGATGAAAAAAAAGGGCCCTTTTTGACCTGAGCCTAAGCCGTTGAAACCATTTGGCCGGAGTTGTAATGTTTGGCTTGTAGTTTTTGCACTTCTTAGCCCGTGGAGCGATACAGGGCCATCGTGACCCTCTTGTTTCAAGTCATATCCCCTATTGCATCAGTGAAATAGATTAACAGAGTAGGAGAGATAGAATAACAAAGGAAATGAAAGTAATGAAAATAACCAAATCTTAGTGTTGGCATACTTACGGTTACAGTTATGAATATATAATGAAATACCGAAATCAAAGGTTAGTGTTCAACAACAAATTATACTGTTGCACTCATAAATAGATCATTTTTTGAGGTGCTAAATGCTAAAACTCCATAACTGTTCTTAATTCTGGTCCTCTATGTCTGTCCTAGTAGCTTTGGCCAAAACTGTGAAAAAAATCTAGCCAGATATATTAACACATTCAATGTGAAGACTGAAAATCAGAGATTGTTTTCAATTCATTCATCTAGGAACATTTATTAGGTGTTTTACGGTATGTAAAATTGGTCAGACTTGATTTAATATAAGTCTTACATACATGTAAATGTCGATTTTTATGAGTATCTTAAATTCAAAAGATTTGTCAAAAAGATTGCATTGTTTCATTGTTTTTTTTTTTTTTTGGTTTTTTTTTGTTTTTTTCATTATTGTAAACATAAGAAAAGTTTAATTTTTGATATAGGCAAATTTGGAGTAGGCGCGTTTATTAGCATATAAAAAAAATCTGCACCACTTTCAGATCTGGCATCCATGTTTAAAGTGACTAATAGGCTATCCTAACTCACAGTACCATTTGAATTTTTCTACCAGATGGATTGAAAAAAAATTAAAAATAGAGCCCTTTTTTGATCTGGGCCTTAGCCTAGTAAGTCAGCAAGACATTTTAATAAGGTAATAGAAGCTATTAAATTAATAAATGCGAACTTACTAAAGTATTGCATGAAAAAGTAAAACACTACGAGAGTAAAATGAAATTTATACAAGCACGAGCAATAAATCATACCAAAAGATAGTAGTAGAAAGATGTGGCATACTTGGGTAGCGAAGTTATAACCAATGTCTTTCCTTTGAATTAAATCATTCAGCACTGACGGAACCAAATTATCAAAATCTTCCATTGAATGCTCATACGCGTGTAGTGATTAATTGGCTAGTCCGATCATAATAAAAGTTTCCAAACATGCTAATCAAATATGCTTTGTATTGCAGGTTGACAAAAAGAAAAGACAAGAGGACCATGATGGTCCTATATCGCTCACCAGAGTATATTTGTAACTTACATGGTTTATCAAGGGCAGGCTATTAATTCTTTTCAAATAAGGCATACCCTGGGGTTTGTTACAAAAATATGTTTACAGATTTTCTTCTTTGTCTTTGGCCAGTGGAGCTAAAAGCTGCTGCTTATCATCAATTTTTCTCTTCACAGTGTCTTGTTCCCTTTTTGACTTGTAGTTTTGCCATTACCAGACGACAAAGTTTTAGACCGTTCCAAATTGAAACAAATTGCAGACATTTTAAAATGTATCTAAAATGAAAAATAAGTGATCTATATGGTAGAAAAGATTGTGAGAAAGGAGAAATTGCTTGTTACAAACAATTTCTCCTTTTTAGATGGAATTGATTTTAAAAATTTCCTTCTATGATTCCATGTGAAATAGTGTGCACAAGGGCACAGAGCCAAAATATGACCCCAAGGGGATAATTTTAATTATTTTCATAAAGGGTCACTAGATGATGCTACATGCAAAATATGAATGCTCTAGCCTTTATGGTTTGTCACCAGTAGATGTATGTTTCTATGTAAAATAGGGTGCGCCCGGGCAGAGCCCAAATATGACCGCAGAGGGATAATTCTAGCAATTTTGGTAGAAGATTATCAGATTTTGCTACATAGCAAATATGAATGCTCTAGCCATTACGGTTTGTCAGAAAAAGATTTATTAAAGGTTTCCTTCTTTGTTTCTATGTAAAATAGGGTGTGCCCGGGCAAAGCCCAAATATGACCCAAGGGGAATAATTTTAACAATTTTGGTAAGGGGTCACCCGATAATGCTTCAAACAAAATATGAACGCCCTCCGCCTTATGGTTTGTCACAAGAAGATTTTTAAAGATTGTAAAAAAGGGTGCGCCCAGGCAGAGCCCAAATATGACCGCAGAAGGATAATTTCAACAATTTTGGTAGAAGATCATCAGTTAATGCTACACACTAAATAGGAATGTTCTAGCCATTATGATTTGTCACCAGAAGAAGTTTTAAAGATTTCCTTCTAAATTTCTATGTAAAATAGAGTGTGCCCGGGCAAAGCCCAAATATGACCCCATGGGAATGATTTTAACAATTTTGGTAAGGGGTCACCCGATGATGTTCCAAACAAAATATGAATGCTCCCAACCTTATGTTTTGTCACAAGAAGATTTTTAAAGATTTTAAAATAGGGTGCGCCCAGGCAGAGCCCAAATATGAGAGCAGAGGAATAATTTTAACAATTTTGGTAGAGGATCATCAGATAATGCTACATACCAAATATGAATGCTCTAGCCATTATGGTTTGTCAGAAGAAGATTTTTTAAAGCTTTCCTTCTTTGTTTCTATGTAAAATAGGGTGCGCCCGGGCAAAGCCCAAATATGATCCCAGGGGAATAATTTTAACAATTTTGGTAAAGGGTCACCCAATGATGCTTCATACAAAATATGAATGCTCCCGGCCGTATGGTTTGTCACAAGAAGATTTTTAAAGATTTTTTCCATTTTCAGCCATTTTGTTGCCATGGCAACCAGAGTTTTTGTTGGAATTAAATTCTTTTAACAATTTTTGTAGAGCTTCACCCAAGGAACATTCCTGCTAAGTTTTATCAAGATTGGCCTTCTGGTTTTGGAGGAGAAGATTTTTAAAGAAATTGTTAACGGACGGACGGACAGATGGACGGACGGACGGACGGACGGACGGACAGACGGACGGACGGACGGACGCCGGACGATGACCGGTCACAATAGCTCCCCCTGAGCACGTTGTGCTCAGGTGAGCTAAAAACCAGAACACATAGACTTTTTAATTACTCCTACAAAAATACAGAAAAATTATTCTAATTTTGTTTAATTGAACTTCTGTCTGAGTACGATTATACCCAAAGTTTCAGTAACCTAGGATGCTTCTGTTATGACCACCCTTAAAAATGTTCCAAAAGATCTCCTCCACATTGGAAACACACTTGCTTTCTTTGCTCAAATTGTCAATAGTTCGCACGCACTCCTCTATGGAGATTTTCCTGATTTTTCCTGCATTCGCAACCTTGATTTCACGATTTGTTGCAGGATTTCCCCGATACACGCTGTCTTTCAGATAGCCCACAGATAAAAATCTGGGGAAGACTGTAGTCCGGTAAATGAGGTGCCAAATCGGCATCACACTGCTGATCAGCCTTTCCTGAAATCAATCTCTCATCCTCTCAAGGGTGTGATTTAATATTTTGGAGGTCGCCCCTTCTTGCTGGAACCATTGTCATCTCGATCAATCCCTCTGCATCGTCCGAGTAATGTCAAGGACTGTCATAGAACGTTTTGTTCTGATGGAACGATTTCAGGAAAGGCTGATCGGCAAGAAATGGACAGCTCAATCACCGGACTTGAGCCTCCCCAGATTTTTATCTATGGGGATATCTGATGGACAATGCTAATCAGAACAATCCTCCGACAATCGGTGAACTCAAGGCTGCAACTGCTGGAAAAATCAAAGAAATCGCATGCGAGTAACTTACAATGAGGAGTAGGTCATATGAAACATATTTTGGAGAGATCATAGCCTTTGTGCAAAGCAACCTAGATTTCTCAAACTACTGGGTATAATCATACACAGACAGACATTTAAGTCTGCAAAATAAGACTAATTCTGCGTTCTTTTTGTAGAAGTAATTTAGAAGTTTATGTTTTTTTTGTTCAACAAAACTCCGAAAAAACTCAGAAAAGTAGATTTCATTTTACTTAAGCGGTCTCAAAACTTTTAGGAAAACCGTCGTACATATCTACTAAACACTTTTTATCTTAATGTAGAGGTATAGCTTGTGTTTCGTTAGATTCTAGACGGGAATTTGCTACTCGTTAGAGGAAAAACTTATCAATCCATGAATAGGATCGACTATGTACAGTTTACCGATTTTCAATAACTTGGCAATGGTTACTCCATTAGTACCAGTGGGTTTAAATGCCTTAGCTATCAGTTATTTTTGAGACTGAGACCTTGCTTCAATTGGTAAAGCTAAAATTTAAGGCCTTCTCTTGAAGATACTTTGTATATGCTAGGGTGGTCATAGTGGTCAAACTTGTAGGACTTACCTTTTTTAAACAAAAATACTATACAAAATTTAGCAAAGTCTTTCATGTTTGTTATTAATCCGTAATTCTCAGAACAATATTTGCTGATGCTGAATTGGGCTTTTTCGATAAATGTGACTCAATGTTATTCAAGAAATTAGTTGTATTTCTCTCTTCATCCCATTCATCTTTTCTGTAAATAAGTATATATTAAGTTTTTTCAGAAAGTTAGTATAATTACGATTTTTTTCCGTAATTTCTCATTTTCTTGAATATTTTAAATATATATTAATATGTAGTAAAACATTTTTATTGGTGTTGTTATACAGGGATTTTCTAAAAGCTCTATTCACATATGGAGGTTGGGTATGCTTGATACATCCGTCTTATATTGAAACGTGGTTGTCAAAAATTTCAAATATCTTGGATTCTAAATTCTTTTCTTTATTGTTGATGTCTGAATCCTGGCACCTCGAGAAAATTTTTGCTCTAGAAACTTCTGCATCCTATCTTTTGGCTTTGATCTACATTGGCGTCATTTGTTTATTATAGCAGATTATAGATATTAAATTGTGTTTCTGCGCAGACATTCAATGTTTTGATACACATTTTCTGGGAATTATTCCATGTAACATCTTTTTCAGAAAGGTTGCAATTCTTTATAAAGCATGCTGAAAGAAACCTTAAAGAGGTTCTCAAGGCCAAACAACGCAGAAAAATATTTTTGACGATAATTGTTGAATTCAGTGTTTCTGCACCTGGGTGCTTTTTTTTATCATATCGAGAGCTTCAACGCAGCACTGTCGTCACTGCATTTCTGAATATTTTACAGGAGAGACATAAAACTGTTTCCTTTCCTTTCTTGGCGAAGATCAGTATCATTACCATTTTAGTCTTAATAGATATTGATTCTGGTGACTTTCAAGAAATTTAAACAGATTTTTGAAAAACATTTTGCAAAAAAGATTATTTTACAAAATTTAATTACTTACAACTGTTTACCTTCTGAAAATTTTTTCTTCATGCAAAATTCTAGTAAATGCACATGCCACGATTTTCCACCTTAAAATAAGGGGTGACTGCATTAAATATTTTATGGAAAATAGTTGTGAGTTTATATGGCTTTTAATGATTTGTATTAAAGTTTTATTGACACGTTCAACAATTTTAAGTCATTATTGTATTTATAAGTATAAATTTCTGCCTTCTTTGGGGAAATCTGTTTGGTTTACCGAAATAAACACGCTGTTACTCAACCATACATTGCAATGTTGAATAAACCTCTTTCCCCTGCTTTCTTTCCATTAAAGAAATTCAAACTTGATTAGGATGGTAACATGAATAATGGCTTTCGAAGATGTACCTTTGAAGTGTGTGGTCAACTGCACAGAATAACATCTGTTTTGGGACCTTTTAATGCAATCAGAGCAACTTGTACTCTATATGGAGTGCAACACGCGAAAAGGGTCATTCGGACATTTGCGTAAAGTGTCGTCTCTGATCAGCGTGTGCAGTCCGCACAGGCTAATCCGAAACGACACTTTCCTATTTTATGTGATTTTCTGTTTTACGCAAGTCTACTGTGGCACAAAATCTACTGTAGTCGTAAAGTGCCGTCTCGGATTAGCCTGCGCGGACTGCGCAGGCTAATCCGGGACGACACTTCACGCATTTGTCCGAATGCACCTTTTCGCGTGTTGCACTCCAATTATTATAACATAGTCTGGGATAAACTACTATAAGTTTCAACTGATTATTAGCCTAGTACTGCATACATGAATTTGTGAGCTGTCCCCTTGATATGACTGAAATAATGTCGAAAATGGCGTACAATAACTTTGTCACTTTTAAACTGACTTTATTGACACTTGACAAGAACAATAACATTGATTGGTTTTTAATAAAAATTTGCTTTTGAAACAATTACAACAAAAAATTCAGAGTAGTCTTCCCTTGAAAATTACTTTTCACCTTAGCATACATTTTTTTTTTTGTGCCAAATAATAATATCAACCACACATGGATGTAAACAAAATGTCGAATTTGACATGCTTTTGTCAAAAATGGTTTGGTAAGGTATGGTTTGTTCTCTTGGAATAACTTGTGAATATCTAAGAAAATCTTTTGGTAAGTTTGGCATTAAATTTCCGAGTAGTGGTCAAAAGTAAGCAAATGGGGTGATAAACTGCTTCTAAATGAAAACCATATCATTTAAAAGTTTGGAAGTCATTGTCAAAATGACCATCTGTTATTGTAGTGTCATTCAAAGTGTAAGTCTCTGGTAGGAAAATGAATTCGAAAACCAGGTAAGAAGTAAAAAAAGGACAAAGCGACCTAGCAACTTTTGTCCATCGACGATTCCTGCAAGTGTTTAATACTTGGACTAACAACAGAATGACAGATTTTCATCTTCATAATAATTTCTTTACTTTTGAATGGTATGACTTCAATTGCATTTTTGCTATCCATATCGTTTAGTTTGGCCACTATTGTGCTTTTATTTCTGTTATCTTCCTGACTATAAGTCTACATATATTCCATCGTCATAACTTACGTGTTTTGATATACCTTTATGGAAAGATACACAATGTAACCTGCAGGCTTAAACCTTTTGTTTTGCTCAAGAAAGTTCTTTGGAATGTGTTAGAAAATGCATTTTTTTCTCAGACCTTACCAGTTATTTAATGTTTTGCTTAAGTTTTGAAAATAAAAAGTCTAAAGGGATTTTTGATTTTTGAAAGGTCGCCATGTTAGTGCACTGCCTAAAATTTGTGTCATTTTGGTGATTTGGATATCATAAAACAGTTTTAAGTAATTATTTGATAGTAGTAATTATGAAATAAACACTTCTTGTCAATTATATATAGGATCTAATATGAGTTGGTTGTTGAGATAAAAATTTATTAAACGGATCTACAAAAATGTTATTAAGCGAGCCTTTGGCGAGCTTAGTAACATTTTTTGTGGAAGAGTTTATTGATTTTTTACCTCAAAAACCAACGTGTATCAGATTCTTGTTGTCACATTACTGTATAACAAGAATTATAGTCCAAAATGTGTTAAACCACAGGCATACATGTATCATGTGTAGAAATTTACATGAAGCCTGTGCACTTACTTTGACACCTGCACATTACCAACAAAAAAGTTTCGAAGAAACATGCATAATGTTGATTTTTGTGTGAGTCTGACAGTGATTATATTAATTAATAACTTTATAGTGATAAGAACTTTGACCACTAATTTCCTTCAAAAACCTAGGTCAGCATTGTTTTGGAAATGAAGCGTAAATTTCAGTGTTGACCAAATACAGCACTATTTTCTTATCTCACACATGTGTGAGATAAGTAAATTCGTAACGTCTGTATTACATTGAAAACAAAGAGAGTTATGTGATAAATACATTGTTTCACCATTTTCTATGTGATTAAGAGGAGGTATTATAGTGTATGTATAACACTGTATGCACCTCAAATTAACTTCAGTGTTGCATTAACAGAATGACTAATATTCACTTACAACATTTCGAACACTTTTGAATTCAAGTGCTTTTTTAAAAATATTTTACAGTAGACATGAAACGGGCACTCCAGATTACAAAAACGAATAAGAGTCGTTTTTGAAAGAATGTTAGTTACGACAGTGTTGCGTTGAGTCCTCGATATAGTATGTAAGAAGGAAATGGCTCTTCATGCCTATTTTTGCCTCGTCTTTTTTACCTTAAAACATTTAAAGTTAGAACTATGATAGTTATATTATTCAACAAGTTTGGCTTCAGAGATGTAGAGTAAAAAAAAAAAATAATATTGTCAATCGATATTTTTTTGTATTATTTCTTATAAATATAGAGCTGAATCTGTTTGTTTTCCTACAGGTTATAAGAATTTCTTTGAATGGTTTTGACGAATCGTTTTAAGTTATTAAAAAACTGATTGCTCGGAATTAGTGATCGACCAAATTTTTTGTCCAATCAGAGAGGAGTATTTGTAGAAATTTTCTACCTCTTAAAAGTCCATAAAATTTTGTCTGCTTGAAATAAAGACAGCCGTTCCGCACATATGACTTCTACTGGCTCCTCCCAACCATTTAAAGCACGATTTGAAACTTGTTACAACACAACCTAAACCCTTTACCAAGTAATCCTGTATTTTATCGGTGAGAGCTTGATTTTAGAAAACATTGCAGAAAAAGGGGAAATTGCAAAAGGGGAATTGAGTAATAAAACAAAATCTGATTTTTCTTCTCTTTATTTTAACCCCAAATAAATTTTACACCCAAATGGAAGACCCAAGTAGTTTTTGCGTACTTTAACGATCAATCTGCAGAGAACGTGTAGTCTGATCATGAATTTAAACATTATGCTAAACAGCGCTATGCTAAAATTTATAGACTGATTGCACGTTGTCCGTTCTGTATCATGACAAAAATTTGACAACAAAGAAATGACATTTAAAAATCTCGAAGGTAAAAAATATTATCTACAGCAAGAGCCAACTGATTAGTTTTTAGAAATATTCAACTTGTCCTTTTGTTTTCTTTTAAAAATAACCCTAAAAAAGATAGTATTTAGCAAGTACAGGTATAAAGAAAAGTCCGAAAGCGCTTGTCATGCACTCTTTACAAGATGCCAAAACTTTAGGCTCTAGCATATTAAAAGCAGCCCAGCCACGTACAATAGTTAGTGTATCTGACTCCTAAATTGGAGGTTACTGGTTCGATACCTGGTTGCGACGAACTCTCTTTCCAGTAAACTTTTGCACCTCACCTCTGATGCATGTGAGAAAATTAGTCAGTGACTTTGGAAAGAAAGTTATGTCAGTGCTGGTGTGAAAAAGCCAGGAAACAGAAGCGGTGTAAAATAACAATCATCAATAAATTAACCAATCACTCAATCTCTTTAAATGTCGACCTCATTTGATAACAATTGATAACGGGGAACAAAAACAGTTGTCAGGGTAGATTGTTTACAAATGTCATACCTAGATTATCTTATATATCCAAGGACAACGCATTCATAAATGAAAAGTGGATACATTTGTGATACCTAAAATGTTGACATTGAAAAATCAACATAAACAAAAATTAATAGTGTTTTGCATGTACTCTAAAGAACGAAATCTATTCTTAACAGGTGAACTTGTATTATTTGAAAAAAGAAAAAAAAAAGGACTGCAATCATAAATCATATCAGTTACCTGTTTTTACAAGTTCTTGTGTGGGCAATTGCATCAATTGCGTACATGATTTATCCTTGAAAATTTCGTCTAAGTCATTTCCTAGGAAAAGATCAAAATTTGGTTTGGCTTCCACCATTGTAAAGACAGCAATGCCATGCACTTTTCTTTCGCAAAATTTGGGCTTGGAGACACGCATAACATGAGGGTACTGTGCATGAGGAAATCCACGTGATAGTGTTGTTTTCTCGTGTTTCGGGCGTGTCTTTACAATAAAACAAAACAATGAAATTTGGTGAAAGTCATGTTTCTTGATATACTTATGTCATGTGGGCGTGTTTATAGGGTCATGCGGTAATGAAGGCATGTCTTTGCGTAATATCTAGGACAAACTTTAGAGAGAATGCAGTCTCTATAAAATAATTTATTTAAAAACCCAGTCGATCACTAAGTTGGTTAGAGCACAAAAAGAGAATTCTTCGAGAAAATAAAAGCTACGGCGCAGAGCGCCTTCGCTTTTTTATTTTCTCGAAGAATTCTCTTTTTTGTGCTCTAACCATTACGAATTAACTTTACCGTGTGATGATTCGGGATTTGGGGTTGTATTGATGAATGAACAGTCAATAATTTGAGAAGTATCACGAGCTCTACAAATCCAAGGTGCGGTAAATTCGGCCATGATTTGATATTGCTCTGGCAAAACATCGGCACATTTAATATGCAGCCATTCTCAATATGCTTTACAGAGAATGAATACGACCGAAAGTCATAGCTTGAGCTGTCTTTCTATGGAATACCGTTAGGGCCATAGTCTATTAATTTGTTTATTGTATTGTTTTGAAGTTTAACGCCACTTTAACAGCTGAAGTCATATCATGGCGGTCGGTGACGCACATGTGTTTCCTGGCTTTCTCATACCAGTACTGACACAAGTTTCTTTCCAAAGCCACCGACTACTTTTCTCACATGCTTCAGCAGAGGTGAGAGACGAAAATACGCCGGAAAGCAAGTTCGCCTCAACCGGGTACCGAACTCACAACCACCAGGTCATGAGTCCGACACGGTCACCACTGAGCCACCCGGGCGGGCTGTGAATTTGTTGATTTTAACCGCGATCTTATTAGTATAAGGGTGATAACACGAAATCACGATGACGATACAGCGATATATCAATGATGAAAAAACGATATTGTATCGTTCTGTCATCATTATACTGTCGTATTGTTGCGTTTTCACCATCGTTCTGCCCGCCCGGGTGGCTCAGTGGTGAGCGAGTCGGACTCATGACCTGGTGGTTGTGCGTTCGATACCCGGTTGAGGCGAACTTTCTTTCCGGCGTATTTTCGTCTCTCACCTCTGCTGAAGCATGTGAGAAAAGTAGTCGGTGGCTTTGGAAAGAAAGTAGTGTAAGTACCGGTGTGAGAAACCCAGGAAACATGTCACCGACCGCCATGATATGACCTTAGCTGTTAAAGTGGCGTTAAACCCCAATACAACAACAACAACAACAATTCGCCATCGTTCTATCGCGCATCCCGTGTAAAATCAACAAATTAATAGGCGATTGCCCTAACGGTCTTCAGTAGAAGAATACCGTAAGGTCATTGCCTATGAATGTGTTGATTTTAAGCGTAGTTGTATCGCAATATCGCGATATCACCGTCGTACAATCGAGCGTCGCGTTTAAATTCAACAAATTAATAGGCGATATCCCTAATGATCTTCCGTAGAATAAGGTCATAGCCTATGAATTTGCTGATTTTAAACGCAATGCTCAATAGTTCGATTTAACACGATAGTACATGTTGACGTATTTGAGCGGGGTCATCAGTCCAGCGCATTTCTATAACCTAACGAAGTAATTGCGCTTTATTTAGCTGCAGCAATATAATTTCAATCATTACATGGTAAAAATGTATTTTTATTTTTTTTGTTTTTGTCAACAAACCGAAAGTACACATGTATTGGTACCCGATTTGATGTGGCGTATAGAATGTAAGCCGGACGCCGGCGCGTAAAACATGAACAACAACAAGTCGGAGAAATTGTTTCCGGGTCACGCAAGTAAAATGAAAATAGAATTGATCGAGCGATTTCCAGCACAGAAAAATGCGTCTGACTCCTCAGGGAGTACTCGCCGAAATCACTGCTGGTAAGCCGTAGTATTTCATTTATGTTGATAATTACTATAGCTTTTTTGTGTTTTATTGGCAGAAATGTCTGTTTTAGTGATGAAACTTGAACATCGGAATGTCGGTACTGACTCGGCCGACTAACGTTTTCATTGCGTTTTTATTTGTTGAGGTCCTTTATCGTGTATGGCATAGCTAAGAACTGTGTATGGGTTACAAGCTGCATATGTTGTGGTTATTGTAATGCCCTGGTTTTTAGAATTGGTGGAAAAATGAATGAGTTACAGCATTTTTTCCTAACGAGGTCTACTTTCGGTTTTGACGAATCACATACCCAATCTCCGAGCATAGTTATCGTTCGTTACTCTCATCATACATCTCTGCAATGGGCTAAATGACAAGAATCTTTTAAAACCTAGGAGAACATGTTTTGTTACTGTTTACCTGTTTCATATATGTAACATTATAAAGTAGACAAAGGAAACATGATTCTGGATACATTATAGGTGCACTCAAACTGATGAATTTACCTGTATACAATGGAACTATTTTTTCGAGCCCATGAATGATGACAACAGTTTTGACACAGTGATGGATGTAAGTTTGAAAGATTAAAAAAACAAGTAATCGTCCTTTAACGACGTTTGGTATAAATGTTTACGCGCATCCATACTGCGCATGTGTATTTCTCACAGAAAGTTAAACTATCAGCGCTATTGTGTATTTTTCGCACATGTGGCAATAGTAAAAGCGGACCGAACATTCTACGGATAGTACTAGCACGGTTGCACTTGCCATGGTATTCTATGGTCGAAATAAAAAGGGGAAGTTTTCATCAAAACGAATGCTTATTTGTCGTGGAAAAAGAAATTTTTTTACGCAATGTCAGCCATCCAACGCTGAAAATGATACAGCTTCTGACGTTTTCCTGACACTGGCAGGCCAGTTGTCATGCTATCCTTTCAGGATAAAGGTGATAGCATCAAAACTGGCCTGCCAGTGTAATGATGATATGACTGGTAAAGAACTAGCTGGAAAAAAAAGTCCAGATACACTGCAAACAACGAAACAGGCAGAAAATTGAAGCTGTTGAAGTATACTTATTTCTGGAAGTATGGCTATTTCCTCTTTGAAAAATACTGTGGGAAAAGGAGAAATTTCTTCTACTGAATAATTTTTCCTTTTTCCATATGTCTGCCGAGCTTTTATCCCATTTTTTTCAGAGACATTTCTTTTTTTGTATTTCTATGAGCCGTATAGCCATAATCATGTATGCAAATTTATGGAAAAAGAACTACATGTAGATAATGAAAGGTTTGATATGAATTTGAGGTATATAGGCTACGTTCATTTTTTGAAGGAGTATAGGATCCAAAATTAATGTGGGAAAAGAAGAAATCGCTTTTAATGAGCATGAGCAATTTCTTCTTTCCCACTATGTCTGCTGACCTTCTATTATATAGTTTTCCTTGGAAAAAATTAACGTCCAACGTGACTTTCATCCCTGTTTCCTGGGGAAAGAAGCACGGGTAGGTGCCATTTTAATTTTTTCTTATTGTCAAGATTTATAAGTACTATGATTGTGGAAATTTAAAAAAAAAATCTGTCCGTTAGAAAGTATGTTTTTATTGAAAATTAACCCTTAACCCGGTCAAATTATCTCCCTTTTTAACTCAATGGTCTATATATAAAATGCATACTGGTACATTTACCATGCTCAGAACCAGGCTTTCATATGTTTTTTGTGCAAAACTGAATTATTTTTATTTAAAGCGATGTATATTTGTATATTCTTCTGGCAATTTTCCTGTTTAATTGACTATTAAAGCAAAGTGTGTTAAATCTAGTATATGCTGAATTTTGGAACTGTATATACCTTTTTCAAAAGCCAATTTCTCAGAAACGAGCACGGGGACCCCCTTTTTCTATCATTATAATCTACAAGAGGCATGATGAGCTTTGAATGTGCAAAGTTTAAAAAAAATCTGTCCGTTGGAAGAATTTGTCATAAACGTCTTTAAAAGACATTTAAGCTTTTCAGAAAATCCCTCTTTTTCACATTTCCTACCTCTAAGTCAGATTGGCTATATTCTGTTTGAACAGCACACAAAACAATAGATATTGGTCTTTCTTTCACTGGCGTTTGTGTCGCCATTTTGAGTTATGGTCCTGTGAAGAAAATATGACGTAATGACGGACTTTTTTCTGAGCCAACTACAGAGGTGAATGTGAATGACCCAGACTGCGGAGAGTGTCACATACCTTTCTATAACTAATGTATATGATGAAATTTCAGCAAAGTCTGAAATGGGGTGTAGATGATCTGTTTATGTCCCCAGGGGTGTAACATCAACGCGCCGAGTACCTGTGTTTTATCGCAGCAATTACTGTAAGATTTAAGGTAGTGGACCCGTAATAGGCATAGTGCAGCATGGCATAAAATTTCTGGACAGTTGATAAAGACAGATTTTGTACAGATATGATACTATTGCACATTTTAACCGAACAGAAATTCCTTCGGGGTCTGTCTTGAAATTATTTGTTGATACTTTTGTTAGTTTCCAGAAAAGGGAGGTAATTATCATATCCATTTGTAATGAAATTATAGTACATGTAGTTTTAGATTTATAAATGATAATTCTAGGAAGGACAAAAAAGAAAAAGTGGCTCGGTGAAAGTACTACAATAATGCTCATCTTTAATCTTAGCAAATTTTCTAGGGTAATATTATAGTGGAAATAGCTGTTTTCTATTACGGGTCCACTACGTTAACCGTATAACTCAGTAAAACTATAGCACAGTTAAAATAAAGATAAAACTCGTGTTCTGCAGTCTGATCTAGATTTAAACCTATCCGTGAAAATAACTGATGTAATACTTGTAACCTATTAGTTACATTTTACACCAATGCAGAAGTCAATTGAAGACATTTTTAAATTGTGCCATTTAAGGTAGTAGACCCCTAATACCTCTAGAGCTGAATTGCATAAAGCTTTCTTGATAGTTGATAAATACGGGATATATACAGGAATAACATTTTTGTACATTTTTAATCGACCAGAAATTTCTTTATGCTTATCTTGAAATTATTTGTAGATACTTTTGTTAGTTGTCAGGAAAGGGAGGTAATTACTATCTCTCTCTCTAATGAAAATATGGTGGTTTTAGATTCAGTAATAATAATTCTAGAAAAGACAGAAAGGGAAAGGTGGCTTGGTTAAAGCAGTTTAATAACACTTTTTTTAATCATAGCAAATTTTGTAGGATAATATTATTTTTAAATAGCTGTTTTGTATTAGGGGTCTACTACGGTTAAAAGTATGGATATCTGGCAATATGTTTCACTGCGGTCTATCAAATGTCCAGCCACTGACACAATATATTTTTTTTTTATAAAACTAAATGAAAGGTTGGCAATTTATCCGCAGCTTGACTCCGAATCCTTTCCCAAATAAAAGTGCCGATTTTTAAAGGCTCTGGGAAGGAAGCCTTTTGAAAACATTGTGGGAAAAGGAGAAAATGCTGGTAACCAGCATTTTCTCCTTTTTCCACAATGTTTTCTACCCTATCAGAGAAAAAATACACCATGTTAGCCAAACTGAATTTTCGTTTGCAAATGCTTTCAATTTGGATATGGCTAAACTTTTCATGGTCTTGAGGTAAAGGCTTAATTATTTCATATTTGGCGTGAGCTTTTAAGTTAGGTATATAAGTGGCCCGTGTATAAAAAGAACAAAACATCCTTATTTGGCGAAGAGAGTGTGAACTCTTTACTAAACGACAAAAGACAAAAATTTTAGACTTGTACATTTTCGAGGCACTGGCAGACGACAAAATGAATAAAATCTTGAACAAAACATCTTTATTTGGCGAAGAGTGTGACCTCTTTACTAAACAACGAAAGACAAAATTTTAGGCTTTGTACATTTTCAAGGCATTGGCAAGACGACAAAATGAATATGAACTATAACACTGAATTTTATTTATGGGAAGGTTAGGAAAAATGTAATTTGAAGTCGTGCGGTAACGTCCGCATTTTGCAAATAGAAGTTGCGTCCTGTTTCATTTTTCTGTTTCACTTCCTTATTAACAGGATTTCCCGTTGTTTTCATACACATTTCACATTTATTGAGTTCTTTTATCACTAAATGTATGACCTCGATCATTTCCATAGCTGAAATTACAAGGTTTAGCGAATCCTAGAAATGATATTTTTCGGCGCAGCTGAGAGTTGGTGCTGATAACATATGAATAACTAGGAATTTATGATTGGTCAAAAATTTAGACATGTTTATTCTGAGGACCTTGCCTATTTCTTATAGCAAATCTACGCCATCTGTCTTTTTAACTCTTTACCAAACGACAAAATTTTAGACTTGTCCAAATTGAAAGAATTTGCAGACGACAAAATAAACGGGGCTCAAATATTGAAACTTGATTTTAGGATAGTTGAAAACATTGTGGGAAAAGGAGAAAATGCTGGTTATACCAGCATTTTCTCCTTTTCCCACAATGTTTTCAGTAGGCTTCTTCCTCTTTGTCGTAAAAACCAGGGATTGTTTGGTGCAGGGTTGAAGAAATTTATTGTTTCTTTTTTTCTAACTGACTTGACGTACCGAGCGGAAAGTGTTGATCTATGGTCTAGCTACACAAAACTCTTACTACACGTTTTGTGCAGTCTGATCTTGATCTTTGTAGCCCACTAACGCTACTATTTGCACATATATCGCTAGAAGGGTGAACTTGACTAAGAGCTAATACTATCAACATTCTAATTGGCTGTTTCAAATCTCCATCATACAAAGATGCCCATTCCTCGAATTCATACAACATGTAAACAATAGTGAAAGTATTGTTCGTTTGTTAACCTGTGTGTACATGTAAAGCCAATTGTTCTGATTTAATGGTTTAAAAAGGGGCTTTTTTGGGGATTTGCCGCATTTTATAAGCACTGAAAGGACTGAAAATTAGAGTTGTAAAGAAAATCACAGTAACATTGTAAGAGTACAGATTTGGCTTTCAATTAACGGGCTGGTCGTTTTACATCTATTTTTATGAAATCATTATTATATCACAGTGTAGGACAGGAAGTGTACAGCCTTTGGGATTCCCTACAGTAATGGTGTGTCACTTGGATGTTAAAAATTGAGTTCACACGGTAAGTAAAATTTGTGCTCTTTTCTCTTATTGTGATAGGCCCACATATTGTACATAATCTTCCTATTCGGTTATTTGTTTGTTACATATAGATGAGATCGGGAACACCTATGTATGCTATGAACCTTCTTTACAGATATGGGGATGCCATAATCAGTTGACATGCTGAAAATACAGATGAGCTATGCTCTGATGAAAGGGGGCTTAATGCATCATCGTGATGCATGATACCGGCCAGAGTCATCACATAATTATGGATCCATAATTGCTACTTTTTTTAAATGAACGACTTAGTGACGTTAGTCATGAAGTAGACTGGTCCTTTCACAAACAGAAAATAGCTAAAAGTTCCATTAGAGAAAAGTTTCGGCCCAGGTCAGCCTGCGCGGACTGCGCAGGCTGATCTGGGTCGAAACTTTTCGCAAATGCATTAAGCCCCCTTTTCCACAGGTTATGGCTCGGATGAATTTGTCCCAAACTAATACCGTTTTTAGTCGATTACTTATAAAGCGTTCAAAAGCTGTTTTCTCGACGGCGTTTCTTTATTCATCTTTATATGGAATTGTGTCAATGTTTGGTTGATAACAAAGGCGACTAAGTCCAATCTCCCTTATCTATCATTTAAAATGGCACGTTAGAATAAGAATTTTGTACTATCGCTTGTAAGCGGTTGTGCAGCCACCTGATGTCTATCAAACGCTTACAAGTGGCTATACTTACTACATGCAAACTACACTGCTCAAAAGAATTAAGGATAACACAAATGCTAAAATTAAAATCTGTCACTTTGCTAAACACCCGGTTTTTTGTGCTCTGAAAACAAAACCATCAGTTTACGTTCTTACCAGACAAAATGGCTCAATAGTGTTCTTGTTTGTTTCATTTTAAATGCAGATAAGCAATGTTAAGAAGAAAATCAAGAAATTTGTTTTCCTTGTTCTTTTGTTAAAAAGCTCATATTTTTCCGATCTTTTGTTCATATTCATGTCAAATGTAATAACAGAAGGGGACGAGAAGTTGGAATGACATATTTGACTCTCTCAAAAGCCTGTGTGGCATATAAAAAAAAAAAAACCTGCTTTGACAGAAATAGCCCATACATCTTTTGTGCAAACCAAATTGTTTTGCCTGTTCTGAGATTTTACAGTGTTAAGAATGAATAAACGTACGAGCATATTTTTTCTGCATTGTCCTGTACTGAAAGAAATATCTTGAGATTGAAGTCGAGGACATGTGATCCTTTAACACATTACCACACAATCCCTACTTTTGATGCCCCTGAGAAAGAAGCCTTTAAAACATTGTGGGAACAGGAGAAAATGCTGGTAACCAGCATTTTCTCATTTTCCCACAATATTTTCTACCCTTCACGAAACAAATTTCAAATTTTCAGTCACTTTTATTTTGTCGTTTGCAAATGCTTTCGATTTGGACAAGCCTAAGATATTGTTGTTTGGTAATGAGTTTTTTCTAGAAGTGTATAATTTTCCCATTTCAGCACTATATGCGGAAAAGAATGGATTTTGTAGATAATATAGATCAAGATCAGATTTCACAGAATGTGCAGCCTTATCCATATACTATCTGCTTGTGTAGTAAAGCTCTATATTATATTTCATGCGTCTATTTTTAGAAATGTTACGGTTAAAGAAATGTCGTAATTTAAGCTGGGGGGAATTATTTCCCCGTCACTGAATATTTTCATCCTGCCGAAAATCTGGAACTACTTTTTTGAAAATATCGCTTATCCGGTTAATTTACTTGAGATTACAAGTTTTAAAAGTGGCATTCGTTAACAAAATAATCAGAGGAAATATAATATATAATCTATTTCACCAGCTTGTGGTTAATATGGGGAAATATTTGCCTCAAAAGGGAAAGGTCCGCGAAAATAACTCTTGCCTTACGGCATTCGTTATTTTCGCATACCTTTCCCTTTTTCGGCAAATATTTCCCCAATATTAACCACAAGCTGATGAAATAAACTCTATTTCTGGCACTTAAATTGATCGAAAGGGCTCTATTTTGGCGCTGGGGTTCATATTAAAAGAATAAATATTTCTGTGGCTTCTGCAATAAAACATTGTATAGGAAACGCATTGTCATACATTGTCATACTCGCTCGAATGTTTAATTCTTCCCAAAGTGCAGAATATCAGTATGAAAAAAATCAATTTTAAAAGATATAAAGAAATTTATATATAAGGCTTTTTTTGAACAGGCTGTAGATATCTTACGCAGCAGACAGTTTACCAAGTTCAGATTTCACGTTTGATCTTGGTCTACACTGTCTGCAAACGCACTAAGGCGTGGAGGCACATCATTAGTGAAAATTGCCACACCGAAATACAGCTTAGCATACATTGCGTTTCTTTTCATAATCAGTCTTCTAGGATAAGGAGCAGTACATTTAATCTGTTAATGACAGTACTTCATAAGATAGCAAAACTATTTACTGAAAACTCCACTTGAAAGTACTTCCTGTGATTACTCACAACGATTAACAATACAAGTGATACACACTTTCTCAAACAAAAGGAAATCTTAATCTTTTGTTAAGTTTGTGTTGACTAAGATCAGACTGCACAGATCGGGCAGCCTGACATTTGGCCTAAATCAACCGATACTTGGAAAAATACTTTGAACGAAAAAATAAACACGAAGCTTTAGACTCTTACTTTTATTAACTCTTTACCTAACGACATCATTTTAGACTGGTACAAATTGAAAGCGCTTGCAGACGACAAAGTAAAGGTAACTCAAAAGTTTAAATTTGTTCCAGCTGGGTAGAAAACATTGTGGGAAAAGGTGAAAATGCTGGCTAATAGCACTTTCTCCTTTTCCCACAGTGTTTTCAAAAGGCATGTCTCTCATGGACGTAAAAACCAGGGATTGTCGGTAAAGAGTTAATCGTATCGGTGAACAATGCAAGTGTTATACACACCAAGAAAAATCCTGTATCTTTTTACGCAGACAGAGTGGACTAAGATCAGACTGCACAAACCGTGCGGCTTGATCTTTGATTTACATTGGTCGATACTTTGTGAAATACGATGTACGTGTAGAACAGCTGTAAGCTTGAAAAACATAAGGGCTTATCAGCAACGTTAATGTCTAAATTTCACTTATCTGGCGCACAAAGGGTAAGCAAAGTGCGAGTTAGATTATCAAGTAGTTATCATTGATATTTGTTTTAACCCTTTACCCAACTACAAAAGTTTGCGCTTGTCCAAATTGAAAGCACTTGCAGACGACAAATTAAACGTAAATCAAAAATAGAATTTGTTTCCAGCAGGGTAGAAAACATTGTGGGAAAAAAAGAAAATGCTGGTTACCAACATTTTCTCCTTTTCCCGCAATGTTTTCAAAAGACTTCTATATCAGGGTCGTAAAAACCAGGGATTGTTTGGTAAAGGATTAACTCTTTAACACACAGCAAAACTTTACACAAACTGGAAGTATTTTCAGGCAACTCATTTTAAAAAAGGACTCAAGTATTGGTATTAGTTTAGGAGAATATAGAAAACGTTGTGGGAAAAGGAGAAAATGCTGGTTACCAGCATTTTCTCCTTTTCCCACAATGTTTTCAAAAGCTTTCCACTGTCTGGTAGTTTCATACGCGTGACTGTTTGGTAAAGTGTTATGATAATGTTACATCGTGTGATTCACAACATGGTTTAGTAAAATAGATAATTTTTTTGTTTTTCTCGTAAACTAACACTTGTGCCTTTTCTTGTCAACGTAAATATTCGAATTAATAACAAGTTTTAACTATATGACTTGTGTTTTCTTATTGTCTGATTTCACATTTGCATGTGTAGTGAGATAAGTTGATAAATATTGTCAACTTACTATCTTTATTATCTTTATTATATCCAATTCAAACAATACTTATTAAAAAGGTCTATATGTTCAGACGTATAAAGAATTCAGACGGGAAAAAAAAGAAGAAACGTGTTGGATAAAACGATAATCAACAGACGTGGTTGGAGAAAGGACCAAAGGAACAATTGCTTCTGATAAGCAGGTACACGTTTCTTCCGCTTATTATTTTCTTTGAAAGCTGTTTACCTAATTAAACAACAAAAATGTCGTTTTTTAAATATTTCTTCTGTCACAACAAAGGTATTAGTAGTCACAGAGAACGATGTATTCAAACCCTGCTGAAAGGAATGAATTACATGTATATTACAGGTGTGCAGTAAAACTTGAGAATCGTCCACCGTTCTGTTGTTTGTTATAATTGTCTAGATACCTGTTCAAAATTCCAAACGGTCGGTCTGTCTGTCCGCCCGCCTGTCTGTCCATCCTCTCTCTCTCAGTTGCACCACCCTCACATTTTTGCAATTTCTCCTATCCTATCAGATTACAGCGTCAGACCATGGGTTTAACTTCCAAGACCGAGTTCAACTGGAACTAGATTAGATTAGATTACTAGATTTTTCATGTGATCACATTTGAAGCACGCACGTCGATCCTGAAGGGGGGAGGGGGGCAATTGTCCAGGGGGTAATTGTCTGGGTGGCATTTGTCTCGGGGGCAATTGTCCTGAGAGATGGGGGCAATAGTCGGGGGGGGGGGGGAATTTCCTGGGTGGGTGGATAATTGTCGGGGAGGGGAATTATCCGGGGGGTAGTTGTCCAGGGGTAATTGTCCGGGGGCGGGGGCGCGCAGTTGTCCAGGGGGTAATTGTCCCTAGGGGCTACTGTCTTTGAGGGGGGGCATTGTCCCGGGGGAATTTGCAGGGGGTGGAGTTGTGCGGGGGGCATTTATCTGGGATAGAATTGTCCTAGACTACATGTATATAGAATGACTTGCTTGGTATAATGCCTCAATGAAATAAATTTCGATCTTTCACCGAAAAAAACAATTATCCTCTATTTATTTCATCGAGTGGACACCATCGGTAATATTTTCACTCGTGGCGCAGCCACGAGTGAAAGTATTACCGATGGTGTTCACGAGATGAAATTCATGGTGTTCACGAGATGAATTTAATTTCGATCTTTCACCGAAAAAAACAAATATTCTATTTATTTCATGCTATTAACCCATTCTTGGAGGAGCTTTATCAAAATCCAGTACAGTTCTTTTCCGTTATTCCCCGTGGGGTACCCCTCCTGCATAGCAACGCATTACAATATTACGTCAAGCGCGAGAAATGCGAGGTATATGACGTCATATTTCCCATCTGGTTGTTAGGCACGCGCAACTTATCTAGGCAACAAGAACGTGAAAATCGGTATTTTCACTGGTTGTACCAATGTAAGATCGAAAAATATTTTCACTGCTATTTCTCGATTTCTCGAAGGCATGAAATAATATGGGGTTATCTAACATGCTTGGGTACAATACCGAATTCTATTGGATGAGTACACTGCAGAACCAGTTTATATTTTGGACGAGACGACAGCCGAGTCCAAAATATAGACTGGTTCTGCAGTGTACGAATCCAATTGAATTCAGTATTGTACCCAAGCATGTTAAATGACCTCTTTATTTCACACTTTCGTATTGACTTTAAAGTAAACGAGAAATATAGGGTCATTTCAATTGGAAAAAAATCAAAACATATCAAAAGAGGGGTTTGAATTTGCTTTTTATTTGGTACACTACTCTTCCGGTCCAATATCGATATTCGGGACTCTTGCCTCGTTTTGAAAAATCCGTATTGGACTCAAGCCTCGTTTTGAAAAATCCATATTGGATTCAAACCTCGTTTTGAAAAATCCGTATTGGACTCTACAGCGTCTAATACAGGCTAAGATATTCTGTACTCACGTGGTAGTATTAAAGCTATTTCATTGGACGTTAAATTGTAGGTGTGAAATAAAACCTTATCTCAAAAGCCAACTCATGTCAGATCCTATATTTAAGGGTACTTTTTTAAATTTATCTTGTTTTTTTTTCTGTGAACAGTACACCACCATTTAATACAGAGGATCGGCAAGAAACCAATGACCTGTCGATGGATGTAATAAAAGACAACGAGCAGTTGTGAGTTCAGGACTCGTTTTACAATGCAATCCTATAACGGGTACAACACACAAGCCTCAAATCCGGGAACACCCAAGTTCAAGGTCGTTCTGTTGGGTGAAGCTGGTGTGGGTAAATCAGCTATATTTACCAGACTGAAGGACAATATATTTGCAGACTATCTACAGCCCACCGTGGGAATAGAAAGTTGTTCAAAGTTAGTGACAGTGGGCGGAGACAAGGTGATGGTAAGAAAATATGAAAATCTCTTTGTAATTTCTACTCCTTGGAAGATGGGAAATGCCTGGTAAATAGAAGCTTTGACGCATCTGAAAAAGTTTCAACACAGGACAGCCTGCGCAGTTCGCGCAGGCTGACCTGTGTTGAAGCTTTTTGCAGTTGCCAATTTTTTTTAATTTTCTGCATGCCAAAGGAGACCATTCTGTCTCGTAGTTCAATTGTTTTTCAGACAAACTGAATGTTATGGATGAGTAATTGTTAGATAACTTGCTCATTATAATGCATCAAGAATATACATAAAACTTTTTTTAGCCAGAGTTAGTCTCAATGTGTGTTTTTTTTTTATACTTTCAATGCAGTAAGCGTACAATGAGCTGAGTTTCATTTCTATTATCGGTTGTCTTTACTGTTCTGCTATTATGGCTCCCGCAAAGAAAAAAAAAAACACACACACACAAACAAATCACAGGACTTGAACAAATTTGATGTAGGATCACTACAGATAGTGTAACATACTATAGAGAACATTTCATAGTTTCATTTCTATTATCGGTTGTCTCTACTGTACTTCTATTATGGAAATAAATCGCACGACTTTAACAAATTTGATGTAGGATCCATATAAATGGTGTAACATACTATACAAAACAATTTAAAGGACTGTGCACTCTTTCATTCAATACTTTCACCAATTTATTGTAGTTTTACCTTTTAAAAAACATCCTTAAATTTTGTGTAAGATAGACATTGTACGTTTATAGGGCGAAAAACGAATAGAATGATTTACCTTTAGCGAAAGGACTTCAGTTCGCAGTCCATTCTAAATTTGTCATTCTTTATCAAATCTTCTACAATGTTCTATTTCAAAGTTACATAATTTCTGATCAACCCAACCAAAGTGTTTAGCCAACCAGAAATTTCTCATTTGCCAATTCAAAAGGAGAATATTCTATATAGAATTCTTAAAGGATACAGGCTGAGATGACCTTAAAAGCGACGTAAAATTATAAGGCCGTCTCGTTCTGCATGGCTACAGTTGAAAGTTCAGCGCCACAACTAGAACCAGCAAAGTTTGATTGCATCATCTTCGCGAGCCAAGGTAACGATCACTATGTGGATCTTACCTTGGCGGATCGAGCCCTATTTCGATATTCCCGGAATACGCCCCCTATTGGATGCTTGTTATTATCTCCCTTTACATCTCATTTCAGATAGCCAATAAAATAACGTTTCACAAACCCCTTGCGAATACAATAATTCAACCTGAAGCAAAAACCACAAACGTACTTCGACATTCCATCTTTAGGTGCTCGGATATAGCCTAAAACCTCTGATAATTGATTGGCCATACTGAAACTTTCTGTTTATATTCGGTTCGTCTATGCTTTTTCGGTAATGTATATCGTGCACATATCCACGGAGATACCCATGCCTACCTTCTATTTTTATTCGAAAAGTCGCAACCTTTTTTCTATTTTTATCAAAGATGAAATGTTACGAGCGATTTGATTCGTGCAGTTAGAGCTGGCTGCAACCAATGAAATGCGTATGGGGGTATGTCGAAATCAAGCTCGATCCGCCAAGAGTAGAGTAGCGTAGTGGATCGTCACCCTTGGCTTGCGAATATGGATTGCATCGAAACAATAAAATTTTAATTCCAGATTTAAACACTGCAGCGAAAGGAGAGACTTGGCACTTTCACAGCACTTTATCGACATGCTATTTTCTGTTTTCATTGTGTAAGAAATTATGAATCATGCTCTATGAAAAGGGAGTTTAATGCATCTGCAAAAAGTTTCGAACCATGTCAGCCTGCGCAGTTCGCGCAGGCTGACATGGGTCGAAATTTTTTGCTCTCAGTCAGTTTTCTCCATTACAATAAACTATTCCACCTCATTAATTAACTCGATTGTTGAATAATTTTTATTGATTCCTTATTATGTGAAGATTTACTTGGCATCATGCATCACGGAAAGACATTAAACCCTATTTCGTCAAAACACGACTCTACTCTTATGTTAAGAAAACTGGGGGGGAAAAAAGAGAGCAAGGGTCTAGCGACGGATTAATTAAGCACCTTCAGTTGCGGGATCGGTTATTGTTGAATATGCTACAACTAAACAATGTCGAATTTAAACGACCCATACATTGACAACTTTTGGAAACATGGTGGTAAAGGATGAAAATGCTGGAAAAGGACATTTTTTTCCTCTTGCCACCACATTTTCAGCCCCAGTTTCAGAGACAATTTCCCCCAATTTGAAGCAAATTTATTTAAGCCGTTTGCAATTTGTTTTATGTATGTGCAAAGCCAGCTTTTATAAGTCTCTTCTGAAGCGCATTTGATGCCTACGAATCTAATCAAAGCGATGAGAACGCTGAAGTGGTATTTGTCAAGGAAACCCATTGCGTGGAATCAATAGTTTGAAAGAAAAAGAGACATATTGTTCAAATATTGGCTTAAAAGTAAATGAATATCTTTTCTGTTGAAGGGAGAGTACTCATGTATCTTAAAACTATAATTTTAAAATATCTTTAGCCTTTTACATTTAATTTTCAACATTACAAGCAATTACTTCGATCTATATATATTCATGAGCAATCAAATGGAATAGCGCGTAATCATAGGACGAACAAGACATGGAACGAATTGGTTTTGGAACGAAAAAGTCCAGGGTCAGTAGGCAAATTAAATTTTGTATCATTGCGCCAATAAAAGGCTATGTATGAGCGAGAGAAGCTATTTTCAATCAAAAATAAGTATCTCAACGATCGATGGCCTCCCCCAATGTATCTTAAAATGCCATTTCAAATTACATATCTGTGCCACAGAAAAACTCATTTGCTTGAGAAAGAATGAGTTTAACTGGGTTTATTTCCTTCGGCTTTGCACAAAATAAGATACATGGTTATCAAAAATTCAATCTTGAACTCATAGTGGTATTGTCTTCGACAAATACCACAAAAACAATTTGTTTGCAAATCTAAGATTTTGCTCTCTGGTCAATGGCTAAACTGCATGGGGCTGCTAAGCGTGACTCCAGGGCCGGTATTTACCAAACATTCTTATGAAGGTTCTTTGTCTTATTCTCCAGAATTTCCTATATTTGTAAGTAACACAACTTCTGATTGGCTAAACCATTCGGTTTAGCCAATCAGAAGTTGTGTTACTTACAATTTTAGAAAACCTTGCCGAATAAGACTAAGAATATTCTCAAGAATGGTTGGTGAAAATGGGCCCAGGACTTTTTGCAGACAGTGCAGATCATGATCAGACGGCACAGAAAGTGGAGTCTGATCTTTGATCCACACATTCTAATAGGAAGACATCTTACTCTACCTTTGGACAGCAAAATTTGCGTTCATAGTATCGGCTTGAATGTTTCGTTTCACTTATTTAGTAGGGTAGAAATTTTTAAAAACAATATAAGTACATATTTTTTTATTATAGTGACATGTGCTTTGCAACTACATGTACATGAGATTTTCATAACAGTTCAACAAGTAGAAAATAAATTTTACCACCCTAATTCAACAGCTCAACGTTTATTTTCAGTTTCAGATCTGGGACACTGCAGGAGCGGAGCGATATCGCACTTTGACGAGAAATTATTACAGAAACTCCCACGCACTATTCCTTGTATATAGCTTAGACAACCCCGCCTCGCTACATTATCTCACAAAATGGTTAGAAGATTCCATGGATGCATCACCTAATGGTTTGTGACCCTCGTTATATGGCTTGCATCATGCGAAAAGGGGAATTCGGGCATCTGCGTAAAGATCTTCTTGGATCAGCATGTGCAGACTAATCTGGGACGGCATTTTAGGACTAATAATAATAGATTTTGTCCTACTGTAGACTTGGACAGAATAGAATATTACATAAAAACGGAAACTGTCGTTTCGGATTAGCCTGCGCGGACTGCGCAGGCTGATCCGAAACGACACTTTACGCAAATGTCGACTTTCCCTTTTTCGCGTGTAGCAAGCTATATGACTTTATTAGTTAAACAAAGAGATCCTATGATTTATGAGTTAAAAGGTTATCGTGAAATCGTGCTATAATTTGTATAAATTCTACAGAGACCACAGTTTTTTTTTACCAAACGCTCAAACATGATATGGATGATTCTGCAAGTGTTCCTTTTTTTTTCAGAACAGAAAAATCTTTTAGCGCAAGATATATAAATTCAACTTCTTTCGAAAGCTTTAAATACAATCCAGGGAGAATTCGAAAATATTTGTTCTTTTAAGCTTCATCACAAAAGGCGAACGGTGTAAATCCAAAAACAGAGTACATTGCTAAAATTACAGTTTTATCTTATTCAATGCTAACCGCAGATTTCCTGCTGAAAAGGCAAACTAAGGGGAAAAGTTTCCACTTTTCTACTCTTTGACTAGTTTACGTATAAAAGATCGAAATTGGGATACCTAAATTCGTTTTCTTCAACTCACTTCGGTCGAAAATGGGATGGAGGAAACAAATTTTTAGCTCAACTGGCTGAATGCCAGCGGACTCCTGTCATGGCTCGGTGTCCGTCGTACGACCGTACATGCGTTAACTTTTATTTCAAACATCTTCAGTTCCGAAACTACCCATCCAATTTTGATGAAACTTTACAGAAATGATCCTGCTATGGTTCTCGTCAGAATTTCTTGAAAGAATCTGATTTTTTTTTAATGCGGTTGTCATGGCAACAAAATTGAACTACTGAAAATCTTCTTGTCTGAAACAAAAGGCTCAGGGCTACCAAATTTGGTATGTTGCATTATCTAAAAGACCTCTACCGAGTTTCAAATTATAGCCCTGGGGTCAAAATTGACCCCACCCCTGGGCTCACAACTTTGACAAAGGTTTATATAGCAAAAGCTTTAGAAATCTTCCCGTTTCTAGCCATAAGGCCCAGGGCTAGTTATACTACATGTACTTAGCTTTATCTAGTTGGCCTCTACCAGAGTGCCTAAATTCTGGGGTGGCCATGCCCCGGGGGTCACAAGTTTTACATGGGCTTATACGGTGAAAACTTTAGATATCTTCCTGTATCTAGAAATAAGGCCTAGGGCTATCAAATTTCGAATGTAGCTTCATCTAGTAGGCCTCCGCCAAGAGGGCCCAAACTACAGCCTCATGGGTAACAAGTTTTACATCTGGTTATATCGTGAACATTTCATAAATCTTTTTGTTACTTAATCATGGACCTAGGGCTACCAAAACCAGGCTTGTCTCAGGGATCTCTCGTTTCTAGGGTTCTCGTTAATTGAGGGAAATTTTGAAAAAAAAATGTGTATTATCATATAAATTTAGACCTGTATTATTGGGTCTGAGGCTTTATCTTGTAGCCCAGGATTCAAATGATTACAGCTCTGTGATTATGACTTTGCCTGCTGAGGTCATAACTTTCCATTGAGATTTTATAGAGAAAATTCCTAATGTCTTCTAGTTTGAAACCGATAAATGTTTGGCGTGTGGGATTTATACTGATTAGCCAGTGGAGCGAAACAGGGTCATGATAGCCCTCTTGTTTGTATTGTCAGATTTACTTGTATCTTAAAAGCTCTAGATCTACATCTTCTTGTATATTTCAGCCCTGGCGTTTCTGATCGGTAATAAAAGTGATTTGGAGAGATCCGTAACGAAAGACAGCGTTGTTGACTTTGCAGAAGCACATGGGTTTGAGGGAGCATTTGATGTGTCTGCAAAAACAGGTACATACATTCATTCATTCATTTGATCGCCCGTTCGTTCATTCATTCATTCATTCATTCATTCATTCACTTATTCATTCATTATCAGACAACAAAAAGTTAAACTTTTCCGAATTGGAAGTATTTAGACACGGCGCAGTACACTAAGTATTCGTTTTGTTATGATGGGATTTGTATTTCTAAAAAGGTTATTTTAAAGACTGTTTGACTAGGAGAAAATATATCATTATGTGTTTACAGACCGATGCAAATGTTCATGAAAGATCAATTTTAGTGGAAGTTAGAGACAAAAGGTGAAAATTAATGGCTCAAAGTGAGCATAAAATGTCACGTTTTGTCACAATGTCTCCAAAACTTACTTGAATCTGAATCCTGAACTATAATAAAGAAGTTGAAAAGAATTCGTACCAGCTTATTTTCTGCCGATAGCTGAAATATAGCCGTAATGGGTATCCGTACAAACCGGCGTATTTCAACTCAACTCAAAATGACTTTATTTGGTATTCGGCAAAAGAATTTTGCCATTGACCATTTTACAATAATATAGCATGAAATATAGCATAAATATTTACAAATACAATATATAAACATCCGAAAAAAAAAATCACAACTATAGTATGATTTACATTTAAGAAACTGAGCATGTTTGACCTTTTTGTGGACATTGTAGATTAAGATCAGACGGCACAGACCGTGTAGTCTGATCTGGGATCTACATTGTCCGATTAGAAGGTATTTATATTCAGAAAGAAAAAAAAAAATAATAGTAAAAGATAAAGAGTAGTATCATTAGGGTTTTGTACTATGGCTTGAAAGTTACATTTATTATAATATAATCAGCAAGATAAGGATCAATAATCAAGCGTTATTTAAAAAGATATTTCGTAAATCAAATGCCCTTTTGATGAATTTTGCAGTATTTAATTGGATTTTTCGTTTTTTAGATGACATAATTCTATTAAATTTAGCAATTGTAAACCAGTGTATATTTAAATATTTTGATCTTAATTCGCAATATTTTGGACAAACACATAAAAAGTGATATTCTGATTCTATTCTATTAATGTTGCATAATCTGCAAAGTCGATCTTGTCTATCAATATTTTGGACTCTCCCGGTTTCTATTGCAAGCTTATGCGAGGCAAGTCTAAAGCGTGTCAGCGTTTTTCTTAGTGTTTCATCTCTGATATTTGTTAAGTAATTTTCAAATTCGAAATTAGTTTTGTAATTACAGTAATAGTCTAATTTTACACAAGTGCGGGTCGAATTTTGCCATTCTTGTATGAAATTATCACGTATTAGTAGCATACCCTGCTCTGTTTAATACTGCATTAAATTTTGATAAAAATGATTATTGTTTAAGATCCAACTATGGACTTAAGATAGCTCACAGTTATGACTAAACGGTTAATTGGTGATTAAAAAAGCCAGAAACAGACGACAAGGAAGTTCGAAATGACCTTAAATTTTAAACTGCATTAAATTTTGATAAAAATGATTATTGTTTAAGATCCAACTATGGACTTAAGATAGCTCACAGTTATGACTAAACGGTTAATTGGTGATTAAAAAAGCCAGAAACAGACGGCAAGGAAGTTCGAAATGACCTTGGTCTTTTTCCGAAAACAACATCAGAGGTTGTCACACTTCGCCGGAAGTATGTAAAATTACGTATGAGGACATAAATAAACTGCGAGTACGTAGAGAAATGACCTATGGGTCATTTTGTAGGAGACTAGGAGAGCGTCATTTTTCTGTATTGCAGCGGCACATTATGCCTTATGAAGAGTTCTGTGGATTAAACAACACTTTGGGTTCTCTTTTTCCGTATTTTGCGTAATCTCAGAGTGATTCCGATGATTTTGTACCCTAGGGCTCTAATGTTTGACAGTTTTGATAGAGGCCAACTAGAATATGCTCTTAACCTTTTACTCCATAGATTCTCATTTCTACATATTGCTTGTAGGAAAACATTATGGCAAAAGGTGAAATTGCTCGTGACGAGCAATTTCACCTTTTGTCATAATGTTTTCTATGCTATCAAAAAGGTGTCATATACACATAAGAAATGGCTTTATCCTTGCTGTCATTTAGAGCCAAATAGAAATGCCATAGAAATGCCTTATGGATTAAAGGGTTAATTGATATTGAGGCTCTGAACTTTTTTATTTGTGTGTCTTTCTGTTAAAGGATATCTCCATGATTCACCACTGCCATGAACAAGTTTCCAAGTCCCCTGCCATCTGACCGTACAACTAATAAAGTGCTCCCTTTCCAACAATTTGTTCTTACCCCTTCATAGATAAATGCAGCCAGTAATTAAAATCATATTTAATTTTCCATGAGTTTGCCAACATGGATTGGTCTGAACTTTTCGTGTCTTGCCAAGAATTAGTGTAAATTTTGACAAACGACAAACAATATTATCGTCCACAGACAATGGACTGACCACAGTATCTATATAACCTTTGGCAATTCGTGCTCAGATGAACTAAAATAAAGATGACATTTGGCTAAATGGCTGGCGGTCAAACCGACAGACAGTTGCGTATTTCCCACTTCATTAATGACCTTTTTTTTCCTTTTAAGCACGCCGCAAATCTAAAAGGGGAAACCAGACTTGTAATTACTAGGAACCAGTTAAATAAGATAATAAGGTTCTTTGGTGAAATGGTCGTAACTACGCAAAAATACAGAAGTCAAGCAGTGGAAGATTAATGATTAACTCATTACCAAACGACAAAATTTTAGGTTTGTCCAAATCGAAAGCATTTGCAGACCACAAAATAAAAGTGACCGAAAATTTGAAATCTGTTTGAGAAGGGTAGAAACCATTGTGGGAAAAGGAGAAAATGCTGGTTACCAGCATTTTCTCCTTTTCCCACAATGGTTTCTATAAGCTTCTTTCTGTAGTTTCAAACCAAAAAATATGCACTCCTTGTGTACATGCACATGTTACCGTCGTGTATTTACCCAGGTGACCTCGGTAGCTGGGCGACTTTTAACCTTGGGGACAAAATATGAACACCTTTTAAAAAAAGCTGTCGATTTCATGCAAGTTAGAAAATACTCTAGGTCTAGCACCTGAAAAACCGTTTCATTTCCGTGTTTCAAACAGTGTAGGGCGTGTTTGCCAAAAAATTAGACCCAACACATTCCTGTTCAAAGATCAACATTAAGCCATCAATGTAGAGAGACTTCATAAAACTCCTGATATTTCTTACCAGTATCCTCGCAAAGTTTCTGCGCAATCTGAAATCATGCCAAGGGTCCGTATTCACGAACCATTCTTGAGAATATTCTAAGTCTTTTTCTCCAAGATTTTCTAAATTTGTAAGTAACACAACCTCTGATTGGCTTAACAAAATAGTTTAGCCAATCAGAAGTTCAATTGCGTTCACACTGACAAAATTCTGAAGAAAATAAGACTAAGAATGTTCCTAAAAATGGTTGGTGAATACGGACCCAGGAGTTTTAAAGATCTCTGTTCAGTCTTGCACTCGTTTGATGTCAATCAGGGAATTTAGAATTGGATCATATGGACAACGGAAACGTGCAGATCCAATTTTGCTTGATTTCGTTCCGTTGTTAATGCATGAAATTAAGGACAAATAATGGACGGAATTGATTGGCTTTTATTTATCGTTGCTACCGATTGCCCATATGGGCGACCCCCCCCCGAAGGCTGTTAGTACTGTAATGGAGGATAGTGCTGCTACAGGACGAAACCCATCCTAAGTCAGTCCTATGCCTATTCTTTGACGTGTACGATGTATAGCACCGTCACACGGGACCTCGGTTTAACGTCTCATCCGAAAGACTATTAGTAATTTTAGGTGGCCAGCCGTGGGCATCGAGCCCATAGCCAGAAGTGACTCAAAACATCACATTAATCCTTTACCCCACAGATACTCATTTCTACGCATTGCTTGTAGGAGCCTTTGGAAAACATTATGGCAAAAGGTGAAATTGCTCGTGACGAGCAATTTCACCTTTTGTCACAATGTTTTCTATGCTATCAAAAGGTGTCATATACACATAAGAAACTGCTTCATCCTTGCTGTTATTTAGGATCAATTAGAGATGCCATAGGCATGCCTTATGGGGTAAAGGGTTAACGAGTCCTACCCTCTACTTGTTGAGCTATGCGGGCTGGTCAGAAAATGGACGGCAATCAACCACAAAAGTTTCATTGATCTCGACGTGCAGAAGGATATTGTTCAGTTACCGATTAACTCTTTACCAACTGACACAATTTCAGCCTTGTCTAAAATTGACAGATTTACAGATGAAAAATCAATGACACGCATTATTTTAGGTTGTTATGAGAAGAGCAGAATGCATTTTGGAAAAGGGACAAAATGCTTGCCTTTTCTCCTCTCCCCGAAATGTTTTCAAAACCTTCTTTCAGAGGGTCGTTAAAACTCAGGATTTTTTTGGTAGATAGTTAAAGAGCTTTTCCTGAGAGAACTCCCAAAACTCTAAGCTCATAATTTTCTCCTGAAAGAGCCCTCGATACTAAGAGCTGAAATATTTCTCCTGGAAGAGCCCTCGAAACTCCGAGCTGAAATATTTTCTCCTGAAAGAGCTTTCGAAACTCTGAGCTGAAATATTTCTACAGGAAGAGCTTTCGAAACACCTGAAAGAGCTTTCGAAACTAAAAGCTGAAATATTTCTCCCAGAAGAACCCTCGAAACTCCGAGCTGAAATATTTTCTCCTGAAAGAGCTTTCTAAACTCCTAACTGAAATATTTCTCTTGGTACAGCCTTCGAAACTCTGAGCTGAAATATTTTCTCCTGAAAGAGCTGTCGAAACTCCGAGCTGAAATATTTTTTCTGGAAGAGCTTTCGAAACTCCGAGCTCTAATATTTTCACCTGGAAGAGCTTTCGAAAATCCGAGCTGAAATATTTCTCCTAGAAGAACCCTCGAAACTCCGAACAGCGATCTAAAATATTTTCTCCTGGAAGAGCTTTCGAAACTCCGAGCTGAAATATTTATCCTGGAAACTCTTGAGCCGAAATATTTTCTACTGAATGAGCTTTCGAAACTCCGAGCTGAAATATTTCTCTTGGAAGAGCCCTCGAAACCCCGAGCTAAAATATATTTTAAAGAAAAACTTTCTGTTGGAGATTTGCTCGTAAAAACGAAATAACTTGAAAAATTTACACATTAAAAAAAAGTCGAGCATGTCACTTTAGGGGTCCCGTATCTTTTTTTGTATTTCGCCCACACAGGCAGTCATTAAGTTTGAAGGTAGTTAAAACAACACTATGACATAGAGTGATCAGTACAAATAAATAAAGACTTTTCTTTCAGATATAAAGCAGAAATAAAATTCAAAGTATGATTAAATGTCATTGCACTGACGGTGACATTTTTACTCAAGTTTTAACCAAATTGTGAATTTCATAACAACATGAACTAGCGACCAACGAGCTACGAGTACAACGGGAGGGTTTGTTTTTCAAAACAGCTGTCTAGAATAGAATTTCATGTTTTAAAAAAAGCCGTTCGACCAATGACGTAAGGCTATGTTTACGAATCAGCAGGGCGTTACGTGGCCTAAATAAAGAATGCGCAAGAACAATACCTAAAGCCATAGTCACATTTACGGTCATGCACGTAGTTGGCCGTAGTTCATTTCAAACGTAAACTGCCTTAGAGTTACCACGGTCAACAAGATTCAAGTACGTTCGGCATAGGTTCAAAACTGGCAAAAAAGAAGACATAGAAAATCTAATTAGGTTGAACGATGTGTAAGAATAGTCAACAACATACAGTTTTTCGAGCAAAATGGCTTGGATTAACTAGGGTATCACTATACATCTAACTACGGACGCTACGTATAAACTACGTCTTTCGTATGCGCAACAACATTTTAACTCTTTACCACACAAGAAAATTTTAGACTGGTCCAAATTGAAAGCATTTGCAGACGACAAAATAAAGGTGACTGAAAAATTGAAATTTGTTCTGGGAAAGGTAGAAAACACTGTGGGAAAAGGAGAAAATGCTGGTTACCAGCATTTTCTCCTTTTCCCACAGCATTTTCAAAAGGCTTCTTTCTCAGGGTCGTCAAAAGTAGGGATTGTGTGGTAATGGGTTAATCTTCGATAAATCGATGTGGCAGCGCCTGCTATGTACGGGTAATCTGCAGATATTATGCTTTTGAAAACTGATAAGCCAGAAGTTGCTTATAGCTTATTCAGCCATGCCACCTGGGAAGAAATTATGTTTTTCCATAACTACGGTCAACGACAGTACACACTACGGTTAAGTAAGGGTAATTACACTTAACTTAGGTCAGCTACTTTCAAACAAGGGTCACAGTAGGGTAACAGCCTCGTAATTAAACGTAACCAATTTTGTAACATGTTCAAAAATCATGTACTAATACGAGCAAATCGTAAGTTCAAACTGCATTCATTACTACGTTGAACTAACTTATCTACGCGTAACTACCTTTAGCTACGTTCAATACGCTCAACTACAGCCACTAGCAGTCATTTTCTTCTACGACCCCTAATTCATCGGTAAATATCGTTTAATAACTACGTTTTCGTCAAGGCCGTCTTTTAATATGAGAGTTTGGGCCCGTAGACTTTAATGAGGTTTTCTTATTCTTCATTATTATTTTTTTTTCTCTTTCAATATTTTTTTTCTTCAAAGTCTTTTCCCTTACTTGTAAGCAGCTACGCCCGTAACAAGTCGGTGCTCACTTTTAGCTATAAATTACGAAACTAGCCATTTGACTGCACAGAACACCCTGTCTTGACCAATTAGATAGCTTTTTTTTTTTGGAATAAGAAATAAAAAACAGAATTTACAATTACACAAAAGTTTACAGGTGGGACAGATTAAAGGACGGCTCATAAATCGCATCTGTTGCACATACTGCAAATTTACAATGCGATCTCAGTATGTTATTCGCACAGTTGACTCACGAACCGCATGGTGTTCGCAGGTTGAACGCACGAAAAAACAAAGCGACGTGTTCGCATGGCTGTCATGCGGTTATAGTATAGCCTGTTTCACATCAGCCTTACGACAGCCGTACGGGAACATTTTTTGACAAATCGCAGGACTTCGTGCGGACTCCGCAAGACTGCCGTACGAATTCCCAACGCCGTAGACGTCGCAAGCTAGTTTTTCAACATGCTCATTTTCTTTGCGATTTCTTTGCGATTTTTGACTTCGCACGGCAGCCGTATATACGGTTACCTTGAGACCATCGCATATCAATCGTACGGTTTTATACTTGCGTTTGTCTTGCGAAGACTGCACGATGATCGCATGGACATCTTGCGTCTGTCTTGCAAACGCCTTGCTTTTGGTGAAAGTCTGTCGGAAGACTACTGCAGAACGTACGAACAACGTATTGATTCGCACGGCTGCCCTGCAAATGCCTTGCGAAAAGTTAGCGTCATCCCACCTGCTTTAAAAAGTTTTAAGTCTTGTTCATCTGTCGAGATTTCAGGAAGAGAAGGCCATGCCTCAGAAAAAAAGATCTCAAAAGGGAAAGGCTACGGTTGCTGAACCTCCCATTGAACCCGATAAAACCGAGGTACCACCAACCCAGGGTTCAGATGAAGAAAGCATGTGCTTGTACAAGAGTGACAAATATGCCTTTAGCATAAAATAGCGTCGTCCCGTTCTTCATCTACGAGTATCCTGTTCATGGCTGCAATACGCAACCTCTGTGCCTGGATAGCCGAAGTTAACTCTTTTAAGGTCTTCTGCGGAATGAGGATGCTGCTGCATACCATTGTGTCTATATTTATTCAAATCTGGACAAGAGGAGATAATTCCTCCTCCTTAAGGCAATCGCACGAACACCGTACAGCTGTCTTGCAAATTCGTGCTTGCCGTGCGGTCGTCGTAAGAAACTTTGAAAATTCTTACGGCAGCCTTGCGGGTGCCTTGAGATAATCGCATGACAGCCGTGCGAACACGTCGCTTTGTTTTTTTCGTGCGTTCAACCTGCGGACACCGTACAGTTCGTGAGTCAACCGTACGAACAACTTACGGAGATCGCTTTGCAAATTTGCAGTATGTGCGACGGGTACGAATAGGTAGTGATTGTGTTTGCGGCGGAAATCGTACGACGAAAAAATCGCAAGGCTGATGTGAAACAGGCCTATGGCTACCGCACAAATTCTCTAGGCAACCGCAAGACTGCCGTAAGAACTCGCACGGTAGGCACGAATTTGCAAGACAGCTGTACGGCGTTCTTGCGATCGCCATTAGGAGGAGGAATTATCTCTTCTTGTCCAGATTTTTGATATATAGGCTACACAATGGTATGCAGCAGCATCCTCATTCTGCAGCAGGCCTTCACGGAGTTAAATTTGGCTATCCAGGCACTTAGGTTGCCTATATTGCAGCCAAGAACAGGATACTCGCGGATGAAGAACAAGACAGTATATTTTATGCTGAAGGCATAATATTATTTATCACTCCCGTATAAACACGTGCCTTCTCATCTAAATCCTGTGTTGGTGGTACCTCGGGTTCAACGGGGGTTTCAGCAACCGAAGCCTTCCCCTTTCCCTTCTGAGATCTTTGTTTTGGAGGCATGACCTTCTCTTCCTGAAATCTAGACAGCGACTGATGACAAACAAGACATACAAACTGTCTAAAAGAGGAGGGATGACGCCATTTTTTGCAAGGCATTTGCGGGGAAGCTGTGCGAATCTATACGTAGTTCGTACGTTCCTCAGACAGACTTTCACCAAATGCAAGGCATTCGCAAGACACCCGCAAGATGTTAGTGCGATCATCGTGCAGCCTTCGCAGGACAAACGTATAAAACCGTACGATTGATGTGCGATGGTCTCAAGGTAGCCGTACGGCTGCCGTGTGGCTACCGTACAGTTGTCGTGCACATGTGAACTTCAAAAATCGCAAAGAAACCCCAAAGAAAATGAGTGTGTTGAAAAACCTGCCTGCAACGTCTACAGTGTTGCGAATTTGTACGGCAGTCTTGCAGAGTCTGCGCAAAGTCCTGCGATTTGTCAAAAAATATACCCGTACGGCTGTCGTAAGGCTGTTGCGAAGCAGGCTTAAGGTAACAATGCAATAGAATTTAATAGTACACCTCGGAAAACGGTCGACTTTAATAGATTGAACGCGAACCATTGAACACATAAAAAATGGCATGTTTAAGACGAAGTTTTCGGTGCGAACAGTGGTTTTTTTAAAAGTTCATGTTAAAAGAATTCTAGATCCTTAATTATGTCTTCATAAGAGGAAATTCGAAAAGGTGATTACCCTGAAGTGTCACAGAGTTCTTTTATCAAGCTTCTCGGCTGTCTTCAGGCTGTCATTATTGGAAAATTGGCTCTTACAAGCTCTTACAAGCTTCCAGACGGCGAAGATCAAGATCAGACTGCACAGAAAATGCATTCTGATATTCGATCCACACACTTTGCGATTGGATATTAAAGTATGACTAAAACGGTTTTTTACATGCACTTAGTGGAGTTGTACCTTAAAGGTGGGTATTTAGATTTTCCACATCTCACCAAATTAACAAAATATATATATATATCACTGAAATTTATATGAAAAAAAAAAACAATATAAATCATCAATAATTAAGAATCATAAAATGTACAAAAAAACAACGTGTTTTTGATGGTATTCCCAGGTTAAAAGGCTACGTATCTTCTTAACGTATATTTAGATTTCGCCCCAAAAATCAAAAGCATTATGGGAATGTTGATTGACTGGCATGATGCTCAAAATCCATATCATAACAAACATGAAATTATTTTCCATAATGTCTTCTTCGGACGCTATGTTTGAAGCTTTGTCTGTGATTTTTTCCGGTATGTAGGCTTAATGAGCGAGATGCTCATGTAAAAATTGACCGTGTTTTCGTCGAAGTCGACCTGGGTTGTTTTCAATCTCTAGTATCTCTAGTTGTCTGATGGTTTTTGACTATTGGGGTTTATGAATGAAAATTAAAGGGCTTTGTGAGTATTAAGATGATTTTTTTTTTCATATTTTTGTAAAACTTTCATCCCAAAATCTGAAGGGCCACCTTTAACCTTCGTCCTGCTAAATAAGTCAAATTATTAACTTTTAAACCGACAGTAAATACCCGAATAAAGCTACTTCAAACTTTCTTTGGAGAGAGAAATATTTCTTTATCACAGTGTAGATCCAAGATCAGACTGCACATTCTGTGCTGTCTGATCTTGATTTACACTGTCTTCAAAAGGTCAGTTAGTCCCACTTAGCAACCTTAGAGTTAAGATCATAAAGGTACACTTTTTTTTTCCATCTTTCAGCGAAAATAATGATGTCAAAAAACTCCACTAATTATGCGCTTCCATCTCTTTTTATTTCAGGGAGAGGAATTAACCACGCATTAAGAAAAGTTGGACAAAAGCTCTTAGATTCGTTTAAATTTCCGCTCCGGCCGGATTCTATATTTGATGACAGCATCAACGTCAATATACGAAACAGACATGAAAGCACTTCCTGTTCCTGTCTGATATGAGATTTCCGGTTATACTCGCGCCACCTGCTGGCTGATTCGTCAACTAACCGATCCGAGAAATGTTTGAATAACTTATAATCGAGCCTATCAAATGTGTTCTCAATGTATCGAGTCATAAATTGGCAGCTAAAAGAAACATATCAAGCGGGATGCAGTACATGTTTAACCATTTCCCAAACAATCCCTGGTTTTTACGGGTCTGGAATAGTAGCCTTTTGAAAACATAGTGGGAAAAGGAGAAAATGCTGGTAACCAGCATTTTCTCCTTTTCCCACAATGTTTTCTACCTTATCATAGACAGAAATCATCTTTTCAGCAAGAATTGAATTGTCGTCTGCAAATGCTTCTAATTTGGTCTAGTCCAAAAGTTTGTCGTTTGGGAAAAGGTTAAGTAATAAAATCTCTTCTAATACAGATGCAGCTGCAAAAATTTCTGACAGAAAAAGGACAGATCTGCATCGATATAGTCCAGCTTCCAATAAGGACTGTTAAAGTAACAATAAAGGCCAAATGTAAACAAAGTGAGTTTGTCAGTGCATTTGAATTTACATCACACCATTTAAAAGTATAGAAATTACTGTAAAGATGAACGGCAGTCTGTCATTGTACGGCCAGTCCAAGTGTTAGTCACTGACAGAGAAATTAGTTTCAAAACTAGGTTAAAACCTGCCAGGTAGCTTTGTTTTTGTTCACTTTATGTCCGACTTTAAATTCTTTTTTCTGCCACCGACTGACATATGGCCTGACCAGATAGATTGTCACCTCCACAATATTTTCCATACATTTAACCCTTTACCCCATAAGGCATTTCTATGGTATCTCTAATTAACCCTAAATAACAGTAAGGATGAAGCCGTTTCTTATGTGTATATAACACCTTTTGATAGTGTAAAAAACATTATGGCAAAAGGTGAAATTGCTCGTCACGAGCAATTTCACCTTTTGCAACAATATTTTTCTTAACCCATTACCACACAATCCCTACTTTTGACACCCCTGAGAAAAAAGCCTTTTGAAAACACTGTGGGAAAAGGAGAAAATGCTGGTAACCAGCATTTTCTCCTTTTCCCACAGTGTTTTCTAACCTTTCAGAACAAATTTCAATTTTTCAGTCACCTTTATTTTGTCGTCTGCAAATGCTTTCAATTTGAACCAGTCCTAAATTTTCTCGTGTGGTAATGAGTTAAGGCTCCTACAAGCAATACGTAGAAATGGGTATCTATGGAGTAAAGAGTTAAATGGAATGATTTAGATTAAAGTATATTGTGACACCTGCTTTGATATTTTGGACCTTACTGGGCCTTTAATCCTTAGGCTGCTAACTCGACTCAATCAACTTTTGCAGACAGTGTAGAATAAGATCAAACTACACAGAACGTGCAGTTCGATCTAAGATCTACACTCTCTGATATGGAGATATTTATCCACCAAAAGTACCTTTGAGTCAGCAAATGGAGACATCAAGTTGAAAGTAGCCATAAAATATATATATATTTTTTTACCAACAGGATAGAAAAAATCGCGGAAAATAGAGGATAACTGGTTACCAGCGTTTTGTCCTTTTTCCACAATGTTTTCGAAAGCCTTGTCAAGTGTTGATGAAAAGTAAAATTCGTTGGTAAAAACTTAATGTTTTGAAAGTGGAATATTTATTTATACTAGTATTATATTCATTGACATGGTAGATCGAGACCAAAAACTATATAACTTTCAGGTTGATTTTTCACCTTTTCCCTTAATATTATACCGCACAGTCCCAAGCTGTAACGGCCCTGATAATGAGGGCCTTTGAAAAACATTTTGGGAACAGAAGAAAAAGAAAGAAATCAGCACTTTCAAGAGCTCCAGATAAGAATGTATACTAATAATTGTATAGTAAAGCTATACTACTCAATACTTGCTAGGGATCACCCAAAAAAGATTCACCCTAAATGTATATGTGGCATTTATCGTGTATGGTTTTACAATATGTTACATTGTTACACTAATCAGTAAAATGACCAGTGGAAATAGATCTTCAAGCCTATACCTCACAATGCCGTCTGTTAAAGATACTGAGAACTAAGCCTTTGGAAAACATTGTTGGAAAAGGAGAAAATGCTGAATACCAGCATTTTCTCCTTTTCCAACGATGTTTTCTACCCCATGACAGACATTGCATATTGTTTTTGGTCAGGAAATGCTTTCAATCGGACAAATCTCGAATTTTACAGTATGGTAAAGAGTTTACGCAAAACTGTTATAACATATAAACCCATACAAAAATATGTAAAGTGATCCCAATGAAAGTGTGAGTAGTATATTAGGCTAAATTAATATTCATCTGCAAATGCTTTAAATTTGGAAAAGTCAAAAACCTGCGGCCTGGCCAAAGGTCAATGTATTAATAGGCCAGTTTAATTAAACAATTTTTTTAGAATCTACGAATAAGTTGTATTTGAGCCGTAATTTGTATTAAGGGGGCTTAATGCATCAGCGAAAACTATCGACCCAGGTCAGCCTGCGCAGCCCGCGCATTCTGACCTGGGCCGAAACTTTTCGCGATTGGTCAATTTTCTGTTTGTCAAAGGATCAATCTACCTTATGATTATGCGGGTTATTGGAGAAAGTGGCTCCTGCGGATCAATAATTATGTGATAACTTAGGCTAGTTCCGTGTATAACGGAGATGCATTAAGCCCCCTTTTGCTGGAGCACAGTTTATTTTCATTGTATTAGGAAGGATTCTTCTTGCCTTTTTTTCTCCATTGTCCTCGTTTTTTGTTTCCTTTTTGTTACTGTCTTGTATTGTTAATTCATAAAGCAATTAAAATTAAAACAAGGTATCTTTTACAATTATTTGTCATCGTTTCATGTCCACTGAAAACAGGTTTAAAGATAAAGCACCCTAATGGGATTCGTGTAATATCGCCATTCATCACCAAAGAAAACCGTATGGATTCGGCCAAGACTCTGGTAATCCATAATTGATCGGCCAGTAGACTCTGATTTCCCGCATCGATCACGGATTTCGGCGAACAAAGACGATGTTACACGAATCCGATTAGTGTGTATCATCTTTAATTCTTTATCACACTTGGTGGCGTTTAACAACACTATTTCAGATATATCCCGACAGCCAGTACGCCTATTCGTGCTTTCCTGGAGTTTCTACTGATTGCTCATTCCGTTTATCATGTGATGCTTAAAAAATAATAGATTGTAACGGCTAGAATGCTGTCCGTTATTTGTGACAAAGTCACTTTCGATGACCATCTAGTATTACTTCAGAGAGCATAAAAGAACAAAAGATACGGGGTTAACCATGTTAAAGTGATATTAACCACTCATGTCGAAAATTAAAAGCAAAATAGCAATGCAGTGTTTATTATGCTAGTTAAATCTCGTCTCGTTTCACCGGAAACATTGATGACTGAACTTGATTTTAAGTTGATTTCAACAATTCTCGAACTTCTCGAATATGGAGCTGTCCCAAGCAACCATTTTTCCCTTTCTATTTTTAACGGAATCGAAGGCACCGTAAACGCGAACTGCAACGAAGGCACCGTAAACGCGAACTGCATCGAAGGCACCGTAAACGCGAACTGCATCGAAAGCACCGTAAACGCGAACTGCATCGAAGGCACCATAAACGCGAACTGCATCGAAGGCACCAATGCGCCATAAACGCGGACCGCAGCGAAAGCACCATAAATGCGAACTGCAGCGAAAGCACTAAATTTGCGGACTGTAGCGAAAGCACCATGATCACAGACTACAGAAAACACCTCAAGAGAGTCGGTGCAAGAAAAGCACCTCGTGTGAGGATTTCGAAAGTACAGGGCAAGAGCATACTAGATGGAATGCAATCTGAGCTTCCGATTTCCCCCATTGTATTTTGAAACAGTAAAAGTCGTACAGTTGAAATCAGTCAAGAGCAAAATCAGACGTATGTACTTAAGAATGACTCCTGCGAATAAGCGAGGGGGTGCCAGAATCACAAAATGCATACTTGTGGGTAAAAAGAACAAAAGACACACCGTTAAATCTTTTAAAATTTTATTGCCAATCACCTCGTTAATTACAGCAAAATAGAAATGCATTGTTTTTTCATGTCACAAAAGTTTCAAACTAAAGTATGTCTTTTGATTGATTCCAGACTCGGGCTATCTCTTCGTTAATTCATGATTAGCTAATGACTATGTCAGCTCCGTTTTTTTTCACAACTCATCGTTTTGTTGAAGTGTCGGTGGATCAAAGTATTCGAGGATGGAATCCAAGAGATACTTGCGTTTGTTGATGGCATATTTCCAATCTTCATCTTTTTTTTAAAATAATCAATGACCATTAAATCTTTCACCGTTTTGGGCACACTTTTGTATACTGGATCTTATAGAATAGCATTAAACCACATCATCCGGCTAGCTATGTAGTGAACCAACGCTTTTCGATAAGTGGATCTTAGGTCTTCGTAGGCCCAGTGAAGAGCCTCTGTTTTGTCCAAGTTGTTCTGTCGAGTAAGCTTCGACACAGCCTCTTCAAATTGCTCATGGCATTGGTCAAACATTTTTTGTATGAGACTATCCCACGGCTCATAGTCAGTCGCACTGCCTTCAGCGTCATTTTCATCCGTCTCCTCGAATGACTACTCATCCATGTCAACAGACAGATCCGTGTCAGAATCTTCCTCATTCTGGTGAGTATTTCGTTTATGGGGTAACATGTTGTCCCTTCGTTTATATTTTTTGTCGCATAAATTACACTCGTACATGTCGAGAGTCTTTGTTAAACTAATGAGGAGGAGAAGAAGTCTAGGAAATTTATACATTTAGAAACCAGATTTGTCTATGAAAGAGACTCGCTTCGGTCGAAATGCCGAGTCTTTCTTGTCAGAGCGTTCGCCACGTCTTTTCTTTTCCTTCAACCGTTCGCTTTTTAAGTATCACATGCTAAACGGAATGAGCAATCAGTAGAAACTCCAGGAAAGCACGGATAGGCACACTGGCCGTCGGGATATACTGAAATAGTGGCGTTTAATGACATGATACTTTCGTCACATGACTCAAAATGGCGACACAAACGCCGGTGAAAGAAAGACCGATATCGAGTACTTTGTGTGCTGTTGAAACAGCATATGGCCAATCTGACTAAGTGTTAGGCAATGTGAAACAGAAAGCTTAAGTGTCTTTTAAAGGACCATAACTTGTTTTTAATCTTATAACCTAAGATTTATTGGTGTGTCAAAACTGTTGTTGTCATTCATGGGCGCAGCCATTTTTGTTAAACTTGTGGTAAGATTCTGATCAGTACAGAGGCTCGAAAAAATTAGTTCTATTTTATACAGGTATATTCATCAGTTTGAACGCACCTATAATGTATCCAGAATCATATTTCCTTTCTCTACCTTATAATGTTACACACGAAACAGTTAAACAGTAACAAAACATCTTTTCCTCGGTTTGACAAGATTCTTGTCATTTAGCCCATCGCAGAGATGTTTGTGAGAGTAACGAACGACAACTCTGCTCGGAGATTGCAATAGAACATGATTTAATCAGTCGATAGGCGTGTACCAATCGATACCTCGTCCACGGAATGTGCAAACACTAGAAACTCCAGGAAAGCACGGATAGGCGCACTGATTAAAAAGTAGTGTAAGTATCGTGTGAGAAAGCCAGGAAGCACATGTGCGTCACCGACCGCCATGATATGACCTTACCTGTTAAAGTGGCGTTAAACCGCAATACAACCAACCAAATAATCCATGAGTCAGATGGTATACAGTTTTATCCTTTACAGTGGATTGATATGCCGAATGTTCTTGTTCGACATCCTTTCAACAATATGCGCGACCAGTCCACTTTTCGTGAACCAGGATTCTTTCCGGTTTCTAAAGATGTATGTATCATTCTGTAAAAGAGTGCTGCTACCCGAATTACCCTATTCTCCGAGATTATTGTGTAATACCCATCTCAAGCGTATCTGACTCGTGACTTGGTAGTTGTACGGTTGAGGCAAACTTATCTTTCGGTTCTTTTTCGCCTCTCACCTCTAATGCATGTGAGAAAAGTCTTCAGTGACTTGGACAGAAAGTTGTCAGAACTGGTTGTGAAAGCCAGGAAACACATGCACTGGCCACCGTGAAATAACCCAAGCTGTTGAAATAGCGTTCGACTCGAATACAAACTTAACTTTACACGATATAAAGAATCGCGAGAAAATGACAAAAATGCCGATTGCGAGAATTTCTCCCTCTCCAGAATTGTTTTTCAAATCCTTTTTCGTAAGGATTGTAAAAAAAAAAACCCTTCCGGTCTTTTGGTGATTGGTTATGCAAGAAACTCGAAAGGTCACATGTTAGTGAACAATGGAACATTAACAATGAAGGTTTTACCTGAACAAAACATGCGAGTGAACTGTCAAGTCCCTGTGCTCGCTAACGAGTACTTGTTCGGCACAGGGATTTCTGTATCTCGCTGTTGATCCTTCATCACTGACTTGGTGCCTGTTGATATGTTACTGTATTTTAACCCTAGGCTGCTAAGCGCGACTCATTGACCTTTTGCGGACAGTGTGGATCAAGATTTTGGATCTACACTGTCCGATTATCCGGTTATAGGAAATGTCTTTCCGCAGAAAATACCATTGAAATAGAAAACTTTGAAAGTTTCGCTGTCGGCTCAAAATTTCATTTGAACTTATTTAACAAAACAAACTAATGCTTTAGAGACCCAGGGGAAGTATGCACTTGAAAACAATGTGGAAGAAGAGGGCAAAGATGGGCCTGGATCGCTCACCTGAATTTTTGAGAGAACCACAGCCATTTTTTCAAAATCCAATCAGCCATTTCAGAGAAGAAGAATTATAAAGAATTTCTTTATGTCTGTATAGTGTAAATAGGCCAAAGCCATCAAAGCCATGTTTCTTACTGGAACACAATTTTTCGTGCATGTTTGTAAAGGGCCAGCTACAAAACATTTCTGTGAAATTATTTCAAAATCTGATCAGCCGTTTCAGAGAAAAAGAATTTTAAAGAATTTCTTCATGGCCATATAGTGCAAGTAGCCTCTGTTCTCCAGAGCCATGTTTATTAACGGATCAAAATTTCACGAAAAAGTTTAGAAAAGGGTCATCCAAGGAGTATTTCACAAGAGCCGTGGATCTTTAGGGATAAAAATTTCACGAAATCTTCTTGAAAAGGATCACCCAAGAAACATCTCCGTGAAATTATTTCAAAATTTGACCAGCGGTTTCAGAGGAGAAGATTTTTAAAGAATTTCGAAGAAATTTCCATTTGGTTGCAATGGTAACCAGAGTTTTGGATGGAATCAAATTCTGTGACTACGTTTTTAAGAGGGCCTCCCGAAGAATATTCCAGCCAAGTTTGGTCCAAATTGGCCCAGCGGTTTAGGAGTAGTTGATGTTTAAAGAATTGTTGACAACGCACTGACGCACGACGCACTGACGCACGATGGACACCGGGTGATTCTAAAAGCTCCCCTTGAGCACGTTGTGCTCAGGTGAGCTAAAAAAAATGCTCCTATATACCGGCATTTTCATGCATCTGCCGCAATGGTTTATTTTATCATGTCAAACTGAAAAAAACAGATAATGTAAGAAGTAGGCTACTTAATTCGTTATCAGCAAATGTGTTCAGTTTGGACAAATGTGAATTTCATCAATGTGCAGGGTTAAAAGCAGTATTACGACCTAAATTTTTTTCAGGGGTTTGTCAGACAAAAAATTGTTTCCAGCGTATCTAAAATGGCACTATCAAAAATCAAAGTACTGATAGTACTGAAGGCCAGGAAATTGAGGATACGAAACAACACATGAGGTCAATTTTAATTAATACAAACAGGTAGATGGACAGGGATACAAGCGGATTCCACTAAGCCCCTGGAATTCTTGGTTTTATCAGGAAATTTTGAACTGATACTTGAAAGCACCAGCCAGAAACTAATTAAGCCAGAGCTAGGCATGTGCTCACATTTATGCGGTGCTTGATAATGGCTTAGAATACTTAGTAATTTGTCGTGCTTGTAAACAATCCCAAAATTGAACCGTATTCAATCGGTGCATTACCAACTTTGGTTATCTAAATTTTCTGAGACATGTGATATTTATTTTTATTGATTTCAATGAAAATACATGTAAGATAGATATCAAGGTAAAATGTAATGAATAATAAAGATTGGAGTGATACAGCAGTTGGTCATGTCTCTACCTTCCACAAGTCGACGAAATTTTGAACTAGTTATATTTGAAGGAAATTGTAGATGAAAATCCAAAGTAGTTCTTCGTGTATATTGAATAGTAAGATTTTGGGGAAATTGGAGGGAATTGCTTATTACAAGCGAATTCTCCTTTAGCCAAAATATTTTCTCAATAAAATACTCTGAAAAGGTTGGATTGTTTTGGGAAAACGATTAGGCTCGGTTTACCTATTTTACTTGCCTATTTTACGGACAAGTCACGGTGACTTGAGCTTCGATACTTATATCTACATAATATAAAAAGACATTAATCCTAATTCATAATCGTTGTCCAAGGACAACTTGTGTCAAGCCCGCGAACACTTGACTCTCAAGCTTGACCTAGACCCTGGACCTGAATAAATGTTTCAAAGGGAACTTCAACTCATGATGGAGAACAATGCATTATGCTAATTTATATCGGAATCTATCCAAAAATGTAGGAGTTATGGTTCGGACGAAAAATTTGCCTTCAATGTGGCCTTGATCTTGAACTTACTTGAACAGATGTTTCAAATGGCACATCTAACCGTAATGGAGGTCAATTGTGCCAAATTATTTTGAAATCCATCCACAATTGTAGAAGTTACGGACCGGAAATATTCGGATGCACACAAGCCCTTTTGAACACTAGAAATATGTGTGTCAGAGACACTGATGCCCCTGCTAAATAGTATTGGTTACAGGTATGTCATTGACACTAGTAGAGAGAGAGAGAGAGAGATATATATAAAAAAAAGATACATTAAATGACAAGCGAACGACTACAGAAAAAAATTATAAGCATTTATTTGGTTTCAAATCAAAGTCAATCAAAGACATTTTTAAGAATCACACAGGTGTAATCTATTTGTGACAGGTGTAAAAGGTATGAAATACATCCTATCAGTGTGAAATAGGCAGTATAAACAATGACAAAACTACCAAATAACTCTTGGATAAAGGTAACTAATACACATAATGTACATACTAAAGACAACGAAATTTCAAAAATATTTCTATAGACAACTTGATTAACGATATGGATGAAATTTGATGTTGGGGTCGATTTTTCTAAAATTTTATTTGGGGACGATTTCACCAAAGAAATCGTCTCCAGGGGACGATTTCTCCGGAGTGATAAACATAACACGGGCCAAGCAGTTTGGGGATGATTTCTCCAGGGGCCGATTTCTCCAGCATTCCGCTGAACTACCCTAGATTTAGTCGATATACATAAGAAAAAGTGATAAACATAACACGGGCCAATATTCTATATGTAGTTTGCTTTATTTACAGTCGCATTTTAGCGGAGACGCGTTTTGTGACACACATGTTCAAATGTCAACACAACGTTATAGACAAACTTCGAGCAGAGTTAATGTTCGTTACTCTCACCATACCTGAATGTGAATGATCCGGAGTGCAAGAGAGAGCGTTATAGATATTAACCGTATATAGCGCGTAGGAATACACAACTGCCGGATAAAGCTAAGTTCATTAGGTTACGCCTTTATTAGGTCAGTGTTAATGACAAAAACGGGATAAAAAACACACACTCGTCAGTTATTAAAGGATTGTAATACCCTTGCAATTCCATGGCGTTTTGCAGATGAAAGCTTTGAGGAAAGGAAAGCATTCACACCGTGTGATAAGCAATCTCTGTATATACTTGGGAAACTAGTTGTTTTGGCGGACTCAGCGATATAGAGTGGACACACCAATCAACATTTTTGTCTGAATAGGCAGCTTACGATCCCTATAGGCAAGGGAATCCCTTGAGAGGGATTCCCTGGCCTAAAAACCTAATCACACTGTATGAAACCGCGAAATTTTATTTTTTTCATGGAGGTAACCGTATGAAAAAAAAAACCTAATCACACTGTATGAAACCGCGAAGCGGTTTCATACAGTGTGATTAGGTTTTTTTATTCATACCTCCATGAAAACAATATGAAGCGGTTTCATACAGTGTGATAAGGTTTTTTTTTCATACCTCCATGAAAAAAATAACATTCTCTTCATTCCTTATAATTTAATATTACAGACAACATCTCCCTGCAGAAATAATTCGAACTGCATTCATTTTCTTTAATTTTAAATCTTATGTTGGAGTTTTTAAAGTTCCTTCCATCATATTTGTATGGCACAAGAATGTAACAAGGAAGCAGTTTTCAGATCCCCAATACTGAAAATTAACCAATAGAATGAAAGTAAAGGAGCACAACCGTGTGTAGGACCCGCAAAGTAAAAGTAGTTCCGGCTCTGCTGAAATTTGTTTTTGATGGAGCTATGAAAAAAAAAAAATTCAGCCAATCAGAACTCGCCAATTTGCATGAAAACAACTGATATTAAATTATATAACGATAGATCAATGAATTGCACTTTATGAACTAACTGACAGGATCTGGAAATAGAATGGTCCTTCAATGTGCAGAAAATTGACCACAAGCAAGGTGTTTTGACCCTCCGTCAATATGATATGAATCGATTCTTTTTGCAGATGCGTTCATCCTTGTACACTTCAATCACAATATAAAACCAAAATATAACACAGTGATAAGATGGAAGAGAGACAAGCCCTGATATAGATCACACTATGTTAAACCGGATTCAAAGTTAACCTGCCCTAATTATACTTAGTTTTCGAAGATATGTATATATATCATTGTAGATCTTGTTCATATTGGCTCGGGGACACTTCCGCCAGGAGTTGAACCCACATCGTAAAGGAATCTAAAATTGTAAAACATATATGGCTTACAACACGCGGAAAGGGGCATTCCGAAATTTGCGTAGAGTGTCGTCTCGGAACAGCCTGCGCAGTCCGCGCAGGCTGATCCGAGACGACACTTTCCGATCGTGCGTGAGTTTCTGTTTCCCGCAAGTCTACTGTAAGACAAAATCTGATGTTGGCGTAAAGTGCCGTCTCGGATTAGCCTGCACAGGCTGCGAGACGGCACTTTATGACTACATTATTAGTTGTACGGTCAGGTGGCAGGGGACTTGGAAACTTGTTCACGTCTGTGGTTAATCATGTCCCCCCGAGTTGAAGGCGAGGTGGCGACATGATTCATCTCAGCTGTGAACAAGTTTCCAAGTCCTCTGCCACCTGAATGTACGAGGGGTGTTCGAAAAGTTTCGGGACAAGTGCCGCCATTCTTTTATATTTTTATCTTAATGATTTTTTCGGTTATGATAGCTACAACCATATTCTGTAGTTTGGTTGAAACAAATGGTGTTAAAATGCATTTAAAAGAGTGAAAATTATGAAGATGATAATCTGTTATTGCATGTGTGCCAGGGATCTTGTATATAAGATCCCTGGTTGTGCCAACTGTTTGTCGCTGGATATTAATACAAAAATTAGGTTAAAAGTTGGCAAGTCTTAAGTTTACTTTTTGCCTGATTTTGACATGATTTGGTCTGCCTGCAACTTGCATTCGGACATAATACACAGATTGTCATCCTCGGAATATTTTCCATACCTTTAGGTTGAAACCTATGTTATCCGTATCCTACATCTGAATAAGGCGACAAATTTTCAGACTTGTTCAATTTGTATGCATTTGCAGACGAGAAATTTACTGTGTATCATAATTATGATTATGTTTCTCTTTGAAAAGTAGACAATATCGTGGAACTATGGTGGTATATTGCTTTACAGAATTTTCTCCTTTTCCAACATTGTTTTCAAAACCTTTTTACCTGGGCTCCTTAGATTGCTGATTCAGGCTTTACCCTAGTTTATCCTAACATAATACAAAAAATAACTCCACCATACAAATAACAAAGAATTTAAAGCTTTTAATCTTGTCTCGGCTAGAAAAGCTCACAGTGCATAGTTGTAAGAGATAGTGCAGCACGATCTTCATCTACATCGTCTGTAAACGATACTGAAAGGAATTAAAGCTGCAATCGGTGCGTTAAGCGTTTACCGAATAATACTATTCGGCTTTTGAAAACATTGAGGAAAAAGGAGAATGCAGGTGACTAGCAATTTATCTTTTTACTCTGATATTCTAAGACATGTTCTAACTCAAAACAATAGTGAAAAGTTCATAATCGTCGTCTTCTACACATACGTTTCACCACCATTTATTTATTGCTGTATGGACTAAGGGTTAAAGCTTATATTACACCCCGACAACCAAATTTGGCAATAAAAACCGGCGGGGGGTTGTCCGTTTATTGTTAACCCTTTACCAAATAATCATGGCCCAAGTTTCAAGAGCCTCGAGAAACCATAGTGGGAGAAGAAAATGTGCTGATATCAGCAGCTGCTTCTCTTCCGACAACGTCTTCACCCAAAAGACAAGTTTGGTTGTTTGAATTTCATTTGGTAATCTGCAAATGTTATAGAATTGGATATGGGTAAAATCTGGAGGTCTGGTAAAGAGTTAACACGTGTCATTTGTGTATGAAATCCCAACCCTTTATTTTTTAGAACATGACGGAATGTTGTCTCGTAGGAAAAAATAAGATAATAGGCCGTAATCATAAATATACCAGTCTTCAAGAACGAAAACAATTATCATATACTCTTCATTTTATCACATGTACATGGAGACAAGCACAACCACTTACATTGCACAGATATTTTTTTTCCCAACTGGTTAACCTATTACAACACAAGACCCAGTCTGAACGGTCCCAAGACAATAAACTAAGTGGGTAAAGGAAAAATGTTAACAACATTTTCCCACAAAGTATCCCAACCTTTTTAAGACAACTTCTCTCATTTCAGCAAAAATGCTTTTAATATGGATGAGTTTAATATTTTGTCGTCTGTTGAATGGATAAAGGTCGAGTTTACCCATCTTCCAACTTTAGAACAAGATCAGCCAAATATGGGGATTGATAATCTTTATTTTGCAAAATGCACGCGTCTTTTGTTAATTAAACCCTTGTATCCCTTAACACTTTTGAAAGTTTAAGCCTTTGCCAAACAATCGCTGGGTTTTTACGGCCCTGAGAGAGAAACCTTTTGAAAACATCGTGAGAAAAGGAGAAAATGCTGGTAACCAGCATTTCCCCCTCTTCCCACAATATTTTCTTCCCTGCTGGAAACAAATTTTGCTTTTTGAGTAACATAAATTTTGTCGTCTGCAAGTGCTTTCAATTTGGACCAGTCTAAAATTTTGTCGTTTGGGAAAGGATTAACAGGCTAAAATTTAGTTTTCAAACCGAACCCTTTTCCCGCTGATCTGCAAGTCCTCTCCCATGATATTTAAGAACGTGATATCCAATCTTGAAAGTTGGCTAGTAATGCAGGCTTATGACGCAGGATCCAAGATCAGCAAAACTGGTTTCGAGGATTGATATTGGTCATTACGAAAAGATTCATTCTTCTCTGACAACTGAGCATTTTGCTACGATTTGTGTTTAAAGCAGACATTAGTGTCTTCATCGTCTTGAAAAATAATTTTACAAAGTGTGGAAAAGAGATGCAGATGCACTAGCTGGCAGCCTTGAGCTGGCTGAAATCATGTTGAGAATAGTGCTCAACACTATATACATGTAATGATTTTATCTACTCATTGGGAAGAAGTCTTCATTATGAGGAGAGAAAACAGTGATCGTAGCCAGCAACTTCTCCTTGTCCCAGAAGGTTTTCTATCACATTGCTACTTTTAGTCGTCGTCTGCATATGCTTTCAGTTTTGGAAAATTTTGTGACTTTGTAAAGAGTTGATTTTTAACCAAAACCCTCACGGAGGAACCAGGGACTTTGATTTTATGTATTCAGTCCTACGAGATTCATTCATCTAATTTTGTAACGAACATGTGGAGATAACTTTATCAATTTGTAAAAATTAACATTTTGTTTGCTAGTGATCGTTATCGCTGGTAGAAAAAAAAATAAGCTCAAGAGTCAAGACCTGATAGGCCTAAGAGCCGCTCGTGAACTATTTCTCCTTGACGGTACATGCCGGTGTAATGCAGAAAAATGACCCCCATTACAAAATGTCCTCCTGGTCATTTCTCGACGTAGAGGAATGACCCATGGGTCATTTCTCGACGTAGAAAAATGACCCATGGGTCATTATTCTACGTTGAGAAATAACCATAGGTCATTTTGTAATGGGGGGTCATTTCTCTGCATTACACCGGCGCTGTCATTTTGCCTCAAACCAGCATTTTCTTCCTTTTCCCGCAATGGTCTCACCTAACAAAAAACACGTTTTATATTTTGAGTTAGATTCAAAATTTCGCCTGCAAATGTTTTATTCAATTTGGACAAATTTTGTCGTTTGGTAGAGAGTTCAGGAAATATGAACATCACTCGTAATATATATTGTCGAAGAGTGTTTGACAAGGTAGATAAACATTGCATAAGAGAAAATGCTGGTTGCCGGCCTATTCATTTTTTCCTACAATGTTTTCGCAACCCTTCAGTTCTGCAAGGCACTTTAAACTCATGATGTGTGGTTAAAGATTTATGTGTTTCGATTCTATAACCTATTAATTCAGTGCCCGTTGAATAATTTGCTTGGCAATGATGACTGCTTATCGTCTTTTTTCTTTCCGATATAAAAAATGCTCGTGGAGATACATACGTGTAATATGACTTTGTAAAAGAGTAAAATGGTGCGTAACTTTATTCATTCTTGAATCATTTGCTACACTGAAAAGAAACTTACCTGTCTGATCGCGGCGGAGTCATCGCGTCGTTTTAATTGCGTAATCAGACCGCCGCGGTCCGCCAGGGATCGCCGCGTTTAAACAGCGCTCCGGGTTAGTCCGCGTTCACCTGTGTTGTAAAATCGCCGCGTTGGGTCCGCGCTAAATCCATCGCGGACAGCGAAAATAGCAAAATCCGCGAGGAGTGTACTGTATTTTCTACACTATCAAACTCATTTGTTGTTTGCAGATGCCTTTAGTTTGGTCCAGTCCACAAATTTTTCAATTGGTAAAGTGCAATACTGATTAAGTAAAATTAACGTACGAGTCAAATGACAAATTCGACGCGAACTATTCCTTCCTTTTGTGATTGAGAAAGCCGATGTCTCTCAGCATACTCCGTACCTGATCGTCAAGTATTGACGATTAATGACGATCCTTTCCGGATCATAAGAACAAAACTCAAGAGACGACATAATATTAGGTAGACCGTAACCTTTAAGTTTTTTTTTAATCGCCATTAAGTCTTTCTAGCGCCAAAATTAAAAGGACAGGCTATGTTCGTATCGAATAGATCTAGATCAGACTGAGGAGAACGTAACACTGACTTACACCACATACTAGCAGTTGATAGCCAATTAGAAATAAAAGATAATTAGATTGAAACTGGTAACTGGGCAATGCATTGCACTTATTCAATCTCGCTCTTATAACATTATAGTATTTTTGTCTGGGTTTCGGTGGATATTTGTGTTTAGTTGTCACATGACATTGGGCTTATAAAATAGCCTGCGACACGAGGAAACGGGTTTTCGGACATTTCTAGGGCTCGCACAGCGTAATACGAAACTACATATTCCGTTCTTGTATAATATTCTGTTTCCCTCAAGTCTACCTTAGGATAAAATCGAATGTTGTCGGAAAGTGCCGTCTCGGATCAGCCTGTGCAGATTGCTCAGGCTGATCCGACACGGCACTTTACGCAGATGTCCGAATATCCCTTTTTCGCGTGTTGCAGGCTATATGAATCCACGTAAATAATTGTTCATAAACAATAATAAACAAACAAACAAATAAATAAATAAACAAAAAATAAATAAATAAACAAGTAAATAAATAGATAAATAAATAAACAAATAAAACAGGCAACTAAAGAAACAAAATTAACAATATTTACCAATTCCAGGAAGCTTCTTTCGGAAATGGACGAAAGGCACATAGAAAATCAGTCCACCAAATATAAATATAGTGGCGTATAGAAACTCAATCTTGGGTTCATCAACTATCGGACCAATCACAAGATAGATACAGATCAGCAGGAAAATGATTGCTACCGGCAACGGAACCTGGTAATAAACATCAAGGAAAGAACTTTGCACTATATAATTTTAATCACATAATTCAAAAATTAGCCGAGACTTACCTGCTAAGTTGAAGGATAATTGTAATTCTATAAGTACAACGATGTGAGTGAGGAGACAAAATGAGATGTGGCCCGCGCATGCGCAATCAGTTTTTACAGCTCTTATTTGGCATGATGCCATAAGATTTTCGTATGAAATCGTAAATCACATTAGTACAACTGTCGGGTGGGTGGGAGGCATTTTGTCTCCTCACTCACATCGTTGTACTTATAGAATTACAATTATCCTTCAACTTAGCAGGTAAGTCTCGGCAATTTTTTGAATTCTATGACGACAACGATATTTTCGTTCGGAACAAAATGAGATTTTAAAGCCATCATGGCAAATAAACAGAACAAATATCCGCACTAACCTATTTAGTTTTAGTACAGCTTGTGGAACTCGATTTTCTGGCAGGATTTCTTTGTCATAATATTTTGAAAATGTCTGTTTATTGCTCCATCCTGCTGATTTCATGATATCTGTTATTGGCACATCCATTAGTTTGGCTTTAGATGCTGATGCAGCCCGGACTGAATGTGGTTTGAATGTCTTAATATCGATGCCTGCTCTGTACATAACGATCTTAATCCACCAAGCGATGGTGTCCTTACTAACTGGCTTATGAGGTTTACAATAACTAAATAACTAATGAGAAGTCTGGAATCTTGCTTCCGTCGTAAATTCTTTGTTCTTGCTATATATTCCTTTAACACTGTATATACACAGAGTCTCCTATCTGGAGGGTAAGCTTTCAAATGAAACATAGAGAAATCGGCACCCGGACGACTTTGTTTAACTGAACTATCTAAATGAAAAACGAACTCTGAACGCAACTTTTTGAACTGTTTAACTGATAACAAATGAAGAGTTTGGCAACGCGCTGTATTCACAAGAGCCATTAACATGGTAAGTTTCAAAGTGAGGTCCTTCAAACTGATGGTTTTTACTGGTGACAATTTTCTCAAATAGACCAGGACTTTATCTACGTCCCATATATGTGAATATCTGCTTACTGGAGGTCTAAGATTAAAAACGCCTTTCATAAACCGCACTATCAATGGACGAGCTCCTGCAGAAACTCCATTAAATGATATACCAAGTGAAGACAGTGCCGACCTGACTATATTTAGAGCTGAATATCCCAAACCATTATGATATTGTTCTGTTAGAAATTCCACCACATCATTCACAGAAACTGAAACTTGATCAATCTGTCGTTTACTGCAGAACAGAAACGATCTCGATATATATGTTTTGTAATCACGCTTTGTTGAATCTCTCCATGAAGACATGAGAATTTTGGTTGCTCCATTTGAAAGGCCTCTGTCTCTGTAGGATCTCCAGATACTTGACAAGCAATCATTACCATTTTCGGAGCAAGTGGATGCTCTCTGTCTGTTTGGCCTAAATTTAGAATGAGCTTTGTTTTTGGAAGAACCAGGATTCTCATTACTGCAGGAGAGTATGTTTGGGTAGTCCATAGAGGTAGAATAATAATGCCCCTGGCTCTGTCGCTCTGAATCTTCTGAATACAGCGTGTGATTTGACTGAAAGGTGGAAACAAATACACAAATTTAAAGTTTCCCCGATTGATTGAAAACGCATTTACATTTTCTGCCTCTGGATCAGGTTTCCAAGAACAAAAACGAGTCAATTTTGCATTCAGTCGAGTAGCAAATAAGTCTATATCCGGCTTTCCAAAGGACTTACATACTGCATAAAAACATTTTGGTCCAGTTCCCATTCAATATGATCTTGAAATACTCGAGAAGGCTTATCAGCCTCATTTTGAACACCTGGAATATGAGAGCATGTGAGCCAAATGTCGTGACGAATGCAAAATTCCCAGATCTGTTTACTGATTTTATCACATTCTATTGCCTTGAGCCCACCAAAATTATTTACATAACTTATGGCTGTGGTTGAATCTGACAATATTTTTATATGTTTACCAGAAATTTCTTTTTTGAGTACTTTAACCGCAAATAATATTGCAAGCATTTCAAGGGCATTAATATGCAATCTTTTTTCCGATTCTGACCATCTCCCCCCGAATTTCTTACTTTCAAAGACAGCACCATATCCTTCCAGACTACTATCTGTCTGAATAGTAATAACAGGACTGGTGTTCCGAATTCTACGTATTTGAGAATGAACATTATTAATCCACCATAACAATTCATTTTCCATTGGTTTAGAAATAGTCATTTTAGCATCAAAATTCCCTTTGTTTGATTTTAAATTGCATATTTTTGCTCTTTCCAACTCACGATAATGTAATTTACCGTATTCAACAGCTGAGAATGCAGACACTATAAGACCAATGACTTGTGAAAGTTGTCTGATAGTTATTGAGAGCTGTGACAGAAGGTCTTTACAAGCCTGTTTTATTTTGTTTTTCTTTTCAAGAGGTAAATATACGATCATCTGTACTGAATCTATGACATTCCCAAAGTAAACAATAACTTGAGTTGGGACAATAACGCTTTTGTCTGCATTAAGTATGAAGCTTAAAGAGCTCATAAGATTTGCAGTAGCAAAAACATTATCTACACAGATATCCTTAGTTTGGCCCAAAAGTAAACTATCATCAATAAAGCCGCTACTCATATGACCTTTGTTTCTTAAATTTGAGTAAACCGGCTTCATAAGTTTTGTGAACAATCTTGGTCCCGGCCCAATTCCATTGGGCATCGCTACATACTGATAAACCTGATTTCTATGCAAGAAGCAGAAGAAGCGTCTTTGTTCAATGGCTATAGGGATAGAGTAATATGCCTTGGATATATCTAAAGAGGCAAAAAACATTTTCTTGGATACTAAATTCAAAGCATTTTCGAAGTGATCCATTTTGAAATGTTCATAAGGTAGATATTCATTTAGTTTCTTTAAATTTAATATCAGACAGTGTTCTCCGTTCTTTTTAGCCCTTAGAAAAGTAGGTGACAGGAACAAAGTTTTGTCATAATTAACAGGTGTGATGACTTTATCTGCTAGCAACTTTTTAACTTCTTTATCCATAATATTAAGTTCCTGCTCATTGAATGATCTTTGTGAAAACATTTCTTGACATGGAAGGTCATTAATATCGAAATCAAAACAGCAATTTTCAACAATATGAAGAATAATGGGGTCACTCGTAATGCATTTCCATTTGTCTATGAAATATTGAAGTCTACCTCCTTCAAATTTAGTATTTTTATTTGTACTCACATTTTTTAATTCTTGAACATTCCACGAGCTCCCCTCCGTGAGAAGTTTTTTGAGGTTTGGTAGCCACCAGTACCAGTATGTGTAGCGGTTCTAATAAAACCACGGCCCCTACCTCTGAATGGTCTGCCACGAAAACCAGTACCACGACCACGGACCCTTTGTTCAGTGTAGGTTGGCCGTATCTTATTTCCAAGCTCGACACCTTCATCAATTTCTTTGATGGTTTGAGACAAATCATCCCCAAACAACTGAGATGTAATTGGCACAGTGGGATTACATAAATGTTTGTATTCTTTGATGTCTGGCTTTAGGGCCTCTCTACGTCCCAGATTTATCAAGCGATTTGAATGTCCAAACAGCAACAATGCATCCTTACATTTCTCAATTAACGGTGTCACCTTTCCACTATCTTAGAGTGATGACTCTAATTTAACCAGATCATCTGCCAGACGAGCTATGACAATGGATCCCTTGATCAATGCAGTTTCTGCATTCTGAAACCGTTTATCGATAAACTTAGAGTTTGTACTGATAATGTCCCAAACAACACGGTTGACTTTCACTGTAGAAAGAGCCTCACAATTTCCAGGACGAGGAATATTGTCATCCTTCATCATGAACTGATACTGTTCTTCCTCCATACCCTCTTTAAGGAGTTCATTCAAATTATGAGCTAGACAGGGTTCAATATCTTCCCCTGTAACTTCAAGCCCCCGAGCTCGTTTTGCCATACTAGCAAATGGGCTGCTTTCATCAAACTTCCTTTTGCAAAGGTCAGGCCCACTCACACTCGTATCTCCTTCCTCGTGATTATAACTTTCATCATAGTTTTCATCACTATAGTCATATTGTGGTTCATACATGTAGTTGTATTCCTCGAGAGCTTTGATTCTATCCACAATAGAATCAACTTTACGATCGTAAGATTTTTGGTCCACCTGAATCTCCTTCAAGACACGCAGAATTCCGTCTTCAAGGGAGGTACTAGGCTGACTAACAGCCGACGAACACTTTTCAGTAGTCACTGTGCTGGTCTTTTTCGGCTTTTCAGCCTTAGCCTTCGAAATTTCGGCTTTCTTCTCCGCCATTATAAAACACGTGATGGGGAACCCGCACAAGTATTTTCAGTCTAAAGGAACTGAAAACTCGAGTGAAAACTTATCCGATGGTCGAAGCAGACACCTCGGACTATAGAGTTCGATGGTCTAGTAATGACACCTCGAAACAATGGAAATAAACTGAAAAAACGCCGTAAAACGACTGTGCGTTTTTTACATAACTGAAACAACCGCCATAGCGGAAGCCACTGATTGCGCATGCGCGGGCCACATCTCATTTTGTTCCGAACGAAAATATCGTTCTCGTCATAGAATTTCCCTTGTTTTCGGTGGAATAATTATACCCATTACGAATTTTCTGTTATTTCATGGTTTCCGGTAGGATATCGAAGAAATAGCAGTGAAAATATTTTTCAATCTTACACTGGTACCACCAGTGAAAATACCGATTTTCACGTTCTTGTTGCCTAGGTAAATTGCGCGTACCTCACAACCATAAAGGAAATATGACGTCATATACCCTACATTTCTCGCGCTTGACGTAATATTGTACTGCGTTGCTATGTAGGAGGAGTGCGCCATAGGGAATAACGAAAAAGAACTGTAGATCTACTGGATTTTGATAAAACTCCTCCCAGAAAGGGTTAAAAGCATGAAATAAATAGCATATTTGTGGGGTTTTTTTGGTGAAAGATCGAAATTTATCTTTCAACTACGCGAATATCCATGCAATATCACACATGATATTTTTTTTTGATATACCACGGTTATTTTTAGAACAATGATATACCACGGATATTTATAGCACATGCGGGAACTACTTTCGACCTAAAACATGACTTCTAGTTGACATTTTGTCAATACACAAATCCAAGCAAGACAACTGTCGCTAGAAAAAAAAATCTATAGAACAAAAACAGTACTTTTGTTGTCTTTATATAAATTAAACAAATACAGAATATGTCACACTGCAGGTCTGGTGTAGTTCTGTAGGCAGGTAAAATGCTGACTGTCTTCCAAAATCTTTAAATGTTTACTAAAACTTCTTCCATAACTCCATGCCTTATTTTAGTTAAAATTTTGAGTTGTCTTGCACTGAAATTAGAAAAAAGAAATTATAAATTGAATGCCTAATTATGGGAAAGAAAATCAGCAGAGTAACCCTTTACATCATAATTATAAATGTCTTTTTCAGAGTAATCAGACTTTTATAGTAGAAAACATTGCAGTAATGGAAAATTGTCTTGTTATGAGCACATTTTCTTGATTTTCTGAATGAAGATTTACAGGATAGCACAGTGACTATGAGAATGGCAAATCTACTCGAGGGGAGAGTTTCCTTGATATTCTATATGTTGGCATATTTGATTTTCTTTCTCATACATACTTCAAAACAATTTATCCCTTTAGCACACAATTCCAAATTATCCACCATACGGAAGAAAGGTTTTTAAACAGTACAAGGAGGAGGATGAAAAAAATTTGTTATGCACATTTTATCCATTTCCCACATTGTTTTCAATATATCAGAGAAAAAATACGTAATGTAACTCTTTACAAAAATTATACAACAGTCCAAATTGAAATCATTTGCAGATGACAAATCAAATTCAACGCGCATCTTGAAATTTGTTTTGAAACGTGTAGAAAATATCGTGGAAACGGGATAAAATATGGTCAAACATTTTGGCAAACACAAGCAGCGGTGACACGTACCTTTCATTGGCTGTCAGGTCTTGAAAGTCACTATCCCCCACTCAGTAATAGCGTGTCTCAAATCTCCACAGCCCAATCTCAGCTTTCCAATCAATTCGCATTTGCAAATGAAGCTAGAATCCATGAAAATCCAGTGTGTGAAGGCCAAGTAACTCCACCCGCCATACCCGAACAGCTGCATATTCCAAACTTGAATATCTCCACTAGGAATAGTGGTGTGACAACTCCAATGTTCTTCGGAACCGTCTTAAATGTCCGCACATTAAATGTTTATCCATATCAGAATCTATCTGATCAATAGAATTGTCAAAAACTCCGTGTACTTTTCTCCTGCGTTTAAATTTCAATGATTTGCACTACACGACCGTTTGAGAGTACACAAATAGTTTGCCGGTTACCCGTGACATATTTTTTTTAAGCGACGGCTTATCCAACGTATTTCTGGTCAAATGCAAACTTGATTTCTGTTACAATATTGACAAAAATTCAATTTCTGTCGGTTTGTTTTTTTGAAAACGTTTGACTGGGTACAAAAACGAAGAAACATCTTGAACTTCTTTCTTTGTGCAGGCTTGTGCGTCTATGAGTAAATTGTTTGTGTATTAGATTAAAAGCGCGCGCTGTATCATTAGCTAATTTGCATATAGCGATAAATTCGTGTTTTTTCTGGTTGAATAATAAACAGGAATAACAAAAACCGACCAATCAGACGTTGAAAGATAAATAGAATACGTACCTAGTGTTGTAGAATATCAAAAATATCTAACTCGGTTGTGAGAATTGATAATTGTCTCGCCAAGGCTCGACAATTATCAATTCTCCCAACCTCGTTAGATATTTTTGATATTCTACAACACTAGGTACGTATTCTCTATTTATTTCATCTCGTGAACACCATTGGTGATATTTTCACTCGTGGCTGCGCCACTCGTGAAAACATTACCGATGGTATCCACTCGATGAAATAAATTTCGATCTTTCACAGAAAAGAACAAATATCCTCTATATCTTAAACACGCTTCATATCACATTTTCGTGACGTCATTTTTGACGTCATTTTGTACGCATTTCATACAAGTGAATGGGTCTTCCGGAAAATACTGCGGGTGCATTCATGAATGTTTTTGCATCATCTGATCTATATTTTGTGAAATATCGTTATGTGATAAAAAGAATCTAACATTTATGGGCGTTTGAAATAAGATTTTATTAAACTAGTCAAGAAAAATGTTATTAAGCTCGCCAAAGGCGATTTTGAAATATTTTATAAAAGGGAAAAAATGTTGATAACCAGTACTGTCGCTTTTTCCCCCACTACGTTTTCTTACCTTTCAAATAATAAATTTCAATATTTGAGTTAAGTTGATTTTGTATTCCACAAAAAGCTTTTAATTTGGACAAGTCTGATATTTTGTCATTCGGTACAAATTTAATTCTTTATCTAACAATCCCGAGCTTTAGCTACTTTTAGCGAAAAAAAATGTGAAGACATTTTAGGAAAAGGAGAAAATGCTGGTAACCAGCATTTTCTCCTTTTCCAAATCTGTTTTCTACCTTTACAAAAACAATTGTCACAATTTAGCCGTATTGCATGTCGATAGGTGAGTGCAACACTAATATAAGTGCATGTACATTGTACAGGCACTTAGAATAGTGTTGTACTCATCTGTCGATTTGTGGTCTGCAAATGCTTTTGACTCGGACAAGTAAAAAAAATTGTCATTTGGTTATGGGTTAGCATTTTTATCCAACGACAAATGGCTTTGCTGGTAATATATACATTCCAGAAAACTGTTCTTGTTTAGTTGATTGTTTGGAACTTATATCTGCTTTATTCGGCTTTATTTGGCGTTCAAAGGGTTAAAGTTCTTAATACGACCAATAGCGAAAATAAACATTTTGATTGTTTTCTCCAGTTTAGAAAAAGAACGAGTCCTATGTTACAAAACTTGTCTCTTTCCTTTTAACTATGTCTTTAACCCTTTCCCAAACAATCGCTCGTTTTACGGGTCTGGAATAATAGCCTTTTGAAAACATTGTGGGGAAAGGAAAACCAGCATTTTCTCCTTTTCCCACAATGTTTTCTATCCTATCATAGACAGAAATCATCTTTTCATCAAGAGTTCAATTGTCGTCTGCAAATGCTTTCAATTTGGTCTAGTCCAAAAATTTGTCGTTTGGGAAAGGGTTAAGGTGTACTAAACTGTGGTATTTCTAGAAATATTTCGTGTTTCAGCAGATATATTGGATCTGACATGGGTTGGTTTCTGAGATAAAAATTTATTAAACGAGTCTACAAAAATGCTATTAAGCAAGCCTTTGTCGAGCTTAATAACATTTTTCTTTTTTGTCGACGAGTTTCATAAATCTTTACCTCAAAAGCCAACGAGTGTCAGATTCTTTTTATCACATTGCTGTATAGCAAGAATTATTGTCCAAAAAATGTGTTAAACCAGAGGCATACATATATAATGTGTAATGAAATTTACATGAAGCCTGTGCGCTTACTTTGACAGGTACATTACGAACGAAAATAGTTACGAAGAAACTTGCATATATTGACTTTTGTTTGAGTCTAAAGGTGATATTAAATGAACAATTTTATCATGATAAGATTTTTGACCGCTAATTTCCTTAAGGAACCCAAGTCAGCAATGTTTTAGAAATGAAGCGTATGATTACACAGTTTTGACCAAATAAAGCACTATTTTCTTATCTCACACATGTGTGAGACAAGAAAATTCGTTATGGCTGTATCACATTGAAGACAAGGAGAGTTATGTGATAAAAAAATATATCCTAAGCTACAGACTGACAATGTTGTATAATGTCGAAGCACATGCAGCTATTGACATGTGCAAATCTTTACCTTGTTACAAAATTTTAGACTCTTCCATAATTATTTAATTTTCATCAACAACAAATCAAACGAGGCTAAAAAATTGAAAATAGAAGGGTTTGAGATAATGTTATGAAAGGTAAAATTCTGATAACAAGCATTTTCTCCGTTTTCCGTAGTATTTGCAGCAGATTTCTTAGAGGGCTATCGTTGTTTTTTTTTTCTTTATCTGAAGATTGGAAATCGACCCGACTTTGCACTATTTTTCTTTCACGGCGTAAAAACAGAAATATTTCTTAAGGATTGTACCAACCGTACACTTATGGTATACAAAAGGAGACGTGGGAATATAAAACCATGACACATGCATCCTTTTTGGCTCCTACTCTTCGCCAGATAACAGCATTTAAAATTACCCTAATAAACAACATTTTAGACGACAAATTAAATGTTATATAGATACAAGTAAAGCGCTTCATCTTTGAAAGGATTGAAAACAATGTGTGAAAGGGAGAAAATGCTGGTTACCAGCATTTTCTCCCTTTCACACATTGTTTTCAAAACGATTCTTCCAACGAAACGTGAAAATCAGGGATTGTTTGGTAACATGGGATTGTTTTTGATGACGTTATCGTACCGATATAGAACTATAGAAGATGTTTATCCTTTTCTGCAAATTAATTTTGCACAATAAAGCTTTGAATACGGTATCTCAAAGCTCCAGTCCAGTAACGGTGAAATGATAGTCTGGTTCCAGACACAATGACAACAATTGAATAAACACGTTTCTTGCATAAAGGGTTTAAAGGTGGGCATTTAGATTTTTCACATCACACCAAATTAAAGAATATAGATCTATCACTGAAATTTTATGTAAAAAAAAACAATACAAATCATCAATAATCAAGAATCACAATATTACAAAAAAAAATGGGGCGGTATTCCCTTAAAAGGCTACGTAGCCGTTTAAGCTATTTTTTGGATTTCGCGCCAAAAATTCAAAAAAGCATTGTGGGAATGTTAAGTGACTGGCACGTGACTAATGACGCTTAAATTCCATATCATAACAAACATCTAATTATTTTCCGTAATGTCTTCTTCGGACGCTATGTTTGAAGCTTCGTCTGTGCATTTCCAGTATGTAAATGACAAAGTTGCTCATGTAAAAATAGACCGTGATTTACGTCGGCATCGACCTGGGCGTAGTAAATCTCTAATTTCTCTTGTCTGATGGTTTTCGACTACTGGGGATTTATGAATGATAATTATAAGGCTTTGGAAGTATAAAGATTGGGGTTTTTTTTTTATACTTTTGTAAAATTTTCTTCCCAAAATCTGAAGGGCCACCTTTAATTCAGGTAAGTCAGCCCATAATCGTGGATGCCGAAAATCATTTTTTTTTTCGACCAACAAGTTTAATTCTGAGATAAAACGTTGCTTGGACATGCATAAAATTTAGCATAACGTTTCAGCCCAGATCAGCCTGTGCGGATTGCACGGGCTGACCTGAACCGATACTTTTTGCAGATTAACCCATTACCACACAATCCCTACTTTTGACGACCCTGAGAAAGAAGCCTTTAGAAAGCATTGTGGGAAGAGGAGAAAATGCTGGTAACCAGCATTTTCTCCTTTTCCCACAATGTTTTCTACTCTTCACAAAACGAATTTCAAATTTCCAGTCACTTTTATTTTGTCGTCTGCAGATGCTTTCGATTTGGACAAGCGTTAATATTGTTGTTTGGTAATGAGTTCAGCCCCTTTATACAAAGCATGACATATATAACGTCACTGGAGAGGTCATCAGGCCTGTCCAACAGTGGTTAGTTTATAATGAAAGAATAGCGTTTTAAGGCCCGTCGACAACTTAGGTCATATTAGGCACACTTACTTAGTAAACAATAATGTGAGGTGAAAATAATATACATGTGCAACAACATAAGACAATCATGATAAATGAGGAATGGACGAAACACAAAATGATGCCCCTTTTGTCGCCTTTTACGACATGCATGCTGTCACTTTTGTTCCGCCAGATGAAATGGCAGATGTGAGGATCGCGGGACTGCAGTGGTTTATTTTTATACCCCCCGATTAAACCACACGGGGTCCCACAGTCGCGCAAGACTCGTGAACATGATGTTTCGAGTCACTTGAGGGTGTTGGTTCGATGCCCACAGCTGGCTATCTAAAATTATTATCAATAGTCTTTAAATAAATAGCCTATAAACTGTGAGTAAACGTTGACGCTGTCCTCTCCTGGCTTCTTTTTTTAAAGAAGGTAACTTGTCTACCCAGCTCTCTCTTACCAGTTCATGCCAATCTCTAGAAACCCTTAATATTCTGTTCAAAAAATCGGTTTCATTTTTGACAACAACCAAAAACAACTATCAAAAAATGTAAAATAAAAAAAAAACAAAAACACATAAACATGATCTGAATGGAACAAGGGTTTGGGAAACCCTGAAAACAATGGAAAAAATTAATTGTGGAATAACAGAATCGTTTTTGAAAGCGAAATGAAACAGACAGAAATACCTTGAACGGTCTGGTGATATGCGGTTCTTTGAATCGCAGGAAAATAACAACAGATGCCGTGGAACCGTAAAAAATCCAAGCAGCAAAACTGAAAAAATCTATCAGCGTCTCAATATCCCCTGGGATAATCAGTAGTAAGGAAATGGTCATCTGAAACGGCAAAAGAAAATGACATGTACTCTGAGAAAAGGGACTTTAACTCATTACCAAACAACAATATTTTAGGCTTGCCCAAATTGAAAGCATTTGCAGACGACAAAATACAAGTGACTGAAAATTTGAACTTTGTTTAGTGAAGAGTAGAAAACATTGGGGAAAAAGGAGAAAATGCTGGTTACCAGCATTTTCTCCTTTTCCAACAATGTTTTCATAAGGCTTCTTTCTCAGGGTCGTCAAAAGTAGGAATTGTGTGGTAATGGGTTAAGGTAGTGGACCCGTAATACTTCCAGTGCAGTACGGCATACATTTTATTGACAGTTGATACAGACAGATTTATACAGATATAACACTTTTACACATTTTAACCTACCAGAATTTCCTTTGATGTCTATCTTGAAAATTATATTTTGATACTTTTGTTGGTTTCCAGAAAAGGGAGGTAATTATCATATCCTACTGTAGTGAGAATATAATGGTTTTAGATTTATAAATGATAATTCTATTAAGGGCAAAAAGGAAAAAGTGGCTCGGTGAAGGTAGTACAATAATGCTCATTTTTATTCTAAGCAAACTTTGAAGGATAATATTACAGTGGACATAGCTGTTTTCTATTACGGGTCCACTACGTTAAGTACATATGCAAAAAGTATCGACCCTTGTCAGCCTGCGCAGATCGCGCTGGCTGACAAGGGTCGAAACTTTTTGCCACTGGTCAATTTTCTGCATGACGAAGAACCAGTCTACATCATTAATAAGTCGGTTTTTTTGACAGGATGGTTTTTATTAATCCATACTGATGTGATGGTATGCTTGGTATTAAGCATCACAGAGGTGCATTAATCCTTTACCACACAATCCCTACTTTTGACGCCCCTGATAAAGAAGCCGTTTGAAAACATCATGGTAACCAGCATTTTCTCCTTTTCCCACAGTGTTTTCTACCCTTCCAGAACAAATTTCTATTTTTCAGTCACTTTTATTTTGTCGTCTGCAAATGCTTTCAATTTGGTCCAGTCTAAAATTTTCTCCTGTGGTATTGAGTTAAATCCTCTTTTGCCAGAGTATTGTTCAAATGGTTTTGCTATTTTTGCGATCTGCGCTATTTGTCGTATATTTGCACAGACTTACATTAATGTTCGGACAGAGTTTTTTGACAGTAGGCCTACTACTTAGGGCCATACATACATATTTGGAAACGACATTTTAACCATAAACTCCATATAGATACTCATTTCTACGCACTGCTTGTAGGAGCTTTTGGAAAACATTGTGGCAATAGGTGAAATTGCTCGTGACGAGCAATTTCACCTGTTGCCACAATGTTTTCTACGCTATCAAAAGGTGTCATATACTCATAAGAAACAGCTTTATCCTTGCTGTTATTTAGGGTCAATTAGAGATACCATAGAAATGTCTTGTGGGATGAAGGGTTAAAAGCTATCATTCTGCAGTAACTTGGTGCAAATCATATTGACCAAAACAGGCGCTAAAAACAGTCATAAGTTAATAAGTTCATAAGTTAATACTTATTGTTGTAGTGATTTACAGCTCCAGTTTTCTGACAACGGTACTTTTTCACTAACGACCTTGTTATTCTAGGGCGGCAAATTACTGTTTAATGATAGACGAGGTTCTGACGAACAAAGTCCGCAACAAAGAAACGAACGAAAAAAATCACTGAGCAGAAATACAGGGACGGACAAGAACCGAACCTAGAACTCACGGATGCAAGGCCAACATCATAACCACTGAGCTAAAGAGAATCCTCCCTATCGAAGTTGTTAGGTATTGTATTTAAACCGGGATGATGTCGTGCATAAAGAAGTGGTCTCCCCTTACATACCCCCTCTTAAAGTCGTCATTTATTGTTGACTCAAAGCCTTATTAGGCAGAGGGTCTGTTTATGGACAACAAATGGGATGAAAGGCTCAATGGCCAATCCCAGATGAACCCCAAGCTTACGAACAAAGTCCGCAGCAAAGAAACAAAGCACAATTGCAAGGCAGAAAAACAGGGACCGGGCTCGATTCGAACATTTAACGCCCGGAAGAAATGCCAACACCGTAACCACTGAGCTAAAGAGAATTTTCCCTGAAGACGGTCTCTCACTATTAGGTACTGGCTTGCGTATATACGGCGTATCGCAATAGGAAAGGAACGCCGCCAAAAACGCCGCAGTAACGTCAACTTATGCAGCTAATACTCTCTGGTACGTAGTATGATCACTTTGTACGCTGCGGTACCACGTTTTTTGAAGTCCGCACTTAGAAATATGCAACACGTACGTAGCAGCTCCTATACGTCATGCTTACGTCACACATACGCCGTGCAAACTAAAAGAATGCTGCACTGACGCCGCAGGAACGTAGCTCGAACACTTATTACGTCACATGAACGTATTGGCTAACTTGATACGTTTGAATTCTATTGTACGATTTACAGCAACGAAGTGATTAGAGCTGTTTTCCATCAGTGACCGCACGTATTTTCGCAACGGCAAGGTTACACATAAGAAAGAATTGCCGTGCTAGTGAAGCGATTACGTCACGGCGACGCGTCATACGCCACGTGTACACCTTAGTACACCGTACTTTACGTCCCTCGAACTCTATACGAACACGGATACGCCAGAGGAGAACCACAGAAACGCTGTAGATACACCGTGTCTTTAATTTTTAACAAAATACGCCTCAGTACTTGGCATTTGATCCGCTTAGAGAAAATTCGTTGCATATGCCGGCGATATGCAATCTTGAGAGTGTAGCATGACGCAGTTGTTACGGATGAAGCCATGCATGAAGACGTGGTCGCCCGTAACAAGGCAAAAACCAGAAACTGCAGGTGTTTTATGCGAACATGCAGAACACAAAACATACCGTCTGGTCCCGGATGTAAACGGTCATACGAGGAACAAGACCAAGACGAAGTTCATGGCTTTAAACCGGTACCAAACGATACCGTGTTTTAAAGATGCCCAGAAAAGAACATAATTGAAAACATTGCGGGAAAAGGAGAAAATGCTGGTCACCAGCATTTTCTCCTTTCCCACTGTGTTTTCGATTCATTAAGAAACCAATAGCATAAATAGTCCATTGCAAACACTTTCAAATTTGAAAGTCTAAAATTTTGTCGTGAGGTAAAGAGTTATTTGTTTGAGCAAAATAATTCTTGAAAGATATTTTGGTGTCCGCCCATGATTAGATTAGAAGAATGAATATGTGTATGGTGTTTTATTGCGCATCGACATCCAGGGTCATTTTGCGCGCAAGAAAAAATGAAACGAAGTCATTACAAGAACAAAAATAGACTGGGGAGAAAAAAGAAGGATAAAATGTCGCGTCTGATCTGTTTTTAATGGTGCGCAGAACACTGGCTTAATTACTATCAATCCCATTTCATGCCAATGGTTTGTAAAAGATGCAATTAAAAAGACTATGTTTAGACCAAAGTTAGATTCAAATGGTTATACCGGTAATTTTCATACCCCAAATGAACTGATATTAAAATTACTTACGTTAACTATCAAGGATATAAGCGGTGTAAATTGCTGCACGCTCACGTATGACATCACATCCGGTAAATGACCTTCCCGGGACGCCACGAACGTCAGCCTAAAACAAGAATCTCTAATTTATACAACAGATCGACCTTGATCACTTTAATGACTTTTTACAGCGCATTAACCTATTACCACACAAGCCCTACTTTTGACGACCCTGAGAAAGAAGCTTTTAGAAAACATCGTGGGAAAAGGAGAAAATGCTGGTAACCAGCATTTTCTCCTTTTCCCACTATGTTTACTACTCTTCACAAAACAAATTTCAAATTTTCCATCACTTTTATTTTGTCGTCCGCAAATGCTTTCAGTTTGGACAAACCTACGATTTTGTCGTTTGGTAATGAGTTAAAAAGTGTTTCATATACACAAAGGGGTCAGTTCACACATTAGTATGTTTCCTAAATTTCACGGTTACTAGGGTCTGCATTTACCATCCATTCCTAAGAACGTTCTAGATCATATTCTCCTGAAAAACTGGAAAGTAACACAACTTCTGATGGGCTAAACCATTCGGTTTAGCCAATCCGAAGTTGTGTTACATTCATATTTAGAACTGAATACTGAAGAATAAGACTAAGACCGTTCTTAATCCATAACCACACAATCCCAACGTTCGGCGACCCTGAGAAAGAAGCCTTTAGAAAACATTGTGGGAAAAGGAGAAAATGCTGGTAACCAGCACAAAACAAATTTCAATATTTCAGTCACTCAGCAAATGCTTTGGATTTGAACAAGCCTAAAATATTGTTGTTTGGTAATGAGTTAAGAATGGTGGGTTAATAGAGGCCTTGATTACGGTTTCGCACATTATCTCCCGCTAGGTGGCATTCTATAAATACTCATCTATCTAATTTGGGCATCCTGGGTACAGAGCCGAACCACTTTCCTACGCGACAACCGTTACTTTGAATTTCAAACTAAAATAAACGTTTACTCAATAAAACGCTACCTCGTGTAAATCACTCAGCTATGATCAGCAGTTTAGAGAAATGTGGAGCTAAAGCAGGTCTCATTTCTCCTCAAACGTATTGATAAAAGTTAATTTCTACATGTACATTGCTACTTTATAGAGCGTAATATTACAGTCGGCCCGCTTTCGGGGCTAGTGATGTGTCATATAAGACAACGCGGTTTCGCAAGGCTGTTGGCAAAGGGTAACTCCCGTGCAACCTGCGTCATAAGACACTTTAGGTTTAAAAGTTGACCAGTAATGAAGTTATAATGAGGCTACAGAAAAATAATGACGACAACTTATCCATGTAAATATAGTCTGATATGACAGGCACATCAGCAAAAGGGGGTTTGGTGCACCTCCGTGATATATACTACTCAAACTTTGATAGGGATCACTTACATATTTCTGTATGGGTTTATAAGTCACAACAGTTTTGCATAAACTCTTTACCATACTGTAAAACTCTAGATTTGTCCAAGTTGAAAGCATTTGCTGACAAAAAAAAACAAAAAAAAACTAAATGCAACATGCACTATGCTGTCTGTAATAGGGTAGAAAGCATTGTTGAAAAAGGAGAAAATGCTGGTATCCAGCATTTTCTCCTTTTCAAACAATGTTTTCCAAAGGATTTTTTCTCAGTGTCTTAAACAGTCGGCATTGTGAGGTAAAGTCTTAAAGATCCATTTCCACCAGTCATTTTATTGCTCAATGTAACTTATTGTAAAAACATACATGATACATGCCACATATATATATTTAGAGTGAATCTTTTAGGGTGATCCCTAGCAAATTTTGAGTAGTACATTATATCAAGCAAGGCATCAGTAATAATTGATTCACAAAATCCACTCTATCTAACAACCGACTGAAACATGGGGTAGAATGGTCCTTGGAGCTGCAGGACATTTACCACCAGCATAAAAGTTTCGATCGAGGTCAGTGTGTGCGGACTGTGCAAGCTGATCTCGGTCGATGCTTCATGGTGATGGAGTTAGACTCTTTTTCTGAGAGCATGGTTCACAAATCTTCATTATTATTCCTTTTGTTAATTAGCCAGCGCCGTTACAAGGGCTGTGCCATAAAATATTCATAACGACAATCAGAAATAGCTTGTTTGATACTTATTTTTTACCACAGTGTTATATTTTAATACCCTGATCTGTTTAGCAGACGGAAAAGAAAGAAAAACAACAACAACCGGTGTCAAAAATAAAAACATTTGCAGACAACGTATTAAATGTCACTCTAAAGATAACATTTATCTTTCAAATGCTATAGAAAACATTGTGGGAAACGAGAAAAGGGCTTGTGCAAACATTTTCTCCTTTTTTCAACAATGTCCCCAAAAGACACCCTCACCAGCTTTGTTTTAAGTTGAAATAGTCATTGGTCAAATCACATGTGTTTAAACTCTTTACCAAACGACATGATTAAAGCATTGAAATTTGTTTTAGGAAGGGAAGAAAACATTGTGGGAAAAGGAAAGGCAGTAAGCTCTTTTCCCCTTTCTATTTAACACGATGTCAAATCACATGTGTTTAAACTCTTTACCAAACGACATGATTAAAGCATTGAAATTTGTTTTAGGAAGGGAAGAAAACATTGTGGGAAAAGGAAAGGCAGTAAGCTCTTTTCCCCTTTCTATTTAACGCGATGTATCCCAACGTTTCGAAGAAAACGGCATCATGTGAGTAATACTGAATTTGTTGTCTGCAAATATTTCTAACATGGATTTTTCTACCGATGGGTATAGAATTAGAATATCGTTTTCTGAGGTCGGTCTTACTTATTATAGGTCAAGGACGTTACTTTAACCTTACTTAGCCTTTAGGCGACTCGCTGACCTTTTGTGGACAGTATAAATAAAGATCAGACTGTACTGAACGTGCAGTCTGATCTTTATTTACACTGTCCGAAAAGCACGAATTCCCCGTCCCCTTCCACCCCCCCCCCCCCCCCCCCCCAAAAAAAAAATTGAAGTACACGTAGGCGTAGCAAATTTTGAGGTTTTTTTTGTTAAACTTCACTTATTTAATATAATAATGATTAAAAAACATATACATGCACATTGGTTTAAAGGTGCTTGAGCTGGGTTTTTTTTGTCATTTCTTATTTTCCTTTTGACTTTTCTTTTTCCTTATCTTTTGCCTCACTTGATTCAGTAGAATTCTTTATGAAGAAAAAAAGGTACTCAGCATTTTACTAGAATGGTTTCAAAATACGTCTTAGGCAAGGTTTTAAAATAGCAATTGCGCGGAAGCCGCATACGTTGCTTTGCTCAACAAATTCAAATAATGCTAAAGGTGCAGCTTGTGATGGTAGAAATACCGCTGTGGCCGCCAAATTGGTGCTGTTTCCTGGGGACGTTTTTGAACGTATTAAAACCGAGGTAAAGTTCAACAATGACCCTTGGCTAGCGTGTAACTTTACCCGAGCAATGTTGTAAACTAGCTCAAAGTAACATAATCTGTCTGTTACTGACGTCAATGGAAAAAGGATATCGGTTATTATTAATAATAAATTGCAAATCACATGGTTTAATAAGTCAGTCTCAATATGGGTTATTAGTACACATGTATACCTATTAGTGCAGGCAACAAGAACAATTTGATTCGTGCTCTGTAAAAAGAGTTTTTTTTTTTTAAACTTGAAAAAAGTTTGAACCCAGGTCAGCCTGCACGGAATGCGCAGGCTGACCTAGGTCGAAACTTTTTTCTATCTATTTTTATTTTATGCTTTCCGGTAGGATATCGAGAAATAGCAGTGAAAATATTTTTCGATCTTACACTCGTACCACCAATGAAAATACCGATTTTCACGTTCTTGTTGCCTTGGTAAATTGCGCGTGTCTAACAACCAGATGGGAAATATGACACCATATTGCTTACATTTCTCGCGCTTGACGTAATATTGTAATGCGTTGCTATGCGGGAGGGGTACGTCGCGGGGAATAACGGAAAAGAATTGTACTGAAGATTGATAAAGCTCCTCCTAGAAAGGGTTAAAAGCATGAAATAAATAGAATATTTGTATTTTTCGGTGAAAGATCGAAATTTATTTCATCTCGTGAGCACCGTCGGTAATATTTTCACGAGTCACTCGATGAAATAAATTTCGATCTTTCACCCAAAAAAACAAATATTCTCTATTCTGCATGTTAAATGACCATTCTACCTTACTATTCAGTCGCCTGTTCTACAAAACGGATCTAAAATTATGACTTGCTTGGTATCGTGCGTTACGGAGATGCATCGAACTCCTCTTTTACAAGAGTATGGCTCAAAAACATTGGAAGAAAAGCAGTCACTGAAATAGTCTTTGATTGAATAAGACCGGAAATAAAATATATATTTGAGAAACCAGTTACTGCTTCAATTACGCCAATTCTATCCTTTTGCTGCATTTAAAATTCGTTAAGTCGCACTTTCAATTTAATGGGCGTGGACACATACTTGCTTCTTCAATAAGTTAATTATTTATAGCTCTATTTTGTCGTTGTGTTTTTCCTCTGACGTCATTCTTCAAGCTGTCAAGATTGCAAAATCTTTACCTACTGTCACCTGTACTTTTATTTACTTTCACATAAACAATATTTTGATCTTAGATGAAAACAGATCAAAGATAGTGCATGTCTATTTAAGTTCACAGTTCAAAAAAGATTGTGTAACAAGGTAGAATGACCACTTTTCATACAGAAAATATCATAATAGCGAAAAGTGTAGACCCTGGTCAGACTGCGCAATCCGCGCAGTCTGACCAGGGTTGACACTTTTCACAATGTCCTGATGGTGGTCCCTTTTTTGCGTGGCTTGTCACAATAATTGTATAACAAACTTCCTACCTTCCGCCTGTGAAGGCACTTCCGTTTGCAGCTCCGAACGTTGAGCAAGCTACCGCTATCGGCATTAGAATGACTGCTCCATGCAGGACACGGTCACCCCATAGCTAGATTAAAACAACAACACAATTTCAACACTTAGGAAGCTTTAACAACTTTGGTGATTGTGGACAGTATACATCAATATCATACTTCTTTTTCTGTGCAGTCTGATCTTTATCTACACTCTCTGCATAAGGCGTTCTGATCTTCTTCAGTTTTATTTGCAAAAATAACTTAACCCTTTCCCAAACGGCAAATTTTGGACCAGACCAAATTGAAAGCATTTTGCCGGTGACAAATTAACAGTTGCTAAAAAGATGATTTTTCTATATGACAGGGTAGAAAACATTGTGGGAAAAGGAGAAAATGCTGGTTACCAGCATTTTCTCCTTTTCCCACAATGTTTTCAAAAGGCTTCTTTTCCTGACCCGTAAAACCAAGGATTGTTTGGAAAGGGTTAAAGTTGCGATTTGCGCTGAAACTATGGCAAATCATGAAAATTGTTTAGATCTACTCGTATCTATCTATCTTTCATCACATGTTTTCAGTGTAATCGTCATTGTTGACGTCACTTTTAACGCATTTCATAGAAGTAAATGGGTTTTACGGATATTCCTTCTGCTGCATCATACTGAGTCTTGCATCTTCTGATCTTCAATTTGTGATATATGTGATAAAATGTGATGTGTGATAAAAAAAAGAATCTGACATTCCTTTGCGATTGGGGGAAAAATAAACTCGTAAAAAAAACCAAGTTATTTGTTCGCTAAAGGCTCGATTAACTCATTACCAAACGACAATATTTTAGGCTTGACCAAATCGAAAGCGTTTGCAGACGACAAAATAAAAGTCACTGCATATTTGAAATTTGTTTTGTAAAAGGTAAAAACATTGTGGGAAAAGGAGAAAATGCTGGTCACCAGCATTTTCTCCTTTTCTCACAATGGTTTCTAATGGCTTCTTTCTCAGGGTTGTCAGAAGTAGGGATTGTGTGGTAATGGGTTAATAACATTTTCCTTAGACTCGTTTAATGAAGCTGTATCTCAAAAGCAGTTCATATCAGATCCTATATATCTCTTTTTCAAAGATAACTTCAAATTTCGGCTTTCTCATGGACTCGCAGACTTTACGGCTAACCTTTTAACGTAAATCTTGAAACAGCTTTATGACAATTTCCAGCTTTAAGTAAAATGTTTGGCCACCAATTCAAGAAATTGTCCACTTTTCGAGAATTTGAAACCAACACCATTTTTGATTGGGTGACCCGAAACGGTTACGCAAATCAAAAACCGTGTTACTTAATAAACTCCGACTAAAATGAGGACTGTGGATAAGAATTCTTCTTTAATATGGGCCTCGGAATCAGGTAGCTGACCGTGCGCGGATCCAGATATCTTTCTCGAGGGGTGGGGGGGGGGGGGGGTCCCACCGAAAACGCACTCTTCTTATCATATGATACTTTGATTTCCGGATTTCAGTGGATGTAAGCCGTTTACAAGAAAAGTCAACGTTTCCAGTTCTAACCATAAGGAGGTCTCCACATTTAGAACCTTTTTTTTTTTTTAAATTTATGACTGTATTTTACATAAATGCAGTGCAATATCAAACCAGTACCAATTCACGAATCCGATAACCATATTTTGCCAAAATTCATGGGGGGGGGGGGGTTCCGGATCCCCGATCCCCCCCTCTGGATCCCCCATGTTGACCATGGAAACGTTAGAATTACCACAAGTCAAAAGACTTACCGAGGCAACAGCAGACGATGCTATCAGTTCCTCCTTTGACATAACTGTTAAGTAGGATATATTGGTCAGTAAATAGACCACAGTAACGAGAGGTATAGCAATCATAACAGCCAAGGGGAGATTTCTGAAAGAAATAAACCAGTCATAATTGCTACGGTAGGTTTTCTGAAAGAAATAAATAAGTCAGTTATAATTTGCTTGTAACACAAGAGAAGGGGTATACGGAGATTTGCGTAAAGTGTCGTTCGGATCAGCCTGCGCAGTCCGAAACGACACTTTCCGTTTTTATTTAACTTTCAGTTTTGCGCAGGTCTACAGTAGCACAAAATGTAATGCAGTCGTGAAGTGCCGTCTTGGATCAGCCTGCGCGGAATTTGAAGGCTGATCCGAGACGACACTTTACGCAAATGTACGAATGCCCCTTTTCGCGTGTTGCAAGCCGATTACATAATCAGCATTCAATATTTTATTCGATATTCTTAACCCTTTCCCAAACAATCCCTGTTTTTTACTGGTCAGGAATAGGAGCATTTTGAAATCATTGTGGGAAAAGGAGAAAATGCTGGTAACCAGCATTTTCTCCTTTTCCCACAATGTTTTCTATCCTATCATATAGAAAAATTATCTTTTTAGCAACTGTTAATTTGTCATCTATAAAATGCTTTCAATTTGGTCTGGTCCAAATTTGACGTTTGGGAAAGGGTTAACCCTTTACCTGTTATGCCAATTTAAGGCTCTTCCATTTCTGCAGCAAATAAAGATATGATATCAAAGATGTTGACAAATGAGGATACAAATATCTGATTGTGTGGAAAACATTGTGAGAAAAGAAGAAATTGCTCGTTACGAGCAATTTCTCTTTTTCCCACAATGTTTTCAAAAGCTGTCTGTTGTTGATACGTCAAAATGAGTATCTATGGAGTAAAGGGTTAAGCCTTAGGCTGCTAAAAGTCACTCACTGACCTTTTACCCCACAATATGACTTTGAAATAGCAATAGTTAGATTTTTATTATCGAATTGAACATTTTAATCTAGTTATTTAGCAGAATAAGGGTAAACGTCTCCATAGAGAAAAGCATTTTGAAATATTGCGAGAAAAGGACAAAATGTGGGTAAGCAGCATGATTTCCTCCCGATATTTTAGCTGCCATTTTAAAGACAAATTGCAACATTTCAACCGCATCTCACTGTTTTCTGCAATTGCTTCCAAACTGGCAAAATCCGTAATTTTGTCGTGAGATACACCCTTTAACCCTTTACCAAAAAATCCCTGGTTTTTACGACCCAGAGGAAGAAGCCTTCTGAAAACATTGTGGGGAAAATGATCAAATGCTGGTAACTTTTTTCCTTTTCTCACATTGTTTTCTATTCCTCTAATTTAACTTTCAATTTTTGAGTCACATTTATCATGTCGTCCACCAATGCTTTCAATTTGGACAAGTTTGTGATCCTGTCGTCTAGCCTATAGATAATTCAATCCATTCAAAATCTCTGATCTTAATTTAAAGGCTTTTGTAACAATTTCAAGACAATGATTACAGATTTGTTCATATCAAAACCCTTAATCCAATAGATCAAATCTTCGTGTCTATTTTTGAGCCAATGTGCATGAGAATAACTCCTTCACATTTCTTTTAAAACACACGACGGCCTTCAAAGAAAAATGGTTTTCCTTTTTAGTTCCAGAAATGCTGATTATTTTCACAAATTGGACAACATTTTTATCCCCTATCTAGAGATTAATGCCCGCATCTTTCATTAATTAAAATGCGAAATGCGCGACGGATATTCGACAAAAACTATTTTATGATAATAATTCATATTTACATTCGATTACAAAGCCATGCTCTAGCAAAGGAAATTTAGCCTGCAACACGCGAAAAGGGGCATTCGGACAATTGCGGAAAATGTCGTCTCGGATCAGCCTGCGCAGTCCGCGCAGGCTAATCCGAGACTGCACTTTCCGTGTTTATCTTATTTTCTGTTTTACGCAAGTCTACTGTAGCATAAAATCTAATATAGTCGTAAAGTGCCGTCTCGGATAAGCCTGCGCTGACTGCGCAGGCTGATCCGAGACGACACTTTACGCAAATGTCCGAATGCCCCTTTTCGCGTGTTACAGGCCATTTTATGCACTTCCGCAATCCATCATACGTAGGAAGTTATCATAATTGGCTTACAACACGCGAAAAAGGACATTGGTACATTTGCGTGAAGTGTCGTCTCGGATTAGCCTGCGCAGTACGCGCTAATCCGAGACGGCATTTTATGACTTTATTATATTGTTTTCCTTCAGAAGACTTGCGGAAAACAAAAAATTAAATAAAAACGGAAGGTGTCGTTTCAGATAAGCCAGGGAAGACTGCACAAGCTGAGCCATGACGGCACTTTACGCAAATGTCCGAATGCCCCTTTTTGCATGTTGCTGGCCATGTAACTATGGATCCTAAAATCCATTACGAATAACAACCGACAGAGTCATGAGATAGAATGGTCCTTTGACAAGCAGAAAACTGCAAATACATAATTGGCTTGCAACACTCGAAAAGGGGCATTCGGTCTGCAGTCCGCGCAGGCTAATCCGAGACGGCACTTTCCGTTTTAATGAAATTTTCTGCTTCACGCAAGTCTACTGTGGCACAAATCTAACAATATCGTAAAGTGTCGTCTTGGATTAGCCTGCAGAGACTGCGCAGGCTGATCCGAGACAAGACTTTACGCAAATGTCCGAATGCCCCTTTTAGCGTGTTACAAGCCATATATATAAACAGAAAAAAAGTTTCGACCCAAGTTAGCTTGCGCAGACTACACAGGCTGACGAGGGTCGATACTTTTCGCAGATACATAAAGCCCCCTTGCCACAGAACAATACTGATATTTTTCTGGAGGTTATATTACGATTAAAAAACAGAATAAATAAATAAGTATATAAATAATAAAAAAAACAGATAAATAGTAAGAGCCAGGTAAGTAATAAGCTGCCGTATACAAACACTCCTGTTTTTTCGGGTATGAGGTTAAAAGGGTTAAACCTTGTTCTTATCATGTACATAAGATAATATGTAGAAAATTCATTTTCAGAATCAATTATCATTCTATTTGTGGGCATACATCGTGTACAACATACGATTAAGAGTTTTATTCAACATGATTGTGTACTTGTAATGCCGTCTTCATTTAGTCATGCTGATCTCGGTGTTGATTCAAGCACATTTCAAAGTCACCGCCCTAAAAAAAAAAGCTACACCCTTCCAATTTTTCCATCAGAAATATTAAAGAAAACCAAAAATATCTACTTTTAGTAAATATGTCTAACTTTAACTCTTTGATACCAAGTTGGGACGGGAATCAGGCCGTGCAAAAAGGGGATTAACTCATTACCAAACGACAATATCTTAGGCTTGTCCAAATCAAAAGCACTTGCAGACGACAAAAGAAAAGTGACTGAAAATTTGAAATTTGTTTTGTGAAGGATAGAAAACATTGTGGGAAAAGGTGAAAATGCTGGTTACCAGCATTTTCTCCTTTTTCCACGATGTTTTCTATAGGCTTTTTTTTCGGGGCATTAAAAGTAGGGATTGTGTGGTAATGGGTTAAACGCATCTCCGCGATGCATTATAACCTGCAAGACATCATAATATGATATCCCTTTTCCAACAGTCTTTTCCACGCAGCTATAGAACTTTACTATATTTCTGATTCTTTCGCATATTCTGTTGATTTTACGGTGTTCACACGAGTATATATGCTACTGTTTTAAGTGCTAATGTCGGCATGGGAAAAAAATGAAGGAGTGGCTGGTAAACAGTGCGACCGTATCGTGGTATGATACGCTCCTGGCTGGCAGCAGACATACCCGTGGTGTGAGTCATGGGGGACGGCTCCTGGCTGGCAGCAGACATACCCGTGGTGTGAGTCATGGGGGACGGCTCCTGGCTGGCTGCAGACATACCCGTGGTGTGAGTCATGGGGGACGGCTCCTGGCTGGCTGCAGACATACCCGTGGTGTGAGTCATGGGGTACGGCTCCTGGCTGGCTGCAGACATACCCGTGGTGTGAGTCATGGGGTACGGCTCCTGGCTGGCTGCAGACATACCCGTGGTGTGAGTCATGGGGGACGGCTCCTGGCTGGCTGCAGACATACCCGTGGTGTGAGTCATGGGGGGCGGCTCCTGGCTGGCAGCAGACATACCCGTGGTGTGAGTCATGGGGGACGGCGGCTCCTGGCTGGCAGCAGACATACCCGTGCCCTGAGTCATGGGGGACGGCGGCTCCTGGCTGGCAGCAGACATACCCGTGCCCTGAGTCATGGGGGACGGCTCCTGGCTGGCAGCAGACATACCCGTGGTGTGAGTCATGGGGGACGGCTCCTGGCTGGCTGCAGACATATCCGTGGTGTGAGTCATGGGGTACGGCTCCTGGCTGGCAGCAGACATACCCGTGGTGTGAGTCATCGGGACGGCTCCTGGCTGGCAGCAGACATACCCGTGGTGTGAGTCATGGGGGACGGATCCTGGCTGGCAGCAGACATACCCGTGGTGTGAGTCATGGGGGACGGCTCCTGGCTGGCAGCAGACATATCCGTGGTGTGAGTCATGGGCGACGGCTCCTGGCTGGCAGCAGACATATCCGTGGTGTGAGTCATGGGCGACGGCTCCTGGCTGCCTGCAGACATACCCGTGGTATGAGTCATTGGCGACGGCTCCTGGCTGCCTGCAGACATACCCGTTGTATGAGTCAAGGGGGACGCCTCCTGGCTGGCAGCAGATATACCCGTGGTGTGAGTCATGGGGGACGGCGGCTCCTGGCTGGCAGCAGACATACCCCTGGTGTGAGTCATGGGGGACGGCTCCTGGCTGGCAGCAGACATACCCCTGGTGAGAGTCATGGGGGACGGCTCCTGGCTGGCTGCAGACATACCCGTGGTGTGAGTCATGGGGGACGACTCCTGGCTGGCAGCAGACAGACCCTAGGTGTGAGTCATGGGGGACGGCTCCTGGCTGGCTGCAGACATACCCGTGGTATAAGTCATGGGGGACTGCTCCTGGCTGGCAGCAGACAGACCCTAGGTGTGAGTCATGGGGGACGGCGGCTCCTAGCAGACATACCCGTGGTGTGAGTCATGGGGGACGGCTCCTGGCTGGCTGCAGACGTACCCGTAGTATGAGTCATGGGACTGTAGCAGGGAGTCTTGTAGTATGACGGCACTGTTTCAAGGCAGACATACGTCACTTAGCCCATTGTTCTTTGGTATGAGAAATATCCCGTGACGTCATTCGGGAGTGGTAGATATAATCAAACCTACCCTATTATTCTCGAAATAATAATTCTATTGTTTTTAGAATACTACCCCATTGGTTTTTTTGCTGTCACGCGTGCATGATTCCATCCCTCATTACCTTACCGTGAATAAACACACATAATCTCCAAAAAAGCAAAACATACGTGTATATATATACACAAGCAAAAGAATAATAGGTGAACCGTTCAAAGAATACATTTTAAATTGTCTTAGAACGCTCGAAAAAGGGCATTCGGACATTTGCGTAAAGTCGTCTCCGCGCAGGCTGATCCGACCACTTTCTGTTTTCATGCAATTTTCTGTTTTGCACAAGACTACTGTAGCACAAATTCTAATGTAGTAGTAAAGTGTCGTCGGATTAGCCTGCACTGACTGCGCAGGCTGATCCGAGACGATACTTTACGCAAATGTCCGAATGCCCCTTTTTCGCTTGTTGCAAGCCATATTATGTGTCAAAAGAGGTTGTCTTTCTTTGGGGTGGTGGGGGAGGGGCGTGAGGGTGCTCGTGAAGAATAGAAATAAATTAACAGGGATGAAACAGAAAACACAGAGAAGCATTGGATTTTTTTCCAACAGTTTATACTTATATCTTTTGACTCATGGGATGGTTGTATTGTGGTTTAACGCCACTTTAACAGCTAAAGTCATATCATGGCGGTCGGTGACGCACATGTGTTTCCTGGCTTTCTCACACCGGTACTTACACTACTTCTTTCCAAAGCCACCGAAAATACGCCGGAAAGAAAGTTCGCCTCAACCGGGTATCGAACTCACAACCACCAGGTCATGAGTCCAACACGCTCACCACTGAGCCACCCGGGCGGGCTGACTCATGGGAGGTTCTGTAGGAAGTATATTCTAAAACTGTCAAGTTATTTCTAATAATATTCAATTAGAGTGTTGATCTATAAACATATAAATTAAATTTGTTTTTTTTTTCTTCAATCCATTTACAGAACGTGTATTTGCTTTGCTTTTACAGTTATATATATATTTTTTTTCATATAGCATATTTAGTTTATTATTTCGTTTAGAATATCCCAAGAGTATGGTTCGATGGTCATTTTGTAATTTTCGGTCATAATTTCCAACAAATGTTGCAATACTTTGTATAAGGGCCTTAACGTGTTCACAGTTATAAACTTAGCCTTCGATGGTTTCTTCATTTGTTTTACAGCATGTAAGAAAATGAATCAAATATATATATCCTAACCCTTTCCCAAACAATTCCTGGTTTTTACGGGTCAGGAATAGAAGCCTTTTGAAAACATTGTGGGAAAAGGAGAAAATGCTGGTCACCAGCATTTTCTCCTTTTCCCACAATGTTTTCTTCCCTATCATATAGAAAAATCATCTTTTTAGCAACTGTTAATTTGTTATCTGCAAAATGCTTTCAATTTGGTCTGGTCCAAAATTTGCCGTTTGGGAAAGGGTTAAAGAATTTCTGACTCTAGAAAGGAGCGCAATTTCCAGTTTAGTTATTCAAATGATTCTGCCTGTTAGAAATTGCCATACTGTGAAATTAAGACTTTCTCGAAAACTAGGCAAAAGCCCAAAAATAATTAAATGAGTTGATACAAGCACTGAACTTCGACCGTTTTAGCACAAATCAGATCAATCCGGATTGAACCATATTGAAACTAGGGCAGTAAATGTGGACTATTACATCAGACGGTGAAGGATACAAAATAAAAAGTATCTCGGGCGAACGAACTGGGACAAGGACGCGTCCCAAATTTTTACCGTGTAAATTTAGAAGCAACTGTATACCTATTATTAACTCTTTTCTTTCAGTTTCCGACACAAGAAGCCTATGCAGAAAATGTAGATCAAGATCAGACAGAACAGATGTGCGGCATGATCGCTCATCTACACTGTCCACCATATGTGTCCTGTTTCATAACTGGACTGTCTCTCCATCCCGTAGCTGAAATGTTCATACAGCCATTACAAAAGTAACTGTTATTTTTCTAGTGATGAAAGTCAAATACAAGAATTAGAAAGCGTCTTTTTGTTTTTCAATTTCGAAAACATTGCATTTTGTGGACTTTGTGGGCGGTTAAGCTTACGAGAATAACAAGGAAATAAAACTTTCCATTGAAGTAGAAGCGTACCCCTTGGCAGTTTCTGTCTAGCCTGAAATTGTATAGGTGAAAATAAAAACAGCAAACCAGCCATATTTTTTCGTGATTTATATAACTTTTCAATAATATCATTTTTTCCCAACAAATGTTTTGAAAGTTAGAATGAACGAAACCGACAATTTATGCTAGACCGTGGTTAACAGAAGAGACAGAATGACCCCCAAATAGCATTTAACCCATTACCTCATAATGCATTTCTATGGTATCTCTAATTCACCCTATATAACAGCAAGGATGAAGCAGTTTCTTATGTATATATGACGCCGTTTGATAGCATAGAAAACATTGTGACAAAAGGTGAAATTGCTCGAAAGGAGCAATTTCACCTTTTGTCACAATGTTTTCCAAAGGCTTCTACAAGCAATGCGTAGAAATGAGTATCAATGAAGTAAAGGGTTAATCCGAGGCGCCATAGCTTTGTAAGTGCTCATCACAAAGGAACTCTCTGTTATTAAACAAAAAGACAAAACTAGGTATCCAACCGCTTGTAAAATGTCATTTGAACTTAGACTGTGGAAGAGTGGACATATCAATTCAAAGCATTTCATTAAAAATATCATAACATAAATATCAGCAACAAGTCAGAATACTAATGCTTAGCACAGCTACATGGCATAAATTCTATCAAGGCATATCAAACATTGCGTTTAATCTGGTAGGGGATATTAGGCTTCAGTTATGCATCCCAAAGAGAGATACTGACGCTAAACATTACTCTGTGCACCAAAAATGGACGTTCTGACGTTTGACATTACCCTGCAATAATATGCAACAAAGGGACACAACGACATTACCCTGTATTTATTCATCACAAAAGTACTGATACAGGACATTACCCTGACATTATGTATCGCAAAGGGATACATTGACGTTGGACATTACTCGTATTATACGTCAGAAAGGGATATACTGACGCTGAAAATTACCCTGCAATTATGTGTAGCAAAGGGACATTACCCTTGATTATTTCATGCGTTCCAGTAGGATATCGAGAAATAGTAGTGAAAATATTTTACGATTTTACACTGGTACCACCAGTGAAAATACCGATTTTCACGTTCTTGTTGCCTAGGTAAATTGCGCGTGCCTAACAGCCAGATGGGAAATATGACGTCATATACCGTACATTTCTCGCGCTTGACGCAACGTTGCTATGCGGGAGGGGTACGCCACGGGGAATGAGGGAAAAGAACTGTACTGAATTTTGATAAAGCTCCTCCCAGAAAGGGTTAAAAGCATAAAATAAATAGAATATTTGGGTTTTTTTTCGGTGAAAGATCGAAATTTATTTCATCTCGTGAACACCATCGGTAATATTTTCACTCGTCGCTGCGCCACGAGTGAAAATATTACCGATGGTGTCCACTCGATGAAATAAATTTCGATCTTTCACCGAAAAAAGCAAATATCTTCTATTTATTTCATGCTTTCCGGTAGGATATCGAGAAATAGCAGTGAAAGTATTTTTCGATCTTACACTGGTATCACCAGTGAAAATAACGATTTTCACGTTCTTGTTGCCTAGGCGCGTGCCTAACAACCAGATGGGAAATATGACGTCATATACCGTACATTTCTCGCGCTTGACGTAACGTTGCTATGCGGGAGGGGTACGGCACGGGGAATAAGGGAAAAGAACTGTACTGAATTTTCATAAAGCTCCTCCTAGAAAGGGTTAAAAGCATAAAATAAATAGAATATTTGTTTTTTTTTTTCGGTGAAAGATCGAAATTGATTTCATCTCGTGAAAACCATCGGTCATATTTTCACTCGCGGCTGCGCCACTCGTGAAAATATAACCGATGGTGTCCACTCGATGAAATAAAATTCGATCTTTCACCGAAAAACAAAACAAATATCCTCTATATCATGCATCACAAAGGGACATAGTGACGCAGGAAATTATCCTGCAAATATGTAAAGCAAAGTGACACACAGACTCCGTGTTTATGCATCACAAAGGGACATAGGGACGTTGGACTTGACCCTGCAATTTTGTATTGCAAAGGGATATACTGATGCTAGACATTACCCTGTATTTATGCATCACAAAGGGATTGGAAACATGCTGAGGCTGGGCTAACGGTATGTCACTTTTGGTTATTAACCCTTTCCCAAACGACTAACTTTTGGACTAGATCAAATTGAAAGCATTTGCAGACGACAATTCAACTCTTGCTGAAAAGATGATTTCTGTCTATGATAGGCTAGAAAACATTGGGGGAAAAGAAGAAACGGAGAAAATGCTAATTACCAGGATTTTCTTCTTTTCCCACAATGTTTTCAAAAGGCTACTATTCAAGGCCCGTAAAAACCGGGGATTGTTTGGGAAAGGGTTAATGTAAAATTTCATTTTTGAAAATCTGACCAGAGTTACAACGAGAGAAGAACGAACAAATATAAGATAGTTTTTAAAGGGTCATAGGTTACTGGTTAGCGTATCTGACTTATGATCTAGCGGTTGTAGGTTCGATAATCTACTGAAGCAAACTTTCTCTCGGGCGATTTTTCGTCTCTCTCGTCTGAGACATGTGAGAAAAAACCAGAGCCTTCGTAAGGAATTTGCGTCAGTACTGATTTGAGAAAGCCAGAAAACGCATGCGTAGGTGCTTTGACCGAAGTAATATGACCTTTGCTGCTCAGATGACCTTAAATTCCAAAACGAACTAAGATAATCTAAATCCCGTCAAAAGACGGTCGTATTAACCCATTACCAAGCGACAAAATTTTAGGCTTGTCCAAATTGGAAGCATTTGCAGACGACATAATAAAAGTGACTGAAAATTTGAAATTTGTTTTGTGAAGGGTAGAAAATATTGTGGGAAAAGGAGAAAAAGCTGGTTACCAGCATTTTCTCCTTTTCCCACAATGTTTTCTAAAGGCTTCTTTCTCAGGGGCGTCAAAAGTAGGGATTGTGTGGTAATGGGTAAAAAACGAATCACACAAAGCGAATAAGTACCAAGTGATTTTGAGTACACCAAGAATAATCAAGTCAGATATTGAACTATATCAATATCAATCAATATATTTCAAACGAGTGTGGTTGGAGGAGAAATTACTTGAGAAAGCAAGGCAGAAAAGAAGGAGAGAGAGAACGGGGAGATCTTCTCAGATTAAGCGTTTATTGTGATGGAGAGAGAAAGATTTAGGCCCATATTCATTCATCTTTCTTCAGAACATTCTTAGGGTTTTTTCCCTCAGTAGTTTTCTAATTTAACCCATTACCACACAATCCCTACTTTTGACGACCCTGAGAAAGAAGCCTTTAGAAAACATTGTGGGAAAAGGCGAAAATGCTGGTAACCAGCATTTTCTCCTTTTCCCACAATGTTTTCTACCCTTCACAAAACAAATTTCAAATTCTCAGTCACTTTTATTTTGTCGCCTGCAAATTATTTCGATTTGGACAAGCCTAAAATATTATCGTTTGGTAATGAGTTAAAAGTAATACACTATCTAACTGTCTAAACTAAATTGCTATAAAAAGTAAATTGTTGAATACCGCCCCCAAATAGTCTGTGATATTGAAAAGCTTACAGAGCTGAGTTTCTAAACCTTGCCTCACGGTTATCTTACCTTCTTGGATTTCGTATTTCTTCCGTCACGAAGTTGAGGTTATTCCTGGAGAGAGAACGCTGCAAATTAACGTTTCACTAGACGACAAAATTGAAGAGATCTTCAAAATTGAAAGCTTTTGCACACGGCAAATGAAAAGCCACTTTAACCCTTAGACTACGAAGCGCTTCTCACCGATCTTTTGCGGACAGCGTAGATCAAGATCAGACTGCACAGAACGTGCAGTCTGATCTCTTGGATCTACACTGTCCGATAGGGAGACACTGTTCCCCGAAACAGACCAATGAAATAGCAATATTTGGGTTTTTACTATCGATTTGGAATTTTCATTTCAGTTATTTGGCAGCATAAGGATAAAAACCAAACTTTGTCATTGGACGGGAAGAAACAAATGTTGAAATACAAGAAAGAACTGGTCACCAGCATCTTCACTTTTTTCCTGCAAAATTTTGCAAGACTTTCCTCTACAAGGAAGATAAAACATGGTGTTCTTTGAGACAGTTTCTCATTAGTTTTGCTGAATCTTGTTCTCAAAGCCTGTTGGTATATCTACATCAAATTACTAAACGGCAAGAATTTCATATTAGATGTAAACAACTTCTAGGGTGAATTGTATACCTTCTATTCCAACAAATCTTTGTCATGTTGTAAATTAATTAGCTACGTCTGGATAGCCCTATTACGTTTAAGCTAAAACTCGTTGTCTAGACAGAAACATGATAACCATTCTGCTATTTCAGACAACACGTGAGAAAGTGTCATTCTTTTGCTAATTGTTTGCATTAAACGATCTAACCACACGAGCAAAGAACTTTTAACCCTTCGAGTGTCGTGCTCGGAGACGGATTTACTCTGTCACTTGCTGTATTTTGACCCGAAAACAAGGTGCCGTATGTCTTTAATGTTATCCATGTTCACGTGACGTATATACAAGTGTGCACCTACCATTTGGGACTACTTTCAAAAAACACATCTCAGCAAGTGGGTGAAAGTATCGTCAGCGAGAACTATCACTGAATATAAAATAGATCTATCTGTAAATAGTTTGAACCAGATGTGAATTCATACGCGTTTTCCTTATTCTATTATGTTTAGAGATCACAACAACACAACTATTTGTCTTCTTCACCACCAAACGGTTTTACCGTAGGTAGACATTACTTTTATAGAGAAGAAATAATTTTCTTTCTGTCGTATTTTATCGTTCAATAAACCACAGTTGTGAGTTGTGAGGCACAATGAATAATCCAAAAGGGCGATAGATCGAGTGGTTTATTCATTGCGCCTCATAACTCACAACGTGTTTTATTACAGGGTTAACTCACGTTTTCGAGGTCGTTATAACATTCGCAGAGGCCTCAAAAATGATTTAATGCCCGAGTGCAAAGCACGAGGGTTAAACAACCTTGTCATTGGGTCGAAAATTATTGCAAGTGACAGGATGAAAATGAGAACAAAAATAATCAAAATAGATGACTGGTGTGTTAGATATTGAAATTTATCAGTCTCGGCTACAGAGTATAAGTTTTGGCACACCGAATAACATTCCTACGTATAGAGGAAAAAACTTTTCCAATCCAAGACACCAACCATCTATTCTCTATATATTTCACGCAGACAGTGTAGACCAAGATCAGATCACACATAAGTGCAAACTCTCTGCCTCTCCATCATTAGTTTCTTTCATAAACATGCCCAAACTTACCATCCATCATACGCCCAGAGCCCGGAATAAAACGCCAGGGCTATCTTTGATGGATTGCTGGTAGAATCCTCAAATCCATTCTCAAGGTATCTTGTTCCATCATCTGAAATTTCATATAATCTTTTTTGTTTTCTTTTTATTCAAATGGAAATGGCTTGTCTATTAACTTATTTTTTTTCCTTCCCCTACTAATTTACTCCCGCTAGACGGCATTCTATACAAATACACATAATTATACTCGGTTCCATAACTAAGTGTGCACTTAATTTTCTTCTTTTATTTCTCGTCGCCTGTGGCCAAGTCCATGAGATTTGTTGATGTTTCACTGTGATCGAACCTCTCTTCCTAAGCAATCCCAGATATGTTCAATAATATTCATATCCGGCGATAAAGCTGGCCAAGGAAGAACATCAACATTGTTTCTGTTCAGAAACTGTTGACTGATTCGTGCCACATGAGAACGTGCTTTGTTGTGTATAAGTCTAAAAATGGAACGTGCTCAGTGCTTGGCCACCGCTCTCGTTCAGGAATGGAGGAACATTCCTTATGCAACGATTCTACATTATATGACGTCTGTGCGACGTAATTGCCTGTATCGACAGCAGAGGTCGCCATGCAAGATATTGGTTGAAAAATTACAATAACTTTAAGAAAAACCTAAATTTAATGTAACCTTAGTCTTCGAGTACTTTTGCAACATTGATTTTAGCGCCACCTTCATTTAACCCTTTACCAAACGACAAATTTATAGACTAGTACAAATTGAAAGCATTTGATGACGCCAAAATGTGATTGAAAAATCAAAATTTGATTTGAGAAGGGTAGAAAACATTGTGGGAAAAGGAGAAAATGCTGGTTACCAAAATGTTTTCAAAAGGCTTCTACCTCAAGGTCGTCAAAAGTCGTCAATGTGTGTTAAAGCGTAAAACTGCAAAGTCCTAACTTGAAATTTCGGTTAGTCAAAATCTGATAAGCCTGGTATTTTTTACGGACTCTAAGCTAAAGTATGATGTCAAAATTTGTTGGTCTTCAGTAAAACATGCGACAAGAAATAAAAGAAAAATTAAGTGAGTGCACACTTATTTATGGAACTGAGTATATTTCTAATTTGGGCATTGTGGGAACAGAACAGAACTGCCTTGAGAACTACGTGACAATCGTAACTTCGAATTTCTAACTAAAATAAACGTTTACTCTATAAAACGCTACCTGATGCGATTCATTCAGCTGTGATCAGCTAGCATGTAACCTATGCACCGGCCATTTCTTAACTCATTACCAAACGACAACATTTTAGGCTTGTCCAAATCGAAAGCATTTGCAGACGACAAAATAAAAAATGACTGAAAATTTGAAATATGTTTTGTGGAGGGTAGAAAACATTGTGGGAAAAGGAGAAAATGCTGGTTACCAGCATTTTCTCCTTTTCCCACAATGTTTTCTAAAGGCTTCTTCCTCGGGGTCGTCAAAGTAGGGAGTGTATGGTAATGGATTAAAACAGACCTAGAAGCTTCGGTAATAGGTTCAGCGTAAGCCTTACTTTTCCCTAGTATATGGGATCGGTGATACGTCATAGCAGACAGGTCGAATCTTCAAAGACTATGACCTGCGCAGACAACGTCCACTATTTCTACATCACCACCATAAAAAAAACAACAACCGAACAAAACAAATTAGATAGTGTATATCCAAGATCAGACTGCACGTTCTGTACAGTCTAATCTTGATCTACGGAGTCCGCAAAAGAGCACTGTGCGCTAAAGAATTATAATACGTTGGCCACATTCTTCATAGAAAATACTGACACAGCACTTAAACAAGGGTAACAACCTACGTCACAGGAAGTGATATCGGACCTGCGCATTTTCGTAACTTATATTGAAAAGTAAGTACGATATGAAGATAGAATGAGGCTAGCTTGGATGGATATAAACGGACTACAAAGACTCTCATGTATTTATCAAAGACATTAGATGAATACATTTAATATTCTGATGTTTTCGACAGGAAGCAGATGTATATATGCACAAACACTTTGACCAAATATCAAAAAGTGATTGGGTTTTAATAGTTGGTCAAAGTCTATTCCATTATTATAAGCAGTTAACAAAAGCTTTGACAAAAAACAAAGTCCCTAGGCATTGTACGCTTTGGAGGTCTAAAGACTTTTTCAGATCATAAAAAAACAGTCTTACCAAACACGCACACTGACTTTATAACACGGGTCCGATATCACTACTTGTGATGTCACACTGACGTACGTTGTGAGGGGTGTTAAAGCCTATAGAACGTCACAGGTAAACGAAATACCCCCCCTCCATTCCCCACTTGGGCGAGTGCATTGTCATGAGGGTCCGTATTCACCAACCATTCTTAAGAACACTCTTAGTCTTATTCTTCAAAATTTTGTCAATGTGAAAGAAACAGACCTTCTGATAGGCTAAACCATTTGGTTTAGCCAATCAGAAGTTATGTTACTTTCACAGTCAGGAAATCTTGAAGAACACGACAAAGAACGTTTTTAAGAATGGTTGGTAAATACGGACCCAGATCAAAGTAAAAAAAAATCAAAGGGCCAAAACTCCTGTACTTGTCGACCAATCATAATAAGAATTGCAGGTGCAAGAGTTCCTACGACAGAATGGCTTACATTAAACAGCAACCAAAACGGGTGAAACACTGAAGGGATATATTAGGATGCAAAATTGTGTCTCTGGACGTACGGACGGACAATCTGATTCTAGTTAACACTCCTAGTCTTGTTGCAGGGTGAATGTATAGTCACATGAGGGTCCTCAAAGGTTCACCTGAGATCAACAACGTCAAGTTGGAAACCTCGCACACAATAGAACGAGGCGGATCATATGAAAGTACATTTATGACAAGCAAGGACAAAAAAATGGAGAAAAATATGGCCCTAAAGGTTCACATCATTCAACGTATTTTTCTGCTTTCTAATTTGCACTGTAACCTAGTTTATTATATATATACCACACCTTCCCTCCGGTATTATAGAGATAAACAATGATTTCGTTAAGAGTGAGGTAAAATGTCTCGAGAGTGATATTTTATGACATTTAATCTGATAAACGTACTCCTTGACACGAAGAATATCTGTAATTCTTGTGGTTTCACCAATTTTAGAACATAAAAGCCTCCAGCCTAAAAAAAGAATTTTCTCGGATTTGACCTGGTGTCCAGGTACTTTTAACTGTGGGTAAACCGCATGCATCATACAATGATATTCTGACATAGTGGAAGAATACCTAAAGGCCATGTTCGTTCACTTGTAGGCCTAGATCAGTATCTCCCGCTAGATGGCATCCTACAAATACACATCTATCTAATTTGGGCATTCTGGGTACAGGAGAGGACTAATTTTTCAAAACAACCGTTACTTGGAATTTCAAATGAAACGTTTACTCAATGAAACGCTATCTGGTGCCACTCATTCAGCTATGATCGGCTAGCATGTAACTTATGCAATGACCATTTATTAAAAAGGCCCAAAGCTACATGCTTCGGTTATAGGCTGATAGCTTCGATATAAGCCCTATTTTTCCAAGTAATACGAGGGATGGGTGATGCGTGATAGCAGGCAGGTAGAATCTTCGACGAATATAACATGCGCAAACAACGGGTCTTGATAGACAAGAGGGCCAAGATGGCTCTGGATCGCTCATCTGAATGTTTGAGATGACCATTGCCTATTTTGTTTTGAGGTATTGAAGAATTGGAACCAAAATTATTATTTTGCAAAGAAATTTTCAAAAGGTCACCTGTAAAAGTCATTTCAAAATCTGACCATAAGTTTCAGAAAGAAGAATTTTTAAGAATCTTTCATTTCCGTATAAGTGCAAGTAGCCCCCATTCACGAGAGCCATGTTTCTTTATGGATCAAAATTTTACGAACAAGTTTTGAAAAGGAACACCCAAAGAACATTGCTGCCCAGGGATTTCAGGGAAAGAGAATTTTCAAGAATTCCATAATGTCCGTATAGTGCAAGTAGCCCCCTTTCACAAAAGCCATATTTCTTGACGGATCAAAATTATATGAATAATTTTTGAAAAGGGTCACCCAAGGCACATTGCTGTGAAATTATTTTAAAATCTGACCAGGGTTTCAGAGAAGAATAATTTTCAAGAATTTCTTCATTTCTGTATAGTGTAAGTAGCCCCCATTCACCAGAGCCATTTTTCTGGACAGATCAAAATTTCACGAAAAAATTTTGAAAAGGGTCACCCAAGGAACATCTCTGTGAAATTATTTTAAAATCTGACTAGCCATTTCAGAGAAGAAGAATTTTTAAGAATTTCTTCATTTCTGTATAGTGCAAGTAGCCCCGATTCACCAGAGCAATGTTTCTTAACAGATCAAAATTTCGCTAACAAGTTTTGAAAAGGGTCACCCAAAGAACATCCCTGAGAAATTATTTCAAAATCTGACCAGCGGTGTCCTGGTGACCTAATTTAAAACTGAGTAAACATGTGGTGCTGAGGTGGGCTAACAAGATTCGAACAGGTTCACTACGTAAAATATTATAAAGCTTTATGCTTTCCAGTTTTAGAAAAAAAAAGAACTTAAAAAGTTCCCCTTCTTTGTTCCTTTGTTAGAACTTGTGATCCCCGGGGCGGGGCTAGTTTTGACCCCAGCAACATCATTGGAACAACTTTGGTAGATGTCCACTAGGAGATGCTATACCAAATATAAAAGCTCAACACTATCCATTTTTAGAGAAGGAGAATTTTTAAAGTTTTCCGTCTTTGATCCTATGTTTGACATTGTGACCCCTAGGCCGGGACCAGTTTTGACTCCAAAGGCATCATATAAACAGAATTGGTTAAGGTCCTCTAGGGGATGCTAAATATAAAAACTCTACGCCTTCAAATTTAAAAGAAAAAGAATTTTAAAATTTTCCTTTTTTGTTCCTTTGTTCGAACTTGTGACCCCCGGGGCATGGCCAGCTTTGACCCCAGGGGCATCATATGGACACACTTGATAGAGGTTCACTAGAAGATGCTACATACCAAATATCAAAGCTCTGCACCATCTAGTTTCAGAAAAGATTTTCAAAGATTTTGCTATTTTTTCATTTCTTTTGCTATGGCAAACGGAGTTAAGGGTGGAATTCAATCTCTTGAACAACTTTGGTAGAACCTCACTAAAGGAACATCCCTACCAATTTTCATCAATATTGGCCAAGGGGTTTAGGAGGAGAAGATGGTTAAAGAATTTCTGGACAGACAGGCAGATGTACGCCGGACAATGACCGATCACAAGTCCTCATCTTAGCATAAGTGCTCAGGTAAGCCAAAAATAAAATAAGGTGCTGGTGTTTTAAAATCTCAATAAAAGAGGACCTTTAGCGCACAGGTTCGAATCCGGCTAGGTGCGGTTCGTATTTCAGCTATGCGAATTTTCATGTTACTAGGAACTTACCTTGGGCTAGTTTGACCATGCCACCAACTATGATCACAAGAAGAGCAGCAAGTTTTATCACCGTGAAGAGAACTTGATTATTCGCAGCAAGTTTTACGCTGATACAGTTCACCAGTGTCACGGCAACTGAAATTGAAAAAAGAAAAACAAAATCAACGTGGTAACTCAACACCTCAAGCACATATACTTTCTACTCCTTGTAGCAGAATGCAAATGATAACGGTGTTGAAAAAGAACAACTTACTTATTTGTCACAAGCAATTTCTGCTTATCTCCGGCGATTTCTCCTTTAATCAACAACAACACATTAAATCTTTCACAGTCATAGAGTAAAACTCAGTTCTTGATGACATAGGCATAATTCAAAAAAGATATTTAGTTTAAAAAATGTAGGCGGTTTAGGAAACCATCTGCAATATGAATGTTGAAACTTCTTTTCCGTTTAAGATTAAATCGGGAGAATCAACGAAAAGCATAAGGCGAGCATGTGCTCTTTTCCTCTCTGTTTACATAATGTCAGCTATAAGACATGCTCTGTGAAAAGGGGGGCTAAATGCATCTGCGAAAAGTATCGACCCAGGTCAGCCTGCGCAGTCCGCGCAGGCTGACCTGGGCCGAAGCTTTTCGCTCTTGGTCAGTTTTCTGTATGTCGAAGGGCCCATCTACCTCATGATTCTGTTGGTTGCTAGACAAACTTGATTTACAGATACATGATCATTTGATGACTTGCTACGTATCTTGCATCACGGAGATGTATTAAGCCCCCTTTTGTCAGAGCATGACTCTGTACTAATATATTGCCAGATTTGAAGTCAACTTAACTTATCCTTGGAAAAAGGAGCAGTTACTTATAATAAAAATGGTCTGTCTTTGGGAAAAAAATATGGATTGTAGAGAAATGGCTTAAAAGGGTAGGTCATTAAAATGATTTCTAATTAGAAGACTAATTGATGATTGACGTTTTATTAATCGTCCCCAAAAGTTGCCCATAAAGGCGATGTCCCTGTAAGAAAGGAAGTTCTCGTGATCTGATTGTATAATATGCCCCGATATATGAAAGCCAATGTAAAAGCAGTTTCCCTTTCGGGAGCCCCCGTATATATGGCTGTACTATAAACACAACACCCTAAATGGCGGCGTAAATCAAGGTTACCATCAAGATTATGCGCCAAGATTATGACGTCAGTTTTCATTGAATCGGGGCACTCAGAAGGGAATTTCTACTTTGTCAAAGTCCTTAATTTTCCAGACCAAAAACACTCTGGAATGGTAAAACTTTGCAGTACAATAAATTTGTTGTACAGTCAGGGAACTTGCTCACGGATATGGTGAACTATGTCGCCGTCAACTTTGCAGTATAATCTCTCTCTCTCTCTCTCTCTTCTCCCGCTCTTCCTCTCTCTCTCTTGGAAGGTATGGAGGGGTTGGAAGGGACCACTGGTTAAAAAAAAGAAAGGAGCACGCACTTTCTGGAGCTCAACTTTCTGCCAATTTTGAAAAATTGCAAGTAAGCTGCTAGAAATGCAGGATTTATTTACAATTTACAAAACGTCCCAACGGGTTTCTCTGCTTTGAGAATGAGAAAAGAGTTCATCGATACCTTGTCAGTGTTTTATAAATAATAAATTTTTCACTTAACGTGACACTGTCTTGTTTCCTTGTAGCAAAATATCATTGAATCAAACAACCATTAAGAAAAAGTTACGTACCCTTGTCTGTCTCTGAACCAAACAAACGCTTGAATTTTGATTTAAAAATGAAAAGTAAATTATAGATCCATAACAGCCATTTTTTTCGATGACCAACTTAATCATGAGGTAGACTGGTCCTTTGACAAACAGAAAATTGACCAACAACGAAAAGATTCGGCCCAGGTCAGCCTGCGCGGACTGCGCAGGCTGACCAGGGTCGATACTTTTCGCAGATGCATTACGCTCCCATTTCAAAGAACACAACTCATTTATTTGTTCGAGACTAATACCAAGAATGAGGTCAAAAAAAAAAAACATTTTATACAAATTACACGCCGATACAAAGATAATTTCAAGATCGTCTACTGCAAAATTGTTACAGGAAATTTGTTCAATCTCCTGCCGCCGCCGCAAACGTAATTGGTCTACGGGCGATAAAAAGTAAAATTCCTACTGGAAATAATTTAAACAACCGAGACACAAATGGCCTAGATCAAAGATAAGCTTACATTCTAATCTTGATCTATATTAACTAAAAGTAAACCAATGTTACGTATACATGTGGTAGTGGAATTTTCCGTAATTTCAGAAGCGAAAGCTTTAAAACATACATTTGGTTAATTATTCATTGCAGCCTATGCATTTCAGAATCACCTCCCTTACCAAACCGTCACATGTTTTAACATACAATAACTTTTGACCATCCTCGGATACCCCGGGGTCTCCCTATTTGCTACGCTACATCGACCCTGGGACAATTGACTAATAAAACTTTGAATCAGCCGCCGAAAATCGATACGAAACATCATAGCGTACATCGTCCGCCCATCACAAAATGATGATGGAACTAATGAAAAGCCAGCATTCGGCCAGCGATAAAGCGAGGCCAATTCAAATAATTGTCCCAGGGATCGATGTAGCGTAGCAAATAGGGAGACCCCGGGGTATCCGAGGATGACTTCTGACCATGAATACTTACTTATTGCCGAGGCAGCTAACAGTTTGATAATTGGGCCTGGCGGACCACAGTCGTCGAAGATGGGATCCAGTGTGTACTCTGCGAAAGCCAGACAAATAATAGCGACACTCGACGTTTTCAAGACCACGACAGACGTCCAGGCAAACAAGTAGGCCGGTATTGGGCCGTAGGCTTGATAAAGGTAGGCATACTCGGCTCCTGACTTGGTAATCATGGTACCCAGCTCAGCGTAACACAGGGCACCTGGAAAACATAAACCGTAAATCTTTATCGAACAACGTGATTTCAAATTTGTACGGTTTAAAATCAGTCGCTAAGGAAGAATCACGAGATGATGTAATTTGTCTTAACCCTTTACCATACCACAAAATTTTTGACCTATCCAAATTGACAGCATTTGCAGAGGACAAATTCGAAGTGCCTCAAATGCTACAATTTGGCTTTGATAGGGTAGAAAACCTTGTGGGAAAAGGAGAAAATGCTGGTTACCAGCATTTTCTCCTTTTCCCACAATGTTTTCAAAAGGCTTCTTCCTCAGGGTCGTTAAAAATCGGCATTGAGTGGTAAACTGTTAGTTAAACACACAATAGGTAAAAGAGATGATACCGATTTCCATGAGTCAGGGTCGGACTGCACAAAACTTATAAATATATCGTAAATGATCACTTGTTTCGAAGATTAATATTTTTCACAGGATGATCGGTGCCAAACCTTTGTTACAGTTGCTGTTCAGGGAAATTTCAAGTCGCAAAAGAGGTCGCGATAACTGTGTCAAATCATTTTGACAGTTACCTGTCCCTGTTTTATTGGTTCCCCTTTTGATAGCAAACAACTAGTTCAAATTTGAAGTAACTGTCTTTCGTACTGACAGAGATATTATCGCCAACTATTCTAAGGAACGTTTTTGGTCTTATTTTCAAAAATTTTCTAAACATGCCACGATGAAAGTAACACAGCTTCTGATTGGCTGAACCATGCGGTTTAGCCAATCAGCAGTTGTGTAACTTTTATATATAGAAAATTCTGGAGAATTTAGACAAAATATATTCTTAAGAATGATTGCTGAATACAAACCGTGAAATCAGACAAACATACCTAAAGTAGACAGAATTCCACAACCGGCCCAAACCAAGAGAGAAAGGCCGACCGAACCTGTCTTATCGATGACGCCTTTGGGAGAGATGAAAATACCGGATCCTGCAAACATAAAACCAACAATTCAAAGACATGGTGAAACGTCGATACTTCGGATTTCAGAATCACTACTTAACCCTTTCCCAAACAATCCCTGGTTTTTACGGGTCTGGAACAGTAGCCTTTTGAAAACATTGTGGAAAAAGGAGAAAATGCTGGTAACCAGCATTTTCTCCTTTTGCCACAATGTTTTCTACCCTATCATAGACAGAAATAATCTTTTCAGCAAGAGTTGAATTGTCGTCTGCAAATACTTTCAATTTGGTCTAGTCCAAAAGTTTGTCGTTTGGGAAAGGGTTAAAATGTAGAATCGAACATCAAAACTTCTAAATCATACAAGGATAGACAAATAGACATCTATACTAAGGGCAACAAACAGTATTAGTTGTACGGTCAGGTGGCAGGGGACTTGGAAACTTGTTCACGGCTGTGGTTAATCATGTCGCCCCTAGCCGAGCAAAAGGGGCTCTGATACATCTCCGGGTTGCATAATAACAAGCAAGTCATCATATCGTCGGTTTGCTTCCAAAACCTCGTAACTACAGCTTGTTACAAGCTGTAGTTACGAGGTTTTGCATGTAAACCGACGATATGGCTTGCAACACGCGAAAAGGGGCATTCCAACATTTGCCTAAAGTGTTGTGTCGGATCGGCCTGCGCAGTCCGCGCAGGCTAATCCGAGACGGCACTTTATGACTACATTAGATTTTTTTACCTACAGTAGACTTGCACATAACAGAAAATTATATAAAAACGGAAAGTTTCGTTTCGGATCAGCCTGCGCAGTGCGCGCAGGCTGATCCAAAAACGAAACTTTACGCAAATGTCCGAATGCCCCTTTTCGCGTGTTGCAGGCCACATAATTTTATATCCATTAAATCCATTTCGTCTAACATAAGACTGAATAATGAGCTAGACTGGTCAAAAGCAGGGATTGTGATGTAGGTCCAAAATCAGACTGCACATTTTGCGCTCTCTGATCTGTATCTTTATTGGGCCCAAAAGGAATTAAACATGCCCATAGCATCAAAAGGGTGTCAATTGATCTTGGACTGTAAGTTGTTAGACGGTGAACTAATTTTTGAGGAACTGAATAAGACAAAGGTAAGTAATGAATGACAAGATGTTAAAATTCATATGCAGTGATCTCCCTTGGCCATCCGACGCTCATAAATATTTTTGACAGTGAATTGGACATCTATAGGCTTTGGGGGACCAATTTAGTAATTGGTATTTTCTGCAAAAGGTATCGACCCAGATCAAGCTATGCAGTCTGCGTGATCTAACTTTTGGGATCGGTTGATTTTTTTAAATGTCAAAGGACCAGTCTAGCTCAGTCTAGCTTTTGACACCCCTGAGAACGAAACCTTTTGAAAACATTGTGGGAAAAGGAGAAAATGCTGGTAACCAGCATTTTCTCCTTTTTCCACAATGATTTCTATCATGCTGGAAACAAATTTCAATTTTTGAGTTCTGTTTATTTTGTAGACTGCAGTGCTTTTAATTTGGACCAGTCTAAAATTTTGTCGTGTGGTAAAGGGTTGATCCTTAGGCTGCTAAGCGCGACACACTGACATTTTGCGGACAGCGTAGATAAGGATCAGTTTGCACAAAACGTGCAGTCTGATTCTGTATCTCTTACACTGTCCTATTAGGATATATTTTTCACCGAAAATAAATTCAAAATATTTTCTATCGCCTGGAAAATTTCGTTTAATTCATTACCAAACGACAATATTTCAGGCTTGTCGAAATCAAAGGCATTTGCAGACGACAAATGCAGACGACAAAATAAAAGTGACTGAAAATTAAAAATGTGTTTTGTGAAGAGTAGAAAACATTATGGGAATAAGAGAAAATGCTGGTTACCAGCATTTTCTCCTTTTTCAACAATGTTTTCTCAAGGCTTCTTTTCCAGGGTCGTCAAAAGGAGGGATTGAGTGGTACAGTAATCGGTTAATCTATCTAGCAGGATAAGAAATTAACATTCAGCAATCCAAGAGAAAACCAAGAACTTGATTTTTCTGTGATTGTTACAGAGATAGTTAACTTTTACCCTGCTAAATAATTCAACTAAAATTTACAATTCGAAAGTAAAAATCCAGATATTGCTTTTTCGAAGTTCTATTTTGGGAAATAATATCTCTTACGCGGACACTGTAGATCCAAGATCAGACTGCACGTTTTGTGCAGTTTGATCTTGATCTACACTGTTGGCAAAAGGTAGACGAGTCGCGCTTATAAGCCTATAGGTCAACAACTGGTTGTATGTTTGTAATTTTTATTGCTTACCTATCATAGTACCAACAATCAGGGCGGTCCCACTTAGTAAACCGAGATCCCGTTTAAGGTTTGTTTTCTCCAGGACTATGGTCGTGGACGAGGTTCGAGATATACTCGGATCTGGACCGCCCTCCTGTCCGGACCTCTGGCGCAGCACAGGCTCGTCATTTCCTGTAATAGAAAGACAAGGGCGCATAAATTCAACAAACGTTCTCAACCAACTTTCTTAGATCTAAATATCGAGGGCTCTCTTCATTGACAATAACGCAATTTTCTGATAGCATTACCATAAGTCAAAGCCAATCAGAATTCGTGTTAGATCGACGTTCTACATCAAAGATTGCACAAAGAATCACACTAAGAAAATGCCCAGGACCCGCAATCACTACTCATTCTTTTTGCAATACCAAATCTTATTCTCAATAACTTTCTAAAATTGATAGTATTGTGAATTCTGATTTACTAAGGAAAGACTGTTAAAGACTGTAGGTATACAAAGGCAGGTATACAAAGGCCCCAGTGTATGATGATGGTTCGTTCGTGTGATGATGGTGCGTTCGTGTGATGATGGTTCGTTCGTATGATGATAGTTCGTTTGTATGATGATGGTTCGTTTGTGTGATGATTGTTCTTTCGACTTTTCTACCTAGACCTGCGTCCGTATTCACCAACCATTCTCAGCCTTATCTTCGAGAACTGTGATAATTTGAAAATAACAAATAACATAATTTCTGATTGGCTGAACCATTGGTTTATATTCAAAGTTAGAAATATCAGACATAAACTGCGTCAGCTCTTAAGAATGGTTTTTGAATACAAACCTAGGGTTGAATACACAACTGAGCAAACTCCTGTGCTGCTTAGTAAATCGAATCACGATTTCAAGCCCGTAGAATTCTCTCAAGTATTGCGATGACTAAAATTAGTGATTCAGCAACTAAATGTTTTAATTGGATGCGTCTTAATTCCGTGTTTTACATCATTCTGATTATATTCTGCGGCGGCCAGTGCACTTATCCATGCTTTCTTGGAATTTTCTGCCGAAGGCTCTGGCTTTTGATTGAGTTTTTTGTATCGCTATTCTAGACTGACTAGATATCAACCTATGATTGGTCAAAAATGTGTACATGTTTATTCTGCGGGGTCCTGTAGCCTTTTTTGCAGAGCAGTTGTTGGTGTGATTGCTTTCCTTTGAATAAAACTGTATATATTTACATTATTTTAAAGACATTCATTTTTTCGTCGGTTTACTTCAAAAACCGACGGTTTGTTTTTTGTATTTATAGGTACTGCAAACTCCATCTTCTGCCATCGGTCGCTTAACCACATAATCATCGTCGAAACAACGATTGGCGGTGAGATAGGAATAAATCCTGTCGCAATGACTATCATCAAAGTTCGGGGTTTGAACCACCGGCGCTCTGGTTTCGAACCCTGCATGTTGCACACTGGGCTTCCTGGCTCGGACTTCATAAAATGTCATTGCTTACACGGTGCTGTACGCTACTCTCAACATTACTTCAGCTAAATCACGGTGGCAGCTCACAAATTAATGTATGCCAAGTTTCACTACAACTATAAGCTAGGGTTCTGAAGTGCCTTGCCCATGGAGATTTTCACGAAAAACCTCGTTCTTCGATTGCTGCTCGAACCCGTGGCCTCCATTACGATTACTGCACTTTATCGCTGGCTGAAAAGGACCCCTCCGCGCTGGACAAAGATGTACACGTACGTGTCATTTTGAAAGCAAGTCAAATACAGAGTTTGACACAAGAAAAAGTAAACAAGTTGAACGTTATTTATTGTTCTTCTGGAAACAAATACAGTGAAAACTTATGTGTAAAGGATATAACAGTAACTCTCCAAAATATATAAACATCTGTATATTAACCACGCTCTGTGAAAAGGGTGCTTAATGCACACGCCAAAAGTATCGACCCATGTCAGCCTGCGCAGTCCGCGCAGGCTGACATGGGCCGAAACTTTTCGCTATCTGTAAATTTTCTGCATGTCAAAGGAAATTTCTATCTCATAATTCTATTGGTTATTCAACAAAGTAGTTCAACAAACTAGATCTTAATGATCTGTTATACAGTGATGCACATCAGCGAGATGCATTATGCCTCCTTTTGCCAGAACGCGTCTCATGTATATAATAACTTTTCCCTTTACTCTTTTGGCAAATTGGAGTTTCGTCATCTCAAAACACGACTCTCCTTTTTCGAATAACTCCGTGTTATAACCATCTTCGAAAGCCAAGGCTGACGATTCACTATGCTAATCTACCCTTGGCGGATCGAGCTTGATTTTTACATTCACCCGATACGCTTTTTCATTGGATGCAGCTAGCTCTAGCTGCAACGAATGAAATCGCTTGTAAGATTTCATCTTTGATAAAAATAGAACAAGGTCGCTACATGTACCTTACGAATAGAAGGTAAACACGGAAACCCACGTGGATGTCTAGTTATCGCTTCATGTGTATTCGTAAGGGGTTTGTAAAACGAGATTTCATTTGCTTTTAGAAATATGATGTAAAGGGGAGGGGGGTAATAACCAGCATCCAATAGAGGGCGCATCGCAGGAATGTCGAAATCGGGCTCAATCAGCCAAGTTAAGGTCCACCTAGTGATTGTAAACTTGGCTCGCGAAGATGTGTTATAACAAACCTAATAAAAATGCTTTTGAAAACATTGTGGGAAGAAGAGAAAATGCTGGTAACCAGCGTTCTCTCCTTTTCCCACAACGTTTTCTACCCTTTCAGCGACAAATCCCTTCACTTTCACCATATTTAATATTTCATTTGCAGATGCTGTTGTTATGGACAAGTCCAATAGTTTTTCGTCTTAGAAAGAGTTAATCGAACAAAATACAAAAATATCTGATTGTAATGCTCGCATATATGACTGTAATAGTTCCTCATAGGAGCAAAGTCTACATTTGTCTTAGCAGGATCGTTAAATTTCGATACCAATGAGCAAAATCTATTACTTAACCCTTTCCCAAACTACAAAGTTTGGACTCTTCTGAACCGAAAGAGTTTGCAGACGACAATTTTAGATTGTGAGAAAATGGCAGAAAGTTCTCAACAAGAGGGCCAAGATGGCCCTGGATCGCTCACCTGAATTTTTGAGATGACCATAGCCTTTTTAGGTATTGAAACATTGGAACCAAATTTATAATTTTGCCAAGCAATTTTCAAAAGGTCACCTGTAAAAGTCATTTCGAAATCTGACCATCAGTTTCAAAAAGAAGAATTTTTAAGAATTCTTCATTTCTGTATAAGAGCAAGTAGCCCCCATCCACGAGAGCCATGTTTCTTGATGGATCAAAATTTACGAACAAGTTTTGAAAAGGGTCACCCAAGGAACATCTCTCTGAAATTATTTCAAAATCTGACCAGGGGTTTCAGAGAAGGTGAATTTTAAAGAATTTCATCATGTCCGTATAGTGCAAGTAGCCCCCATTCACAAGAGCCATGTTTCTTGACCAATCAAAATTTCGCGAACAATTTTTGAAAAGGGTAACCCAAGGAACAAGTCTGTGAAATTATTTCAAAATCTAACCAGCTGTTTCAGAGAAGAAGAATTTTTAAGAATTTCTTCATTTCTGTATAGTGCAAGAAGCCCCCATTTACCAGAGCCATGTTTCTTGACCAATCAAAATTTCGCGAACAATTTTTGAAAAGGGTCACCCAAGGAACAACTCTCTGAAATCATTTCAAAATCTGACCAGCGGTTTCAGAGAAGAAGATTTTTTAAGAATTCCTTCATTTCTGTATAGTGCAAGAAGCCCCCATTCACCAGAGCCACAATTTTTGACGGATCAAAATTTCACGAACAAGTTTTGAAAAGGGTCACCCAAGGAACAACTCTGTGAAATAATTTCAAAATCCGACCAGCGGTTTCAGAGGAGAAGATTTTTTAAGAATTCCTTCATTTCTGTATAGTGCAAGAAGCCCCCATTCACCAGAGCCACATTTTTTGACGAATCAAAATTTCACGAAAAATTTTTGAAAAGGGTCACCCAAGGAACATATCTGTGAAATTATTTCAAAATCTGACCAGCGGTTTCAGAGGAGAAGAACTTTAAAGAATTTGCTAAAAAATTCCATTTGGTTGCCATGGCAACCAGCGTTTTTGATGGAATCAAATTCTGTGAACAATTTTTAACGAGGACCTCCCAAGAAACATTCCTGCCAAGTTTGGTCCAAATCCGCCTAGCGGTTTAGGAGGAGTTGATGTTTAAAGAATTGTTGACGACGCACGACGGACGACGGACGACGCACGACGGACGACGGACGACGGACACCGGGTGATCCTAAAAGCTCCCCTTGAGCACGTTGTGCTCAGGTGAGCTAAAAAGGGTAGAAAAAACATTGGGAAAAGGAGAAATTGCTCGTTACGAGCAATTTCTCCTTTTCCCACAGTGTTTTCAAAAGACATTTACTGCAGACACGTAAAAACCAGGGCTTGTTTGGGAAAGGATTAAGACATGAAATTACTCGTATGTTACGTTATATCGCTTGTATTTTTCTACAGTGCCTGCATTTCATACTGCCATTGGGGGATAAAAATATTGAGGATTAATATTCTTTTTTTGAAAAAATGACTCGATTCGAAAACAAAAACAGTATGTTGTTATCATATTATTTATTTTTAAATCTATGAAGGAAGAGGTAGGTGAAAAAAATACAACAAATTTCAAGAGATGGTAATAAAATGCAGAAAGCTGTATTGTTTAATCCAAACACTTGATGTAATAACTTCTGGTTTATTTTAACTCATTACCAAACGACAAAATTTTAGGTTTGTCCAAATAGAAAGCATTTTCAGATGACAAAATAAAAGTGACTGAAAATTTGAAATTTGTTTTGTGAAGGGTAGAAAACATTGTGGGAAAAGGAGAAAATGCTGGTTACCAGCATTTTCTCCTTTTCCCACAATGTTTTCTAAAGGCTTCTTTCCCAGGGGCGTCAAAAGTAGGGATTGTGTGGTAATGGGTTAAGAATCGAAGTCACGCTTTCCCCCCCCCCCCTCCATTTTCCCTTCCCGACAGCAGATCTATGATCATTTAGCTCTAACCTTGACCTTCAAAACATTTCAGGCCGAGCCACGGTCAGCACGGTCACGGTGTTTGAGAACAGGGGATCTTGGGTTCGATCCCTGGCTCGGCAAATTTCTTTTCGGGAACTGATGATAGTCGTTGCTATAGGGTTCATTCCTCTCCCACCGCTAAACATTGTTTGGACGATGGTTACGTGGGAAAGTAGCCAGTGTTGGAAAGAAAATTGTGCAGAGTACTGGTAAAGGAGACTACAGCAACAGGAAAGCATGGAAAGGTGAAAAGGCCGCCACTGGAGTTACAATCGTTTATTTTGGGCTTCCTTTCCGAAAATGAAAAATCTTTTAGTTTATTTCGGCACTCTAGGGACTGTAGGTTCTGAAAATAAAATCTTCAAAGCTTTCACGTGTAGTGTAAAGAACAGCAGCTTCAAAGCTTAACCTCTCAGAGACTCGTTGTCTGCGCATGTCATATTCTTCGACGATTCGACTGTCTTATATGACGCATCACTAGCCCCGAAAGCGGGCTGACTGTAGTATTACGCTCTATAAAGTAGCAAAGTTGAAAATAGCTTTTATCAGTACGTTTGAGGAGATATGAGACCTGATTTAGCTCCAGATTTCTCTAAACTGCTGATCATAGCTGAGTGAATTGCACGAGGTAGCGTTTTATTTAGTAAACCTTTATTTTAGTTTTAGATTCAAAGTAACGGTTGTCGTGTAGGAAAGTGGTTCGATTCTGTATCCAGGATGCCCAAATTAGATAGATGAGTATTTATAGAATGCCATCTAGCGGGAGATAACGCTCAGAGACTCCCAGAGAAAAAATCAAAGGACTGAAGGTCCTTAAAATCGCCATTTGTTGAAGGGCTTGAAGATTTAGAAGATTTTTGACCTCAAACAATAATTCAAGTGGCACATCTAATCATCAAGGAGAACAAGTGCACCCTTTTTTTTCCCCCAATCCAAGTATAAATATAAGTGTGACGCTCTGCACAAGCTGATTTTGGCTTATTAAAACATATGACCTTGACAATGGACTGACCGAAGAGATCACTTCATAATGGAATATAAAATGACCAAATAATTCTGAAATCCACCAACAAAGGTTGGATTTATGCTCAGGATTAATACAGACAATACATACAGACGGATGGCTATACAATTAAAGCTACAAGCTCAACAACAAAATGTTTCCTCATAAAATAAAGTTCTAATTTTGTTCAGCATTCAAACAGCTAACTTTTACTTAGTGGACACCAAGGTGATGACAATACCTCAACTTTATGTTCCAGAGTAGTCGAGCTAATATGGAAACCCTTTTAGGCGAATCTCTGCTATTAGGTTATACATTTTTTATGTAATTGTGATCCAATACATTGTTTAACTGCATAAAGGGAACAGAATTTCATTTGTATTGTCAAAAGCTTTTTTATTTAGAACACTTCTCCAGTAGCTAACTAAAACAGCTTTTTTGTCCAGGACAAAAACACCTCATTATGGTGGACTAAATGAACAACAACAAATTAAATTGAAAAAATATAAACTGTTTATTTAAAAAGTAAACTATTAGCACAATATCGATTATGCTTGGTACAAAATTAAAGCAGCTTTGAGAAAACATTACAAAATAATGATGAAAATTTGACCATACCATAAAATAACCTGAGCTTTTACTTGAAGACAGAGCTTTAAGTAAAATTAATTTGCTATTTCTAGACAGATCTTGTAAATCATACTGGGTATAACCAAATCTGACATAAAAAAAAAATTACTAAAATTCACTCATCATGCATTGCATATCTCACAACTTCCCATTTTTTTTTGTTTTGTTTTCAAACTGGAAGTTTCAGAACTGAATCACCATGTAGTAAGTTTAGCCTCATCTATCGGAGACACTGTATGTGAACATGCTTGCTACAGGTTGTTTTCCTTTACTCTTTCCCAAGACTTTGAAAACAAGAGATTGTTTGTTTCATGTACAGTACCAAAATAGTTATATAATTGCAGTCAAGGTGCATTTTCAAACTGGAAGTTTCAGAACTGAATCAGCATGTAGTAAGTTTAGCCTCATCTATCAGAGACACTGTATGTGAAAATGCTTGCTACAGGTTGTTTTCCTTTACTCTTTCCCAAGAATTTGAAAACAAGAGATTGTTTGTTACATGTAAAGCACCAAAATAGTTATATAATTGCAGTCAAGGTGCATGAAATAAACATTCAGTGAAAACACTATATACATCATTAAGAAAAAATACCCTTGAATGAAAAAAATTAACAGAGATAACAAGAGGCATAGGGTCCCACACACTTTACTGGCTGTCAAACCTCTTTAACATCTCCTTTCCTGTGTTTTCCAATGTCATAAACTCAATGTCAAAAGTAACCTTCCTTTATGATGGAACACTTATCATTCTATGAAAATTAAAGAGAACTTGATGAAAATTGTACTTGAACGTATTTAAGAATTTGGTAAATTTCTATAAGCCCCTTTTCCAGTGTGTGCATTTCTTTTTTGTTGTTGTTGAAAAAATTAACCTACTTTCCAACACAGTTGAATCAAAGAAAAGGGATAAACCTTCACCCTATAAGTTTGGCTTATCTCTTCCTTTGAGGGAGAGGGTTTATAACTGATCTTTGGTTCTGACACTAAAGGAAATTTTACTGAATAGAGCAAGCAAACATTTGCAATTTGCATCCTCTATATAAGAGTACATCGAACACAGGCTCATTTAAGCATATCTGTGAAGTCCTTTTTGATGTAAAAATATTGATAAAGCAAATTACAGTTTCATTTGAAATGATGGCACCGCATGCAGAGGGTAACAAATAACTTAATGTATTTCATGTTTTTTTTTTTAATCTTTACTACACAATCCTGACAATCAAAGATCCTGAAAAAATGGCATTTTGAAAACATTCTGGGGAAAGGAGAAAATGCCAGTGACTAGCATTTTCTCCTTTTTCCCAATGTTTTTCACCCTTTCCAAACAAATTTCAATTTTTCATTTACATTCATTTTGTTGTCTGCACATGCTTTCAATTTGAACCAGTTTAACATTTTGTCGTTTGGTAAAGACTTAAATGGCAATTACAGATCCAAACAAATTAATTTAACACATTTTACAAACTCTTTTTCTTTTAAGCAACAAAAGACTCAATGGAATTGCTGCTAGCTGAGAATTTCACATCTTTTGGAAGAAGCAAATAAAAATCTTCCATGGGACATGAAAATCCTGCAACAAGCAAATCAACATCAATGATGCAGATTCCATCATTTTCTGTAACCACGGAAGATTCCATGTTACCTCAAAAATTTGTTGTTGTCAGTTCCTTGTTTGGCAATTTCGTTACCTGTCAGAAACAAAAAGAGAATAATGGTGAATATCTTTATCTATATTCCTCTTTAGGTCCAATTCTAACCCATTATCAGATGACAAAGTTTTACACTGGTCAATGTGCATCGAAGTTGCAGACAACAATTTCAAAGAAAAAAGTGAGAAAAGCCAGAATTGCCTGTAAGAATCAATTTCTCCTTTTCCCCTAGATTATAACTCTGGATTGTTAAAACATGTGATTATTTGGGAAAGAGTTAGATCTCAAATGCTCTTATGGGACAAATCTAATTCAAGGTCTGGACTTTTAATGACCCTAAGAGAGAAGTCTTCTGAAAACGTTGTGGGAAAATAAGAAAATGCTGGTATGCAGCATTTTCTCCATTTCACAAAATGTTTTCTACCCTTCCAAACCCAAATTTTCATTTTCCACTCATATTTTTTTTGTTGTCTGCAAATACTTTCGATCTGGACCCAGTCTAAAATTTTTTTGTTATAGCATGTGAAAGATGAAAAGAAAGCCATGGTTTTGAGATTTGATTTTAATGAGATTAGTGAACATATAATTATCTTTGATAATTACAGATATTACAAAATGTTAAAGTTTTGCAAATTGCTAACAACACCGAAGCTATATAGTAATACCTCAGGTTATCTCTAAAAACAGTCAAGTCATTTATCATGAATTTGAATTTTGAAAAATCAGTTACCAGCTTTTAGCTTTTCTCCCTTCGAATCTATGTTTTTAAAATTAATATTTTGTAAATTTTGTAATGATTCTAAAGCTACAGCAATACGTGTCAATTCTAGGATGTGGGGATTATGTGCACATTTTTCCCCACTAACCATTCCACTTAATTCAAAATTTTTTTCAGTATGAAGGGGAATTTTTTCAGAGAGTATAAAAAAAGAGTAATTTGCGAATATCATCTATTCTTGCCCTTACTTTAGAATTCTTAAACAGATATCAAGTGATATCTTAGGTTTTTATTGAAATCAGTATTAGCAAAATAAATGGAATGCATGCTTAATATTTTTTTTTTCAACCAGTAAGTATAAGAAACATATCTTACCTCAATTTCTGTGTATTGAGTTGATGACACAGAGTCTTCATTATCATAGTGTTTTTCGTTGCAAATAACGTTTGTTATTTAATAATTTCTACCACATCTCCGAGGGTAACTGCATGGCTTGACAGATTTTGCCACAGGCCCACCTTCATGTTATTGGTCCCATCATCCAGTGTTATTGTTCTCACATCTACTTCTTTCGAGTTAACCCTTACTTTGGCGGCAAGGCTGTCCTACAGAAATAAAAGAAAAAATAATTTCATAGCTTTGGATACATAGTGCAAAACTATTTAATAAAAGTAGATTAATATGTGACATATGAACTATACTTATTCATTTTTTTTTGAATGATCATAAATTTATAATTTGAAAATGGCCTCTACATGACTTAAGTTAACCTGGTATTGCACCCAACAATCAAGCCATACCACAAATAACACAAGTATGCAATTTCAAAGCCCATAAACCAACTCTTAAAAAATTAAAATCCATGTCCAAGGTGGGTATTTATACGACTTAAAACTTAACTGGTATTGAGATTGATATGAAAAAATAATACAAATCATCAATAATTAAGAATCACAAAATGACAAAGAAAAATTTTTTTTGATGGCGTTCCCTTAAAAGGCTATGTAGCCTCTTAACCCATTACCACACAATCCCTTCTTTTGACAACCCTGAGAAAGAAGCCTATACAGAAAACATTGTGAGAAAAGGAGAAAATGCTGGTAACCAGTATTTTCTCCTTTTCACACAATGTTTTCTACTCTTCACAAAACAAATTTAAGTCACTTTTATTTTGTCGTCTGCAAATGCTTTCAATTTGGACAAGCCTAAAATATTGTCGTTTGGTAATGAGTTAAAGTATTTTTAGATTTCAAGAAAGCATTGTTGGAATGTCAAAAGACTAGCATGTGACTGGTGACGCTTAAATTCAATAACATAACAAGCATGTAATTATTTTCCATAATCACAATGTCTTATGTTTATTTCAAAGCTTCCTTTGCGTATTTCCAGTATGTAAATGAGCGAGTTGCTTATGTAACAAGAACCTTCAGAGACGGGTTATGCTCCCCGAACAAGTGCTTGTCATAAAATATATGAAATTGATATAAATTTACTTCTTTTATCCTAAAAGGACCTGTTCGTGCTCCCCAAAAATTCAAGTGAAAAGGCAATTACTAACTTAGAGATAGCCAAGACAAACTTGTAGAGGACAATAAGCCCACTAAGCCCCCTTTAAGCCCTCTTTTCCCATAAGGCAATATTGCATCATTGAAATAAATACAACTGGTGTGTGATTTTTGGCATTTTTTGATAATAATTCAAATTTCGAAATTTCATAAAATTTTGAGCAGTCATGTAGTAAATATTACATAAAAGGATTTTTTTACATGAAGCCCCCTTTTTCCGTGTTGCAGCCTGAAATTGAGAAACCGAAAGAGAGGTACCTGGGCAACGTTCAAACAAGTTCAGATTTGAAATTTCACAAAGTTTTGAGCACAGATGTAGGAGATACAAGTGAAAAACAAATTTTTCCATGAAGTCCCCTTTTTCTGTGATGCAGCCTCAAATTGAGAAACCAGGAAAGAGGTATTTGCGCATTAATATTTTATAGATTGAAAATAACAAGGGCACATAATGAAACTTGTAAAACAAGATATAACCATGAAGTTTCATGAAATTTTGACAAAAACTGAACAAGGTATTAGTAAAAATTGCAATTTTGCTTTAAGGCCCCTTTTTCCTTGGCATTTTACAAGAAACCCCCTTTTTCCATGACAGAGGGTCAAATTGAAAAACACATAGATAAAGAAACAAGAGCACATGGTGAAACTTTGAAAAAGCAATATAACCATGAAGTTTAATGAAATTTTGACCAAAACTGAATGAGACATTAGTAAAAATTGGAATTTTGCAAGAAAACCCCTTTTTCCATGACGGGATGTCAACTTAAAAAACGCCTAGATTAAAAATAGCAAGAGCCTATGCTGAATCTTTCCATAAACAATATAACCATGAAGTTTCGTGAAATTTTGACAAAAACTGAATGAGATAGGGAGTAAAAATTGCAATTTTGCATTAAGCCCCTTTTTTCATGACACGGGGTCAAATGGAAAAACCAGGAAAATTATATCGGCACCTTACCCTAAGGAGTTCATATATGAAGTTTTATCCAATTTGGTCCAGGGGTTGTGGAGAAATGACTTCGGATGGACAGACGGAAGGACAGATGAAGCGGCGACTATATGCTTGCCCTTCAGGGAGCATAAAAATAGACAGTGTTTCCTGATGGTGTCAACCTGGGCCGTAGTAAATCTCTAATTTCTCTTGTTGTTGGCTGAAAAGAGGCTTTGGGAGTATAATGATAACTTTTTTGTAAAATTTTGATCCCAAAATCTGAAGGGCCACCTTTAAATTCCTTCCGGCAGACATACCCAAACAAAGACTAAACGCTCAGCCTCTGATCTAATATGAGGGTACAAGACTTCTGATCATGTAATTGGTTGAAAGGTACACACAGGATTCCGTGGCTATTTTTCCTTGCGCCATCACTTTCACCAAATGAGAAAAGTTCTTGCCAGACTGAAATAATTAAAGCAAGTTGGTACCAATTTAAAATGAGATGACATGTTTATGAGCACTAGCTGAACACCTCAACCATTTGTAACTGAATGCTCTTTCTGCCATATTCTGACAAGTACATACTCAAACATAATACCATCTCTGAATCACTTATTATACCTAAAGTATACAAATTTAAATTAATTTCATATCTGATACCTCATTTTGCCAAATGCAATTTAATTGGACCGAGATGACACCAGGCCGAGTTGATTCATGGGCCGATCGTGTAGCAGGCCGAGTTGACCCCCTTCCTTTGGAAAAAGAGATGAATTTATACTAAATTCGTAGATTTTACCTGCGCTCATGGTTCAATTGAGCATTTAGAACATTCACGATTTATAGGGGTCAACGATCGTCCGTAATTTCGCTTTTCTAAAGTTTTGCCAAGTTACTTGACAAATTTTGTCTAGCCGACAATTCGTGATGTTATCGAAAGTGTACATATATTCGGGTAGTCAGATTATAGTTCTAGCGATATCGATTTGTATAGTAATTTGGATTAGGTCAATGTCGTAATTAATTTCACCTGATTTTTTATTTCAACTTCAATCGATGGAATGGCTGTCATGCATCTATGCATTGCGGTAAATGAGACCAGTATCAAAACGTGAGAAAATGGCGACACCACAACACTGCGAACAGAAACTGGGTCAACAGATTTATTTTTCCTACCACAAAGTTTAATAATCATAGAACAGACGTACTATCAAGTAGAACCAGGCAAATAGAAAATAACCACTTTCACTTACCGACGTATTTAAGATGGATGGACTAGCTGATGCCTGAAAGTTGTAGAGATCCTTTTTCCTCGCTTGCAAGGCGCGTTATGACGTCATTAGCTCCCCGCATGTTATTTGATTCATACGCGTTTCAAAAATTTAAACCAACGAATTTAATTAAAGAAAAAGACATATGAGAATAAATCAAACAAACGCATGATTTTAAAATTCATTTCTAACCATGTATTAATCAAACATTTTCAGATACGGCGACAATTTCTAATCTGTCATTTTTTTTTTCTGCGGATGAACACATGAAATGAGTGATTACAATCACATCGTAAAAAACTGTAAGGTTTATTCAGAGTTACGATAGTGTTGCACGGAAATTTCAAGTTATTAGGCTCATCCTATCTTGAAAAAACCATGAAGATTCAGGAATCAACTTACAACTTTTAACCCATTTCACCCTACCTCCCCGACTGCAATAAATCTGCCATTCTTGACAGAATGGCGATTTAAAAACGTCCTACGGCAATGATTTGATAAATTCAATCACAAAGTCGCCCTGATACTTTTAAGCCATACTAAGTTTCAGTTTAACCCGACTTCTGTATTGTGTGTGTGAAATTGAGAGAAATTGACATTTTACCAAACGACAAAATAGTGGACTAGAAAGTTTCGGGACACGTCCGACCTCAACTTAAAAACAACTGCTTCATTTCTCATAATATTTTAAATCTTGTTCGGTATAGAAACGTCGTTCTCCCTTCAATCGTTTGTCCCTCCTGTTATCTGTGGTAGTGTAGCAAAAAAGCCTCTACCTTACGATATTACCGTATGCTTTTCTATATGGCTTGCATCACGCCGAAAGGGGCATTCGGACATTTTCGTAAAGTGTCGTCTCGGATCAGCCTGCGCAGTCCGCGCAGGCTAATCCGAGACGGCACTTTACGACTACATTAGATTTTGTGAAAAGGTAGACTTGCGCAAAAAAAAAAAAATACATCGAAACGGAGCTTGTCGTTTCGGATCAGCCTGCGCGAACCGCACAGGCTGATCCGAGCAGACGCTTTACGCAAAGGTCCGAATGCCCCTTTTCACGTGTTTAAAGCCTTATGCAAAGTAGTTTAGGAGATTATTATTATGTGGCTAAAATGATATATGTCTCTGAAAAGGTGGAAAACATTGAGGGAAAGTGGAAATTTCTAGTAACTAGCATTTTCTCCTTTCCCACAATGTTTTCAAAGCCACTACGTCAGGGGAATAACTCTTTACCACACAATCCCGACTTTTAACGACTTTTAACGACCCTGAGAAAGAAAGCCTTTGAAAGCATTGTGGGAAAAGGAGAAAATGCTGGTAACCAGCATTTTCTCCTTTTCCCACAATGTTTTCTATTCTTCCAAAGTAGAGTTTTCGAATTTTGTCGTTTGGTTATAAGGATTAAAATGAAACTGTTCAAATACTACTGCAGTAATCAAAATAAATACGCAGTGATCTGGCAAAAAGAAGCTTAATGAATCTCCGTGATACACTACACCAGACAAGCCATCACCTTACTATGAACCCAAAAAATACCATTTCTCGAAAAATTGACTGAATCATAGGGTAAAGTGGTCCTTTGACAAGGAAAATAAAAAACAGAAAAAAATGACTAATAGCAAAAGATATTTCGGCCAAGGTCAAGGGGGCTTAATCCCAGGCTGCTAAGCGGGACTCCCTGACCTTTTGCTGGCAATGCAGGTCAAGATCAGACTACACAGAACGTGCAGTCCGATCTTGGATCTACAGTGGTTGATACCGACATAATATTCCACCAAAAGACAACTTCAAAATAAAATAATTACATTTGTTGTTGTTTTTTTTTATATCGACTTGAAAATTTCATTTTTGTTCGCAGGATAAGGATGAATGAAACTACAAAAAAGCAAGCTGAGCCTGGTCAAAACTTTTGGCCATTGGTCAATTCTCTGCATGTCCAAGGACCATTTTACCTGATGGTTCAGCCGATTATAAAACACTTATTCAAGGCTTTCATCGACCCATAAGTACAATGTATAATTATGAATGGCTTGGTATGATTCAGCGAAGAGATACATTATTTTAGGTAAGACCTGTGTAATGCACTTCCGGTGAACATGGGGCAAAAACTCTAATTGGTTGATAAATAAGGATAAATAAGGCTTTATGCAGAAATAATATTTTTGCACATTTCTAGACGGATCAGAAGTTCTGTTTATGTCTATTTTGAAATTATTTTTTGACACTTTTGTTAGTTTTCTGAAAAGGGAGGTAATTATTATCTCTCTTTGAATTGAAAATATAGTGGTTTTAGATTTATAAATGATAATTCAAAGAAGGAAAAAATGGAATAAGTGAATACGTGAGAGTAGTTCAATAATACTCAAATTTAATAATAGCTACTTTTGCAGCTTGATATTTTAGTGGAAAGAGCTGTTTTTCCATTACACAGATCTTACCTTAAGACTCCTTTTGCCAAAGCACGGCTCATATTTTGTTAATTGAACACTGAGCCTTTAACTCTTTCCCAAACAAGCCATTGTTTTTACGTGTCTGGAGTAGAAGTCTTAGAGAACACTGTGTGAAAAGGAGAAATTGCTCGTAACGAGCAATTTCTCCTTTTCCCACAGTGTTTTCTAGCCTATCGGAAAACTTTCTGCCATTCTTATCAAATTCAAAATTGTCATCTGCAAACACTTTGAATTTGGGACAGTCAACACTTTGTTACTTGGGGAAGGTTTAAGATAAATAGACGAGTTTTTCATTGCAACATTCTTGCAACAGTCAGCATTTCAAAACATGGTGGGAAAATGGGTAACATACTTAAATAACTATCGATGTTAGTGAACTATTCACCAAACGACAAAACTTTTGGCTCGTTCAACTTGAAAGCTTTTGCAGACGACAAAATAAACCATAACTTGTTGCTCAAATGATGATTTCTGTCCTAAATTGGGTAGAAAACGCTGTGGTAAAAGGAGAAAATGCTGGTAACCAGCATTTTCTCCTTTTCCCACAGTGTTTTCAAAACCCTTTTTCTCAAAGTCGTTAAAACTCAGGACTTTATGGTAAAGCGTTAAAAACTGATTATCCTCTTTATAAAAGATGCTTCAAAAACAAATCGTCTTCTGTAACATTGTCATTCCGGTAGCAAGAAAGTAAAATTCAAACGGGGAGGGAGGAAATTACAGCATAAAGGTGCATTTGAAATAAAAAAAATAATAATAATAATAAAAATAATATAACGATGATGATGATAATAGTGACGATGATGAAGAATCTTACCCTCTATTCCCTTCATTGTGATTCAGTCACACAGTCGATTTGAATTTTCGCTGGTTTGTTATTCCTGACCATTTAACTGTATACCATGCCCGTTGTTGTGAATTCAACCGTCATAGCAGGCCTAGGTGAGGGTACAGAATATTCACAGTCAAAAAGCGGATCATGTTTTTCTGAATAGACATAGATTTATGAGCGTTTCAACGTTTACAGCCTCATCCACAATATTCAGCCACTTCCGGGTGACAGTTCTCATGTTCATGTTTTCCGGGATTATATAATTCGTACTTCGAACTTTATTTGCAGGTACTAAATAAGCTAATGATTCCAAAGTAAAAACACTTGAAAACATGGTGGGAAAAGGAGAAAATGCTGGTAACCAGCATTTTCCCCTTTTCCCACAATGTTTTCTACCCTTATTCACGAAAACCCGTTGGAAATGAAGCCACATTTATTGTGAATTCTGAAAGTAGTTTGAATTTGAACAAGTCTAAAATTTTGTCATCTGGTCAAGCGTAAACTAGTCATTTATTCTTTCGACTTGGTATAATGGCATTCGTCGGCCATTTCCGTAGCTACATCTGTCTTGATCACCAGATTACCCAAGGTAGGCTACGCCGAATGGGTGTAATGCCCTCCAAAAAATAACACAGGCGCATAATTATGCAAACGGTACTATTGTTTACCCGTTGTCTGCGCATGTCATATTCTATATATACCACTCGTCACAACTCGGCCGATTCCGTACCTTCATCTAATTTGATGGCTCCTATCAGCATGCCCAAATTAGATAGATGTGTATAAATTTGTAGAACGCCATCTAGCGGGAAATAACGATTGTTTACCCTTAGGCTGGTAACCGTGACCCAGTGCATTTCCCACAAAAGCCCTGGTTTTTTACGTGTCTGCAGTAAATGTCTTTTGAAAACACTGTGGGAAAAGGAGAAATTGCTCGTAACGAGCAATTTCTCCTATTCCCACAGTGTTTTCTACCCTTTTTGAGAACTTTCTGCCATTTTCTCAAAATCTGAAATTGTCGTCTGCAAACTCTTTCAGTTTGGAAGGGTCCAAAATTTGTCGTTTGGGAAAGGGTTAAAGTCAAGATCAGACTGTACAGAGTGTGTACTCAGAATTGAATATACACAGTGCACAAAACAAAAAGTTTTTATCTTTCGGCAGAAAGAACTTTGAAAGAACTATTTCAGTTTTATTATGGAGCAAGTACCAACAACACACGCATACCTGCACTGTCTTGGCGCTCAAGACTCTTTTCATGCCGCTGCCGTAGGATGAAAGTAGAAATGATGTTCAGTGTACAGAGAGGAAGGTTTCTGTATGAAAGGATCTTCGTTAATCGAAAAAATATTGTAGGGCCTTGGGATCGAACTGGCAATCACTCGTGAAATAGCTAGTTGTACTTTGCGTTGCCAACACCTGGGCCCGTTTTCACCAACTATTCTTAAGAATATTATTAGTCTTATTCTCTAAGGTTTTCTAAATTTGTAAGTAACACAACTCTGTTCGGTTAAACCATTCAGAAGATGTATTACTTACAAATGTAGAAAAGTCTGGAAGACCAAGAACGTTATTAAGACTGGTTGGTGAATACGTGCCCTAGATCACGCCAGGGGTCAAACCCTAATACATCCGAAATGTTCGGAAGCAATCATATAACTTCAAGATGCTGGCGATTGGAATTATGACATGTGCACCATGGTGGCTCTCTATCTCTCGACTATCTTAAAGATCATTCTAACATGAATGCGAATTCGGCTCTATAAACACAGTGCAACCAATGCGTGGTAAAATTAAGAAATAATCTTCTTTCTAGCGTGGTATATCGTTCAATAAACCACAGTTGTGAGTTATGAGGCACAATAAATAATCCACGAGCGCAATAGCCCAAGTGGGTTATTCATTGCACCTCATAACTCACAACGTGGTTTATTGAACGATATACCACAATAGAAAGAAGATTATTTCGATTCTAACATCGCCAATTCTTTATGAAAGGAAAACAAGTTCAAACTAAGAGTAAAAACGCGGATGAAGATTATGTTCCGTTGAATAAATCACTCATTGAATGACGTCACTCGATATAGGATGACGTCACTCTACATAGATTGTCACAGATTTTACCACGTTTTCCTTGCACTGTGTTCATAGAGCCGAATTCGCGTGTCATGTTAGAATCTACGTTATTCTATGTAGAGTGACGTCATTCTGTATAAAGTAAGTATACAGTAAGTAAGTTATTCAATGGAATAAAATGTGCATGGATTAGCTTTTTTACTCTAAGCATGAACTTGTTTTCTTTTCATTAAGAATTGGTCATGTTAGAATCGAATTATTTTTCTACCGTGGTGCATCGTTCAATAAACCGCTTTGTGAGTTATGAAGCGCAATGAATAAACCACTAGGGCTATTGCCCTCGTGGGTTATTTATTGTACTTCATAAGTCGGAACTTTATCAATGAACAGTTTATTGAACGATTAACCACTATAGAAAGATTATTTATTAAACAAACCATACACGTTATTGGCACAATGCACAGTGAAAGACCCCCGTTGCAGGAGCATTTTGTAAAGAAAACAAGTCTAGACCCAAAAAGTCACGTTTTTAAGCATGAAAAGATGATGTCGCAAGGAAAAGTAGGTCTTCAATACGAGAATTTAAAATAAACCTCTAGCCTTATGCTAATCGGGCTTAAAGCTAAGTGATTTTCCATTGCCATGCCCGTATTTTGGTTATATAATGGGAATAGATCACATTGATTTATTCCATCGGGACTACGTTGCAGCCCTGCAACAGCCAACCGGTGTTAGAGGAGAAAATGCTGGTGACCAGCATTTATTCCTTATTTCACAAAGGTTTTATTCCATGTAACCCATTTTCGAACTCATGCAAGATATCATCAAGACAGACATTCTAACAAAAGTTTAAAGAATATTGAGCTGTAATTATAGTACAAAAGGATTTTGTCTATCAATAATAAGTTTTATTTGATGGCCATGCTGGAAGAATTGTGGATTACATGTGGTTACTCTATTAGTTGTACGGTCAGGTGGTAGGGGACTCGGAAACTTGTTCATGGCCGAAGGCGAGGTGGCGACACGATTCACCACAGCCGTGAACAATTTCCAAGTCCCCTGCCACCTGACCGTACAACGAATTTATTATACTGCAAAGTTTTACACTTTCGAAGCAAAATTTTCCTCTTTTATAATTTCACCAATCGAGTATGGTCACGAAACAGAAATTCCCTTCTTTGTGCCCCAATTCAATGAAGACTGACGTTACTGGAAACTGACGTCACTAAAACGTGCAGTTTGGTGCATAAATGTGCAGTCTGGTGATCGATCGACGCCATTTTGGATGTTGTGTTGCACGTGTAGCACTGATGTTTACGGGGCACTCAAAAGGGAAACTGGTTTTACGTGGTTTTTGACAGGGAACATGATGTTAACCAATCAGATCACGAGAAATTTTTTTGGAGTGTAATAATAATTGAAGTCTAACTTTTAGGAGTACATGTATCCGACTGAAAATGTTGCCCATGGAATATACACTTACAAGAGGGCCATAATGGCCCTGTATCGCTCCACTGGCTTTTTTAACCTTTACCACACAAATTGAAGTGTTCATAACCCTGCAAAAAAGGACTTTTGAAAACAATGAACACTGTCAGGTGATACAAACAGGTTTATTCATTGGCATAAGAGGTAAAGTTCTTGGAAAAAAAAAACATGAATGACAGAAATCTTACTTTGAAATTAAAATTCCACTCACGTGAGCATATCTATTATCATCAAAATGAATCACTCTCTCTGAAAACAGAATATTTTAATCAAAAAACTTAAATATCTGGCACCAATCATGTATCACTGTAGTTTGATAATCAAGGGAGGTATATAGTAACAAACTTTATTCTTTATAACTCGAGTTACATGTACTTCTCTTAATTAATTAAATGTTTAAATGGAAGTGACTACACATGGAAACCGATGTTAAAGTTGTGATTCCTGGAATGGAGCCAATTTTGACCCCGGGCCTATAATATGAAGAAACTTGTCACAGGTCCATTACTCAGAGAAGATTGTTAAATGTGTGAATTTTTTTCAGATTTGTTACCATGGCAACCAGAGTTTTTAAAGGAATCAAATTATTTCAAGAAATTCTGAAGAGGATTATGGTAGGATTATTTCTGTGAAGATTCATCAAATTTAAATGGGTAGTTTCAGAGAAGAAGATATTTGAAATAAAAGTTAACGCAAACACGCACAGACGGACAGACGCAGGGATGGACGCACGATGGACACCTGGCCTTTGGCCAGTGGAGCTAAAAATTAAAAGTTTTGTCCCGGTGGCCTAATCTTATTTCTCATGTGATCAGTTTTGTAAGTTGTAAAAGAGATCATCAAAGTTTTAATAAGTATAGAACTTAAATGTGGCCCCTACACGGTGGGTTTACCGAAGATTTGTCCCAGTCAGTTTTTTTTCAACCAGACTTTTTGACTCTTTCTTAAACACGTATGCTAGATGTATATCTTCACGACATTTATTCTGAAAATCATTTATGGCTTTTAGACTGAAACTATAGTCTCCAGAATGTGTGAAGGTTTTCCTCAGGTTTTCAGAGTGACTTGCTCTTTGACCCAACTTTAATCACTTCTCAAACTTGTCCAAGGTATCACCAAGAAAAATATTTTGACTAACTTCGGAGTACTGGACTGATCAAAGCATTGGGAATGCGGCCGTAGGAAGCCATTTTGTTGAATTAATAATTTCTCAGATTAGTAGCACTAGGCCTTATGGATTGGTAGAAGATTTTTAAAGTTTTCCCTATATAAGCCAATATAAAACTTGTGACCCTCGGGGCTGGGCCAAATTTGACCCCTGGGCTATCATTTGGGCACTCTTGGTAGAAAACCACTTAAGATACATGTCAAATTTGGTAGCCCAAGGCCTTATGGCTAGGTGCTAGAAGGATTTTAAAGTTTTCCCTATACATGCCCATATAAAACTTCTGACCCCCGGAGCGGGGCCAATTTTGACCCAAGGGCTATTATTTGAAGGAACTTGGTAGAGGTCTACTGGATAAAGCTACATGCCAAATTTGGTAGCCCTAGGCCTTATGGTTTAACTCTATACTCCATAGATACTCATTTCTATGCATTGCTTGTAGGTGCCTTTGGAAAACATTGTGGCAAAAGGTGAAATTGCTCGTCACAAGCAATTTCATCTTTTGTCACAATGTTTTCTATGCTATCAAAAGGTGTCACATACACATAAGAAACTGCTTAATCCTTAATGTTATTTAGGGTCAGTTAGAGATAGCATAGAAATGCCTTATGGGGTAAAGGCTTAAGAGAAGGAAATTTTTAAAAGTTCTCAATATTTTTCAGTTTTGTTGCCATGGCAACCAGAGTTTTTGAGGGAAAAAAATTCCTTCATTGAATTCTGAAGAGGACCATGGCAGGATCATATCTGTAAAGTTTAATCAAATTTCCGTGGGTAGTTTCAGAGAAGAAGAATTTTTTGAAATAGAAGTTAACGCAAGCACCCAAAGACGGACAGGTGCATGGATGGACAGATGGACACACGACAGACACCTGGCCATGACATAAGCCCGCTGGCCTTTGGCCAGTGGAGCTAATAAACAAGAGGGCCATCATGGCCCTGTATCGCTCCACTGGCTAATTCATAAAAACACTACAAGCCAAACGGTACATTATTTGGCCAACTGGTTTCAAACTTGAGGGCATACAATTTTTTTCCATAAAAACCTACGAAAAAGTTGTGACCCCTGGGCCAATCCAATTTTGACCACAAAGCTATAATTACTTGAATCCTGGTGGAGGTCTACAAGATAAAGCCCCATACTAAATAATACAGGTCTAGAATGTGTGGTTATAAACAAGAAGATTTTCAAAGTTTTCTCAATAAAAGGCCCTGTAAAACATAAAATCCATGAGACAAGGCTAGATTTAGTGGTCCTAGTCTTTATTATGGTTAGTAACAAGATGACTTAGAAAGTTTTCACCACAAAAGCCCATGTAAAACTTGTGACCCCTGGTGTGGGGACAAACTTGACCCTAAGGCTATAATTTGGGCCCTCCTGGTAGAGGCCCACTAGATAAAGCTACATGCAAAATTTGGTAGCCCTAGGCCTTATGGCTTGGTACAAAAAGATTTTTAAAGTTTTCACTATGTAAGCCCATATAAAACTTGTGACCCCCGAGGCCGGGCCAAATTTGACCTCTGGGCTATCATTTGGGCACTCTGGGTAGAGGTCTACTAGATAAAGCTACATGCCAAATTTGGTAGCCCTAGGCCCTATGGCTAGGTACCAGAAGGATTTTAAAGTTTTCCCTATATAAGCCCATATAAAACTTGTGACCCCCGGGGTGGGGCCAATTTTGACCCCAGGGCTATTATTTGAAGGAACTTGGTAAAGGTCCACTAGATAAAGCTACATGCCAAATTTGGTAGCCCTAGGCCTTATGGTTTCAGAGAAGATTTTTAAAAATTTTCAATATTTTTCAGTTTTGTTGCCATGTCAACCAGAGTTTTTGAAGGAATAAAATTCTTTCAAGGAATTCTGAAGAGGATCATGGCAGGATCATTTCTGTGAAGTTTCATGGAAATTGGATGGGTAGTTTCAGAGAAGAAGAATTTTTTGAAATAAAAGTTAATGCACGGACGGACGGACGGACGGACGGACGGACGCACGCACACACGCACAGACGGACGGACGCACGACGGACAACGGGCCATGACATAAGCCTGCTGGCCTTCGGCCAGTGGAGCTAAAAATTAGTATTTCTACTGTCGATGGCCTCACCCCGAGTATTTTAACACCCCATTTTTAATTACATATCTGAGTGGTACCGAAAAACTCATTTGCCTGAGAAAAATTCACTTTAACTTGGTTTATTTCCTTCGGTTTTGCAAAGAATATGATACTCTTTCAATACTTTGCTGCAACTTGCCTAGCCTGGGTTCAGGCCGTAATTAACTTTTATTCACTCTTTATCGCGGGCTCTTTTTATTAGTCTATAGATACAGATGTGTAGTAAAACAGTTTATCGTCTCCGTAAATATCAACCTCACTTTTGACAAAGTATTGTCCGTATGATAGAAAAGGAATGGACTGGAACCCATGCTAGAATTTGCTACATCTGCAAATTAACTTTACATGCTCACTTCTCTCATGATGTCAAACCCACGACCTTTCCGGAAGAAATGCGACAGATATTGGTCGAAACAATCATGCACATAGATTAGTGTTCATTAACTATGAAACTTGCATTCCATGCAAAAATCTAAATAACAAAAAATCCAAATTATATTTGGTTTTATTGTATTAAAACCTGGTTATTGTGTTGTAAGTATATAAACAAAAGAAGTAAAAACAATAATATTTGTGTCATACACAATAGAGCTCTAGAAAGAACAAAGACGTTAAAATTTCAGAATTGATAATAAGTGTGATTCTGGGAATATAATGAATGAAGTCCTACAATGATTTAAAATCTTTCTCGGTAGGGTTGTTAAAACTTTGGATTGTTTAACCTTTTCCCAGACATGCCCTTGTTTATACAGCTTTGCGGATAAAGGCATTTGAAAACACTATGGAAAAATGAGAAAATGCTCGTAACAAGCATTTTCTCCATTTTCCAGTGTTTTCTTTCCTTACAGATAAAAATGACACCTTCTTAGCCACTCTATATTTGTCTTCTGCCAATTCTTTGAATTCAGAAGACCATAATTACATGTACCTCATCTGGTAAAGAGTTAACATATCTTTAGCCCTTTACAACACAGCAAAAATGTGGACTTAATCACAGTGAGGGAATTTTCAGATGACAATTTCAATGTTACTCAAATTTCAATAAGACTCAAAACTGGATTTTATTGTGAAAGGGTAGAAAAGATGAAAATGCTGGTTGCCAGCATTTTCTCTAAATGTTTTCAAAAAACTTCTACACCAGGGTCGCCAAAAATTAGACTTTTAAAGTTAGGACAGTATCATAAAGGGTTAAATGGAAAGCATGGAAAGAATGGATGATAATTTTAAAATTATTAGAAATAGGATAAAAGTCTCTCATATGTAAGTTAGTTAGAAAACATTATAGGAAAAAGGTAAAACGCTGATAATCAGCATTTTCTCCTTTTCCCACAATGTATTCTCCTCTTCTGAAGTCAAGTTTCAATTTTTGAGTCACAATTGTTTTGTTGTCTGCAAATGCTTTGAAGTTGGACAAGTCTAAGATTTTGTCATTTGGTAAAGATTTAACCCATTACCACTCAATCCCTACTTTTAACGCCCCTGATAAAGAAGCCTTTTGAACCTTTCTACCCTTCACAAAACCAATTTCAAATTTTCAGTCACTTTTATATTTTCGTCTGCAAATGCTTTGGATCTGGACAAACCTAACATTTTGTCGTTTGGTAATGAGTTAAGCATATACAAAGTGTAACTTTATCTTTCAGCAATGCAGCAACAATTTAGTCAAATAACAAGATAAAAGAAAGAAAAACAAGTAAGTCATCCTCTTTGGCTCATTGATCACATCAACAGTTACTTTTGGTATTACTTCATGCTGTGAACAATCATACATTCTTTTACATGCACAATGCCAATGATTAACGGAATATTCACAGAAACAGGTTAAGAAAATTGGAATAATATCAAACAAATAAAGTCTCTGAAAATAACTGTAACACTTGTTAAAATGTAACATATTGCCTGTTTGCATTCCTGCTTCAATATGGAGATCCAGAGTAAACTATGTTCTTTCGAAATTAAGACCTGAAATGTATTGAAATATAAATAATAGATAATTAAACATGTAATACAAATACTAAGTGATGATTTCAACAGCTATCTTAATAATGACCTTATAGCATTACTTTTCTGAAGGCCTTTTTCAAGTTTTTTTTTTAGTTTGAAAGGTGTGTCAGCATCACTGAATCCAATCACAATAGCCAGTGCACCTATTTTTCCTTTCCCATACAATCCCTGGTTTTTACGACCCTGAGATAGAAGCCTTTAGAAAACATTACCAGCATTTTCTCCTTTTCCCACAATGTTTTCCACCCTTCACAAAACAAATTTCAAATTTTCAGTCACTTTTATTTTGTTGTCTGCAAATGCTTTCAATTTGGACCAGTCTAAAATATTGTCGTTTGGTAATGGGTTAATGCATTCCTAGAATTCCTGCTATCGTTGCTCCATGCAAAACTCTGTTTTACCCTTTTCTTAACCCTTCACCTGATATGCCAATTTGAGGCTCTTCCATTTCAGCAGCAAATAAAGATATGATGTCAAAAATATGGACAAATGAGGATACAGATATCTGATTGAGTGGAAAACATTGTGGGAAAAGGAGAAATTGCTTGTTACAAGCAATTTCTCCTTTTCCCACAATGTTTTCAAAAGCTGTCTGTTGTTGATACGTCAAAATGAGTATCTATGGAGTAAAGGGTTAAATAACAAAACTTTAGGCAATACTTTGCACAATATTATTTCCAAGCCACTGCTGCTTAGCCACATCACCATCTGGTAAACAATGGTCGGCACTGATAGGGGATTGAATCCTGTTGCAATGACTATCATCAATTCTTGAAAAGAAACTGGTCGAGCCAGGGATTAATCTAGCAGCCTCCTGTTCTTAAGTCCTGTGCGCTACCAACTGAGCTACCGGGGCTAATGGCTTTTAGGTAAGAAATTAGATCACACACAAAAAAGGGTCATAACTAAGACATCAAGAACCTTATGGACTAGATCCAAGACCTGACTGTGCAGAGTGAGTTATCTGATCTTAGATCAACAACATTCATGTTTCTATCTTAACACTTTACCCCATAAGGCATTTCTGTGATATCTCTAATTGACCCAAAATAACACCAAGGATGAAGCTGTTTCTTATGCGTATATGACACCTTTTGATAGCATAGAAAAGATTGTGGCAAAAGGTGAAATTGCTCGTCACAAGCAATTTCAGCTTTTGCCACAATGTTTTCCAAAGGTTCCTACAAGCAATGTGTAGAAATGAGTATCTATGGAGTAAAGGGTTAAAAGTCTGTCAATTTGTGGTATGGCCATATATAATTATGTCAGTTTCAATGGCTACCTCTTTTAACCCTTTGGCTGCTTATCGCGTCTCACAGACGTTCTGCGGACAGCGTAGATCAAGATCAGACTGCACGGAACATGCAGTCTGATCTTGGATCTACGCAGTCCGACCTGGAGATTTTTTCTCCGAAAGATCCCTTTGAAATAACAATTTTTGGGGTTTTACTATCGAATTGAAAATTTCATTTTTAGTTATTTCGCAGAATAAGAGTTAAGAATTGAAAAAAATAAATGAAGAAAAAAAACATACCTGTCACACTATATATCCAGTCCAAATAAGGGAAAACAGCGTTATCCATATCTGGTAGCTCATGGTTATCACAATTTCGAAAGTTCAAACTACTTAAAGCAAACTGTTTCCATCGACCTAAAATATAGAAAACAAGAGTCAGAATCTTGCACACCAATGTAAAGGAAAGTCACCAAGTGACCTCTTTCTGGATGCTGTTTGAATGTTTACCACTCAATCCCCACTTTTAACAATGCTGAGAAAGAAGCCTTCTGAAAACATTGTGGGAAAAGAAGAAAACCCTGGAAACCAGCATTCTCTCTCTTTGCCACAATGTTTTCTACCCTTCCCAAACCAAATTTTGATTTTTCAGTCACATTAATTTTGTCGTCTGCTACTCCTTTCAATTTTGACCAGTCTAAAACTCTGTTGTTGGGTAAAGAGTTAATTAGCATTCTCCCTAAGAATCATGCAGGCCCAGTAGAAATGGTGATAAGTGACTTTTTCAGAATACCAAAAAAACTTAGTGCAATTGATTCCTTAAGTCACAAAAGTTCAAAAGCCAAAAGGAAACTTTTATTGTCATGCTGTTACCATGGCAACGGCTACAGAAAGTTTTTGCCCCCAGAAGCATATTTTTTGCTTTTTAAAACTTGAAAAATGAAGCACTTTGAAGCTAATGCAGCATATTTGTCACAAAAAGTCCAGTGAGTTGTACTATTAAAACATAATCACCCATGTATTGGCTTACAATATAAAATATGCAATAGCAAAAATAAGCTTGCAGAATGTGTTTCTATGGCAACGAACAAAGGCTGTATTTCGCATTTCTGCTGGTGGCTTAAATTGACAAATTTCTATCTCAATTATCTCCTAACAGCAAAGCTAGGATTTAAGGTTTCAATATTGGGCATAAAGACTAATGTATTGGGTTACAAATAAAAAAATAAAAAAGGTCAAAATGTTTTTAGGTCATGATACCATGGCAACCAAAGTGACAACAGATTTGTAAAATTTGGAAAATGCTGTATTTTATGCAAAAAAATGACCACTAAACACAAATATTTGAACATCAGTTAATATGACATATGAAGTATTAATACAAATTTGAAAAGCTGCAAACAAGATATTTTGGTTTTGTGTCTAAATTTGGTTTCCATGGCAACCTGAATCTGGACACTGGCATAAAATTGCAATTTTTGCTTATTTTCATGGCATAGTTGTTGAGACTAGGGTAAATAAATGGAATAACTTTTGTTTTAGATATAGCTATTGATCTAACATGTTGTCGATGAAAAAATAAGAATAAGCATATCATATCATACACTAGGTAACCATGGCAGCCAAAGTGGCAATGTATCGGTAAAATTGAGAAAATACCATTATCTGTTGAATATAATGAACAACAATTAAGAATCTTCATACCCCTCTATATATGGTTCATGGCATGTCAGTTTCATTAGCTCCACTGGCAGAAGGCCAGCGGGCTTATGTCTTGGCCAGGTATCCGTTTTGCATCCGTGTGTCTGTCCGTGTGTATGTGCGTGTGTACATGCGTGCATATGTTAAATTTTATTTCAAACATCTTCTACTCTAAAACTACCCATCCAAATTTGATGAAACTTCACAGAAATGGTCCTACCATGGTCCTCTTCAGAATTTTTTAGAAAGAATTTTATTCCTTTAAAAACTCTGGTTTCCATGGCAACCATAATCTCAACATTGGCATAAAACTGCAATTTTTGCTTATTTTCAAGGCATAATTGTAGAGACAAGAGTAAGTAAACTGAATAACTTTGGTTTTAGAAATCGCTATTAATCTAATGTGTTGTCCATAAAGAAATAACAATGAGCATATCATATCATACTCCAGGTTACCATGGCAGCCAAAGTGGCAACATATCGGTAAAATTGAGAAAATACAATTATCTATCAAATAGAATGACCAACCATTAAGAATGTTCTTACCCCTCTATATATAGTTCATAGCATGATAGTTTTCATTCAAAAAGTAGCATACATGCTAATTATCCCCCGCCAAAACGGCGGCTAGGTATATGGTAATAGTAGCCATCCGTCTTTCCGTCCATTTGTCTGTCCATTCTTCCTTCATTCTGTCTATCCGTCTTCGCATCCCAATTTCTTGTATGAAGCACAACTCAAAAACTATTTGAGATATAAACATGAAACTACACAAATCGATAGATCTCATCAAAGAGAAGTGCAGTGCATAAGAACCATAACTCTTGATTGCATATCTTAAGGGTTATTACCCTTTATTTTCTCACTTATATTTTGTCTAGAGCGTAACACAAAAACTATATGAGGGATAAACATGAAACTTCACAGATGGATAGATCTCATCAACGAGAAGTGTGGTGCATAAAAAATATAACTCTTGATTGCATAATTTAAGAATTATTGCCCTTGATATTTCATTTTCCATACTTTAATTTTGTCTGGAGATGAAATAACTTCACAGCTGGATAGTTGTCTCTGAGGAGAAGTGCAGAACACAAAAAGGGTAACACTTCCTTTCATAATATTCTATTCACAGCTCTCCGTCGTTTTGTATTTAGTATTTCCCAAAAACAATTCTTCAATCTGACTGTCAAATTGCTCTACTGGTACTGACTTTATTTTTTTGCTAGCATCCGCTATAAACTCATGATGCAAAACGAAAAAAGGCAAAACACACACAAAAAAGGGGGGATGTTATTACAACTGCCCTTCAGCCCACTAAGAAGATGGTGAATTGAACAATGAGTGAAAAAAATGAAGTGCAATTTCTGAAAAAAAAAATTTGGAAATCCAACCAAATTTGATAGGGTTTCAGTACACCTTGAATTAAACAATCCTAGCAAATTTCAAAGAAAACAACAAATAAGGTTGACTTTGTTACGTAAGCAATTCTAAGTTATCAAATGGCTGCTTTTCCTGAACAGATCAGTAGATCTTCTTCACTCTTAATAGGGCTCAACCCCTTGATGAACCAAACAATTTTTGAATGTTTCAAAAAGAACTGGATCGAAACTGTGGACTTCACTGCCTAACAAGAATTGGAAATTTTCAACTTTAAGTGGCTATTTTCCCATACCCACACATTGTTTGTTGGATTCTTTGTAAAACCAATATGGTTCAAGCTATTGATGGGATAAACAAAACTGTGCAAGTTTCAAAATAATCTGATACCAAATGGACACTAAATCACATACACAAGCAATGGAAAATTTTCCTATACTGTAAGGACTTTTTTTTCGAAAATCAATATGGTTGAAGCTATTGATGAGATTAACAAACCATGCAAGATTTACGAAAATCTGGCCACAAATGCAGACTACATCGCGTAAAGAAGCAATGGAAATTTTCAACTTTAAATGGCTACTTTTCCCATAATATTTGTTGATTTTTTTTCCAAAATCAATAGGGTTGAAGCTATTGATGAGATAAACAAACTGTGCAAGTTTCACAAAAATCTGGCGACAAATGCAGATTTTATCGCATAAACAAGAAATGGAAATTCTCAACTTCAAACAGCAAATGGACATTTTCAATTTCAAATGGCTACTTTTCCTAAAATGTTTGTTGGATTCTTTTTTTTTTTAAACCAATAGGGTTAAAGCTGTTGATGAGATAAACAAACTGTGCAAGTTTCACAAAAATCTGACAACAAATATAGACTTTATTGCGTAAACAAGAAAAAGACTTACAGACAGAGAGACGATGGAAACCATACCATGATATACATTGTAAGCTCTAGTGGCTTTCAGCCAGTACAGCTAAAAATCACTGCTGATTTGGTAACCATGGTTACTTGTTTAAGAAGCAATTAAAGCATTTCCTTTAAGGTATTTGGTTTATTAAAATGCTTTCAGAACTCATAAAATACTCACTAGTCAATGGAAGATACTTTGCACTGACTTTGCTATATTTTATGGGAATGAGTTTACTGTTCTGTTGCCATGGTAACATTTTCTTTTTCTGAAGTGTTGAATACCTTTTATCTTTTGTATGTGCATAACACAAATTAGTCATTTAAAGTATGTTTAATTTATTCAGATGCTTCTTAGCTGGAAGGGGTTAATTTGCTTTGAACAAGCTGTTATTTGTGATGGTCATGATTTGGTTGCCATGGTAACATGATTAGACCATTATTTCTTTCTTTTACATTTTAATATTGACAAACAGATGTGGGTAATTTAAGTAAGTATTACTTATCAATGTAATCCTTTGTTAATGGGCTGTCGTTTACTTCGAATGTGCTGAGTTTTGTTAAAATTGCAAACTGTTGGATAGCTTGGTTGCCATGGAAACTAATATTTGGATTGTTGCAGAACTTGATTTTTTCTGTATTAGTTGAACAGGTGTGGATCCATTTAATACATAAATACACTGTTAATATTTTTCCTAGCAGAAGGGAGATAATTTGCTCTAAAATTGCCACTTTTTTGTAAAATCTCTGACGGGTCAATAGTTTTGTTGCCATGGTTACAAAAATTAAAAACATTTTGAGTTTTTTTATTGTTGGATGTGAAAGATCAGATGATGCTGATTTAGGCACTGTTTGTATTTTTCATATGCACCTTTGCTGTTAGAAAATAATTTGGCTTGAAAATCTTCAACATTGGAAGTTTGAAAAACTGGTTTTTGTGGCTTAACTTCTGTTGCTATGCAACACAATGCAAGTGACATTTTTTATTTTTCTATATTTTTTTATGTAATTTCGAGTACAACTTATGTCCTCCTTTTGACATAAGTAGTAGTATAGATAATCTAAATAGGCAGTAATTTACTTTGAATGTGCTAATTTTTGTTAAAATCGCAAACTGTTGGATAGTTTGGTTGCCATGGTTACTAATATTTGGGTTGTCGCAGAACTGAATTTTTTCTTTATTGGTTGAACAGATGTTGATCATTTAATACATAAATACACTGTAAATATTTCTCTTTGCAGAAGGGAGATAATTTGCTTTGAAATTGCCACTTTTTTGCAAAATCACTGATGGGTCAATAGTTTTGTTGCCATGGATACAAAAGTTATAAACATTTTGAGTTTTTTTATTGTTGGCTGTGAAAAATCAGATGTTGCTCATTTAGGCACTGTTTGTATTTTTCATATGCACCTTTGCTGTTAGAAGATAATTTGGTTTGAAAATGTTGAAAATTGGAAGTTTGAAAAACTGGTTTCTATGGCTAAATTTCTGTTGCTATGCAACACAATGCAATTGACATTTTTCATTTTTCTATGTAATTTCCAGTAGTACTCATGTCCTCCTTTTAACAGAAGTAGTAGTATGGATAATCTAAACAATTATGATTTGTCAAAAACCACCCTGAAAAGTGTCATTTTTCATTTTTTTTGCCGACAACTTTTGACCAATCTCTGAGAAATTTTTGTTTCTCGTTTCCATGGCAACCACTGTCAGAAAAAGGGAATGCTTTGTTTTGGGGAAGTTTTTCAACAAGTCTGATTAAATGAAGGTAAAACCAATGAATTCTGTGACTAGTCACTTATCACCATCTGCATGATTCTTAGGGAGAATGCTAATTAAACCTTCACAAAACAATCCAATGTATCAATGATCCTTAAGAAAAATTGCTTTTGAAAACATTGTGGGGAAAAAAAGAATATGCCCATAACACACATATATTTTTCCCTCCTTTTTCTATGTTTTCATGGACAAATTTTGTCTTATTAGTTTTACTTCCCACAATTATTTTTTGTCATTTGCAAATTCAAGTAGACAAGTCTAATATTTTGTAGTTAATATTGCAGTTTCTTATTTATTTTTGTTTTATAATGATTTCTTCTCTGTAAAAAGGAAGGCCATTTTCAGAAGAGTTTACAATAATGTTAACAACAAGAGGGCCAAGATGGCCCTGGATCGCTCACCTGAATTTTTGAGATGACCATAGCCTATTTTTTTTTTTTGAGGTATTGAAACATTGGAAACAAATTTATAATTTTGCTAAGCAATTTTCAAAAGGTCACCTGTAAAAGTAATTTCGAAATCTGACCATTAGTTTCAAAAAGAAGAATTTTTAAGAATTCTTCATTTCTGTATAAGAGCAAGTATCCCCCATCCACGAGAGCCATGTTTCTTAATGGATCAAAATTTACGAACAAGTTTTTAAAAGGGTCACCCAAGGAACATTTCAGAAAATTTCTTTTAAAATCTGACCAGGGATTTCAGAGAAAGAGAATTTTCAAGAATTTCATCATGCCCATATAGTGCAAGTAGCCCCCATTCACAAGACCAAGGATCACCCAAGGAACATCTCTGTCAAATTATTTTAAAATCTGACTAGGGGTTTAAGAGTAGAAGAATTTTCAAGAATTTCTTCATTTCCATATAGTGCAAGTAGCCCCCATTCACCAGAGCCATGTTTCTTGACGGATCAAAATTTTGTGAACAATTTTTTAAAAGGGTCACCCAAGGATCATCTCTGTGAAATCATTTCAAAATCTGTCCAGCCGTTTCAGAGAAGAAGAATTTTTAAAAATTTCTTCATTTCCCTATAGTGGAAGTAGCCCCCATTCACCAGAGCCATGTTTCTTGACCAATCAAAATTTCGCAAACACTTTTTGAAAAGGGTCACCCAAGGAACATCCCTGAGAAATTATTTCAAAATCTGACCGGCGGTTTCAAAGAAGAAAATTTTTTAAGAATTTCCTCATTTGCCTATAGTGCAAGTAGCCCCCATTCACCAGAGCCATGTTTCTTGACCAATCAAAATTTCGCACACAATTTTTGAAAAGGGTCACTCAAGGAACAACTCTGTGAAATTATTTCAAAATCTGACCAGCGGTTTCAGAGAAGAAGATTTTTAAAGAATTCCTTGATTTCTGTATAGTGCAAGTAGCCCCCATTCACCAGAGCCATGTTTCTTGACCAATCAAGATTTCACGAACAATTTTTGAAAAGGGTCACCCAAGGAACAACTCTGTGAAATTATTTCAAAATCTGACCAGCGGTTTCAGAGAAGATTTTTTAAGAATTCCTTCATTTCTGTATAGTGCAAGTAGCCCCCATTCACCAGAGCCACGTTTTTTGACGGATAAAAATTTCACGAACAATTTTTGAAAAGGGTCACCCAAGGAACATATCTGTGAAATTATTTCAAAATCCGACCAGCGGTTTCAGAGGAGAAGATTTTTAAAGAATTTGCTAAAAAATTCCATTTGGTTGCCATGGCAACCAGAGTTTTTGACGGAATCAAATTCTGTGAACAAATTTTAAAGAGGACCTCCCAAGGAACATTCCTGCCAAGTTTGATCCAAATTGGCCCAGTGGTTTAGGAGGAGTTGATGTTTAAAGAATTGTTGACGACGGACGACGGACAGCCAGTGACCCTAAAAGCTCCCCTTGAGCACGTTGTGCTCAGGTGAGCTAACAAAAAGCTATTGAAAATCTTGCAAGGCACAATCTTTCTGTTCATGACACTGCACTTCCAAAAATTCTTTCCACACATACTAACTGCCAACTTTCTGTGTTTGCATGTGAGAGGAAACCGGGGTTAGGCAACTTTAAAGAAAAGTAGATAAAATAGTAATATATTTCCAATTTTCAAAGACACCTATCACATCTGATGTAATCATACAGTATTTCACTCATTCTCAATAAGAGGGTGCACAGAGAGGTAGAGAAAGTTGAAAAATCAACTTCAACTTTACATTAATGCTTTAATGCACCAGTATTATCAAACTTCAACCCTCTGACTTTGATAGAAATACATTATTGTCATCAAGAAACAATAGTTACTCCAATTAAATTCTAAATATATACATGCTGGAGGCATTTTTTTCTGTTGAAAATATGTTACTTAGCTAAGTAACATACAATTTCGTCCAGTAGTTAACTCTTTACCACACAACAAAATTTTAGACTGGTTCAAATTGAAAGCATTTGTAGATGACAAAATAAAGGTGACTGAAAAATTGAAATTTGTTCTGGAAAGGGTAAAAAACACTGTGGGAAAAGGAGAAAATGCTGTTTACCAGCATTTTCTCCTTTTCCTACTGTGTTTTAAAAAGGCTTCTTTCTCAAGGGCGTCAAAAGTAGGGATTGTGTGGTAATGGGTTAAGGAGATAAGGGTATGCAATGGAAATATAAATCTAGTCCTTTTTTTCCGTGTCACAGCATCAAATCAAAAAGCAATTAAAATATATTGGCAGACTATCATAAGGAACAAATGTATGAAGTTCCATCAATTTTTAGTAAGAATTTTACAAGATATCTGAAAATGTACAGACATACAGATGGGCGGAAAAGGCAAAAATTATATCTCAACCCCCATCCCCTGGATTTTGGCAGAGGATTATAAGCTTTCATAGATAAAAAAAATTGACAGCAACAGTACAAATCCGGAAGATAAGGTTACATACATGTGCTAAATTAAAGCTCCCTTGTCTTCATGGTGAGGACCAAGAACAACAAATCTTGTAAAGTTCTCATCACAATAAAACATGGCTATTTTAAACACAGTGTTTCAGCCAGCTTTGACAAAAAAGGGGCCAGTTGGCCCCCTGAAATCTTAAACAGGGGCCAATCATCTTGAGCAAGGGGGAGTAGGTGTGTGTGAGGTGTGTGTATTCTTTCAATATTAGACTGAATACATGTCTATGACATTTTTTTATATACCTTAGGGAATAAAAATTTTCCTTCCGTTCAAGTTTGTTAATTTTTCTGGAGCTGTGCCGAAGTCAAACAGCTCAAAATTTGTTGTTTTTTTTGTCATTGGTCCCTTTGATACATCGCCAAATTGGTCAGGCTTCGACCACCTAAAGTTTGTGATGGTGTTACTTTTGCTATTTTTCCAGAATTTGATAGCCTTGCCTCTTCACTTTCATTTGGGCGTGTGAAAAATTCGGTTATTCTTCTTTTAATTTTTCCACCAGTTGTTTCGTAGTTCATCATGAAAACGTTACTATAGACAGATTACCCGCTCTTTGTAGCTTTTTCTCAATTTACAAATGTTTGATGTAAGCGTCAAGGAACCAGTACCAAGAACTTATGACTGGTTTTGCGCATTCTATAGTTTATTTAGTACTAAAGGGATAAAAACACTACACCAGTCACGATTTCGTTCCATTAATTTTCGTACACAATGCAGTTTCATCCCATACACTTTTGCACCTTGGCACGGTCGTATACGGACAAATCAATTTTGGGGGACCTAATATGATTTTTAAGCGCCAGATCTGGTGTGCTATGTTTGGAAATGTGCGGGAATCCTAATTTATTTGCGGGAATCCCACAAGGGCACATCCTGGCTGAAACACTGTAAACTTAACCCTTTGCCAAACAATCCCTGGTTTTTACGGGTGAGGAATAGAAGCCTCTTGAAAACATTGTGGGAAAAGGAGAAAATGCTTGTAACCAGCATTTTCTCCTTTTCTCACAATGTTTTCAGAAGGCTCTTTTCTTGGGGTCATGAAAACCAGGGACTGATTGGTAAAGAGTTTGCAGTTTGGGAAAGGGTTAAAACTCTGAACGAGAGTACCGAAAAAAATGTTCCATACATAATTATGACACCAAGGTATGACCAAACCTAAACACTCTGATGCTAAATGATGCAGATCATGTGTTCTGCTAACTCTTTCCTAAATGACAAAATTTTAGACTGGTCCAAACTGAAAGCATTTGCAGACAAGAAAATAAAAGTTGCTGAAAATTTGAAATTTGTTTTGGGAAGGGAAGAAAACATTGTGGGAAAAGGAGAAAATGCTGGTTACCATCATTTTCTTCTTTTCCCATAATATTTACAAAAGGCTATTTATTCAGGGATTGATTGGGAAAGGATTAAATTACCAAGGCTCAATACTCACCAGTAACAGGATCTTTACAGACTAAAGCACTTCCACTGTCACCCTGAAAAAAAAAAACAAGAGGGCCCTGAAATATTATGAAGACAAATATTTTGAAGAAGTTTCAGGACTATAAGATTGAAAAAGTGTCCTCCAAAGCATACACAATGTTTTTATAACATCTGACCTATTGACCTAGTTTTTGACCTAACATGACCCATTTTCAAAGTCATCCATGATATTATCGAGGCAAACTTTCTGACCAACTCTCAAGAGTGTTGGACTGAAAATGTGGCATCCAGAGCGTATACAAGGTTTTTCTAAGATTTGAACTGGTAACCTAGTTTTTTTTTTACCCAACATGACCCATATTCAAACTCATCCGCCGAGATATCATCAAGACAAACGTTCTGATCAACTTTAAAAGAGTTTTGGACTGAAAATGTGGCCTCTAGAGTGTACAAAAGGTTTTTCTAAGATTTGACTTGGTGACCTAGTTTTTGACCCGACATGACCCATTTTCAAACTCATTAGAGATATCATCAAGACAAACATTCTGACTAACTTTCATGAGTATCAGACTGAAAATGTGGCCTCTAGAGCATACACAAGGTTTTTCTAAGATTTGACCTAGTGACCTAGTTTTTTACCCAACATAACCCATTTTCAAACAAAACTGAGATTTCATCAAGGCAAACATTCTGACCAAGTTTCATGAGTATCAGACTGAAAATATGACCCTTAAAGCATACACAAGGTTTTTCTAAGATTTGAAACTGACATGACACAATTTCAAACACATCTGAGATAAACATCAAGGCAAACATTCTGACCAAGTTTAATGAGTATCAGATGAAAAATGTGGCCTCTAGAGCGTACACAAGGTAAAAAGTTGACGACAGATGATGGGCACAGCACTATCACAATAGCTTACACTGAGCACTTTGTGCTCAGGTGAGCTAAGAAAAAAAAAGTGGACTTTCTAAAAACCATCTGTGTTTGTCAATACTGTCACATGAACTTTTTGTTAAAATGTACACAAATTTGTTTGCAATTATAGTGGAAAATATCATGTTAATACATGTGTATATACTATTAAAGCAGAACAGCATATGCATAAAAAGGGTATATGTTGCATACCCTGTTTGGGTCATAATATGCAGCCAAAATAAGCTGTTTGTAACTTCTAAAAGTAGTCAGCCTAGGTTGAACACAAAGAAAGACCTATGTATTCATTTGTCATCTTTTTATCTGTGAGAGGCATTGTTACGTACATGGAGATGTTATTTAATCTTTCCCTCAAAACAACATTTTAGATTTGTCCAAATCGAAAACACTAGCAGATGACAAAATAGATACAATTAAGAAACTGAAAATTGTTTTATGAAGGGTAGAAAACATTGTTAGTATAAGAAAAGTCCTACCTTTTTCCACAATGTTTGCAAAAGCTTTCTCTCACAGGGTTGTCAAAACTAGGGATTGTGTGGTAAAGGGTTAAGAGTAGAAAATTTAAGTTTGTGTGATGTTCAAAAACCATGCCTAACAGTGTGACTCTCTGATCTGTTACTTTAACCCATTACCACACAATCCCTACTTTTGACGACCCTTAGAAAGAAGCCTATAGAAAACATTGCGGGAAAAGGAGAAAATGCTGGAAACCAGCATTTTCTCCTTTCCCCACAATGTTTTCTACCCTTCAAAACAAATTTCAAATTTCCAGTCACTTTTATTTTGTCATCTGCAAATGCTTTCGATTTGGACAAGTCTAAAATTTTTTCGTTTGGTAATGAGTTAAGTGTGTGGAATGTTTTCTCAAAAGGCATCAAACTATGATAATGATTTTATGATGGCACATCGGATCATCTTTAGTGGGCATGCATCCTTCGAAAAATTTCTTGTGTTGTTTGAGCGTTGTTTGAAAACAGTTTATCTATTAACCCTTTCCCAAATGACAAATTTTAGACTCTTCCAAACTGAAAGAGTTTGCAGACAACAATTTCAACTTCCATAAAAATGGCAGAAAATTACCAGAACAGGCAGAAAAACTGTGGGAAAAGGAGAAATTGCTCATTACAAGCAATTTTTCCTTTTCCCAGTGTTTTCAAAAGACTTGTACCGCAGACATGTAACAAGAGGACCATGATCACGGCGGGGAATCACGTGACACAACAACAACAACAATGACCGATATTTGAAAAAATTCCCCGACTTCACGTAAGAAAATCTTCAATAATTCCGTTAATACATGACCGATTGGAATTTGGTTTGAAGCAGAGAAGGTGGAAGGACTCCAGGGATTTGCTTGATGTGTTAGATTTTTTAAACAAGAGGGCCAAGATGGCCCTGGATCGCTCACCTGAATTTTTGAGATGACCATAGTCTATTTTTTTTTTTTCTTTTTTAGCGTTGAAACATTGGAACCAAATTTATAATTTTGCCAAGCAGTTTTCAAAAGGTCACCTGTAAAAGTCATTTCGAAATCTGACCATCAGTTTCAAAAAGAAGAATTTTTAAGAATTCTTCATTTCTGTATAAGAGCAAGTAACCCCCATCCACGAGAGCCATGTTTCTTGATGGATCAAAATTTACGAACAAGTTTTGAAAAGGATCACCCAAGGAACATCTCTCTGAAATTATTTCAAAATCTGACCAGGGGTTTCAGAGAAAGAAAATTTTAAAGAATTTCATCATGTCCGTATAGTGCAAGTAGCCCCCATTCACAAGAGCCATGTTTCTTGACGGATCAAAATTATATGTACAGCTTTTGGAAAGGGTCACCAAAGGAACATCTCTGTCAGATTATTTTAAAATCTGACCACGGGTTTCAGAGAAGAAGAATTTTCAAGAATTTCTTCATTTCCATCTAGTGCAAGTAGCCCCCATTCACTAGAGCCATGTTTCTTGGCCAATCAAAATTTCGCGAACAATTTTAGAAAAGGGTCACCCAAGGAATATCTCTGTGAAATTATTTCAAAATCTGGCCAGCGGTTTTAGAGAAGAATTTCTAAGAATTTCTTCATTTCTGTATAGTGCAAGAAGCCCCCATTCACCAGAGCCATGTTTCTTGACGGATCAAAATTTCGCAAACAATTTTTAAAAAGGGTCACCCAAGGAACATCTGTGTGAAATTATTTTAAAATCTGGCCAGCGGTTTCAGAGAAGAAGAATTTTTAAGAATTTCTTCATTTCTGTATAGTGCAAGTAGCCCCCATTCACCAGAGCCATGTTTCTCGACCAATCAAAATTTCGCGAACAACTTTTGAAAAGGGTCACCCAATGAACATCTCTGTGAAATTATTTCAAAATCTGACCAGCGGTTTCAGAGAAGAAGATTTTTTAAGAATTCCTTCATTGCTGTACAGTGCAAGAAGCCCCCATTCACCAGAGCCACATTTTTTGACCAATCAAAATTTCACGAACAATTTTTGAAAAGGGTCAACCAAGGAACATATCTGTGAAATTATTTCAAAATCCGACCAGCGGTTTCAGAGGAGAAGATTTTTAAAGAATTCCTTCATTTCTGTATAGTGCAAGAAGCCCCCATTCACCAGAGCCACATTTTTTGACGAATCAAAATTTCACGAACAAGTTTTGAAAAGGGTCACCCAAGGAACATATCTGTGAAATTATTTTAAAATCCAACCAGCGGTTTCAGAGGAGAAGATTTTTAAAGAATTTGCAAAAAAATTCCATTTGGTTGCCATGGCAACCAGAGTTTTTGATGGAATCAAATTCTGTGAACAATCTTTAAAGAGGACCTCCCAAGGAACATTCCTGCCAAGTTTGGTCCAAATCCGCCCAGCGGTTTAGGAGGAGTTGATGTTTAAAGAATTGTTGACGACGCACGACGGACGACGGACGACGCACGACGGACGACGGACACCGGGTGATCCTAAAAGCTCCCCTTGAGCACGTTGTGCTCAGGTGAGCTAAAAACAACACCTGATAAAAAAGTTATTGACGAGCAAACAAATTATCCAGGGTAAAAAATTAAAAGCAAGCGCAACATTATCTAGAGTCTTCACTAGTAAGCATCATCAATGCCTAAATTAAATGCCGTTCAGATACATGAAGTCTTGGCATTGCCAGTTTTGATATTTCTAGCTCTCTGTTGTCTTGCTCTTTGGAATTGCAAGAAAAAAATGAGAGTCTAACCAATTTTTTATTTGATAAACAGCTACACGAGCAAATCTCTTAATTTGCCTTTTTTTGGATGTTACTTTTAAACCAATGTTTATAGGATGAGTCTAGTGTTTCACAAAGTGATGCATGTGCTTTACATCATATAAAAAATGAATTTAATGCCTATGGCCAATATAGATATCGTTGTCTATACTTGAAATAAGCACAGCTTTTTTTGTGAGTGAGAATATTTCAGGTATTAACCCTTTCCTAAACAAGCCCTGGTTTTTACATGTCTGCAGTAAAAGTCTTTTGAAAACACTGTGGGAAAGGGAGAAATTGCTCGTTACGAGCAATTTCTCCTTTTCCCACAGTGTTTTCTTCTCTTTTTGAGAACTTTCTGCCATTTTCTCCAAATCTGAAATTGCCGCCTGCAAACTCTTTTAGCTTGCAAGGGTCAAAAATGTATCGTGTGGGAAAGGGTTAATGGGGACTATGTCACATACAAAGGTTGTGATGGTACTGGAGGCACTCAGCTGAGCCTTTTGACCAAACATGCCCCTGTCAAATCTCATTCTAGATATCATAGCATCCAACAAAAGTTTTATGAGTATTGGACTGAAGATATGGACTAAGGGTAGTCAGGCTTTTCTAAAATTTGTTTCAGTGACCTGTTTTTGCCAAACATGGCCCCATTTCAAAACTTCTTGTGGTGACTGTATGCTCCCGCCTTTGGAGAGAATAAGAATAGAAAGGAACTTAAAATCAGAGTGTAATCCATTCAAACATAATGATAGAAAAATAAGCAAATTTTTTTGCTGTTTAAAAATTAGCTATAATCCTTCGTGAAAAAAAATCGAGAAACTCTATCAACAAACATTGATCAGTAAATTCCACAAATGGGCCATAACTCAGTATAAAATCAACCAACCATAATGAATGAATGAATAGTGTTTTATGGCCCGTCGACAACTTAGGTCATATTGGGCGCACTTACTTAGTAAACAATAATGTGAGGTGAAAATAACATACAGGTGCAACAACATAAGACAAACATGATAAATGAGGAATGGACGAAACACAAAATGATGCCCCTTTTGTCGCCTTTTACGACATGCATGCTGTCACTTTTGTTCCGCCAGATGAAATGGCAGATGTGACGATCGCGGGACTGCAGTGGTTTATTCTTATACCCCCAATAAAACCACACGGGGTCCCACAGGCCAACTGATTCCCATTCCAAACCCTATTTACATCAAGAAAAAAAATATAGGATTTGGAATAAGAACTACACAGCCTGCTGCAATCCTACGAATTACGAGGAAAGCAGCCGTTTGTCTCTAATTTTAGTCGCCTTCTACGACATGCCATAGAGAAAGGCCGAGGTCCTATTCTATAAAGTAAAAAAACCCCGGGACCCCACGGGGATCAACCAACCATAACGACAGTATTGGCAAATCATTGAACAGCAAAAAAGAAAATATGATTTGTTCATTTTTGCTTAGTATTGAATTTTTCTATGAAACTTGATTGAGATCAGTCTACATTCATGGAAATATAGCTTTGATAAAGATTGCAATTAAAATTTATCAAAGGGCCATAACTTTTAAAAGAAAGAGGGCCATGATGGCCCTGTATCGCTCCACTGGCTAATAAGTCCAAATACTACAAGCTAAACATTGCAATACTTGGCCAAATGGTTCTAAACTAGAAGACATACAAAACTTTCATCTATAATATCCTAAGAGAAAGTTATGACCCCAGGGCAAAGCCATTTTTTGCCACAAAACTACAATTACTTCAATCCTGGTGGAGGTCAACAAAAACAACCCCATACAAAATTAAACAGGTCTAGAATGTGTGGTTATAAACAAGAAGATTTTCAAAGTTTGCTGAATAAAAGGCACTGTAAAACAAGTCTACTCAATAAAAGGCCCCATAAAATATCCCATGAAACAGGTTAGTCCTAGGTCTCATGGTTAGTCACAAAAAGATTTATCAAGTTTTCACTAAAAAAACACATATAAAACATGACCCCTAAGGTTATAATTTGGGCCTTCTTGGTAGAGACCCACTACATAAAGCTACAACATGCAAATTTTGCAGCCTTAGGCCTTATGCCTATGTACAAGTAGATTTTTAAAGTTTCCCTATATAAGACCATGTAACACTTATGACAAACCCTGGGCAGAGACAAACTTGACCCCTGGGCTATAATTTGGACATCCTTGGTGGAGGTCCATTAGATAAAAAGAACAACCCAAATTTGATAGCTATCCCTATATGAACCCACAATAAGAGGGCCAAGATGGCCATGGATCGCTCACCTAAATTTTTGAAAGGACCATAGCCATTCTTTTTTTGAGGTATTGAAACACTGGAAACAAAATCATTATTTTGCCAAGGAGTTTTCAAAAGGTCACCTGTTTCTTAATTTCCATACAGTGCAAGTAGCCCCCATTCACCTGAACCATGTTTCTTGACCTAACAAAATTTCGCAAACAATTTTTGAAAAGAGTCATTTAAGTAACATTTTGTGAAATTGTTTTAAAATCTGACCAGCCATTTCAGAGAAGAATAATTTTCAAGAATTTTTTCATGTCCGTACAGTGCAACAAGCCCCCATTCACCAGAGCCATGTTTCTTGACCTATCAAAATTTTGCATACACTTTTTGAAAAAAGTCATTCTAGGAACATTTCAGAGAAATTGTTTTAAAGTCTGACCCACTGTTTCAGAGAAGAAGACTTTCCAAGAATTTCTTCATTTCAGTATAGTGCAAGTAGTCCCCATTCACCAAAGCCATGTTTCTTGACAAATCAAAATTTCACGAATACTTATTTAAAAGGGTTACCCAAGGAACATACCTGTGAAATTATATCAAAATCTGACCAGCCATTCGAGAAAAGAAGAATTTCTTAAGAATTTCCTCATTTCCCTATAGTGCAAAGTAGCCCCCATTCACCAAAGCCATGTTTCTAGACGAAACAAAGTTTCACGAGCAGTTTTTGAAAAGGGTCACACAAGATACATCTCTGTGAAATTATTCCAAAATCTGACCAGCGGTTTCAGAGAAGAAGAATTTTCAAGAACTTCTTCATTTCTGTATAGTGCAAATAGCCCCCATTCACCAGAGCCATGTTTTTTGACGGATCAAAATTTCGCGAACAATCTATGAAAAAGGTCACCCAAGGAATATCTCTGTGAAATTATTTTAAAATCTGGTCAGCGGTTTCCGAGAAGAAGAATTTTCAAGAATTTCTTAGAAAATTTTATTTGGTTGCCATGACAACCAGCGTTTTTGACAGAATCAAATTCTGTGAGCACATTTTTAAAGAGAACCTCCTAAGGAACATTCCAGCCAAGTTTGGTCCAAATTGGCCTAGTGGTTTAGGAGGAGTTGATGTTTAAAGAATTGCTGATGATGCATGATGGATGATGGACACCGGGTGATCCTAAAAGCTCCCCTTGAGCATATTGTGCTCAGGTGATCTATAGAGGGCCAAGATGGCCCTTGGTAGCTCACCTGAATTTTTGAGATGACCCTAGCCTATTTGTTTTTGAGGTATTGAAACATGAGAACCAAAATTTCATCAGGTCACCAGTAAAAGTCATTTCAAAATCTGACCATCAGTCTCGAAAAGAAGAATTTTTAAGAATTCTTCATTTCAGTATAGAGCAAGTAGCCCCCATCCACAAGAGTCATGTTTCTTGATAGATCAAAATTTACAAACAAGTTTTGAAAACGGTCACCCAAGGAATATTGCTGAGAAATTCTTTTAAAATCTGACCAAGGGTTTCAGAGAAAGAGAATTTTCAAGAATTTCATCATGTCCATATAGTGCAAGTAGCCCCATTCACAAGATCAATGTTTCTCGATGGATCAAAATTATGTGAACAATTTTTGAAAAGGCTCACCAAACTAGGCACATTGCTGAGAAATTATTAATATCTGACAAGGGGTTTCAGAGAAGAAGAATTTTCAAGAATTTCTTCATGTACAGAAATGACATTTGATCAAAAGTTACTGAGACAAGTCTCATTTGTGTCTTACCAATGAGCAAATGATGTTTTAATCTGTCATTCGTGCACAATTTTGACCAGGAAATTAATGCTTGTCCTTTCAAGTAAATTCAACCCCCTACCATACAATCCTGATCATTGACAGATCAAAATTTGGCAAACACCTTTTGAAAAGGGTCACCCAAGGAACATCTCTGTGAAAATATTTCAAAATCTGATCAGCCGTTTCAGAGAAGAAGAATTTCTAAGAATTTCTTCATTTCCCTCCATTCAGCAGAGCCATGTTTCTTGACAGATCAAAATTTCATTAAAATCTTTTGAAAAGGGTATCCCCCATTCAGAACAAGTTTTGAAAAGGTCACCCAAAGAACATCCCTGAGAAATTATTTCAAAATCTGACCAATTTCAGAGAAGAAGAGTTTTTAAGAATTTCTTCATTTCTGTATAGTGCAAGAAGCCCCCATTCACCAGAGCCATGTTTCTTGACGGATCAAAATTTCACGTACACTTTATGAAAAGGGTCACACAAGATACATCTCTGTGAAATTATTCCAAAATCTGACCAGCAGTTTCAGAGAAGAATTTTCAAGAATTTCTTCATTTCTGTATAGTGCAGGTAGGCCCCATTCACCAGAGCCATGTTTCTTGACGGATCAAAATTTCGCGAACAATTTTTGAAAAGGGTCACCCAAAGAACATCCCTGCGAAATCATTTAAAAATCTGACCAGCAGTTTCAGAGAAGAAGAATTTTTAAGCATTTCTTCATTTCTGTATAATGCAAGTAGCCCCCATTCACCAGAGCCACGTTTCTTGACGGATCAAAATTTTACCAACAGAAAAATTATCATAAAACCTGGGAAGTAGTTTTCTTCTTTTTTCCCAAAATGCTTTCACAACCCTTCTTATTCAGGGTCATTGAAAGTTAGGATTGTATGGTAGGGAGTTGAATTTACTTGAAAGGACAGGCATTAATTTCCTGGTCAAAATTGTGTGCGAATGACAGATTAAAACATCATTTGCTCATTGGTGAGACACAAATGAGACTTGTCTCAATATCTTTTGATCAAACGTCAAAGGATGTTGTCTGAGACAGTAATCAAGCCAGCGCAAACTGGTAACCCTAGACTGAAACAGCTCACAACATTACTGACTCATCAATCAGGGTTGAACAAGTCCAGTATGTGAAAGGTAACCCCTTTTTCTGTGACACATCTTACAGAAGAAAATTGTATCAAAAGACTATCTTAAGGAAAACATGTTCGAAGTTTCATAAATGCCAAGGACTTCAGAAGATATCAGTCAAGGTGGATGGATGGGCAAACTGACTGTAATTTGTCCAAAATAAATAAAAGAAATTATAAATTTAGTCCCCTTTTTTGACAACATGTCATTTCATGAAATAAAATCAAACAAGAGGGCCATTGGCCCTGGAACGCTCACCTTAGACTATAGCTTATGAGTGAAATTCAATTCTTTGAACAACTTTGATAAAGCTTCACCCATGGAACATCCCTGCCAAGTTGCATCAAGATTGGCCCAGTGGGTTAGGAGAAGAAAATGTTTAAAGAAACTGTTGACGGGCAACAGACGCCGGACATAGGCCAATTAAATATCAAAGCTCTACACCTTCCTGTTTCAGAGAAAAAGAAATTTTAAAGTTTTCCTTCTTTGTTCCTATGTTCCAAACTGTGACCTCCCGGGCATGGCCAGTTTTGACGCCAGGGACATCATATAACCAAACTTGGTAGAGGTCCATTAGAAGATTCTGCATATCAAATATCAAAGCTCTGCACCTTCAAGTTTAAGAGAAGATTTCTAAAGTTTTCCTTCTTTGTTGCTATGTTCGAACCTGTGACCCCCCCAAGGCAGGGCCAGTTTTGACCCCAAGGGCACAATATGAACAAACTTGGTAGAGATCCACTAGGAATTGCTACGTGCCAAAAATCATAGCTCTATGCCTTCTAGTTTTAATGAAAAATAACAGGGCCAGTTTTGACCCCACGGGCATGATTTAAACACACTATGTAGAGGTCCACTAGGAGATGCCACATACCAAATATCAAAGCTTTATGCCATCTAGTTTCAGAGAAGAAGAATTTTAAAGTTTTCCTTCTTTGTTCCTATGCTCAAACTAGTGACCCTCGGGGTGGGGCCAGTTTTGACCCCAGGGACATCATTTGAATAAACTTGGTAGAGGTCCGCTAGGAGATACAACAGACCAAATATCAAAGCTCTATGCTTTCTAGTTTCTGAGGAAAAGAATCCTAAAGTTTTCCTATTTTGTTCCTATGCTCAAATTTGTGATCCCCGGGGTGAGGCAAGTTTTGACCCCAGGGACATAATTTGAATAAACTTGGTAGAGGTCCACTAAGAGATGCCACATACCAAATATCAAAGCTCTACGCCTTCAAGGTTTAGAGGAGAAGATTTTTAAAGTTTTCCTTCTTTGTTTCTATGCCCAAACTTGTGACCCCCAGGGTGGGGCCAATGACCCTACGGGCATAATTTAAACAAACTTGGTAGAGGTCTACTAAGAGATATCACATACTAAATATATAAGCTCTACGCCTTCAAGTTTCAGAGGAGAAGATTTTTAAAGTTTTCCTTCTTTGTTCCTATACTCAAACTTGTGACCCCTGGGGTGGGGCCAGTTTTGACCCCAGGGATATAATTTGAACAAACTTGGTAGAGGTCCAGTAGGAGATACTACATACCTAATATCAAAGCTCTACGCCTTCAAGTTTCAGAGGAGAAGATTTTTAAAGTTTTTCTTCTGTGTTCCTATGCTCAAACGCGTTATCCCCCAGGGCGGGGCCAGTTTTGGCCCTAAGGGCATAATTTGAACAAACTTGGCAGAGGTCTATTAGGAGATGCTACATACCAAATATCAAAGCTCTACCCCTTCTAGTTTCAGAGGAGAAGATTTTCAAAGATTTTGGTTTTTTTATCGTTTTGTTGCCATGGCAACCAGTTATGGGTGGAATTAAATTCTTTGAACAATTTTGGTAGAGCTTCACCCAAGGAACATTCCTGCCAAGTTTCATGAAGATTGGACCAGTGGTTTAGGAAGAGAAGGTGTTTAAAGAAATTGTTGATGGACGCCAGACATTGGGCGATCACAATAGCTTACCTTTAGCACTTTGTGCTAAGGTGAGCTACAAACCATTGTCTGTTGCTTAAAAAGATGAAAGTTAATCACATTTTGTCCTGTAGTGAAAGAGAAATTGGTCCATAGTAAAAATTTACACCAAGCCACCTTTTCAAATGACATGACATTTATTGAAAAAAGGTAAAATACTGTTATTGACAGACTATCATAAGGAACACACACATGAAGTTTCCATCTTCTTTGGGAACAGAGGAATTCCAATGTTTTCCTTCTTTGTTCCCATGTTCAAACTTGTGACCACCAGGGTGGGGCCAGTTTGGACCCCAGGATCATCATATGAACAAACTTGGTAGAGGTCCACTAGAAGATGCTACATATGAAATATCAAAGCTCTACAACTTTCAGTTTCAGAGAAAAAAAAATTATAAAGTTTTCCTTCTTTGTTCCTATGTTTCGAACTTGTGAACCCCAGGACCAGTTTTGACGCCAGGGGCATCAGTTGAACAAACTTGGTAGAAGTCCACTCGCAGATGCTACATACCAAAAATCAAAGCTCTACTCCTTCTTGTTTCAGAGAAGAAGTTTAAAGTTTTCCTTCCTTGTTCCTATGTTTCAAACTTGTGACCCCCGGGACCGGGCCAGTTTTGACCCCAGGGGCATCATTTGAACAATCTTTGTAGAGGTATTCTAGGAAATGCTACATACCAAATATCAAAGCTCTGCACCTTCTAGTTTCAGAGCAGAAAAATTTTAAAGTTTTCCTTCTTTGTTCCTTTGTTTCAAACTTGTGACCCCCTTGGCGGGGCCAGTTTTGACCCCAAATGCATCATATGATTAATCTTGGTAGAAGTAAACTAGCACATGCTACATACCAAATATCAAACCTCTGCACCATCTAGTTTCAGAGAAGAAGAATTTTAAAGTTTTCCTTCTTTGTTTCTATGTTTTAAACTTGTGACCCCTAGGGTGGGTCCAGATTTGACCCCAGGGGCATCATATGAACAATCTTGGTAGAGATCCACTAGGAGATGCTACATACCAAGTATCAAAGCTCTGCACCTTCTAGTTTCAAAGATGAAGATTTTTAAAGTTTTCCTTCTTTGTTCCTATGTTTCAAACTTGTGACCCCTGGGGAGGGGCCAGTTTTGACCCAGGGGCATCATATGAACAAACTTGGTAGAAGTGTACTAGGAGATGCTACAAACCAAATATCAAAGCTCTTGACCTTCTAGTTCAGAGAAGAAGATTAAAGTTTTCCTTCTTTGTTCCTATGTTTCAAACGTGTGACCCCCGGGGCGGGGCCAGTTTGACCCCAGGGTAGAGGTCCACTGGGAGATGCTACATACCAAATATCAAAGCTCTACGCCTACCAGTTATAGAGAAGAAGATTTTCGAAGATTTTGCTTTTTTTTCCATTTGGTTGCCATGGCAACCACAATGATAGGTGGAGTTCAATCTCTTGAACAACTTTGGTAGAGCTTCACCCAAGGAACATCCCTGCCAAGTTTCATCAAGATTGGCCGGGTGGTTTAGGAGGAGAAATTATTTAAAGAAATTGTGGATGACGCATGATGGATGACGGACATTGGGCAATCACAAAAGCTCACCATGAACACTTCCTGCTCAGGTGAACTAAAAATACAAAGTAACTTACGGGACAAACAGCACCGTAAGGATTTGTGTTGTGTATACAGACACTATCATCGTACAGCCAGAAGTCTTGTTTAACAACGAAGGCTTCACATTCCTCATGATTTTGTATTCTAACTCTAGTTTCCTTAAGTGGTTGGTTAGGATCACCTGCAAACAAATAAACAATCTTGATAAATTGAGCATAAATAAAATCAATCATTGACCCAGTAAGTGTTAGATAAGTGAAATGTTTGGTTATAAACTAAATAATGTCTAGAAAATTTAAATTACCATTAGCAAAGCTCATAAATATCAAGGCAATAAGGCTGAAGTTTGTCAGTATTTTTGAGGGTCCAATAGATTCAAATTTAATGATTTTGAGGTCCTACCTAAGATTTCAGAGTCCTAAAATAGACAAATTCAACACTTTACCACACCACAAAAAATGTAGATTTATCCAAATTGAAAGTATTTGACAATTCAAAAGTGGCTTCCGTGATGGATTTGTTGTTGATATGGTAGAAAACATTGTGAGAGATATATAAAAAGTTGGTTACCAAAACTTTCTGTTTTTCCAATAAAGGTTTTCAAAAAGCCTTTTCCTTACTCTTTAAGGATAATTTATTGATCATACATACTAGGACGAAAAAGAAACACAGGGTAACCTTTCAAGATAGCTTAGAGATGTATAACTTGATTGAGAATTCTAAATTATGATTTTGTTTACCACTGATCAGTTTTGAATATTTTGACGAAATTTCATTTCAGTGTGGCCAAAGGAAAATGAGAAAATGGCTTCTTATTCACAGTACCCCCTCCTCAGTGAAAAAAAGTAGTGACTGACTGCATATGGAGACTCAAAGCTTGTTCACTATCTCGTATAGTACCTTGCGTTTTTTTTTTTCGTCCTAGTATATTTCATTCATACGAAATTAAATAGAGGCAGGCGATTTAGTTTCATACAAATGAAATATATCGATAAATAACTAACTTACAATTTGCCTTACTTTCTAAATGACTGACAGCTATGAAAGGGTGGAAAGAGCCATACAAGAACAACAGAAAGCTCGGTTCACCTCTTTTGATTAGCGGGTGTACAAATGTGCATTTTGAGTCCAATGTGTCACCATTTTGTCCCTGAACTAGTTTCAGGACAATGTCATGCTCTTTTAAGCACTAGATTCAGCAATGAATACATGCTTTGAGCTGGCTGGTGACGAGGAATTTTATAAAGAATTTATTTCCCCCAACACAGGCGATGTCTCCCTAACACAACTGTGTACAATAAACACCCAAGACCTGGATCCATGTCCCTCTGAAGTTCCCGTTTCACTGTCCAGGATGTTTCATTTCCAACCCATACCAGATTAGCCCTCTTTTTTACTGCAGAGGCAGAAGGTGAGTGAAAACATTGCTGGTAAAGGAGAAATTGCTTATTTTCCTCTCTCGAAAGACAAGTCCTATAATTTGACCAAGTGCCAAGTTGTCTGCAAAGTGTTTCAGATTGGACCCAAGCCAAATTTTCCTGTCTGTTGAATACTTAACCTTTATCCTATATATATTAGATTTTCAATTCAATAATGAGAAGTCAACTGATGCTATTTCAAAAGTAATCTTTGGGGAAAATACCTCGGCACACTGTCTAGATCCAAGATATATCTATGCTGTCCACAAAACGTCAGCGAATCACGCTCAGTGGCCTAAGAGTTAAAGTTGGAATAGTCCCCGCCCCTTTCACTACAGTGCATGTATTAGAGAGGTTTTTTATTCTACAAAGACCAGCTAAAACAAAAGGACCATGATGGTCCTATATGGCTCACCTGAGTACTAAGCAGTAAAGGTCTACAATGAAGATAAATACCCAATATTGAGGTTCAAGGCCAAATGATATAAATGAAACAAGAGTGGAAAATTGTCTCAACATATGCCCATCGCACCGGTAGTTGTCAAGGAGGTATAATGGTTCCAAAGGGCAGGCAATACAACAAACATGTTCACCAAGTTTTAAGTCAAGACTTGAGACTTCAAAGTTCCATTCTGGAGAAGCAAGAAATACTGTAAAATAGATATCAAAGTGAAATTATTCACAATCTGAGCTAGGTAGAGTTATTGGTCTTGCATACAGTACCCAATGATATTGCAACAAACATACCAATTTTGAGGTGGTTATGACGAGATGACAAAGTCATATTCAAGACAAGCACTAAATGCAGTCTCATTTGAGATTTTATCAAGACAAACATTCTGACTACTTTTCAAGTCAGCTGAGGAAGAAAATGTGGCCACTACAGTGCCTACAAGGTATTTCTTAATTTAACATAAGGACCTAGTTTATGACCCAAGGTGACTAAATTTTGATCTCACTGAACATGATGTGCTCGGGAGGGCTAACAAACTTAGAACAGGTTCACTACATACCAAATATCAAAGCTCTCAGAAGAATTTTAAAGTTTTCCTTGTTTGTTCCTATGTTTAGAACTTGTGACCCCCCTGGGCAGGGCCAGTTTTGACCCCTGGGGCATCTTATGAATAAACTTGTTAGAGGTCCACTTGTAGATGCTACATACCAAAAATCAAAGCTCTACACCTTCTAGTTTCAGAGAAGAAAAATTTTAAAATTTTCCTTTTTAGTTCCCATGTTTAAATTTGTGAACCTCGGGGCTGGACAAATTATGACCCCAGAGGCATCATATGAATAAACTTGGCACATATCCACTAGAAGATGCTTTATACCAAATATCAAAGCTCAACACCTTCTGGTATCAAAGAAGAAGAATTTTAAAGTATTCCTTTTCTTCCCATGCTCAAACTTGTGACTCCTGGGGGGGGGCAGTTTGGACCCCAGGGACATCATATAAACAAACTTGGAAGAGGTTTACTAGGAGATGCTTCAAACAAATTATCAAAGCTCTAAGCCTTTCAGTTTCAGAGAAGAAGAATTTTAAAGTTTTCCTTCTTTGTTCCTATGTTTCAAACTTGTGACCCCCGGGACTGGGCCAGTTTTGACCCCCAGGATTACTGTATCAACAATTTTTCCTTCTTTGTTCCTATGTTTCAAACTTGTGACCCCCGTGGCAGGGCCAGTTTGGACCCCTGGGGCATCAAATGCACAAACTTGGTAGAGATATTCTAGGAAATGCTACATACCAAATATCAAAGCTCTGCACCTCCTAGTTTCAGAGCAGAAGAATTTTAAAGTTTTCCTTCTTTGTTGCTATGTTTCAAACTTGTGACCCCCCTGGGCGGAGCCAGTTTTGACCCCAGGGGCATCATATGAACAATCTTGGTAGAGGTTCAGTAGGAGATGCTACATACCAAATATCACAGCTCTACGCCTCCTACTTTCAGAGAAGAAGATTTTTAAAGATTTTTCCTTTTTTTTCTTTTGGTTGCCATGGCAACCAGAGTTTTGGTTGGAATTCAATCTCTTGTACAACTTAGGTAGAGCTTCACCCAAGAAATATCCCTGCCAAGTTTCATCAAGATTGGCCTAGTTGTTTAGGAGGAGGAGATGTTTAAATAAATTGTGGACGATGCATGACACACAACACACAACGGATGCCAGATGCTGGGCAATCACAAAAGCTCACCATAAGCATTTCGTGCTCAGGTGAGCTAAAAAAGTGTGGGTGGAGCTTCATGTAAACCGGGATACAACTGTCTATAGGTCAAACATTTAATGATAAAGTAGTAATGTATTGCAACATAATTATTAGGTCTGTGTGGCATTAAATCCAGCAGTTTTGAACGAAATCCGACATTTTCATTGGTTTAGAAAGTAGGACAAACTGTAAAACTTAATATTGTGCAGTGAAGGGTTACAAGATAAACTAGAGGGCCACAGGTCCTAATGCACTCATCTCAGTAATGTCAACTATGTTTGAGAAAGCTGAAGAGATCCTGGTTTTAATGATGCAAAATGCGAGTGTGTAAGCGACCTACTTTTTTACCAAACCGACCTATTTTTGCCTAGTCCTATATAACATCAAGACAAACATTCTAATAATGTATCATGAGTTTCAGACTGAAAGTTTAGATTGATCACAACTTCTTTTTCAAAGATTGGCCCTGTGACCTACATTATGATCTTTTGTGATCCATTTCAAACCTGTGGAGGATTTTGAAATGACATCTTATCAGACCAAGTTTGAAAATATGGCCTCTAGACTGCACACAAGATTTTTCTCAGATTTGGCCAGTGACCTAATTTTCCACAGGACATGACCCAATTTCAAACTTGGTCAGGACATCATGAAGCCAAACAACAATACTTTAGGCTTGTCCAAATTAAAAGCATTTGCAGACAACAAAATAAAAGTGATGGATAATTTGAAATTTGTTTTGTGAAGGGCAGAAAACATTGTGGGAAAAGGAGAAAATGCTGGTTACCAGCATTCTCTCCTTTTCCCACAATGTTTTCAAAAGGCTTCTATCTCAGGGCCGTAGAAACCAGGGATTGTTTGGTTAAGGGTTAAAACAGTCAAAAGCAGGCAGAAGTCTACTAGTTGTTGAATTGAAAGAATTCACTCCAGGTAGGAGGATACAATTTGTGTGTATACAATTTCAACATGCTACTTAGTAAAAGTTCATAGTGAAAAGGGCAGCATCAGTATCTAGGACTGCTAGTAAAAGTGTACCAATGGAAGAGATTTTGAAGACAGCAGGTTGGGCTAGTGCTAGAGTATTTAGTGAATTTTATAATAAGCCAATTTCTGTGAAAACAACATTTGACTCTGCCGTGTTACAGTAGGTGCAAAGTTGTTGATCTTTGTACATGATAGGTATTGTACAATTTTAATGGGTGTATGTGTTAGTTACTGATTCAAGTTATTTCAGCTTTGAAGTCTCATCTGAGAACAAAAGTGAGATGACATTAAAGAATTCCAAATCAAAGCGTTGAAAATGCTGAAGTGGTATTTGTCAAGGAAATCCATTGTGTGGAATTAATAGTTTGAAAGAAACAGAGACATATTGTTCAGATATTGGTTTAGATGTCAACCCAATAAGCAAATGAATACCTTTTCGGTTGAAGGGAGAGTATTCATGACAAAGTTTGGTTTATTTTTGTATAAGTGGTCTCCTTTTGATCATGAGGAAGAAGCAGGAGTGACGCCCCTTGACAGTAGATGAATAGACAGAAAAATCCTGTTGATATATCAAACAAAATTAAGTTTGTTCCTGAAAACTATAATTTTGAAACACCTCTAGCGTTTTACATTCAATTTCCAACATTACAATTTACATTCATTTTCCAACATTACAATCAATAGACGGTAAGCGATATTTCCATTTTATCGTAAGTGGCGCACCAGTAGTATCACATGACACCAGACAATCAAAGCATTATTTCAGTAACAAGTGTTGTATGTCCCGTTCGCAAATCCTTTAAATTTGGACAAATTCATAACTGAAAAGAAAATGACATAGCAAAAAATCTATGGAAATCAATTCTAACACAATTCAAACATATTTCATGATATTGCCTTCGAAAAAGAAAATCACAAACAGACAAAATATGCATTTTATAAAATCGTATTTAAATAAGGAGCATGTAGAGACTTAGAACGGACTTAGTCTCTGAAACCTGTATAAAATTCATAATCCTGACCATTAAGGATCACCAAAGGGTAAATTAATATGAAACAAAAGGTAAGAAGAGTCAATTTAATGTGACACGTGTGTGCTAATCTGTAAGAAGCAAGTACATTACAGCTGTTCTAAAGGTCACCCACTCTGCACTGCGATACCGAGATCAAAGGAACACTGATTTAACCCTTAACCCATTTTTTTTCTTTTTTGGTAAGACTTCATTAGATACATATTTTTTATACTCAAAATGAAGCTTAAAAGAAGTTATGGAAGGTCTGAAATTTGATCTGAAGCCATGTTTCTTTTGTTCATGATCGATAACATGAATTTATTCGTCATTAGGTACATGCCTGAAAGTGCAACAAGGGTGTTTGATAGTAGTACTTTAAAATCACTAAATGGACTGTCCCTGTCTTTCTGAAGACAGTAAACAGCTTATCAACCTTTTACCAAAGTATTTTGAGCGACCCGTGTAAAAAGGGGGCAGACGTGCTGATTTGCCCCACTGTCTGTTATTTGTCTCACTTTCTCAACCTTAACACATCCCCCCACCCCCAAACACTTTCATAAAACCGAAAACTGAAAGTAATCAATATGTAGTTCATAAACATCTGTGAAAAAATGAATTTTCAAAGTGTGAGAGAAAATATTTTAGGAAAAAAAGAAGGACTTGCAACATGCATTTTCTCCTGTTTCAACAATAGTTTTTCTTTTACTTTTTCAAAGACAATTACAACCATTTGACCCAGGTTTATTCATTCGTCTCCATACGAGTATCTGGACGAGTCCAAAGTGTTGTCGTCGGGTGAAAACGTTCGCAGTAACTATTTAAAACCCTATGCCACATAACCCAAGCTTTTTTATGACCCTTAGAAATATAGTTTTTAAAAATGTTGTTGAAAAGGGGTAAAGTTCTAGTAACCAACCTTTTCTCCTTTTCCCTTGCTATCCTTCCTAAAGAAAATTTCATTTTTAAGCCACATTCAAATTGTTACCTGCAAAGACTTCCAATTTGGGCAAGTCTCAAATTTTTGTTTCGTAAAGAGTTGGTGAAAGATTCAGTGTTATAAATAATAGGGTGTGGGGGGGATAACATCAATATACCTGCAGTAGACCTTTCCTAATTCTATGTCTGATTATTCAACCAATGTTTGCGTAATTCTGTAGCTAAGTTTGTAACGTACAGGCTTGACATCCAGGAATCTGTGGTTTGATTTATTTAAACTATTAATGTGATAATTTTTCCAAAAAATCATTCCAGTATCTGCTAAAAGACAGAGACAGTCTACTAACAAAAAACTGGGACATCAAACATTTTGAATTTATAGCAAAAATCTTAACTTTGAAATAAAATTTTTAAAAATCTGTATAGTTGCATGTTTGCCATGTTCCTGTTTGAACTACCTTTTAAGTTGACTATCGTAAAAACAAAGTTTAATTCAAATTTCAAACCTTCCATTCCCTCTAGAAGAAAAGATGTTACAGATTCATTTCCAGGAAGTGAATATGTGCTATACTTGTTTTCATTCAAAAGCTAGTCAAGGGATAGCTGGGTTTACGTTTGATCTCGGTATTTCACCGTCAAAGTGGATGATCTATATGAAAAGCTGTTGTGTTCTTTTTAGGCACCGACCAGTTAACATGCATGTGTCATATTAAAGTGTTTATCCCATTTAGTCTTACGTTGATCACTTGCACTAATTTCTTTAGGAATGGAGGGGGGTATTTGTCTAATTTAAGTTAAACCTTATCTTACTAAATATATTAAACGCCACTTTTTAAGCCAATAAAACCTCGAAAGTTATTTCCAAGGAATATCTCGAGGAAAAATATCTCCGTACGGGATAGTGTAGATCTAGGATTAGACTGCATTTAGACTAGATTTCCTGGTGTAATCTGAATCTATATTGTCTGCAAAAGGTCATTGAGTCGCACTTGGTAGCCAAAGGGTTAATGCAGTCTGCATACAAAAAGCTCTATTAACACACCTGGCAGGAGACAGCGCTTATGATACCGCTTTACTCTCTGAAATCTACCGAAAAATTGATAAAACAACAGTTCTTTTTTGTGTGTGTCTTCGAAAAAGATAATTGATGAAACTAACGGCACGGCCATTTTAGGTTGTTTATTTATCGCGTTTAGTGTGTAATCCATGTAATAAATATGACACTTTCACTATTTGGGTATACAGGATTGGGAAAAATTGTCGGGTGGAAAGGGAAGTAACTCATGGTGACGTGTCAGTTAAGGTATTTGGCAAATGGTCTATTACCTCGATCTATAAATATTCAAATGGAGTAGCATGCAATCATAGAACGAACAAGCCATGGAACGAATTGGTTTTGTAACGAAAAAAGCCCAAGGTCAGTTGGCAAATTTGTGTCATGTCGCCAATAAAAGGCTTTGAGCAAGAGAAGCTAGTTTCAATCAAAAATAAGTATCTCAATGATCGATGGCCTCACCCAATGTATTTTAATATGCCACTTCAAATTACATATTTGAGTGCCACCGTAAAAGTAATGTCCCTGAAAAAAAATGAGTTTAACTGGGTTTATTTCCTGCGGTTTTTCACAAAATGGTTTAATTAAAACTCTACAAAGTATGGGTGCGCTGGTCTCAGTATAGACTCCGTATAGACTCTAAAGAGTTTGGGTAAGCTATGACAAAATGGATATAATGGCATATGTAGAAATATGTATCATATAGAAGATCTGCAAATCAAGATTTAAATTGAATTGTCGTCCTAGATAGCTGCAAATTATGAAGAAAATGGCAATATTCATGTATTTAATTGAACTACTTTATGCCAAGTTTTTATATTCTTGCAATAAAGCCCGGGACCTTTCGGAGGTTGATTAATTTATCAGTTTCATTGACGACCGACTTTTTTTGAAAAGGGCTGAGTTATTACACTTGAAATTACCTTTTTTAGCCCGTCTGGCTTTTTTTGCGATAAAACAGCATATAATCATTGCTTTGTCTGTTAGTATGTGGTTAGGACAGAGAACGTAGTAATGATATTCCAAAGCGTTTGAAGCATTTTCAAGCTACAAATATCCGGGATATTCCGGCAAAATGTAAGCTGGAACTACTTGAACTCAGTCTATTTCTGCTGCTGTGTACCTAAACGCGATGGAATATTAGATTCAAGGTACAAAATAAGATGCATGGTTATCAAAATGCAATCTTGAACTCATTGTGGTATTGTCTTCGTCAAATACCACAAAAATAAACAAGACTTACCTTATTTGAAGTCCATGTTTGTTTGAAATTTTTCATAGTCATCAAAAACAAAAGTGAACAGATGCCCACCCATTATTTTCCATTATTAACCCATTACCACACAATCCCTACTTTTGACGCCCCTGAGAAAGAAACCTTTAGAAAACATTGTGGGAAAAGGAGAAAATGCTGGTTACCAGCATTTTCTCCTTTTCCCACAATGCTTTCTACCCTTCACAAAACAAATTTCAAATTTTCAGTCCCTTTTATTTTGTCGTCTGCAAATGCTTTCAATTTGGATTAGCCTAACATATTGTTGTTTGGTAATGAGTTAAACCCTCCTAGAGTTGTTTTAGAATGTTTCTTTTTTGTTTGAATGATGAAAGCATATATTTGCCCAAAATTCAAATGGTGTCTCGTTATGGGAAATTCTTTGAACCAAAGTAACACTGGCGATTCAGTGGATTGTTGGTAAGCATCTCATCTGATCACTTTCTTGTTTGATGACTACAAAGAATTCCAAACAAACATGGACTTCAACCAAGGTAAGTCTTGTTTATTTTTTGAAATTTTACGGTATATGGAAAGACAATAAAAATTCTAGAGAATTTTAAATCAGGGTGAAGTTAACTGGCAAATCTTTGTAAGACTGAGTCTTTATCATTTGGTTTATTAAGAGTTAATGCAGCAATTTCCTGAATATTTCTGTTCCAGAATTAACCTTTAACCCTTTACCAAACAGTCCCAGGTTTTCACCACCTTCAGATAGACGCCTTTTGAAACAATGTGGGAAAAAAATAAAATGCTGGTAACCAGCATTTTCTCCTTTTCCCACAATGTTTTTTTACCCTACTGGAAAAAAAATTCAATTTATGAGTTACATTTATTTTGTCGTCTGCAAGTGCTTTCAATTTGATCCAGTCTAAAATTTTGCCATTTGGTAATGAGTTAAGGGGCTTTTCATATGTATAGTTGCTTGTGCAGCCAATGCAGATCAAGGTAAGGACAAAAACATGCAGTCTGATCTTTGATCTGCAGTGTCTGCTTTACCGAGACATTCTTGACAAGATCTACCCTGATATTGCACTTATTTGGGTCTTAACCCTTTACTACATATATACTCATTTCTACACATCGCTTGTAGGAGCCTTTGAAAAACATTGAGGCAAAAGATGAAATTGCTCGTGACGAGCAATTTCACCTTTTGTCACAATGTTTTCTTCGCTATCAAAAGATGTCATTTACACATAAGAAACGGATTCATCCTTGCTGCTATGTAGGGTCAGTTAGAGATGCAATAGGAATGCCTTATTGGGTAAAGGGTTAACTCTTAGGCTAAGCACAGGACTTGAGAACAAGGGATTACTGGATGGATTCCTAACTCTGCCAAATTCTTTTAAATGATAGATGATTGTCCTTTCGACAGGATTCATTCATATCTCATCACTGGTTATCATTTTGACGATGGTTATGTGGAAAAGCAGCCTGTGTTTTCAACAGAACATCTGGATTTAATGACACTTTAGGGTCCAACATTGCTTGACCCATTACCACACAATCCCTACTTTTGACAACGTTGAGAAAGAAGCCTTTAGAAAACATTGTGCGAAAAGGAGAAAATGCTGATAACCAGCATTTTCTCCTTTCCGCACAATGTTTTCTACCCTTCACAAAACAAATTTATATATTTTCAGTCACTTTTGTCATCTGCAAATGCCTTTGATTCTGACAAACTTAAAATTTTGTCGTTTAGTAATGAGTTAAAATATTTTAAGATCAAAACACTTACTACTTTTTACGTTTTGCTGCTCAGTTTGGCCATATCCTGCTGTATAACAAATGGAGCGATTGCCAAGATCAAGAATGTGTTGCCACTCCTCAGCATTGCCAAGACAAATGGGCCTGGTAAAGTTGTCTATGATTGGGGGTGTTGCAGTCTGTATCACAGCAACATCGAAGAAGCTGTCAGTTGTCTGGCGTGAAAGTCTCCCATCATATTGGGGATGTATCTTGGGTTTTCCTACAATATTATACTCCATCCCATATGGTCCGAGATCTGACAACTTGATTGTTCCACATCGTACAGTATAATAACCATAGCTAAAATTGAAAAAAAAAAGAGATATATAATACTAGGGACCAATACATACTAATCACAATTTGATACACCTCTCAATCCTGCCAGGTTTGAATGTTAACCCTTTACCCCATAAGACATTGCCATTGTATCTCTACTTGACCCTAAATAAAAGCAAGGATGAAGCCATTTGCTACGTGTATGACACCTTTTGATAGTGTAGAAAACATTGTGGCCAAAGGTAAAATTGTTCGTCATGAGCAATTTCACCTTTTGCCACAATGTTTTTCAAAGGCTCCTACATGTAATGCATAGAAACGAGTATCTATGGAGTAAAGGGTTAACAGAAACTGGTCCAATATGAAACAAAAGCACAGAATGTGACAGTTACCTGCCTCTACTGTGCGAGTTACCCTTTTGATAGTAAACAACATGTCCAAGTCTGAAGTAGATATCTTCAGTAATAACAAAAATCGATGGGTAAGTGCAAATACATTGTATATGCACTTACATTGTATATGCACTTACAATAGTCTTGCACTTACCTATTGAAATATTACAGAATGTCAAAGTTTTTCCGTAGTAACTACACCTGACAATGACTTATTTTTTTATTCAAAAACAGCCCAGCAAAAAATGTTTGAAGCTGACAATTTCTCCTTTTCAACAACATTTTACAGCAAGCAAAATCTCCTTTTTCCGCAACATTTTTAACCTTTTCAAATAAAAACAAATCAGTCAAGTCTGTTTTAACTTGTCTCTTCAATTGTTCAATTTGGACAATTTCATCTTGCAACAAAGATTAACCCTTCACCAAACAAACCTAAGTTTCACTAAGTTTTCAGGGGTATTAAAAAAAAAAATCCAACAGTGAATTCAAAAACAGGGCTGGAAACTCATTGCACCTCTGCTGTGTTTAACCTTTTCCCAAACAATTCCTGGTTTTTACGGGTCAGGAATAGAAACCTTTTGAAAACATTGTGGGAAAAGGAGAAAATGCTGGTACCAGCATTTTCTCCCTTTCCCACAATGTTTTCTACCCTATCATATAGAAAAACCATATTTTTGGCAACTGTTTATTTGTCATCTGCAAAATGCTTTCAATGCGGTCTGGCCCAAAATTTGCCGTTTGGGAAAGGGTTAAACAATCTTATTTACAAATTAATTCTAGGTTATTGAACTGCTAGTAATAAATCCACTCAATCTTCAAAGGTTCACTACTTTAACTCATTACCAAACAACAATATTTTAGGCTTGTCCAAATCCAAAGCATTTGCAGACGACAAAATAAAAGTGACGGAAAATTTGAGATTTGTTTTGTAAAGGGTAGAAAACATTTGAGATTTGTTTTGTAAAGGGTAGAAAACATTGTTGGAAAAGGAGAAAATGCTCCTTTTCCCACAATGTTTACTAAAGGCTTCTTTCTCAGGGGTGTCAAAAGCAGGGATTGTGTGGTAATGGGTTAATGAAATAATGAATTAAATTACTCTTAAGTCACAAAGGAGCAGTTTTACCATGCTCTGAAATACCAATGAAAAGGACAGTTTTTAAACATGCAATGTTGGATTTACAAAAAAAAAGCAATTAGCATCATTTAAGTACATATTTGTTGTCTGTGATATTGAATTACAAGGCAAGAAGAGAATTCTTTTGTATGAAACAGCTTTGTGGTTTCATACAAAGTGTTTAGGGGTTCTTTTTCACAATTCCAGGAAAACAAAAAAAAAATTCATTCCTTAAGTATTTCCATAATCTTCCACTACCAACAAATTTTTGGACTTAATCAAATAGAAAGTATTTTTTGACTATAAAATAAATGTAGTTTAACCCTTTACCCCATAAGACATTTCTATGGTATCTCTAATTGACCCTAAATAACAGCTAGGATGAAGCTGTTTCTTACATGTATATGACACCTTTTGATAGCATAGAAAAGATTGTGACAAAAGGTGAAATTGCTCATCACGAGCAATTTCACCTTTTGCCACAATGTTTTCCAAAGGCTCCTACAAGCAATGCGTAGAAATGAGTATCTATGGAGTAAACGGGTCAAGTGATTTGATATGGTAGAAAACTTTGTGAGAAAAGCACTAAAGACTATTTACCACAATTTTTCCCACTTCTTCTACAGGGACATTCAAACTCAGTATTGTGTAAAAAAGGGTCCATCCATGGATATAATTCATATTTTGCAGAGATTATTCCTGTGTTGCCTGCTGCAAATTTGTTTTAATAGTTAAAGAATTATTCTTACTTGTCAACACAGTGTGCTGCCGTTAGGAAATATCCATTTCCTATGTAAGATGCTCCACAGTTAAAATATAAACCCTTATATAAAGAGCAATGCCAAGGCCACTCTCCAAGAGCTGCATATTCTCCCGAGTTAATGACTGGCTGCAACGCATCTTCCATCGCAGCTGTGGTACCACACTCTAAAGTATCAAAACAGTGATAATGTTATTCAAGAAGTACTTTTGAATTTGCAGCATTTTCACTCCGGGGTCTGTGGTATTAGTCCCCGGTCTTAAGCCAAGATCTGAGGTCTGTGGTATTAGTCCCAGGTCTTAGGCCAAGACCCGAGGTCTTTGGTACAAAGCTGTATGTTCACCTTTTACCAAACAATCCCTGGATGTTACTATCTTGATGATAGAAATCCTTTTGAAAACATTGTGGGAAAAGGAGAAAATGCTGGTAACCAGCATTTTCCCACAATGTTTTCTACCCTTCAAAAAACAAATTTCAAATTTTCAGTCCTTTTTTCTTGGTCGTTTGCAAACACTTACAATTTTGAGGGGTTTCAAATTTTGTCATTCGGTAAAAAATTAACCCTTTCCCAAACAATCCCTGGTTTTTACGAGCCTGAAAGAGGAGGCTTTTGAAAACATTATGGGAAAAGAAGAAAATGCTGGTTACCAGCATTTTCTCCCTTTCCTACAATGTTTTCTACCCTGCTGGAAACAAATTTCAATTTTTGAGTTGCATTTATTTTGTCGTCTGCAAGTGCTTTCAATTTGGACCAGTTTAAAATTTTGTCATTTGGTTAAAAAATTAAAGGGCTAATACCACACAGGGGATCTGTAACTTGACCAAAACAAATTCATAGAGGATATTCGTTTTTTATGTGAAAGATCAAAATTAATTTCATCTCGTAAATACCACAGGTAATATTTTCACTTGTGGCTATGCCACTGTGAAAATATTATCGATGGTGTTCACTCAATGATATAAATTTCAGTCTTTCACCAAAAAAAAAACCTCCCGAATATTCTATTCATTTCATGCTTTTAACCCTTTCTGGGAGGAGCTCTATCAAAATCTGGTATAGTTCTTTTCCATCATTCCTCGTGGCGTACCCCTCCCGCATAGCAAGGTATTAAAATATTACATCAAGTGTGAGAAATGCAAGGTAAATGATGTCATACTTCCATCTGGTAGTGAGGCAAGCTCAGTTTACCTAGGCAACACGAATATGGAAATCGGTATTTCACTGTTCGCACCTGTGTAATATTGAAAAATATTTTCACTGCTATTTCTCGTTATCCTACCGGAAAGCATGAAATAAACTTGATTAACTCTTTAATAATGTAAGCAAACTAAGACTGATCCAAACTAAAAGCATTTGCAGACAACAAAATAAAAAGTGATATTTGTTTTGTGAAGAGTAAAAAATACTATAAAGAAGAGGACCATGATGGTCCTATATCGCTCACCTGAGTACTAAGCAGTAAAAGTCTACAATGAAGATAAATACCAAATATCAAAGTTCAAGGTCAAATAATTATGACAGGCTAAGTAACTGTGCAAAAAGCATATTCTTCTTTTCCGAAAATTCTTTCACAACCTTTCTTATTCATGGTCATTGAAAGTCAGGATTGTATGGTATGAATTAACTTGGAAGGCCAGGCATTAATTTCCTGGTCAAAATGGTGGTCAAATGAGAGATTAAAACATCATTCGCTCACTGATAAGGCATAAATGAGACTTGTCTCAGTAACTTTTGATTAAATGTCAAAGGATGTTGGCTGTAATCAAGCCAGCGCAAACTGGGAATCCTAGACTAACAGCTCACAACATAACTGACTGATCTATCGGGCTCAACAAGTCCAGGATGTGAAAGGTAACCCCCTTTTCTGTGACACATCTTACAGAAGAAAATTGTATCAAAAGACTATCTTAAGGAAAACAAGTTTCATAAATGCCAAGGGCTTTAGAAGATATCCGTCATGGTGGATGGATGGGCAAACTGACTGTAATTGGTCCATAATGAAATTATACATTTAGTCCCCTTTTTTGATAACATGTCGTTTCATGAAATAAAATCAAGTAACTATTGTCTGCCGCTTAACAAGATAAAGTTTAATTACATTTTGTCCTGTAGTGAAAGAGATATTGGTCCACAGTGAAAATTTACACCAAGCCCCTTTTTCAATGACATAACATTTAATGAAAAAACAAGGTAACATATTGTTATTGGCAGACTATCATAAGGAACACACAAACGAAGTTTCCATCTTCTTTCAGAAGACAGGAATTTCAAAGTTTTCCTTCTTTGTTCCCATGTTCAAACTTGTGACCACCAGGGCGGGGCCTGTTTAGACCCAATGATCATTGTATCATATTTGGTAGAGATCCACTAGAAGATGCTATATATGAAATATCAAAGCTTTACGACTTCCAGTTTCAAAGAAAATGTTTTTTTAAGGTTTTCCTTCTTCTACTTGTTCATTTGAACAAACTTGGTAGAGGTAAACTAGCAGATGCTACATACCAAATATCAAAGCTCTACTCCTTGTTTCAGTCAAGAAGAATTTTAAAGTTTTCCTTCTTTGTTCCTATGTTTCAAACTTGTGACCCCCGGGACTGGGCCAGTTTTGACCCCCAGGATTATTGTATCAACAATTTTGGTAGAGGTCTACTAGGAGATGCTTCATACCAAATATCAAAGCTCTGCACCTTCTAGTATCAGAGAAGAAAATTTTTAAAGTTTTCCTTCTTCGTTCATATGTTTCAAAATTGTGACCCCCGGGGCAGGGCCAGTTTTGACCCCAGGGGCATCATATGAACAATCTTGGTAGAGGTCCACTAGGAAATGCTACATACCAAATATCAAAGCCCTATAATATGCCTTCTAGCTTCAGAGAAGAAGATTTTCAAAGATTTTGCTTTTTTTTTTTCTTTTGGTTTAGGAGGAGAAGATGTTTAAAGAAATTGCAGACGACGCACGACGTACAATGGACATTGGGCGATCACAAAAACTCACTTCTTGCCCAGGTGAGCTAAGGAGAAAATGCTTGTTATTGGCAATTTCTCCTTTTCCCCCAATGTTTTCAGAAGCCCTCTTTGTTGTATGGTAAATGGTTAAGAATACTTCAACATCTCAATGAAATATCATTATGAAAATGCATGATAAAATATTGGTAACTAACCTGGTAGTACACAAGTCAAGTTCAAAGGTCGACATTCCCTGAAAGAAAATGGAAGTCGCATGATAAACAAGATATTAGTGTAGTAATTTTCTTTGTGCTCATATTTTCTTCAGTGTGAGAAAAATTTGATATCGTGATAGAAAGAAGTTGAATTAGATGACAAAATGTCTAACACAGCATGAAGCGAATCACCACGAAAGTTGCTACAAGTTGATAATTCTTTAACAATACACCTATAACAGAGTTAATTACTGACAGTTAACTCTTTACTAAGCCATAAAATATTAGACTTGTCCAAAAGGAATCATTTGCAGATGATGAGGTGTGACTTGAAAATTGAAATTTGTATTGGGAAGGATGGAAAACATTGTGGGAAAAGAAGAAAATGCTGGTATCCAGCATTTTCTCCTTTTCCCAAGATGTTTTCAAATGGTTTTCATATCTGGATAAAAAAAAACAGGGACTGTTTGGTAAAAATTCCATCAAATTACAGGACAGTTATTTTTGCTAATTCCCCATGTCATACTTCCTCCATATATCAAAACGTAACAATATTACATAATGTGAGAGAAATATGGGGTCATAGTTCCATCTGGTTGAATAGTCCTCATATCTTTTAACTAGTGTACTGGAACTACTATTTTGGCCTGCAATTGAACAGTTGGAAAATGCTCGTAACCATGAGATATCGAAAAATATTTCAATGTTATTTCTTGATAAACGACTGGATAGCATGAAATAAATCAATTCTATTCATTTCTGATATTTCTTAAACATTCAATACAGGAATAAGTTAACCCTTTCTAACTCAACAATTTCCAGCTCTTCCAAATTGGCAGCACAATGCAGAGGCTAAACCCCAAAATGGTACAATGGAATGGATGTTCTTTCAAGGGGCAAAAACCACTGTGGGTAAAGGAGAAAATGCTGGCTACCAGTATTTTCCCCTTTACCCACAATGTTTTCAAAATGGCTCTTTCCCCGGGTTATTAAAACTAAGGGAGGTATGGTAATGGGTAAACAAAACTAGAGCTATCACTAAACATGATCATACTTTCTGCTCCTTGTCACAAAACAGGTCTTTGTCACTGAATACAGAAAGGTTTAGAACAAAATGCAGATGCAAAAGGTTTAGTGCGACAGTAAGAGTTGAATAAAATTCAAGCAAAAGATATTTCTGCAACAAAGCGCAAGGTTATGGAAATTGCACATGCACAATTTCATATATGTAAGAGTACTGTGTGTAAATTTGAGTTCAGTACCAGAAAAACTGTAGGAGTATTTCCAGACGGACGGACAGACAGCCATGGGGATTCCAGTATACCCCCCTCCACTTTGTTGTGGGTGTATAATAATTAGACAAAAATACTGGAAACTTACATTGGTCCATCTACAATGTCTAGGCCTGGCTGCAAAGTTCCTTCACTATTTGATCCACTTGCAAAGACCATGACTCCATCAGGAACCAGTTCTAGACCATAATGTATCCCTGGGACTTGCAAATACCTGACAAAAAACATATTAACACGTAAGCTTCTACGCGTAACTTTTTGTAGACAGTGTAGATTAAGATCAGACTGCCTAGAATGTGCAGTCTGATCTTGGATCAGTAACTTTGAAATAGGTACAGTTGAGTTTTCACTATTGGCTTGAAAAAATCATTTAACTTACTCAACAGATTGAGGGCTAACAGCTTTTCACTATTTACTTCATTGCCAGTCATTTCATTTTGTCATCTGCAAATGCTTTTGATTTGGACAAGCCAAAAAGTTTGTCGTTTGTTAAAGAGTTAAAGATGACAAAGATGGCCAGATTGGTTGGTTGGTTATACTGGGGTTTAACGCCACTGTAACTGCTAAGGTCATATCATGGCAGTTGGTGATGCACATGTGTTTCCTGGCTTTCTCACACCAGTACTAACACAACTTTCTTTCCAAAGCCACCAACTACTTTTCTCACATGCTTCAGCAGAGGTGTGAGGCTAAAATACGCCGGATAGAAAGTTCCCCTCAACCGGGTATCAAACTCACAACCACCAGGTCATGAGTCCAACATGCTCACCACTCAGGCAGGCCCCTAGATTGGTGGGATGTTTCATAACAGAAGAAGCAGTTACTGTAGGGAACAATGACAATTAAAGCTGGATACCAGATTTGTTTCCTTTTCCCATAAAGTTTTAAAAAAAAAACAAGAGCTGAGACAGATTATGCTCGTGGAACCAGTCTCTTTAAAAAACAGAAGGCTGATGGTACACGGTTGGTCACAGGAGAAATTTACAATAAACCTCCATGACACAACAACAATTTGGAAAACCAGAAAAAAAATACATTGGTGCAATATCCTAAAGAGTTCACATTATTATGAACTTTCATTCAATTTGGTTCAGGGGTTACGGAGAAATGGCTTTGGGGGGACAGACAGACAGAAGGATGAACAGACGGATGAACGGATCAATAGACAGACAGACAGATGAAGCAGCAACTATATGCACACCCTTTTGGGAGCATAAAAAAACTAGGTCAACATTACACATCAAGTCAAGAATACTGAACAAGGTTTCCACAGAGCAAAAATTGAGATTGATCGATAAAGGTTCTCAGAACTTTATTTCAATGTTGACGCAAAATGAGTATGAGCTACATTCTGGCAAAAAAGGACCTAATGCACCTTAGTAATCCATTTTACCAATCAAGCCTTCACATTATTTGGGATTCATAACAGCCACTTTTCTTTAACTCCTTACCTAAAGACAATATTTTAGACTGATTCAAATTGAAAGCATTTGCAGACGACAAAATAAAAGTGACTGAAAATTTAAAATTTGTTTTGTGAAGGGTAGAAAACACTGTGGAAAAAGGAGAAAATGCTGGTTACCAGCATTTTCTCCTTTTCCCACAATGTTTTCTAAAGGCATTTTTCTCAGGGGCGTCAAAAGTAGGGATTGTGTGGTAATGGGTTAACCATTGACCTCACAATCATGACTTTTCACAACCCTGGGAAAGAGGCCTAATGAATACATTGTGTGAAAAGGAGAAAATGCTGGTAACCAGTATTTTCTCGTTTTCACAGAACATATTCTACACATCGAAATCACAATTTTAACAACATTTTATTTGTCGTCTATAAATGAATTTAATTTTAACCAGTGTAAAGAGAACAAATGACTTAATCTTGAGGTAGACTGGTCCTTGCACAAATAGAAAAATGACCAGTAGCGAAAGGTTCTGGTTTAGGTCAGACTGCCCAGATAGCGCAGGCTAACCTGGGTTTATATTTTTTGCACTTGCATCAAATTCCCTTTTTCAAGAGCATGGCTCATATGTTTAACTTTTAGGGCAGTTTTGATTAACCCTTTACCACACAATCCCGACTTTAAACGACCCTGGAAAAAAGCAGTCTTTTGAAAACACTGTGGGAAAAGGAGAAAATGCTGGTAACCAGCATTTTCTTCTTTTCCCACACGGTTTTTAACCCTTCCTAAACCAAATTTTAATTTTTCAGTCACTTTCATTTTGTTGTCTGCACATGCTTTCAATTTGGACCAATCTAAAATTTTCTCGTGTGGTAAAGATTTAATCCTTATCCAGCTAACGAATGATACCAAAGTTGAAACTGAACTGTAATATTACTTTTTCAAAGCTGATTTCATCAGAAAGCAATACATTATCCAACAGTGTAGGTACAGGATGAGACAGCATGTTTTTTGTGGTCCGATCTTGACCTACAAAATCCACAAAAAGGCAGTGAGCTGTGATGAGCAGCCTAAAAGCTAAATCCCTTACCCTGATCCAGAAAGCCTGCAGAGTTCATCAGCTGTTTCCTTGTTCAAATCAGTAGAAAAACAAACTGGTTTTCTTGCAAGAGCCTCCCCAACCCATGCTGTTACTCTTCCATCTTCCACTTGAACTTGAAAAGAAAGAAGAACATAATACACATCTTTTCTTTTTCACCTTTTTATACACCATACAAAGTTTTAACTTCCTTAACTCATTACCAAACAAAATCATATATGAAACATTTTCTGCATATCCACCATGTTGCCACCCTTTTGAAGGCAAATACCATTGCTCATGTAACATTTAATACATCATTTGAAAACGCTCTCTATTTCAACTCTTAACCACACAACAATGAATGAATGAATGTTGTTTTATGGCGCATCGACAACTTTGGTCATTTAGCGCACATATCTATGGTAAAAGATAATAAACGTGGAGTTGTTTAAACTGAATAAAGTTTGAATGACAATAAAAGAATTGAATTAAGAAAATTTAATGCATAAAGGGCATCATCGAGTTACAGGGTAATCCCTACATACTCAAATGTTTTAAATGATAAGAACTGAATTAAGAAGAATGCATAAAGGGCATTATCGAGTTACAGGGCAATCCCTATATACTCAAAAGTTTTAAATGATAAGATTTAAGAATGTGATAAAAAGGTTTAAACTCAATGCTGGTTTGATTAAAAGAAGTTTTTTAAATGAAAAAGAAATATGTGTCATTTATAATGTGCATAAAATATGATATTGAGTGGCTGGGCATTCCCTGCCTACTCAACAGTTTTAGATTAAAAGGCAAGACTGATAATATTGTTTTTCCTTGGAAATGAGGTTAAAACTGGTAAAGATTGGAGCCTCCAATGGGATCAAATACTCCCATTAAAGAGGTCCTGTCTCCAATGAGATAAGATGTCTCCAAGAGGGCTAATCCTCCCATTAACCCTTTCCCAAATGGCAATATTTTAGGCATGCCCAAATTGAAAGCATTTGCAGACGACAAAATAAAAGTGACTGGAAATTTGAAATTTGTTTTCTGAAGCGTAGAAAACATTGTGGGAAAAGGAGAAAATGCTGGCAACCAGCATTTTCTCCTTTTCCCACAATGTTTTCTAAAGGCTTCTTTCTCAGGGGCGTCAAAAGTAGGGATTGTGTGGTAATGGGTTAAGGAGATGTAAACTGAATATTAAAGGAATTAAGAATGTTGTAAAAAGATAGGTAAGAAATTCAATAGTAAATATCACAGTTTATTGTAAATGCCAATGTCCTTTATGAAAGCGATAATAGATTCAATGCTGACAGAATCGTAAAGATTTTTCAAACTATCGACATAGAAATATTTCGAACGAACTGGCTGAAAGTCAACGCAATCTTATAGGATATGTTTTACAGAATAGAGTGCATTGCATGGAATACATTCAGGAGCATCATCTTTGGTCAAGAGCCAGGAATGTGTGATGCGTGAATGGCCAATTCGAAGTCGTGCAATTATCACTTCTTCTCGACGAACAGATCTGTTAACGGGATACCATTCACCAAGGGATGGTTTAACTGAATGCAGTTTATTGAAAATATCAGCATCCCACTGGGATTGCCAAGAAGATTGGATATGTGATAAAATGGAGGCTTTAAAATCAGTGTGTGGAACTTTAAAATCTGAAATGGGAAGGTTAAGTGCAGATTTGGCAGACCTATCGGCATTTTCATTGCCTTTGATGCCTACATGACTTGGAAGCCAGCAGAACACCAATCTATTCTTAGAAGAAATTTGTGAGATCCTTTCAAGTAAACTGCAGATTAAAGGATTCTCAAGTCGTTGATTTGAAAGGGCGTGTAATGTTGACAAAGAGTCTGAAAAGATAATAAAACGGTTGGAATTAGAACTTTCAACTAGATTAAGGGCAAGATCTACTGCTTTAATTTCAGCAGAGAAGATAGAGGAGTTGTTTGGAAGGCGGCATTTTAAGCTCCTTTGTCCATAAACAGCGGCAGCTGCTACAGATTTGCCTTCTTTAGATCCATCCGTATAGATGGGTTTGAAGGAAAAATAATTCTCCTTTATCTCGTTGTATCTAGCATGAAATACAGTTCTATCCGTGACAGACTTTTTGTCAGATGCAAGGTCAAATCTGAATTCTGCACTGTTTAGTGTCCATGGAGGTATTTCAGAGATTTTATAGTCGGCAATAGACTCAGTGTCTATGCCAAGGTTATCCACAATGGGCTCCATGAGGATACCAAATGTAGGAATAACATTTGGTTTCCTTTCAAAAAGACGTTTATATTGAGGTTTAAAAACGACGTTATGAGTTGGATTAAAACTATTCGACTTCAGTTTTAAAATATATTGAAGTGAGAGTTTTTCTCTTCTGTAAGAAAGGGAAGGTTCATTAGCCTCAACATAAAGACTATTGACAGGAGAAGTTCTGAAAGCTCCAAGTACAAGACGTAGACCTTCATGATGTATAGAATCGAGAATTTTCAAATAGGATTTACGGGCTGATCCGTATACAACAGATCCATAGTCCAACTTGGAGCAAACTAAAGACCGATAAAGGCGCAAGAGGATTTTACGGTCTGCTCCCCATTCAAAATGAGCCACAACCTTAAGAAGATTAAGAGCCTTCTTGCACTTCTTTTTAAGTGCAGTGATGTGAGGAAGGAAAGAAAGCTTTCTGTCAAAGATGACTCCAAGAAATTTAAAGTTAGAAACGACTTCAATCTTAGTTTTGTCCAGATAAAGTTCAGGATCTGGATGAACACCTCGTACATTACAGAGGTGCATGCACTTAGTTTTGGACTTTGAAAATTTGAAGCCATTTTCATCAGACCATGTTTGCAATTTGTTGAGACATTGCTGAAGTTGTCTCTCAATAATATTCATATTTCGAGATCTGAAGCATATGACGAAGTCATCAACATAGAGGGAACAGTCTACACCAGGACAGATAGCTTTAACTATACTGTTTATTTTTACACTGAAAAGTGTAACAGAGAGAATACAACCTTGGGGTACACCCATCTCCTGTTCACGGGCTCCCGAGACAGTATTACCAACTCGGACGCGGAAAAGACGTTCATCCAAGAAGGCTGAAATAAAAAGAGGAAGACGGCCTCGAAGACCAAAGTCATGCAAGTCTTTCAGAATTCCGTATTTCCAAGTTGTATCGTAAGCGCTTTCAAGGTCGAAAAAGACAGATACTACATGCTGTCTATTAATAGAGGCTTCTCTAACAAAGGTTTCAAAGCGGACAAGATGATCTATGGTGCCGCGTTGGCGACGAAATCCACTCTGTACATCAACGATGAGGTTGTTTTTTTCTAAAAACCAGACAAGCCTGTCGTTGACCATACGTTCTAGGGTCTTGCAGAGACAACTAGTAAGAGCTATTGGTCGATAGTTAGCCGGGTCACTAGCATCTTTGCCAGGTTTTGGAATAGGAATGACAATTGCCTCCCGCCAGGATGCAGGAAAATCACCTGACTGCCAGATATCATTAAAAATATCAAGTAAAACTGAGAGGGAAGTAAAAGGTAAGTGTTTTAAAAACTGGTAATGAACTTTATCTGGGCCAGGAGAAGAATCATGAGCTTTATTCAGAGCAGATTTTAATTCTTTAAAGGTGAAGAGTTTATTATAATGCTCTGAATTAGAAGACTTAAAATTAAGCTTTTTCTTTTCTTCTCTAGCTTTATTCCTCTGAAACTTTTCTGAATAGTTTGTAGAGGAAGACTTTTTGCAAAAGGTGTCAGCAAGAGAATCAGCTATATCCTGGGGAGATTCCAATGAAGTATTGTTAACTTCAAGGTGACTAAGAGGGGACTGGCCTTTGCCGTTGATCTTTCTGATCATATCCCAGGTTTTTTTAGTAGTAGTTCTACTATTCAACTTAGAGACATATTGTCTCCAGGCCTTGCGCTTACTTTCTTTAATGGTACGACGGGCTTTTGCCCTGGAAATACGGAATAAATTAAGATTGTCTTTGGTAGGCCTGAAATTAAATTTTCTAAGGGCCTGTTTTCTGTCTCTGACAGCCTGTTTACAATCATCATTGTACCAAGGCTTGTCAGGACGTTTTGGGTTTGTCGAGGTCTGAGGGACGGACTGTTCAGCTGCATCAATTAATAGGGAAGTGAAAAGTTTTGCAGGATCATCGCAATTTCCAAATTTATCATGTGTAATGGTCTGTTCACATAGGGTTTCAAATTCATTCCAATTGGCTTTGGAAAGCTTCCATTTCTGCGGTCGTACACTACTGGACGGTTGTGTAGATGAAAAGATAATGGGGAAGTGATCACTTCCACACAAATCCTCAGTCACTTTCCAAGTAAAATTTGGAAGTAAGACTGGGCTGCATAATGTTAAATCAATGGAAGAGTAAGATCCAGTTGCTGGATGCAAGTAGGTTTTGGATTTGTTATCGTTCATGAAAGACAGAGAGTTGTTTGAAATGAAGTTCTCCAACTGGAGACCTCTCTGGTTGGTGTCATTGCAACCCCACATAATATTGTGACCATTAAAGTCCCCAGCAAGAATATAGGGGGATGGCAATTGTGAAATGAGATCATTCAGATTGGTCTCATTGATAGGTATGCTTGGCGGGAGATATAAAGAACACAGTGTAACAGCACTGTGTATAGATAACCTGACAGCAACAGCTTGCAGGTTTGTATTTAAAGAGATAACTTTGTGAGGAATGTTGTTGTTTTAACAGAAACACCTCCTCTGGCTTTTTCACCTTCGGTAAAAATCTTTTTGTAAACAGAATGATATTTGATAGTGATATCATCCTCCCGTTTAAGGAAGGTTTCTTGCAGACAAACAGCAACTGGTTTGTGGTCATTGATTAAAAGTGAAAGTTTGTCAAAGTTTGACTTCAGACCTCGACAATTCCACTGGATTATGGTATCCATAGTGCATGAGGAAAGTATAAAGACTAAAGTAAACAAGAGGGCCATGATGGCCCTGAAATCGCTCACCTGAGTTTATTGACCAAACATGCACCATCTAGTTTCCCAGTGACCTAGTTTTTTATCAGACATTACCCATCATCAAACACTTTTGAGATATCAATAAGACAAACATTCTGGCCAAGTTTCATGAGTATTGGACTGAAAATGTGGCCTCTACAGTGTACAAAAGGTTTTTCTAAGATTTCATCAAGTGACCTAGTTTTGGACCCGACAATTACCCATTATCAAACTCTTTTGAGACATCACCAAAACAAACATTCTGACCAAGTCTGAAGAATATCAGGCAGAAAATGTAGCCTCTAGAGTGTACACAAGGTTTTTCTAATATTTGACCCATTGACCTAGTTTTTGACTCCACATGACCCATTTTCAATCTCATTCAAGGTATCACCAGGACAAATATAATGAACCAGTTTTAGGAGTATCAGACTGAAAATGTGTCCTCCAGAGCATACAAAAGGTGTTTATAACATTTGACCTATTGACCCAGTTTTTGACCCAACATGACCCATTTTCAAACTCATCCAAGATATTATAAAGGCAAACATTCTGACTAATTTTCAAGAGTGTTGGACTGAAAATGTGGCATCCAGAGCATATACAAGGTTTTTCTAAGATTTGACCTGGTGACCTAGTTTTTAACCCCCAATGACCCATTTTCAAACCTGTCTGAGATATCATCAAGACAAACATTCTGACCAACTTACAAGAGTTTCGGACTGAAAATGTGGCCTTTAGAGCCTACAAAAGGTTTTTCTAACATTTGACCTAGTGACCTAGTTTTTGACCCCACATGACCCATTTTCGATCTTGTCCGAGATATCATCCAGACAAATATCCTGACCAACTTTCATGAGTATCCAACTGAAAATGTGGCCTCTAGAGCATACAAAAGGTTTTTCTAAGATTTGACCTAGTGACCTAGTTTTTGACCCCACGTGACCCATTTTCGAACTCGTCCGAGATATCATCCAGACAAACATCCTGACCAACTTTCATGAGTATCCGACTGGAAATGTGGCCTCTAGAGCGCACAAAAGGTTTTTCTAAGATTTGACCTGGTGACCTAGTTTTTGACCCCACGTGACCCATTTTCGAACTCGTCCGAGATATCATCCAGACAAACATCCTGACCAACTTTCATGAGTATCCGACTGAAAATGTGGCCTCTAGAGCGCACAAAAGGTTTTTCTAAGATTTGACCTGGTGACCTAGTTTTTGACCCCACGTGATCCATTTTCGAACTCGTCCGAGATATCATCCAGACAAACATCCTGACCAACTTTCATGAGTATCCGACTGAAAATGTGGCCTCTAGAGCGCACAAAAGGTTTTTCTAAGATTTGACCTGGTGACCTAGTTTTTGACCCCACGTGATCCATTTTCGAACTCGTCCGAGATATCATCCAGACAAACATCCTGACCAACTTTCATGAGTATCCGACTGAAAATGTGGCCTCTAGAGCGCACAAAAGGTTTTTCTAAGATTTGACCTGGTGACCTAGTTTTTGACCCCACGTGATCCATTTTCGAACTCGTCCGAGATATCATCCAGACAAACATCCTGACCAACTTTCATGAGTATCCGACTGAAAATGTGGCCTCTAGAGCGCACAAAAGGTTTTTCTAAGATTTGACCTGGTGACCTAGTTTTTGACCCCACGTGATCCATTTTCGAACTCGTCCGAGATATCATCCAGACAAACATCCTGACCAACTTTCATGAGTATCCGACTGAAAATGTGGCCTCTAGAGCGCACAAAAGGTTTTTCTAAGATTTGACCTGGTGACCTAGTTTTTGACCCCACGTGACCCATTTTCGAACTCGTCCGAGATATCATCCAGACAAACATCCTGACCAACTTTCATGAGTATCCGACTGAAAATGTGGCCTCTAGAGCGCACAAAAGGTTTTTCTAAGATTTGACCTGGTGACCTAGTTTTTGACCCCACGTGACCCATTTTCGAACTCGTCCGAGATATCATCCAGACAAACATCCTGACCAACTTTCATGAGTATCCGACTGAAAATGTGGCCTCTAGAGCGCACAAAAGGTTTTTCTAAGATTTGACCTGGTGACCTAGTTTTTGACCCCACGTGACCCATTTTCGAACTCGTCCGAGATATCATCCAGACAAACATCCTGACCAACTTTCATGAGTATCCGACTGAAAATGTGGCCTCTAGAGCGCACACAAGGTTTTTCTAAGATTTGACCTGGTGACCTAGTTTTTGACCCCACGTGACCCATTTTCGAACTCGTCCGAGATATCATCCAGCCAAACATCCTGACCAACTTTCATGAGTATCCGACTGAAAATGTGGCCTCTAGAGCGCACACAAGGTTTTTCTAAGATTTGACCTGGTGACCTAGTTTTTTACCCCACGTGACCCATTTTCGAACTCGTCCGAGATATCATCGAGACAAACATCCTGACCAACTTTCATGAGTATCCGACTGAAAATGTGGCCTCTAGAGCGCACACAAGGTTTTTCTAAGATTTGACCTGGTGACCTAGTTTTTGACCCCACATGACCCATTTTCGAACTCGTCCGAGATTTCATCGAGACAAACATCCTGACCAATTTTCATGAGTATCCGACTAAAACTGTGGCCTCTAGAGCGTACACAAGGTAAAAAGTTGACGACGGACGACGCACGACGCACGCCGCACGACGCACGACGCACGACGGACGACGGACGACGGACACAGCACGATCACAATAGCTCACCATGAGCACTTCGTGCTCAGGTGAGCTAAAAACGAGGCCGTAAACCAATGCATTCTAAAATAGTCTGGTTAAGATTTAATTACAGATGTCTCGGCTTTGGATGATTGCCAAGCATCAAAATCCTTGTTCCAAAGATCTTTGGAAGTGGACCAGATAGAGGCTTCTGAATCTGAAGCCTCACCTTCCAGATTTTCAGCATCTGCATCCATGTCCTCTAGCTCCGAAAATCTGTTGGAGGTAGAGACAGGATCATTTACTTTGACTGTAATTTCACAAGACCCTTGGGTATCTCTTGGTTGTTGTTTAGATCTTGAAGAAGACCTTTTAGGAGATCTGGGTGTATGACTAGATTTGCTCTCTTTAGATGAAACATTAGATTTCGTGGTAGATTGTGAAGATGGAGGTTGTGGTTTCTTTGGAGGTTTTTCTGAAGGGGGAGATGGTTTTGAACCTTTTTTGGAAGAGCTATTTTGTAAGGAGGTAGATGGTTTTGAAGCTTTTTCTGAAGGAATACTTTGAGAGTTTGTGGGTTTTGAGAGTGCAGAAGAGGTTTTGTTTGTTTCAGAAGCAGGCTGAGTCTGAGTAGAAGGTTTTGCAACTTGGATATTGGGAATGAGAGCTTTCAGTTCATCAGTCATTTCAGGAAACTTTTGGAGAAGTTTTTTTGCCAACAGTTCGCAGGTTGGACAATGTCCATTTGCAGGCAAAGGAGAAGCAACATTTGCATAGGTTGTGCTTTTGCTCAACAAAGCCTGATCAGACCTGCGTTTTTCAACTGTTTTCCTGGCTTCCAAGAAGGTAACATTCTCCTTAAACTTGACTGACAGGATTTCTTTCTCATCTTTCCAAACAGAACAATCTTTGGAAAAGGTAGGATGAGAGGACTTGCAATTGACACAGAGAGGGGGGTTATTGCAAGTCTTTTGGTCATGGTCTTCCCCCTCAAAAGCACATCTGGGACAAACAGGTGTGCTTCTGCAGTTACTTTCATGATGGCCGTACCGTTGGCATCTATAACAGCGCAATGGATTGGGCACATAAACGTCGACCTTGACAGATTGAAATCCAATTTTAACTGAAGTAGGTAAAGTTGGCGTAGAGAATGTAAGGATGTAGGTATGGGTATCTCTACGAATACCATTTCTGAGAACTGAAATTCTCTTTACATCAGACACAGCCTGGCTTTTAAGGTTTGTTTTGATTTCCTCCATAGAGTCACAGAAGCTCAGTTCTTTGCATCTAATGACTCCCTTGGAGGTATTCAAAGTCTTGTGAGGAAAGATTTTGACATCAAGATTGAAAAGTTTCTTGTGTCCTAGAAGGTTTCTAACCTGTTGTTGTGAAAAGCACTCAACAAGTAATGTTTCATCTTTAAGTTTCTTAACAGATTTTGGTGTTCCTAGGATTGCAGAAATGGATTTTTCAATGATGAAGGGAGAGAGTTTTGTTACAGGTTTAGAAGAGTTAATAGACTGAATAACTAAAAACCGAGCAAATGTTGTAGAGGGTCTTGAATATTCCTATTCTGAATCGGAGTCAGATAGTACACGCTTGGCCTTTTTTTGAGAAGCCATAGTTGTTGTTGAATATTCATCACCGATGCTCCCCACCCGCCTCGGAGCCCAACAAGGGGACATGATCTGGGGAAATCCAACTCAGATCATGACAAGGATACATCAGTGATATACTCGAAGTGAAAGGGCTAGACCGGACAAATGTAGGCCCGCAGAATGTCATACCAAGCATAGACTATCTTTGGGTATCCACAAGTGTCAATCAAACACCAGACCTTCACCCGATTAGCCCATGAGCCATCGCCTTCTAGGGTATTGACATACATTAACTGATGACAGAGAACTGAAATGATATATCTGTGTATGTATGTGTAAAAGAAAACAGAAAAACACCCTAGGGCTCGGCATGACCAGCTGATTGATCAGGACGGGCCTTCCTGACCCCTCGTTTAGTTCAGTTCAAGGCCAAAGTGGTGTGTTGTAAAAACAGAGCTATCAAAGGGCCATACTCTGAATCCACTCAACCGCCAGGATCCCGTCATCGAACGACACGAGTTGCAGCCTACGGCAAACAGGCAGGCACAGTGGGGGGGTTCTTACCCCTGCTGTAGTGCAACAGCTGAGCTATTTCTATCCCCCCGCCCAGCTGGGGGTCTTACCACACAACAAAATTTTAGACTTGTCCATATTAAAAGCATTTGCAGACGACAATTAAGATGGGGTTCAAATGAAAGAACTTGTCTTTTAAAGGGTAGAAAATATTGTGGGAAAAGGACAAAATGCTGGTTAGCATTTTCTCCTTTTCCCAAAATGCTTTCAAATGTTTCTTCCTCAAGTTGTTAAAACTCATGATAGTGTGGTAATGATTTAAAATGGAAGTCTGGAATAGATTTAATCCATTACAAAACAATCCAGGGCCCGTATTCACCAACCATTCATATGAGCGTTCTTCGTCTTATTCGACAGAATTTCCTACATTTGTAAGTAACATATAACATCTGATTGGCTAAACCATTTGGTTCAGCCTATCAGAAGTTGTGTTACTTACAATTTTAGAAAACCTTGGAGAATAAGACTATGAATATTCTTAAGAATGGCTGGTAAGTTTGGACCCTGAATTTTAACAAACCCAGGAAGAAGATTTATGTAAACATCATGGACTGCTAGCTATAGTTCATGGACTGCTAGCTATAGTTAGCAGCATATTTGCCATTTTTCACAATTTCCAAATTTGGGCTGCAATTAATTTGTTGTCTGCAGTGCTTTCAATTTAGAGAGCTGATTTCTATGAATTATGTGGTTGGTAAATAGTTGCAAGGAATATTATAATAAAGCTATGTTGAATCTTACTGCATCTCAGCTCGTCCGATCCATCCCTGCACTCTGTTGTACCATTACATCTTGCTTCGATTGGTATACATTCATGGTTCAAACATTCCATCTCTGTCTCTGGGTGACACATAGCTGCAATACAAACCGTAAGTTGGGCAGTGCAATACAAACCATAAGTTTGACAGTGCAATACAAAGCAGAAATTCGACAGTGCAATACAAACCATGTTTGACTGTGCAATACAACCAGAAATTTGACTATGCAATACAAACCAGAAATTTGACAGTGCAATACAAATCAGAAGTTTGACAATCAAAACAGCCTCTAAGCATTAGTCCTAACTATGTATCACATGACAAATTTTACTTAGACTAGTCTAAACTAAAAACATTTGCAGAAAAGAAATTAAATGAGGTTCATTCAGACGATTTGATTAGTTTCTGATAGCTAAAATAACACTGTGGGAAAAAGGAGCAAATACTGGTTACCAATATTTTCTCCTTTTTCCCACAATGTTTCAGATGGTATCATCTTCAGGGTTTTGATATAGGGTTGAAGGGACCAGTTTGGATTTTATGAAAAACCCTTAACCCATTACCACACAATCCCTACTTTTGACGCCCCTGAGAAAGAGGCCTTTTGAAAACACTGTGGGAAAAGGAGAAAATGCTGGTAACCAGCATTTTCTCCTTTTCCCACAGTGTTTTCTACACTTCCCAGAACGAATTTCAATTTTTCAGTCACCTTTATTTTGTTGTCTGCAAATGCTTTCAATCTGAACCAGTCTAAAATTTTGTCGTGTGGTAAAGAGATAACACCTCAAAAATTGATTGAAGGCTGCTAAGTAAGACTCACTGACCTATTGTGGACAGTCTAGATTAAGATCAGACTGCACAGAACGTGCAGTCAGAGAAGGTGAAACCTGATCGTAGATCTACAATGTTCGATAGGGAGATATTTTTCTCCAAAGTTTAACTTTGAAATACTATTATTTAGGGCTTTTATCATCCAACTTACAATTTAATTCAACTTTTTAAGCAAGATAATGGTTATATAATTATCCCATTACCCAATACACCATTTTGAGACCGTCCCAAATTCAAAGAAGCTGCAGACGACTACTGAAATGTGGCTACTAGTGGGTTTTAAGATACAGACTGCATAGAAAATACTGTGAGAAAAGGTGATATTGCTCATTTTGAGCAATTTCACCTTTTCTCACAATGTTTTCCTAAAGCTTTTTTCTTCATTGTGTTAAAACAAGTATATATGGAGGAAAGGGATAAGTCAATAGTTTGCAAATCATCTATAAAGGAGAAAAACAAAAGTAAGACAAAATCTTTTCAAAGATATTTCCTTAACTCTTAACCAAAAGGAAAATTGTAGACCAGTCCATATTGAAAGATTTGCAGACGACAACATAGGTATGGCTCAAAAATTTACATTTGTCTTGGGAAGGGTAGAAAACATTGTGGGAGAAGGAGAAAATGCTGGTTACTAGCATTTTCTCCTTTTCCTACAATGTTTTCAAAAGCTTTCCTTCTTAGGGTCGTTAAAAGTCAGGATTGTGTGGTAAAGAGTTAATGGTCTATGTAGCCTCTAACTGTACATTTAGATTTCCCAGCGTAGGTAACCACATAGACTTGTGGAAATGTCACATGATCAATAGATTTATAGTGGAATCAGTGCAATAGTGTCATACCTGATCATATAAGCACAGATGGAGTCACTGATCACAAAAAAAAACATGCTGTTGTCTAAATGCCTTAAATTGCACCCTTTTACGAAATATAAACATGCAGATTCTATGACTACAAAACAAAATATATCTAGTTGTATTCCTTGACACTTTCAAAGAAATTCTGACTTATCCCATAAAAACTATAAGGCAGCTATCCACAGGAGGTATAAAATAGAACCCTCTCTAGAGCAAAGGCTGAAAAAGAACATAGATTCTTAACAAGGGAAAATAACATACCACAGTCCAATTCATCTGTATTTTCAAAGCAGTCTTGCAGACCATCACAGAAACGTCCATCTGGTATACACTCATCTTTTGTCCTTGGGCACAATCCATAAGCATAGAAGCAAACTGTAAAGTCAAAGTACTGAAATCAATCCCCTAACCCTAGTGGAGATGGAAAAAGCAGAAAATTCTGGTAAACAACACTATTCTTTATTCCATCAGTGTTTTCTTCTCTTTCACAGACAAACTGTATCATTTGAGTTACATTAAATACTGCTACATGGATTACCATTAAGTTTTCATTTTCGATAAAACTTGACAAAAATTACATTTGATGCACTGTAAAGGTTTATCCCTTGAACCTGTATAAAGATGATAAATAAAGATATCATCCGTACATAAATATTTTGCACCTCAATATTTTCTGTGACATGTTATAGTTTGAAAAATGCATTGACAGGACTAATTCTTTACCAAACGACAAAATTTTCGACTGGTCTAAATTGAAATCACTTGCAGACGACCAAAAAAAGTGCAACTCATCAATTGAATTTTGTTTCTATCAGGGTAGAAAACATTGTGGGTAAAGGAGAAAATGCTGGTTACCAGCATTTCCTCCTTTGCCACAATTTTTTCAAAAGGCTTCCATCTCAAGGTCGTAAAACATAGTAAAGGGTTAAGACATTCCTATATAGCACCCAGAAAAACATAATGCTGTATTTTGTTTTCATACCACTGTCAGCATAGAAAATTGAAGAATTTCTTTCATACATTCTGCATCAAATCAGAAAATTTATCATGTCTTTAAAAAAATCATTTATTGAAAATTATCCTTTGATGATAATGAAATTACTAAAGCATATTTATGTCAATTCTACTGTTTCCACACCTTGACCAGGTCTATTGATGACATGAGGGATGAACATTATTGATATTTTTATCAATAAATTTCAGCACTTGATGCAATAAAATCAAAGAAAATTAAATTGAACAGAAAGACAAGATCTTCGAGACATGGTGCATATATGCACAAAGGGGCTTGTCAGTGAAATGGGTGAAAATTTAGAACGCCAGTACATTCCTGAATTTTCATAAGAGTCACACATACAACTAAATATCATAGAGATTCATTTTGGTAAGTTTTAACTTATTCCAATGAAAACTGTAGTAAGAGATGCATCCACAAGAAACTAGTACTGGTAACAGACGTATAGACAGACAGACAGACCAAAGGATAGACAGATGGATGGGTCACTGTGGCCATAACATAATTAAGAGTACAAAATGTGTCTAAAAATTTGGAGTATAAAAACTGTACAAGACAATAGCATACTCAGGCAAAAAAGTGGTTCTGTACTTGGCAGATCTTCCAGAATGACAATGACTTTACGGCATGCCGCTCTGCTTTATCATTTAACCCTTTACCCTGGTTTTTATGACATTCAGATATGAGCCTTTTGAAAACATTCTGGAAAAAGGAGAAAATGCTGGTAACCAGCATTTTCTCCTTTTCCCATAATGTTTTCTGCCCTACCAAAGACATCATTCATCATTCAGCTACATCTAATTTGTTGTCTGTAACTGCTTTCAATTTGGTCCAGTCAAGAATTTTGCAGTGTAGTAAAGATATAGTAAACAGCAAAGCTTTCAATTTCAACCAAAATATGGTCTATTTTTTAAACCTTTACCACGCAATCCCGACCTTTAATGACCCAGAGGAAGAAACCTTATGAAAACATTGTGGGAAAAGGAGAAAATGCTGGCAACCAGCATTTTCTGGCAGCCAGCATTTTCTCCTTTTCCATAAAGTTTTCTACCCTATCAAAGAAAGATTGCGCCATTTGAACCACTTTATGAAATTGTTATCTGCAAATGCTTTCAATTTGGATAGGTCTAAAATTTTACCATGTGGTAAACGATTAACCCTTTCCCAAACTATCCCTGGTTTTTACAACCCTGAGATAGAAGCCTTTTGAAAACATCGTGGGAAAAGGAGAAAATGCTGGTAACCAGCATTTTCTCCTTTTCCAGTAATGTTTTCTACCCTTCACAAAACAAATTTCAAATTTTCAGTCACTTTTATTTTGTCGTCTGCAAATGCTTTCGATTTGGACATCCCTAAAATATTGTCGCTTGGTAATGAGCTAAACATAGTCTTTGACACATGAATACAAATTAACCCATTTATGGTGTTAAATAATAAGGATATGTAGAAAGAATATGAAATGAAAAAAAAAAAAACGCCAAGGAAATACCATCATGAGAACATCTGACACCGAGATAATTAGAACATCTACTTAAAGTAGAAACACAAACTCCATCTTCTGTGCAGCTCAGTGCTACTGGTATTTGATTGGTGTCTGGATATCGATACTTAAATGCTTCTGCCAGTCCACTGGAAAGTAGATAAGATACGAAATAAAAACTTCTGTAAAATTTTCTAAAAAACTAGTCTGTCAACCCTTAAACAAACAAAAAAAATTTAGACTAGACCAAATTGAAAAGATTTGCAGATGACTACTCAAATATTGTTAATTGGTCACCAGCATTTTCTCTTTTTCCCATAATATTTTCAAAAGACTTCTTCCTCAGGGTTATTAAAACTTGGAATTGTATGGTAAAGAGTTAAAGGGTCAGAGCATTAATAAACCAAAGGGCCATAATAGCCCTGGGTCGCAAACCTGAACTTTTGGGAGGACCATAACCAATTTTTTTTTTTAAAGTATTGAAATTTTGGGAACAAAATCATTATTTTGCCCAGCAATTTTGAAAAGGTCACCTGTCACCACTTCTACAACGATCACCAATGCCATGTTTTTGATGAATCAGAATTCTGCAAATAATTTTCAGGATAGGTCACTCGAGAACCATTTCTTGGAGAAGAGTATAAATATTATGCTTGAATGTTAAACAAAACAAGAGCACCGCATAGGGGTCCAAATGATCAGCTGTTGTATGCTGAATAGTAAGTAAAAATTCTAAGCCACGAAAGGGGCATAATTTTGACAAAATAATTTTGCAGTTACCTGCCCTTGTTGCATGGGTTACTCTTTACTAGTGAACAAAACTACAAGAGACAGTGAGTTATGAGCAAAGCCCAAAACAAGCAAAGCTTGTTTGTGGTTACACTGTTCTAGATTTTCAAAAATGAACTTTCCACTTCATTCTGGGTTTTAGTATAAATCTAAATAGGGATGACCAAAAATTGAGTGTATTCAGTTGGTTGGTTGTGTTGGAGTTTAACGCCACTTTAACAGCTAAGGTCATATCATGGCGGTCGGTGACGCACATGTGTTTCCTGGCTTTCTCATACCAGTACTAACACTACTTTCTTTCCAAAGCCACCGACTACTTTTCTCACATGCTTCAGCAGTGGTGAGAGGTGAAAGTACGCCGGAAAGAAAGTTCGCCTCAACCGGGTATCGAACTCACAACCACCAGGTCAGGAGTCCGACACGCTCACCACTGAGCCACCCGAGCGCGCTGAGTGTATTCAGGTTTGTCACACAGCGTCACACATAAGACAATCTTTTGCACAAGTTCCTGATTGGTCAAAAATGACAAAAATTATCTACCAATCGGATGATTACTTAAAGATCATTAGTAATGTAACGAGTACAAATTATGTAGTTTTTGACTTTCTTTTAGCATATTAACCCATTACCACACAATCCCTACTTTTGACGACCCTGACAAAGAAGCCTTTAGAAAACATTGTGGGAAAAGGAGAAAATGCTGGTAACCAGCATTTTCTCCTTTTCCCACAATGTCTTCTGCCCTTCACAAAACAAATTTCTAATTTACAGTCACATTTATTTTTTCGTCTGCAAATGCTTTTGATTTGGACAAGCCTAAAACATTGTCGTTTGGTAATGAGTTAAGCGTCTATATGTGTATTATGCAATGATCTAGGCTAGCAAATGGTGACATCAGTAATCATACTATTCTTACGTCATGCACAAGCCGTTTTTTGTGGAACACATTGTGTTGAAAAAATCATGACTAAACTAGTTGTTTGGCCGTTTCAAAATACCATTTACGAAGAAAGCCAGATTTATGATCTGTAATGCAAAACCTATTGACCCAGGTTGGCCTGTGCAGTCTGCACAAGCTAGCCAAGGTCAAAACTCTTTGCTAGATCTATTTTTCAACAATCTACATTTTCTATGCCTTTTGATTCAGTCATAGAAGATGGACGTATAATTATATGATGACTTAAATTGCTAGGTTATCATGATTCACGGAGATTCATTAACCCATTACCACACAATCCCTATTTTTGATGCCCCTGAGAAAGAAGCCTTTTGAAAACACTGTAGGAAAAGGAGAAAGTGCTGGTAACCAGCATTTCCTCCTTTTCCCACAGTGTTTTCTACTCTTCCCTGAATAAATTTCAATTTTTCAGTCACCTTTATTTTGTTGTCTGCAAATGCTTTCATTTGAACCAGTGTAAAATTTTGTCGTGTGGTAAAGAGTTAAGCAGTCTTTTACTGCGACATGGCTCAAATATATTTATTTAATGTTACGAAAGCTAGTAAATAGATAGAAAATTATGTTGTTTATTTGCCAAAGTTGGATATCTATCCAAAAACTCAGGAAATTTCTTTCTTAGGAGTGATGATAGATCTAGATCTAGTCAATGCGACAAAAATTCATTCCTGTCTCTGTACTGATCACTGATGGGTATGTAGGAATGCAGATGCAATGAAAATGAAAAGCCACATAGTCTATGTACTCTGCTCAGTATTAGTATTCTTCCCAACCCTCTGACCAATTCCTTGTATTGTGTCCGTGGTCGTGAGGTAGAGCGTTGGCCTTGTAATCAAAAGGTCCTGAGTTCGAATCCCAGGAGCAGGTGTCAACTTTGAGATTTTTCATCGGCCCACACATTCAGCGCAAGTACTGGTGTAGTTCCCAGGAAGCAGAATCGAGAGAGATTAGCATAAGTTGTACGAACTTGTTTCTCAATCGATGTAAAATAAATATGTTTAAATCAAACTAATTCCTTGTAAAAAACAAAGTCTCTCTTATCTAAATGTAGATCTACATGCAGTGAGGCAATGTTCCCGTAAAATGGTCTTTACAAGTATGTGAACCAACAATCATTCCAAGATATTTTGCTGGGCATAAATTAACAAAATTGTCAAGGGACTGTCTTTATTTTATTAAGGAAATCAGGTACAGTTTTCTCATTTCATACGTGTAGCCTTAATCCTACTTTCTACCTTTGAAAATGCTCAAAATTAGTTTTGGCAAAGACTGAATTCGAACTCAAAACCCTTTGATTTTAAGATATAGAATCCAAGTCGTATTTCAAATTCATAGATATTTGTTCCACACCATTCACCCTGTTCGTAATGAAGCTTTACATTTTTCATATTTTTATTTCAAATTTTAAGTACATGTGTTGAGTGGAAGCCGAGATTTAACAAAATATTTAATAATTTTTTATCAACAAAATCGCAGTTCTAAGACAGGACCAGGGCTATGAGAATACTTTCAAAATATCAGCATCATTTCTTTGAAATTTTTTCAAAATCTGATGAGTGGTTTCAGAAAAGCAGAATTTTTAAGAATTTCTTTATGTCTGTATAGTGCAAATATACGCCCCCAACCCCATCCCACACACCACAATCACCATCACCACACCCATGTTTCTTGGTGGATCAAAATTTCGCAAACAAATTTTTGAAAGGGGCACCCAAGAAACATCTCTCTGAAATTAATTCAAAATATGACAAGTGGTTTAACTCATTACCAAACTACAAAATTTTAGGATTGTCCAAATCGAAAGCATTTGCAGACAACAAAATAAAAGTGACCCAAAATTTGAAATTTGTTTTCTGAAAGGTAGAAAACATTGTGAGAAAAGGAGAAAATGCTGGTTACCAGCATTTTCTCCTTTTTCCAGAATGTTTTCTAAAGGCTTCTTTCTCAGGGGCGTCAAAAGTAGGGATTTTTTGGTAATGGGTTATGAGAAGAAGAATTCTCAAGAATTTCTTAAGTCCATCAGTGCAAAGTCCCCCTCCTAGTTTCATCATCTAGTAAACAATGATTATAATGCAAAATAAAACTTACTTAAAGCCAAGGTTCCGACAGATACCCAAGGCCAAACTGTGGTTTTGCACTACTGGGAAGCATACTGGGTGCCAGACACTGTCAAGGAATACTCGAGCCTGCCCATACGAACCTTCTCCCCCAATCAGCTCTACTTCATGGTCTGGTTTATCTACATGAATATTATTCACTCTTTATCACTATACTAAATTCAACACTAGTTAGAATTAAAACCTTTGTAGATGACCAACTATAGATAAGGCCAAAATGACTGGATTTGTTTCTGAAGGACAGAAATCTTTGCGTAAAAAGGGGAAAATGCTTTCAATTAGCATGTTTTCAAAACTCTTTAACTGCACGAATGAAAAACAGTGTCTGACCATTGACCACTCCTTCAAGCATTAACTCTTTACCACACAGTCTCAACCTTTAACACCCCTGGGAAAGAAGCCTTTTGAAACCATTGCGGGACAAAGAGAAAATGTTGGTAACCTTTTCCCCTAATGTTTTCTCCCCTGTCAAAGAAAAATTGTACCATTTGAGCCACACTGAAATTGTTGTCTGCAAATACTTTCCAATTTGACAAAGCTAAAATTTTGTAACCAAACACTCCTCCATATAACTTGGGTTAGCAAAGCAGTACATTCCCATTCTTCGTCAAGTGTTTCAATTAATCTCAAAGGGGTTCAAAATGATCCAAAATTCTTTTAGTAACTCACTGATTCCCATTTCTTGGCCAACAACATCCCTGGAAGTTCTACAGCACAGGTATATACATGATATGAAATCATATATGATGGAAGATCAATTCTTAAAGTGTCTACATATTGGCAAATATGATCTCAAATAATGGCATGATAATGTAATGAAATTATCAAAATTAAGAGATGGGTCATTCATTCAAAAAGTTACTAGTATGACATTATACAAGTTAAATTTCTAACCTACTTTAATGAATAATTGCAAAATGTATGGTACTATTTTTTGCTATATGATATGACATTACATAACAATATTACATTAAAGTACATTTAATTGTTTCTCAATTTCCAGGAAGACATTCAATCACAAAAAACATTTTTTACATATACATTGAAATAGATATGTAAAATTAAAGAGCCCAGTAGCCGTCATGCTCGACACAGTTTTTATTTCGAAATAATGAAATCCTAAATCGTTCAAGCAAAATGCAATTTCGAGAACCTGAAGTACTAAATCGTTAAAACCAAATGCTATTTCGATTAAAGGAAATACTATTTCGAGGAACTAAAGTACTAAATTGTTAAAATGAAACGCTCTTTTGATCAAATGAATTGCTATTTCGAGAAAACGAAATAGGGATGTTCGGAACACTTGATTGGCCATGTGAGATGAGTGATTCGGGTCTCTTTAGTCCCAATACAAGTTTGTCCCTGGGCTTCTCCCTCCTTGGGCTTATCAGCCTGGGCTTGTTTGTCCCACACTTTCTTATCGAAAGTGTTTGAATGCTTTTGCTATGTGCTTTCTAAAGTGAGTTGTTATTTTACATATAAAAGTAATTAAATAAAACCTTCTCTTCTTCAAGACACACTGGCATGTTAACTGCCTTTTGTTGGCAAAATAACATGTACCATGGGGTCGTTGTACCATGTTATTCTTAAAGAGTACTATGTTAAGGAAATACGGAAATAAGAGTTTGTTTGTTTGATTTTGTTGCCAGTACTACAGCGCCTCTTTCCTACCGCTTACCATCCTAAAATACACTACAAATTGAAAATTTGTGTCCATATCCATAAATATTTTTCTGTGCTTTGATTTTATCTCCAAGCATAATGATGGGGAAGAATATTTTTGCACAGATTTATATATAATGTTGAGTAAAATGATCCAGGATTATGTGTAGTCAACATCTATTTATATCAACCTGTCAAAATCAGTGAAGTGTGCATTATTAACATCTTTGGTTGGCAGGTACATAACTTGGAACTAACATGTCCCAACCAATCAGAAACCAGTTTGGATGAACAAGCCTGGGACGAAAAAGCGTGTGACCACACAGTCTGTATACAATGACAACCAAGTGTTCCGAACATACCTATTTCATTTTCTTGATATAGCATTCATTTCCTCTAAATAGCATTTTGTTTAACAATTTAGTATTTTCTTTTTTTTTAAAACAGCATTTTGTTTTAACAATTTAGTATTTTGTTTTCTCGAAATTGTATTTTATTTTCTCAAAATAATATTTCATTTGAACAATTTAGGATTTCTGTATTTCAAAATAAAAGATGTTTCGAGCATGACACCTACTGGGCTCTGTAAATAAGCCATCAGATAATCATTACAACATAATACTCTGTATACATGATCACTAACCACAGCTCTCCTCATCACTTCCATCATAACATTGTGCTGTTCCGTCACATCTGTAGTAACCTGGGATACATACTTGTGAGGAGGTGCATTCAAATGAGCCTGGCCTACATTCTGCCAAAGATATCAAACAACAAATCAATTGCATAGTAGTACTGGTATTGCCATATTGCTATTGCTTTAATTAGCCCACAAACTCGATCTTTTTTTGAACCCTTTCCCACACAATGACGACTTTCGACAACCCTTGGAAAGAAGCCTTTTGAAAACATTGTGGCAAAAGGAGAAAATGCTGGTAACCAGCATTTTCTCCTTTTCCCAAAATGTTTACAACTCTATCAATAAACAAGAGGGCCAAGATGGCCCTGGATCGCTCACCTGAATTTTTGAGAGGACCATAGCCTTTTTTTTTTTTGAAACACTGGAAACAAAATCATTATTTTGCCAAGCAATTTTTTAAAGGTCACCTGTAAAAGTCCTTTCAAAATCTGACCAGCAGTTTCAGAAAAGAAGAATTTTTAGGAGTTTCTTAATTTCCCCACAGTGCAAGTAGCTCCCATTCACCAGAGCCATGTTTCTTGACCTATCAAAATTTCGCGAACAAATTCTGAAAAAGGTCATTCAAGGAATATTTCCGTGAAATGAATTTAAAATCTGACCAGCCATTTCAGAGAAGAAGAATTTTCAAGAAATTCTTCATTTCTATATAGTGCAAGTGTTTCTCGACGAATCAAACTTTCACAAACAATTTCTGAAAAGGGTCACCCAAGGAATATCTCTGTGAAATTATTTCAAAATCTGCCCAGCCGTTTCAGAGAAGAAGAATTTTTAAGAATTTCCTCATTGCCCTATAGTGAAAGTAGCCCCCATTCACCAGAGCCATGTTTCTTGATGAATCAAAATTTCACGAACACTTTTTGAAAAGGTTCACCCAAGGAACATCTCTGTGAAATTATTTCAAAATCTGACCAGCGGTTTCAGAGAAGAAGAATTTTTAAGAATTTCTTCATTTCCCTATAGCGCAAGTTGCAAGTAGCCCCCATTCACCAGAGCCATGTTTCTGGACGGATCAAAATTTCATGGACAATTTTTGAAAAGGGTCATCCAAAAAACATCTCTGTGAAATTATTTAAAAATCTGACCAGCCAATTCAGAGAAGAAGAATTTTTAAGAATTTCTTCATTTCTGTATAGTGTAAGAAGCTCCCATTCACCAGAGCCATGTTTCTTGACGGATCAAAATTTCGCAAACACTTTTTGAAAAGGGTCACCCAAGGAACATCTCTGTGAAATTATTTTAAAATCTGGCCAGCGGTTTCAGAGAAGAAGAATTTTTAAGAATGCCTTCATTTCTGTATAGTGCAAGAAGCCCCCATTCACCAGAGCCATGTTTCTTGACGAATCAAAATTTCGCGAACAGTTTTTGAAAAGGGTCACCCAAGGAACATCTCTGTGAAATTATTTTAAAATCTGACCAGCGGTTTCAGAGAAGAAGATTTTTACAGAATTTCCTAAAAAATTCCATTTTGTTGCCATGGCAACCAGAGTTTTTTACGGAATCAAATTCTGTGAACCATTTTTAAAGAGGACCTCCCAAGGAACATTCCAGCTAAGTTTGGTCCAAATTGGCCAAGGGTTTAGGAGGAGTTGATGTTTAAAGAATTATTGACGACGTACAACGCACAACGGACGACGATGATCCTTAAAGCTCCCCTTGAGCACGTGCTCAGGTGAGCTAAAAATTGTAACATTTGAGCCACATTGAAATTGTTGTCTGCAAATGCTTTCTGTTTAGAGAGGGTTAAATATTTATGTCTGGTAAAGGGTTAACCCTATACTACAAAGTCCTGAATATAAATAAACCTCAGGAAGACAGCTTCTTACCTCTCCACCAAACGACAAAATTTTACACTGGTCCAAATTGAAGGCATTTGCAGATGACAAGTTGAATGTTGTTACAATGATGATTTCTTTTTTTGATTGGTAAAAAACGTTGTGGGGGAAAATGAGAAAATGCCGCTAACTAGCATTTTCTCCTTTTTGCACAATGTTTTCAAAAGGCCTATTTCCAAAGGTAATTTAAAGTCTATGACCTCTATTTGGCTTGCAAACACGCTAAAAGGGCATTCAGGCATTTGTGTCAAGTGTCATCTGGGATTAGCCTATGCACTCCACGCAGGCTGATCCAAGACGGCACTTTATGACTACATTAGATTTCGTGCTAAAACAAGACTTCAACTAAACAGAAAATTACATAAAAATGGAAAGTTTCATTTCTGATAAGCCATATCAACTACAGCGACAATGCCTGGTCAGATGTCTACAGGGGTAAAAGTTGAAAAAACTGAAAACACTGAAAATTGAGCTGGGGGCCAGGGGGCCGCTAGGGCCCCCGTGGGTCCAGGGCAACGCCCTGGCCAGGGGTTCAGGGGGCCAGAGGCCCCCGGAAGCTCCTGAGATTTAGCTATTTTATAACCTTCAAATTCCTCTAATGAGATCCAGTTTTAGCATTTCAAAGCTGAAAAAATCTTGAATCCAATGAAAGATATGATATGGTAAAACCTAAGAAAATCTTTAAAAAAAAAAAAAAATTACCCCCCCCTCCCCCCCCGCTTTAGATCTATATTTTCATTTCATAAAACAACAATTTCCTTCACTCAAGACATAATTTTAGCTTCCACTTATTGTTTGTTATTAAGTTACTTGTGTAAATTCACTGTTTAATTTCATTATTAAAGATGAGAAGATGGTTTGAAGTCCTTTTGATCGGACGATTCCCACCGATCATTGTAGTGTCATGGGTTTTCACGTTTTTTTTGACAATCAGTTTTTCGTGCCAATTAATTTTTGGAGAAGTATTACTACATAACTTGACATCAGTTAGTCATTTTGAATTACAGTTAACTTTAAAATCTGTCACTTTACACTAGATAAGAGGATTAACACCTTTGTTACTTTGTCATAAATGACTCGCCAGCTTCATTAGATTACGTGCGTGTCCTTCGCATTTTATACTGATCGTGTTTAGTCCGTATTTCTGCCGGATGCATGCAAGTTAGTTTATATCGAGCTCTAGACGATAATTTCACGTGTCAGACAGACAATTAGGCAGATCTTTTTCAGCGTCAAAGACATGTAATTTCAAATTTCCGAACATTAAAAACCTGGGCTCAGGGATCAAATGAGAAACTTGTCGAGTTTTCAAGTTTGTCAAGAAATCCATGGAAAAAAATGTTTATCATTTTTCTGGCCAATTTTCGTGTTTGTTATCACTATGTTGGATCCTAGAGTGTGATTAATGCAAGTCACAAAACCAAACGCTAAAAAGTAAAAACCAGCAGTATTCATGTTTCGCGATCGAACGAGCTTCGGTACCGACTACAATCGATTCCGGGATTTCTCAATAGCTTATCTCAATCGGAAGCCAAAACCCAATGACTTTCGGCTATAGTCAATCATTGGCCCACTACTGCAAATCGGATCATGGTGTATGAATGAATTCCCACCCACTTTTTCGGTCACTTAGGAGTTTGATTAGCACGTTCTATTAACACCGGAAGATTTTGCCGATCCGCAGCTCTGACATTCATTTGTTATTTAAAGAAAAAAGATAATTTAAACTGAGCCATCTTTTGCTGGCTAACAATCAAATTGCATCCAATATTCGTCCGCTAGAACAAACGGCTTTGTTAATGCTTGATTTTCTTTTACAATCCTAGCGGCTAAAATATTAAAAGTAGGCAAACCAATCAAAACACAGCCGCAACATTTTGGACATGAACAATATAACATCATACGAAAACCTTAGAACGTTCCGTTTCAATATCCATTTTTAGAATCGGGAAATCCTAAGTAAGAGCGAATGACTGAACATTTCGGTGCCAAATTATATCCGAAATTAAAAAGTTCTGTGAATGTCATTGTTTTATGGACGAGTTTTTGTATGTTCTGGTAGGTATAGCAGAGAAAAACTGTACGTGATTTTTCTACCGTATACGTGAATCACATGCATTTACAGGTGTTTTCACACACTGGTTAACCGATATATTTCTCACATATAAGATCACTGTTCTGTTCCATCAAAAGACGTTTTACAAATAGACCATTCGAAATGCCATTTGGCATGCTTCATTAACTGTTCCGAGTATACTCGGCCATTAAACTCGGCTGATTCCGTATCGGAATCTCTCACCAGACGTTCGACGAGAGCCATGCCGAGATCAACCCCAGACAAAGCAAATGCAGTGGGAAAATAAATATTGATAATATTGATACGGCATCTGAAAATATGTTGACTTGCAAAAGATACAAGATAAAGGGGTAACCCCCCCCCCCCCCCCCTAAATTTTTCTCCTCGGATTTAGACGATTTGGAAAAATGACCTGGTCGGCCCCTGAAAATACGGAATTCCGTCACAATACGGAAAACTTTTATCCATGTGTCTATAGGGGTGAAGGTTTTGGCTGTCGACCATAGCTACATACACTCTTAACCCATTACCACACAATCCCTACTTTTGACGTCCCTGGGAAAGACGCCTTTTGAAAACACTGTGGGAAAAGGAGAAAATGCTGGTAACCAGCATTTTCTCCTTTTCCCACAGTGTTTTCTACCCTTCCCAGAACAAATTTCATTTTTTCAGTCACCTTTATTTTGTCGTCTGCATATGATTTCAATTTGGACCAGTCTAAAATATTGTTGTTTGGTCATGGGTTAATATGTTACAGAATAAAGTAATTCAGAATAAATTTTCCTCACCCTGTGTTATCGGACAGTCTCCTTCTGTAACCTGTATATCATCTACAGCTACCATACCTGGCCAGATCTCTACAGGGGTGAAGGTTTTAGCTGTCAGCCATAGTTTTGCAGTTCTGTTTGCTTGTATAGGTACATTGCCTTGGACCCAATCACCAAAATACCTGTCTGCTGAATCATACCTTGGAAGAAACAAGTTCCATATTTTGAGCATCATTCAAATTGTTCACCGGCAGAAATTTTGTATTAGACAAAATGATATATGCTTGTCTGGTACAGGATTAACCCTTTCCCAAACAAGCCCTGGTTTTTATGTGTCTGCAGTGTTGCATCCAGGAATTCTGCAAAGAGGGGGAGATCCCCCATGGAATTTTCAAAATGGGGGGAGTAAAAATTTTTTGGGGTGTGACTGTGTGAAAGAAAATTAAGTATACACAAAATATGTATTTATTTGGTCATTTTCTTTTTTTGAATGGAAATGAATATAATCTCTTTCAAGGGCTGATAGGATATTTACTAGATTTATATTTTTAAGGCCTGCAGGGGTGGGTTGATGCCTATTGGGTTAATCTTACCTTATTTCAAACATGAAACATTATAAATTCTCATAACATTCTTGATTGATAATGTGCATCTATAAATTTACACATCAATTTTTGTTCACAATTATGATACATCCTGTAAGACATCAATTTTTGTTCACAATTATGATACATCCTGTAAGACAGAATCTGGGGCCGAACAAACTTAAGTTTATTCCCCGCTGTTTTCACTCAATTCTTTCCATATCATCATATGAACCATCCGCGTCAGCAAAAGTTGCAAAGAAAGTCTTTGACATGTTGCCTTTCGGCGGAATACATGACAGATCGCAAGTTTAAAATCGCCAGGTTCTTCAAATTGTCAGCATTATGAAAGTAAACATTCAACGCGCATGCGTAGATATATTGTTTCCCCGCTTCAACAGGAACTTCACTAAGAAATCAGAAACCACCAGGAACAGTCTACATGTAAGGAAGCATTGTCCGACTTCCGATTATTTTATTGAAATGACTTGAAACTGGACCCAACTTTTTTTTTATTTCTCTTTTATGCACGCAGCTGTGTCCTCTTTTTGCGGGAGTTAGCCCCCATTTACCAGAGCCATGTTTCTTGATGATCCAAATTTTGCAAACAATTTTTGAAAAGGGTCACTCAAAGAACATCCCTGAGAAATTATTTTAAAATCTGACCAGCCGTTTCAGAGAAGAAGAATTTTTAAGAATTTCTTCTTTGCTGTATAGTGCAAGTAACCCCCATTCACCAGAGCCATGTTTCTTGACAAATCGAAATTTCACGAACAATTTTTGAAAAGGGTCACCCTAGGAACATCTCCGTGAATCTATTTTAAAATCAGGCCAGCAGTTTCAGAGAAGAAGATTTTTAAAGAATTTCTTAGAAAATTCCATTTGGTTGCCATGCCAACCAGAATTTTTTACAGAATCAAATTCTGTGAACAATTTTTAAAGAGGACCCCCCCAAGGAACATTCCATACAAGTTGTGTCCGAATTGGCCCAGTGGTTTAGGAGGAGTTGATGTTTAAAGAAATGTTGACGAAGCACGACGGACGACGGCTACCGGGTGATCCTAAAAGCTCCCCTTGAGCATGTTGTGCTCAGGTGAGCTAAGAATGCAGGTAACCCATATTTTTTCCCTTTTCCCTCAATATTTTCTTCTCTGACATAGTCAAGTTTCAATTTTTGACTTGTCTATTTTTTTGTCAAAAAATGCTTTTAATTTGAAACAGTCTTAAATTTGCAGACGACAAAATAAAGGTGACAGAAGAATTGAAATTTGTTCTGGGGAGGGTAGAAAACACTGGGGGAAAAGGAGAAAATGCTGGTTACCAGCATTTTCTCCTTTTCCAATAGTGTTTTCATAAAGCTTCCTTCTCAGGGGTGTCAAAAGTTGGAATTGTGTGGTAATGGGTTAATCGCCACTGGAGAAAGAGCCTTTTGAAAACCTTGTAAGAAAAAGAGAAAATACTCGTTACTGGTCACTGCCTTCAGTTTGGACAAGTCTGAAGTTACATGTATGTCATTTGTTACAGTTAAAATTAATCCTTGTCCGAACAGTCCTGATTGAGTTTTAATGACCTGAGACAAAATGCTTTCGAAAACATTTAGCGAAAAGGAGAAAATTCTCTTGACCAGCATTTTCTCTTCTTCAAATGTTTTGTACTTTTCCAAATACATATCAATTCAAATTTTGACACCTTCGTATGCTTTTTTCCAGTTTCGACTGATCGATCTACAGTTTTATCACTTGCTAAAGCTTTAACTCTTACAAAATGACAAAAAAATTTAGACTGTTTCAAATTGAAAGCATTAGCAAAATACAACATTAGACTGACTCAAAAATTGACAACTGTTTTGGGAAGGGTAGAAAACATAGTGTGGGAAAAGGAGGAAATGCTGGCTACCAGCATTTTCTCCTTTTCCCACAATATTTTCAAAAGGCTTCTTTCACAGAGATGTAAAAAGCCAGGGATTGTTTGGTTAAACAAGTTAAAGAAAAGACAGTAGGATTATGTCTATAAGCTAAATACCAGAGCAAATTGTGTGACATGCCAAGGCCATCCGTGTAAACTACAGTGACAAATAATTGTGCTGTGAGACTGTTAGTCTGCCATCTTGTACTGTTCATAAAGTACTGGAATGACACACAGACATCTGTGTCATATAGTACAGTTGTTGACTCCACTGTGGCATTATAGGCTATTCCGTTAAAGGCGAACACTTTGGCGAGGTATAGAAAGTGACCTGAAAATGAAAAGAAGGTCATAATGGTAGATCTGTGACCTATTGATCTTTCTGCAGCTTGGGCATGCTGCCTTTAACTTTGTAACGCTTTATCTTTGGTGCTATCCTGACAAGCTACCCAGACAGTAGTGTCGAATATTATGACTGATATTTTGTTTTTACACTTCACAAACAATATTTTTTCCTGTATCTCATCTACAAAAATAAAAGCAAAAGGAATGTAAATACCTCTTTTTTAAACGACAAACTTTTGACTGGTCCAAATTAACAGCACTTGCACAAAACAAAATAAACGAAACTCAGGAGATGAAATTGGTTTAAAACAGGGTAGAAAACGTATCTCCTTTTCCAACAATGTTTTCAAACCGCTTGTATCTCAGGGTCCTGAAAACAAGGGATTGTTTGGTAAAAAGTAAATCTATGCTTTTCAGTAGTAATCATGAATCATGGCGGGGAATCATGTGACACAACAATGACCGATATTTGAAAAAATTCCCCGATTGGAATTTGGTTTGAAGCAGAGAAGGCGGAAGGACTCAAGGGATTTGCTTGATGTGTTAGATTTTTTAAACAACACCTGATAAAAAAGTTATTGACAAGCAAACAAATTTTTTACCCTAGATAATTTGTTTGCTTGTCAATAACTTTTTTATCAGGTGTGTTTTAAAAAAATCTAACACATCAAGCAAATCCCCAGAGTCCTTCCACCTTCTCTGCTTCAAACCAAATTCCAATCGGTCACGTATTAACGGAATTATTGAAGATTTTCTTACCTGAAGTTGGGGAATTTTTTCAAATACCGGTTATTGTTGTTGTTGTTGTGTCACGTGATTCCCCGCCGTGATGAATAATGGTGAAATATGGCTTGATCTTTCACGGTTACAACCAGTGAAAAATACCAATTTCGTATTTTCTAACTCTTCAATTGAAGGCAGAAACAGTACTAGTTGTATGGTCAGATGGCAGGGGACTTGGGATTTGTTCATGGCTGTGGCGAACCATGTCGCCCCCAAGCAAAAGTGCCGATGTGATTAGCCACAGCCGTGCAAAGGTTTCCAAGTCCCCTGCCCCATGAACAACAAATTTATTCTACTGCAAAGGTTTACCATTCCAACAGGGAATTTTACATGTTTTTTTTTTTTTAAAAATTGAGGATGCAGACAAGGTAAAATTACCCTTCAGAGTGCCCCAATTCAAAGAAAACTGATGTCACTGAAAAATGACATCACTCTGGGGACATTGGTAATAGCAGCTAAAACATGCAGCTTGGCGCATAATCTTGATGTTAATCTTGATTGACGCCGCCAATTTGTGTGTTGTAGTGCAATTATGTATTAGGGCTCCCAAAAGGGAAACTGCTTTTATGTTGGTTTTGCCAGCGCACATGATATACATGTTCAAGGCATAATATCCAGATAGATCAGGAGAAATTTCTTTAACACTTTACCAGACAATCCCGACTTTTAACGACCCTGATAAAGACAGCTCTTGAAAACATTGTTGGAAAAGGAGAAAATGCTGGTAACCAGCATTTTCTCCTTTTCCCACTATGTTTTCTACCCTTTCCAAATCAAATTTCAATTTATGATTCACATTTATTTTGTCGTCTACGAATGCTTTCAATTTAGACATGTCCAAATTTTTGTCGTTTGGTAAAGAGTTAACTCTTTACCAAACGACAAAATTTTAGACTGGTTCAAAATGAAAGCACTTGCAGAGGACAAAATACATGTAACTCAAAAATTGAAATTTGTTTCCAACTGGTTAGAAAACATTGTGGGAAAAGGAGAAAATCCCTACTTTTATCGACCCTAAGAAAGAAGCCTTTTGAAAACATTGTGGGAAAAGGAGAAAATGCTGGTAACCAGCATTTTCTCCTTTTCCAACAATGTTTTCAAAAGGCTTATATCTTAGGGTCGTAAAAACCAGGGATTGTTTGGGAAAAGGTTAAAGCATAATAATAGTTCCTGTGCACTTTTCACCTACGGAAGCAGTGAATGCCATTCAGTAACACAGAAATATGACGTAATTCATTCACATTTACCCCATTTTTCTTATAAATCACATAGTATTATAATTAGCTGCTATGTGGAGGAGGTACACAATGGGGAATTAGAGAAAACAACTCTGCTAAATTTTGTTGAAAATCCCAACAAAAAAGGGTTAACCCTTTATCACACAGTGCTGACTTTGAAGGACCCTGAGAAAGAATACTGTTGAAAACATTTTGTGGAAAAGGAAGAAATACTGGTAATCAGTATTTTCTCTTTTTCCCTTAATATTTTCTACCCTATTAAAGTCAGAAGCTACTTTTAGCTTCATTTCAGTTTGTTCAAGTCCAAAATTTTGTCATTCATTAAATTTAAAGCTTTTATGAACAACAAAATAAATGTTGCTCATGCGATAAAATTACAACTTACTGCATCTAAGAGTATCAAAGAGCACAAAACCCTGAAATCAAAGATCATCAGCTTTATGCTTTGCTTAGCATAATTTCCTCCCTTTATATCATTATCAAATGCTCCTATTCTAATGACTTTTAGTAGTAAGGCTTTGGAAATATTATTTTTAAAAAGAGAAAAAGTTGATAATCAGCATCTCTCCATTTCCTACATTTTCTGCTCCTCCAAACACAAATTTCACATTTAACTGTTTACCACACGATTGCGTCTTTTAACGCCCCTGAGGAAGAAGCGTTTCGAAAACATTGTGGGAAAAGAAGAAAATGCTGGTAACCAGCATTTTCTTCTTTTCCCACAAAGTTTTCTACTCTATCAAAGCCAAAATGCGCCATTTGAGCCACTTTGAAACTGTCGTCTGCAAATGCTTTCAATTTGGATGGGTCTAAAATTTTGCTGTGTGGTAACAGGTTAATTTGGGCTTTGGAAATAATTTCAATTTGGACAAACCTACAATGTGTGAAGCCTGCCAAAATTCAGAAGGATTATCCTTAGCTTATAAGATAAATGTAATAAGTCTAACTATTAAAACTTTACCACACAATTAAATTCTAAACTGGTTGAATTTGAAAGCAGTTGCAGAAGACAAATCAAAAGTGGCTAAAATGACACAAATTTTCTCCGATTAAGTAGAAAACATTGTAGGAAAAGAAGAAAATGCTGGTTACCAGCATTTTCTTCTTTTCCCATCATGTTTTCAAAAGCCTTCCATGTCAGGGTCATTAAAACTCTGGATTATGTGGTAAAGGGTAACTGATTTCTTTCTTGTAACTGACCCATTGATTCTAACATTAATAAGCAAACAAGAGCTTCGCAAAGCAGTACATATATCCAAAGGGGCTTGTCAGTGAAAAAGGTGAAAATCTAGATTGCCTAAAGAGATCCAAATTTAAAGAGTCAAATGCCCAACTACATATCATAGAGATACAATGTAGTAAGTTTCAAATTATTCCGATGAAAACTGTAGGAGGAGTTGTGTACACAAGAAATTGCTAATGGACTGACGGACAGACAGACTGACCGATGGATGACCCGGACCGTAACATAATACAATCCTTTAGTCATATAAAAATAAAACAAGAAATTTGACTTACCAGACTTGTTTCTGTAAGTATGATCATACTGGGGATGTTCATATACAAAAGCTTGTTCTCTTGTCCAGTAACTATTTGTGCTAGCATCGATATTTTGGTAGTAACAGAAGTCCTCCTCAAAAGTACAATCCAATGTGTAAACTGGAATTTAAAATGTTTTCTGTGCAAAGTGAAAAAATGCTAAATCTGTCCTGGCCAATATATAGATGAACAAATTAAATGCTGCTTGAATATTGAGACATCACTTGTCCTTCATTTAGTATAAAACATAAGACAAGAGGGCCAAGATGGCCCTGGATCGCTCACCTGAATTTTTGAGATGACCATAGTCTATTTTTTTTTTTTGAGGTATTGAAACATTGGAACCAAATTTATAATTTTGCCAAGCAATTTTCAAACGGTCACCTGTAAAAGTCATTTCGAAATCTGACCATCAGTTTCAAAAAGAAGAATTTTTAAGAATTCTTCATTTCTGTATAAGAGCAAGTAGCCCCAATCCATGAGAGCCATGTTTCTTGATGGATCAAAATTTACGAACAAGTTTTGAAAAGGGTCACCCAAGGAACATCTCTCTGAAATAATTTCAAAATCTGACCAGGGGTTTCAGAGAAAGAGAATTTTAAAGAATTTCATCATGTCCATATAGTGCAAGTAGCCCCCATTCACAAGAGCCATGTTTCTTGATGGATCAAAATTATATGTACAGCTTTTGGAAAGGGTCCCCCAAGGAACATCTCTGTCATATTATTTTAAAATCTGACCACAGGTTTCAGAGAAGAAGAATTTTCAAGAATTTCTTCATTTCCATATAGTGCAAGTAGCCCCCATTCACTAGAGCCATGTTTCTTGGCCAATCAAAATTTTGCGAACAATTTTAGAAAAGGGTCACCCAAGGCACATCTTTGTGAAATTATTTCAAAATCTGTCCAGCCATTTCAGAGAAGAAGAATTTTCAAGAATTTCTTCATTTCTATATAGTGCAAGTAGCCCCCATTCACCAGAGCCATGTTTCTTGACCAATCAAAATTTCGCGAACAAGTTTTGGAAAGGGTAACCCACGGAACAAGTCTGTGAAATTATTTCAAAATCTAACCAGCGGTTTCTGAGAAGAAGAATTTTTAAGAATTTCTTCATTTCTGTATAGTACAAGAAGCCCCCATTCACCAGAGCCGTGTTTCTTGACAGATCAAAATTTCGTGAACAATTTTTGAAAAGGGTCATCCAAGGAACATCTCTGTGAAATTATTTTAAAATCTGACCAGCGGTTACAGAGAAGAATTAATAAGAATTTCTTCATTTCTGTACAGTGCAAGAAGCCCCCATTCACCAGAGCCATGTTTCTTGACGGATCAAAATTTCCCGAACAATTTTTGAAAAGGGTCACCTAAGGAACATCTGTGTGAAATTATTTTAAAATCTGGCCAGCGGTTTCAGAGAAGAAGAATTTTTAAGAATTTCATTATTTCTGTATAGTGCAAGAAGCCCCCATTCACCAGAGCCATGTTTCTTGACCAATCAAAATTTCACGAACAATTTTTGAAAAGGGTCACCCAAGGAACATCTGTGTGAAATTATTTTAAAATCTGGCCAGCGGTTTCAGAAAAGAAGATTTTTAAAGAATTTGCTAAAAAATTCCATTTCGTTGCCATGGCAACCAGAGTTTTTGACGGAATCAAATTCTGTGAACAATTTTCAAACAGGACCTCCCAAGGAACATTCCAGCCAAGTTTGGTCCAAATCCGCCCAGCGGTTTAGGAGGAGTTGATGTTTAAAGAATTGTTGACGACGCACGACGCACTGACGCACGACGGACACCTGGTGATCCTAAAAGCTCCCCTTGAGCACGTTGTGCTCAGGTGAGCTAAAAAACAGGAGAGCACAAGGTCTGGGTTGCGTAGAATCAAACCCTCTCTACGACAATACACAAACACACCAGCCAGCCCTTATTTGGGCTTCTTCAGAGGGACAGAGAATTTAGGTTTTACCACATCCTCCTTACAGTCCTGACCTCTCTCTTTGTGACTTTTGGCTCAATCCGTATATCAAATCTTGCTTACATGGGTGACCATTTGGAAACCTGAAGTTATGTTGAAAGCGCTCTTTACAATCATATAAATAGCAACGGAAAGAACAGTACAAAAACAAAAATTTGGACTGAATTTTGTGGCTAGACAACTGTGTAGAGACAGGTCCAGGGTGAATATTTTGAGGAAATTTCCAACTCATTTCTGCACAAATATTGGTTGTTTACATAACAACCCACTGTTGCCACTACTTAAAATATGCCCTTCTTTCACAAAATATGGATCTGTGCAGTCTAATCTGAACCTTTATTGTTAACTGAAGGAGACTTACACACACACAACGGACAGAGGACCATGACACAAGCTCTTTGGCTTTCTGCCAGTGAAGCTCAAAATAAAGAAAAAATACAGTACACTGTAAACAGAAGTCCGAATCCTCATCTGAGCCGTCAGGACAATCTTCAATTCCATTACACTGCCATGTTTCTGGATAGCACAAACTTCTATCAGCACACCTGACAGTTCCATTGGGACAATCTGTTAAAATGATGATTTAACCCTTTATTACATATCATTGACTTTTAACAGCCCTAAGGAAGAACCCTTTTGAAAAAACAGTGGGAAAAGGAGAAAATGCTGGTTACCAGCATTGTCTCCTTTTCCAACATTATTTTTTGTACCTTTCAGAAACAAATTCAATCATCTGAGTCATATTTTGTAATCTGCAAATGCTTTCAATTTAGTCCTCTGTCTCAAATACATGTACCATTGTACCCTTACCACACAATCTCACGTTTTAACCCATTACCACACAATCCCTACTTTTGACCCCCCTGAGAAAAGAAGCCCTTTGAAAACATTGTGGGAAAAGGAGAAAATGCTGGTTACCAGCATTTTCTCCTTTTCCCACAATGTTTTCTACCCTTCACAAAATAAATTTCAAATTTTCAGTCACTTTTATTTTGTAGTCTGCAAATGCTTTCAATTTGGACAAGTCTAAAATTTTGTCATTTGGTAAAGGGCTAAAGAGCCTGAGGCAGTAAGTTTTTGGAAACATTGATGAAAAAGGTGACAATATATGTAAACAACATTTTTCTCATTTTTGCAGAATATTTTCTAACCTAACAAATACAAACCTGATCATTTGGGACACAATACCATCTTGTCTGCAATTATTGCTTTCAATTTAGATTATCCTAAAATTGTATCATGTAGTGAAGGGTGAAGACGGTTTAGATTTTAATATAGAATGCAATTTAAGGCTTGAATAGTCCTGGGCAAGTGTTCAATAACCATACTGAATCATATTGTTTGTCTCGTATTAGTTCAGAAAGTGGCACGTGTTCACCAACCATACTGAATCATATTGTTTGTCTCGTATTAGTTTAGAAAGTGGCACGTGTTCACCAACCATACTGAATCATATTGTTTGTCTCGTTCTAGTTTAGAAAGTGGCACGTGTTCACCAACCATACTGAATCATACTGTTTGTCTCGTTATAGTTTAGAAAGTGGCACGTGTTCACCAACCATACTGAATCATACTGTTTGTCTCGTTATAGTTTAGAAAGTGGCATGTGTTCACCAACCATACTGAATCATACTGTTTGTCTCGTTCTAGTTTAGAAAGTGGCATGTGTTCACCAACCATACTGAATAATACTGTTTGTCTCGTTCTAGTTTAGAAAGTGGCATGTGTTCACCAACCATACTGAATCATATTGTTTGTCTCGTTATAGTTTAGAAAGTGGCATGTGTTCACCAACCATACTAAGTCTTAATCATATTGTTTGTCTCGTTACAGTTTACAAAGAAACAAAATGTATGATTTGCTAGCCTGCATGTACTTTCCAAGTCAGAAATTGTACCACTGAAATTTTGAAAATTCCTGAGAATAACATGAATATTTTTTATTAAAGAGTGCTCTAAGATTTCTTTTACAGCCAAATATTTTTTTTTTTATTTAACCCTTTCCCAAACAATCCCTACTTTTGACAACCCAGAAAGAAGCTTTTAGAAAACATGGTGGGAAAAAGAAAAAATGCTGGTAACCAGCATTTTGTTCTTTACCCACCATGTTTTCTAACCTTCACAAAACAAATTTCTAATTTTTGTCATCTGCAAATGCTTTAAATTTGGACAAACCTTAAATTTCGTTGTTTGGTAGAGAGTTAATACTGATATATTAGTCTAGATCTAATACAATACAATACACTTTTATGGGTTAGTATGTCATGCAGTAAAAAGATTTAAATTTGGTGTGTTTTTTTTAACCCTTTACTCCATAGATACTCATTTTGACGCATCAACAACAGTCAGCTTTTGAAAACATTGTGGGAAAAGGAGAAATTGCTCGTAACGAGCAATTTCTCCTTTTCCCACAATGTTTTTCACTCAATCAGATAATTGTTTCCCCATTTGTCCATGTTTTTGACATCATATGTTTATTTGCTGCTGAATCGGAAGAGCCTAAAATTGGCATATGAGGTAAAGGGTTAAGAGGGATAGTCCCTTTACATTCAGTAACTCTGTCTACTTTGAGATTTAATATTGCATCATTAATTGATCATCATCTCACATAAATGCCAAATGCTACTTATTACATGATAACAAAAAAACTTTTAACAAAAACAAAACTTTCGACCTGTCCAAATTGAAAGCATTTGCAGACAATAAATTCAGGTGGCACAATAGCAGAATTTGTGTCTATTTAATACAGTAGAAAACAAAGTGGGAAAAGGAGAAAATGCTGATTATCAGCATTTTCTCCTTTTCCCACTGTCTTTTCAAAAATTGTCTGGCCCAGAGTCATAAAAACTCCAGATTGTGTGGTAAGGGGTAAACAAAGGAAATAGAAGCAGAAATAGTACCTATGGGCTGTACATCAACACATCTCTGGTTTTCCAAGATAATATCATCTATCACAAGGAATGCGCCCTTTACAAGTTTTGGCAAATAATTCACTTTAGTTACCATTGAAGTATCAATGAGAGCTGCAACATGTCCTGGGGCAATGTCAATCTGTGAACAAAATTAATTTTCTTTACTCTTTACTCTTTACCAATAAAACAAGATCTTACACAGGTCTTTATTGTACAGATTTTCGCTACTTATTAAAGAAATCATACATTTTTAACTCTTTATCACACAAGAAAATTTTAGACCGATCCAAATTGAAAGCATTTGCAGATGACAAAATAAAGGTGACTGAAAAATTGAAATTTGCCTTGGGAAGAATAGAAAACATTGAAGGAAAAGGAAAACATGCTGGTTACCAGCATTTTCTCCTTTTCCCACAATGTTTTCAAAAGGCTTAGTCTTTCCCAGGGTCATTAAAAGTTGGGATTGTATGGTAATGACTTCGAATGACTTAAATACTGTTCTTCAGCAAGATGAAGAACCTGCTTGGTTATAATTTAGAGTTAATTCTTTATTAAACAACAAAATTTTAGACTGGTCCAAACTGAAAGCATCAGCAGATTACAAAATAAATGTGATTGAAAATTTGAAGGTTTGTTTTGGAAAGGGTAGAAAACATTATGGGAAAAGGAGAAATTGCTGGTCACCAGCAATTTCTCCTTTTTCCATAATGTTTTCAATTTTTTTTTTTTTTTCTCAGAGTCATTAAAATATAAATTGTTTGGTAAAGGATTAAGTAGTGGATGTGCAGATTAGAGATCAGACTACACATCCTGAGCAGTCTGATCTTGATCTATACTGTCCACAACAGCTTCATGTCTCGTCTACAGTAAAGAAAGAGTTAAAGGCAATAAATCAATAGCACCAAACAACAAAATTTTAGACTGGTTCAAACTGAAAGCATTTGCAGCTGACAAACACGATTCAAGCCTTCACCTTTGAAGGTGTAGAAAATATTTTATTCTATACAATGTTTCTTTCTTTGGTTGGTTAAAAATAATTATGAGGTAACAGGTTAAATGTTGATAAAAGAAAGACTTTGTCTTTTAAATTATTATAAAAAAACAAAACTTTTGGCTTGTCCAAATAAAAAGCATTTGCAAATGATAAAACAAAAGTGACCAAAAATTTGAAATTTGTTTTGAAAAGAGTAGAAATCATTGCAGGAAAAGGAGAAAATGCTGGTTACCAGCATTTTCTCCTTTTCCCGCAATGTTTTCTAAAGGCTTATTTCTCAAAGTCGTCAAAAGTAGGGATTGTGTGTCGTTGTATTGGGGTTTAACGCCACTTTAACAGCTAAGGTCATATCATGGCGGTCGGTGACGCTTATGTGTTTCCTGGCTTTCTCACACCGGTACTTACACAACTTTCTTTCCAAAGCCACCGACTACTTTTCTCACATGCTTCAGCAGGGGTGAGAGGCGAAAATACGCCGGAAAGAAAGTTCGCCTCAACCGGGTATTGAACTCACAGCCACCAGGTCATGAGTCCGACACGCTCACCACTGAGCCACCCGGGCGGGCGGATTGTGTGTCAATGGGTTAACTCTTTCCATGATGACAAAAGTTTAAACTTGTCCAAATTGTAAGCATTGTACAGAAAAGTCTACTTTATCGAAATCTGTGACTTTGTGAACAGTGCAGACCAAGATTCGAGTGTGTACTGCTGATGATGTAATATTACATACCATGGCTGGTTTCCAATCTAACGTATCCCCTTTCACTGATGTATCTTGCCATTCAATAACTGTTCCATTATCATATGTAATAGTTACTTCTAGTTTGGATACTGTTCCAGCATAGGTAAACACCAGGCAAGAGTCAGAATGTACAACACTTGGGATGGTTTTCAGTTCAGCATGTACAAGACTGTAGTCGTCGAACTTCACGAAGACAAGACCACCATCACCTGATACAAATTTATCATCTGTTACTATAGTAACCTGTTACCAACAACTCCCATGATTTTATGAACCTAATACATTTAAGCTTTTGAAAACTTTGTGGGATGAAAACATGATAAGGACAACAAGAATGTTTAATCCTTTTGCACACATTCAGAAGTGTTTAATCCATTACCACACAATCCCTACTTTTGACGACCCTGAGAAAGAAGCCTTTAGAAAACAATGTGGGAAAAGGAGAAAATGCTGGTAACCAGCATCTTCTCCTTTTCCACAATGTTTTCTACCCTTCACAAAAAAAATTCAAATTTTCTGTCACTTTTATTTTGTCGTCTGCAAATGCTTTCGATTTGGACAAACCTAAAATTATGTCGTTTGGTAATGAGTTAACAACCTGAGGAAGAAAGTACCATACTTGAAAGTAGTGGGAAAAAGGAGAAAATGCTACCAGGTTTTTCTCAAATTTTTCGCACAATGTTTTCAAAAGCTTTCTTCCGCAACTTGTTAAAACTCAAAATTCTGTGGTGATATTTTGATGCACAAAACCAAAATTGAGTGACTTTGAGGATCGATGTAGAACAAAATAAGGTTTTTACCATTAGTATGAGCATGATCTTGGATCTACTCTTCCAAATAATTTGTGGAAGACCTTTGCCTAAATTAACCCTTTTCAGGACCAAGAAAAAGAAACCAACTGAAAAAAACATGGGAAGAGGAGAAAATGCCGCTAACCACCATTTTCTCCTTTTCCCGCAATGTTTTCTACATCCCCAGAACAAATTTCAATTTTTCAGTCATGTTAATTTTGTCATCTGCAAATGCTATCAATTTTGACAGGTCAAAATTTTTGTTGTTTAGTGAATAGTTAATCCTTAACCACACAATCCCAAGTTTTAACAACCCTGAGAAGTTGATCTTTTTGAAAACATTGCGGGAAAAGGAGAAAATAATGGTAACCAGTATTTCCTCATTTTCCAACTATCTTTTCTAGATTTCTCATTCAAATCCTGTCATTTGTGCCTTATAAAGGAGGGGTGTCCATAAGGCCCTTTTCATGGCCACTACCGATTTTTTTTAAACTTTGTACACTGAAACCTATACATATTGGCTGTAATATTATGCAATATTGAATCAATTAGTAAAGGTTTGTAGGATGTGTGCTTGTTCAAAGTGGGTGGGGTAATTCTGACCCAACGAGGAGTCTGTTAGGAAATTGGTAATAATTTAATTGTTATTAAGAGCTCAAAGTTAACAATTTCATGCTTTCTTAGACAATATCAGATATAACAGCTTATGCTAAAACTTTTGTAAAATTCTTTTAATATATGTGTTTTTACACAACTGACTGACAGCCCTAAATGTTAGCTTTTTTCAGTTCTCCAACTTTACGAAAAACCACAACATCGTTTCATATATGGAGGGATTCCAATTATATTTTGCATATGTACAATATATTAAATGGTAATTGTAAAATTATGACGAAAGTTTTCTATAGCAAACAGTTTTTGAGTTATCTCCCCTTTACTTTACTCATTTTTTTTAACATTATTTTATCAGAGTTACAGAGTTATTTTTTTCACTTCTACATTTTTTCCTCTCTAAACAAAGTCTGCAAAGTAGTTTGAGTTATCTCGGTACTTCACTACTTCAATTTAAATTTGCCCTTCATAAATTATTTACTGTTTTTAACCCCCAGCTCACATCACAATTTTTTTTAAATTTCAAACAGGTGAACTTCAAAAATCAATCAGATGGTGCTTTTATATTACTTAGTCTCTAATGTCTAAATCATTGCATGCATTTCTTTCCCCGATTGTTTTCCTCCTGAAATATTTTTGAAATTAAAGGCAGATATAACTCTGTTTTTTTACCTTTTTTGTTTTCTTTCGTCAGCAATGAATTCAATATATATAACTCATTTCAGACATTTTCATGGAATTAATTTCTGATTTGAATTTTTGTCAATTTTCTTTTGGCATTATATTTGAAAAAAATGTTTTTTGGAATATGGTTGATTCTGCTGCTAGGGCTGAAAGCCCCAATAGTGTCTAAAAGCATACAATGTGGGTGTTAAAGTACATTTGAATATAGACCGTATACCTTAATGTATGAAATCATTCTGAAGATGATAATCTGTTATCATACAGTTTTCCAACTGTTCATCGCCAGCAGCAAAATGAATTTTAAAAACTGGTAAAAAGTAAACAAAAAATAAAGTGACCTTGCATCTTTTGACCTACCCTAAAACTTAATTTTTCTGCCAGACTGACCGTACAAGAGCAGGCTATTATCTTCACGATGGCATGAATTAAATATAAATGCATTTTAACAACCACACTTTTACTTTGAGTCACTTTTGGACTTTAAGCCTTTCAGATGCCTTTACTTTGCTCTTTGAATTCAATATTAATATCAAGAGGTCTTCTATTGTTCATTAATTCTTATCATATGTACTGTGAGTGCTTTATCTTGCAACCTTTTTTAGGTTATACTTCCGCAATACACCCATTTTGTTATCTCAGAGCTTGTGACTTTTCGCAAAAATAATATTGTAAGGTAAGACAACTTCACGATAGCCCGTCATATATTTAAGGATTTCCTATGTTTTGTGCTTCCCTTAACCCTTTCCCAAACAGCAAAATTTGGACCAGACCAAAGCATTTTGCAGGTGACAAATTAACAGTTGCTAAAAAGATGATTTTTCAATATGATAGGGTAGAAAACATTGTGGGAAAAGGAGAAAATGCTGGTTACCAGCATTTTCTCCTTTTCCCACAATGTTTTCAACAGGCTTGTATTCCTGACCCGTAAAAACCAGGGATTGCTTGGGAAAGGGTTAATACTTCAAATTGTATTGCCTATATTAACTAAATCAGGAGGCCTTATCTTTGTGTGTAACTCGGATGCAAACTGCACAGCATGTTTCAAAAGTGTGCTTTATGTGCCAATGACTATCAAAGCGAGCTCATTCTATGTGGAAGCCCATTCTTTTTAATATACACATGTACATGTAATATGTTGCCATTCCCTATAACTGATATATACAAATATCTACTAATGACAAACTTGAAAAGTGTCAGACAAAGCATGCTTGTTCCACACTTCTCCTGTACAGGGTTTCACATTTACAACATGGGCACATTCAAAGCAAGTGACACAAAAATTAGGAATGGGGGTATATCACCCCAGAAAAGGCCTGTCTTAAATATAAAACACTTTGATTAAAATATAGTCCATTGAATCATGCCTCACAAAAACAGAAGTTGTCATTTTTAGAGCAGCACCCCCCCCCCCCCAAACAAACACACACACAACTCCCAGTAAAGCACACACTTTATGGGTCGTACGTAATCAAGGCAGAAATACAATCACCCTGTGGTACTGTAGATGTATAACCAGAGCAAGTAACTATAATTGTTTGTTGTGCACATACAGCTTTTGTGCTTAGGTTGCAATCATCACCAGTCAGACGATACGAAGATACTAACATCAAAAGTAAACATATCTCATATGAGTTTTAAAGCCTATGAGATGTCATTATCAACACATACACCTCAAGTTATTCAAAAGTAGAGGAATGATATCTTTTAAAATGATTAGTTGTTTGGCAAATCAACTCTCTTTGGCTTAGAAATTGAACATAAATCCTATAAACTACAGATATGTCACTATCCACAGGCTCATGTATAACAAAAGTACTTCCTAACAGAGAAATAGATTGATATTTAGATTATGCCTAGCCTAATAGTTCAATGGACACTAGGGGATTGCTGTTTGAATCTCTGGATTGGTCATTTTTTCAGACGATTGGTGGGGAATAAATTTAGGAAAGCATTAATAGATACACTGGTTGCCGTGACATAACTGAAATAATGTTGAACACTTTGTTAAACACCACAAAAACAACCATTCAAGATCTGCTATTAGAAGGAAAGGTTCTTGTTATCAATAGAAGGTTGAATTAGTTAAATAGCATTGTAAGGGATAAGTTCGAACTGAAAAGTTGAAATCAACCAAAAAGTCACTGAAGCACAGAACCTTTTTGTCCAAATTAAATGGGGATAAATCTGCAATCAGAAATCTACATATAGGTAATAGAATAAGTTCCTCTGCATTAAATAACTTTATCTTAATGGTGGCCAACTGAAAAATGAAAACCTTAAACGCTTGTAAACAAATTAACAAAATTCAAGGGTAGATAACTCAAAAACTATGAGCTGTAAAAAGTTTTCGTCATAATTTTACAATTACCATTTAATATACTGTACATATGCAAAATATCATTAGAATCCCTCCATATATAAAACAATGTTGTGGTTTTTCGTAAAGTTGGAGAACTGAAAAAAGCTAAAATTTAGGCATGTCCGTTAATTGTCAAAAAACACATTTATTAAAAGAATTTTACAAAAATTTTAGCATAAGCTATTTTATCTGATATTGCTTAAGAAAGCATGAAATTGTTAACTTTCAGCTCTGAGTAACAATAAAAATATAATTGATTTTCTATCAGATCCCTCTTTGGGTCAGAATTACCCCACCCACTTTGAACAAGCACACATCCTACAAACCTTTACTAATTGATTCAATATTGCATAATATTACAGCCAATATGTATAGGTTTCAGTGTACAAAGTTTAAAAAAAATCGGTAGTGGCCATGAAAAGGGCCTTATGGACACCCCTCCTTTTGTCATCTCATTCTGCAAGTGCTTTAAAATTTAACTCGTCTAAAATATTGTTGTGTGGAAAAGAGATAAATTGCATTAGAAAGGTTTTTCTCCTAAACTGAAAGATATTTCTAGTTAATTCATCTTATCATCATCAACTGAAAGTAGCAATAAAAATCATTTCATCTATCAGGAATAGACAACAAGAGCATGACATCTTGATGTCAATACCAACTTGTGGCTGCTTTTTCACTGAGAAGTCTAATAGACAAAGAGGCATATTTGCATCAAAAATAGTTTGAATGTCACCTTTTTCTACCCTTCACAAAACAAAATTTTAAAATTTCAGTCACTTTTTTTATGACATCTGCAAATGCATTCAATTCGGGCAAACCTAAAATTTTGTCATTTGATAATGAGTTAAAGGCAGATACAATTATCTCCCCTTTATTACCATCAGGTGTTATTGTTTGCTGAATGCTGTCTTCATTGGTATAGGTGAAGCTGTTCTGTACTTTCCACAAACCAGAATGTTCACTGACATCTTCATAACTACATCTGTCACCACTTTCAAATGTACACGCAAGAGAGTAACCTGTAAATAAAGACCTTGAGAAAAACATGTGAGCCAAAATACAATGCATCTGGACATTATTAGTTGTACAGTCAGGTGGCAGGGGACATAATTCACCACAGCCGTGAACAAGTTTCCAGGTCCCTTACCACCTGACTGTACAACAAATTTACTATACTGCAAAGTTTTACCCTTTCAAAGCACGTTAAGTGCAATTTTCATGTTTAAAATCTCACAAATCGAATATGCTACCGAAATAGAAATTCCCTTCTGAGTGCCTCAATTCAATGAAAACTGACGTCACTGGAAACTGATGTAACTAAAACATGCAGTTTGGTGCCTAAACTGCAGTCTGGTGAACGAACGACACCGCCATTTTAGATGTTGTGTTGCAAGTGTAGAGATGTTTACGTGGCACTCAAAAGGGTAACTTGCTTTGCGTGGTTTTTGCCAGGGAACATGATATATATGTTCCCGGCATGTTAACCAATCAAAGCATGAGAAATTTCTTTGCAGTATAATAAAAATTACTTTTACTGAGAAGAAACAGTTGCATTTTTGATAAGTAGTTTGTTGCTTATGAGAATAACTGTTAACTCTTTTCCAAACAAAAAAAATTCTGGACTAGTCCAAATTGAAAGCATTTGCAGACGACAAAATACATATGAATCAAAAATTGAAATTTGATTTGGAAAGAGTAGAAAACATTGTGAGAAAAGGAGAAAAAGCTGGTTACCAGCTTTTTTTCCTTTTTCCACAATGTTTTCTATAGACTTCTTCCTCAAGGCTGTTAAAAGTCGGGATTGTGTGGTAATGAGTTAATCAAAATGAAGATCAGACAGCATCAAATAAATGGTTACACCATATTATGTGGAAATGATGCTTAACCCTTTCCTAAGCAATCCCTAGTTTTCACTACCATGGAAAAGAAGCCTTTTGAAAACATCATAGCAAGCAGCATTTTCTCCTTTTCCAGTAATGTTTTTTACCCTCTCAGATTGAATTTAAATTTTTCAGTCTTGTTAATTTTGTTGTCTGTAAATGCTTTCAATTTGCACTGGTGTAAAATTTTGTCGTTTGGTCAAGAGTTAATGCATCTGCAAAAGTATTTACCCAAGTCAGTTTATTTAGTCAGGGCAGGCTGCCTGGGACAAAACTTATTGTTAACCCTTTCCCAAACGACAAATTTTAGACTCTTCCAAACTGAAAGAGTTTGCAGACGACAATTTTAACTTTCATAACATTGGCAGAAAATTATCCAAACAGCCAGAAAACACTGCAGGAAAAGGAGAAATTGCTTGTTATGAACAATTTCTCCTTTTCCCACCGTGTTATCAAAAGACTTATACTGCAGACACGTAAAAACAAGGGCTTGCTTGGGAAAGCGTTAAAATAAGTTTTTTGTATGTCTAAGAACCAGTCTGCATCATGATTCAGTCAAAATGATTCATTTTAATGTGATGACTGCTTTGTATCATTCATCATTAACCCTTTACCACACAATCCCTACTTTTGACGCTCCTGGAAAAGAAGCCTTTTGAAAACATTGTGGGAAAAGGAGAAAATGCTGGTAACCAGCATTTTCTCCTTTTCCCACATTGTTTTCTACCCTTCACAAAACAAATTTTAAAATTTCAGTCACTTTTATCTTGTTGTCTGCAAATACTTCTGATTTGGATGAGTCTACAATAATGTCGTCTAGAGTAAGATACATTTATCAAACAAAATTCTAGACTGATGCAAATGGAAAGCATCTGAAGCAACAAATTGGATGTGACAAAATAATTGAATTTGTTTTAGGTAGGGACGAAAACATTGTGGGAAAAGGAGCAAATGCTGGTCATCAGCATTTTCTTCTTTTCCCACACTGTTTTCAAGAGGCTGTGTGGTAAAGAGTTAAGTCCTTTTTGAAATTTGGTGAACATCATTGGCTGTGCACCCACTCATGAAAATATTACCGATGATGTTCACTTGAAATAAATTTCGATCTTTCACCAGGTCTAAATCCTACAACAAACTATCTGATTGGGTGAGGCATCCTGTCTCAAAAAGGGACCGCTACATCTTTTTTTAACATTCCTGATTAAGTCAAGTATTTTCTCCCATTCCCACCATGGTATCTGCATCTTCAGAGACAGTCAGTACTGGAACCAGCTTAGTTTCTCCCTGCAGACAGTATTAATCAAAATCAGTCTGCACAGAAAATGCAGTCTGATATTGGATCCTAGCCAAAATAACCATGAAATAAAAATAGTTTAGATGTTTTCCTATTTCAACAGGTCATTATCATTAATTCTGCAATTAAACTTTGATTCCACTATTTGTAGCATCAACAATCCTGAAGAATCTGGCTGTTGAAAACATTGTAGAAAAAGGAGAAAATGCTGATAACCAGCATTTTCTCCTTTTTCAACAATGTTTTCTGACCTTTCCGAGACAAATTTCATCAATTGAGCCATATCTAATTTGTTCTCTGTAATGGCTTTGAATTCAGATGTGTCAAAAATTTTGTCATTTACAAAAGAGTTACAAGCTGAATAAAAGGGGATTGTATAAATTATAAAACAGAGTTACAATATGTACATACCACAGGAATCCTCATCTATACCAGAATGACAATCTTGAACTCCGTCACATCTTCTCTCTAGCAGTATACACTTCTCCTCACACTGGAAATCATCGTTGCCACAACCTATAGCAGTAAGATCATATTAACCGTTTACCACACAACCCCTACTTTTAACACCCCTGTGAAAGAAGCCTTTGAAAACATTGAGGGAAAAGGAGAAAATGCTGGTATTCAGCATTTTCTCATTTTCCCTCAATGTTTTCTTCCCTCCCAGAAAGAAATTTCAATTCTTTAGTCACATTTATTTTGTCTTCTGCAAGTGCTTTCAATTTGGACCAATCTAAAATTTCGTCATTTGGTAAAGAGTTAACCCATTACCACTCAATCCCTACTTTTGACGCCCCTGAGAAAGAAGCCTTTTGAAAACACAGTGGGAAAAGGAGAAAATGCTGGTAACCAGCATTTTCTCCTTTTCCCACAGTGTTTTCTACCCTTCCCAGAACAAATTTTTATTTTTCAGTCACCTTTATTTTGTCGTCTGCAAATGCTTTCAATTTGGACCAGTCCAAAATTTTCTCGTGTGGTAATGAGTTAAAGGAGCAGCCATTTGAGAAACAGGGTGTTTAACTCTTTACCAAACAAAAAGTTGTTAAGACTGGTCCAAATTGAAAGCATTTGCAGAAGGCAAAATAAAAGTGACTGAAAATTTGAAATTTGTTTAGTAAAGGATAGAAAACATTGTGGGAAAAGGAGAAAATGCTGGTAAGGTAATGGGTTAATGCTTTTCTGTGAAGCACTAAACAAAACAAGTCATCACATACCAATGGATCCATGAAATCTATTTCGTCTAACAATCAACTGAATTTGGAGGTAGAACATTCCTTTGACATACAGAGAATTTAACTTAGAGGAAAAGGTATTGACACCTGTCAAACTATGCAGTCTGGTTTCTAGGCTTGTTACTTTTTGCAGATGCATAAATATACATGCAGTTCATTTTCTAAATTATGACATATTGATGTCTTGTTTCCAACTCATTACCAAACAACAATATTTTAGGCTTGTCCAAGTTCAAAGCATTTGCAGACTTCAAAATAAAAGTGACTGAAAATTTGAAATTTGTTTTGTGTATGGTAGAAAACATTGTGGGAAGAGGAGAAAATGCTGGTTACTAGCATTTTCTCCTTTTCCAACTATGTTTTCTAAAGGCTTTTCTGAGGGTTGTCAAAAGTAGGGACATCAAAATTTTAGATTAGTCTAAAATTGACAGCATTTCCAGACAACACTTTAACTCCTTTTAAAATTTCCGAAGAAAATTTAATAGATCTTTATCTGGAGAGATAGAAAAAAAAACTTCATTCCAAGTATAAATTAAGTTTGAAGACAACACATTAAAAAATCCTAAAATACCTGAATCTTGTATGATATGAATAGAATAAATGAGTAAATATGACTTAACCCTTTCCCAAACAATCCCTGTTTTTTACAACCCTTAGATAGAAGCCTTTTTAAAACATTGTGGGAAAAGGAGAAAATGCTGGTAACCAGCATTTTCTCCTTTTCCCACAAAGTTTTCTACCCTGCTGGAAACAAATTTCAATTTTTGAGTTAAACTTATTTTGTCTTCTGCAAATGCTTTCAATTTGGATCAGACTTAAACATTATAGTTTGGTAAAGAGTTAATCATAACAGTAGATGAAATAGGAACAAGGTAAAATTTTAGAGTGGAAAAGACTTAACATACTTGGAAGTGAGCAAAGCCCTTCAGATACAGCTACACTTCGTATTGCGTCTCCAGTGTTTGCTGGCAACAAGAACTGTACACTGAAAAAATTAAATAGTTAATGATATAAAATCTGCCACACAAGACATGGAACTCTTGCAGGTAAATGACCAAGTGGGCCCTTTGTTGTTCTCGAAAATATTGAAATGGGCCTTTTGTTGTTTGTCTATATTGAAATGGGCCTTTTGTTGTTCACCGATATTGAATTAGGGCCTTTATTGTTCACAAATAATGAAATGGGCCCTTTGTTAATCACCAATATTGAAATCAGCCATTTGTTGTTCACCAATATTGAAATGGGCCCTTTGTTGTTCACAAATATTGAGACCAGCCATTTGTTGTTTGCCAATATTGAAATGGGCCCTTTGTTGTTCAGGAATATTGAAATGGGCCCTTTGTTGTTCACCAACATTGAAATGGGCCCTTTTTTATTCACCAATATTGTAAATCGGCCCTAAGTTGTTCACCGATATTGAAATAAGCCCTTTGTTGTTCACCGATATTGAAATGGACCCTTTGTTGTTCGTCGATATTGAAATGGACCCTTTGTTGTTCGTCGATATTGAAATGGGCCTTTTGTTGTTCGTCGATATTGAAATGGACCCTTTGTTATTCACTAATACTGAAATGGGCCCTTTGTTTTTCACCAATTTTGAAATAAGCCCTTTGTTGTTCACCAATATTGAAATGTCCCTTTGTTGTTCATCAATATTAAAATGGACCCTTTGTTGTTCACCAATATTGAAATCGTCCTTTTGTTGTTTACCAACATTGCAATGGGCCCTTTGTTATTCACTAATACTGAAATGGGCCCTTTGTTGTTCACCAATATTGAAATGGGCCCTTTTTGTTTACCAATATTGAAATGGGCCCTTTGTTGTTCACAAATACTGAAATGGGGCATTTTTTATTCAGAAATATTGAAATTGGCCCTCTGTTGTTTAACAATATTGGAATGGGCCCTTTGTTGTTCACAAATATTAAAATGGGCCCTTTGTTGTTTACCGATATTGAAATCTGGAAATGTTCATGGCTTTTGAAACTAACTATGAAATTCATCCCTTTACCACACAGTCCTGGGTTCTAACAACCACTATGGAGAAGCCTTGGGAAGACATTCTGGGAAAAGGCGAAAATGCTGGTAACCCGCATTTTCTCCTTCTTCCACAGTGTCTTCTACCTTTATGAACTCAAATCCCATCATTCCAATTAAAGAACTTCCTTTAGTAATCCATTTTGGCTGAAATGACAGACATTTCCTTCCAAAGGGTAAGATACACTGTGCCAAACTCGCGTTTACAGAAAGGTCAATTACCTCCTAATATCATCCCTAGAAATGCTCAGTTGTCCTGTAAAACTACTTCCAGACTCCTGTCCAAATCTGTAGACCTCAGTTTTGTTTTCCATGGCAACCATAACTGTCAAAGCTGACATCGTATCCTCTAACTGAACATTGAAGCTCAAACAGACATTCTGGTATTGAAGTTTATGTAATGGAACATAGAGACCCATTCCCTCTGTTTGACTGCTAATTCCAGAATCTGAAAATACACATTTTGATGTCTGCTTGAGATCCATTACAAAAGTTGTAAACAAAAACTTATGAAGACTTCAATTTTAAGAAATATGGTTCTTTGCACTTGCTTAACTCTTTCTCACACAATCCTGACTTTTAATGATCACGAGAAAGAAATCCTTTTGAAGACATTGTAGGAAAAGGAAAAAATGCTGGTAACAAGCATTTTTTTCCTTTTCCCACAATGTTTTCAACCCTTTCCGAACCAAATTTCAATTTTTTCAGTCACAATTGTTTTGCTGTCTGCAAATGCTTTTAATTGTGAACTGGTCTAAATTTTCTTGTGTGGAAACAAGTTAAACAACTTTAAAAAGTTATACCATAATTATGTTTATTGAACCTTTGCACACAATCCCCAAATTTAAAAGAAAAGTCTTTTGAAAACATTGTGGAAAAAGGGAAAAAAATGCTGGTAACCAGCATTTTCTTCTTCTCCAACAATTAATTTAACCCTTTACCACACAGTTACCCCTGAAAGAGATGGCTTTTGAAAACATTGTGGGAAAAGGAAAAATGCCTATAACCAGCATTTTCTCCTTTTCCCACAAAGTTTTCTTCCCTTTCAAAGAAAAATCATTTCATATGAGCCACACTGAATTTGTCATCAGCAAATGCTTTCGATTTGGACAGGTCCAAATTCTTGTCGTGTGGTAAAGGGTTAGAATTGGAAACAAGAACAGCATTACATTTTGCATTGAAGGCTTCGATGAAAAACCATGAAATGGATTTTCTATCCATTGTAACCTGTGCAATCTTGTAGATTAAGCATGAAGATAAAAGAATAATTAAAGTTTCAAAAAACAAAAACATGAAAAGGTTAAAAACTGGATGAAAACTGCCTGAAAATGATTAAAAATATATCTTTAAAAAGGTCTTTAGAAACCAATGTTGGCAAAGAGGAAGATCTCCTTATCCCACACATTTTTTACCTCTTAACCCTTTACTACATCACAAGATTATAGACCTGTCCGAATTGAAAACAATTGCTGATAACAGTTTCAATGTGGCTCATACAAATGAACTTTCTTTGAAAGGGAAGAAAACATTGTTGGAAAAGGAGAAAATGCTGGAAATCAGCATTTTCTCCTTTTCCCACAATGTCTTCAAAAGCCTTCTCTTTCAAGGGTGTTAAAAGTTGTCATTGTGTCATAAAGCGTTAATTCTTTATCAAATGACAAAATTTTGGACTGGTCCAAATTAAAAGCAATTTTCGAAAACAATAAATGTGGCTGAAAATTTGAAATATAGGTAGGGAAGGGCAGAAAACAATGTGGTAAATGAGAAAGACCTGGTTACCAGCATTTTCTCCTTTAACAACAATGTTTCCAATAGGCTTCTTTCTGAGGGTCGTTAAAAGTCTCGATTGTGTGGTAAATCCCTACTTTTGACAACCCTGAGAAAGAAGCCTTTAAAAAAAAATCCGTGAAAAAGAGAAAATGCTGGTAACCAGCATTTTCTCCTTTTCCCACAATGTTTTCTACCCTGCACAAAACAAATTTCTAATGTTTAATCACTTTTAATTTTGTCTGCAAAATTAATGCTTTCAATTTGGACAAGCCTAAAATATTGTTATTTGGTAATGAGTTAGTTAACTCTTTATCAAATGACAAAATTGACCAATTTGAAGAGTGTGTGAGCTTTGACCCGCTATTGTAACCTTGACTTTGAGGTCTGGTGTTGCAGCGGTCTCCTCTGCATGTTGTCTGATCAAGGTGCACCCATCTATGAAATATTTTCGAAATCAGCCAGGGAGTTCACGAGATAGCAGACAGGAAATTAATTGACCCATTACCACACAATCCCTACTTTTGACGCCCCTGAGAAAGAAGCCTTTTGAAAACCCTGTTGGAAAAGGAGAAAATGCTGGTAACCAGCATTTTCTCCTTTTCCCACAGTGTTTTCTACCCTTCCCAGAACAAATTTCAATTTTTCAGTCACATTTATTTTGTTGTCTGCAATTGCTTTCAATTTAGACCAGTCTAAATTTTTTTCCTGTGGTAATGGGTTAAGGATGGACAGACTGACTGATAATCAGGGGAATAACATCATACATGACATAAGGTATATGAAGAAAATGAATTACAACTCTTCACAAAACAACCAAATAAATTTTAACTCTTTACCACAAAAGAAAATTTTAGACTGGTCCAAATTGAAAGCATTTGCAAACGACAAAATAAAGGTGAATGAAAAATAGAAATATGGTCTGGGAAGGGTAGAAAACACTGTGGGAAAAGGAGAAAATGCTGGTTACCAGCATTTTCTCCTATTCCACCAGTGTTTTCAAAAGGCTTCTTTCTCAGGGGCATCAAAAGTAGGGAATGTGTGGTAATGGGTTAATTTAAGCACCTCTTTTGGCCTATAAGTTTGATAATGGCCAACAGTGTTTGTGGTACACTCACAACTGACAACCTGGTCACATATAGTGATCAATGATAAGACTTCATATTTTGTGCAGCCTGATCATTATCTACAATTGCTGTAATATTTTCAGTACTGAAAGATGTTTGATGAATAAAGCTAAATAACTTCATTACCTGTTTGCACCCAGCCTGATACTGCTATAGGATAGCCACAATCTCCCTGAGTAAAATTACAGGCTATGGAAGGCTCTGTAATGAAAAAAAAAAATAGTTAATCCTTTTTGTCACATAAAACCACCTCCTGCAGTTACACCCATGATTTTTTTATTCAGTAATACACCAATGTATTACCGTCTTTTGGAAATACTGATTTTTGGAAATACTGATTTTCATTTTCAATAAAACAAGAAATGCAGTGCAAGTCATTTAATTCAAGAAAATTGTAAAAATAGTTCATTTAAACTCCTTTTTTTTAAACTGTTTCACTCTACTTTCTATGTACATGTCAAAGAGCTATCTTCTTGTATATATACACATTTTAAACTAAATTCTAACATGCGAATTGGGCTCTATACACACAGTTCAAGGAAAGTTTGGTAAAATCTGCGACATTCCATGTAGAGTGACGTCATTCTGTATCAAGTGACGTCATTCTGTATAAACTGAGTGAGTTATTCCATGGACCTTAATCCTCATCCGTGTTTTTACTCTAAGTATGAACTTGTTTACCTTTGATTAACTCTTTACCACACGACAAAATTTTAGACTGGTCCAAAATGAAAGCATTTGCAGACGACAAAATAAAGGTGACTGAAAAATTGAAATTTGTTCTGGGAAGGGTAGAAAACACTGTGGGAAAAGGAGAAAATGCTGGTTACCAGCATTTTCTCCTTTTCCTACAGTGTTTTCAAAAGGCTTCTTTCTCAGGGGCGTCAAAAGTAGGGATTGTGTGGTAATGGGTTAAGAGTTGGTCATGTTAGAATCAAAATAATCTTCTTTCTATCATGGCTTATCATTCATTCTAACATGACACTCAAATTCGGCTCTATAAACACAGTGCAGGAAAGCGTGGTAAAATCTGCGACAATCCATGTAGAGTGATGTCATTCTATATTGAGTGACATCATTCAATGAGTGGGTTATTCAATGGAACATAATCATCCGTGTGTTTACTCCAAATTTGAACTTGTTTTCCTTTCATTAAGAATTGGTCATTTTAGAATCAAAATAATCTTCTTTATTTCCTGCTTTCCTGTAGGATATCGAGAAATAGCAGTGAAAATATTTTTCGATCTTACACTGGTACCACCAGTGAAAATACCGATTTTCATGTTCTTGTTGCCTAGGTAAATTGCGTGTGCCTAACAACCAGATGGGAAATATGACGTCATATACCTTACATTTCTCGCGCTTGACGTAATGTTGCTATGCGGGAGGGGTACGCCACGGGGAATAAGGCAAAAGAACTGTACTGAATTTTGATAAAGCTCCTCCCAGAAAGGGTTAAAAGCATGAAATAAATAGAATATTTGATTTTTCGGTGAAAGATCGAAATTTATTTCATCTCGTGAACACCATCGGTAATATTTTCACTCGTGGCTGCGCCACTCGTGAAAATATTACCGATGGTGTCCACTCGAAATAAATTTCGATCTTTCACCGAAAAAAACAAATATCCTCTATTTCTATCATGGTTAATCGTTCAATAAACCATGTTGTGAGTTATGAGGCACAATAAATAAACCACTTGGGCTATTGCCCTCATGGATGATTTATTGTGCCTCATAACTCACAACTGTGGTTTATTGAATGATAAACCATGATAGGAGGAAGATTATTTCTTAAATAAACCATGTTGTGAGTTATGAGATACAATGAATAACTCACTCAGGCTGTTGCCCTCATGGATTATTTAGTGTGCCACATAACTCATAACTGTGGTATATTGAACGATAAACCATGATAGAAAGAAACATTCTCTGGCTTCCTTAGCAGAATATCTCACCCATGGAGTCATTATTTGCCTTGATAAAAAAAATGGAAAACCAAGTAAAGGCCTGTGAATCAAGGTCAAAAGATGTCATGGGTTCAAATACGATTACAGAAAAAATAACAAAATGAAGTGCACCAGATTAACCCATTACCACACAATCCCTACTTTTGACGCCCCTGAGAAAGAAGGCTTTTGAAAACCCTGTGGAAAAAGGAGAAAATGCTGGTAACCAGCATTTTCTCCTTTTCCCACAGTGTTTTCTACCCTTCCCAGAACAAATTTCAATTTTTCAGTCGCATTTATTTTGTCGTCTGCAAATGCTTTCAATTTAGACCAGTCTAAACTTTTCTTGTGTGGTAAAGGATTAACAACATGAAAATTTGATGCTCCATTAACCCTTTCCCAAATAAAAAATTTTAGACTGTCCCAAACTTGGTGTTTGCAGATGACAATTTTGCAGATGACAATTTTGAATTTGATGAGAATGGCAAAAAGTTTTTCAATAGGCTAGAAAACACTGTGGGAAAAGGAGAAATTGCTTGTTGCCAGCAATTTCTCCTTTTCCTGCAGTGTTTTATAAAGACTTGTACTGTAGACACGTAAAAACCAGGAATTGTTTGGGAAAGAGTTAAGAATTAATTCTTTCCAAAACAACAAAATTTTAGAATCATCCTTTCTGAAAGCATCTACAGACAACATCAGTAAATAGCACAAATGATAAAAGCATGATAAACAATATGGGGACAAAGAAAATGCTTGTTACCTGCTTTAATGTTTTTGTCTAATGTGTTTTTAAATGCATCCTTTTTCATATTTGCTAAAACACAGGACTGTTTGTATATAAAAGCTAATGAGATAGGTATTTTATATACAGCTTGATCCTGGATCTATTCTATCTGCCAAAATATCCTGTCAACATCTGAGGGTTAACCAATTGCCACACAATCCCTACTTTTGATGACCCTGAGAAAGAAGTCTTTTGAAAACATTGTGGGAAAAGGAGAAAATGCTGGTAACCAGCATTTTCTCCGTTTCCCACAAAGTTTTCTACCCTTCACAAAACAAATTTCAAATTTTCAATCACTTTTATTTTGTTGTCTACAAATGCTTTCGATTTGGACAAACCTAAAATTTTGTTGTTTGGTAATGAGTTGAGAAAATTGATTACAATATTCTTTACAATACTTGGAGAGGTTCATACTGAAAGTAAATTAAGACAACTTACCCACACAGGTTCCTCTCACAATTTCGACATTATCGATGCCTATGTGTCCTTGATCTGCCATCCCTCGTGTTGCAAGGAAATAGATTCGACCACTGAAGTTTCCAGGGATACTGTAGCAGTCTGACACCTGAAAGATGAATGAATGAATGAATGTTGTTTTATGGCGCATCGACAACTTTGGTCATTTAGCGGCACATATCTGTGTTAACCCTTTCCCAAACAATCCCTGGTTTTTACGGGTCTGGAATAGTAGCCTTTTGAAAACATTGTGGGAAAAGGAGAAAATGCTGGTAACCAGCATTTTCTCCTTTTCCCACAATGTTTTCTACCCTATCATAGACAGAAATTATCTTTACAGCAAGAGTTGAATTGTCGTCTGCAAATGCTTTTAATTTGGTCTAGTCCAAAAGTTTGTCGTTTGGGAAAGGGTTAAAAGATGATGAAAGTGGAGTTGTTTAACCCTTTACCCCATAAGGCATTGCTATGGTATCTCTAATAGACCCGAAATAACAGAAAGGATGAAGCTGTTTCTTATGTGTATATCACACCTTTTGATAGCATAGAAAACAGTGTGGCAAAAGGTGAAATTGCTCATCACGAGCAATTTCACCTTTTGCCACAATGTTTTCCAAAGGCTCCTACAAGCAATGCGTAGAAATGAGTATCTATGGAGTAAAGGGTTAAATCGAATAAAGTTTGAATACACTAATGATAATAAAAGAATTGATATAAGAAGTATTACCTGCCAGATATTTCTTCCATCCAGCTGAACTCCACTAAAGCCAAGAACTTCCCTTTTCTTACGTTTACCCCACTCAGCATGGGTGATCTCAAGGTAGGTTTCCAGTGTGCCTGCATTTTCACTTGACAGGAAATAAAACTGGTAATACAAGCTGGATGTTTCAGCTGATAGGTCAACATCAAACCACACATGAGACTGGTCTTCTTCATCACCAAAGGAGTTCACCACATGAAGGTAGGGATTTTCTAAAAAATAACAAGTAATATTGGCTATTACTTAGACTATCACTCTTTGTATATGGCTTGTAACATGCAAAAAAGGGACATTCGGACATTTGCGTAAAGCGTTGTCTCAGATCAGCCTGCGCAGTCCATGCAGGCTAATCAGAGACGGCACTTCACATCTTCATTAGATTTTGTCCTTCAGTAGACTTCTGCAGAACAGAAAAAAATCATATAAACGGAAAGTGCCATCCCAGGTTAGCCTGCGGGGACTGCGCAGGCTGTTCCGAGACGACACTTTACGCAGATGTCCCTTTTCACGTGTTGCAAGCCATATGGAGGCTGTATCAATTATCTCATTATTCACAACATGAAGGTAGGGATTTTCTAAAAAATAACAAATAATTGGCTATTACTTACACTATCACTCTTTGTATATGGAGGCTGTATCTATGAACTCATTACCAAACAACAAAATTTTAGGTTTGTCCAAATCAAAAGAGTCTGCAGATGACAAAATAAAAGTGACTGAAAATTTGAAATTTGTTTTGTGAAGAGTAGAAAACATTGTGGGAAAAGGAGAAAATGCTGGTTACCAGCATTTTCTCCTTTTCCCACATTGTTTTCTAAAGACTTCTTTCTAGGGGGCGTCAAAATTAGAGTTTGTGTGGTAATGGGTTAAATCAATATGTATCATTTTCAAAATCATCAAAGATTAATCTAAACTGATAGCATTTGCAAATATAATATGGCCTGTAACCTGCAAAAAGGGGCTTTTGGACACTTGCGTCAAGTGTGGTTTCGGATTAGCCTATGCTGTCTGCACAGGTTAATCCCAAACCACACTTTCCATTTTTATAATTTTCTGTTTAGCGCAAGTCTATAGTAGCACATAATCTAACATAGTCGTAAAGTGTCGTCTCAGATCAGCCTATGCAGCATGCACTGGCTGATTCGAGACGACACTTTACACAAATGTCTGAATGCCCCTTTTCGATTGTTGCAAGCCACATTTGATGTGGCTTATGTAATGAAATTTACCTATGAAACAGAAGAGAATATTGAGGAAAAAGCAAACAATACTGTTCCGTCGTTTTCTCGTTTTCCCACAATGTTTTTGAGTCTGATTTCCCAGGGTCATTACTTACAACTTGTGATTGTGTGGTAATATACTAACCCTTTACCATACAATCCTAAGTTTTAAGACCCTGAGAAGATTTTTGAAAATATTGTGGGATAGGGAAAAAAGAGGTATACACCATTTTTTCCTTTATCCCAATTTGAAAAGCAGACATTTATATTTGATCTCAACCAAAATGTGTTGTCTGCAGATGCTTTCAATTTGGTAAAGTCTAATATTTTGTCTTTTATAATAAGTCCTATACAAGTTGGACTGTCATAAGGAAAACTAAGACATAAATATATTATACCTGATTCTCTATGTATGCTCCACAGATACCCAGATCCCTCTGTACAGTTTGCAGAATACATACATTTCATTGGTTCATCAAATGTACATACTTCCATGTTTGCTATACCATCTGGAAAACATTTCTCATGTTAATCCATTACCACATAATCCCTACTTTTGATGACGCAGAGAAAGAAACCTTTAGAAAACATTGTGGGAAAAGGAGAAAATGCTGGTAACCAGCATTTTCTCCTTTTCCCACAACATTTTCTACCCTTCACAAAACAAATTTCAAATTTTCATCGGCTTTTATTTTGTCGTCGGCAAATGCTTTCAATTTGGACAAACCTAAAAGTTTTTTTTTGGTATTAGTTAAAGAAACTGCAAGAAAGCCATAAAATCCTTAACCCTTTACCACACAAGGATGACTTTTAACGCCTCTGAAAGAGAAGGCTTTTGAAAACATTGTGGGAAAAAGAGAAAATGCTGGTTACCAGCATTTTCTCCTTTTCCCACAATGTTTTCTACCCTATCAAAGAAAGATCTTTTTATATGAGCTACATTGAAACTGTCGTCAGCAAATGCTTTCAATTTATACCGGTCTAAAAATCTTGTCGTGTGGTAAAGGGTTGATTGCTCCACTGGCTAATAGTACAACCAATTTTTTGCACAGACTGTGACCATAATCCATCAAAAATATGTAATCCATCTAAGACAGTATTGAAACATGTCAGCCTGCACGATCTGCACATGCTGAAATGGGTTGAAAATTTTTGACATTTGTACATTTCGTGCATGTCCAAGGGCCATGCTTTCTACCTCTAGATTCAGTCAATTGTGACACTAAATGGATAATATTTCTGACCAACAGATTTTGAATGCTTTCAGTATTGCATTTAAACCTTTAACCCTGTACAACACAATGACAACTTTTGACGATCTCCGAGGAAGAAGCCCTTTGAAAACATATTGGGAAAAGGAGAAAATGCTGGTAACTAGCATTTTCTTCTTTCCCTACAAAGTTTTCTACCCTATCAAAGAAAACTGCATCATTTGAGTCACTATGAAATTGTTGTCTGCAATTTTTCTGTGAGGTATAGGGTTAAAAAAAACTAGAGCTATCACTAAACGTGATCATACCCTCCAACAGCTCCTTGTCGTAAAACAGATTAATGTCACAGGAATGCAAAATAAGTGACTGGAGAGTCAATTATACCAGAGCTATCACTGAAGGTGATGAATATTCTGCAATGGCTTCTTGAAGCTGTGTTAAAAGTATTCTATTTAAAGTATAATTTATTTTCATCAATTCAGTAAGGGTACCATCATAAAGAGAACGACAAAAAAGGGCTTAGCTCTTGGAAATCTTATTTAATTAACTAAGAACAATTTATGATATGCACATCTTTGCTGAGTGCAAAGTCTATCCATGAAGTTCGAAAGAAATTTGTCCAGAAACATCAAAGGGCCATAACTCCATGAAACCTAGATAAACCTTAACCAAAATAGGATATGCATATCTCTGCTTGATACTGAGTTTACCTGTAAAGTTTGAATAAAATTCATCCAGTAGTTTATGAGAAATAGAGCGGACCAAAAGCTACAGACCGACGGACGGACAGACGGACTGACCAACCAACAAGCTGACTCCTATATACCCCCCAAACAGAGTTTTGGGGGGTATAAAAATCGAGATTTTAACAACCCTGAAGAAATAGCCTTTTGAATATCTTGAGGGAAGAGGAGCAAAGTACTGGTTAGTTTGAAAACATTGTGGGAAAATGAAAAAATACTGGCTAAAGAAAATTGAGCAACAGTAAAAGGTTTCAGTCTAGTAAGGTCAGCTAGGGTGGAGTTGATACTAATTGTTGATGCATTAATTACAGAGAATGGCTCAAAATGTTTGTTATTGCCATTTCTTCCTTTTCGCATAATTTTTTGAAAATTTTCTTCATTGTGGACTTCGATTTGTTTTCATATAGTTGATGTATGGAATGCCAAGATTGTTCCTTTTTGTGAGATGGGTCACATTCATGACACTTACATTTACAAGTAAAGGTTTCAAAGGAAATATCATCCACAAAAAGGTTCATCTGTGAATTATCGAATAACTTGATGACCATAAAAGTGAAGGCAACTTTATCCATAGGCCCATCTGTTATGATTGGCACTTGCCCTTGCTCCCATTGTTGGGTGTCTCTAAATTCCGCCACTCCATACATCTTAACTTCGGATTCTGTAGCTGTCGAGTAGTTTGCATGAACTGTGAAAAACACATTGGAGGACTCCTCTCCTCCTCTGCTGATCATGTAAAAGAAACTTAAGCAATGGTATTGACTGTCTATAGCTGTTGCATTTATGGTAAACCAGTATTTCGTCCCCACTGTATCCCATCCACCAACATACAGCGACACATAATGACCTAAAAATTCAATAGCCAAATCATAATTTTGTAATTGACTGACAATTACCCTAACATTTTGAAAATTAACTATTTACCACACAATCCTGGCTTTAAATGACCCTGAGAAAGAAGCCTATAGGAAACATTGTGGGAAAAGGAGAAAATGCTGGTAATCCCATTAAAAGCATACTACATCATATACAGTCAAATCTGTGTACAGCAGCCAGTCAAGGGATGTGTCCAAATTGGCTGCTGTGCACAGACTGGCTGCTTTTCACAGTACTTATTTCTCGCACATTATCATCATACATATTATTTTCAGTATCGTATGATGTTCTAGCTTTTTGAATCATTCTTTGTATGTCACAATGAACTTCTGCCAATTATTATGTACAAAAAAAGACTTGAATAAAAGAATTTTATTCAACCCTTTCCCAAACAAGCCCTGGTTTTTACGTGTCTGCATTAAAAGTATTTGAAAACACTGTGGGAAAAGGAGAAATTGCTCGTAATGAGCAATTTCTCCTTTTCCCACAGTGTTTTCTACCCTTTTTGAGAACTTTCTGCAATTTTCTCCAAATCTACAATTGTCGTCTGCAAACTCTTTCAGTTTAGAAGGGTCCAAAATTTGTTGTTTGGGAAAGGGTTAAAAGATTTAGTTTGCTTTTCATTCCTTTTCCATCATTTTTAACAATAACAGTGTATTCAAGTTTCATGCGTTATACTGTGTTCATCTAAAGTGTTTGCAAGAAAGCATGGTTTGCAAGAAAGCATGTAAAACCTCTAAAAAATCAAATGTTGCTGAGGTAGTACCATTCTAATAGAAAACAGCTATTTCCACTATAATATTATCCTAAAAAAGTTGCTAAGATTGCAAATCAGTATTGTTTTACTACTTTGATCAAGCCACTTTTTCCATTTCTTTCTTCTTAGCACTATCATGTATAAATCTTGGGCCACACTACTCTCATTACAAAATGAGAATAATTATCTCCCTTTTCTGAAAACTAACAAAAATATCAACAAAAGTTTGAAGATGGACATCCAGGAACTTCTGGTCAGTTAGAAATATTATATCAGTATAAATCCTTATTCATTAACTAATAAGAAATTTCATTCCATTTTGCATTAGGATGGTAATGATGATTTGTTCTGCAAAGAAAAATTCACTCTGTTACTGTCTTTTTCGGAAACAAGAGCCATCAGAGACGGATTATGCTCCCCCAACATGTGCATGTCATAAAATGTATGAAATTGGAAAAAAATAATCCAAAGGCAAATGTTACGATGATAATAATTGACGAAATATCTATCAGGAGAAAAATGCACAAACTGAAATAGAGCTCGACAAACTAATGGACAGACTGACAGCAAAATTATTTTGGGGAAAATAGTAACTGAAATGTGAAATTTTGACCAGAAAGATAATGGAGAAAAACTGACTCTAACTCTACCATGAAACCCCCATTTTTCCCTAAAATGTCGCGAAACATGGAAAAATTACATTTTCTATTCATCAGTAAGATCTATCTGTTTATGAATTTTGACATTAACACTTTCCCAAATGACAAATTTTTGGACTAGACCAAATTGAAAGCATTTGCAGACGACAATTCAACGCTTGCTGAAAAGATTATTTCTGTCAATGATAGGGTAGAAAACATTGTGGGAAAAGGAGAAAATGCTGGTTACCAGCGTTTTCTCCTTTTCCCACAATGTTTTCAAAAGGCTACTATTCCAGACCCGTAAAAACCAGGGATTGTTTGGGAAAGGGTTAAGAGCTGTAATAGTTTTGGAGTAATAGCCATCACAAACTTGTGGAGGACACTAAGCCCACTAAGCCCCCTTTTCCCATAAGGCAATATTGAATAATTGGAATAAAGGCAAAGGGTGTGTGGTTTGTGGCATATTTTCTTAATAATAAATTCAAATTCGAAATTTCATGAAATTTTTAGCAGTAATGTAGGACATATTACATAAAATGATTCTTTATATGAAACCCCTTTTTTCCATTGTGCAGCCTGAAATTGAGAAACTGTGGAAGAGGTATCATGGCAATGTTCCAACAAGTTCAGATTTGAAATTTCATGAACTTTTGAGCACTTATGTAGGAAATATTAGAGAAAAACAATTTTTTAAATCAAGTCTCCTTTTTCTGCGACGCAGCCCATAATTGGGAAACTGGGAAAGAGGTATGATTTTATACATGAAGCCCCATTTTTCCGTGTCGCAGCCTCAAATTGAGAAATCCTGAAAGAGGTATTTGTGCATTGCCCCAAGGAATTCAGATATGAAGTTTCATAAAGTTTGGTCCTGGGAGTTGTCGAGAAATGGCTTCGGACAGATTTTTTACATGAAGCCCCCTTTTTCAGTGATGCAGCCTCAAATTGTGAAACCAGGAAAGAGGTATTTTTCTATTGTCCCAAGGAGTTCATATATGAAGTTTCATAAAATTTGGTCCAGGGGTTGTGCAAAAATGGCTACAGATGAACGGACAGACGGACAGATGAACAGACAAACAGATGTACAGTGTGACAACTATATGCTCCCCTGAAATTTTTCTGGGAGCATAAAAATTTTCTATTATTGTCTGCTTGGAAGTTATAGCACAGAGCGTCAACGTTTTCTTAACAGACATTCCTTTTGATTCGTTCGGAACAAGGGTCACCACGTTCATACTCCTGAAGAATTTCTGATTTGCGTTTTACAACACCGAATTTGTATGCTGCCTATACCAAACTCAGTACCAATAATTTGTGAAGAATGTTCACCGACACACAGTCATCTAGAGAGAGGAATTTACGTTTCAAGAGTGACATGATAGTAAGAACTGAATGCAATAGAAAATTTCCACCCATTTTTAAAATCAACGAGTTCCCAGTTTCTTTAAATGTGTAAACAACTTTGATTGACAGGATGTTCAATTTCATATTATTACAAAAATTACCCATCTGCAAATATACTGATAAAACTTTCATTGCCATTCATCCTTTAAAGATCAAACATGAATATAAACAACAATTGTCAGTCATTTACCCATAATTAGGGGTCGTAAAATCTGTAATTGTCTGTTTGCATTGTAACATTGTGCAGTCGACTTCATCAATAACTATGTACAGTATAAAGTGTTAAATTATCGATTTTCCATATCCAACAAATTAGATCTGAAATAAGACTAGATGTGTTCTGCCATCTGACCTTTGTTCAGGTGTGATATAATGTTGATCCCGACCAATTAATGTGAACACTGGCTGCATTTCACAATATCACGCTGTACACAGCGCAATTAAAGAAAGAAATTGCACAGGGGGAATTCGAGTGGCCATTGTCAATAGATGGGCCGCTGTTTAGGTATGACCGCTAACTCAGATTTGACTGTACAGCGCATGGAAAATTCTGTCTGCAAATGCTTCTGTTTTTGGAGCTTCTACAATTTTGTCAAGTGGCAAAGAGTCAAATCTTTACCTCATTCAAAATATTTTGTACGGTTCAAATTGGAAGACTTTGGAGAAAATATAGTTAACCCTTTAACGCACAATGACGACATTTGATGACCCTGAGGAAGAAGCCTCTTGAAGACATTTTAGGAAAAGGGAAAATGCTTGTAACCAGCATTTTCTCTTTTTTCCACCAAGTTTCCTACCCTATTATAGAAAAATTGCACCCGTTGAGCCACTTTGAAATTGTACACTGCAAAATTAACCCATTACCACACAATCCCTACTTTTGACGCCCCTGAGAAAAACGCCTTTTGAAAACACTGTGGGAAAAGGAGAAAATGCTGGTAACCAGCATTTTCTCCTTTTCCCACAGTGTTTTCAACCATTCCCAGAACAAATTTCTATTTTTCAGTCACCTTTATTTTGTCATCTGCAAATGCTTTCAATTTGGACCAGTCCAAAATTTTCTCGTGTGGTAATGAGTTAATGCTTTCAATTTGGATAGATCTAAAATTTTGCTGTGTGGTAAGGGGTTCATGTGCTTCATATAATGGGATTTCTCTGTTAAATGTTAGAAAATATTGTGGAAAAAGAAGAAAATGGTGGTTACCGGCATTTTCTTCTTTTTCCACAATGTTTTCTACAGCCATCTCCCACAGGGTCAACAAAGGGTTCAGACTAAGAATTAGGTTGTTATATGTAAATGAATGCTGCCTGCACAGATATAATACCTTTGCCAATCTCTTCATAAGTATGATCGAGTGGATAATACCAAACAGGTACAACATTCCACCATGTAGTAGTATTTGCCTCATGTGCAATGGTCAGGTGACAGTCCCTTTCAAAGTCACATGATGCAGGATCTAAAAATAAAAGTAAATAACATTAAAACGTTGATATCATACAATTTCAAACCTGCTTTTTTATGTAATCATTAAATTTATCTATGACTTTAACCTGGATACCTTGAAACATTCTTGCAGCAGACTATTAAACCCTTTTCTACACAATCCTCAGTTGTAACAAACCTGGAAAGAAGCCTTTTGAAAAGCAACTGCTAGAATTTTGTACAGAGACGGACACACAGATGGACACAAGGAAGGACAGACAGACGGACCCATGGACTGACAGACCCAAAGACCCATTTGAAAACATTTGACATTTTTCAAGAAAAAAAAAAAAAAAACAGATTGGTAATGAGTATGTTTATCCACAGCAAAACATGAACAAGAGGGCCAAGATGGCCCTGGATCGCTCACCTGAATTTTTGAGATGACCATAGTCTATTTTTTTTTTTTGAGGTATTGAAACATTGGAACCAAATTTATAATTTTGCCAAGCAATTTTCAAAAGGTCACCTGTAAAAGTCATTCGGAAATCTGACTATCAGTTTCAAAATGAAGAATTTTTAAAAATTCTTCATTTCTGTTTAAGAGCAAGTAGCCCCCATCCACGAGAGCCATGTTTCTTGATGGATCAAAATTTACGAACAAGTTTTGAAAAGGGTCACCCAGGGAACATTTCGGGAAATTTCTTTTAAAATCTGACCAGGGGTTTCAGAGAAAGAGAATTTTCAAGAATTTTATCATGTCCGTATAGTGAAAGTAGCCCCCATTCACAAGAGCCATGTTTCTTGACGGATCAAAAAGGAACATCTCTGTCAGATTATTTTAAAATCTGACTAGGGAGAAAGAAGAATTTTCAAGAATTTCTTCATTTCCACATAGTGCAAGTAGCCCCTATTCACCAAAGCCATGTTTCTTGACCAATCAAAATTTCGCAAACAATTTTAGAAAAGGATCACCCAAGGAACATCTTTGTGAAATTATTTCAAAATCTGTCCAGCCATTTCAAGAAGAAGAATTTTCAAGAATTTCTTCATTTCTGCATAGTGCAAGTAGCCCCCATTCACCAGAGCCATGTTTCTTGACCAATCAAAATTTCGCGAACAATGTTTGAAAAGGGTCACCAAAGGAACAGGTCTGTGAAATTATTTCAAAATCTGACCAGCAGTTTCAGAGAAGAAGAATTTTCAAGAATTTCTTCATTTCTGTATAGTGCAAGTAGCCCCCATTCACCAGAGCCAAGTTTCTTGACCAATCAAAATTTCGCAAAAAAATTTTGAAAAGGGTCACCAAAGGAACATCTCTGTGAAATTATTTCAAAATCTAACCAGCTGTTTCAGAGAAGAAGAATTTTTAAGAATTTCTTCATTTCCCTATAATGCAAGTAGCCCCATTCACCAGAGCCATGTTTCTTGTCCAATCAAAATTTCGCGAACAACTTTTTAAAAGGGTCACCCAAGGAGCAACTCTGTGAAATTATTTCAAAATCTGACCAGCGGTTTCAGAGAAGATTTTTTTAAAGAATTCCTTCATTTCTGTATAGTGCAAGTAGCCCCCATTCACCAGAGCCACATTTTTTGACGGATCAAAATTTCACAAACAGTTTTTGAAAAGGGTCACCCAAGGAACATATCTGTGAAATTATTTTAAAATCCGACCAGCGGTTTCAGAGGAGAAGATTTTTAAAGAATTCCTTCATTTCTGTATAGTGCAAGTAGCCCCCATTCACCAGAGCCACATTTTTTGATGAATTAAAATTTCACGAAAAATTTTTGAAAAGGGTCACCCAAAGAACATATCTGTCAAATTATTTCAAAATCCGACCAGTGGTTTCAGAGGAGAAAATTTTTAAAGAATTTGCTAAAAAATTCCATTTGGTTGCCATGGCAACCAGGGTTTTTGACGGAATCAAATTCTGTGAACAATTTTTAAAGAGGACCTCCCAAGGAACATTCCTGCCAAGTTTGGTCCAAATTGGCCAAGCAGTTTAGGAGGAGTTGATGTTTAAAGAATTGTTGACGACGCACGACAGACAACGCATGACGGACAACGGACAGCCAGTGACCCTAAAAGCTCCCCTTGAGGACGTTGTGCTCAGGTGAGCTAAAACGGGTCATCCAAGGAACAACTCTGTGAAATTATTTCAAAATCTGACTGTCAGTTTCAGAGAAGAAGATTTTTTAAGAATTCCTTCATTTCTGTATAGTGCAAGTAGCCCCCATTCACCAGAACCACATTTTTTGACGGATCAATATTTCACGAACAATTTTTGAAAAGGGTCACCCAAGGAACAACTCTGTGAAATTATTTCAAAATCAGACCAGCGGTTTCAGAGGAGAAGATTTTTAAAGAATTCCTTCATTTCTGTATAGTGCAAGTAGCCCCCATTCACCTGAGCCACATTTTTTGAAGAATCAAAATTTGACGAACAGTTTTTAAAAAGGGTCACTCAAGGAACATATCTGTCAAATTATTTCAAAATCCAACCAGGGGTTTCAGAGGAGAAGATTTTTAAAGAATTTGCTAAAAAATTCCATTTGGTTGACATGGCAACCAGAGTTTTTGATGGAATCAAATTCTGTGACCAATTTTTAAAAAGGACCTCCCAAGGAACATTCCTGCCAAGTTTGGTCCAAAGCGGCCCAGCGGTTTAGGAGGAGTTGATGTTTAAAGAATTGTTGACGACACACGACGGACAATGCACGACGGACGACGCATGACGGACGACTTACGACGGACACCGGGTGATCCTAAAAGCTCCCCTTGAACACGTTGTGCTCAGGTGAGCTAAAAACAAAGGGAAGATCATTTGCATAATTATTAGTCATGGTATACAAATGATCCTTGTGTTTTACTGACACTTTGATGGGATCCTTTTGAAAAGAATGTGGAAAAAGAGTCAAGACTTTTCTCCTTTTCTCACAATGTTTCCTAACCTTTCACAGATAAATCCAATAACTTCAGCCATTTGAAATCTGTCCTCACTTAATCCATTACCACACTGTGACAACTTTTTTACAAACTTGAGGGAAAAGTCTTTTGAAAACATTGTGGAACAAGAGCGGCAAATTGTCGCAAATTACGCCCATCTTACCCCATGTTGTAAAGGTGGGGCATGCAACGGACAAAATTCAAGTATGAAAAACGACAAAGGGAACTAACTCAAAAAAATTAAGCGCGCAAGAGTTATGATTCCTGAGCACAGCACTCCCCCTTCATCAGATCTATCCACCCATGAAATTTCATAACCCAAGTTAGTATAGTTTTAAAGATATGCTCCGGACAAAATTCAAGTATGAAAAACGACAAAGGGCATTAACTCAAAAATTAAGCAAGCAAGAGTTATGATTCCTGTGCACTGCACTCCCCCTTGATGAGATCTATCCACCCATGAAATTTCACAACCCTAGCTAGTATAGTTTTGGAGATATGCCTGGACAAAATTCAAGTATGAAAAACGACTAAGGGCAGTAACTCAAAAATTAAGCAAGCAAGAGTTATGGTTCCTAAGCACTGCACTCCCGCTTGATGACATCTATCCACCCATGAAATTTCATAACCCTTGCTTGTATAATTTTGGAGATAAGCTCCGGACAAAATTCAAGTATGAAAAACGCCAAAGGGCACTAACTCAAAAATTAAGCAAGCAAGAGTTATGGTTCCTGCACACTGCACTTCCCCTTGATGAGATCTATCCACCCATGAAATTTCACAACCCTAGCTTGTATAGTTTTGGAGATATGCTCCGGACAAAATTCAAGTATGAAAAACAACAAAGGGCAATAACTCAAAAATTAAGCAAGCAAGAGTTATGGTTTCTAAGCACTGCACTCCCGCTTGATGAGATCTATCCACCCATGAAATTTCATAACCCTAGCTAGTACAATTTTGGAGATAAGCTTCAGACAAAATTCAAGTATGAAAAACGCCAAAGGGCACTAACTCAAAAATTAGGCAAGCAAGAGTTATGATTCCTGTGCACTGCACTCCCCCTTGATGAGATCTATCCACCCATGAAATTTCACAACCCTAGCTTGTATAGTTTTGGAGATATGCTCCGGACAAAATTCAAGTATGAAAAACAACAAAGGGCACTAACTCAAAAATTAAGCCAGCAAGAGTTATGATTCCTGTGCACTGCACTTCCCCTTGATGAGATCTATTCTCCCATGAAATTTCATAACCCTAGCTAGTAATAGTTTGGAGATATGCTCCAGACAAAATTCAAGTACGAAAAACAACAAAGGGCAATAACTCAAAAATTAGGCAAGCAAGAGTTATGATTCCTATGCACTGCACTCCCCCTAGATGAGATCTATTCACCCATGAAATTTCATAACCCTAGCTAGAATAGTTTTTGATATATGCTCCGGACAAAGAACTGGACGCCGCCTGCCCGCCCGCCACAGGTGATCCGATAATACGTCCCGTCTTTGACGGGCGTATAAAAAGGAGATATGCTGGTAACCAGCAATAATTGCACTCATGGTGTAAAATCGTTTTTTGATTGGTCAGAATCGGGTCATGTGATGAAAAAACCTGCATGTTATTTTTCGATGAAACGCAATAGCACTACTTTGGGTTTTTCCAAATTGTTGTTGGAATCTAATTTTAGATTTCATGCAAACTGTTTATGGGCTATATTTAGAGTTCCATTGCTGAATCAGTCACATGCAAAAAGATCGATTTCTTTTTCTTTAAAAAACTTGCAAAAAGGAAACTAACAAAATAAACCTTGACAAAATGATGCGTGTTTAACTTTATTTGCACCCTAAAAAAAAATACACTATGCGAACAGTGAATTAAGAGTCTGAATGGTCGACGTCATCAGTTACATCATTCAATGCGTCAGCGATCGATTTCTATGAAGCCAGGGTCACGGAGTTAAATTTAGCACACTGTGTAAACGGAAAAATCACTCGGGCGTTATTTGCCATGTAATAAGGCAATTGCATTTTATATCTCGATGAAAACACAAAAATATGCACTCAACCCTATATTTTCTCCTGTTTTTTCACAAGGTTTTCTACCCCCTCTCAAGGAAAAACTGTGTGTCATTTGCACCACCATGAAATTATTGTCAACTAATGCTTTTAATTTGGATAAGTCCAAAATTTTGCCGTTGTTGTGAAGGGTTGATGCTTTTCAGATTGATGAGTCTTATCTCTTTATCACACAATGACCTGCAGAAAGAAAGCCTTTGTAAACATTGTAGGAAAAGGAGAAAATGCTGGTGACCAGCATTTTCTCCTTTTCCCACAATGTTTTTTGCCCCTCATAAAATAAATTACAAATTTTCAGTCGCTTTTATTTTGTCATCTGCAAATGCATTTGATTTAGACAAATCTAAAATTTTGTCGTTTGGTAATGAGTAAAAAACTCTTTACCACATGAGAAAATAGTGGACTTGTCCAAATTCAAAGTATTTGAAGATGACAATTTTAATGTGGCTAACATAGTGCAATTTATCCTTGATAGGGTAGAAAAAAATTGCAGGAAAAGGAGAAAATGCTGGTTTCCAGCATTTTCTCCTTTTCCCACAATGTTTTCTAAAGGCTTCTTGTCCAAGGTTGCTAAAAGTAGGCATTGTGTTGTAAAGGGTTAAAAATTTTCCCTCCTTGGTAACAATTTGGAGAAATTGGCTTTATTTCATCAAAAGTAACAACTCACGTGGACACCAAACATCATTCCACATGACATCATCTATACTGACGAAACCGAGAGAGTGATTGAAGAGTAGCTCAAACTTCAGATAGTTTTCGAAAGATGGAACCAAGTCCACTTGCAGACATTCTTCAACGGCATACTGACTATAACCTAAAGTCCAATTAGCCACTTCTTGCCCTCCAGCATAATGGGTGACCTAAAGAAAGATTTTATTAATAAATGAATGAATATAAGAATTTGTAAAGAATGACTCATTAACTAGCTAGACAACTAAATACTTGACAAACCGACAGACCAACTGACCAACTGAAAGACTTCCTGGCATAAATTTAAAGTAAGACCTGTGTAATGGAAAACAGCTATTTCAACTAAAATATCATCCTGCAAAATTAGCTATAATTAAAAATGAGTATTATTGAACTACTTTCACCTTTTCATTTTTTTTCCATTTTTTCCTTCTTTGAATTATCATTTATAAATCTAAAACCACTATATTCTCAATTCAAAAAGAGATCATAGTTACCTCCCTTTTCAGAAAACTAACAAAAGTATCAAACAAGAGGGCCAAGATGGCCCTTGATCGCTCACCTGAATTTTTGAGATGACCATAGCCTAATTTTTTTTTTTTTTTTTTTTTTGAGGTATTGAAACATTGGAACCAAATTTATAATTTTGCCAAGCAAATTTCAAAAGGTCACCTGTAAAAGTCATTTCGAAATCTGACCATCAGTTTCAAAAAGAAGAATTTTTAAGAATTCTTCATTTCTGTATAAGAGCAAGTAGCCCCCATCCACGAGAGCCATGTTTCTTGAAGGATCAAAATTTACGAACAAGTTTTGAAAAGGATCACCCAAGGAACACTTTGGAATTTTTTTTTATAAATCTGACCAGGGGTTTCAGAGAGAGAGAATTTTCAAGAATTTCATCATGTCCATATAGTGCAAGTAGCCCCCATTCATAAGAGCATGTTTCTTAACAGGATCAAAATTATATGTACAGTTTTTAAAATGGTCACCCAAGGAACATCTCTGTCAGATTATTTTAAAATCTGATAAAGGGTTTAAGAGAAAAAGAATTTTCAAGAATTTCTTCATTTCCATACAGTGCAAGTAGCCCCCATTCACCAGAGCCATGTTTCTTGACCGATCAAAATTTCGCCAATACTTTTTGAAAAGGATCACCCAAGGAACAACTCTGTGAAATTATTTCAAAATCTGACCAGCGGTTTCAGAGAAGAAGATTTTTTTAAGAATTCCTTCATTTCTGTATAGTGCAAGTAGCCCCCATTCACCAGAGCCATGTTTCTTGACCAATCAAAATTTTGCGAACAATTTTTGAAAAGGGTCACCCAAAGAACATCTCGGAGAACTTATTTCAAAATCTGACCAGAGTTTCAGAGAAGAAGAATTTCTTCATTTCTGTATAGTGCAAGTAGCCCCCATTCACCTGAGAGCCATGTTTCTTGACCAATCAAAATTTTGCGAACAATTTTTGAAAAGGGTCACCAAAGGAAAAACTCTGTGAAATTATTTCAAAATCTAACCAGCCGTTTCAGAGAAGAAGATTTTTTAACAATTTCTTTATTTCCCTATAATGCAAGTAGCCCCCATTCACCAGAGCTATGTTTCTTGACCAATCAAAATTTTGCGAACAAGTTTTGAAAAGGGTCACCCAAGGAACAACTCTGTGAAATTATATCAAAATCTGACCTGCGGTTTCAGAGAAGAAGATTTTGTAAGAATCCCTTCATTTCTGTATAGTGCAAGTAGCCCCCATTCACCAGAGCCACATTTTTTGACGGATCAAAATTTTAAGAAAAACTTTTGATAAGGGTCACCCAAGGAACATAATTATTATGTGTGAAATTATTTCAAAATCCGACCAGCAGTTTCAGAGAAGATTTTTAACCCTTTCCCAAACGACAAACTTTTGGACTAGACTAAATTGAAAGCATTTGCAGACGACAATTCAACTCTTGCTGAAAAGATGATTTCTGTCTATGATAGGCTAGAAAACATTGTGGGAAAAGGAGAAAATGCTGGTAACCAGCATTTTCTCCTTTTCCCACAATGTTTTCAAAAGGCTACTATTCTAGACCCGTAAAAACCAGGGCTTGTTTGGGAAAGGGTTAAAGAATTTGCTAAAAAAATTCCATTTGGTTGCCATGGTAACCAGAGTTTTTGATGGAATCAAATTCTGTGAACAAACTTTAAAGAGGACCTCCCAAGGAACATTCCTGCCAAGTTTGGTCCAAATTAGCCCAGCGGTTTAGGAGGAGTTGATGTTTAAGGAATTGTTGACGACGCACGACGGACGATGGACACCGGGTGATCCTAAAAGCTCCCCTTGAGCATGTTGTCTCAGGTGAGCTAAAAATAATTTCAAGATAGACATAGACGGAATTTCTGATCCGTTACAAATGTGTAAAAATAATATTTCTACATAAATCCTTATTCATCCTTATTTATCATTTATCAACCAATTAGAATTTTCACCGGAAGTGCATTACACAAGTCTTACCTTAATCAAAATATTTCAACTCAATAACGAAGATTGAAGATTATTTCCACAAAAATTGTTCAAAACAAAAAAGAACAGCTTTGTTACCTTCATCTTAATTCTGAATCCAATAACTCCGTTTTAGCAATCTTAAGAATGACGGCTTTTAAAAAGTTCAGTGTGAAAAAAGGACAAAATTTTCTCCATTTCTTAACTCTTAAACACAATCCAGACTATTAACATCCCTGAGAAAGAAAGCTTCTGAAAACATTGTGGGAAAAGGAGAAAATGCTGGTGAACAGCATTTTTCCTCAATGTTCCTTACTCTTCCAAAGTCAAGTTTCAAATTTTGAGTCACTTTTGTTGTTATCATCTGCAAATGCTTTCAAGTTGGACCAATCTAGTATTTTGTCTTTTGGTAAAGAATTAGGAAATCATCAGTGCTTTTAGCGTTGAATATGATCATTGTCCCACAATAAATTTTTTGTCTGCAAATGCTTTCAATTTGAACAAGTCTAAATTTTTTACTCAATATAGCAATGTTTGCGATTCTGTTATCCAGATTAAGACTATTTAAATCATATTATTCAACAAGCATTCTGATAGTATTGCATAGCAATACTGAGTCCCCTACCGAGCATATATATATTGCTGGCAGGTATAGTTTGTGAAACCCTGTGGAGGAGAAAGAACGTATTTGACCCACTTTCAGAGTTATAAGCATCATGTCTGTCTTTGTATGCAATGCTTTAACGAAAATCAGATGCATAGGCACTTTTCTCCTTAAAGTTCATTGAAGAAGTTTTACAAAGACAAGATGTGTTTGTGAAACACAATTGCCCCTACAAAAGCAAATTTTCAGAAATATGATCTTTAACTCATTACCAATCGACAATATTATAGACTTGCCCAAATTGAAAGCATTTGCAGACGACAAAATAAAAGTGAATGAAAATTTGAAATTTGTTTTGTGAAGGGTAGAAAATATTGTGGGAAAAGGAGAAAATGCTGGTTACCAGCATTTTCTCCTTTTCCCACAATGTTTTTTAAAGGCTTCTTTCTCAGGGGCGTCAAAAGCAGGGATTGTGTGGTAATGGGTTAACTTGTGAGATTACCATGACCTTATCATTAGCAGGTGTGTACCAATGAGAGGTACTAGCTTACTATGTAGAAGTGTTATAATTTAATTACTTTAACTAGAGCTCTCACTGAATGTGACTTAATACACCTGCCAGCACTTTGACAGAAAAAAGTGTCAAGTTCAAGGGAAGATAATTTCTCAACCAGGAGGAGTTGAAACTTGAAAATTGTAGATTGCAAATATTCAATATATATTCAATATATGTGCATAGTTTCAATACAGTTGAAGGAAAACTGGGGGAGTTCATGACACAAAACTGCTAGTATTTTGTGCACAGACGGACACAGAGACAGATGGACACACAAACAGATGAACAGACACACGGACAGACAGACAGACAGGCTTATTCCAGTTTACCCCCGAAAACATTCGTTTTGCAGGGGTATAATGAAGTGAATATGTAAGAGGAAGAAAAAAAGTGTGGAAAACTTGTTCATCAGTGAAAATTTCTAAGTCCAAGGCCTGTAAATCCGTGTAAAAGCAGTTGAGCAAAACAAAACTGTAGCTTGGTCTGTAAGTCATGGTGGTTGACTTACACACCAAAAATGAAGTGAATATGTACGAGGGTTTTGAAAAAAAAGTGTAGAAAAGTGTTTCATCAGTGAAAATTTCAAAGTCCAAGGCCCATAAATCTGTGAAAAATCAGTGGAGTGGAACAAAAGTTGAACTTGCGTAAGTGATAGCAGTTGTTTACCTACAGAGCAAAAATCAGGTCAATATCCACCTTCTTTCAGAAAAAAAGTTTGGGAAAACTTTTTTATCCGTGAAAATTCCTAAATCCATGGCCCATAATTTCATTAAAAATCAGTAGACCGGAACAAAACCCGAACTTGATCTGTTAGTCATGGTGTTTGACTTACCCACTAAATATCAGCTCAATATCTCCCAGCGTCCAAAGCCTGTAATTTTGTTAGAAATCAGTAGACCAGAACGAAACTCAAACTTGATCTGTAAGTCATGGTGGTTCTCTTATCCTCCAAAAATCAGCTCAATATCTCCCAGTGTTTAGAAAAAAAGTCCGGAAAACTGTTTTTTCCTTGAAAATTACTAAATCAAAGGCACCTAATTTCGTTAAAAATCAGTAGACTGGAAAGAAACTTGCACATGATCTGTAAGTCATGGTGGTTGACCTACCCACCAAACATCAGCTCAATATCTGCAAGCATTTAGAAAAAAAGTCCGGAAAACTGATTTGCCAGACTGACGGATAGACAGACAGATTGACAGACGGACAAAATGCAAACCTGTAGTCCCTTCAGGCTTCGCCTGTAGGGGACTAAAAACAATAAAAAGAATAAAAATAATCACCGTCACATTCAGCTGATTTTGGTAATAGAAACTTCCATTATTCATATAGGAAAAGTGGAAGAACTTGGTTGTTGGAGCAGTAACCTCTGGCAAAGGTAATGTAAAGCTGTATGGCCACAGTGGTGTACCCTGTTTGGCATCCCCATTCAGCTGACCTGTGGGAGGTAAAGAATGTGCAAATTTTTGTCATCTGGTAAAGGGTTTATCAAATTACAATTAGAAGAAGACTGCATTCATACATTACAAGCACACAAGTCACTTACAGTTGACTTCTACCCTCTTGCTCCCAAGTTAACTCTTTACCAAACAACAAAATTTTAGACTGGTCCAAATTGGAAGCACTTGCAGACACAAAATAGATGTAACTCAAAATTGGAAATTAGTTTCCAGCAGGGTAGAAAGCATTGTGGGAAAAGGAGAAAATGCTGGTTACCAGCATTTTCTCCTTTTCCCACAATGTTTTCAGAAGGCTTCTATCTCAGGGTTGTAAAAACCAGGGATTGTTTAATACAGGGTTATAAAAACTAAAAGAAGACTATTGGAAACATTATGAAAAAGTGAGAAAATGCTGTTAACCAAAATGTTTTCTACTTTTTCAAAAGCATTTCATCATGTTTAGTTCCTCCTTTGCAAATGCTTTCAAATTATGGATGAATCCAAACCAAATGACAAAATTTTAGACTGGTCCAAATTGAAAACATTTGCAGACGACAAAGTGAAAGTGAATGGAAATTTAAAATTCATTTTGGGAAGGGAAGAACACATTGTGGGAAAAGGAGAAAAATGCCGGTAACCAGCATTTTCTCCTTTTCCCTCCATGTTTTCAGAAGGCTTCTTTCTCAGAGGATGTTAAAAGTCGGATTGTGCAGGAAAGGGTTAAAAGATGTTACATGTATTAGAGGATTAACTCTTTACCACACAATCCCGACTTTTAACGTCCCTGAGAAAGAAGGCATTTGAAAACATTGTAGGAAAAGGAGAAAATGCTGGTAACCAGCATTTTCTCCTTTTCCAACAATGTTTTCTACCCTTCCAAAATTAAATTTCAATTTTTGAGTCACATTTATGTTGTTGTCTGTAAATGCTTTCAGTTTGGACTAGGCCAAAATTTTGTTGTTTGGTAAAGAGTTAAAACACAGGATTATGTGGTACAAGGTTGTAGCAACACTTCCTCTTGAGGATGGCTTGATTGTTTTAACTCTTTACTAAATGACAATCTAGACTGGACCAAACTGAAAGCACTTGCAGACAACAAATTAAATCTTGCTTAACCTTCTACCACACAATCCCGACTTTTAACAACCCCAAGAAAGAAGCCTTCTGAAAACATTCTGGGAAAAAGAGAAAATGCTGGTAACCAGCATTTTCTCCTTTTCCCACAATGTTTTCTTCCCTTCCCAAAACAGATTTCAAATTTTGAGTCACATTAATTTTGTCGTCTGCAAATCCTTTCAAATTGCACCAGTCTAAAAATTTGTCGTTTGGTAAAGGGTTAAACAGCAGTTTCTCTTTTTGATATGGTAGAAAAGATTGCAGGCAAAGGAGAAAATACTGGTTATCAGCATTTCCTCCTTTTCCCACAATGTTTTCAAAAGCCTTCTTCCAAAGGGTCATTCAAAGTAGGAATTCTGTAATAAAGGGTTTAATACTGCTCATCTAACAGATCAATTTATATTGAATTTCTACCATATCTATCATGACCACAATCAAATCAAAGTTATCAGTTTAAAACTTTGACATTGTTTCAGAAAAAAAATTCATAAACTGACCCTGTTTGGAAAAAGAGAGCAAACCTACATAGAAGCATGATAAAAAACATTTTCTCCATTTCCCTAAATGTTTTCCACCCTTTCAAAAAATAACCCTTTACCATAAAAATCTCGAGTTTTTACAACACTGAGGAAGAAGCATTTTGAAAGCATTGTGGCAAAAGGAGAATGTGCTGGTGACCAGCTTTTCAAAGAGAAAGTCCATCAGTTGAGCAATTACTAAATTGTCTGCAAATGCTTTCAATTTGGACAAGTCTATATTTTTGTTGTGTAATAAAAGGTTAATATAAACAGTCACATTTAATTTCTTGTCTTCAAATGCCTTCAATTTGGACAAGTCTAAAATTTTGGTCTGCAATAAAGATTTAGTAGGTATACCGTGGGCGATCTTCCACACTCTGTCCTGTGAGTTTGTGCATGTTGCTTCTATGAAAGGCTCACAGACTGCTAGGTCATCAAAGCTACAGGTAGTTTCTGGAAATGCCCCTAAAAGGAGAAATAAATATCTAAATTGTAACAGGATAAACTGCAAATTAAAGGAACTGTATCAAAGATATGTATTAATTAAAGGTGGCCCTTCAGATTTTTGGACGAAAATGAAAAAAAAAATCATCCTTGTACTCCCATAGCTTTTAATTTGCATTCATAAAACCCCAGTAGTCGAAAACCATCCAATAACACGAGAAATTAGAGATTTATTATGGAACAGGTTGTCACCAACGGGAGATACGTTCTATTTTTAGATTATCAATTCTCTCATTTAAATACAGGAAAACACAAAGTTTCAAACATCCGCCCGAAGAAGACATTATGGAAAATAATTATTACATGTTTGATGGAATTTAAGCGTTAATAGTCACGTGCCAGTCACTTGACATCCCCACGATGCTTTATTAATTTTTGGCACGAATTCTAAAAATAGCTTAAGAGGCTACGTAGCCTTTTAAGGGAATACCATCAAAACAATTTTTTTTTTGTAATTTTATGATTCTTAATTATTGATGATTTGTATTGTTTTTTCATATAAATTTCAATTATATATATATTTTTTAATTCGGTGTGATGTGAAAATTCTAAATACCCACCTTTAAAGCTAAACACAAAATTTGAATCCATGGTTTATGTTTCATCTGAAAACACTTTCAATATAGACAGGTTTAAATATTTAATGAAATACCCGTTTTTTGGGGGGTAATACAGTCATTACAAGTTTTTCTTTTTATGTTTCAAATATATGCACTGCCCTACCTTATATAGGATGTTAATATATTACAATGCTTTTGGACAGGTAAATCAGGGTACATATTCAACAACCATTCCTAAGAACATTCTTTGTCTTAATCTTCAAGATTTTCTGACTGTGAAAGTGACGGAACTTTGTTAGCCAATCAGAATTTGGTTTAGCCAATCAAAAGTTCTGTTACTTTCACATTAACAAAATTCGGAAGAATTAGACTAAGAATGTTCTTTAGAATGGTCAGTGAATATGGACCCTGGTCTTAATCATAAAAATTACTGCTTTAACATACATGTTTTATTTAAGTCTGACTGATTAATGTTCAAATATCATTATGTGATAAATAGAATCTGACATAATTATGTTCATACTGAGAAAACTTTCTCATAAAATTATTCTACAAAAATGTCATTAGGGTCACCAGAGGCTGGACCAGCCTAGCTTTCAACAAATAATCCTGAGATTTAAAAATGCTGGGGAATAAGCTCTTGAAAATACTGGTATCCAACACTTCCTCCCTTTTTCCTCAGTGTTTTCCAATCTTTCTAAGACAAATCCCAAAATTTAAGTCATACTGAATTTGTCATCTGCAAGTGCTTTTCAGTATGGAAAACTCCAATATTTTATCATCTGGTAGAGAGTTAAATCTTCAGTAGACGACAAAACTGTGGATTTGTCGAAATTGAAAGCATTTTGAAGACAACAAAACAACCCCGACTCAGAAATTCAACTTTGGTTTTAAAGGTTTAGAAAACATTGTGTGAAAAGTAGAAAATGCTGGGTACCAGCAATTTTCTCCTCCCTAATGTTTTCTCAAGTCTTCTTGTTTAGGGTCGTTAATACTCAGAAGTGTATGGTACAGTGTTTTAACTGTACACACATTAATATGCATTTTTAAGTCTTTAACCTATTACCACACATAACAACCCTGTTGGAGAACACTTTGTAAAACTTTGTGGGAAAAGGAGAAAATGCTGGTAACCAGCATTTTCTCCTTTTCCTACAATGTTTTCCACCCCATCAAAGCACTTCAGCTTATTTGTACTACTTTCGAAATTGTCATCTGCAGAAATTTACAATTTGGAAGAGTCTAAATTTTGTAGTTAGTTTAAACATATTTATTTTACATCGATTGAGAAACAAGTTCTTACAACTTTTACTAATCTCTCTCGATTCTGCTTCCTGGGAACTACACCAGTACTCACGCCGAACGTGTGGGCCAATGAAAAATCCCTAAGTTGACACCTGCTCCCGGGTATCGAACTCAAGACCTTTAGGTTATGAGGCCGACGCTCTACCTCCCGACCACGGACACCACAATTTTGTAGTTTGGTACCAAGTTAAGAATATTACCAGGACATTCCTTTTCATGGAGCTCTACCACTGTCAAGTACAACCAACTGCTAAGTGCAGACTTAGTGGCATAACTGAAGGTGAGATTTAGCCGGACATCCATATCTACAAACTCATTTGGCAGAGGAAGGCAGAGGTCAAAGGCTCCTTCAAGGTCGTCTATTGGTGTAGCTGGGTCAAACAAGGCCAATTCTGTCCCATCTTCCTCTTTAACAAGTGACATATATCCATGGTCCCCAGCATTGCCTAGCAAGAAGAGGCTAATGCTCAAGCTGGTTCCCTCTGTGTATCTAAATACTGGTGATAGCGCATTGGTATATCGTTCTTCTTCTGTGAAAACAATCAACAATAACAATGGTTTTAGAAAATCATGTCGGCGATTTACCCTTTCCCCATAATTTTTTCAAAACCCTTCTATATAAGGATCATTAACCCTTTCCCAAACAATCCCTGGTTTTTACGGGTCTGGAATAGTAGCCTTTTGAAAACAGTGTGGGAAAAGGAGAAAATGCTGATAACCAGCATTTTCTATTTTTTCCACTATGTTTTCTACCCTATTATAGACAGAAATCATCTTTTCAGCAAGAGTTGAATTGTCGTCTGCAAATGCTTTCAATTTGGTCTAGTCCAAAAGTTTATCATTTCGGAAAGGGTTAAAACACAGGACTGTGTCATTAAGAATCAATATTGATGAGTTAACTCTTTGCCACATGACAAAATTTTAGACTGGTTCAAATTGAAAGCAACAGTTACAGACGACAAAATAAAGGTGACTGAAAAATTGAAATTTGATCTGAGACAGGTAGAAAACGCTGTGGGAAAAGGAGAAAATGCTGGTCACCAGCATTTTCTCCTTTTCCCACAGTGTTTTCATAAGGCTTCTTTCTCAGGGGCATCAAAAGTAGGGATTGTGTGGTAATGGGTTAAAAAATAGGCCTATCAAAAAAAAAATCTGTGTTGAGAGTTTCACTACCTTAGTTAAAAAATGCTGCTGACCCCAAATTTCTTATGCTACAACTGAAAAAAATAAATCTGTCTTGTGTGTTTTTGGTATGTGTTCTGTATAAAAAGTTTCTTCAAAAAGAAAATACCTACCAACTCTACCTACAGCATCTTGAACCCAAACCCTAAACACAAATATTTTTTTTGATAGTTATTAGTTTCACTGATGTGACAGGTCCCTTGAAATTCAAAGTACATACCATAACCTGTTCAAATTATTGCAAAATCAATCTGTGTCACATAATTTTCTAACTCTTGTAGAGCTGAACTTGGTTTTATTGCTTTTGCAGACATTGTTGATCAAAATCAGAATGTACAGAACATGCAGTCTGATCATAAATCATAACTACATGCTTCTTTCCCAGATTTTCTGAAGAAAAAAACCTTACTGCAAAATTATAACCTCTGTGTGTATTTACTATTTAGCCAAACACAAAACATCCATTTTTTTCTCAACCCTTTACCACATGGTGAAATCTTTAACTTGACCAAATCCAACTTATTAACTCATTACCAAACAACGATATTTTAGGCTTGTCAAAATCAAGAGCATTAGCAGACGACAAATAAAAGTGACTGAAAATTTGAAATTTGTTTTGTGAAGGTTAGAAAACATTGTGGGGAAAGGAGAAAATGCTGGTTACCAGCATTTTCTCCTTTTCCCACAATGTTTTCTGAAGGCTTCTTTCTCAGGGTCATCAAAAGTAGGGATTGTGTGGTAAAGGGTTAAGCATTTACAGGCCAGATATTTCATATGGTTGATATTGTGAATGTTGTTTTTGATTTGATAGAAAATGGTGGCAAAATGAGAAAATGTTGGTTACAGGATTTTCTTCCTTTCCCACAATGTTTTCAAAAGTCTAATTCCATGGTCGGTAAAAGTCAGAGACTGTGTAGTAGAGTCAACCCTCATTTCTGAGTAATAAACCCTGAGGATGTTTTGAAAACATTGTGTGAGAAAAGAAAAATACTACCAGCATTTTCTCCTTTGACTGTAATTTTTTTCTATCATTTCAAAAACAAAAATACATCATTTCAGTCAGTTATTTTATCCTCTCCGAAAGTTTTCAATTTTAACCAGTCTAGAATTTTGTCATAAGGTAAAGAGTTAGCCTGAACACCAGTCTAAAATACCAAATCAATTGTACAAGCCATTAACCCATTACCACACAATCCCTACTTTTGACGACTCTGAGAATGAAGCCTTTAGAAAACACTGTGGGAAAAGGAGAAAATGCTGGTTACCAGCATTTTCTCCTTTTCCCACAGTGTTTTCTACTCTTCACAAAACTAATTTGAAATTTTTATTTTGTCGTCTGCAAATGCTTTTGATTTGGACAAGCCCAAAATTTTGGTAATTAGTTAATCCAGCATTTATACTGGTGTTCAGGTTATAACCCTTTACCACATAGCAGAATTTTAGACTGGTCCAAATTGAAAACTTGAAAGTGTACCAAAAGATTCAAAAGATAAACAATATGTGTCACTTCTTACCTTGTACAGTATACCCACAACTTCCCCTGCTGAAGTTACATGCAACACTTGGGACCTCTGGAAAAATGACACAATAATTCATAGCAGATCATAACAATAGAAAAGCTTTATCACATACTCCTAGGCTTTCATGACCATGTTGGTTGTATTGTTTGTATTGGGGTTTAACACCACTTTAACAGCTAAGGTGATATCATGGCAGTCGGTGACGCACATGTTTCCTGGCTTTCTCACACCGGTACTTACACTACTTTTCTTTCCAAAGCCACCGACTACCTTTCTCTTCTCACATGCTTCAGCAGAGGTGAGAGGCAAAATTACACTGGAAAGAAAGTTCGCCTCAACTGGGTATCGAACTCACATCCACCAGGTCACTGAGCCACCCGGACTATAAAAGGTGTCATTTACACATGGGAAACGGCTTCATCCTTGCTGTTATTTAGGGTCAATTAGAGATGCCACAGAAATGCCTTATGGGGTAAAGGGTTAAACAGTAAAAGATGAATTTATCCATCTTGTGCTCTACTTTTGTCCTCATTGTGATAGACCTGAATTTACAGTTTCGAGTAACTGCCTTTGGAAAATATGATCTTGATAAAACAATATCAAAAGGCAATAAGCTGCAAAAATACTGAAGCCACAATAACAGAATTTGTGCATTGACCTTGGATCTAATGATGGCACTGTACCGCTCCACTGGCTAATAAGTAAAAACATGTCAAGCCGAACATTACAATATTTGGACATTTGGTTTCAAACTTGAGGACATATAAAATTTTTCTGTAAAATCTTACGAGAAAATTGTGACCCCCTGGAGGCAAAGCCAATTTTGACCGCAAAGCTATAATTACTTGAATCCTGGTGGAGGTCCACAAGATGAAACCCATACCAAATACTACAGGTTTAGAATGTGTGGTTATAAACAAGAAGATTTTCAAAGTTTTCTCAATAAAAGGCCCTGTAAAACAGGAAACCCATGAGACAGTGCAAAATTTAGTAGCTCCAGTCTTTATAATGGTTATTAACAACATGACTTAGAAGGTTTTCACCACAAAAGCCCATGTAAAACTTGTGACTCCTGACGCGGGGACAAACTTGGCCCCAAGGCTATAATTTGGACCCTCCTGGTAGAGGCCAACTAGATAGAGCTTCATGCAAAATTTGGTAGTCCCAGGCCTTATAGCTAGGTACAAGTATATTTTTAAAAATTTCCCAATGTGAGCCCATATCAAACTTGTGATCCCCAGGACGGGACCAAATTTAATCCTAGTGCTATAATTTGGGCACCTTTGGTAGACAACCACTTGATAAAGCTAGATGCAAAATTGAGTTGCCCTAGGCTTTATTGCTTGGTATGAAATCTTTTAAAATTTTCCCTATATATGCTCATATAAAACTTGTGTCACCGGGGCCGGGCCAAATTTGACCTATCATTTGGGTAGACAACCACTTGATAAAGATACATGCCAAATTTGGTAGCCCTAGGCCTTATGGCTAAGTACCAGACGGATTTTAAAGTTTTCCCTATATAACCCTATATAAAACTTGTGAACCCCCAGGCAGGGGCAATTTTGACCCCAGGGCTATTATTTGAAGGAACTTGGTAGAGGTCCACTAGATAAAGCTACAAATTTGGTAGCCCTCGGCCTTACGATTTCAGAGAAGATTTTTAAAAATTTTCAATACTTTTCAGTTTTGTTGCCATGGCAACCAGATTTTTGAAGAAATGAAATTCTTTCAATGAATTCTAAAGAGGACAATGGCAGGATCATTTCTGTGCAGTTTCATCAAAATTGGATGGGTAGTTTCAGAGGAGGAGGTGTTTGAAATAAAAGTTAATGCACGCACGGTAGGATGCAGGACGCACGCACAACAGACACCGGGCCATGACATAAGCCCGCTGGCCAAAGGCCAGCGGAGCTAAAAAATGAACCTGTCCAACATCACAAAAACATTTTAGTGATGTTTGTTTGTGTTTGCTGACTAGTCTACGCCAGTAAACTTTTGTCTGCTGTTACGGAAGACTACACCATCATGCATGGCTTCATTCCAGTTTAAATAGAACAAGAGGGCCATGATAGCCCTGTATCACTCCGATGGCTTTTTAACCCTTTACTACACAAATTGAAGTTTCATGACCCTGAAAAAGAGGGCCTTTGAAAACGAACATTGTCAGGCAATACAACCGGTTTTATTCATAGGCATGAAAGGTAAATTTTTGGAAAAATAACCTAAATGATAGAAACCTAAATATGAATTTATTACTCCACTCATGTGAGCATAACTATTAGCATCAAAATGAATCACTCTCCCTGAAAACAGAATATTTTTAACAAAAAAAAAGGAGAGAATTATTTCCCTAGATTAATGTTTAAATTGAAGTGACTATATTTTGAAGCCCATGTTAAACTTGTGATCCCTGGAATGGAGCCAATTATGACCCCAGGACTGTAATATGAAGACACTTGTTAAAGGTCCATCAGATAAAGCTACATGCCAAATTCAGTGGCCCTGGCCTTTGTGGTTTCAGAGAAGATGATTTTTAAAAATTTTCAATATCTTTCAGTTTTGTTGCCATGGTAACCAGAGTTTTTTAAGGAATTCTGAAGAAGACCATGGCAGGATCATTTCTGTGAAGTTTCATCAAATTTGGATGGGTAGTTTCAGAGAAGATGATGTTTGAAATAAAAGTTAACACACAGAGGGACGCACAGACACATGCATAATGGACACCAGGCCATGACATAAGCCCGCTGGCCTTTGGCCAGTGGAGCTAAAAAACCTATGGACAGCAAATCCAAAAATACCAGAGACCGAGCTACACATCGTGTGCACAGTATTTTCAATGCGATCTTTCTGTTTGACCTGAAGGTTGAAGTCAATAGCTTTTATATCTTGAAACTGATGAGCCTTACAAAGACCAAATATGCAAAATAACAAAGGGGAACAACTCTAAAAATTTTAGGGACAGACTTATGAATCTTTGGCACTGCACTTGTCGATAACATGAATTATTGGTATATGAAGCTTGAAATCAACGGCTTTTATACTCCACAAGTTATGCTCTGGACAAAAATGTAATTTGTAAAGTAACGAAAGGCAAAGACTCCAAAAATAAACCCTTGACTGTTATTTTTTTTTATTAACTCATTACCAAACAACAAAATTCTAGGTTTATCCGAATCAATAGCATTTGCAGGCGACAAAATAAAAGTGACTAAAAATTTGAAATTTGTTTTGTGAATGGTGGAAAACATTGTGGGAAAATGAGAAAATGCTGGTTACCATGTTTGCCTATGGTGTCTTTCTCAGGGTCGTCAAAAGTTTGGATAGTGTGGTAATGGGTTAAGTGAAAATCCCATGACAAAAAAAGGACATACAGATATACAGCTCTGTCATTATGTTTTGAGAGTTGCCTGCCCTCTGGCATGGGCTCATCTATTGATATTGAAAATTTTAACCCTTTCTTATATAATTCTGGGTTTGAATGACAAAGAGGCTTTTGAAAACATTGTAAGAAAGGAGAAAATGATGGTAACCAGCATAATTATATCAACTCCTGATTTGCCATCTGCAGCAACTTTTTATGCAGAAGGGTCAACAATTTGTTGTCTGGGAAAAGGTTTACTAAAGAAAGGAGTAACAATACAGATATAACCCATTTCCACACAATCCCTACATTTGACGCCCCTGAGAAAGAAGCCTTTTGAACACACTGTGGGAAAAGGAGAAAATGCTGGTAACTAGCATTTTCTCCTTTTCCCACAGTGTTTTCTACCCTTCCCAGAAAAAATTTCTATTTTTCAGTCACCTTTATTTTGTCGTCTGCAAATGCTTTCAATTTTGGACAAGTCTAAACCTTTCTTGTGTGGTAATGGGTTAACAACATGTCCAAGCTTTGGAAAAGACAAAAGGATAATGACAACACTTAAACCCTTAACCAAAGGACACAATTTTAGACTTGTCCAAATTGAAATCACACACAGACAACAATGTAAATAAAGCTCAAAATTTGAAATTTGTTTACAGCAGGGTGAAAAACATTGTGGGAAAAGGAGAAAATGCTGGTCACCAGCATTTTCTCCTTTTCCCAAAATGTTTTCAAAAGGCTTCTATTTCAGGGTTGTAAAAACCAGGGATTGTTTGGTAAAGGGCTGATGTATTCTTCCAAATCTCCTATGTGGAAAAGACAATAAAAATGGGTAAACATACCACATATTAGGTACATGGGGTAAACACAATCATAATGGATGCCATCTTGCCAGTTTGTCGAGCAATCAGACAAATTACCCGAAGTTACTCCGTCACAATCAAGATAGGTGGTCAAATATACAAGGTCATCAGGTGGTGAATATTTATAGCTGGAGTCTACTAAACCACTGTAAAATTAATCAAAGTACTGTAAATACTGATAGACAAGCAAATTTGAAAGACGTGGATACAGAAAAGACGTATCAGGACAATTCCACCCTAGACAACTGCCCCCTCAACCCCCCCCCACCGACAATAACTCCCCCGAGACAATTACATCTTGGACAATTACCCCCAAAGGCAAATTGCGCCCCCCCTCCTTCAGACAATAGCCTGAGACCCCAGGACTATTACCACCTGGACAACCCCCTCCCAGACAATTGCCCCCATAGTCCCCTTGACGATCCCCCCCATCTAACTCGAGATTTCTTCTGCTTTTGCTTTGGGAAGAGGTCATTGTCGCTTTCAGCATAAAACCCTGGGTTCAAATTTTGAGGAAAAATATCTCAGTTTCAAATTTTGAGGAAAAATACCTCAGTTGGCATAATACTCTGATTCCGAATGTGAGGAGGAAGAACTGTTTGGGAAAAAGAAATTATAGACCCAGGGAAAAGTGTTCACAAATTTGATGAGTATCACTATAAAATTTCCTTATACGCATATGATAGTATGAACATCCAGGTGGGAGCAATTGTCCAGGGGCAATTGTCCTGGGGGGGGGGGTAATTTCCTGGTGGGGAATTGTGGCGGGGGTAGTTGTCCAGAGAGTAATTGTCGGAAGGGGGGAATCGCCCTGGGGGAGGATTTGTAGGGGGAAGTTGTTCAGGGGGGTCATTTGTCTAGGTAAATGGAATTGTGGAATTGAGCCAAAAAAAGATAAAACTTGGTTGTTTTATAAAAGATTGAAGAACAAGAGGGCCAAGATGGCCCTGGATCGCTCACCTGAATTTTTGAGATGACCATAGCCTTTTTTTTTTTTTTTTTGAGGTATTGAAACTTTGGAACCAAATTTATAATTTTGCTAAGCAATTTTCAAAAAGGCACCTGTAAAATTCATTTTGAAATCTGACCGTCAGTTTCAAAAAGAAGAATTTTTAAGAATTCTTCATTTCTGTGTAAGAGCAAGTATCCCCCATCCACGAGAGCCATGTTTCTTGATGGATCAAAATTAAGGAACAAGTTTTGAAAAGGGTCACCTAAGGAACATTTCGGAAAATTTCTTTTAAAATCTGACCAGGGGTTTCAGAGAAAGAGAATTTTCAAGAATTTCATCATGTCCATATGGTGCAAGTAGCCCACATTAACAGGAGCAAGGATCACCCAAGGAATATCTCTGTCAAATTATTCTAAAATCTGACTAGGGGTTTCAGAGAAGAAGAATTTTCAAGAATTTCTTCATTTCCATGTAGGGCAAGTAGCCCCCATTCACCAGAGCCATGTTTCTTTAATGATCAAAATTTTGTGAACAGTATTTGAAAAGGGTCACCCAAGGATCATCTCTGTGAAATCATTTCAAAATCTGTCCAGCCGTTTCAGAGAAGAAGAATTTTTAAAACTTTCTTCATTTCTGTATAGTGCAAGTAGCCCCCATTCACCAGAGCCATGTTTCTTGACCAATCAAAATTTCGCAAACACCTTTTGAAAAGGGTCACCCAAGGAACATCCCTGAGAAATTATTTCAAAATCTGACCAGCAGTTTCAGAGAAGAAAATTTTTTAAGAATTTCCTCATTTCCCTATAGTGCAAGTAGCCCCCATTCACCAGAGCCATGTTTCTTGACCAATCAAAATTTCGCGAACACTTTTTGAAAAAGGTCACCCAAGGATCAACTCTGTGAAATTATTTCAAAATCTGATAAGTGGTTTCAGAGAAGAAGATTTTTTAAGAATTCCTTCATTTCTGTATAGTGCAAGTAGCCCCCATTCACCAGAGCCACATTTTTTGATGGATCAAAATTTCACGAACAATTTTTGAACAAGAGCGGCAAATTGTCCCAAGATACGCCCATCTTACCCCAAGTTGTAAAGCTGGGGCATGCACCGGACAAAATTCAAGTATGAAAAACAACAAAGGGCAATAACTCAAAAATTAAGCAAGCAAGATTTGTGATTTCTATGCACTGCACTCCCCCTTGATGAGATCTACCCACCCATGAAATTTCATAACCCTAGCTAGTATAGTTTTAGAGATATGCTTCGGACAAAAATCAAGTATGAAAAACGACAAAGGGCAATAACTCAAAATATAAGCAAGCAAGAGTTATGATTCCTGTGCACTGCACTCCGCCTCGGTGAGATCTATCCACCCATGAAATTTCATAACCGTAGCTAGTATAGTTTTGGAGATATTCACCGCACAAAATTCAAGTATAAAAAATGACAAAGGGCAATAACTGAAAAATTAAGCATGCAAGAGTTAGGATTCTTGTGCACTGCACTTCCCCTCAGTGGGATTTATCCACCCATGAAATTTCATAACCCTAGCTACTATAGTTCTGAAGATATGCTCCGGACAAAATTCAAGTATGAAAAACAACAAAGGGCAATAACTCAAAAATTAAGCAAGCAAGAGTTATGATTCCTGTGCACTGTACCCCCCATTGATGAGATCTATCCACCCATGAAATTTCATAACCCTAGGTAGTATAGTATTGGAGATATGCTTCGGACAAAAATCAAGTATAAAAAACGACAAAGGGCAATAACTCAAAAATTAAGCAAGCAAGAGTTATGATTCCTGTGCACTGCACTCTGCCTTGGTGAGATCTATCCACCCATGAAATTTCATAACCCTAGCTAGTATAGTTTTGGAGATATTCACCGGACAAAATTCAAGTATAAAAAACAACAAAGGGCAATAACTCAAAAATTAAGAAAGCAAGAGTTATGATTCTTGTGCACTGCACTCCCCCTCAGTGAGATCTATCCACCCATGAAATTTCATATCCCTAGCTTGTATAATTTGGAGATATGCTCCGGACAAAATTCAAGTATGAAAAACAACAAGGGGCAATAACTCAAAAATTATGCAAGCAAGAGTTATGATTCTTGTGCACTGCACTCTCCCTCGATGAGATCTATCTACCCATTAAATTTCATAACCGTAGCTAGTATACTTTTGGAGATATGCTCCGGACAAAATTCAAGTATGAAAAACAACAAAGGGCAATAACTCAAAAATTAAGCATGCAAGAGTTATGATTCTTGTGCACTGCACTCCCCCTCAGTGGGATTTTTCCACCCATGAAATTTCATAACCCTAGCTAGTATAGGTTTGGAGATATGCTCCGGACAAAATTCAAGTATGAAAAACAACAAAGGGCAATAACTCAAAAATTAAGCAAGCAAGAGTTATGATTCTTGTGCACTGCACTCCCCCTCGATAAGATCTATGCACCCATGAAATTTCATAACCCTAGCTAGTATAGTTTTGGAGATATGCTCCGGACAAAATTAAAGTATGAAAAACAACAAAGGGCAATAACTCAAAAATTAAGCAAGCAAGAGTTATGATTCCTGTGCACTGCGCTCCGCCTGGATGAGATCTATCCACCCATGAAATTTCATAACCCTAGCTTGTATAGTTTTGGAGATATGCTCCGGACAAAATTCAAGTATGAACAAGAGGGCCAAGATGGCCCTGGATCGCTCACCTGAGTTTTGAGATGACCATAGCCTATATTTTTTTTTTGAGGTATTGAAACTTTGGAACCAAATTTATAATTTTGCTAAGGAATTTTCAAAAGGTCACCTGTAAAATTCATTTCGAAATCTGACCATCAGTTTCAAAAAGAAGAATTTTTAAGAATTCTTCATTTCTTTATAAGAGCAAGTATCCCCCATCCACGAGAGCCATGTTTCTTGATGGATCAAAATTTACGAACAAGTTTTGAAAAGGGTCACCCAAGGAACATTTCGGAAAATTTCTTTTAAAATCTGACCAGGGGTTTCAGAGAAAGAGAATTTTCAAGAATATCATCATGTCCATATAGTGCAAGTAGCTCCCATTCACAAGAGCAAGGATCACCCAAGAAACATCTCTGTCAAATTATCTTAAAATCTGACAAGGGGTTTCAGAGAAAAAGAATTTTCAAGAATTTCTTTATTTCCATATAGTGCAAGTAGCCCCCATTCACTAAAGCCATGTTTCTTCATGGATCAAAATTTTGTGAACAGTTTTTGAAAAGGGTCACCCTAGGATCATCACTGTGAAATCATTTTAAAATCTGTCCAGCCGTTTCAGAGAAGAAGAATTTTAAAAAATTTCTTTATTTCCCTATAGTGCAAGTAGCCCCCATTCACCAGAGCCATGTTTCTTGACGGATTAAAATTTTGTGAACACTTTTTGAAAAGGGTCACCCAAGGAATATCCCAGAGAAATTATTTCAAAATCTGACCAGTGGTTTCAGAGAAGAAAAAATTTCAAGAATTTCCTCATTTCCCAATAGTGCTAGAAGCCCCCATTCACCAGAGCCATGTTTCTTGACCAATCAAAATTTCGCGAACAATTTTTGAAAAGGGTCACCCAAGGAACATCTCTGTGAAATTATTTCAAAATGTGACCAGCTGTTTCGGAGAAGAAGATTTTTTAAGAATTCCTTCATTTCTATATAGTGCAAGTAGCCCCCGTTCACCAGAGCCACATTTTTTGACGGATCAAAATTTCACGAACAATTTTTGAAAAGGGTCACCCAAGGAACATATCTGTGAAATTATTTCAAAATCCAACCAGCGGTTTCAGAGGAGAAGATTTTTTAAGAATTCCTTCATTTCTGTATAGTGCAAGTAGCCCCCATTCACCAGAGCCACAATTTTTGACGGATCAAAATTTCACGAACAATTTTTGAAAAGGGTCACCCAAGGAACATATCTGTGAAATTATTTCAAAATCCGACCAGCGGTTTTAGAGGAGAAGATTTTTAAAGAATTTGCTAAAAAATTCCATTTCGTTGCCATGGCAACCAGAGTTTTTGACAGAATCAAATTCTGTGAACAATTTTTAAAGAGGGCCTCCCAAGGAACATTCCTGCCAAGTTTGGTCCAAATTGGCCCAGCGCTTTAGGAGGAGTTGATGTTTAAAGAATTGTTGACGACGCACGACGGACGACGCACGACGGACGACGGACACCCAGTGACCCTAAAAGCTCCCCTTGAGCATGTTGTGCTCAGGTGAGCTAAAAACAACAATGCTCCGGACAAAATTCAAGTATGAAAAACAACAAAGGGCAATAACTCAAAAATTAAGCAAGCAAGAGTTATGATTCTTGTGCACTGCACTCCGCCTCGATGAGATCTATGCACCCATGAAATTTCATAACCCTAGCTTGTATAGTTTTGGAGATATGCTCCGGACAAAATTCAAGTATGAAAAACAACAAAGGGCAATAACTCAAAAATTAAGCAAGCAAGAGTTATGATTCCTGTGCACTGCACTCCGCCTCGATGAGATCTATCCACCCATGAAATTTCATAACCCTAGCTTGTATAGTTTTGGAGATATGCTCTGGACAAAGAACTGGACGCCGCCCGCCCACCCGCCCCCCACAGGTGATCCCATAATACGTCCCGTCTATGACGAGCATATAAAAAGGTCACCCAAGGAACATATCTGTGAAATTATTTCAAAATCCAACTAGCGGTTTCAGAGGAGAAGATTTTTAAAGAATTCCTTCATTTCTGTTTAGTGCAAGTAGCCCCAATTCACCAGAGCCACATTTTTTGACGGATCAAAATTTCACGAACAATTTTTAAAAAGGGTCACCCGAGAAACATATCTGTGAAATAATTTCAAAATCCAACCAGCGGTTTTAGAGGAGAAGATTTTTAAAGAATTCCTTCATTTCTGTATAGTGCAAGTAGCCCCCATTCACCAGAGCCACATTTTTTGACGGATTAAAATTTCACGAACAGTTTTTGATAAGGGTCACCCAAGGAACATATCTGTGTAATAATTTCAAAATCTAACCAGCTGATTCAGAGAAGAAGATTTTTAAAGAATTTGCTAAAAAATTCGATTTGGTTGCCATGGCAACCAGAGTTTTTGAGGGAATCAAATTCTGTGAACAATTTTTAAAGAAGACCTCCCAAGGAACATTACTGCCAAGTTTGGTCCAAATTGGCCAAGTGGTTTAGGAGGAGTTGATGTTTAAAGAATTGTTGACGACGGACGACGCATGACGGACGACGGACACCCAGTGACCCTAAAAGCTCCCCTTGAGCACGTTGTGCTCAGGTGAGCTAAAAATTGTAACAAGAGGGCCATGATGGCCCTGTATCGCTCCACTGGCTAATTTGTAAAAACACTACAAGCCAAACATTACATTATTTGGCCAACTGGTTTCAAACTTGAGAGCATACAATTTTTTTCCATAAAAACCTACAAAAAAGTTGTAACCCCTGGGCAAATCCAATTTTGACCACAAAGCTATGATTACTTGAATCCTGGTGGAAGTCTACAAGATATAGCCCCATACCAAATAATACAGGTTCAGAATGTGTGGTTATAAACAAGAAGATTTTCAAAGTTTTCTCAATAAAAAGCCCTGTAAAACATAAAACCCATGAGACAGGGCTAAATTTAGTAGTCCTAGTCTTTATTATAGTTAGTAACAAGATGACTTAGAAAGTTTTCACCACAAAAGCCCATGTAAAACTTGTGACCCCTGGTGTGGGGACAAACTTGACCCTAAGGCTATAATTTGGGCCCTCCTGGTAGAGGCCCACTAGATAAAGCTACATGCAAAATTTGGTAGCCCTAGGCCTTATGGTTTCAGAGAAGAAGATTTTTAAAAATTTTCAATATTTTTCAGTTTTGTTGCCATGGCAACCAGAGTTTTTGAAGGAATAAAATTCTTTCAAGGAATTCTGAAGAGGACCATGGCAGGATCATTTCTGTGAAGTTTCATCAAAATTGGATGGGTAGTTTCAGAGAAGAAGATGTTTGAAATAAAAGTTAACGCACGCACGGACGGACGCACGCACGCACAGACGGACGGGCGCACGACGGACACCGGGCCATGACATAAGCCCGCTGGCCTTTGGCCAGTGGAGCTAAAAATCAGGTTTGAGTCAATTCCAGTTCCACCAGCTCATTCCGGTTATTAAGATCAATCCAGATCCAATTCAATTCATTAATTTTACCCAACACACTTGACTATTAACCCTTTACCCCATAAGGCATTTCTATGGTATCTCTAATTGACCCTAAATAACAGCAAGGATGAAGCTGTTTCTTATGTGTATATGACCCCTTTTGATAGCATAGAAAAACATTGTGGCAAAAGGTGAAATCGCTTGTCACGAGTAATTTCACCTTTTGCCGCAATGTTTTCGAAATGCTTTACAAGCAATGCGTAGAAATGAGTATCTATGGAGTAAAGGGTTAACTTGGAAAAATAAGAAAATACTATGAAAACCTTGTTTTTAACTTTCAGTTGAAAACCAGTTATCTCTTTCAACGATATCCCCAGCCAAAAAGGATTTTTTTATAGAAACATACAGGAGGTATGGCATTTTACATGTACTTGTGGCCTTTTTATTAGTTATTGGCCCATAACAAAGTTTTAAATTTATACCCCTTTATCCATAACATGGCATTTCACCAACTAAAAACAAATAATGCTTGTTTGTGGCTTATGATAAACAATATAAATATGAATTAAGGTTCATTGAATTTTGCCAAATAGATCCAGTTAAAGAGATACTGGTTCATAAAGGAAATATACATCAAGTCCCCTTTTTCCATGACACAGCATCAAATGAAAAAATAATTGTATCAGCGGTATATCATAAGGAATACATGTACAGAGTTTCATCAATTTTCAAAAGGGGTTTTAGAAAATATATGTTTGTATGGACAAATGGACTGATGGAGCAGCTGTATTAATAAACAAGAGGGCCAAGATTGCCCTGGATCGCTCACCTGAATTTTTGAGAGGACCATAGCTTTTTATTTTTTAAGGTATTGAAACACTGGAAACAAAATCATTATTTTGCCAAGCAATTTTTAAAAGGTCACCTGTAAAAGTCCTTTCATTATCTGGCCAGTAGTGTCAAAAAAGAAGAATTTTTAGGAGTTTCTTAATTTCTGTACAGTGCTAGTAGCCCCAATTCACCAGAGCAATGTTTCTCGATGAATCAAACTTTCACAAACAATTTTGAAAAAGGTCACCCAAGGAATATCTCTATGAAAATTTTCCAAAATCTGACCAGCCGTTTCAGAGAAGAAGAATTTTTAAGAATTTCTCCATTGCCCTATAGTGCAAGTAGCCCCCATTCACCAGAGCCATGTTTCTTGATTTATAAAAATTTCACGAACAATTTTTGAAAAGGGTCACCAAAGGAACATCTCTGTGAAATTATTTCAAAATGTGACCAGCCATTCAAGAGAAGAAGAATTTTTAAGAATTTCTTCATTTCCCTATAGCGCAAGTAGCCCCCATTCACCAGAGCTATGTTTCTTGACCTATCAAAATTTCACGAACAATTTTTGAAAAGGGTCACCCAATACACATCTATGTGAAATTATTTTAAAATCTGACCAGCGGTTTCTGAGAAGAAGAATTTTTAAGAATTTCTTCATTTCTGTATAGTGCAAGAAGCCCCCATTCACCAGAGCCATGTTTCTTGACAAATCAAAATTTCGCGAACAATTTTTGAAAAGAGTCACCCAATACACATCTATATGAAATTATTTTAAAATCTGGCCAGCGGTTTCTGAGAAGAGGAATTTTTAAGAATTTCTTCATTGCAGTATAGTGCAAGAAACCCCCATTCACCAGAGCCATGTTTTTTGACTGATCAAAATTTCGCAAACAATTTTAAACAAGAGGGCCAAGATGGCCCTGGATCGCTCACCTGAATTTTTGAGATAACCATAGTCTATTTTTTTTTTTTTTTCTTTTTTAGCGTTGAAACATTGGAACCAAATTTATAATTTTGCCAAGCAGTTTTCAAAAGGTCACCTGTAAAAGTCATTTCGAAATCTGACCATCAGTTTCAAAAAGAAGAATTTTTAAGAATTCTTCATTTCTGTATAAGAGCAAGTAACCCCCGTCCACGAGAGCCATGTTTCTTGATGGATCAAAATTTACGAACAAGTTTTGAAAAGGGTCACCCAAGGAACATCTCTCTGAAATTATTTCAAAATCTGACCAGGGGTTTCAGAGAAAGAAAATTTTAAAGAATTTCATCATGTCCGTATAGTGCAAGTAGCCCCCATTCACAAGAGCCATGTTTCTTGACGGATCAAAATTATATGTACAGCTTTTGGAAAGGGTTACCAAAAGAACATCTCTGTCAGATTATTTTAAAATCTGACCACGGGTTTCAGAGAAGAAGAATTTTCAAGAATTTCTTCATTTCCATCTAGTGCAAGTAGCCCCCATTCACTAGAGCCATGTTTCTTGGCCAATCAAAATTTCGCGAACAATTTTAGAAAAGGGTCACCCAAGGAATATCTCTGTGAAATTATTTCAAAATCTGGCCAGCGGTTTCAGAGAAGAAGAATTTTTAAGAATTTCTTCATTTCTGTATAGTGCAAGAAGCCCCCATTCACCAGAGCCATGTTTCTTGACGGATCAAAATTTCGCAAACAATTTTTAAAAAGGGTCACCCAAGGATCATCTGTGTGAAATTATTTTAAAATCTGGCCAGCGGTTTCAGAGAAGAAGAATTTTTAAGAATTTCTTCATTCCTGTATAGTGCAAGTAGCCCCCATTCACCAGAGCCATGTTTCTCGACCAATCAAAATTTCACGAACAATTTTTGAAAAGGGTCACCCAATGAACATCTCTGTGAAATTATTTCAAAATCTGACCAGCGGTTTCAGAGAAGAAGATTTTTTAAGAATTCCTTCATTGCTGTACAGTGCAAGAAGCCCCCATTCACCAGAGCCACATTTTTTGACCAATCAAAATTTCACGAACAATTTTTGAAAAGGGTCAACCAAGGAACATATCTGTGAAATTATTTCAAAATCCGACTAGCGGTTTCAGAGGAGAAGATTTTTAAAGAATTCCTTCATTTCTGTATAGTGCAAGAAGCCCCCATTCACCAGAGCCACATTTTTTGACGAATCAAAATTTCACGAACAATTTTTGAAAAGGGTCACCCAAGGAACATATCTGTGAAATTATTTTAAAATCCAACCAGCGGTTTCAGAGGAGAAGATTTTTAAAGAATTTGCTAAAAAATTCCATTTGGTTGCCATGGCAACCAGAGTTTTTGATGGAATCAAATTCTGTGAACAATTTTTAAAGAGGACCTCCCAAGGAACATTCCTGCCAAGTTTGGTCCAAATCCGCCCAGCGGTTTAGGAGGAGTTGATGTTTAAAGAATTGTTGACGACGCACGACGGACGACGGACGACGCACGACGCACGACGCACGACGGACGACGGACGACGGACACCGGGTGATCCTAAAAGCTCCCCTTGAGCACGTTGTGCTCAGGTGAGCTAAAAAGGGTTACCCAAGCAATATCTCTGTGAAATTATTTTAAAATCTGGCCAGCAGTTTCAGAGAAGAAGAATTTTTAGGAATTTCTTCATTTCTGTATAGTGCAAGAAGCCCCCATTCACCAGGGCCATGTTTCTTGACGGATCAAAATTTCGCGAACAATTTTTGAAAAGGGTCACCCAAGGAACATCTGTCTGAAATTATTTTAAAATCTGGCCAGCAGTTTCAGAGAAGAAGAATTTTTAAGAATTTCTTCATTTCTGCATAGTGCAAGAAGCCCCCATTCACCAGAGCCATGTTTCTTGACGGATCAAAATTTTGCGAACAATTTTTGAAAAGGGTCACCCAAGGAACATCTATCTGAAATTATTTTGAAATCTGGCCAGCGGAGTCGGAGAAGAAGATTTTTAAAGAATTTCCTAAAAAATTTGATTTCGTTGCCATGGCAACCAGAGTTTTTGACGGAATCAAATTCTGTGAACAATTTTCTCTCAAGGAACATTCCTGCCAAATTTGGTCCAAATTGGCCCAGCAGTTTAGGAGGAGTAGATGTTTAAAGAATTGTTGATGACGCACGACGGACGACGGACAGCCAGCGACCCTAAAAGCTCTCCTTGAGCACGTTGAGCTCAGGTGAGCTAAAAATATAAATTTTACTGCCAATCACGATTCATTTTGACATTAAACAGCATTCACAATTAATGTGGGACATTGTTCTTGGATGCAATCTCTTAAAATTTTCAAAAATGACAAATTTTGTGTAAATGGAAGCTTATTATGTTATCAGAAGCACACCTTTATTGGGACAGACACTGATTTGTGGAGAAATTAGGATAATGTCAACACGCCAAGTTCATTCCAGCTGATTTATTGCAACTTAATTGATGAATTGGCTGTCTAGGAAGCCCACTTTTGGTAAGATATGGGGAATCCATTATGGCAAACATTCAAGCAAGCCTTCATTATTATTCAACTGAAAATTTTGCCTGTAGCTTGTACACAAGTATTTTCTAGACTCATTGAAGATGCCATCAAGAGGAAGATGTTACCAAGTTTCATGCATATGGAACTTAAACTGTGGCATAGACTGTAGACAAAGTTATTTTTCCGAGATTTGAACTAGTGACCAAGTTTTCCAACCAACCTGACTTATTTTCAAATTCCTTTGTCAACAACATAAATATTGTGACCAAGTTTCATAAATGAACTGAAATTGTGGCTTATAGAGCTTACACAGGATTTTTGAAAAATTTGACCAAGTGACCTAACATTAAATATGACCTGAAATATAAACTTGTTGCCATTAAAGTGTACACAAGTTTTTTTTAAGATTTAACCTAGTGACCTAGTTTATAACCTGACATGACCCACTTTTACACCTGTCTTAGATATCTACAAGACAAAAAATCTAACTTTAACCCATTACCACACAATCCCAACTTTTGACGCCCCTGGAAAAGAAGCCTTTTAAAAACATTGTGTCGTATGGTAAAGAGTTAAAGTGCCTGAGCTGACAGAAGGTTATGCAAATATTTACTCAAATCATAGAGTTAGTTATGTAGTTTATTGAAACTTATTTTCAGACTTACAAAAACTATGGAAACAAGTTTCATCATATACTCAGTTTAGTGAAAAGTTTCCCAGGTGACTAAACTTCAAAACTTATTCATGATGAAAAAAAAACTAGAAGGCCCTGAAGGGCCTGAATATGCTCTACTGGCAGAGAGTTTGCTTTTAAATAAAGCATACATAGGAATTCATTACGCAAAAAGACAAAAAAGTTGACATTTTCAACTCAAAATGGCTACTTTTCCATTACTGTTTGTTGAATTTTTTCAAACTCAAAAGGGTTAAAAAGCTATTGATGGGATAAACAAGCTGAAAAATTCATAAAAATCTGATCACAAATAAATACTTTATCATGTAAACAGGTAATAAATTTGTTCAATTTGAAATGGCTACTTTTCCCATACTGTTTGTCCGATTTTTTTAAAAATTGATAGGGTTAAAGCTATTGATGAGATAAACAAACTGTGTAAGTTTCACAGAAATCTGACCAAAAATGAAGACTTCATCGCGTAAACAAGAAATGAACGTTTTCAACTTGAAATGGCTACTTTTCCCATACTGTTTGTTGGATTTTTTTCAAAATCTATAGGGTTGAAGCTATTGATAAGATAAACAAACTCTGCAAGTTTCATGGAAATCTGACCAAAAATACAGACTCAATCGCGTAAACGAGAAATGGAAATTTTAAACTTGAAATGGCTACTTTTCCCATACTGTTTGTCCGATTTTTTTCAAAATAAATAGGGTTAAAGCTATAGATGAGAGAAACAAACTGTGTAAGTTTCACAGAAATCTGACCAAAAATGAAGACTTTATCGCGTAAACAAGAAATGAACGTTTTCAACTTGAAATGGCTACTTTTCCCACACTGTTTGTTGGATTTTTTTCAAAATCAATAGGGTTGAAGCTATTGATAAGATAAACAAACTCTGCAAGTTTCATGGAAATCTGACAAAAAATACAGACTTGATCGCGTAAACAAGAAATGGAAATTTTAAACTTGAAATGGCTACTTTTCCCATACTGTTTGTCAGATTTTTTTCAAAATCAATAGGGTTAAAGCTATCGATGAGATAAACAAACTGTGTAAGTTTCATGAAAATCTGACCAGAAATGAAGACTTTATTGCGTAAACAAGAAAAAGACTAACGGACGGACGGACAGACAGACAGACGACGGAAACCACGCCATGACATAAGCTCTGCTGGCTGAAAGCCAGTAGAGCTAAAAAACGGTACACATTAAATATGGTACACAGGATGGGATGTTTCCAAAATGGGAAAAGCAACCTGAATTTTTTGTCTTCCAAAAATTCTTAACCCTTCACCACACAATCCCTTCTTTTAATGACCCTGAGAAAGAAGCCTTTTGAAAACACTGTGAGAAAAGGAGAAAATGCTGGTAACCAGCATTTTCTCCTTTTCCCACATTGTTTTCTACCCTTCCCAAACCAAATTTCAACTTCAGTCACCTTTATTTCGTTGTCTCAGAATGCTTTCAATTTGTACCTGCAGTCTATAATTTTGTCGTTTGATACAGAGTTAAGTAAGTCCTCCTCCTGACAGTCATACGAAGATGTAAGTTTTCAGTCGGTTATACAGAAAACGAATAAAGGAATGTTAACTTACACATATCCTGCCTGTTCACAAATAAATGTTCTTCCATATACATTACAAGCAACACCATACACCCCATCAGATCTATAAACCCTGACAAAACCTGTCCCTTCTACAGGATTGGAGCCAAAGCTGACAATTTCAACATCGACTGGTACCAGTTGATTTGTCCGATTTTCTTGTTTTTCTGTTCAGAAATAGACAGTAACCCTTTACCACACAATCCCAAGATGTGAAAACTCCCAAGAAAAATGCCTTTTGAAAAGACTGTGGGAAATGGAGAAAATGCCGGTGATCAGCATTTTCTTTGTTTCCATCAGTGTTGCCTACTCTATCAAAGATGAATTCTATCATCTGAGTAAAATGTAAAATTGTCATCTACACATTCTTTCAATCTGAACTCGGCAACAGTTTTGTCGTGCAGCAAAAAGTTAAAAGGAAAGTCAACTGCAAGTTTGATCCGAACAATTTTTGTTGCTTTTGAAGATAATGAAGATAGAGATCAGATGGTGCAGACGACGCAATCTAATCACAGATTTATACCAACTGATATTTTTCCTTTACATTTAACTCTTTATCACACAATTCCGCCTATAAACAACCCAAAGAAAGAAATCTTTTGAAAACATTGTGGGTAAAGGAGAAAATGCTGGTAATCAGCATTTTATCCTTTTCCCATAATATTTTCTAACTCAAACCAAACTTCAATTCTTCATTCACATTCAATAGTTGTCATCTGCAAATTCTTTCAATTTGGACCAGTCTAAAATTTTGTCATTTGGTAGGGAGTTAAGTGGTATAACCAATTCTTGTGAATGAGATTTCCTCTTTTCCTGCGGTGTTTTCTACCAGCATTTTCTACTTTTCTGATCAAATTTTCTCCCATTGTACAGACAACTTTCATCATTCAAGCTACTTTCAATTTCTAATCTGTGAAATAAATGCTTTAAATCTGAGTGAGTATAATGCATCAGTAATAAATCACATGATCAACAGCCAAATAAATTGAAACTATTGTCCTCTGTCAAAAGCTTGAAGGCACACAGTTAGCAAGTATTCTGTTGATGCTTTGCAATATTTTACAGAAATCTATCAGTGGATAATTATAATTCACCAGCAACAGTTTATTTATCACATATTGGTGATATTTACATGAATGAATTTTTAGCAGGTGAACATCACATTTCATGACTTGGTCAACACCACTAATGACAATTTCTTATACCAAGTTCATATCCAACTTGATTGAACAGACATATTTTGCCACTTTGAGGAAAATTAGATGTGAAAAGAAAAGTTACTGTGAAGACCATTAAACCATTACTGCACAATCCCTACTTTTGATGACCCTGAGAAATAAGCCTTTAGAAAACATTATGGGGAAAGGCGAAAATACTGGTAACCAGCATTTCCCCCTTTTCCCACAATGTTTTCTACCCTTCACAAAAAATTTCGAATTTTTTCAGTCACTTTTATTTTGTTGTCTGCAAATGATTTTGATTTGGACAAGTCTAAAATTTTGTTGTTTGGTAACGAGTTAAGGATAACTATTTGTCTCAGTATACGACTGAAATTTCTTTCATGGAATGAATGCAAAGGCTGTATTTTCATGGCCTTTTCTCTTCTGGGTTGTTAACTCATTACCAAACAACAATATTTTAGGCTTGTCCAAATCGAAAGCATTTGCAGACGACAAAATAACAGTGACTGAAAATTTGGAATTTGTTTTGCGAAGGGTAGAAAACATTGTGGGAAAAGGAGAAAATGCTGGTTACCAGCATTTTCTCCTTTTCCCACAATGTTTTCCTAAGGTTTCTTTCTCAGGATCATCAAAAATAGGGATTTTGTTGTAATTAGTTAAAACTCTGTATAAGTGAGAGGAAAAGAGTAAAGAATATGAAAAAGTAAATTCCTACCCAGCTCATTATTTGAAATCAACCCACACTGCAATGTAAAGGTGGTGTTATCAGCGTCTTTGGTTACTGTGGCATTGTGTGACTGAATGTACAATGTTTCTGGGGCACAGACTACCATGGGGTCAGCTCCAGTGTTGTCATTCACATAAATACAACCACTTATGGACTCGATAACCAGCTTGATTTTGTATGAAGGCTGATAATCTAAAAACAAGAAAATATTCCTCAAAGTTTTCATCTAATACCAGGATTCATTTTAGCATTCTTGACCCCTCTATCCTTAACAAATGACAAACAAGTAGACTTGTCCAAATTCAAAGTATTTGCAGATAACAAATTAAATGTTGCTTAACTCTTTACCACACGATCTTGACTTTTAACGACCCTGAAAAAGAAGCTGTCTGAAAACATTGAGGGAAAAGGAGAAAATGCTGGTAACCAGCATTTTCTCCTTTCCCATAATGCTTTTTTCCCTTCCCAAAACATATTTCATTTTTTCAGTCACTTTTATTTTGTCGTTTGGTAAAAGGTTAAATGGTTATTTTTGCATTTCAAAGGAGAGAAAAAATTGTGGGAAAAGGAGAAAATGCTGGTTACTCCCTTTTTTCTCTTTGTTTTCAAAAGGCCTCTTTCTCAGAGTTGTTAAAATTCAGAATTGTGAGGTAAAGAGTTTACAAAGTTTAAGTTTACAACAGAGCACAAGGGGGCCAACAATAAGAGTGTGAAAATTGGAATTCACCTTGAACAGATCATATTCTGAAGATATTGAAGTTAAAATCTGTAGCAGACGCACAATAAAATGCAGTTCAAAACAAAAATTCCTGATTCAGAAAAGGATACATGTAAATTTGGGTAAGCTACAAGGAATGAGTATGTTTGAGTATGTTAAAAGCCCATGCATTTAATGGGGGAGGGGGGGTGCTTTTAATTGGAGAAATATGGTCGATGCTTGTCATAAAATGTATGAAATTGGAAAAAATAATTCAAAGACATATGTTACGAAGGTAATAATTGATGATATATCTACCAGGGGAAAATGCATAAACACAAGCTGAAATAGAGCTCGACAAACAAATGGACACACTGACAGCAAAATTGTTTTGGGGAGTATAGTAACTGAAATGTGAAATCTGAAATGTGAAACGTGAAATTTTGACAAGCAAGATAACTAAGAAAAACTGACTCTAACTCTACCATGAAGCCCTCTTTTCCCCTAAAACATCTTGAAACATGGAAAAATTACATTTTCTTTTAATCAATAAGATCTATCTGTTTATGAATTTTGACATTAATAGCTGTAATACTTTTGGAGTAATTGCCATCACAAACTTGTAGAGGACACTAAGCCAACTAAGCCTCCTTTAAGCCCCCTTTTCCCTTAAGACAATATTGCATTATTGGAATAAATAAATTCTGGCATTTTTTAATAATAATTCAAATTCGAAATTTCATGAAATTTTGAGCAGTAATGTAGGAGATATTACATAAAACAATTTTTTATATAAAGCCCCCTTTTTCCATGATGCAGCCTGAAATTGAGAAACTGAGGAAGAAGTATCTGGGCAATGTTCCAACGAGTTCAGATTTGAAATCCATGAACTTTTCAGCACTAATGTAGGACATATTAGTGAAAAATATTTTTCTACATGTAGCCTTTTTTTATTCACGACACAGCCTGTAAAATGAGAAACCGGGAAAGAGGTATTATAAAACAAAGTTTTAAGCACTGATGTAGGAGATATTAGTGAAAAACAATTCTTTACATGAACCCCTTTTTTCCGTGATGCAGCCTCAAATTGCAAACCGGGAAAGAGGTATTTGCACGTTGTTCCAAGGAGTTCAGATATGAAGTTTCATAGAATTTGGTCCAGCGTTGTGGAGAAATGGCTTTTGGATAGATTTTTTTACGAAACCCCCCCTTTTCCGTGACACAGCCATAAATATTGAGAAACCAGGATTGCTCCAAGGAGTTCAGACATGAAGTTTCATAAAATTGGTCCAAGGGTTGTGGAGAAATGCCTTCTTTGGCCAAACATAAAATTTCTATGGATCCTTTCTAGCAAAAACTCATATTTTGACACCTTTCCCTTCTTAAACCTGTGGTACTATCAAGACAAGAAAGCCACTGGGTTGTAGTGAACCCATTCCATGATTAGTTCTGGTCAATATTAGCCAAGGAAAAATGAGCATATGTATCAGATATGCATACTCCTTTACTATTAACCCCATAAATAGTTTTGTGTTTGAATCTGAAAATGATATGGCAAGATAATTCCAACAGTGAGAGTTTGCATATTTTTGCATTCCCCAAGCCTGGCCTAGGTTTCTTGTTGCCCTAAATGAAATAAAAACATATATTTGGTACAAAAGTGTTATCTGAAATTAACTCTACTATATTACTGAAGTGGTGTATCTACCAAACCAACTATAACAAGCAATTTCGTTGAAATGATATCCCCCGCCGAAAAAGACCTTTTTTGATACAAACGTAAAAGACGTATTGTGTTTTGCATGTACATGTGGCCTTTTTGTTATATGTCCATGATGAAATAAATTCATCAAAGGGTAATCAGTCGAAAAAAGCCTGTAATCTAAATGAAAATGTGCAAACAAAAATCCAAAGTAAAAATTTACAAAGGGAAATAACTCCAAAAATACTGAAGATAGAGTTATGGTTCTTGTGCACTGCACTTTTCCTCAATTAGTTCTATATGTGTATGAAATTTTAAGTTCCTAGCTTTTATACTTTTGGAGATATATGCCAGACAGAAATCCAAAATAAAAATTAACAAAGGGCAATAACTCAAAAATTACTAAAGACAGAGTTTTGGTTTTTGTGAAGTGCACTTCTCCTTAATGAATTCTATAAGTGTATAAAGTTTGAAGATCCTAGCCTTTGTACTTTTGGAGATATGCTCCAGACAAAATTCCAAAGTGAAAATTTACAAAGAGCAATAACTCAACAATTACAAGTTCCTACCTTTCATACTTTTGGAGATATGCTCCGGACAAAAATTCCAGAAGAAAATGTGCAAAGGGCAATAACTCCAAAAACACTGAAGATAGAGTAATGGTTCTTATACACTGCATGTCTCCTTAACTCATTACCACACAAGGAAATTTTAAACCAGTCCAAATTTAAAGCATTTGCAGACAACAAATTAAACATGCCTCAAATAGTTTAACTTGTTTCAGAAAGGACAGAAAACATTGTTGGAAAAGGAGAAAATGCTGGTTACCAGCATTTTCTCCTTTTCCAACAATGTTTTCAAAAGGCTTCTTCCTTGGGGTCGTTAAAACTCGGGATTGTGTGGTAACGAGTTAATAAGATCTATCCACTTGTGAAGTTTGAAGTTGATATTTCAAATACTTTTGGAGATATGCTCCAGAAAAAAATCCTAAGTTGAAATTTACAAAGGCAATAACTCCAAAAATACTGTAGACAGAATAATAAATCTTTCGCACTGCACGCCTCCTCAATGAGTTCTATATATGTGTGAAGTTTCAAGTTCCTAGCTTTTATACTTTTGGAGATATGCTCCAGACAAAAATTCAAAGTTAAAATTTACAAAGGGCAATAACTCCAAAATTACTGAAGACAGAGTAATGAATCTTTTGCACTGCATGCCTCCTCAATGAGTTCTATATGTGTGTGAAGTTTCAAGTTCCTAGCTTTCATACTTTTGGAGATATGCTCCAGACAAAAATTCCAGAAAAAAATGTACAAAGGGCAATTACTCCAAAAATATTGAAGATAGAGTAATGGTTCTTGTACACTGCACGCCTCCTTAATGAGATCTATCCACTTGTGAAGTTTCAAGTTCCTAGCTTTCATACTTTTGGAGGTATGCTCCAAAAAAAATTCAAAGTTAAAATTTACAAAGGGCAATAACTCCAAAATTACTGAAGACAGAGTAATGAATCTTTCACACTGCATGCCTCCTCAATGAGTTTTATATGTGTGTGAAGTTTCGAGTTCCTACCTTTCATACTTTTGGAGATATGCTCCGGACAAAAATTCAAAGTAAAAATTTACAAAGGGCAATAATTCCAAAAATACTGAAGATAGAGTAATGGTTCTTGTACACTGCATGCCTCCTTAATAAGATCTATCCACTTGTGAAGTTTCAAGTTCCTAGCTTTCATACTTTTGGAGATATGCTACAGACAAAAATCCAAAGTTAAAATTTACAAAGGGCAATAACTCCAAAATTACTGAAGACAGAGTTATGGATCTTTCGCACTGCACGCCTCCTCAATGAGTTTTATATGTGTGTGAAGTTTCAAGTTCCTACCTTTCATACTTTTGGAGATATGCTCTTGACAAAAATTCAAAGTTAAAATTTACAAAGGGCAACAACTCCAAAAATACTGAAGATAGAGTAATGGTTCTTGTACACTGCACGCCTCCTTAATGAGATCTATCCACTTGTGAAGTTTCAAGTTCCTAGCTTTCATACTTTTGGAGATATGCTCCGGACAAAAATCCAAAGTTAAAATTTACAAAGAGCAGTAACTCCAAAATTACTGAAGACAGAGTTATGGACCTTTTGCACTGCACGCCTCCTCAATGAGTTCTTTATGTGTGTGAAGTTTCGAGTTCCTACCTTTCATACTTTTGGAGATATGCTCCGGACAAAAATTCAAAGTAAAAATTTACAAAGGGCAATAACTCCAAAAATACTGACGATTGAGTTATGGTTCTTGTACACTGCATGCCTCCTTAATGAGATCTATCCACTTGTAAAGTTTCAAGTTCCTAGCTTTCATACTTTTGGAGATATGCTCCGGACAAAAAGCGGAAGGACGGAATGACGGAATGACACAATGACGGAATGACGGAAGGACCGACGGAGACTATTACCATATCCCCCGCCGCCTTTCGGCGGGGGATAAAAATTAATGCATCTTTCATCTTCATATAAATGCCACATAAATTAACTCTAAAGAAACACTCCTGTTTTTTTGACAACCTTCTGAAAAATTGTAGGGAGAAGAGAAAATGGATGCTAACTCTTTACCAAACAACAAAATTTTTGACAAATCCAAATCGAAAGCATTTCCAGAAAACAAAATAAATGTGACTCAAAAATTGAAATCTGATTTGGGAAAGATGGAAAACAATGTGGGAAAAGGAGAAAATGCTGGTTACCAGCATTTTCTACTTTTCCCACAACGTTTTCAAAAGCTTTCTTTTACAGGGTCGTTAAAAGTCAGGATTGTGTGGTCAAGAGTTAAAGCATAGGATTAACCCTCTACCACACAATCACAACTTTTAACAACCCTGAGAAAGAAACCATCTGAGAACTTTGTAGTAAACAACAGTTTCTCCTTTCCTTTATCTTTTCTGGTACAACTTTCACTTTCTGGGTCAAATTGGTTTTGTTGTCTATAAAAGCTTTCAATTTGACTTGTCTAAAATTACCTAGTTTGTATAGAAAAAGAGCTGGTACAGGTGAATTATTCAATAATTTTGTCTTCTTGTGTGCTGTTCTATGCAATTTTAACTCTTTACCAAACAACAAAACCTTAGAATGGTCAAAACTTGAAACATTTGCAGCCGGCTAAATACAGGTGAATCAAAAATTGAAACTTAACTTTGGGAGGGTAGAAAACTTTATGGGAAAAGGTGAAAATGCTAGTTACCAGCATTGCCTCCTTTTCCAACTGTGTTTTCAGAAGTCATCTTCCTTAGGGTCAAAAAAACTTGGGATTGTTTGATAAAGGGTTAAATCTTTACCAGATGACAAAATTTTAGCTTGGTCAAAATTGAAGGTATTTGCAGCTGACAATTTCAGGGTGGTTTTTACGAGGCAAATTTTCACTGATTTGAAAGAAAACAATGAGGGGAAAGGAGAAAATGCTAGATACCTTTCAAAAGGATTCTTTCCCAGGGTCGTTAAAACTGGGGATTCTTTTTGGAGAGAATTGTATCAAATTACCTGTGTGCATGTTTTCCTACATAGCATGGAATGAGCCTGTACTGGTAAAGAAATACCATATTTATCATTCATGCTAGCGATAATATATTTCACAATATTGTTTTTGGCTGGTTCATGATAATTGGCCAAAACTACTTACAGGATCGCAGAATGAAGATCCATCTTGAACACTCCAGGTCTGCCGTCGCTTCCACAGAGAAATTATAAAAGGTAGCATAGTACATATTACACAAATCCCATGGAAGGTCTACAATAAGAAAATCAAAGTGCTGTTAGCACTGGTAAACACTAAAAAACTATGGTGTTTTACCCTTTACCAGATGACGATTTGTAAGCATTTGCAGACAGCAATGTAAGGTAAATCAAATTAAAGAAATCTGTCTTTGATAAGGTTGAGAATTGTGGGAAAAAGTCAGAAAAGGTATGTAATAATTTGGGAAAAGGAGAAAATGCTGGTTATCAGCATTTTCCACTTTTCTCATAATACTTTCAGAACACTAATATTCTTCTGGGGCTTTCAAACTCAGGATCATTTGGCCTAGGGTAAGAAAAAGAAAAACAATGAACATACTTACAATGTAGTGCTAAATAAATCAAAAGAACATCTAACCCTTTCCCAGATAAGCCCCAGTTTTTTTACGGCTCTGAAGTTGAAGGCGTTAGAAAACACTGTGATAAAAGGAGAAGATGCTCATAATGAGCATTTTCTCCTGTTTCCACAGTGTTTTCTTCCCTAACAGATGAAAATACAACCTTATTACCCACTCTTAATTTTTTGTTTGCAAATTCTTTCAATTTCAGCAGACTAAAATTACCTCATCTGGTAAAGAGTTAAGGTCTAGCAAGAAAGGAGACAGTCTACATCCAAGATCAGGCTTTGATTCAGAAAGTCCTCATAAAAATTAAACTCCTAACCATACCATAAGATTTTAGACTGGTTCAAATTAAAAACAATTACTCAAAACATAATATTTGTCATTTTCAAAAATACTCTCAACAACTATGTCAATTCACTATTTAACTCTTTACCAAACAATAAAATTTTAGACTGGTCCAAACTGAAAGCATTTGCAGACGACAAAATAAAAGTAACTCAAAAATTGAAATTCGTTTCTAGCAGGGTAGAAAACACTGTGGGAAAAGGAGAAAATGCTGGTTACCACAATGTTTTCAAAAGGCTTATATCTCATCAGGGTCGTAAAAACCAGGGATTGTTTGATAAGGCGTTAAGTTAATTAAAGTCAACAGAAGACTACAAGTTGAAGTTTCGATTCCTATGAAAAAAGATATTTGCCAGTTCAAAGAAGACCACCTAAAGGCCACTATCATGGAAATACAAAACATAATGATATCCATGCCTCTGGAAATTAGAAAATCTATGGTTATATTAAAATACAGAAATATTGTAATGTATGTTTTGTCCTCTCCTTTTTTTGTGGTGTTTTCAAAAGTAATAAGTTGCCAAGCTTTACAAGCCCACCCGTTTGTAGAAAAGTTTACTGTACATGTGCACATAAATAGGTACAAGGGGAAAGCATGTGCAAAAACATATTAGTAACAAAAAGTAATTTGTAAATTATAACCTATTTCATTCTATAGAAAAGCTATGAGTACATTGTAAAAAGTTATCAGTTTCTTACCATATTGGAATGATGCCACAAATTTCCCTGTGTCACCTCTTGCTAACATTAGTTCAACAGTGTTTCTTTCCACAGATATAACCTTTGGCAGCTCTTGCATGGCATCCGAACACAGAGTCTCATTTCCGACCTACAGCAGAAAACAATTACTTAGAAGTATTATTCACTGCAAAATGATTGAGCATCAAATCCATAATTCTTTACCAAATGAGAAAAAACTGAAATCACTTGCACACGACAAAATAAATGGAACTCAAAAATTGAAATTTGTTTCCAAAAAGGTAGAAAACATTGAGAGAAAAGGAGAAAATGCTGGTTACCTGCATTTTCTCCTTTTCCCACAATGTTTTCAAATGGCTTCTGTCTCAGGGATTGTTTGGTAAAGAGTTAATCAACACTTCACCACAGAATCCCATCAGAGCATCAGAGCCTATGCTCTCAATTCCAACCTTTAGAAAATAAAAGTTACATACATTTTGGTCATTGCAAAACGATTGAGCATCATACCCTTATTTAACACTTCACCACACAATACCATGTTTCAACAAATTTGATAAAGACTGTTTTTGAAAAAAAAGAGGAATGCTCGCAACCATCATTTTCGGCTATTAACATATGATGGTTTGAAGATTTTCACTGTTGAGCCATGCTTAACTCTTTACCACACAAGAAAATTTTAGACTGGTCCAAATTGAAAGCATTTGCAGACGACAAAATAAAGGTGGCTGAAAAATTGAAATTTTTTCTAGGAAGGGCAGAAAATACTGTGGGAAAAGGAGAAAATGCTGGTTACCAGCATTTTCTCCTTTTCCTACAGTGTTTTCAAAAGGCTTCTTTCTCAGGGGCGTCAAAAGTAGGGATTGTGTGGTAATGGGTTAACCCTTTCCAAAACAATCCCTGGTTCTTACGACCATGAGATAGAAGCCTTTTGAAAACATTATGGAGAAGGGAGAAATCGCAGGTAACCAGTGTTTTTTCCCTTCCCACAATGTTTTCCACCCTGCTGGAAACAAACTTCACTTTTTGAGTTATGTTTTTTATGTCATCTGCAACAGCTTTAAATATGGACCAGTCTAAAATCTTGTCATTTGGTAAAGAGTTAACCAATTACCTCACAGTCCCCACTTTTGATGCCCCTGAGAAAGAAGCCTTTAGAAAACATTGTGGGGAAAAAGAGAAAATGCTGATTACCAGCATTTTCTCCTTTTCCCACAATGTTTTCTACCCTTCACAAAACAAATTGCAAATTTTCAGTCACTTTTCTTTTGTCGTCTACAAATATTTTGAATTTAGACAAACCTAAAATTTTGTTGTTTGGTAAAGAGTTAAATGGCTTCTATAGCTTTGGATATGAGTCTACAATATTGTTATTTATAAAGAGTAAGTGCTATGCCAAAAATGTTGATAGGAGAAAATGTTGGTAATCAGTAATGTTGGTAAAATGTTGGTAATTACTGTTTTCCACAATGTTTTCTATATTTACAAAAACAGGTTTCAATTCTTGAGTCATTTTTATGCTGTTGTTTGCAAAGTTTTTCAATGTTGTTTAAAACTAATGTTTTTTCCTTTGCTTAGTTTAATTCTTTACCAAATGACAAAATTTTAGACTTTGGAGACAACAAAGTTAACATACTCAAAACTGAAATATGTTCTGGGAGGGTAGAAAACATTGTGGGAAAAGAAAAACACGCTGGTTACTAGCATTTTCTCTTTTTCCCACGCTGTTTTCGAAGGGCTTCTTTTTGAAGGTCATAATAACCAGGCATTCTTTAAGACAGGGTTAACCACGCAATCCAAGCTTTTAACGACCCTGAGAAAGAAGCCTATCTAAAACATTGTGGAAAAAGGAGAAAATGCTGGTAACCAGCACTTTCTCCTTTACCCACACTATTTTCTACCCATCAAAGTCAGAAATCATCACATCAACAAGATCTGATTTACTGTCTGCAGATGCTCTGAATTCCATCCAGTCCAAAAAGATTTTGGTTTGTAAAGAGTTACACATATTTATTTTACATCAATTGAGAAACAAGTTCTTACAATACATACAAATCTCTCTTGATTTTTGTTCCTGGGACTACACCAGTACTCTGCCAATTAACCAAACGCTAGACAATAGGTCGCTCCTTGCACTGATGTCACATGGTACGCAAATCAGGAATTCGGTACAAACAACCTAGACACCTGGGCTTAGATTGGAGATATATGAAACTTACTGGAAGATTTTTCTACTGTAAAACTGTTTTTCTAGATAACATAAGCATGAGACCAGTTTAAGAAAAGACACTTACCCGGTACTTCTTTTGTATTAGTTTTACCAAAGTTATGGAATGTGAAAATTGAAATAGAGGCTGGTTTATCTAAAAGTCAATTGAAAAATGTAGCTTTATAACTCTGACATATGATCATGTATTTACATTAAACTCGTACTCCTTTAACATGTCCTAAAATCATTGATTTATTAACACAATTCATCTGTTACAACAACAAAATATCTGAATGAATGAATAATGTTTTAAGGCCTGTCGACAACTTAGGTCATATTGGGTGGTCTTACTTTGTAAACAATAATGCAAGGTGAAAATAACATACATGTGCAACAACATAAGACAAACATGATAAATGAGGAAATGACAAAACATAAAATGAATCCCCTTTTGTCGCCTTTTACGACATGCATGCTGTCACGTTTGTTGCACCAGATGAAATGGCAGATGTGAAGATTATGGGACTGCAGTGGTTTATTCTTACAAAATATCAACTTCCAATGCAGAATGTCTAGGTTTTGATAATGGCAAGACCGTTTCCGAGCTGATGGGAAATGCTGATTGGCTGATTGGTTTTTGAGTGGGCGGAGCCAGCATTTGGTTAATTGTGTGGGTCAATGAAAAATCCCAAAGTTGACATCCACTCCCAGGACTCAAACTCAGGACCTTTTGGTTATGACAGACCAAAGCTCTACCTCACAATCTTGGACACTACAATGTTGTTTGCATAACTCTTTACCACACAATGACAACTTTTGATGACCCTGAGGAAGAAGCCTTTTAAAAACATTGTGGGAAAAGGAGAAAATGCTGGTAACCAGCATTTTCTCCTTTCCCAATAATGTTTTCTACCCTTCACAAAAAACATGTCAAATTTTCATCACTTTTATTTTGTCGTCCACAACAAGCCTAAAATATTGTTGCTTGGTAATGAATTATGAGTTCATGATCATAGTCCAAGCAAAAGGAAACCTTGCAAATAATAAAAAAATCCAAATTTGGTATTTTCCATACCTTCAAATAACTCTGATCACAATCTGCATCTAGAGTCAAGTTCTCAATGCTGATTTTAAACCAGTTGAAATATGTGAAAGCAGGAGGACCGAAGAAGGTATAGTTGCACAATGGAGATTGTGGAACTGACGGATAGTATTCAGATCTGACACGGAATTCTTTGGCTGTTGTGTTGAATTGGGAGCCACATTCTACAATTAAAGGTACATGCAATGATACAGTGAATATATTATTAACCCTTTACCACACAATGACGACTTTTGACGACCTTTTGAAAGAAGCCTTTTGAAAAAATTGTGGGAAAAGGAGAAAATGCTGGTAACCAGCATTTTCTCCTTTTCTGGTAACCAGCATTTTCTCCTTTTCCCACGTTGTTTTCTACCCTATCAACTAGCAATTGCACCATTTGAGCCACATTGAAATTGTTGTCTGCAAATGCTTTCAATTTGGATGAGGCTGGAATTTTGTTGTTTGGTAAAGGTTTAACAAAATTGTTTCATTCTTATTCTGTAAATGAAATACAATTCAAAAGATACAATAGTCTTGCACAGCACAACCTTTTCACAGATAATCCTGTGTATCAAGGACCTAACTGAAGAACATTTCATAACACATTGCTCAAAAAAAGTTAAAATATGCTGGTCACTGGCAATTTCTATTCTTTGCAGGTTAAATGTTTATGAACTTTAGGGTACAGTTTAAATGTTTATGAACTTTAGGGTACGTTACTCTGCAAAAATATTTCTGTATGTATGTATTTGTATAATGGGCCAGAGGCCTCAGATTACCAATAAAGAATTTAACTGAATTGAATTTCACAAAATATAGATCAGAAGATGCAAAACCATCTCTACACGCACTCTTGAATATATCCATAAAACATCAACTTCTATCAAATCCATGCAGTGACGTCACAAAAATGACATCACACAGTTGTGATATCAAACCTGTATAAGGTGGGAAAATTCTTAACCCTTTACCTCATAAGGCATTTCTGTGGTATCTGTAATTGACCCTAAATAACAGCAAGGATGAAGCTGTTTCTTATGAATATATCACACCTTTTTATAGCATAGAAAACATTGTTGCAAAAGGTGCAATTGCTCGTGACGAGCAATTTCACCTTTTGCCACAATGTTTTCCAAAGGCTCCTACAAACAATGTTTGCCACAATGTTTTCCAAAGGCCCCTACAAGCAATGCGTTGAAATGAGTATCTATGGAGTAAAGGGTTAAGAGGTATATAACACTGAAAACAAAGGGATTATGTCTGATAAATTCTCTTCTGTTCTTGGTAAACACTAATGGCAAAAACCAAGACCCAACCTGTAAGAAGCTATCTACCTAGGGGCATAATATTGCAGGTATCCTCTCCTGTCCTTGGCAAAAACTTGCAAAAGTAGTCAATATCTTCATTATTGTTAAACACAATGGATGGGTAGGCATCAGCACATATACTTGCTATGTCTGCAATGAAAAAAAATATGTAATAAACGTCCTTCCTTAATCCTTTACCCCATGAGGCATTTCTACAGTATCTCTAATAGACCCTATATAATAGCAAGGATGAAGCCGTTTCTTATGTGTATATGACATATGTTGATAACATTGAAAACATTGTCACAGAAGGTGAAATTGCTCGTCACGTGCAATTTCACCTTTTTGCCACAATGTTTTCCAAAGGCTCCTACAAGCAATGCGTAGAAATGAGTATCTATGGAGTAAAGGGTTAACCCTTGACCAGACTATGCTGACTTTTAAAGACCCTGCGAAAAAAAACTTTTAAAAGGAACAGGAGAAAATGCAATGTTTTCTATCCTTGCACCATTAATATTTGTCACTTTAGCAGTGTAGATCAGGATCAAACTGAAATCGGTACCTAGATGATTTCAACAGTTCAAGATCAGACCCAATATCAATGTCATATCTTTAAAATTCCTAGGAAAAAGGCTATTGAAATGATTATGGGAAAAAAGAGATAATTCTTTCAAAAGCTAATCCACAAGGACTCATATTAACATGAGATTAATTTCGGATCTGATCTTGATTTTTTTTAATAACCCTTTACCACACAATCCCCACTTTTAACACCCCTACACAAGAAGCCCTTTAAAAAACAAATTGAAAGCATTAGCAGATCAAAAAAAAAAATGTGACCAAAACATGGAAATTTGTTTTTGAGAAGGGGTGAAAAAATTATTGGTAGAGGAGCAGCAGTTTCTATTTTTCCGATGATGTTTTCAGAAGGCTTTGTTAAAAGCTGAGATTGTGTAATAAAGGCTTAAGTAGTCCTTGGAATTCCAGAACCAAAACACCTGATCATTAAAATATAGCACATTACAAGTAATTTACTTCAATTTACATCAAACTCCTACCTTCACAGCTCTCCCGGCATACTTGAATAGTTTCCCCATGTTCAGTACAGTTAGGGGTATGAAGTCCGCAGCTCAAGTCTCTCAATAAGGACTGACACGTATCAGAGGGTATGCTGGGATATTCATATAGTATGTTCAGCAGTTTGTAATATACTTGGCTGTGACTGGTCAATCCAGTTACTGATGGCAACTTGTAGCTAGGATATCCAGCTTCATGACAAGCATAGAAAGGATTGGGTACGCAGCTGTCAACTTCTTCCGGAACTGAAATGCAATAAAAGGCTTCAAAAATACTTATGATATAGAGTGCAGCATACTTACACTAACATTCATTCTGTTTATCTTACCAAACAACAAATCTTTATACTCAATTAAAGTGTATGCATTGCAGACCTACAAGATCTGACAGAAGTTGGTGTTTATAAATAAAATGTTATTAACCCTTTACCAAATGACAAAATTTTAGACTGGACCGAATTGAAAGCACTTGAAGATGACAAGTTAAAAGTAATCCAAAAATTGAAAATCCCAAAAAATAACAAGAGCTTCGCAAAGCGGCGCATATACGCCCAAAGGGGCTTGTCAGTCAAATGAGTTGAAATGACGGAAGGGCCATGAATGAAAAGTAGTTAATCTCCATGATATGTGAAAAATATTAAAGGGCAATAGCTAAAAAAAGAAGGGTGGCACAGTTACAAATTTTGTGAATTGCTGTTCTCCACAAGGTGTTCTATCAGTCTTGAAAGGTTCAAGATCATAGCTTTTATATTTTAGAAATTATGGCCCAGACGAATATTCAAAGAGAAAACTAACAAAGGGCAATAACTAAAAATGAAGGATGACTTTTATAGTTTGGAAGTTATGGCCTGGTCAAAAATTCAAACTGAAAATTAACAAAGGGCAATAACTCAGAAAATAAAAGTGGCAGAGTTATGGTTCATGTGTGATGCACTTCTCCTCAATGTGTTCTATCAGTGTATGAAGTTCCAAGTTCAAAGCTTTTATAGTTTAGAAGTTATGGCCTGGACAAAAATTCAAACTGAAAATTAACAAAGGGCTGTAACTCAAAAAATAATGGTGGTAGAGTTATGGTTCATGTGCACTACACTTCTCCATAATGTGTTCTATCAGTGTATGTAGTTTCAATTTGATACCTTTTATGGTATGGAAGTCATGGCCTGGACAAAAACTCAAACTGAAAATTAACAAAGGGCAATAACTCAAAAAATAAAAGTGGCAGAGTTACGTTTCATGTGCACTGCACTTCTCCATAATGTGTTCTATCAGTGTATGTAGTTTCAATTTGATACCTTTTATGCTATGGAAGTTATGGCCTGAACAAAACTTTAAAGTGAAAAGTTGGTTATTTCAGAAATCAAGGGCATTTAATTTTGGAACGCAAACAGCGATCAAAATTCTAAGACCCAGGTGCACAACTAGACATCATGGAGATTCACTGTGGCAAGTTTCAAATAATTCCGATGAAAACTGTAGGAGGAGTTGCACACACAAGAAATTGCTAACGGATGGACGGACGGACGACCGGGGTATAACATAATACGACCCTTCCGGCGTATAAAAAAAAAAGAAATCAAAACATATCAAAAGAGGGGTTTGAAGTTGCTTTTTTACAACAGACTTCGGTACACTACCAGTCCAATATCCATATTCGGGACTCTTGCCTCGTTTTGAAAAATCTGTATTGGACTCAACCCTCGTTTTGAAGAATCCATATTGGACTCTAGCCTCATTTTAAAAAATCCGTATTGGAGTCTTGCTTCTTTCTGAAAGGTCCATATTGAACTGTTGCCTCTTTCTAAAAAGTCTGTACTGGACTCTACAGCGTCTAATAGAGGCTAGGATATTTTGTACTCACATAGTAGTACATGTATCAACCCATTACCACACAATCCCTACTTTTTGACGCCCCTGAGAAAGAAGCCATTTAAAAACACAGTAGGAAAGGGAGAAAATGCTGGTAAACAGCATTTTCTCCTTTTCCCACAGTGTTTTCTACCCTTCCAAGAACAAACTTCAATTTTTCAGTCACCAATCTGAACCAGTCTTAAATTTTGTCGTGTGGTAAAGGGTTAAAGCCATTTCATTTGACGTTAAATTGTAGGAGTGAAAGAATAGAAAATTCGCGATGGGTATATTATTCTGAAAACACGGGAGTTTATGTGATAAAACAAAATATTTGTGGCTCAAATGATGATTTATGCCCAAGAGATTCATTTCCTTATTTTATAGCAAACAACAAATTTTTGGACTAATACAAATTGAAAGCAAAAATTCATTTTGCAGACAACTTATTTAAGTTGGCAAAAACAATACAGTTTTCTTTCATAAAAACATTATGGGAGAAGGAGAAAATGCTAGATATTGCCCATAGGCGAGTGATTTCATCATATAACCAGCAACAAACACTGATTATACTGGATTGTATTTAAGTACTTTACACCTACATGTATATTTCATACGATACTTCCTAATATTAGTATTAATGAGTATCCTAAATCAAATTTTTCTCTTCCAAACCCTATGTTGTGGGTACTCTATTAGAGTTGTCTTGACGAGACAATTCTAATGAGTACCCACAACATAGGGTATAGCAAAGAATAATTCATTTTTTTAACTTTAAAATCAAAATTACTCCCTCTATCTGGAGCATTGGATATCTACACCAGAGTCCAACCAAAACAAAAGAGCAGTGCTATGCCATAATAGTCATAATAGTCACACTGTCTGAATCACAGTCTATTATAGATCTTTTGGCAGCTAACTGTTTATCACTTCCATTATGGTTACCTCCTGGAGACATTTGCGGATCTCCCCATGATCATAGTTCATTGTGCAGAATGATATTCTAATTTCAGATTTGTTTATCATGTGATGTCACGATATTGAAAATAATGGATTTGCGCATTTCTACACCAATTTAAATGGGATTTATCTTAAATACAAAATTAATGGCTTTCCTGAAGTCTGTGCAATCACAAATACATTGCAATCTTAACCCGTTACCACACAATCCCGACTTTTCACGACCCTGAGAAAGAAGCCTTTTGAAAATATTTTGGGAAAAAGAGAAAATGCTGGTAACCAGCATTTTCTCCTTTTCCCACAATTTTTTCTACCTTCCTAATACAAATTTCAAATTTTCAGTCACTTTTAGTTTGTTGTCTGCAAATGCTTTGAATTGGGTCCATTCTAAAATTTTTCGTTTGGTAAAAAGTTAAACAACCCTTGTTATTCTTCAACTTTCCTCCAAAGTCAATGTGAATAACTTGTTTGAGACTTTGTCAAATCTTATTTTCAAAGACGGCTCACAAAAGGAAGTGAGATTGGAATTTCTCTGTCCAATTTTAGTTATGTTTGAAAACCGATTGCAGCTACATCTGCTTTACCCCACTGTTTGAGGGAATAAAGTAGATATCCCTATGATTGGTTTTCACATGTCCCCACGCCATCATTTTTCACAATGTAACATGTGAATGATAACAAAAGGAAAATTGAACAGACTGGAACACAGGCTTTAACCCTTTGTCGAACAATCCCTGGTTTTTACGACCCAGAGATTGAAGCAATTTGAAAACACTGTGGGAAAAAGAGAAAATGCTGATAACCAGTCTAAAATTTTGTCATTTGGTAAAGTGATAGCACAAGGATGTTTAACTCTTTACCAAGTAACAAAATTTTAGACTGGTCCAAATTGAAAGCATTTGCATACAACAAAATTATCACGACTCAAAAATTGAAATTTGTTTCCGTCAGGCTAGAAAACATTGTGGGAAAAGGAGAAAATGCTGGTTACCAGCATTTTCTCCTTTTCCCACAATGTTTTCAAAAGGCTTCCGTCACAGGGTTGTAAAAACCAGGGATTGTTTGGGAAAGGGTTAATGTATCCTATGTATCTGAAAGTCATCACATTATTATGGATTCATAAATCCATTTTGTCTCACAATGGATTGTATGGTCAGGTGGCAGGGGACTTGGAAACTTGTTCACAGCTGTGGTGAATCATGTTGTCCTGAGCCAAAGGCGAGGTGGCGACATGATTAACCCATTACCACACAATCCCTACTTTTGACGCCCCTGAGAAAGAAGCCTTTAGAAAACATTGTGGAAAAAGGAGAAAATGCTGGTAACTAGCATTTTCTCCTTTTCCTACAATGTTTTCTACCCTTCACAAAACAAATTCCAAATTTTCAGTCACTTTTATTTTTGTCATCTGCAAATGCTTTCAATTTGGACTAGTCTAAAATATTGTCGTTTGGAAATGGGTTAACCACAGCCGTGAACAAGTTTCCAAGTCCCCTGCCACCTGACCATACAAAGAATTTATTATACTGCAAAGTTTTACCCTTTCAAAGCGCGTTAAACGAAATTTTCCTATTTGTAATCTCACTAATCGAGTATGCTGACAAAATAGAAATTCCCTTCTGTGTGCCCCAATTCAATGAAAACTGACGTCACTGGAAACTGATGTCACTAAAACATGCAGTTTGGTGCATAAATGTGCAGTCTGGGATCGATCGACGTCGCCATTTTGAATGTTGTGTTACACGTGTAGTGATGTTTACGGGGCACTCCAAAGGGAAACTGGTTTTACGTGGTTTTTGCCAGGGAACATGATATATGTTCCTGGCATGTTAAGCAATCAGATCACGAGAAATTTCTTTGCAGTATAATAAAATTTTAAGGTACCCTCCTCTTTTGACATGCAGAAAACTGACTAGTAGCAAAAAGTTTCTGCCCAGGACAGCCTGTGCAGATTGCACAGGCTGTCCTTGGACAATACTTTTAGGAGATGCATTAACCCTTTCCCAAACAACAAATTTTGGACTCTTCCAAACCAGAAGAATTTGCAGACGACAATTTTAGATTTGGACAAAATGGCAAAAAGTTCTTTAAAAGGGTAGAAAACACTGTGGGAAAAGGAGAAATTGCTCATTAAGAGCAATTTCTCCTTTTCTTATAGTGTTTTCAAAAGACTTTTACTGCAGACACGTAAAAACCAGGGCTTATTTGGGAATGGGTTAAGCCCCATTTTCACAGTGCATGGCTCAAATATACAAAACCTTTTTATACCTGGAACAAAGAAATAAACATCTGCATCAAACTGATCATGATGAGGCTCTCCAATCACATCCACTTTACAGATGAAAACATGGTAGCTGTCACTGGGGCTAACTTGGAGATTGAGAGTATATACAATATCATCTCCCGTTTCGAGTAAGCTAGCAGAATACTTGGTCTGTTCCTCATCTTCCAGCATGATGTCAGCATTTCTGGAAATCATTGTTTCCGTTGAGTACCAATACGAGCCAGTCTTCATGTACCAATAGGTGACAATCTGAAAGAATTAAAATCATATGACAGTTTGATCAATGTCAAATGAAAACTTTCTTGAACTGCATTAAAACATTGTGGTAAAAGTAATAACAATTTATTCCATATCAGAGCTCCAGACCGTGGGAGTGGTTTTGATTTCAAAATTGAAAATATTAATTGTTCTTTGCTATGTTTTTAGTACTTATTAGAATTGTATCATCAAGACAATTCTAATAAGTAGCCACAATGTAGGGTTTCAAAGAGAAACAAGCAATTTTGTTGAAACAAAAAAAAAATGTAACTTAAAATTGAACCCAGGCTGCCATTTTGCATCAAATCAAAAAAACAAAAAAGAGTATCTTGGCAGACCGGATTATTTTCCACATGTATAAAGTTTCACAAAATTCTATCCAATGATACTGGAGATATTCACTGGGACGGACACGTGGATGGACAGATGGTCAGACAATGCTAAAACTATATCCTTCTGCCTACAGCAGGGGATAACAATGGATTTAGAATACCATCACTCACTCTTATCTGGAGCTCTGCCATATAATCCAACAATTAATTCTTTATCAGATAAGCCAGTGTTTCAACAAATCTAGGAAAAGGAGTTTTGGATCCAAACCACTGCGAGAAAAGGAGAAAATACTGGTAGCCAGTATTTTCTCCTTATCCCACAAATTGTTCTGTCCCTTCAAAGAAAAAAAAACTGCTATTGTAATCGGCACACAATTAGTTTTGACAAGTTTGAATTTCAATAGCCTCATACAGAATTTATTAAGTCATTACATATGGAAGACAGTGGTTTTAGGTTTAAGTTAGCCTCTCAAATCGAACATTTCTGGGTTGACTCCAAGAGTATTACAAATCTTTAAAATTATGCACAATACAAAGCCTGAGTTAATAATGGTTGCCTGGACACAATCATTTAGATGAATGTAAGTTGTAAGAATTCATTCCTCATCAAATGTAAAATAAATACTGCTTAACTCTTTACCAAACGACAAAATTCAGGCCTAGACCAAATTCAAAACATTTACAGACAATATATTGAATGTAGCTAAACAGACGATTTCTGTACGTGATAGGGTAGAAAACATTGTGGGAAAAGGAGAAAATGCTGGTTACCAGCATTTTCTCCTTTTCCTTCAATGTTTTCAAAGGACTTCTTCCCCCGGGTCGTTAAAACTCGGGATTGTGTGGTAAAGAGTTAACTAAAGCTGTTAATAATAATAATCAGGGTTTCAGCCATACAACTGCCTTTCTGAGGTGTGATCTTGTGATACACTTGGAATCACAGGATTACACTTGAGGAGGGTGGTTGTACTGCTGAACGCTTGTGCAGATTATTACAATTAAAACTAGAGCTATCACTAAACGTGATCATACCCCCCAACAGCTCCTTGAAACAAAAAAAGATTAATGTAACAGGAATGCAGAGTCAATTATACCAGAGCTATCACTGAAGGTGATGAATATCCTGCAAAGGCTTCTTGCCAAAGAATTACTCTTTGTTACAGACTGAAGACTTGGAGAGAATAAAACTTACTCATCAAACGGCTATAACTCCATGAAACCTAAATAAACCATAACCTAAATAGGATATGCACATCTCTGCTTGATCAGTCTAACGTACATGCCCAAAACCGTCCTCAAATTTGAGGACAGCAGTACTTTTGGAAACTGTTATGTTAATAGCCTGATTATCACAATAATGGCCATTAAATGTCTTGGTCAGCCCCTAATCTAAACAATCCGGTTTCTGACCCTCATCCCTTGGTAGATTTTTGAAGATAAGATGAACAACTCTGGGGCTAGGCATTACTGCATGACAGACCCTTTTTCACCTGTAAAACTTATCTCAATTTTAAAACTTTTTAAAGTTGGAAAAAGAAAGATAAACAAGACCAGGAGTGAATAAAAATTATAAAGTAAATATAGCACTTTTTACATGTTTCATGTAGATTAAAAAAAAAAAACAAAGAAAGAGGTTGAAAATATGGTTTGCTAGAGAAATTAGTTTGTTTTACACCAAAATGTTTCCTGCAGACTGTTCTTCCAAAATCATAGGACTGAAAGTGCTGAAAAGCAGATTTTTTTTTTCTTTTCAAAAGTTACTTTTGAAAAATAGGAAGTTTTGAAAAGATGCATGCTTTATAGATCATCTTCTTTTAAAAACCTTTTCCCTGCAATCCTTGAGAGGCAACAGTGTTGTACCATGTGCCGCACAGAAACTTATTGTAAATGATTGTTGTGATGAATTTGGGTAGTATTGAATATGGCATCTAATGCTGTCTCACTCAATCATAGATTTTTTTTGCTGCATTTTGTGTAACACTGAAAAAAAGTTAAAAAATATAACTTTATCTGTAAGTGTAAATATATTTGGCAGTTACATTTTGGAAAAAAAGGAGCCAATCTACTTGTCAATCTATTGGATAGTCCCCTTGCAATCAAAAGAACTGTTTTTATCGGATCAATTGTGATGCCACTGCACTTATTTAAATGCAGCCTTGCATAATCAACATGTTTTGTTTTGATGCTGTGCAAAACTCACAAAACTTCATAAAATTCTGACACAATGTGTGATGTAAAAGTAGGTGAATAAAGGGCTTTGTGGTCAAAAGGAAATGCCACTGTTCTTTTCATAAATTTTTCTTTCTTTACTGATAGTTCGCCTGCTACCACCTTGATTGATTTAATGGTGAATCATTATTGAAGTTTGGTTAGACTAGGAACGCTGAAAAGCTCCCTTGGAACTAGTGAAAAACAAGTTAAAAAGTTTGTGTTTACTAAAGAGCTCTTTTTTTAAAACCAAAAAATCTGATTTGACCAAACTCAGGATGCATATTTTGTTTGTTAAGCTTCAAAAGCAATGCTCTTTTGCTTAAAAATCTAGATTATTAAGTGTGTATAATCTCAGGAAACCTCATTCATTTTGTACAAGGAGTTGAAAAAATACTAGTTTTTCTCTTTAAACATAATTAAATGGTTTGAAAAAAATTAAAGCATTAACAGTCAAGGCAACTTTTCATAACCCCAGACCTTGGAGCATCATGATTGAGAAGTATTTTTTCTCAGTGTTTAATATTCCTCAAAGGAGCCAGCTTGACTCCTTCAATCTGTTTATAGAGGGAAGCAGTTTTGACCCATACTATTCTTCCAGTGATATGATTAGGTCAGTGCAAGTTACTGATGCCCTCTAGGTTGAGCACTTGTTGGATCAGTTTGGTACTGCTGATGAAAACAGCCAAGTGCTGCTTTATTTTAAGGAGAGCAGAGACTAGATCATGCAGAGGCTACAGTTTTGCTTTGGTTCTTATTATTCAGAATATTTCTTTTCGTCATGTGAGAGGAGTTTTAGCTCTAGTAAGTTACATGCAGAAAGAGTTTGAATAATCACTTAAAACTAAATAGTATGTGTTGAACTGATCCCTGGAAAAACATCATTTTAGAAGCCACAGTCCGTTCTCTATCAAAATGAAACTGTTGCATCTGGAATGATATTTTTCCAGAAATCAGACCTTGTGACAGTGTTTTAATACCACATCACGCAGATTTGGTTACTGCATTGTGATCAACAGTTAAATTCTGGTAACTTTATTTGGTAATTTGGATTTTATCACATTTGGCTGACTCCAGCGAAGAATATTTCTATAGCAAAGGGACTCCTGGTTGATTTGAAGACAGAATTTTAACTTTGTTTCCTCACTATAGGTGCCAACATTTAAATAAGTCATTGCAGCATCAATTGTGTGAATACCAACCATCATACACAATTTGTCAGGACTCTTCAGACAAATTTCTCTGTGTCAACTTTGTCAAGATAACAAATGGGTCCTACAAAACATTTATTGGAGGTCAGTTGTCCTAGTCATCTTAGATGCCATTTTTTTTTTATTAAACTTTCACTCCATTCATTATCAAGTCTGTTTGCGTAGTCATGTTTTTGCAAAACATCTGAACTAAGATCATAACTTTTGTTAGAATCTGCATGAGTCTTCGTCCAAGTACACAATAATGTTACATGACCATCACTTGAAGTTCCTATAGCATCCAAAAGAACACAAAGCCCATGTTAAAATGCATTCAAATTCAAATCATATCATTAAAAAGGATGTATATTATTATGAAGATGCTAAGTCACTGGCAGTAAAAATGAAATTTAACCCATTACCACACAATCCCTACTTTTGACGCCCCTGAGAAAGAAGCCTTCTGAAAACATTGTGGGAAAAGGAGAAAATGCTGATAACCAGCATTTTCTCCTTTTCCCAAAATGTTTTCTACCCTTCACAAAACAAATTTCAAATTTTCAGTCACTTTTATTTTGTTGTCTGCAGATGCTTTCCCTTTGGACCAGTCTAAAATATTGTCGTTTGGTAATGAGTTAAAACAAGGTGAAAATTTGCCAGGTCTGATGCGTAAATTACCATTATTAGCAGAAAAATTAAATCTAAAACTAGGTTGAAATTTGCCAGGTTGGTCTTTTTTGGTTTACTTTTTAACCCAATTCAAAAATAAACATTTCTGCCATCGAATATGACTGACCATACAGTAACAGATATTGTCACCTTTACAATAATTTCCATAAATAGTATGGTTTAAATTCAGATGCATTTAACCTACCCTTTGTTTACTTTTGAGCTACAGGGCCTTTAAAAAGGAGCTATTTGGTTTTCATGGTATAAATCAAAATACCTTGTAAATCACCAATAAATACACAAAGACACATTTTTTTTTTGGAACCATACTAAAATTGTAGACTCATAAAATTCACTGAAAAAGTGGTTCTATGAATGAGTTTTCCTTTTTCTTTTCAGTATTTTAGAATAAAAAGTGGTGATTATAGATTTAGTGAAAGAGAAGAAGAAATTAATGGCCCTAAGAAAGCATATTGTAAAATCAAAAATACTTATTTTATATTTGTAGGTGTAATTATCAACAAAAATTATAACTTTGTAAGTTTTCTCATTTTCAAACTCTTGTATTTTTTCTTTACGCATTGTAACAGATAAATTGGCATAGATTTGAGAAGCATCCGACATAAATTTGCTTCTGCTCTCATTGACAGTTCCTGATAATCTTCTGGAATGGTTTTTATTAGCTCCATTGGCTGAAGGCTAGCGGGCTTACCAGTATGTCATGGCCCGGTGTCCGTCATGCGTTCATCTGTGCATGTGTTAACTTTTATTTCAAACATCTTATCTAAAACTACGCATCCAATTTGTATGAAACTTCACAGAAATTATCCTGTCATGGACGTCTTCAAATTGTTTAAAAAACATTTGATTCCTTCAAAAACTTTGGTTGCCATAGCAACAGAAACTGAAAAATTTTGAAATCTTGGAAATTCTTCTTTAATGAAACCATAAGGCCTAGGGCTACCAAATTTGGCATGCAGCTTTACCTAGTGAATCTCAACCAAGTTTCTTCAAATAATAGCCCTGGGGTTAAAATTGGGGTAACAAATTTTATATGGGCTTAAATAGCGAGAACTTTAAAATCCTTCTGGTTCCTAGCAAATTATAGCCTTGGAGTCAAGTTTGTCCCCACACCAGGGGTCACAAGTATTACACAGGTTTTGTGGTGAAAAACTATGAATGATTTTGTTACTTACCATAATAAGGCCTAGGGCTAATAAATTTAGCCTGTCTCATGGATCTCATGTTTTACACTGCCTTTTATTGTGGAAACTGAAAATTTCCTTGTTTATAACAACACATTCTAGATCTGTATTATTTGCTATGGGGCTTTATCTTGTGGACCTCCTACAGGATTCAAGTAATTATAGCTTTCTGGCTTTGCCCGGGGCGAGGGGGGGGGGGTTATAACTTTCTTGTAGCATTTTATAAAAAAAAATTGTACGTCTACAAGTTTGAAACCAAGTGGCAAGTATCGTAATGTTTGGCTTGTAGTGTTTTTACTTATTAGCCAGTGGAGCCATATAGGGCCTTCATGGGCCTCTTGTGTTGTTTTCAATACTATCTAAGCCTAAATATCAATATGGTTCACTTACTCAAACCTGTCCTTGAGTCCATGAGCAATAGGCCGAGGCTCTGTGGTGCATTGCCAAGCAACACTACTAATAGATTAGGACCACTGGCAGGGATCAAACCTAGACTTCTTTATTTCAAATCGAAGGTCCAAACCACTGAGCTATAGATAGTCCCCTTACACTACAAAGATGATCAGACTTATCCAAACTGAAAATTTTTGCAAAGGACAAAATTTGTTGGACCAAAATGTCTCTGTATTGCATATTCTCTGCAGACTGATCTTGACTAAATCTGGCCATAAAAGCAACTATAAATGGAAGTTCCAAAATGACATGTAGAAGGATATGTAATTCTATAGGCTTATTTTAATTCTCATCACATGTTTCCAACTTTTTAAAACCCTGAGGAAAAAAGCTTTTTTTGAAAAAAATGTTGTAACTAACGGTTTGTCCTTTTTCCTCAATGTTACATTTTCTACCCTATCAAAGACAAATTTCCTAATTTGATTTACTTTTAAATTGTTGTCTTACAATTTGGACAAGTCTTTTTCTTTTTATTAGAAAGTGGGCTTGTACGTAAGACTGTATAGTAAACAGTTCACTCAGAAATTTTCTTTTATATATATTTAATTTTTTCTAGATTTACTTTGCTCTTTGACAATAATCATACATTAAGATGCATGACAAAAATGCATTTTGGTACATGCACATTTCCTTTAGTCTCCAAAACTTTTGCAAAAACGTCCCTAACTTAATATAACAGCAAACTGCGAGAAAGTTTGTGATACATAGATTGATACATTCTACCAGCACATAATCCTCTAACCAAGGAAGTTGAAACATGTTCAGATTTGTTCCCTGGAAGTGGACACAGATTTGCAGTGCTATAAATGCAAGATTTTCCTGGGCTTATCAGTTTTAGGATCAAGTTTCACACAATGACCCAGAGAATAGACTTTCTGGTCAGACCAATTGGGACTAATTATATTAATAAATTATCCTGTCTTATCAGGGTGCTTGACAAGGTAACTGTTCTACTAGAATCTGGGATTTTCAGAGAAAGTGGGCTTGTACGTAGGACTGTGATACTGAGTCTATTTGTGTAGTTTGAACCAAATCTGTCCAATAGTTGATGAGAAAAAGAACGGACAAGAAATTTCATAAAAGGGCCATAACTCAGTGAAAAATCAATGAACCATAACCAACATTTTATATGCACATCTCTGCTTGATACCGAGTCTACCTGTGAAGTTTGAATAAAATTCATCCAATAGTTTATGAGAAATAGAGCGGACAAAAAGCTAGAGACCGACCGATGGACGGACGGACGGACCAACCGACCAACAAGCTGACTCCTATATAACCCAAAACAGAGTTTTGGGGGGTATAATTATATTATTCCTCAAGAATAGGATATCATTATGTTTTCTTAGGCTATAAAATGCAAATAACCAGCATTTTCTTCTTTTCCCACAATGGTTTCTATCTTATTAGAAAACTACAGCTCTTATGCACCAATTTTGCTCTGCTGTTACTTTCGGTATTAACCCATTCCCACACAATCCATACTTTTGATGCCCCTGAGAAAGAAGCCTTTAGAAAACATTGTGGGAAAAGGAGAAAATGCTGGTTACCAGCATTTTCTCCTTTTCCCACATTGTTTTCTACCCTTCATAAAACAAATTTCAAATTTTCAGTCACTTTTATTTTGTCGTCTGCAAATGCTTTCGATTTGGACCAAACCTAAAGTTTTGTTGTCTAGTAAAGCGTTAAAGACCAACAATTTATTGTTTGGAAAATTATTACACATGGCATGCTTTCCAGCGCCTTGTTACTTAAAGTCGGTAACCTACATGTTCTCCTTCTAGCACAATGTTTACTTTACCTCATGGTCTCCAATCCCTGTCACAGTGCAAGTTAATTCAACATCTTCTCCGAAATATCCATACACAGGAGAGGTCCCATTTACCACTGGAAAGGAAGTTGGTAAGGGAAAAAAATAGAATAGATTAAATTGATAGATAGAATATAGACATTGATTTATTATACTGTTTATGAAATTGCTTCAAGGGTATACATCAAAGTCTATGGCTAGCCACAATTGAACGATTTGCATTTTCAGTCCGTCGTAATCTGTGCAACTTCGCAAACGTCAGGGGCAACAGTTGAAAAGAAGGTACAAGACTGATTATTATTTCATAAAATGAAGATAAATTTGGTTACAAAACTGGAATCAGAAAAAGCAAAGATGCAATTCTAACCCTTTACCACACGACAAGATTTGAGACCTGTCCAAATTGAAAGCATTTTGCTGATGACATTTTCAATGAGGCTCATATGAAACGATTTTTCTTTAATAGGGAAGAAAACATAGTGGGAAAAGGAGAAAATGCTGGTTACCAGCATTTTCTCCTTTTTCCACAATGCTTTTAAAAGCTTTCTCTTTCAGGGGTGTTAAAAGTGATCATTGTGTGGGAAAGGGTTAAGCTGTGATGTGAAGTGTGACCTTCTGTGGACATAGTAGATCAAGTCAGAATGCAAAGATCGTGCTGTCTGATCTTGAATCTACACTGTTTGATAAGGAGATATTTTCTTCCATAGAAATAACTTTGAAAAAGCAAAATTTGGGTGTTTTAACCCTTTACTCCATAGATACTTATTTCTACACATTGCTTGTAGGAGCCTTTGAAATGCATTGTGACAAAAGATGAAATTGCTTGTAACAAGCAATTTCACCTTTTGTCATAATGTTTTCTATGCTATCAAAAGGTGTCATATACACGTACGAAATGGCTTCATCCTTGATGTTATTTAGGGTCAATTAGAGATACCACAGGAATGCCTTATGGGGTAAAGGGTTAAAAGTATTCACTTGAAAAGTTTCAATTAACTTACTCAGCAGGATAAGTGTGAAGACATCACAATAAGTCGCAACACAATCATGAAAGGGGCTTAACTCTTTACCACACAATCCCAACTTTTGACAAGCCTGAGAATGAAAGCCCTGGAAAACATTGTGGGAAAAGGAGAAAATGCTGGTTAAACAGCATTTTCTCCTTTTCCCACAATGTTTTCTACCCTTCTCAAATCAATTTTCATTTTTGTATTCACATAATAATAATATTATGTCGTCTGCAAATGCTTTCAATTTGGACAAGTCCAAAATTTTGTTGTCTGGTAAAGGGTTAATCAACTACTTGCCTTAGAACATTACATTTATGACCTCAATGGTCTGATTTGAAATAAAAATGGCTTGAAGGAGGTAATTAGAATTTATAAGAATAACTCTTTACCTGGCAATGACTGTATAATGCTTATTGGAGTAGTTGTACTGTTTGTTAACGATGTTGACATGGTTGTATTAGCATCCGACATATTGCTGGATGGCATCGCAGTTGTTAATGTGTACAACATATTGCTGGTTGGCATCGCAGATTTGAATGGGTATGACATGTTGCTGGTTGGCATCGCAGTCGTGTTTGGGTCTGAAACAGTGTAGAGAGTTACATTCAGCTGATCCTCATGCCACTACAGACTGATGCTTTTTCAGTGAAAAATAAACAAATATGAGTGCTTTATTTCATGCTTTCTGGTAGGATATTGAGAAATAGCAGTGAAAATATTTTTCGATCTTACACTGGTACCACCAGTGAAAATACTCATTTTCATGTTCTTGTTGCCTAGGTAAATTGCGTGTGCCTGACAACCACGTGGGAAATATGACGTCATTTACCTCACATTTCTCACATTTGACGTAATATTGTAATGCTTTGCTATGCCGGAAGGGTACGCCACAGGGAATAACGGGAAAGAACTGTACTGGATTTTGATAAGGCTCCTTCCAGAAAGGGTTAAAAGCATGAAATAAATAGAATATTTGTCTTTTTCGGTGAAAGATCGAAATTTATTTCATCTCAATAACACCATAGGTAATATTTTCACTCGTGGCTGCGCAACTCGTGAAAATATTACCAGTGTTCACTCCAAATAAATTTCAATCTATCACCAAAAAAAACGAATATCCTCTATTTATCAGTAAAAAAAAAAAGTCAAACAAGAGCTTCACAAAGCTGTGCATATACGCCCTAAGGGGCTTGTGACTGAAATGGTTGAAAATCTAGAATACTTGCAGATATCCATATTTTAAAAGTCGCATGCTAAACTACATGTAAATACAGAGACTCATTATTGTAAGTTTGAAAACTGTAGGAGGAATTGAGCGCATAAGATATTGCTAATGGACAGCCAGCCAGACAGACAGACAATCAGACAGACACACATACAAACAGGGCCAAAAAATAATACAGCCCTTTGGTGTATAAAAAGGGTAAAACTGTGTCAAAAATATTTTGAAGGATATCTGCTCTTCTGTTCTTGGTTTCGCTTCAAAAAGTTGATTTTTACCCTCTTCCCAAACAAACCCTGGTTTTCACAACCCTGACAGAGAAGCCTTTTCAAAACATCATGGGAAAAGGAGAAAATGCTGGTTACCGCATTTTCTCCTTTACCCACAATGTTTTCTACCCTTTCAAAGAGTTTGTGAATGCTCAGAATTTGAAAAACTCCAAAAATTTTCTAATGCAGTAAAATGTTGAACCACTTTTTTCCAGAGCACATCTTTTCTTTTATTAAAATTTTGTTTCTCAAAAACTCACCTATACATGTTCCATTCACAAGTGAAATATTAGCCACACTAACATGCATTCCTCGAGTTTCGAAAATCACACTGTATTCACCAACTGGTAGAGTGACACTTATTTCAACAAAGGGAGAGTAGTAGTAAAGTTTTTCCACAGGTAAATTGGCGTAGCTCAGGACACTTAGACTGTTAGACATGTTAGCAATAAATCGAATGTCACTTTGGTTGGTGAACCTAAGGTACACTTCAGCTGCCACAGTGTAACAACTTTCAGTTTCTATGGCTACAACAGCAGATTCCAGGTACCCAAGATACCCTAAGTAATTTGATGCTATAATGCCACCTGAAAATATTAAAGAAAAGGAAAGTGTATTATTTTCTCTGTAATTTTTCTACTCTTGATTCAGTTCTTGGAATTATTAAATAATCTTGGCCTGTATTAAAGTAACAATAAAGGCCAGATCTAAACAAAACAGGTGTTTAAATGCATTCTAATCCTATACCACATGATCACACCTTTTAACAATCCTGAGAAAAGGGACTTTTGAAAACAAAGCGGGAAAAGCAGAAAATGCTGGTAATCAGCATTTTCTCTTTGTCCCACATTGTTTTCTAACCTTTCAACCACACCCTTCACAGTGTATGCAATATTTAACCCTTTACCAAATGACAAAGTTCTAGACTGGTTCAAATTGAAAGCACTTCCAGACAACAAAATAAACATTACTCAAAAATTGAAATTTGTTTCAAGCAGGGTAGAAAACATTGTGGGAAAAGGAGAAAATGCTGGTTATCAGCATTTTCTCCTTTTCCCACAATGTTTTCAAAAGGCCTTTATCTCAGGGTAAAAACCAGGGATTGTTTGGGAAAGGGTTAATAAGTTGTCTGCAAATGCTCTCTCTATGGAACAGTCTAATATTTTGTCATCAGGTAAAGGGTTAAATTACATGTATATCATATTCAACCCTTTCCCAAACAACAAATTTTAGATTCTTCCAAACTGAAACAGTTTGCTGCAGACAACAATTTTAGATTTGATGAAAATGGTAGAAAGTTCTCCTAAAGGGTAGCAAACACTGTGGGAAAAATAGAAATTGCTCGTTACGGGCAATTTCTCCTTTTCCCACAGTGTTTTCAAAAGACCTGCACTGCAGACATGTAAAAACCAGGGCTTGTTTGGGATAGGGTTAAAAGTATGGAAATCATTATGAAGATAACAATCTGGATTTGTAGTCAATCCAAGTGTTAGTCCATGACAGAAATACTAATGTCAAACCAGGTTAAAACCCATCAGGTAGCTGTGTCTTTTGTTTACTTTTTGCCTGATTTTAAAACTCTTTTTTTTTCTGTCAGCCACTACCATATGGCCTCGGACCACACAATAACAGACTGTCATCTCCGCAATATTTTTCATACTTTTAAATGGTGTGATTAAAATCTAAATTTATTTCATGCCTTCCGGTAGGATATCGAGAAATAGCAGTGAAAATATTTTTCGATCTTACACTGGTACCACCAGTGAAAATACCGATTTTCACGTTCTTGTTGCATAGGTAAATTGCGCGTGCCTAACAACCAGATGGGAAATATGACGTCATATACCTTATATTTCTCGCGCTTGACGTAACTTTGCTATGCAGGAGGGGTACGCCACGGGGAATAACGGAAAAGAACTGTACTGAATTTTGATAAAGCTCCTCCCAGAAATGGTTAAAAGCATGAAATAAATAGAATATTTGGTTTTTTTTTTTCGGTGAAAGATCGAAATTTATTTCATCTCGTGAACACCATCGGTAATATATTCACTTGTGGCTGCGCAACTCGTGAAAATATTACCGATGGTGTCCACTCGATGAAATAAATTTCGATCTTTCACCGAAAAAAATAAATATCCTCTATGTATTATGACTCCTGCTTTCATATTTGGCCTTTACTGGACCTAAAACCAGCCATTATAAATTGCATTTTTGGTCTATTTTCAAGAGTTTTCTGAATTTTGGGTAAAAAAATTTTAGGTATGCTAAATGAAATGGTGTTAATTAATCAGAAACTTAACCCTCTACTACATAATCCCAAGTCATAACAACTATATTATTATGAATGAAGGTTTTTGAAAAAACATCACAGGAAAAGCAGAAAATACTGTTAACAAACACATTCTTCTTTTCCCACGATGTTTTCTACCTTTTCAATACCGAATCACACTGTCTGATTCACATTAACCCTTTAGAAAACAATCCCTGGTTTTTACCACCATGAACGAGAAGCCATTTGAAACAAGAGCCATCAGAGATGGGTTATGCTCCCCAAACAAGACTGCTTGTCATAAAATGTATGAAGACACTAAGCCCCCTATAAGACAAGACATATTTCAAATTTTCAGTCACTTTTATTTTGTTGTCTGCAAATGCTTTCAATTTGAACAATCCTAAAATGTTGTTGTTTGGTAATGAGTTAAGGAAAGGTAGAAAACATTGTATGAAAAGGAGAATTAATGCTGGCTACCAGCATTTTCTCTTTTACCCACAATGTTTATAAAAGGTTTCTTTCCAAGACAGTTAAAAGTCTGGATTGTGCGGTAAAGATTTAACACTTTTTCCGTGATCCATGGCACAAAGTAAGCCATGACATACTTATGGATCCATCATATCTACCTTTTTTTAACCAAATTAATCATGTGACAGACAGGTCCTTGGACACACAGAAAATTGATGAATAGTGAAAAGTTTTAGCCCTGGTTAGCCTGCAGGGACTACAGAGGCTGACCTGGGTCTATGCTTTTTGTGGATGCATAAGCCCCTTTTTCACAAATCATGGCTCAATTCTATTTTTCATGAGTATCAGTTTTAACAAAGCTAATTTCAAAAGTCAAAAACAGTTGAAATTCAAATAAAGAATCGTAGAAAAAAGACATGACACCCTGTAAAAGGATTGCACGAAATTTGCTAGAAATTTGTACTCAGCCTATACAAATTGTTTAAATACAACAACCAGGGACCATACTCACCGAGCATTCTTAATTACAATTTTCATAGTCTATTCTCTTTAATTTTCTAAATTTGAAAGTAACACGACCTCTGATTGGTTGATGAACCATTTGGTTTAGCCTATCATAAGTTGTACACAACCTCTGATTGGTTGATGAATCATTTGGTTTAGCCAATCACAAGTCGTATTACATTCAAACCTAGAAAATCTCAGAGAGTTAGACAAGAATTTTCTTAAAAATGGTTGGTGAGTATGGCCAGTACTCACTGTAAGAATTATAGTTGTAAAAACTGTAACCGCAGTAGTATGTGTCCTCAAATGTGCATGATAAACTTGGTTCTGAAATGTAAGAAAAGATAACTCTTGAGAAAACTGTCAAGTGAAATTACCAATTACCAACAACCCTACGCTAGGTTTTGGAAGAAGAAAATTTTGTGCCAAAAGGAGCAATTGCTGGTAACGAGCAATTCTTTTCCTTTTCCTGCACTGTATTAGTTGTACGGTCAGGTGGCAGGGGACATGGAAACTTGTTCATGGCCGTGATAATCATGTCGCCCCAAGCCGAAGCGAGGTGGTGACATGCTTGGACACAGCTGTGAACAAGTTTCCAAGCTTCCCCTACCTCCTGACCATACAACAAATTTATTATACTGCAAAGTTTTACCCTTTCAAAGCAAGTTAAGTGAAATTTTTCTGTATTATAATCTCACAAATCAAGTATGCTGACAAAATAGAAATTCCCTTCTGAGTGCCCCAATTCAATGAAAACTGATGTCAATGGAAATTGACGTCACTAAAATGTGCAATCTCCAAGCAGACTTGTCGTTCGTTACTCTCACCATACATCACTGCAAAGGGCTAAATGACAAGAATCTTGTCAAACCGAGAGAAGCATGTTTTGTTACTGTTTAACTGTTTCATGTGTAACATTATAAAATAGACAAAGGAAATACAAGAAAAAGTTGATGCAAAGCATCAAAGTCGCCGCAAAAAAAATTTGTTTAATGCTTCAAGAAAGCCAGGGCAAGTAAGTAAATGTCAGTTTTCATCAGCAGATTTTTTAACACATTATGAAATTATGTGAATAGTAACCTATATCAAAACTTGTCTTCTGTTACAGTATCTAATACCCTAGCACAGCGCTCTCTTAGCTCTTTTCCAAACGACAAATATCAGACTCTTCCAAATTCAAAGAGTTGGCAGATGACAATTTAAAAAGCTGCAAAAATGGTGGAAAATTCGCTAGTAGTGGGGGAAAAGTATTTAATAGAGAAGAATTTGTTTATAACGAGCAATTTCTCCTTATCCAACATGTTTTGACAAAAGAATTTGATAGCACACATGTGATAACCCGTGTTTGTTTGGGAAAGTGGTGAAAGCAGGGCTAAGTTACTAAAATGTTGCTGTCCTAGGAAAGTATCATTCAAGAGGACGTAAGTTTGCAAGGCATGCTTTCAATTTAAACAAGTCTAAGACTATAGTGTTTGGTGAACAGTGTTCATAAAGAATCATGGTTTTGCATCGCGCTTTATCATTATGAACAACACAGCGAAAAAGTGGCCTCTCTCCAGATTTTTTCCACAAATTAAATTTATGCAGAGCTCATTGAGAAATAAACAAAGAAGTTCTAAACTATCTTTGTTGTAAAAACTAAACTTAGAAATAAGTAACCAATAATGGTCAGATACAATCATAACCATCATACCCGTTCTTTGGCGGAATTTAGCACAATTTCAACAATGCACAATTTTAGCAGTGGTCATTCAACAAAAAACACACAGATAGTAGGAAAAACTATCTACAAAATAATCAAAATGATAATTAACCCATTACCACACAATCCCTATTTTTGACGCCCCTGAGAAAGAAGCCTTTTGAAAACACTGTAGGAAAAGGAGAAAATGCTGGTAGCCAGCATTTACTCCTTTTCCTACTGTGTTTTAACCCTTCCCAGAACAAATTTCAATTTTTCATTCACCTTTATTTTGTCGTCTGCAAACGCTTTCAATTTGAAACAGTCTAAAATTTTGTCGTGTGGTAAAGAGTTAAACCTGTGAACGAAGTTTGTACGAAAAGACCAACTGGGTACGAAATGACCAAAATACAAACTATAAGTAGGTACGAAATGACCAAAATCGTACGAAATGACCTAGGTACGAAATTAACAAGGTACGAAATAACTGGAAACCTGTACAGCCTTGACCAATGGAAACAAAGCATTTATGTGGACGAGTCCATTTCTCATGAATAGCAACAATAAAAGAAATAATTAGGCGGTTTTTTGATGTTGTAAGTATTAATAGAACAAAAATAGTATCGTATTGCAATTTCGTAGTTTAAGAATGAATTAAAAAGCCAGTTTAAGGCGAAGTAACGTTAGAAAGATTCCTTGTTAACCTAACACCCCTATAAAATCGAAATTCCCACTATCCATGTCCTAACTCGAAAAACTATTAAAAATATAGTCGCGCGCTTCTGCGCGGCGACTAATGATTCTGGATGTATTATAGGTGCATTCAAACTGATGAATTTACTTGCATAAAATGGAACTATTTTTTTCGAGCTTCTTCACTTAACAGAATCTTATGTCAAGTTTAGCAAAGATGGCTGCTTCCCATGAATGATGACAACTGATTTCACACACCGGTGGATCTAAGTTTGTAAGATTAAAAATCAAGTTATCGTCCTTTAAAGATATTTAGGCTTTTCAGAAATTCCCTCTTTTTTACATTTCCTACCACTAAGTCTGATTGGTCCCATGCTGTTTGAACAGCACACAAAACAATCGATATCGGTCTTTCTTTCACTGGCGTTTGTGTCGCCATTTTGAGTAATGGTCATGTCATGAAAATACGACGTAATGAGGGACTACTTTCTGAGCCCACTACAGGGATGAATGTGAATGATCCGGAGTGCAACAGAGTGTAAAATGTGCAGTTTGGTGCATAAATGTGTAGCCTGATGATCGATCGACACCGCCATTTTGACTATTGTGTTGCACATGACTAAAATGATGTTTATGGGGCACTCAAAAGGGAAACTAGCTTTACATGGTTTTTGCCAGGGAACAGGATATATATGTTCCCGGCATGTTAACCAATCAGATCACAAGAAATTTCTTTGCAGTATAATAATATTTTTTACACCTTTTATACCTCATTATTTGAACAAAAACTTTACTTGTTCAGTGTTTTTATTATCAAGTACAGGCTGGCTTAACCCATTACCGAACAACAATATTTCAGACTGGTCTAAATTGAAAGCATTTGCAGACGACAAAATAAAAGTGACTGAAAATTTGAAATTTGTTTTGTGAAGAGTAGAAAACATTGTGGGAAAAGGAGAAAATCCTGGTTACCAGCATTTTCTCCTTTACCCACAATGTTTTTTATAGGCTTTTTTAGGGGTGTCAAAAGTAGGGATTGTGTTGTAATGAGTTAACCCTTTCCCAAACTATGGCTGGTTTCTACGACCCTGAGATAGAAGCCTTTTGAATACATTGTGGGAAAAGGAGAAAATCCTGGTAAGGAGCATTTTCTTTTTTTTCCCCATAATATTTTCTACCCTATTGGAAACAAATTTCAATTTTCAAGTAATGTTTATTTTGTCATCTGGAAGTGCTTTGAATTTGGACCAGTTCAAAATTTTTTCGTTTGGTAAAGAGATAAACAAGAGGGCCAAGATGGCCCTGGATCGCTCACCTGAATTTTTGAGAGGACCATAGCCTTTTTTTTTAAGGTATTGAAACTCTGGAAACAAATTCATCATTTTACCAAGCAATTTTTAAAAGGTCACCTGTAAAAGTCCTTTCAAAATCTGACCAGCAGTTTCAGAAAAAAAGAATTTTTTGGAGTTTTTTAATTTCCGTATAGTGCAAGTAGCCCTCATTCACCAGAGCCATGTTTCTTGACCTATCAAATTTTCAAGAATTTCTTCATGTCCATATAGTGCAAGTAGCCCCCATTCACCAGAGCAATGTTTCTTGACGAATCAAAATTTCACAAACAGTTTTTGAAAAGGGTCACCCAAGTAATATCTCTGTGAAAATTTTCCAAAATCTGACCAACCATTTCAGAGAAGAAGAATTTTTAAGAATTTCTTCATTGCCCTATATTACTTGCAAGTAGCCGTCATTCACCGGAGCCATGTTTCTGGATGAATCAAAATTTCACTAACAATTTTTGAAAAGGGTCATCCAAGGAGCATCTCTGAAATTATTTCAAAATCTGACCAGCCGTTTCAGAGAAGAAGAATTTTTAAGAATTCCTTTATTTCTGTATAGTGCAAGAAGCCCCCATTCACCAGAGCCATGTTTCTTGATGTATCAAAATTTCACGAACAAATTTTGAAAAGGGTCACCAAAGGAATATCTCTGTGAAATTATTTTAAAATCTGACCAGCGGTTTCAGAGGAGAAGATTTTTAAAGAATTTCCTAGAAAATTCCATTTGGTTGCCATGGCAACTAGAGTTTTTGACGAAATCAAATTCTGTGAACAGTTTTTAAAGAGGACCTCCCAAGGAACATTCCAGCCAAGTTTGGTCCAAATTGGCCCAGTGATTTAGGAGTTAATGTTTAAAGAATTGTTCACGACGCACGACGGACACCCAGTGACCCTAAAAGCTCCCCTTGAGCATGTTGTGCTCAGGTGAGCTAAAAAGTAAATCTTTTATTCTGATTGATGGACTGACCTTTCTGTATGTGCCCATTCATGATTCATGGCAAGAAAATCTTTAACCCATTACCAAACCACGATATTTTAGGCTTGTGAAAATTGAAAGTATCTGCTGATGACAAAATAAAACTGACTGAAAATTAGAAATTTGTTTTGTGAAGGGTAGAAAACATTGTGGAAAATGGAGAAAATGCTGGTACCCAGCATTTTCTCCTTTTCCCACAATGTTTTCTAAAGGCTTCTTTCTCAGGGTCGTCAAAAGTAGGGATTGTATGGAAATGGGTTAAAAAAAATGCCCCTTGACTGGATTAATTCAAATAAACATGTGTATAAGATCTTGCATGTGTTGGTGTTTGAAAAAACATTTTAATGACTCCTTTTCCCACAACGCTTTCTAAAGGCTTCTTTCTTGAGGTCCTCAAAAGTAGGGATTGCGTGGAAATGGGTTAAAAAAAAAGTCCCTTGACTGGATAAATTCAAATAAATATGTGTATATGATCTGGCATGTGTTGGTGTTTGAAATAACATTTTAATAACTCTTTACCAAACGATCCCTGGTTCTCACAACCCTGAGAAAGTAGCCTTCTGAAAACATTGTGGAAAAGGGAGAAAATGCTGGTAACCAGCATTTTCTCCTTTTCCCAAAATGTTTTCTACCGTTCTCTAAACAAATTTCTGTTAACTCTTTACCACACAATCCCGACTTTCAACGACCCTGAGAAAGAAGTCTTTTGAAAACATTGTGGGAAAAGGAGAAAATGCTGGTAACCAGCATTTTCCCATTTTCCCACAATGTTTTCTACCCTTCCCAACTCAAGTTTCAACTTTTGAGTCTCATTAATTTTGTTGTCTGCAAGTGCTTCCAATTTGGACATGTCTAAAATTATGTCGTTTGGTAAAGAGCTAAGTTACATTAATTTTTTCGTCTGCAAATATTTCCAATTCAGACAATTCCAAAATAATTTTGTTTGGTAAAGAGCCACACAATTCTACATAAAAATGTTTTCAGCAGGTCTTTACCTCAAAAGCCAAATAAGGCAAGATTCTCTATATAACAAGACTGTGTTTCCAGAATTAAAGCTTATGATGTGTAAACATAGGCCTACAAACTTACATAAAACCTCTTTAATTCTTTGACAGATTTCTATGTCACAGACAAAAATAGTTCCATAGAAACTTGCAAATAACAGTTTTTACTTTACACCTAAAGATACTAGAATATGCCTCCTTTTCACGATTATCAGAAATCTTATTTGGCATCATTTTAGCAATGAGGACTATTAATACAGTGTGCTCACCAAATACAGCACTATTTTCTCATTTCAAAAATGTGTTAACCCTTTACCCCATAAGGCATTTCTATGGTATCACTAAATGACCCTAAATGTGACAGCAAGGATGAAGCCGTTTCTTATGTGTATATGACAACTTTTGATAGCATAGTAAACATTGTGACAAAAGGTGAAATTGCTTGTGACGAGCAATTTCACCTTTTGTCACAATGTTTTCCAAAGGCTCGCTCCTACAAGCAATGCGTTGAAATGAGTATCTATCCAGTAAAGGGTTAAGACAGGAAAATTCACAATAGCTGTCTTACAATGAAAACATGATTACTCACCGCATGTTTCATCTGATCCATCTTCACAGTCTTCTACGCCATCACATAATAGACTGGACCTGACACAGTATGATGTTGTTGCACAATGGAAGTAGTAAGAATTCCAGTATGAAGGACATTCTAATAAATAAACAAAGAAAATACAGGAATGGGAAGCAACACTATTTCAAGCTTATAGTTCTTGCTTGTAGACTTTTCATCCTTTATCAGAATTCTGTCTTTTAACCCTTTATCAAATAATCCCTGTTTTTCATAACCCCAAGAAAGAAGCCTTTTGAAAACATTTCAGGAAATGGAGAAAATGCTGGTGTTTTCTACCCTGCTGGAGACAAGTTTCAATTCTTGAGTTGGATTCATTTTGTCGTCTGGAAGCACTTTCAATTCGGACCAGTTTATAACTTTGTCATTTGGTAAAGGGCTAACCCTTTACCACACAGCAAAAATGTACTCCTGTCCAAACTGAGAGTAGTTGCAGACGACAATGTAAATTTGATTCAAATAATGGCCTTAGTCTTTAACCCTTTACCAAACGACAAAATTTAGGCTGGTTCAAATTGAAAGCATTTGCAGATGACAAAATAAAGGTGACTGAAAATTTGAAATTTGTTCTGGGAAAGGTAGAAAACACTGTGGAACAAGAGCGGCAAATTGTCGCAAGATACGCCCGTCTTACCCCAAGTTGTAAAGCTGGGGCATGCACCGGACAAAATTCAAGTATGAAAAACAAGAAAGGGCAATAACTCAAAATTAAAGCAAGCAAGAGTTATGATTCCTGTGCACTGCACTCCCCCTTGATGAGATCTATCCGCCTATGAAATTTCATAACCCCAAGTAGTATAGTTTTGGAGATATGCTCCGGACAAAATTCAAGTATGAAAAACAACAAAGGGCAAGAACTCAAAAATTAAGCAAGTAAGAGTTATGAATCCTGCGCACTGCACTCCCCCTCGATGAGATCTATCCACCCATAAAATTTCATAACCCTAGCTAGTATAGTTTTCGAGATATGCTCCGGACAAAGAACTGGATGCTGCCCACCCACCCGCTCACTCGCCCGCCCACCACGGGTGATCCCATAATACGTCCCGTCTTCGACGGGCGTATAAAAAGGAGAAAATGCTGGTTACCAGCATTTTCTCCTTTTCCCACAGTGTTTTCAGAAGGCTTCTTCCTCAGGGGCATCAAATGTAGGGATTGTGTGGTAATGGGTTAACCCTTTACCCCACAAGGCATTTCTATGGTATCTCTAAATGACCTTAAATAACAGCAAGGATAAAGCCATTTCTTATATGTATATGAGACCTTTTGATAGCATAGAAAGTATTGTGACAAAAGGTGAAATTGCTCGTTACGAGCAATTTCACCTTATGCCACAATGTTCTCCAAATTCTCCTACAAGCAATGCGTAGAACTGAGTATCTATGGAGTAAAGGGTTAAAGGGTAGAAAACAATGTGGGAAAAGAAGAAAATGCTGGTCAGTAGTATTTTCTCCTTGTCTTACAATTTCACGCATCATTCAGGGTTGTTGAAACTTGAGATTGTGTGTTTGAGGGTTAAACATCTGTGAAAAACATTGATTCTGAAATCAGTGCAGGAAACTGATAAAAATTAATGGTAGTGACTTACATTATCTCCTTTCCTCATAATGTTTTCAAACTTTACAAAGGCTAATCATGCAGATTGTATAATAATCTATAAATTGTGAAATATTTAAGAGCTAGACCAGTATCAATTATGATTCTAATGTTTGATATAGACTTAATCAAAGTGGAAAAAGAACAAAAGACTAGTTGGAAAAAAGAAGATTTCTTTTATGCTTTTCAGTAATATATAAAAATCTGTGAGGTGCATCCCAATAATTCACTGGTGAAACATAACTATAATTCACCAATAAAATATGTAACTTTTATTTTTTGACATCCACCCGATATTTAGAGAACATGAATGACTAGACAGTAGATGAATGTTACATTTTATGACGTAGTTAACCCTTTACCCCATAAGGCATTTCTATGTTATCTCTAATTGACCCTACATAACAGCAAGGATGAAGCTGTTTCCTATGTGTATATGAAACCTTTTGATAGCATAGAAAACACTGTGACAAAAGGTGAAATTGCTCGTCACGAGCTATTTCACCTTTTGCCACATGTTTTTCAAAGGCTCCTACAAGCAATGCGTAGAAATGAGTATATAGGGAATAAAGGGTTAACATTATTAATGACATCATTATTACAGCTGGTCCATATCTAAATAGATACATGGTCTCCGACACACGAAAAGAAATATTCCGACATTTGTGTCAAATGTCCTCTCAGATCAGCCTGCGCAAGAAATAAAAATAGGTGTGAACAGAAAAGCTAAAGTAAAGAGCATAGAAAAATAGGACATTTATTTTCACGTACGATAAAAATTTCTTTCAGCTCATGAAAGCCAAAGCCATGTTTTCACGCTTGGAATGAAAATTATACAGTCATTGCCTTTCACTCTGTGAAAGAATTTCGATCATACACCAAAAGAGACTACTGGACTCTGTTTCTTACCACACATTTGTTCATCTTTGCCATCTCCACAGTCCCTTTTTCCGTCACAAATATCAAAACTTGGAATACATTTCCCATCACCGCATGTGAAGTTATCACTTCTACATGGAAGTTCTGGAAATGATAGCAACGTAAATTAAAAAAATATACAACCATAGATTGTTTATTCTTTATTACACCTTAAAAATGAAGACCTGTAATTTTTCAAAACACTCATAGACAAATTTTAAATTGGCTCAAACCGTAGAATTTGTCTTTGATAGGATAGACAAAATTGTGGGAAAAGGAGAAAATGCTGGTTACCAGCATTTCTTTCTTTTCCAACCACATTTTTGAAAGGCTTCTGAAATGCTGATCTCCTGAATTTTCTTCTTTTCCATCAATGTTTTCAAAAGACTTTTCCTTCGGGGGTTTTTAAAATTTGGGACAGTGTGGTAGAGGGTGAAAACTAAAACTCTTAACAAAAGATCCCTAGATTTTATGACCCTGAGAAAGAGAAGCTTTTGAAAACATTGTGGGAAAAGGAGAAAATGCTGGTGACCAGCATTTTCTCCTCTTCCCACAATGTTTTTTACTTCTAAATGAAATTTAGTTCTGGAGTTGGATTTATATTCTCATCTGCAAGTGCTTTCAATTTGGACCAGTCTAAAAATTTTGTAGTTTGGTAAAGAGTTAAATACAATCTCTAACCATTCAACCAATATACCAGTCAAATAAAACTTCTTACCAGACAACAAAATTTTCAACTCCTCAAATTGAAACATTTGCAGAAGACAAACCTTAACTCTTTGGCACATAATCCCAACTTTTAACAACCCTTAGAAAGAAGCCTGGCTTTGGATGGATGGACAAATGGACACACAGACATACGCACAGTATGTCGACTATATGCTCCCCCAAAATATTTCAAGGAGTATAAAAACTGTTTTATTTAGTGTAGTTTTTGTTTCTAGTGATGCCACAGCAGATGACCTTCACTTTGCAAATGTGAATTATCAGTTCAAAGAAGAGTGGGGGGAAATATTTTCAAAACATGGAGGAATATTGTGCTTTATTGTTGTAATATGTGAATATTGAAAGTAAGTTATCATTAACGAAGATATATATTTTTAACCGATGCGATATAAAAACTTTTCTGCTTTGGATTTGACAGAGCTTAGGTGGCGCTACATATGCAAATTAGGTATTTTTCCAGATTACCGCAGTATCATAGATGACGCAGTACCAGCGAGGACGACTATACATTTCCTGATACAAGTTCCATCAGTTGAGCATTAGTTAAATTGTTGTCTACATATGCTGTCAAATTGGAGCTGTCTAAAATGTTAACCTCTGTTAACCTCTGGTAAACTGTTAACTCTTTACCAAATGACAAAATTGTAGATCAGTCTGAACTGAAAGCATTTGCAGACGAAAAAAAATTGGTTCAAAAAATGAAATTTGTTTTGAGAAGGGTAGAAAGCCTTGCGGGAAAAGGAGAAAATGCTGGTTATGAGCATTTTCTCCTTTTCCTACAATGTTTTCAAAAGGCTTCTTTCTCAGGGTCGTCAAAAGTCGGGATTGTGTGGTAAAGAGTATATCCTTTCCCACACAATCCCTACATTTAACAGCTTTAGGAGAGACAAGCTTTTAAAACATTATGGGTAATATTGTGAACATTGGGAAATATTTTGAAAACAGCAGGAAAAAGGAGAAAATGGTGGTAACCACCAACTTTTTCATTCCAACAATGTTTCTGCAGTTCTAAAGGTAACTTTCAATTTTTGAGTCACATTTTTTTTGTTGTCTGCAAATGCTATCGATTTAGACCAGCCTTAAGTTTTGTGGTCTGTTGAAAAATTAATCTTTTTAAAATCTTGAAAAAACAAATACACAAGACGAAAAGAAAGATATACTAACCGACATTAGAGCATGACTGATTATAGAGACGAACATAGTCTATGGCTATGTCTATGCCATACGGACTCACATTCAGTCCTTCGATAAACAGAATGTAACTCTCCCCTGGATTAGTTTTAGCATTCAGGGCTACTACCATGCCATAAGGGTTGTCTACCGAAGTGGAGTTAATAATGTCACCATTCATGCCAAAAAGCGTTGCAGAAAGGTTATAGTAAGTGTACTCTTTATTTTCAAAAGCGATACATAGTTCTGCAACTTCGGCCTGGAATATCGGAGAAACAATGGTGAAGTTGGTCCTGATGTCATCCTGGTTTTTAAGTACTCCTGCAGAGAGAAAAGGAAATGGGAAAATATTTGAACTGTACTTTGATAAATCTTTACCAAACAATCCCAGGTTTTTACGAACCTGGAAAAGATGACTTCTGAAAACATTGTGGGAAAAGGAGAAAATGCTGGTAACCAGCATTTTCTCCTTTTCTCAAAATGTTTACTACCCTATCAAACGGCTATAGCTCACTTGTATAATTGCTGAATTTGTCTGCAATACAGTTTTTGAATTTGAGTCTTAACCCTTTACTCCATAGATACTCATTTCTATGCATTGCTTGTAGGAGCCTTTGGAAAACATTGTGGCAAAAGGTGAAATTGCTCGTGACGAGCAATTTCACCTTTTGCCACAATGTTTGCTATGCTATCCAAAGGTGTGATGTACACATAAGAAACAGCTTCATCCTTGCTGTTATTTAAGGTCAACTAGAGATACCATAGAAATGCCTTATGGGGTAAAGGGTTAAACTTGTCATGTGGGAAAGGTTTAAACAGAGGCTAAATGCATCTACAAAAAGCATGGACCCTGTCTGTACAGGCTGCCCATGAGTTGATGGTGAGGTGTTCCATACGTCTTGTGTCAGTAGTTTGACTGGCATATGGGTTAATGCAGGTCTGGGAATAAGTGAGCTGATATTGTGAGTTAACCCTTTCCCAAACAAGCCCTGGTTTTTACGTGTCTGCAGGAAAAGTCTTTTGAAAACACTGTGGAAAAAAGAGAAATTGCTCATAACGAGCAAGTTACGAGCAATTTCTCCTTTTCCCACAGTATTAGTTGTAGGGTCAGGTGGCAGGGGACTTGGAAACTTGTTCACGGCTGGGGTGAATGATGTCGCCACGAGCCAAAGGAGAGGTGGCAACATGATTTGACACAGCCGTGAACAAGTTTCCAAGTCCCCTGCCACCTGACTCTATAACAAATTTATTATACTGCAAAGTTTACCCATTAAAAGCGCATTAAGTGAAATTTTCCTGTACTATAATCTCACAAAATCGAGTAAGCTGACGAAACAAAAATTCCCTTCTGAGTGCCCCAATTCAACAAAAACTGACGTCACTGGAAACTGACGTCACAAAAACATGCAGTTTGGTGTATTAATGTGCAGTCTGGTGATCGATTGACGCCGCCATTTTGGATGTTGTGTTGCACGTGCAGTGATGTTTACGGGGCACTCAAAAGGGAAACTGGCTTTACCTGGTTTTTGCCAGGGAACATGATATATGTTCCCGGCATGTTAACCAATCAGATCACGAGAAATTTCTTTGCAGTATAATAATGTTTCCTACCCTTCTTGAGAACTTTCTGCCATTTTCTCCAAATCTAAAATTGCTATCTGCAAACTCTTTGGGTTTGGAAGGGTCCAAAATTTATGGTTTGGGAAAGGGTTAAGAAAATGTTCAGCAGAAATAATCCTCACAACATCTTTATATTTACTTGTATATGACCAGGAATTGTTTATCAAAGTGCCTAATCCATACCTCTCAAGCCACTGAACGCAGTGTTTCGTCAAAGCATGTTTTTTGACCCCATGATTTCTTTTCCAACACACTAAAATTTACCGTTTGTGTTGTTTCTGATGCAACCAAAAAAGACCATTTTTATCGAAACAATAGTTTATAATGCACATGATGCCATTGTGATGAAAACCAAGGGGCAAGATGAGGTTTGTATATACAGAGAGAGAAGATTTTGTAGGCCATGATTATTAAAACTGAGAGTTAATGATGCATTGCCCAGTGTCAGAAACTAAAATTATTTTTGATATCTGCCCATACTGCACAAAAAGAAAATCATTACAGAAGACTAATTGCTACCCTCTGGTTCTTTTCTGCCAGTCACACATAATTATGAAGCTCTGTTTACTGGTAAATGAATAGGTACACAACAACTATACAAACTTCAATTTGTTGTGGCACTTTTAACCTGTGCAGCCTGTGTATCCCATGATGCTTTTTGAAATATGTACCAAGAAAGCGGTTGATGCAGGCCAAGATTATTCATATTGAGAGTTTATAATAACACACCCAGTGTCTGAAACCAAATAACCTTTGAAAATCTGCCCATACTGCAAAAAAAAGCATTACCGAGGACGGTTGCTACCTTATGGCAATTAAACCATTACCACATGAGAAAAATTTAGACTGGTCCAAATTGAAGCATTTGCAGATGACAAAATAAAGGTGACTGAAAAATTGAAATTTGATTTTGGGAAGGGTAGAAAACACTGTGGGAAAAGGAGAAAATGGTGGTTACCAGCATTTTCTCCTTTTCCCAGTGTTTTCAAAAGGCTTTTTTCTCAGAGGCGTCAAAAGTAGGGATTGTATGGTAATGGGTTAAATGGTTTGTTTGCAACCACAGTAGATCAAAAAGAAAAACATGCAGTCTGACCTTTGATATACACAATCTGCTTTGCTGCAATATTCTGGCAAAGGTCAACCTTAAAATTGCTATTAACCCATTACCAAACGACAAAATTTTGGACTTGTCCAAATTAAAAGCATTTGCAGACAACAAAATAAATGTGAATCAAAAATTGAAAATTGATTTGAAAAGGGTAAAAAAAAAACCATTGTGGGAAAAGGAGAAAATGCTGATTACCAGCATTTTCTCTTTTTCTCACAATGTTTTCACATGGCTTCTTTCTCAGGATTGTTAAAAGTCGTGATTGTGTGGTAAAGAGTTAAAGTCTATGTTGGGTTTATTTGGCATTCTAAGGATTGAACAACAACTAAACAATTGAAATAATGATATGGCTATGACAACACCACAAACAAGGGCAAAGCATTCTGGTTGCCACCATCTGCTGCAATTGCTTGATTTTGTGCAAAAAGGCTACACTGAAAAAAGGGCATCACTGTGTCAAAAATTCTAAGTTACCTGTCCCTGTTGTACAAGCCTCTCAATGGATTGTAAACACTTTGTTTATGGTTAAAATCAGTACTTTCAATCACTACAGACATTGTACAAAATGTCAAAGTTTTTTGCAAGACAACACAGATGCCATGGCTTTGACAATAACTTGTCTTTTCTTCTAAAAACAGCCAAAGTAAAAATCTTAAAAAATAGCTGAGCTTAACCTTTTACCAAACAATCTCTGTTTTTTACGACTCTGAGATAGAAGCGATTTAAAAACTTTGTGGGAAAAGGAGAAAATGCTGATCACCAGCATTTTCTCCTTTTCCCACTATGTTTTCTACCCTGCTGGAACAAAATTCAATTTTTGAGTTACATTGATTTTATTGTCTGCCAAATGCTTAGAATTTGGACAAGTCTAAAATGTTTTTGTTTGGTAAAGGGTTAAAGAAAATTACACAGAAGAATGAACTTACCATCTGTAACTGTCAAGTTTGTATTCCAGGTATAGCCACAACTATCCATGTTCTCAAATTCACAGGTGATGTCCCCTCCTAAAAACATAATTATTACAATAAAATTATGCTCAATTCTTTTCCACAATCTAAAAATTTTGTAGACATTTACAAACCACAAATCATATGTGGTTTGACTGGGCAAAGCTGCCTTGGACAAATTTTGTAGGCATTTACAAACCACAAATCATATGTGGTTTGACTGGGCAAAGCTGCCTTGGACAATTTTGTAGGCATTTACAAACCACAAATCATATGTGGTTTGACTGGGCAAAGCTGCCTTGGACAAATTTTGTAGGCATTTACAAACCACAAATCATATGTGGTTTGACTGGGCAAAGCTGCCTTGGACAATTTTGTAGGCATTTACAAACCACAAATCATATGTGGTTTGACTGGGCAAAGCTGCATTGGACAATTTTGTAGGCATTTACAAACCACAAATCATATGTGGTTCGACTGGGAAAAGCTGCCTTAGACAAGGTAGAAAAGCATAGTGGAACAAGAGGACCATGCTGGCCCTGTATCACTCCACTGGCTTTCGAACCATCTACCACATGACTTGAAGAGTTCATGACACTGAAAAAGAGGGCCTTCAAAAACAATGAACACTGTCAGGCAATACAAGTATGTTTATTCATTGCCATTAAAGGTAAAGTTCTATGGAAAAAAACTGAATAATAGAAATCTTACTTTGAATTAAAGTTCTTTGCCATGCAGCTCACGCAGTTTTAACAACCCAGGGATAGAAGGTATTTACCATCCGTAGTTTGATAATCAAGGGAGGTAAATAGTAAACAAGAGGGCCAAGATGGCCCTGGATCGCCCCCATCCACAAGAGCCATGTTTCTTGATGGATCAAAATTACGAACAAGTTTTGAAAAGGGTCACCCAAGGAACATTTTGGAAAATTTCTTTTAAAATCTGACCAGGAGTTTCAGAGAAAGAGAATTTTCAAGAATTTCATCATGTCCTTATAGTGCAAGTCGCCTCCATTCACAAGAGCCATGTTTCACGACAGATCAAAATTATATGCACAGTTTTTGAGAAGGGTCACCCAAGGAACATCTCTGTCAAATTATTTTAAAATCTGACAAGGGGTTTCAGAGAAGAAGAATTTTCAAGAATTCTTCATTTCCATATACTGCAAGTAGCCCCCATTCACCAGAGCTATGTTTCTTGACCAATCAAAATTTCGCGAACAATTTTTGAAAAGGGTCACCAAAAGAACATCCCTGAGAAATTATTTCAAAATCGGACCAGCGGTTTCAGAGAAGAAGATTTTTTTAAGAATTCCTTCATTTCTGTATAGTGCAAGTAGCCCCCATTCACCAGAGCCACATTTTTTGAGGGATCAAAATTTCACGAACAACTTTTGAAAAGGGTCACGCAAAGAACATCTCTGTGAAATTATTTCAAAATCCGACCAGCGGTTTCAGAGGAGAAGAATTTTAAAGAATTCCTTCAATTCTGTATAGTGCAAGTAGCCCCCATTCACCAGGGCCACATTTTTTGACGGATCAAAATTTCACAAACACTTTTTGAAAAGGGTCACCCTAGGAACACATCAGTGAAATTATTTCAAAATCCGACCATCGGTTTCAGAGTAGAAGATTTTTAAAGAATTTGCTAAAAAATTCCATTTGGTTGCCATGGCAACCAGAGTTTTTGATGGAATTAAATTCTGTGAACAGTTTTTAAAGAGGACCTCCCAAGGAACATTCCTGCCAAGTTTGGTCCAAATTGGCCCAGCGGTTTAGGAGGAGTTGATGTTTAAAGAATTGTTGACGACGCACGACGGACAACGAACGACCGACACCAGGTGATCCTAAAAGCTTCCCTTGAGCACATTGTGCTCAGGTGAGCTAAAAACTTTATCCTTTATAACAGGAGTTATGTCTTGTGATGATTGTTGAAATTGAAGTGAACATATATATGGAAGCCCATGTCAAATTTGTGATCCTGGGATGGAGCCAATTTTGACCCCAGGCCTATAATATGAAGAAATTTGTTAAAGGTCCATCAGATAAAGCTACAGGCCAAATTCAGTAACCCTTAGCTTTGCGCATTCAGAAGAAAATGTTTAAAAATGTTTTTTTTTTCCAGATTTTTGCCATAGCAACCAGAGTTTTTTGAAATTCTTTCAAGAAATTCTGAAGAGGACCATGGCAGGATAATTTCTGTTATGTTTCATCAAATTTGGATGGATTGTTTCAGAGAAGAAGATGTTTAAGATAAAAGTAAACGCAATCACGCACAGACTCACTCACAGACACACGCACAGACGCAAGACCAACAACGGGCCATGACATAAGCCCGCTGGCATTTTCTCTGTTTCTACTATGCTTTTCAAACCTTCTATCCCTGGGTTGTTAAAACTGCATGAGCTGCATGGCAAAGAATTCATAAAGTAAGATGGTTTGGAAAAATAAGATCATAATTGTAACTTATGACCATACATGGAAACAACATTTAAGCCTTTACCAAACAATCCCTGGTTTTTACGACTCTGAGATAGATCGAAGCCTTTTTGAAAACATTGTGGGTAAAGGAGAAAATGCTGGTAACCAGCATTTTCTCCTTTTCCCACAATGTTTTCTACCCTGCTAGAAACAAATTTCAATATTTGAGTAACATGTATTTTGTCGTCTGCAAATGCTTTCAATTTGGACTAGTTTAAAATTTTGTTGTTTGGGAAAGGGTTAAGCTCTGTCATTTCTTACCACAATTTTATTAAAATTCAACTATTATGTTGACCAAACCAGGTGCTGTAAAGTTATTGCATTGCTTTTAATAGATGACAAATTGTTGGACATGTGCAACTTTAACCCTTTCCTAAACAACAAACTTTTGGACTTGACCAAATTGAAAGCATTTGCAGATGACAATTCAACTCATGCTGAAAAGATGACTTCTGTCTATGATAGGGTAGAAAACATTGTGGGAAAAGGAGAAAATGCTGGTAACCAGCATTTTCTCCTTTTCTCACAATGTTTTCAAAAGTCTACAATTCCAGACCCGTAAAAACCAGGGATTGTTTGGGAAAGGGTTAAAGCAGTAGCAAACAACGAATGCTATTCAGCTGACCTGGGAAGAAACTTCTTGCTATTCATCATAATTTGTTTTAAATGTCAGCGGACATTTTACCTGATGCTTCCACCAGCTTTCAAAACAAAATGCTCCCATATTATTTGACAACTTGGCTGGTTGAAGATGCATTAACCCTTTACCACACAATCCCTGGTTTTTATGACCCTGAGATAGAAGCCTTTTGAAAACATTGTGGGAAAAGGAGAACATGCTGGTAACCAGCATTTTCTCCTTTTTCCACAATGTTTTCTAACCTGCTGGAAAAAAATTTCAATTTTTGAGTTACATTTATTTTGTTGTCTGCAAGTGCTTTCATTTTGGACCAGTCGAAAATTTTGTTGTTTGGGAAAAGGTTAAACCTTTACCACAATGTCATGTCAAAATTTTAGATGTGTCTAAACCCAATACACTTGCATGTAACAAATTATATGTGACTAAAATTGTCAAAGCTGTCTTCAGTAGGGAAGAAAGTATGGTTGGAAAAAGCATTTTCTCCTTTTTCCACAATATTCTCAAAAGAGTTCCTTCAAAAGGCTGTCAAAAATCGGGTTTATGAGGTAAAGACTTAAACCTGCCTTCCCCAGTACCCTACCTATTTATTTCATTTACCTGTATAACATGTTTCTGCAGAAATATGAACATCATCTAATCCCACCTCCACTCCACTGGCCACAAAACTGATGTTCACCATGCCAGATTGTAGAGGACAGCTTTCTCCAGGTGATATCATGAAACATCCCTGTCTCCACATATAGGGCCTAAATGTCAGTGGACTTAGTCGTTCATTTCTTCCATTGATGTCTACTGTTAGGTCACCTAAAACAACAGTAACTCCAAAATTTAACATTTTGAAAACCAATTACAATATTCTAGATCTCTCTAATAAGCAATCAATGGCCCTGAGGAAAAAGAAAGGCTTTTAACTCTTTACCAAACAACAAAACTTTAGACGGGTTCTAATTGAAAGCACATGCAGACAACATAATAAACGTAACTCAAAATTTGTAATTTGTTTCCTGCAGGATAGAAAACATTGTGAGAAAAGGAGAAAATGCTTTTCCCACAATGTTTTCAAAAGGCTTGTTCCTGAGGGTCGTAAAAAGTCGGGATTGTGTGGTAAAGAGTTAAAAACTTTGTGGAAAAGGAGAAAACGTGGTTAATCAGCATTTTGTTCTTTTCTCACCATGTATTTTACCCTTCTGCTTATGACTCCACAGGTTTCCATATTTGTCTGCTTGGGCTTGATCTTTGAACCCCCGCAACTTACATTATCCCATCATCAAGTTATTTCCCTAACCTAATTTCATAATAAACATGATCAATTTGTCCAAACAAGAGCGAGAACAGAAAATACATCAGAAAAACTATCAGTATCCAAAATGTCAATGGACCAATGTGCCATATCGGACAAAAGAGCTACTTTTAGAATGATTCATTGTCAAATTTTTATTTAACTCATTACAAACAACAATATTATATACTTGTCCAAATTGAAAGCATTTGCAGACGACAAAATAAAAGTGACTAAAAATTTGAAATTTGTTTTGTGAAGGGTAGAAAACACTGTGGGAAAAGGAGAAAATGCTGGTTACCAGCATTTTTTCTCTTTTTCTCACAATGTTTTCTAAAGGCTTCTTTCTCAGGGGCGTCAAAAGTAGAGATTGTGTGATAATGGGTTAATCCATAACCAATCCGAATCTGCACATTTTTGATTAGGTAATCATTACTTTGTACAAAATTTACTGGATTTCATTTACCTATCAAAGTGAATCACATGAAACTGGAAAAAACATGTATGCAAAGCTTAGGCTGCCATGGAGGCAGCCATAATTGCACTTTGTTTAACTCTTTACCAAACAACAATATTTTAGGCTTGTTCAAATTAAAAGCATTTGCAGAGAAAAAAATAAAAGTGACTGAAAATTTGGAATTTGTTTTGTGAAGGGTAGAAAACATTGTGGGAAAAGGAAAAAAAAGCTGGTTACCAGCATTTTCTCCTTTTCCCACAATGTTTCCTAAAGGGTTCTTTCTCAGGGGCGTCAAAAGTAGGGATTGTGTAGTAATGGGTTAACTTGATAACATGGTGTTAGGGGCAGGTAATCCATACTACATGCTCAGATGCAGTTGCTCGATTTTTAGTAAACATTCTGAGACAAAAAACGGGCATAATTTCCATTACTGTGACAAAAAAAATTTAATGGGTACTTGCTCCTGTTGCATGGGTTTCCCCTTTAGATAGATAACACTCAGTCCAAGTTTGAAGTAAAACAGTCAAATCTACAATGGCAGCCATACGCGAACAGCAGCCAATCAAAAAGGACATAACCTACGGAATACTTTCATGGTTACCTGCCCTTGGGTTCTTCTTCTGATAGTTAACAACTTATCCAAACAACAAAATAAATGTGACTGAAAGATTGGAATTTGTTCAGGGAAGGTTAGAGAACAATGTGGGAAAAAGGAGAAAAATGCTGCTTATCAGCAGTTTCTTCTTTTCCCACAATGTTTTCAGAAGGTTTCATTCTCGGGGTTGTTGAAAGTTGGGATTGTGTGTAAGGGGTTAAACAGTACAAGTTCTTACCATCTCTGAGAAAATAGACAAATTTCAGGGAACAGGCAAATGGAACAAAATCCTGCACTATATCCAAGGTTTCGAATTTCAACATGGACACATCACCTTCTACTCCATTGGCATTGCTTATGTACATAAACCTCCCTGAAATACAAAAATATCACAATTTCTCTATAGGAAAAGCTTCAGTGAGCAAGAGCAGTTCTACAGCTGGACCAAGCATCAATATTTACAGTAATCTATTAACTCATTACTACACAGCAAAATTTTAGAGCTATCCAAATTGAAAGCATTTGCTGACAACAATTTCAGAGCTCAAATGGAAGAATTTTGTTTTGATAGGGTAGAAAACTTTGTGGAAAAAGGAGAAAATTCTGGTTACCAGCATTTTCTCCTTTTCCCACAATGTTTTCAAAAGGCTTCTTCCCCAGGGGCATTAAAAGTCATCAATGGGTGGTAAAGAATCAACCCTTCAATACTTGAAAATAATTTGACTTGTCCAAATTGAAAGCATTTGCAGAATGGCAATTGGAATGAGCCTCAAAAAATGGGATTTCTCTTTGCTATGGGATAGAAAGCATTGACAAAAAAGGAGAAAATTCTAGCTACCACTATTTTCTCTTTTTACCACAATGTTTTCCGAAGACTAATTCCTCAGAGTCAATAAAACTAAGGATTATGTGGTAAAGGGTTAAACAAAGGTTAGATTAATGGTGCTACATCTTTGCTATGATATAGAGGATATTTGTTTTTTTCCGTGAAAGATCGAAATTTATTTCGAGTGGACACCATTGGTAATATTTTCACTCGTGAAAATATTACCAATGGTGTCCACTCGATGAAATAAATTTCGATCTTTCACCGAAAAAAAACAGATATTTTATTTATTTTATGCTTTTAACCCTTTCTAGGAGGAGCTTTATCAAAATTCAGTACAGTCCTTTTCCTTTATTCCCCATGGCATACCCCTTCCACATAGCAACGTTACGTCAAGCGCAAGAAATGTAAGGTATATGACGTCATATCTCCCATCTGGTTATTAGGCACGCGCAATTTACCTATGCAACAAGAACGTGAAAATCGGTATTTTCACTGGTGGTACTAGTGTAAGATCAAAAAATATTTTCACTGCTGTTTCTCGATATCCTATCGGAAAGCATGAAATAAATCAAAATAACTCACAAATAAAATTACAAAATTAATGGGGACTTTTTGAATTTTCTTTAAATTTTGCTGCTAATAATTACTGTCTTTCATTTAACACTATAAAATACTACAACACTGTTCTTCTCTGCAAAAACAATGTAACTGGAAGGCTGTATATCCAAGTAACTATTTGCCAAATGAAAAAGTTTCTAACTTTTCTACAGTAAATTTATTTGTAGATGATAAATTAGATCTAGCTCAAAAGACAATTACTGCCATTATAATGATAATCTTTTACAGTTTTGTTGCCATGGCATCAGAGCTTTTAAAGGAATCAATTACTGAAATACAATTCTTAAAGGAAAATCAAGGCAAGATCATTGCCGTGAAGTGTTGTCAAAATTCAACAGGTAATTTCAATGAAGAATATGTCTGAAGTACAATGTAGCTGTCAGCCAGACAGACGAAGGCACTCATGCAAAACAGACACAGAGAAATGACATAAGCGCACTGGAGGCTAATACTGGCTGAGCTTAACCTATTACCACATAATCCCTACTTTAGACGACCCTAAGAAAGAAGCCTTCAGAAAGCATTGTGGGAAAAGGAGAAAATGCTGGTAACCAGCATTTTCTCCATTTCCCACAATGCTCTCTACCCTTGACAAGACAAATTTTAAATTTTCAGTCACTTTTACTTTGTTGTCTGCAAATGCTTTTGATTTGGACAAGTCTAAAATATTGTCGTTTGGTAATGAGTTAATGGACCTAACAAGCCAAAAATCGTTCAGTTACCAACTGAAGCTTTAAAATGATAAGAAGACTGACCTAAGGAACTCTTCATTGTGTAATCCCGTATTTGGCCGATCCTAGAAACTATTTCCCATTTGTACTGGTTGATACATCCATGCTCCATGGTGGTCACTGCAGCTTTACAACCTACATACTCAGACTGGAAATCACAAAACTCTTGACCAATAGGACCTGAAATTAAAGCTATATATATAGCAGAGCTCTAGATAAGAGGGATTATGTTGTCCAGACGATTCTTATGAGTACCCACAATATATGGTTTAGTTAAAAATGATTAATATTTTCGATTTTGATATCAAATTCACTCCCTCTACCTGGAGCTCCAGTTTCATGTTTAACATTTACGCTGGTTAGGGTGACTCACTGATGTTTAGTGGACAGTATAGATAAAGATCAAACTGCACAGATCTTTGACATATACTGTCTGAGAAGAATGTAATGTCTCCAAAAAATGACCTTCGAAATAACAAAATAAAGATTTTCACCATCAGCTCAAGCTTCCGTCCTATCATTTAGCAGGAAAAAGGTTAACTCTTTACCACACAATCCCCTGTTTTCACGACCCTAACATAACAGGCTTTTGAAAACATAGATGGTAAAGGAGAAAATGCTGGTAGCCAGCATTTTTTTCTTTTCCTATTTTTTTTTCTGCCCCATCATAAAAAAATTCTACCATTTGAACTATCATTTGAACCATATTTAGGTAGTCATTTGCAGATACTTTCTATTTGGACAAGACTAAAATCATTTTGTTTGGAAAAGAGTTAAGTCACTGAATTGCAATTGTAAGGTTCCAAGTTCTATCCTTGCGAGCGATCCATGTTGCTTATAAACTCTTTCACAAAAAAAAAAATGGGTTAGTAAAGTAGTTCCCAAGCTTTACTGACCCTGGAGAAGAAGGCTTTTGAAAACATTGTCAGAAAAGGAGAAAATGCTGTTAACAAGCATTTTCTCCTTCCCTCGAAATGTTTTCTTTTACCTCATCAAAGACAGAAATTATCATTTTAGCTATATCTGTAATCTGCAAATGCTTTCAGTTTTGACAAGTCTAAATTTATGTTGTGTTGTAATGAGTTAATTCTTTACCAAACAACAAAATTCTAAACTTGTCCAAATTGAAAACATTAGTAAATGACAAATCAGATGTTGCTCAAGTGATGATTTCTCTTTTTTATGGGATAGAAAAGATTGTGGTAAAAGGAGAAAATGCTGGTTACCAGCATTTTCTCCTTTTCCCACAATGTTTTCAAAAGACTTCTCTCTCAGGGTCGTTACAGGTCGGAATTGCATGGTAATGAGTTAACCCTTTCCCAAACAAGCCCTTGTTTTTACATGTGTGCAGTACTACTCTTTTGAAAACACTGTGGGAAAAGGAGAAATTGCTGGTAATGAGGAATTTCTCCTTTTCCTACAATGTTTTCTACCTTTTTGGAGAACTTTCTGCCATTTTTATCAAATTTGAAATTGTCGTCTGCAAACTCTTTGAGTTTGGAAAAGTCTAAAATTAGTCGTTTGGTAAAAAGTTAAGCCTTTCAAAACTCACCTTGACAATAGCCAGAAGCTTCTTCAAGATTTGCCACTTCCAGTATTGATTTTGAACCAGTGGCTTTCCACGCAGTTATGCCCAGCATAAATTGGTCTTCAGTCGATGTAAAGTCCACACAAACTTTTTCATACTCTACTGTTTTACTTATTGTTTCAAGGTAGGTTTTTGTTCCCGAAGAACCATCTTGCCACCAGACCTAAAATGAAAAGAAAAACTATTGGCTAGCTATAAGCTCTTCTCCACAAAAAAGAAACACAAGAATTAGGCATGTCTGTAGACAAAAGTTTAACGATTTAAAAAACAACAAAATTTTGGACAGGCCCAAATTCAGAGCAATTACTGATGAGAAATTCAATGCGACTCAAATACTGATATTAAATTTTGTTTTGGAAATAAAAACACTGTTGGAAAAGGAGAAAATACTGGTAGAGTAAATTCACCTAACACCGACACCCCCCATAAATCGACACCCCCAATGTTTTAGCCTAATGCATACTTGCTTTAGCCCTACGATAAGAAAATATCTTGGTCTGTTATGAAATTAATGCGCTTTGTAACTTTTTGTGCCAAACTGAGCACCCGTTTTAAAATTTGGCTGAATTGATGTTTTTGGGGCTATGTACAAACCCCCAAGTTAAGGATGGTCGAATATATACATGACGATTAAATTTATTTTTCTGACTCACGGTAGGAATATTTGTTAAAATCATACATTTTTAAGGTTAACTTTAAGTGAAAATAATGTTTTAACAAAAGACTTTGATCTATGTAAGCATAGAAATGCAGTCTCAAAAATGCGCAAGGGTGAATGATAGGTTCCCTATTACCGACACGTCCCTTTGGCTGAACATTTTTTAACATTCACAAGGGGGAATGCATGGTCATATATTTGGTTATATCAGGCATTTTTATAGCACTAAAGATAGAAAGGCATAACAAACACACTCTCAAGTAAAATGAGGAGAATTTTTTGAAATAAAATATTAGTGTAAAAAATACGGTCAGGTATCATCAGAGAAAAGTGAAACATGCAGTGGAGCAAATAACACACTAAAATTCTGCTGTAAGATGGGGGTAATTTAGTAAGAAGGCATCTGCAAAGGCTCTTGTTGTTTCACATACTGGTAGTAGGTAGGTAGAGTGCTTGAACTCGTTAATCCACCTGGTCCAAAACCTACTCTTACCTGCACAGACGAGGCTACTTCGTTGCGCAGAGCAAAATTAGTGTATAATTATCTATTGGCTATTATTGCTTTTAAAATATAAAATTATGACTTATTTCAAACAAACCCTCCTCATCTATGTTCGGGAAACCTCCCTGTAAAACGTTCACCCGGTCATTGTTGATTTGTTCTATAAATACAACCCTTTAATGACCATGCACACTCATACAAGAGTTAGTCCTGAGCGAGCCAGAATAAATGATTTGTAAACGTGACTTCTGGTTTGTTTAATGGAGTTATGAAGTATTTTGCATAAGATGATCCCGGTTTTGATTGTCTGCTAAAGAAATCTTGGCAGTATCAACACTGTTCAGTCTAATTTTCTTCTGCCTGCAAAAACTAGTGCGGTTTATGTTAAAAAAAAATTCACAAAAAAGTCACATTCACATGTATACAATGCGGTAATAAACATGTACAACTAACAATGAATGGTGCTGCTCAATGCATCTGGCAATTATTTGCCCCTTTTTCCAAGGTAAACAGTTAGAGATGTTACTTTAGGTGGTTGCAAAGAGGCAAGGTATATTATATACATGTATATTACGAAAATCTGATTGAAGAGATGGATTTAGAAACATTTTTTCCCTGAAAATATTAGTTTATATCAAATGCCAGAAAATCAACTGTCATTCTTCGCCGGTGTATTCATTTTAAACAATTAATATAATGATTAATGAAATATCTGATAGTAGAAATAGATATGGATTGTTCAATAATTGTTTCTGTAGGTTTTTTCCGTAAAACCAATAGAGGTGTCGATAAATGGGAAGGGGGTGTCGGTAATAGGGCCATTGTAGTGAAAACGCCGACTTTGCCTGCTTCTATAAAAGGCTTAGTGATTGGTTTAAACATGCTTCTATAACGGCCTTGTATTGAAAATTAAGCCAATGAAAAGTCCTCTTTCAAAGTGACAAGAAGTAAGGCTAGAATACATTCCTCAGTATCCTTTCAATAGAGGTACATGCTTAGGGTGTCGATAAACGGTGAATTTACTCTAGCAAGCATATTCTCTTTTTTTCCACTATGTTTTCAAGAGGCTTCTTTATTGGTGTTGTTTAAATTCAGGACTGTTTGGTAAAGGTTAAACAGATCTCCTTAAATTGTCACTACTGTCTGTACAGTCTTACTTGTGTAAATATAATCCTAATTCTTATACCCAGCAGAAAACCACTTTAGATTGATAGATGAAATTGCTACTTCTTAAATAATAGATCATGCAATAACAGTTAGTGTGCATTTGTAGAACAGTTTGACTTTCCTTGCCTTTGGTAACTCCACTAATCAATTATATAATTATATATGTACATGTATTACATTTAATATAAATCTTATTTTCATTACACCATCATAGCTCAATACGTTTTCTCACTTTTTGAATTTGAACTCTTTGATTCCATTATGGATTTTAACTCTTTTAACCCTTTACCACACAATCCAGACTTTTAACGACCCTGAGAAAGAACACTTTTGAAAACATTGTGGGAAAAGGAGAAAATGCTGGTAACCAGAATTTTCTCCTTTTTCCACAATATTTTCTATCCTTTCAACAACAATTTCCTTTTTTTCAACCACATTTATTTTCTCATCTAGTCCAAAATTTTGTCGTTTGGTAAAGAGTTACACACAAAACACATCATTTCAACCACATCAGTTGTGTTATCTGCAACAACTGTGTCATTTCACAATGACTTAACCCTTTCCCAAACAATCCCTGGTTTTTTCAGGTCATGGATAAAAGCCTTTGAAAACATTGTGGGAAAAGGAGAAAATGCTGGTAACCAGCATTTTCTCCTTTTCCCACTATGTTTTCTACCCTATCATATAGAAAAATCATCTTTTTAACAACTGTTAATTTGTCATCTGCACAATGCTTTCAATTTGGTCTGGTCCAAATTTTGCCATTTGGGAAAGGGTTAAACCTGTACCAAACAATCCTGAGTTCTAACAAGCATAATGTAGAGGTCTTTTGAAAGCATTGTGGGAAAAGGAAACTAATGCTGTCAATGAACGTGACTTAATATCCCTGCAGGCCCTTTGACAGAAACAGGCAATTATTTGCACACAAATGGACACACAGATGGATACGCAGCCAGACACATGGATAGACGCACGCACAGGCGGACAGGCTGATTCTAGTACACTCTCGAAAATATTCATTATTCAGGGGTATAAAAATGCTAGTAACCCGCATTTTCTCCTTTTCCCACAATGTTTTCTAGCCTTCCGAAAACAAATTTCTGTTTCTGAATCACCATTACGTAGGTGTCAGCAAATGCTTTGAATTTTGAATTTGGACTATACCCTAGAATTTGTTGTTTGGTAATGAGTTGATATTTTTACTAATCAAATTCCTGGATTCTTTTGAAAATTTCAAAATTTGAGCTACATAGAAAATGATGTAGACTGGCAATTAAGAAAAGAGTTTAACAATTACCGACAAAACATCTGATGTCTGTTTATGCATATCAAACAGGAATTTCCTGGGCGAACCCTGTGTATTGTTCATCCAAGGCATAGATGTCAGCATCGTCCAGGCTCCTGTATGGAAAATAAAAATGAACATCCAGTATCTTACATTATTTACACTATTTCTTTAACGGGAATAAAATACCTTTTTTGCCTTTTCCAGAAAAGTTTTCTTCTCTTTCAAATACCAATATCACTATTTTAGCAACAATTAACCCATTACCACAAAATCCCTACTTTTGACGACCCTGAGAAAGAAGCCTTTATAAAAAATTGTAGGAAAAGGAAAAAATGCTGGTAACCAGCATTTTCTCCTATTCCCACAATGTTTTCTACCCTTCACAAAACAGTTTTCAAATTTTCAGTCACTTTTATTATATCGCCTACAAATGCTTTTGATTTGGACAAACCTAAAATTTTGTCGTTTGGTAAAGAGTTAATCTGTCCTCTGCAAAATTTAATATTCTATCAGCATTTTGGTCTCATTTCTCTGACACTATTAATTTTGTTAGATCACCTTTTTAACCCTTTACTCCATAGATACTCATTTCTACTTATTGCTTGTAGGAGTCTTTGGAAAACATTGTGGCAAAAGGTGAAATTGCTCGTGACAGGCAATTTCACCTTTTATCACAATGTTTTCTATACTATCAAAAGGTGTCATATACACATAAGAAACAGCTTCATCCTTGCTGTTATTTAGGGTCAATTTGAGATACCATAGAAATGCCTTATGGGGTAAAGGGTTAACTCTGTCATCTGCAAAATTTAATATTCTATCAGCATTTTGGTAAAGGGAAAAAAAACTTCTCATTTCTCTGACAGTATTTGTTAGATCACCTTTTTAAGTTAAGATGTGTGAATTTGGGTATAAATTATGTCAATTCAACACAACAGATCTAAAAAAGATGGTCTAACAATGTTTTTCACAGAAATGAGAAGTTTTTTCTCTCTCCTGTAAAATTTTCCAAAATGCAGATGGAATACTTTCATATTCATCCCTCAAAATGCTTTTAATTTGGAGCAGCTGAAAATAATATTGATTTGTAAAGATCGATTAATTTGATGGATTAAATGGTGTTTAACACTTTAACAAACAACAAAATTTTTGACAAGTCCAAATTAAAAGCATTTGCAGACAACAAAATAAATGTGTATCAAATCTGATTGGGATAGGGTAGAAGACATCGTGGAAAAGGAGAAAATGCTGGTAACCAGCATTTTCTCCCTTTCCTACAATGTTTTCAACGGCTTTGTTTCTCAGAGTTGTTAAAAGTCGGGATTGTGTGGTAAAGAGTAAATGCAGCTTCCAACATTGTTTCAGTCATATTTTATTTAAAGCTCATAATATTCATATATGGCACGCAACATATGAAAAGGGGCATTCAAACATTTCCATAAAGTGTCATTTCAGATCAAACTGCAGTCTGCACAGGCTGATCTGAGGCGACTCTCACCTCTTTACCAAACAACAAAATTTTAGACTTGTTCAAATTGAAAGCACTTGCAGATGGAAAAATAAAAGTATTGCAAAAATTGAAATTTGTTTCCAGAAAGGAAGAAAACATTGTGGAACAAGAACGGCAAATTGTCGCAAGATATGCCCATCTTACCACAAGTTGTAAAGCTGGGGCATGCACATGACAAAATTCAAGCATGAAAAATGACAAAGGGCAATATCTCAAAAATTAAGCGAGCAAGAGTTAAGATTCATGTGCACTGCACTCCCCCTTGATGAGATCTATCTACCCATGAAATTTCATAACCCTAGCTAGTATAATTTTGGAGATATGCTGCGGACAAAATTCAAGTATGAAAAACAACAAAGGGCAATAACTCAAAAATTAAGCAAGCAAGAGTTATGATTCCTGTGCACTGCACTCGCCCTCGATGAGATCTATCCACACATGAAATTTCATAACCCTAGCTAGTATAGTTTTGGAGATATTCACCGGACAAAATTCAAGTATGAAAAACGACAAAGGGCAATAATTCAAAAGTTAAGTGAGCAAAAGTTATTATTCCTGTGCACTGCACTCCCCCTCGGTGAGATCTATTTACCCATGAAATTTCATAACCCTAGCTAGTATAGTTTTGGAGATATGCTGCGGACAAAATCCAAGTATGAAAAACAACAAAGGGCAATAACTCAAACATAAAGCAAGCAAGAGTTATGATTCCTGTGCACTGCACTCCCCCTTGATGAGATCTATCCACCCATTAAATTTCAAAACCCTAGCTAGTATTGTTTTGGAGATATACTCCAGACAAAATTCAAGTATGAAAAACAACAAAGGGCAATAACTCAAAAATTAAGCAAGCAAGAGTTATGATTTCTGTGCACTGCACTCCCCCTCGGTGAGATGTATCCACACATGAAATTTCATAACCCTACCTAGTATACTTTTGGAGATATTCACCGGACAAAATTCAAGTATGAAAAACAACAAAGGGCAATAACTCAAAAATTAAGCAAGCAAGAGTTATGATTCTTGTGCACTACACTCCCCCTCAGTGATATCTATCCACCCGTGAAATTTCGTAACCCTAGCTAGTATAGTTTTCAGGGTTCCCACAACTTTCTGCTTGCAAAATTCCAGACTTTTTCCAGACTTTTTCCAGGATTTTTTTCAAAATTCAAGGTTTTTTGCAATAGAAATACTGGAAATGCAAAACCTTTTGAAAGCTACTTTCTTTCATACATTCCTTGTTTTAATGAAAAATTAAGATTTAAAGAACATTCTAACTGCATGATAGTTATTTCATTTCTTTATTTGGCTAGTTACAAAACTTCAAATGACCGAATATAGATTCAGATCAGCCTATCCATACAGGCAGTTTAATAAGGATCCATGCTGTTCTCTTACAGTTCCTAAGTTCCTACAAGTAATGAAGAATTTGAAGGCAAATAGTATAGATCCTTATAAGACTACATAACCAGGCAAATTTGGAATAATAGGACCATGATGGTCCTATATCACTCTCCGGAGTACTAAGCAGTAAAGGTCTACAGTGAAGATAAATACCAAATATGGAAGTTCAAGGCCAAATAATTCTGACAGGGTATGTAACTGTGCAAAAAGCATTGTCTTCTTTTCCCAAAATGCTTTCACAACCCTTCTTCTTCAGGGTCATTGAAAGTCAGGATTGTATTGTAAGGGACTGGATTAACTTTAAGTGGCATTTCCTGGTCAAAATGGTGGTCGAAAGTCAGATTAAAAAACATCATTCGCTCATTGTTAGGACACAATTGAGACTTGTCTCAATAACTTTTTATCAAATTTCAAAGGATGTTGACTGAGACAGTAATCAAGCCAAACTGGGAACCCTAGACTAACAGCTCACAACGTTACTGACTAATTTATTGGAGCTCGATAAGTCCAGTATGTGAAAGGTAACCCCTTTGTCCATGACCTATCTTACAGAAGAAAACTGTATCACAAGGCTATCCTAAGTAAGACATGTATGAAGTTTCATAAGTGCCAAGGACTTTAGAAGATAACCGTCAACGCGGATGGATGAGCCAACTGACTGTAATTGGTCCAGAATGAAATTATACATTTAGTCCCCAATTTGGATAACATGTCGTTTCATGATATAAAATCAAATAACTATTGTCTGTGGCTTAACAAGATGAACATTAATTACATTTGTCCTGTAATGAAAGAGATATTGGTCCACAGTGAAAAGCCCCCTTTTTCCATGATGTGACATTTCATGAAAAAGGGTAAAATATTGTTATTGGCAGACCATTATAAGGAATACATGTACATAAATTCCATCTTGTTTCAGAGCAGAAGAATTTTAGAATTTTCCTATTTGATCCCATGGTCAAACTTGTGACCACCAGGGCAGGTCCAGTTTGAACCCAGGGGGAATCATATGAGCAATCTTGGTAGGGGTCCAATAGCAGATGCTGCATACCAAATATCAAACCTCTATCCCTTCTTGTTTTAATGAAAAAGATTTTTCAATGTTTTCTTTTATTATGCCTCTGTTTAAACTTGTGACCCCTGAGGTGGGGTCAGTTTTGACCCCAGGGGCATTATAATTATGGACAATTTTTGTAGAAGTATACTAGGAGATGCTACATACCAATTATCAAAGCCCTATGCTTTCTAGTTTCAGAGAAGATTTTCAAAGATTTTGCTCTTTTTTTCTTTGGTTGCCATAGCAACAAGAGTTATGGGTGGAATTTAATATCTTGAACAACTTTGGTACAGATTTAAACAAGGAACATCCCTGCCAAGTTTCATCAAGATTGGCCCAGTGGTTTAGGAGATGTTAAGAAATTGTTAATGATGCACGACAGACATGGGGCGATCACAAAAGCTCACATTGAGCACTTTGTGCTCAGGTGAGCTAAAAATGTGTTGTTTTTTTCTAACATTGGGAATTATTTTCTTTATGATTTGAGAACCAGAATCAAGTCCTTGCATATCATTTACTATCATAATGCACAACAGTTTTGCTGTAGGCCTTCAAATAGAGGTTCTTTTCCCTCTTCAGTCATTGAAACTAAAGCCTAATCCAAAAGTACCATGTTTTACTCTCACTTTAATTGTTCAGTTTTCATGACCTGAAATACATGAATATTTTAAATAAACCGGTCTTTTCAAAGGGCAATGTCCCTGCTTTTAATGTTTCTGAAAATACGAATAATCGTAACTTTGTTGGATTTAATACTTGAAGTGTTTTGATCCATGATTGCAGACAAGCGCTTACTTTCAGTTTCTTCTGACTCGACAACCTCATCCCGAGAGAATCATAATGTAGTGACGCTGGGTACCAGTGTCACTGGGAAACCAGAGTGGCGGGTAAAATTGATATAGGGAACCAGTATTTCTCTTTGTTCACTCTCTCACCTGACAAACTACTGTGTAGACGTTCATGAAGTTAGAAGATAAAGAAATACAGAAGTTAGCACCTTCACAAGTATTTACAGCCACTAAAGGACAGGTATCGCCCCAAAATAATAACTCAGCACACTTTACTAACGTGGCTTCATAAAGATAAAGTCTGTTAACCTTTCAGACCCCTATGGATTTAAATTTTCAGTAATATTTACTGTTGTAGTTCATTTTTACTTCACTTCAGCTCGTCCCCGGGAAAATACAAATCGCAGCTGCATTGTATTTCACGATAAGTACCGAGTTCTCCGAAATTAATACACTGGATCCCGGTTTATTTAAATATTACAGTAATTATTCTGGGACCAGCGAACCTAAAAAAAGACCGTAATATATTCGGGAAATTCACCCTCTTCGACCAATGACGGTCTAGGATATATATTGCAGAAAATATTGGACCTTTATCCGAAAAATGGAGGACGCAGACCGGAGATTATGATCGTCCTAACTTTTTGTTTCATACCCAAAACGTTTCGTACTTTTCCCGGGTTTTTCCCGATTTTTCATAGATATAACAAAAATCAAGACTTTTTCAAGACCGGGAACGGGTTTTACGAAATTCCCGACTTTTTCCCGTTTTCCCAATTGCGTGGGAACCCTGAGTTTTGGAGATATGCTCTGGACAAAATCCAAGTATGAAAAATGACAAAGGGCAATAACTCAAACATTAAGCAAGCAAGAGTTATGATTCCTGTGCACTGCACTCCCCCTCAATGAGATGTATCCACCCATGAAACTTCATAACCCTAGCTAGTATTGTTTTGGAGATATGCTCCGGACAAAATCCAAGTATGAAAAAGAAAAATGGGCAATAACTCAAAAATTAAGCAAGCAAGAGTTATGATTTGTGTGCACTGCACTCCCCCTTGATGAGATCTATCCACCCATGAAATTTCATAACCCTAGCTAGTATAGTTTCGGAGATATGCTCTGGACAAAGAACTGGACGCTGCCCGCCCGCCCGCCACGGGTGATCCCATAATACGTCCCGTCTTCGACGAGCGTATAAATAGGAGAAAATGCTGGTAAACTTTTCCTACGGTGTTTTCTACCCTTTTTGAGAACTTTCTGCCATTTTCCCCAAATTCAAAATTGTCTTCTGCAAACTCTTTTGGTTTGGAAGAGTCAAATATTTGTCGTTTGGGAAAGGGTTAATAGTCATGTGTGATTTACTATTTCAAACATGTCTGCTGTGGGACAAAAATCTAATGTTGACATACTGTGCCATTTCCATGCACAGGCTGATATAAGATGACACCTTACACAAATATCACTTTTTGTGTGGTGCAAACCACATTATGTCATTGGTTTCACCAGTGCGAAGCGTAAGAATTGAAGTTTCATGCCTAAGGACATTGCCCTCCCCCCCCCACCCTCACCCCCCCCCCCTCACCCCTGCAAAAAAAAAAAACAGTGAGAACAGTGGCACATAAACTCAGGGCTGGACGATTACAAGCCCCACAGTTAACATCAGAGCCAATCCCTATTTAATAACCCATTACCACACAATCCCTACTTTCAAGACCCTAAGAAAGAAGCCTTTAGAAAACAACTGGTAACCAGTATTTTCTCTTTTTCCCCACAATGTTATCTACACTTCACAAAACAAATTTCAAATTTTCAGTTACTTTTATTCTGTCGTCTGCAAATGCTTTTAATTTGGACAAGCCTAAAATATTGTCCTTTGGTAATGAGTTAAACAGCATATGGGAGAAAGAAAAAAGAACAACATACCTTGCATTACCTCACTATCATCAATATAGAACACATTCATTGGAAAGTATGGCACGATTACATTTGCTGTTCCCACTGAAAAATACCAAATAATATCGTATTAGATTTACAGAGAACTATTCAGAAGCAGAAGGTGGTCCAAATTGAAATCACTTGCAGACGAATATATAGATGTAACTCAAAAACTGAAATTTGTTTCCAGCAGGGTAGAAAACATTGTGGGAAAAGGAGAAAATGCTGAATACCAGCATTTTCTCCTTTTCCCACGATGTTTTCAAAAGGCCTCTTTCTCAGGGTCGTAAAAACAAGGGATTGTTTGGTAAAGGGTTAATGAGAACTATTCAGAAGCAACAGGTGAAATCTAAGATCAGACTACACCAAACAAGAGGGCCAAGATGGCCCTGGATCGCTCACCTGTATTTTTGAGAGGACCATAGCCTTTTTTTTTTTTAAGGTATTCAAACACTGGAAACAAAATCATTATTTTGCCAAGCAATTTTTAAAAGGTCACCTGTAAAGGTCCTTTCAAAATCTGACCAGCAGTGTCAAAAAAGAAGAATTTTTAGGAGTTTCTTAATTTCCGTACAGTGCAAGTAGCCCCCATTCACCAGAGCCATGTTTCTTGACCTATCAAAATTTCGCGAACAGTTTTTGAAAAAGGCCATTCAAGGAATATTTCCATGAAACAATTTTCAAATCTGACCAGCCGTTTCAGAGAAGAAGAATTTTCAAGAATTTCTTCATTTCCATTTAGTGCAAGTAGCCCCCATTTGCCAGAGCAATGTTTCTCGATGAAACAAACTTTCACGAACATTTTTTGAAAAGGGTCACCAAAGGAATATCTCTGTGAAAATTTTCCAAAATCTGACAAGCCGTTTCAGAGGAGAAGAATTTTTATGAATTTCTTCATTTCCATTTAGTGCAAGTAGCCCCCATTCACCAGAGCCATGTTTCTTGATGAATCAAAATTTCACAAACAGTTTTTGAAAAGGGTCACCCAAGGAACATCTCTGTGAAATTATTTCAAAATCTGACAAACCGTTCGAGAGAAGAAGAATTTTTGAGAATTTCTTCATTTCTCTATAGCGCAAGTAGCCCCCATTCACCAGAGCTGTATTTCTTGACGGATCAAAATTTCACGAACAATTTTTGAAAAGGGTCACCAAAGGAACATCTCTGTGAAATTATTTTAAAATCTGGCCAGCGGTTTCTGAGAAGAATAATTTTTAAGAATTTCTTCATTTCTGTATAGTGCAAGAAACCACCATTCACCAGAGCCATATTTCTTGACAGATCAAAATTTCGCGAACAGTTTTTGAAAAGGGTCATCCAAGGAACATCTCTGTGAAATTTATTCAAAATCTGACCAGCGGTTTCAGACAAGAAGAATTTTTAAGAATTTCTTCATTGTTGTATAGCGCAAAAAGCCCCCATTCACCAGAGCCATGTTTCTTGACGGATCAAAATTCCGCAACAAGTTTTGAAAAGGGTCACCCAAGGAACATCTCTGTGAAATTATTTTAAAATCTGTCCAGAGGTTTCAGAGAAGAAGAATTTTTAAGAATTTCTTCATTTCTGTATAGTGCAAGAAGCCCCCATTCACCAGAGCCATGTTTCTTGATGGATCAAAATTTCGCGAACAACTTTTGAAAAGGGTCACCCAAAGAACACTAAAGTCTGGCCAGCGGTTTCAGAGAAGAAGATTTTTAAAGAATTTCCTCATTTCCCTATAGTGCAAGTAGCCCCAATTCACTAGAGCCATGTTTCTTGATGAATCAAAATTTCACGAACAGTTTTTGAAAAGGGTCACCCAAGGAACATCTCTGTGAAATTATTTCAAAATCTGACCAGTGGTTTCAGAGAAGAAGATTTTTTAAGAATTCTTTCATTTCTGTATAGTGCAAGAAGCCCCCATTCACCAGAGCCATGTTTCTTGACAGATCAAAATTTCGCGAACAGTTTTTGAAAAGGGTCACCCAAAGAACATCTGTGTGAAATTATTTTAAAATCTGGCCAGCGGTTTCAGAGAAGAAGATTTTTAAAGAATTTCCTCATTTCCCTATAGTGCAAGTAGCCCCAATTCACCAGAGCCATGTTTCTTGACCAATCAAAATTTCGCGAACAATTTTTGAAAAGGGTCACCCAAGGAACATATCTGTGAAATTATTTCAAAATCCAACCAGCGGTTTCAGAGAAGAAGATTTTTTAAGAATTCCTTCATTTCTGTATAGTGCAAGTAGCCCCCATTCACCAGAGCCACATTTTTTGACGGATCAAAATTTCATGAACAATTTTTGAAAAGGGTCACCCAAGGAACATAACTGTGAAATTATTTCAAAATCCGACCAGTGGTTTCAGAGTAGAAGATTTTTAAAGAATTCCTTGATTTCTGTATATTGCAAGTAGCCCCCATTCACCAGAGCCACAATTTTTGAAGGATCAAAATTTCACGAACAATTTTTGAAAAGGGTCACCCAAGGAACATATCTGTGAAATAATTTCAAAATCCGACCAGCCGTTTCAATGGAGAAGATTTTTAAAGAATTTGCTAAAAAATTCCATTTGGTTGCCATGGCAACCAGAGTTTTTGACGGAATCAAATTCTGTGAACAATTTTTAAAAGAGGACCTCCCAAGGAACATTCCTGCCAAGTTTGGTCCAAATTGGCCCAGCGGTTTAGGAGGAGTTGATGTTTAAATAATTGTTGACGACACACGAAGGACGACGGACACCCAGTGACCCTAAAAGCTCCCCTTGAGCACGTTGTGCTCAGGTGAGCTAAAAAAGGAGCCTACAATGTCTTTTAAATGAGTGGTTTTGTTAACCCTGTGGTTTTGTTAACAATCCCTACTTTTGACGACCCTGGGAAAGAAGCCTTTAAAAAACATTGTAGGAAAAGGAGAAAATGCTGGTAAACAGCATTTTCTCCTTTTCCCACATTGTTTTCTACCCTTCACAAAACAAATTTCAAACTTACAGTCACTTTTATTTTGTCGTCTGCAAATGCTTTCGATTTGTACAAACCTGAAATTTTGTCATTTGGTAATGAGTTGATATGATGACAATTTGACGAAACAAGAGAATGTGATAGTCCAGGATTGCTCATCTGAGCCATTTTGACCTGTTTCTATTTGAAGGTATCAAGGAAAGCTCTGAACTAGTTGTATATACCATGAAAGCAAACATTTAACCCTATACCAAATGAAACAATTTTAGACTGGTCCAAATTGAAATCACTTGCAGGCGAAAAAATAGACGTAACTCAAAACTGAAATTTGTTTCAAGGGTAGAAAACTTTTTGGAAAAAGGAGAAAATACTGGTTACCAGCATTCATTTTCTCCTTTTCCCAGAATGTTTTTAAAAGCCTTCTATCTCAAGGTTGTAAAAACCATGATTTGTTCATGATTATTGGATGGAAAATGTGACCTACAAACTGTGCAAAAAGTTCTTCTAAGACTTGTTCAGAAGATTTTATCCAACCTGATCCATCTCTGAACTTGTGTGAGATATTATCAAGATAGACAGTCTTACCAGTTCTTATGAGTAATGAACTGAAATGTGACCTCTAGAATGTAACCAAGAATTTTAGAGGATTTTTTCTGGCTAGTCCAAATTGAAAGCATTTGCAGACGACAAAATAGAAATGTGAATCAAAAGTTGAAATTTGATTTGGAAAGGGTTGTGGGAAAAGGAGAAAATGCTGGTCTCCTTTGGTCTCCTTTTTGCACAATGTTTTCAAAAAGTCTCTTTTCCAGGGTTGTTAAAAGTCTGGATTGTGTGGTAAAGGGTTAATATTATCAAGACAGAAATTCTGACCAACTTTTATGATCACTTGACTGACAATGTGGCGTATGAAATGTAGAAAAGGTCTTTCTAGGATCTGTCATGGTGACCTCTTCATCTCTTATGCCGCATTTTCTATTTTGTCAGAGCAACTTTCATGATTGTAAAACTGAAAATGAGGCCTTTAAAACATACACAAGTTTTTCTAAAACCTACATAAGTTTTTCACTGAGTCTTGGGTCTGTATTCACCAACCATTTTTAAGAACGTTCTTGGTCTTATTCTTAGAGATTTCCTGACTGTGAAAGTAACAGAACTTCTGATTGTCTACAACAAATGCTTTAGCCAATCAGCTCTATTACTTTCACATTGAAAAAATTCTGAATTCTGAAGAATGTTCTTTAGAATGGTTGGTGAATACGTATCTTGATCTAGAGACAATTTGTTCTATGCCCAACCTGATCCATGTTTAACCCTTTCCCAAACAATAAATTCTGGACCCTTCCAAATCAAAAGAGTTTGCAGATGACAATTTTAGATTTGGGGAAAATGGCAGAAAGTCACTCAAAAAGGGTAGAAAACACTGTGGGAAAGGGAGAAATGCTTGTTATGAGCAATTTCTCCTTTTCCCAGTGTTTTCAAAAGACTTTTACTGCAGACACGTGAAAACCAGGGCTTGTTTGGGAAAGGGTTAAACTCATCAGATATATCATCAAGGCAAACATTCTGACCAATTTTCCTATGTACAAATACGGTCTCTTCTCACTACACATTTTTTTTTTTCAAGATTTGAACTGCTGACCCAATTTCAGCCCAATTTGCAAATGGTCTTTGATATTATCCAGGAAAAAATGTTTACTAATCTTCATGAGTAAAGCACTGATAATGTGGCTTCTTCTGTATGAGAAAAGGTAGAAAACATTGTGGAAAAGGAGAAAATGCTGGTTGATAATGGTTGAAGCACAAGATTGTTTCATAATGGGTTACCTGTAGGAACTGTAAGAAAATTTACTTACAACATACTGCAAAAACATGATCAGATCTGTAACAGCCAGGGGTCTTCCCCCAATCACCAATTATACAATCAGACAAATCTGCTTCATAGCCTCTACACCGGATGTTTGACAACCAAAATGGCATATCTCTATTAGCAGAATACCAGTACCTATAATCTCTGTAAAACAATCAAAAACTTCTCAAATACGATAGAGGTTAAAAAACTGTATAACAAATAAAAAATTCTCACCTGTAATTAAAGGTTAACAAGCAGTTTCGTTGAAATGAAAAAATTAAGAGGACGGCATGACTTAAAATCACTCCCTGTGGGCCATTTTACATCAATCAAAAAGTAAAATTATGTTGGCGGAATGGGTTATTTTAAACTGCAGGCCTCGGCCGAGTGGGCGACTTGGGCGAAGAAGTCGCTTGATTTCAAAAAACTTCGCTCATTTCGCCAAGTAAAGCAAAGTCCAAGTCGCCTGAAAAAATCGGGAAGTCGCCTCGCGTATATTGACAAAGCGTCCTGTGTCTAATCTACCAAATCAGCGTGTGCCGTACCCAATTGACAGTAACTGCCCAATCAGCGAGTTTAATTAGTTTACAACATACCGAGTCTGATTGACAAGTCACTGTCAATTCACTTTATGAAATCATGGGATAATCCCCTATTATTGACAAATATCAGCGCCGCCTATCGGTGTTTGTCGTACCTCTATTTTTGAAACACGGTTTGCTAAATTTAGTAACTATATGGAAGTGAAAGTCCTACCCCGGATATCGGTCTTTCGTCGTCAACTTTTATTTCCAAAGTTTTAAATGGATTGAAATATTCCAGTTTTGAAAACGATGGAATCGGTACCTACTTGCTTATCACCATTTACCCCATTCTTTAAAATTTGTTATTACTCGCAGTTTTCCAAACGAACAGATATGATGACGTACTTAGATCATCTCCTCGATCATGTGGCACTATATTTTCAATCATGTGGCACTATATTTTCAAATCATGTGACTATAATTTGGCGCCAATATAGTATTTTAGCGAAGTCACATGATTCAACTTTAAAATGGTAGCTCATCACCGCAACAGCATTTGGATAAAATCAAATATATTCTATGCACTAACTAAAAGATAAATTTAAAAAAAAAATGTTATTGTCTTTGATTCTAGATAGATTTAAGTATTCCGTTGATTTAATTGGGCCGCTTTGATAGTAAATTAGGTATTAGTTGTTGAACGATGGTTTTATTTATGATTTATCCGATATTAATCAAAGACAAACGGTAATCAGACAGCTATATTTTCCATGTCTCTCGCACTCTGAAACTGGGTCTAACTTACCAATAGAAAGGTGAAAACATTGTGGCAATATGAGAAAATGCTGGAAGTAAGCTTTTCTACATTTGACAGACTATATTTTTTTTTTATATCTATAAACACTAGTTACAGCCTTTGAGCGGTTATCTACCGGTATTTGCCTGCTGCAAATGCTGTCAATTTGATAGGTATATATGTTACATTTATATTATAATGTATATTAAAATTGGTAATGAGAATGTTTTTTAGCAAAAAACTATATTCAGGACTTTGGAAACAAATAGTCTAGTGTTTGGAAGATTTTGAATAAGAAAAACGTGCCAGGAGAAACTATTTAATACTCAAACTAGCACTGCTTTCTCTTTCCATTATCATTTCTGTCCATAATATTTTAATCCTAAAGGTACATGTACGTGAATTTAGCAAACTATGAATAATATGTTTTGAGTAGTTTCCAAAAGGAATAAGTATACTGATCATGAAAAAGATAAAAAAGCATAAAATAATTTCATTCCATTTAGATTCACATGATTTTCAATTTTATTAATTTGTTATATTGTTAAGGTGTTGTGAATTCCCTCTATATTTCGGCCCACATCTATACATGGATCCGTGGAAATCGATATTTGACCAATCAGGACATCGCGTTTATTCTACCCGATGTCCTACCTTGGTTTCTACTATTTCGGCTCACAAATAAACGACTGTTAACGTTGGAAGAATGCAATTCTCTTTATTTATGTTCTGTTTTTAACGTTTGAATTTTAAAAGAAAATCAAAAAATGTGCTTTGCGAACGTGTACCGATGACGTGAGATCACGCAGAGGCTACAGAAAAGTTTAAATTGTGATGATTACTGAAAATTTGAACTTGTGCAAAGAGCGGATCAGCGCTGGATAATAGATTAATTCAAAGTATTCTGTAATTTTTCCTCTCTGAAAGAGAAAACTGGAAAACAAAGGTAAAAACAGACCTATATGAAGTATTAATAAAAAGAAAATACTTTTACTTGAATATTAACCTTGTTCAATAACCTATGCACATCCAAAAAGTGGCCGCGTAACTTGTCACCAATGTTTCAATTTGACATTAATCTTAACCCATGGTGCATGAAGAATATGCTGAATGTGTACTGGGATCGTATATACGATCTCTGATGTGTAGATATAGATCAGATTGCAAATTACATGATGTTTATTCTTGGATTTAAAGTACCTGCTGATTACAATAAGCGCTTTGACGTGTAGTTCTTCCTCATTATAGGAGTATATTTCAGTTTTAAAAAAAGTCTAACTTCTGATCTGGTGGAACATGGAAATTTTTCTCTTGACTTATCTGTGCTAACCGTTTACCACATAACGGGTTTAAACGACCCGTAGATTGCTTTTAAAAGCATTGCGGAGAAAGGAGAAAATGCTTGTAACATTCATTTTATCCTTTTCTCACTGTCTTTTGCGCTTTTCAAAAACAAATTTCAATTTTTGAATCATTTATTTTGTTGTCTGCAAATATTTGAATTTGGATTGCTCTAAAAATTTTGTCATTTGGTGACAAGTTTAAATGAATTAGCACATCTGCACATTAGCACAAAGGGTGTGTTGGTAAACTGTTTATTTGATAAGAAGTATGATTGATTGCAAAACAATTTGCCGCTCTAATCACCTTGACCACCCATTGTCATCAGTATATCATATACTACCGTCAATGATATTAACAATTTTCTTAATTGACAACACACTTAACACATTTTATAATCCATCAGACAACCCTTTTCCCCTTAACCTGATATTAATCTTTTTCATTAACTTAGACCTCTCTGTACATTCAGACATTCTGTAAACTTTTCAAAAGGTTTCTTTAATTTGATATGATGCTAAGATTACTTTACTAGCCCAACGAAATCAATAAGTATCGTTAATTCTATTATTCTGTGGCAAAACGGAGATTTGTTGATGTTTTTTATATGTTCAAATTTTTGTTTAAACATGTAAATCTGTTACATTGTACGTTGCCCCGTAATTCGCCCTTTTAATACATCTCCGTTTGTAAATTAGTAAAGCATCTTTAAATTTCCTACTGAGAATTTATCATTGATAGAAATATATGATTAAAATACTTTTTCCGGAATTTTATCGAGAGAAACAGTCATGAAAGCACGATTTAAGTAGCCTATCTGCTATACTGTATATGTATTGACTACGTTTGTTTGTGAGACCTTGGCAACAGTAACTAAGGTAGTCGGTTTATCTTTTCACCACGGATCCATGTATTTTTTGATGTCCGTCTGAACTTCTCCCCAAAGTCTGACCACTTCTCTCCATTTTGAAAAACTTCTCCCCATTCTCAGACTAGGGAGAACACTTCTCCCCATTTTCTGAGAGTTGGCAGAGGCCTGAACTGTATAAAGTTTCATGAAATTCTGCCCAGTGGTGTTAGAGATATTCTCCATGATGAACACAAGGAACAGACAGATGGACAAACAGAAGGACAACACTATAACAATATCCCTCTGCCTTTGACAGGGGATAAAAAAGCAAAGCAGATTACCACACAGTAAATAGCACATGACTATTTCAGCCAAATATCTCTAACATGAGGGCAATTGAACCTAAAGCACTGATCTGAGTAAAGACATCAAGGATTGATAAATTTTAACCCCTTACTAGATACTCATTTCTACGCATTGCTTGAAGGAGCTTTTGGAAAATATTGTGGCAAAAGGTGAAATTGCTGGTCACGAGCAATTTCACCTTTTGCCACAATGTTTTCTATGCTATCAAAAGGTGTCATATACTCATAAGAAATGGCTTCATCCTTGCTGTTATTTTGGGTCAATTAAAGATACTACAGAAGTGCCTTATGGGGTAAAGGGTTAAGACATCCCGGTTGTGACGATGTGAACAAATAAGAGTTACTGACATAAATTTTGATAAAACATGATAACCAAGTTTCAGTCTACAAGACATAACAAGGAAAAGCATTCTAATCAAATTTCACAAGTTTCAGACTGGAAATGTGGCCTGTAGAGTGAGTACTATGTTTTTCTAAGATTTTGACCAGGTGACCCATTTTTTTATCACACATAATCCAAATCTGAACTTGTCCCAGACCTTATATAAGGACAAACATTACATCCGAAATTCGAAAGTATCAGCCTTAACTCTTTACCATACCACAAAATTTTAGACAAGTCCAAATTAGAAGAATTGCAGATGACAAAATTAATGTGACTAAAAAAATGTTTTGGGAAGGGGAGAAAACATTGTGGGAAAAGGAGAAATTGCTGCTTACCAGCATTTTCTCCTTTTCCCACAATGTTTACAAAAGGCTTCTTTCTCAGGGTCGTGAAAACCAGGGATTGTTTGGGAAAGGATTAAATTAATGATGCACACAAATTCTTCTAAGATTTATCCTGGTGACGTACATTTTGGTCCGACCAATTTCAAACTTGCCAAAAATACCACCAATTTCAAACTTGCCAAAAATACCACCAGAAAAAACCATCTGACAAATAAAGAGCAGATGTAAGTTCAGACTGCATTGTAGAAATTTTTATTAACACTGCAATTGCACCAACATTTATTGATGAGCTTTCGTTCACACAGAGTTAACACCTTTCAAAACAACAAAATTTTATACTCTTCTAAACTGACAGCATTTGCAGATGACAAAATAGATAACTGAAATTTGTTCTGGAAAGATAGAAAACATTGTGGGGAAAGGAGAAAATGCTGGTTACCACTTTCATTGCTAGTTCTGTTCTGGCTACTGTGAGAACATGGGTAGAGGTGTTAACCCTTCATAAAGCAACACAATTTGAATTGTTCCACGAGTACATCAGAATTATAACAACACCAAACAATCCCTGGATTTACAACCCAAAGACAGAAGCCTTGTAAACACATTGTAGAACAAGAGCGGCAAATTGTCGCAAGATATGCCCGTCTTACCCCAAGTTGTAAAGCTGGGGCATGCACCAGACAAAATTCAAATATGAAAAACAACAAAGGGCAATAACTCATAAATTAAGCAAGCAAGAGTTGTGATTCTTGTGCACTGCACTCCCCATCGATGAGATCTATCCACCCATGAAATTTCATAACCCTACCTAGTATAGTTTTGGAAAAATGCTTCGGACAAAAATCAAGTATGAAAAACAACAAAGGGCAATTACTCAAAAATTAAGCAAGCAAGAGTTATGATTCCTGTGCACTGCACTCCCCCTTGGTGAGATCTATCCATCCAGAAATTTCATAACCCTAGCTAGTATAGTTTTGGAGATATCTACCTGACATAATTCAAGTATATAAAAAACAACAAAGGGCAATAACTCAAAAATTAAGCAAGCAAGAGTTATGATTCTTGTGCACTGCACTCCCCCTCGATGAGATGTATCAACCCATGAAATTTCATAACCCTAGCTAGTATAGTTTTGAAGATATGCTCCGGACAAAATTCAAGTATGAAAAAGAACAAAGGGCAATAACTCAAAAATTAAGCAAGCAAGAGTTATGATTCCTGTGCACTGCACCCCCCCCTCGATGAGATGTATCCACCCATGAAATTTCATAACCCTAGCTAGTATAGTTTTGGAGATATGCTCCGGACAAAGAACTGGACGCCGCCCGCCCGCCCGGACGCCCGCCCGCCACGGGTGATCCCATAATACGTCCCGTCTTCGACGGGCGTATAAAAAGGAGAAAACGCTGGTAACCAACATTTTTCTCCTTTTCCAACAATATTTTATACGTTAATTTTGTTGTCGGCAAATGCTTTCAATTGAGTTAAGTCTAAAATTTGGTCATCTGGTAAAGAATTAACATGGCTCATAACCCATCCCTACTTCTGATGACCCCGAAAAAGAAGCCTTTAGAAAACATTGTGGGAAAAGGATAAAATGCTGGTAACCAGCATTTTCTCCTTTTCCCACAATATTTTTTTCCCGTCATAAAACAACTTCGAAATTTTCAGTCACTTTTATTTTGTCGTCTACAAATGCTTTCGATTTGGACAAGCCTAAAATATTGTTGTTTGGTACAGAGATAATTATGTAGATTTTTATCTATGTAATATGTTGCAGTGCTTTCAAAACTTTTTTTCCTTTTCATTACTAATGTTGATAACAAGCATATTATATGTTTCCCAAAGTTTTCTTCCCCTTCAATGAAATATTCTATCACTAGTACGTTGGTAACCAGCATTTTTTTGTTACTTAACTCTTTATCAAACGACAAAATCCTAGACTGGTCCAAATTGGAAGCATTTGCAGACGACAAAAGTAATGCAACACAAACACTGAAATTTGTTATAGGACAGGTAAAAAACCTTGTGGGAAAAGGAGAAAATGATGGATACCAGCCTTTTCTAATTTTCCCACAATGTTTTCAAGAGGCTTCTTTATTTTTCAGGGTCATTAAAAGTCGTGATTGTGTGGTAAAGGGTTAACTCTTTACCAAATGACAAAATTTTGACTGATCCAAATTGGATGCATTTACAGACAAAATCAATGTGGCTCAAAAGTTGGCATTTGATTTGGAAAGGGCAAAAAAGATTGTGAGAAAAGTAGAAAATGCTGATTACTAGCTGCAGCATTTTCCTAAAACGTTTTCAAGTGCTTTGTTTTTCAAGGTCATTAAAGTTGGAAAAAAATAGAGTGAACCAAAAACTGAAATTTTATTCAGAAAGTGTAGAAAATATTGTGGGAATAAGAAAATGCATTTTTTCCTTTACCTACAATGTTTTCAAAGGCTTTCTTTCTCTGGGTCATTAAAAGTTAGTATTGTGTGGTAAAGAGTAAACCCATTACCACACAATCCCTACTTTTGATGCCCCCGAGAAAGAAGCCTTTTGAAAACACTGTGGGAAAAGGAGAAAATGCTGGTAACCAGCATTTTCTCCTCTTCCCACAATCTTCTCTATCCTTCCCAGAACAAATTTCTATTTTTCAGTCACCTTTATTTTGTCGTCTGCAAATGCTTTCAATTTGGACCAGCCTAAAATTTTCTTGTGTGGTAAAGAGTTAAGGCACTGTCAGCAAATACTTTACATCATATAAATATTACTGTATTCACAAATGCTAGAGTGTTATATAGGAATATGGAAAACAAAATAGCACAACAAAAATATGCCATCCATGAGAAAGAGATTCAAAAACTTACAGAAACCCGAGGCTCCTGCAAACAACTCGCAAGTCAAGAGATCCGAAGTTGTAATTACATATACCCCTCCATTCACCGTCGTGATAGACCTCAAGAAAACCTCTTGAAGGAGATCCTCCATCAGTCAGTCGTAGGCTTCCCTCCAAAGTCTCTGCTTTAAATGATAAATATATTATACATGCATAGTACTGTCTTGCAAAATATCTAATGAGAAATTGATAATTGTCAGTCCTAAGAAAGACAATTATCAATGCTAAACACCTTGTTGACAGAAGACAAATATTTTTTTCTTAACCCTTTATCATGTAATGCCAAGTTTAAACAACCCCGAGAAGTATAGGCTTTTTAAAAGAATTGTGGAAAAAGGAGAAAATGCTGGCAACCAGCATAATCTCCTTTTCCCAAAGTGTTTTCTACAATGTCTGATACAAATCCTGTAATTTGTGCCACATATATTTTGTCATCTGCTAGTGCTTTCAAATTCCATCCATCTAAAATATTTCTGTTTGGAAAAGAGTTAAACAATATTGCTTGACCCGTATTAACTGTGATGGGGGTGGGGTAAGAGACATATCAAAACAAGAGGGCCATCATGGCCCTGTATCGCTCCACTGGCTAGTAAGTAAAAACACTACAAGCCAAACATTACAATATTTGGCCAATTGGTTTCAAACTTGAGGACATCCAAATTTTTTTTCTATAAAATCCTAACAGAAAGTTGTGACCCCCAGGGCAAGCCAATTTTGACCGCAAAGCTATAATTACTTGAATCCTGGTGGAGGTCCACAAGATAAAGCCCCATACCAATTAAAACAGGTCTAGAATGTGTGGTTATAAACAAGAAGCATTTCACAACGGATACTGGGCCATGACATAAGCCCGCTGGCCTTCAGCCAGTGGACCTAACTAGAGCTGTCACTAAATGTGACTTAATACCCCTGCTAGCACTTTGACAGAACAAGAGCCATCAGAGATGAGTTATGCTCCCCGAACAAGTGCTTGTCATAAAATATATATGAAGACACTAAGCCCCATTTAAGCCCCCTTTTCCCTCAAGACAATATTGCATAATTGGAATAAATACAAAGAGTGTGTGGTTTGTCGCATGTTTTAATAATAATTCAAATTAAAAATTTCATACGATTTTGAGCAGTTATGTAAGAGATATTACATAAAACAATTTCTTACATAAAGCCCCCTTTTTCCATGACGCAGCCTGAAACTGAGAGACTGAGGAACAAGTATCTAGGCAATGTTCCAACGAGTTCAGATTTGAAATTTCATGAACTTTTGAGCACTAATGTAGGAGATATTAGAGAAAAACATTTTTTTACATGAAGCCTCCTTTTTCTGAGATGCAGCCTGAAACTGAGAAACCAGGGAGGAGGTATCTGGGTAAAGTTCCTGTGAGTTCAGATTTGAAATTTCATGAACTTTTGAGTACTAATCATAATCAGTATGGTTATGGTAATTTAAATGTGAGTGACCCAAGTTAATGAAATTTGTATCTGAAAGGGTATAAGACATTGTGAGAAGAAGAGAAAATACTGATTACCAGCATTTTCTCCTTTTCCCATAATGTTTTCTAAAGGTATATTCCTCAAGGTTGTTAAAATTGTGTGGTAAAGGTTTAAATAGATAAGCAAAACAATTTACCCTTATATATCCAGGTATAGTTGTCTGAGGAATTAGTTATCATCCAGTGATGGTCTGGGAGTGCACCTGAAAAACAAAAATAAACATTTTTCCTTAAGTGTTGAACCCTTTACTGCAGAACAACAGAATTCTAGACTCATCAAAGGTGAAAGCATATAAAGACAACGAATTACATATATATCTCAACAGATGACAGCTATCTCTGAAAAATAGGAAAAAAAAACAATGTGGTAATAGGAGAAAATGCTGATTACCAGCATTTTCTTTTTTTTTCCCACAGTGTTTTTGTAAGTCCTCACCTTCAGAGTGCTTAACCCTTTCCCAAACGAGAAATTTTAGACTCTTCCAAACTCGAAGAGTTTGCAGACGATAATTTCAAATTTGATAAAAATGTCAGAAAGTTCTCCAAATGGGTAGAAAACACTGTGGGAAAAGGAGAAATTGCTCGTTACGAGCAATTTATCCTTTTCCCACAGTGTTTTCAAAAGACTTGAACTGCAGACATGCAAAAACAAGGGCTTGTTTGGGCAACGGTTAAAACTTGGGATTGTGTGGTAAAGTGTTGACGTATACTAGAGCCCGGTTAATGTAAGCCTTTGCCACACAATCCCATTTATATCAATCCTGAGAAAGAAGTCTTTTGAAAACATTGTGGGACAAAGAGAAAATGCTGGTAACCAGAATTTTCTCCTTTTCCCACAATGTTTTCTACTCCTCCCAAAGCAAGTTCCAAATTTTCAGTCACTTTTATCTTGTTGTCTGCCAATGCTTTGAATTTGGACAAACTTAAAATTTCGGCGTTTGATGAAGAGTTAACCCTTTACCACACAATCCCGACTTTTAACGACCCTGAGAAAGAAGCCTATAGAAAACATTGTGGGAAAAGGAGAAAATGCTGGTAACCAGCATTTTCTCCTTTTCCCACAATATTTTCTACCCTATCAAAGTCAGATATCGTCATATTAACATGATTTGATTTTGTCATCTGCAGATGCTTTAATTTGATCCAGTCCAAAAATTTGTCATTTGGTAAAGAGTTAAAGGCTATTGCACCTAAAAGCTTTTATTGACAAATAAAGAAACCTATGTAAGTGTTTATGTATTTTTCATTTTTTGCAAACTAGCTGACTACAATTGTATTATGTGAGCCTTGGTAAAGGTGTCAAATACATTTTAATCCAGTTTTATAAACATGATAAATAAATAAAAACAAATGTGAGAAGCTATCCATTACAAAAAACAAATGGCAGACAGAAAGTATTCTGCATCATCACCTTTAGTGTTATATATGGTCCATAGGTACATGTTTGCAGGTATGTACATTTGAAATTTGTACATACACACTCAGAAAGCTCTTGAAGTTGTTATGTACATGCCCAGTTATTATTAGCTTTGTTCATGTGTGTATCTATTTTTGAATGGTTTTCCCCTGTTGCTATTTTTAGAACTGGATTCTCTCTTGCAGAATATTGTGCTGGAAGTTTCCAGGCCTTTTTACAATCTGTTTACTAGAAGTTATGCAACTGATTTTAACATGAATTTTCTGGAAGTTTCTCTGTTATTATAAAAGGAAAAGCTTTTTACATCTCAGTGTTCACTAGTTAATACATGATTGCCAGACTACAGTGGGGATTATCTTGTGTTTGTGTCATAATTAGTGCCTGGATTACATTCAGTTTGGATTTGGATCAGACTAGACTAAAGTGAGGATTACTTTGTGTGCTTGGATTACATTCAGTTTGGATCAGGATCAGATTGGAATTAAGACTGGAATAGTTTGTCTTCTGAATTTAACGTCTAAGGTATTGTTTTGTACTATTGTAATATTGTCACTGTTTATTTGATATTTTTGTTAATAAATTCTGTTAATTGTTATCGTTTGTTGCTGGCTTCTTCTTTCTAGTTACGCCTGACTCGTAACAGAAATTGGGGGCTCGTCCGGGATTGGAAAATAGACTAACGTATTTGTTTTCCATTTTGGACTATCCATCGATTGGAAACTAGACTAACGCATTCATTTTCCTTTTGGGATTAACCATCGATTGGAAAATAAGACTAACGCATTCGTTTACTAATCAGTAATTATAATACAATTTTGTACTTGAATCCAGCAACAAACAAACATGTCTTTTGACTTAGATAAATTTACGGCTGAACCGTCTGTGGAGTTATTGAATTTGGGTAAAAAGACTTATTTGCTTAATCTTGCGAAGCACTATAAATTGTCTGAAATAAAATCTTCAATGCGTAAACATGAAATTAAGAACATTTTGGTACAATATTTTGTTGATGAGGAGATTTTCAATGAAAATGCTCTTTCCCTGATAGTTGACGTTCAGTCAGTTTCAAGTTCGAAAGAACTTGAATTAAAACTTCAGATCAGACAGTTAGAAATAGAAAGAGAAAGGGAAAGAGAAGAAAGAGAAAGGGAAAGACAGAGAGAAGAAAGAGTAGAGAGAGAGAAGGAAATAGAAAGAGAAAGGGAAAGAGAAGAAAGAGAAAGGGAAAGACAGAGAGAAGAAAGAGTAGAGAGAGAGAAGGAAAGAGAAAGAGAAAGGGAGAGAGAAGAAAGAGAAAGGGAAAGAGAAAGGGAGAGAGAAGAAAGGGAAAGGGAAGAGAGAGAGAAGGAGAGAGAATTTCAATTAAGAATGAGGGAAATAGAAATGCAAGAAAGAGCAAATCAGCCCAAGCAAAAGATTGAATACAATTTCGATGTTACAAAACATATTAGGCTTGTTCCTCCATTTCAAGAAAAAGAAGTTGATAAATACTTCCTACACTTTGAAAAAGTTGCAGAAAACTTAAATTGGCCAAAAGAGCACTGGACTTTGCTTCTGCAAAGTGTTTTGATAGGCAAAGCTCGTGAAATTTATACACAACTAGGTGTTGAACAATGTCATCATTATGAGACTGTTAAAGAACTTATTCTCAAAGGTTATGAGCTGGTCCCAGAAGCATATAGACAAAAATTTAGAAATTGTAAAAAAGATTCTAACCAGACTCATGTTGAATTTGCTAGAAACAAAGAACAGTTATTTGATAGATGGTGCTGTTCTAAGAAAATAGACCAAAATTTTGATAAACTCAGACAACTTATGTTAGTTGAAGAATTCAAACGTTGTATTCAATTTGATGTTAAGACATTCTTAGACGAAAAACAAGTTGAAACTTTAGAAGAAGCAGCTCGTCTGGCTGATAATTACTACCTTACACATAAAGTTTCTTTTATTGCTAAACCAAAACCAACTTCCTCACATCCCCAAAATAAATCTACGTCTGGTAATTCATCTGGCATGCCCAGTCAATCCAATACACCCAAACCCAATTCTACTAGTGAAACCAAAAGTCAATATCCCTTATCTCGACCCACTTGTAACTATTGTAAGAAACCTGGTCACCTTGTTTCTGAATGTTTGAAATTAAAAAGGAAGTTAGAAAGTGATGAAGCCAAACCAACAGGGCTCACCACTCTTAGACCAAGGCCACAGTCTTCTATTAAAACCAATACAATTGACATAGTCACAAAACCCAAGTCTGATTCTACTATGGAGATTTTTGAACCATTTATGTTGAATGGTTTTGTATCACTTTCAGGTGATAATTGCCCACCTACCCCTATTAAAATTTTAAGAGACACAGGAGCTTCTCAATCTCTTATTTTAGCAGATATACTGCCTTTTTCTGAGAAGACTTCTTCCGGTACTAGTGTCCTTATTCAGGGTGTAGAGTGTGGAACTGTTAATATCCCTCTCCATCATGTTAATTTGTCATCAGATTTGGTTACTGGGCCTGTGGTTATTGGTATTAAACCTTCCTTACCATTTAAAGGTGTCCATTTACTGCTAGGCAATGACTTAGCTGGAGATAAGGTTGTGGTTAATCCACTTGTAACTGACACACCAAATATAGGTCAAACAGATGACTCTATCGAGCAGGAAATTCCTGACTTGTATCCTTCTTGTGCAGTTACCCAAGCTATGGCTAAAAAGGCCATTTTGAAAAACTCAAACTCTGACATTGACTTGACAGATACTTTTATCGGTCAATATTTTAATAATGAGATTAAAAAGTCTCTTGATCCCAGTTTGTCTGGTACTCAGACAGACTCGTCAATGTCTCATCATTCTCCACCAAGGTCTATTGACCAAGGTCACGACACGCTGTCAAAGTCACAGCTTATCCAGGAACAGCAAACTGATCCTGAGATTTCAAAATTAATTTTTAGGGCTTTACCTGAAGATGAAATTTCACAGGTCCCAATGTGTTACTATATAAAGAATGGGATTCTTATGAGAAAATGGCGACCATTTGATGTCCCAGCTGATGATGAATGGGCTGTTTACCACCAAATTGTGGTTCCAAAGTCATATCGTCATGAAATACTAAGTATAGCCCATGAAAGTCCTATGTCAGGTCACCTAGGTATAAACAAGACCTATCACAAAATTATTAATCATTTTTATTGGCCTGGTCTCAAATCAGATGTCTCTAAATATTGTAAAACTTGCCATACATGTCAAATGGTAGGTAAACCCAACCAAACCATTCCCAAAGCTCAATTACAACCTATTCCTGCTTTTGATGAACCTTTCAGTAGGATACTTATAGATTGTGTTGGTCCTTTACCTCGAACCAAGTCAGGAAATGAGTATCTCTTAACAATTATGTGTACTTCTACACGTTTTCCTGAAGCTATTCCTTTAAGGAACATCAAAACAAAGTCAATAGTCAAAGCTCTTATAAAATTTTTCACATTTGTTGGTCTTCCAAAATCAGTTCAGTCTGATCAAGGGTCAAATTTTATGTCTGGTATATTCCAACAGGTTATGCATGAATTAGGGATTAAGCAATACAGGTCATCCGCTTATCACCCTGAAAGTCAAGGTGCTTTAGAAAGATTTCACCAGACATTAAAAAATATGATAAGATCATATTGCTTTGACACTGAAAAAGATTGGGATGAGGGCATCCATATGTTACTATTTGCAGTCAGAGAATCTGTACAAGAATCTCTTGGTTTCAGTCCTTTTGAATTAGTTTTTGGCCATTCTGTTCGTGGACCTTTAAAACTTTTGAAAGAGAAATTTCTCTCAAATGATGAAACACCTTTGAATTTACTACAGTATGTTTCTGACTTCAGAAATAGACTGTCTAGGGCATGTGAGGTTGCTAGGTCTAATCTTAAAACGTCTCAGGGCAAAATGAAAGCAAGATATGACAACCATGTTATAGATAGAAAATTTAAACCAGGTGACAAAGTCCTTGCTCTTTTGCCAATACCTGGCAGACCTTTACAGGCAAGATATTTTGGACCCTACACTATTGACAAGAAAACAAGTGATTTGAACTATATAATTAATACTCCAGGAAGGCGTAAAAACAAACAAATGTGTCATATAAATATGTTAAAGGAATACTTTGACAGAGATAGCTCTATTTCAAAACCAATTACAGTTGTAAACACTGTCCCACAAGAATCAAATGTATCTGATCTTGAAGTAAATTCGGACTTTATTGATAAATCTGATCCTGGTCCATCTAAACTTGAGAATTCTGATATTTTGAGAAACCTCGACAACAAACTTTCTCACTTGGAACCATCACAGCAGGAAGAGCTGAAACAGTTGATACATGAATATGAACATTTATTTCCTGATATCCCCACAAGAACTGATAAAATCTATCATGATGTCATTGTGGAAGATTCTAAACCAATAAAGCAACATCCATATAGAATGAATCCTTTGAAACAGAAATACCTCCAAGATGAAGTAAAATACTTACTGGAAAATGACTTTATTGAACCTAGCCAGAGTAATTACAGTTCACCATGTATATTAGTACCCAAATCAAATGGAACTTATAGAATGTGTACTGACTATCGTAAGGTGAACTCTGTGACAAAAACAGACTCTTTTCCAATACCAAGAATTGATGACTGTATTGACAAAGTTGGAAATTCTAAATATGTCACCAAATTCGACCTGCTAAAAGGATTCTGGCAAGTTCCACTGACTGATAAAGCAAAAGAAGTATCAGCCTTTGCTACTCCAAACGGTCTGTACCAATACAAAGTTATGCCGTTTGGGATGAAAAATTCTCCTGCAACGTTTCAGCGACTTATAAACAACGTTATATGTGGATTAGATGGTTGTGATGCATATATTGACGACGTCATCATCTACTCAGACAGTTGGAGTGACCACCTTCAAAGAATCAGGAAGTTCTTCGACAGACTCAGTAAAGCAAAACTGACTGTGAATCTTGCAAAAACTGAATTTTGTCATGCTACTGTAACATTTCTAGGACATCTTGTGGGACAGGGTCAAGTTAAACCTTTAGAAGCTAAGGTCAATGCTATCTCTGAGTTTCCTGTGCCGAAATGTAAAAGACAGCTGATGCGATTTCTTGGTATGGCTGGCTACTATAGGAAATTCTGTAAAAATTTCTCGGGTATTGCTGAACCTTTAACAAATTTACTTAAGAAAAGTACAAAGTTCAAATGGAATGACAAATGTCAAGATGCATTTGATCATCTAAAAGCCATACTAAAGAGCGCACCAGTTCTCTTGGCACCTGATTTTGACAAATGTTTCAAATTAGCTGTTGATGCAAGTGATGTTGGTATTGGTGCTGTTCTTTTACAAGAAGATAATAATGGTATTGATCACCCAGTTTGTTACTTTTCTAAGAAATTTAACAAACATCAGAAAAATTACTCTACCATAGAAAAAGAGTGTCTTGCCTTAATTCTGGCAATCCAGCAGTTTGAAGTTTATTTAACCTCTTCAACTTCACCAATTGTTGTATTCAGTGATCATAACCCTTTAAGTTTTCTGCACAAACTTAAGAATAAGAATCAAAGATTACTGAGGTGGAGTTTATTGCTTCAAGAGTTTAATCTTGACATAAGACACATAAAAGGGAAAGATAACATTATACCAGATGCTCTTTCAAGAGTTTGAAATTCAAATAGTCATTTTCCCTAAATCATGTTCAAACTCAATTTTTAAATTGTACTTTCATTACCTTGATTATTTTCATTAGTCTTAAATAATTAATATTTGTGTTTGTTATTTCCTTTGTAATACTTCAGTTAAAGTGTCATATACGTGTATATAAATAATATTGCAAAAAAGAAAGATTTATTTCATAAACCTTTCTTTTTCTTTTCAAGGGGGGAAGTGTTATGTACATGCCCAGTTATTATTAGCTTTGTTCATGTGTGTATCTATTTTTGAATGGTTTTCCCCTGTTGCTATTTTTAGAACTGGATTCTCTCTTGCAGAATATTGTGCTGGAAGTTTCCAGGCCTTTTTACAATCTGTTTACTAGAAGTTATGCAACTGATTTTAACATGAATTTTCTGGAAGTTTCTCTGTTATTATAAAAGGAAAAGCTTTTTACATCTCAGTGTTCACTAGTTAATACATGATTGCCAGACTACAGTGGGGATTATCTTGTGTTTGTGTCATAATTAGTGCCTGGATTACATTCAGTTTGGATTTGGATCAGACTAGACTAAAGTGAGGATTACTTTGTGTGCTTGGATTACATTCAGTTTGGATCAGGATCAGATTGGAATTAAGACTGGAATAGTTTGTCTTCTGAATTTAACGTCTAAGGTATTGTTTTGTACTATTGTAATATTGTCACTGTTTATTTGATATTTTTGTTAATAAATTCTGTTAATTGTTATCGTTTGTTGCTGGCTTCTTCTTTCTAGTTACGCCTGACTCGTAACAAAGTCTTTACTACAAGAGAAAATTTTAGACTAGTCCAAACTGAAAGCGAATGCAGACTACAAAATAAAGGTGATCGAAAAATTAAAATTTGGTTTGGGAAGGGTAGAAAACACTGTGGGAAAAGGAGGAAATGCTGGTTACCAGCATTTTCTCCTTTTCACACAGTGCTTTCAAAAGGCTTCCTATCTCAGGGTTGTTAAAAGTCGGGAGTGTGTGCCATAAGTAGTATGAAATGGCTTCAAATGGGGGTTAGTCAAACTGCTATCACAATTTTGTTGATTTAATATAAGTTAAGCAACATTTTTCATTTTTGTCAAACATGAAAATCAACATCTTTAATGCATATATGTCTTAAGGAGCTTTCACACAATTGGCACACGAGCAGAAGCGACAAAATATTCGTGTGACCGATTAATTCTGATTTAGATCATAACTGTTACAGAAATAGGCGCATATAAAAAAATACTTATACAAAATTTGCACTATCTAAAGCAACCATTGTGCAATGAAAACATATTTAATCTTGCGATATATCATGTGTCTAAATACAACTGATAGAGAGTGCTGTACGATAATGTGATACGATCACAAGATTGATCAGATGATCATGTGTCAATGCGATTGGACGTGGGGCGCTTGTGCGTTCATGAGTTCAATGGTACGAATGCTAGTGAGAGTCAGAGGGGGTATATATACTGCCAGTTTCCGATGCTCTTCAGTTGACATAGTTGAATGCGACAGAAGATGCAGCCCAAAAAGATGAACAAAGCAAAAGCCAAGGTGATGAACCTTAGAAAGAAGGCCCAAAAGGAGAAAGCCCAAGACCTGCCGCAGCAGCCGAGCCCTGTTCATGATTCACCGGAGCCTGCTGATGAGGGGGGGAAAACTGCCAGACCAGCCAGCTGAGCCTTCAGAGCCTGATGGGTCCAGTGAGGACCAGGATGAGGTTGATCCTAGGAAACAGAAATCCTTGGACCTGACTGTAGTGCAGGAACAAGAGCTAGCAGAGTAAAACTTTGAAAGATTACACGAGACATGTTGAACAACAGTCTCATACTTCAAAAAACAGGCGTAGACTGCTGTGATTCATCTTACCACCTTTAAAAATCATGCATTACTCTTGCGAATACACAAAACAGTGCAAGACATTCATACTAATGTTTGTGTGTTGCATTGCGATAATTTGGATGCATTTGATTGTATCTAAATAGTATGCATGTCCACTATTTTGAAGAGACTTGATGCAACCACTAAAATGCATGCAATGAATGCGAGACATCATGCAATGTATGCTAAAAATTGTGCGAGGTTAAAAAATTCCAATCGCAAAGTGTTGAAAGTGCTTGTGCGTCAATTGCGAAAGGGGCTTTAGCAACAATGACTATGCAAAATGGTAGAGTAATACAAATTCCAGCATGTGCTGTGGTTGGTTCCTCTGTCTTCACCTCATGGTTGCAAATAAAATCAGAATCAAAGGTCTAAAAAGTGATAGCACTAGGGTATCATAAAAAATTAGCCATGTGTTAAATACACTGCAAGAGAAGGTTTTCTGTAATAAATCTTATTTATCTATTCTGAAGACAAGCTTTCTCTCTTTCAATACAAGGTCTTCCACTTAAAAATCCTTGTCAAAAGCTAAAAGATAAAGAATATGTTTGACAGAGAAAAGTCTCTGATGTAGTGACTGAAGAATTTACCAACCTGACACACTACATGTTTCATTTGTGAGAATTTCTATATCATCTAGATATATGTCTCCAACCATTCCACCAACATCAGCACCTCGAGTGGCTTCAAATGTTATCGCAACGTCAAACTGGCTTGATAAGGCAGTATCAGAAAGCTTTGCACACCAATTAAACCAATATCCACGACTTCCAGTGATCAGTGCAACAGTTTTAAATTCTCTGTTGTTGATATCTAATGTAACCTAGATAACAGAAAAATTAGTAAGAGTTAACCCTTTACCATACAATCTTGAGTTTTAACAATCCTGTAAGAGAAGGCTGTTAAAAACAATGTGGGAAAAAGAGAGAATGCTGCTTACCAGCATTTCTCCTTTTCTCACATTGTTTTCTACCTGATCAAAAACAAAAAAACATCATTTCAGTAACATTTAATTTGTTGTTTGCAAATCCTTTCAATTTTTGTCATTCGGTAAAGAATTAGTCATACTTGAGTCCACCCTAGAGCAAAAAAAAATCACAAATCTTCAAATTCTTCAGTTTTGTTTCCATGGCAACCTGTTCATGGTTGGAAACAAGTTCTTTTCAGAAATTCTAAGGAGGACCAAGGTAGGTTCATTTCTGAGAAGTTTGGCAAAAACTGAATGGATAGTTCCAGACAAAATGTTTGAAATAAAAGCTACTGAATACACAGTTAACCAACACAATAAATAATGTTGAAAATGGCATTAAAGACCATACGGTCATGAAATAACAAACACAGATGGCTGCAGGGACTGACATACAACAGAAACAGGGCCGGCAGAGCTATAGATCTTAACTCATTACCAAACGACAATATTCTAGGTTTGTCCAAATCAAAAGCATTTGCAGACAACAAAATGAAACTGACTGAAAATTTGAAATTAGTTTTGCGACGAGTAGAAAATGTTGTGGGAAAAGGAGAAAATACTGGTTACCAGCATTTTCTCCTTTTCCTACAATGTTTTCTAAAGGCTTCTTTCTCAGGGTCGTAAAAAGTAGGGATTGTGTGGTAATGGGTTTACCCTTTACTCCATAGATACTCATTTCTACACATTGCTTGTAAGGAGCCTTTGGAAATCATTGTGGCCAAAGGTGAAATGGTTTGTGACGAACAATTTTACCTTTTGCCACAATTTTTTCTACTCTATCAAAAGGTGTCATATACACATAAGAAATGGTTTCATTCTTGCTGTTATTAACCCTTTCCCAAACAACAAATTTCAAACTCTTCCAAACTAAAAAAGTTTGCAGACAACAATTTTAACTTTCATCACAATGGCAGAAAGTTATCCGAACGGGCAGAAAACACTGTGGGAAAAGGAGAAATTGCTCGTTACGAGCAATTTCTCCTTTTCCCACAGTGTTTTCAAAAGACTTGTATTGCAGACACGTAAAAACAAGGGCTTGTTTGGGAAAGGGTGAAGGGTCAGTTAGAGATATTATAGAAATGCCTTATGGGGTAAAGGGTTAAAAGGTGTTTCCATACTTACCCTCAGAGAACCGGTCTGATGTCTACCCATGAGCACCTTGAATCTCAGGTACCACATTTTGTTGATATATGGAATTTTAAAGGTCACTCTGGCTTTGTCACCCTCTTCTCCAAAAACAGACTTTACATGAATGAGCATCTCTGTAAAACAAAAATGTAGTAGAAAAATTCCCAAAAAATGCACACCTGAAATACAAACTGAATCTGGAGGTATTCCAACCAATGCGGACAAGATCCTCGTCTTTTTTGAGGATTAAAAGACCACCCGCACTACCACTGAGCTACAGAGATATCTCCCTGAAGCATCTGTTAGGTATTGTATCTTAACCCATTACCACACAATCCCTACTTTTGACGCCCCTGAGAAAGAAGCCTGTAGAAAACATTGTGGGAAAAGGAGAAAATGCTAGTAACCAGCATTTTTCTCCTTTTCCCATTAGTGTTTTCTACCATTCACAAAACAAATTCAAATTTACAGTCACTTTTATTTTGTTGCCTGCAAATGCCTTTAATTTGGACAAGCGTAAAATATTGTCTTTTGGTAATGAGTTAAAATACCAACAAAATTAACACTGAGCTAAAGAGATATCTGCCTGAAGTATCTGTTAGGTATTGTATTTTAACAGGGATAAAAATGCATAAAGATGTGGTCTCCCATAAGATACCCCTCTCAACCCATTACCACTTGATCCCTACTTTTGACGACCCTGAGAAAGAAGCCTTCAGAAAATATTGTGAGAAAAGGAGGAAATGCTGGTAACCAGCACTTTCTCCTTTTCCCATAATTTTTGCTATCCTTCACAAGACAAATTTCAAATTTTCATTCCCTCTTATTTTGTTGTCTGCAAAATGCTTTTGATTTACACAAACCTACAATTTTGTAGTTTGGTAATGAGTTAAAATACCAACACTATTACCACTGAGCTAAAGAGATATCTCGATCCCTAATACATATGTTAGGTATTGTATTTTAACAGGGATGAAACAAGGCATGAAGAAGTGATCTCCCGTAAGATATCCCTCTTAACTCTTTACCATACGGCAAAATTTTAGACTTGTCCAAATTGAAAGCACTTACAGACAGCAAATTAAACGTAACTCAAAAACTGAAAATTGACTTAAGAAGTGTAGAAAACATTGTGGGAAAAGGAGGAAATGCTGGTTATCAGCATTTCCTCCTTTTTTCCACAATGTTTTTAAAAGGCTTCTATCTCAGGGTCATAAAAACCAGGGATTATTTGGCAAAGGGTTTAAGTCATCATTTATTGATGACTCGTAGCCTTATTTGGCAAAAAGTCTGTTCTTGGACAACAAATGGGATAAATGGATCAATGGTCATTCCTGGACGAGCCCACCATCTTACAAACATGGAAATTTGAAACATGCATAACTGAAATACAAACCATATCTGGCAGGATTCAAACTCATGCCAACAGGATCCATTTTTTTTTTTTCAAGGTGTAAAAGACCAACGCCATAACCACCAAGTGAAAGAGATGTCTCCCTAATGCAGTTGTTAGGTACTGTATATAACCCATTACCATACAATCCCAACTTTTTACAACCCTGAGGAAGAAGCCCTTTGAAAACATTTCAAAAAGCATTTTCTATCCTCTTAAAAACAGATCCCAACACCTAAACAACTTAAGATCTCAGTTATTTCTTAGTTTCTTCTATTGTCCACGATTCTGTTATCTGGCTTTTATCTACACCTTGTCTACATTTGTTCTCAGCAAAATGCTTCTACTTTGGAAATGTCTAAATTTTTTTTGTTTAGTCAAGGGATAAACATACGACTTGCCAATGAACAGTTTACATAAAACATTTGCTTTTATCTTTTCCAGCCAAAAAAAGTAAATTTCTGGTATTTTCAAAGATTTTTGACATACAGGTTCTGTAACCCCAAAACCATCCATAGAGGTGACAGTCAAGAGTTAAATTGATGAAATAAAATAAATGAATGAATAGTGTTTTAAGGCCCATCGACAACTTATGCCATATTGGATGCACTTACGTAGTAAACAATAATGCGAGGTGAAAATAACATACATGTGCAACAACATAAGACAAACATGATAAATGAAGAATGGACAAAACACAAAATGATGCCCCTTTTGTCGCCTTTTACGACATGCTTGCTATCACGTTTGTTCCGCCAGATGAAATGGCAGATGTGACGATCGCAAGAACTACCCAGCTTGCTGTAATCCTACGAAATACAAGGAAAGCAGACATTCATCTCTAATTTTAGTCGCCTTCTACGACATGACATAGAGAAAAGGCCGAGGTCCTATTCTATACAGTAAAAAAAAACAGGGACCCCGTGGGGATAGATGAAATTAAAATTAATTCTTACCCTGTTTTCACACATTAGGTTACATCATGGCAGTCAGTGCACCTATGCATGCTTTCCTGGCTTTCTCACACCAATACTGACACAAGTTTCTTTCCAAGCCTATTACTACTTTTTTCCACATGCATCAGAGGTGAGTAACAAAAATAGTTGAAAAGAAAGTAAGCCTCAACTTTGTAACGAACTCACAACCACCAGGTCATGAAATAAATACTCTAACCAATAAGCTACCCTAATTCAGATTTAGTACAAAAAAAAGCCTGTCTTTGATAGGGAAGAAAACATTGTGGGAAAAGGAGAAAATGCTGGTTACCAGCATTTTCTCCTTTTCCCTCAAAGTTTTCAAAAGCCTTCTTTCGCAGGGTTGTGAAAACCAGGGACTGTTTGGTAAAGGGCAAAGGATATTTGACATACCTTGTTCTCTGGGATCATGTTTGCCCCAGTACCATCTATAGGGATGAGACTCTCGGTTGCAAGAATTGCATTCAATGCTCATACCACATTCGCTCAGTCTGTCGAATGTACATTTTCCGTCCAACAGAGATTCTGAAATAAGAGTGAGACAATTATATTTTGAAATCATCCATGCCATTATTTTTCAGTTTAACAATGTTTGAACAAGTACCGAGCAACATATTTGATTATCTGTGAACAAGGATGTTTTCTGGTGTTTCTACACCAATTAGCCACATGATATTTGGTTGAATTCTACATTTGTCAGTTTAAAATGTCGCCATTATTACAAACAGCTTCTCAGAATTATCTATAAAGCTACAAACTTGATCAAAACTTAGGCCTCTGACACTCCATTGGTCTATCAGGGATAATGAAATTCTCATTATGGGACAGAGTAACAATAAATAGAACATTAGGGAATTCCCTTTGTGTTTTATTAAAAAACAAGAGGACCATGATGGTCCAATATCGCTAACATGAGTGTATTTGTAACTTATATGGTTTATCAAGGGCAGGCTATTCTTTTCAAATAAGGCATACCCTGGGGTTTGTCACTAGAAGGTGTTTACAGATTTTCTTCTTTGCTGCTTATCATCAATTTTTCTCTTCATAGTGTGTTGCTCCCGTTTTGACTTGGGGTTCAACCCATTACCAGACGACAAAATCTTTGACTGGTCCAAATTGAAACAAATTGCAGATGACATTTTAAAGTGTATCTAAAATGAAAAACAAGAGCGGCAAATTGTCGCAAGATACGCCCGTCTTACCCCAAGTTGTAAAGCTGGGGCATGCACCAGACAAAATTCAAGTATGAAAAACAACAAAGGGCAATAACTCAAAAATTAAGCAAGCAAGAGTTGTGATTTCTGTGCACTGCACTCCCCCTTGATGAGATCTATCCACCCATGAAATTTCATAACCCTAGCTAGTATAGTTTTAGAGATATGCTCCGGACAAAATTCAAGTATGAAAAACAACAAAGGGCAATAACTCAAAAGTTAAGCAAGCAAGAGTTATGATTCCTATGCACTGCACTCCCCGTCAATGAGATCTATCCACCCATGAAATTTCATAACCCTAGCTAGTATAGTTTTGGAGATATTCACCGGACAAAATTCAAGTATAAAAAATGACAAAGGGCAATAACTGAAAAATTAAGAAAGCAAGAGTTATGATTCTTGTGCACTGCACTCGCCCTCAGTGAGATCTATCCACCCATGAAATTTCATAACCCTAGCTACTATAGTTCTGAAGATATGCTCCAGACAAAATTCAAGTATGAAAAACAACAAAGGGCAATAACTCAAAAATTAAGCGAGCAAGAGTTGTGATTTGTGTGCACTGCACTCCCCATCGATGAGATCTATCCACCCATGAAATTTCATAACCCTAGGTAGTATAGTATTGGAGATATGCTTCGGACAAAAATCAAGTATGAAAAACAACAAAGGGCAATAACTCAAAAATTAAGCAAGCAAGAGTTATGATTCCTGTGCACTGCACTCTGCCTCGGTGAGATCTATCCACCCATGAAATTTCATAGCCCTAGGTAGTATAGTTTTGGAGATATTCACCGGACAAAATTCAAGTATAAAAAATGACAAAGGGCAATAACTCAAAAATTAAGCGAGCAAGAGTTATGATTCTTGTGCACTGCACTCCCCCTCAGTGAGATCTATCCACCCATGAAATTTCATAACCCTAGCTACTATAGTTCTGAAGATATGCTCTGGACAAAATTCAAGTATGAAAAAAAAACAAAGGGCAATAACTCAAAAATTAAGCAAGCAAGAGTTATGATTCTTGTGTACTGCACTCCCCCTCGGTGAGATCTATCCACCCATAAAATTTCATAACCGTAGCTAGTATAGTTTTGGAGATATGCTCCGGACAAAATTCAAGTATGAAAAACAACAAAGGGCAATAACTCAAAAATTAAGCAAGCAAGAGTTATGATTCCTGTGCACTGCACTCCCCCTCAATAAGATCTATCCACCCATGAAATTTCATAACCCTAGGTAGTATAGTTTTGGAGATATTCTCCGGACAAAATTCAAGTATGAAAAACAACAAAGGGCAATAACTCAAAAATTAAGCGAGCAAGAGTTATGATTCTTGTGCACTGCACTCCCCCTCGATGAGATCTATCCACCCATGAAATTTCATAACCCTAGCTAGTATAGTTTTGGAGATATGCTCCGGACAAAATTTAAGTATGAAAAACAACAAAGGGCAATAACTCAAAAATTAAGCGAGCAAGAGTTATGATTCCTGTGCACTGCACTCCGCCTCGATGAGATCTATTCACCCATGAAATTTCATAACCCTAGCTTGTATAGTTTTGGAGATATGCTCCGGACAAAGAACTGGACGCCGCCCGCCCGCCCGGACGCCCGCCCGCCCGCCCGCCACGGGTGATCCCATAATACGTCCCGTCTTCGACGGGCGTATAATAAGTGTCATATAGGGTAGGAAACATTGTGAGTAAGGAGAAATTGCTTGTTACAAGCAATTTCTCCTTTTCTCACTATGTTTTTCAGAGCTATATATCGTTAGTGCATCAAAGTGTGGTAATGGGTTAAGTAACATTAAATTTGTTGTGCGCAATATCTTTCAATTTGGACCAGTCTGAAATTTTGTGGTTTGTCAATGGATTAATATGGTATTCTTTACCTAATTGTATTTTAATGAATGGTCATGATAATCATGGTTTCTAGACTTAACGTGACACAGGTAGTCCATTCCATCTTATCGTTACCCTGATAAGATTCTGTTGTACACAGGGGAATCCCCCACAACTGGCCTTGTTCCATATATACAAATTAGAAGATAAGAAATCAACACATGGAACACACTGGTTAGATCCCATCTTTACATAGTGTTATATTTTACTTTGTTTGTTTGTATAGGGTTTTAAGACCACTTTCAACAGTATTTTAGTTATATCCCTGCGGCTAGTGCACTAAATGTTGCACTCTCGATCTTATGGTTTGTCACATAAAGATTTTTAAAGATTTTTTTTCCATTTTAAGCCATTTTGTTGCCATGGCAACCAGAGTTTTAGATGGAATTGATTTTAAAAGATTTTAAAAGATTTCCTTCTATGACTCTATGTAAAATAGTGTGTGCTCGGGCAGAGCCCAAATATGACCCCAAGGGGATAATTTTAACAATTTTTTTAAAGGGTCACTAGATGATACCACATGCAAAATATGAATGCTCTAGCCCTTATGGTTTGTCACAAGTAGATTTTAAGATTTCCTTCTTTGATTCTATTTAAATAGGGTACACCCGGGCTGAGCCCAAATATATCTGCAGAGGGATAATTTTAACAATTTTGGTAGAGGATCATCAGATAATGCTACATACCAAATATGAGTGCTCTAGACACTATGATTTGTCAGAAGAAGATTTTTTAAAGATTTCCTTCTTTCTTTCTTTGTAAAATAGGGTGCGCCGGGGCAAAGGCCAAATATGACCCCAGGGGAAAAATTTGAACAATTTTGATAAGAGGTCACCCAATGATGCTTCAAAGAAAATATGAATGCTTTGGGCCTTATGGTTTGTCATCAGAAGATTTTTAAAAATTTTTTACATTTTCAGCCATTTTGTTGCCATGGCAACCAGAGTTTTTGATGGAATTATATCCTTTTAACAATTGTTGTAAAGCTTCACGTAAGGAACATTCCTTTCAAGTTTCATCAAGATTGGCCATCTGGTTTTGGAGGGGAAGATTTTTTAAGAAAGTGTTAACAGACGGGCAGACAGACTGACGGTGACCGATCACAATAGCTCACCTACAGCACTTCTTGCTCAGGTAAGCTAACAAGTAATCATAATGTCAGCTTTTCTTGACTTATTCCAAGTCTTTGCTTACTAACTAAAGCCATGAGTATGTCGTATGTCTTACAGTTATGTGATATAGAGAATCTGACATTAGTTGGCATTAAAATAAAAATCCATCAAACTTGCCAAGAAAAAATGTTTTTAAGCTTAGCAAAAATTTGCTAAACCCTTTAGCATATTATGATCCCAAGTTTTAATGACCACGGGGAAAAGAGTTTTAGATATTGTGGGAAAAGAAGGAAATGTAAAACTTGGCAAAAATTTGCTAAACCCTTTAGCATATAATCCCAAGTTTTAATGACCACGGGGAAAACAGTTTTAGATATTGTGGGAAAAGGAGGAAATGTAAAGCTTGGCAAAAATTTGCTAAACCCTTTGGCATATGATCCCAAGTTTTAATGACCATGGGGAAAACAGTTTTAGATATTGTGGGAAAAGGAGGAAATGTGATAACCAACATTTTCTCCTTTTTCCACAGTTTTTTCTACACTTTAATAGCATCCCAGCCATACTTAAATTGTTGTTTGCAAATACTTTCAATTTGAAGGACTTGTAATTTTTCTTGTTTGGTAAAGATTTGACAAATTTTTTCAAGCCTTTTTTACTGAAATCTATCTCAAAGCCCTTCTAGCCTTGTTTACTGAAATCTATCTCAATTTACCCCTTCTGTGTTTTGTAAACCTGTGTATCCTATACGATTAGATTTTTGTAAAACAAACCTTTGCACTTTCTTGAAGTAATATTGACATTGTCGAGTGCAACCCGGGTATCAGCTGAATTGGTCCCATCAAATATGAGGTTGTCTAAAGCAGAAAAACAGAACATTTTTGTTATGATTTGTTCCTGACTATGCCTGTCCATAAAAACAAAGCTACCATCACTTCATCCTCTACCATACAATCTGGGATTTGAACAGCATTAACTCATTACCAAACAACAAAATTTTAGGTTTGTATAAATCGAAAGCAATCCCAGACGACAAAATAAAGGTAACAGAAAATTTTAAATTTGTTTTGCAAAAGGGTAGAAAACATTGTAGGAAAAGGAGAAAATGCTGGTTACCAGCATTTTCTCATTTTCCTACAATGTTTTCCAAAGCCTTCTTTTTCAGGGTCATCAAAAGTAGGGGTAGTGTGTTAATGGGATACAAGAGGGCCAAGATGGCCCTGGATCGCTCACCTGAATTGTTGAGAGGATCATAGCCAAAATTTTTTTTTGAGGTACTGAAACACTGGCCACAAAATCCTTATTTTGCCAAGCAATTTTCAAAAGGTCACCTGTAAAAATCCTTTCAAAATCTGACCAGCAGCTTCAGAAAAGAAAAATTTTTAGGAGTTTCTTTATTTCTGTATAGTGCAAGTAGCCCCCATTAACCAGAGCCATGTTTCTTGATGGATCAAAATTTCACGAACAATTTCTGAAAAGGGTCACCCAAGGAACATTGCTGTGAAATTATTTTAAAATCTGACAGCAGGTTTAAGGGAAGAAGAATTTTCCAGAATTTATTCATTTCCATATAGTGCAAGTAGCCCCCATTTACCAGAGCCATGTTTCTTGATGTATCAAAATTTCATGAACAATTTTGAAAAAAGGGTCATCCAAGGAAGATTTCTGTGAAATTATTTCAAAATCTGACCAGCCGTTAGAGAGAAGAAGAGTTTTTAAGATTTTTTTTCATTTCCCTATAGTGCAAGTAGCCCCCATTCACCAGAGCCATGTTCCTTGACGAATCAAAATTTCGCGAACAATTTTTGAATAGGGTCACCCAAAGAACATCTCTGTGAAATTATTTCAAAATCTGACAGGCAGTTTCAGACAAGAAGAATCTTTAAGAATTTTCTTCATTTCTGTATAGTGCAAGAAGCCCCCATTCACCAGAGCCATGTTTCTTGACGAATCAAAATTCCGCAAACATTTTTGAAAAGGGTCACCCAAGGAACATCTCTGTGAAATTATTTTAAAATCTGGCCAGCGGTTGTAGAGAAGAAGATTTTTAAAGAATTTCTTTGAAAATTCCATCAGGTTGCCATGGCAACCAGAGTTTTTGACAAAATCAAATTCTGTGCACAATTTTAAAAGAGGACCTCCCAATCTAGCCAAGTTTGGTTCAAATTAGCCCTGCGGTTAAGGAGTTGATGTTTAAACAATTGTTGACAACGGATGACGGACGAAGCACGACGGACAACAGGTGACCCTAAAAGCTCCCCTTGTTGTGCTCAGGTGAGCTAAAAAGCTAAATGCAGAACCATGGTAAGCAGCATTTTCTCCTTTTCCCTTTTCACGAATATAATCTGCCCTGTCAAAGACAAATTAATCTTTTGAGCATGACTCTGAGTAAGAAGCCCTTTTGGAAACATTGTGGGAAAAGGAGGAAATGCAGCATTTTCTCCTTTTCCCACAGTGTTTTTGTACCCTACAGAACAAGTTTCAATTTTTGAGTCACATTAATTGTGTCATCTGCAAATGCATTCAATTTGGACCAGTCTAAACTTTTGTTGTTTGGTAAATAGTTGATTCAGTTCTTTAAGAAACTGTGGCTATTTCAGATCCACCAGTAGAAGATCACTTGCTTAGATATCATGTGTCACAAATATGCAGTAACTCTTCACCGAATGACAATAGACTGGTCAAAATTGAGAGCATTTGCAGACAACAAAATAAATGTGAATAAAAAGTTAAAATTTCATTTGGAAAGGATAAAAAACATTCTGGGAAAAGAAGAAAATGCTGGTTACCAGCATTTTCTCCTTTTCCTAAAAATGTTTTCAAACGTTTTCTTTCTCAGGGTCATAAAAAAGTCGGGATTGTTTGGTAAAGCATTAACCCATTACCACACAATCCCTACTTTTGACGCCCCTGAGAAAGAAGCCTTTAGAAAACATTGTGGGCAAAGGAGAAAATGCTGGTAACCTTTTCCCACAATGTTTTCTACCCTTCACAAAACATATTTCAAATTTTCATTCACTTTTATTTTGTCGTCTGCAAATGCTTTCAATTTGGACCTGTCTGATTGGTAATGGGTTAAGCCCCAATATGCCAGTGCACAGCTTTACCTAACTGTTTGGTGAAATGCTTACATTTCTTGTCAACAGATGTTTCAAGTTCTTGACAGTGGTAGAGCCATCTGGAATCTTCATCTGATCTCAGATAGATACTGTTCCACAGTTCATGTTCTGTAAAAGTGACCTCTCCAGTTCCCGATATCATTGTAGATTCATTCAGGGACAAGATCAAATTGTTATAGTGAGAGTTTATGATGCTGTACATAAACTCTACACTCAGGGGCTTGTCTGATCCATTAAACTGAGGAGAAGTAAGTCTGGCACTTCCTTCCGGATAGGTTAGATACATGTATGCATCTGAAAAGAAAACGAAAATAAGAACCTAATTAATATAACATTAAATACATGAATACTAATAAGTGGTCTTTAAGTAAAGGAAGCTATTCAGTTCTTTATAATCTCACCACAATTCAAAAATGGTTCATCACCCAATTAATCAGGTCCATTGCTTGCAATGCAAGAAATCAACAAATAAGACAGACAAAAGTATCAATATATATTTCTTTGATGCTATTTCCTAAATGGGCTACATAATTATCCTCTTAATCAAGGTATTTTTAGATTTTGCCCCAGTTTTGCATAGACTTATGGGAATTTCACACGATCTACAACATTCATCTTTCAAGAAGATTCAAGTCTTAGCTCTTTACCTCACAATAACTTTTGACGACACTATAAAAAAGTCTTTCGAAACCATTGTGGGAAAAGGAGAAAATGCTGGTAACCAGCATTTTCTCCCTTTCCCTCAATGTTTTCTACCCTACCCAAATCAAATTTCAATTTTCAGTCACATTTATTTTGTCATCTGCAAATGCTTTCAATTTGGACCAGTCTATAAATTTTTCATTTGGTAAAGAGTTAATCTGGTGTAATAAAAGTACAGTCATGTACATAAAAAAAGTGTTACTTTTTGCAAAGTGACCATTTTTTTTTTTTAAACTCTTTACCAAATGACAAATTTTTGTGCTCCACCAAATTGAAAGCATTAAGATTTTGCAGACAAAAAAATAAATGTTAGCCCAAGTGATGATTTCTGTCTTTGATAGGATGAAAGATATTGTGGGAAATGGAGGAAATGCTAATTACCAGCATTTTCTCCTTTATTTAACAATGTTTTCAAAAGTCCTTTTCCTTACGGTTATTAAACCTACGGATGAGTGGTGGACAATTATACATCAAAAATAGCAACTATTTACTCAATACAATTGTCAAGTTTGTATATTTATAAGGAAAAATATAATGTAGCATTTTAATAAGACATTTTGATACATAACATGGCAACTAAGCAGCTACCCTAAATTCTGGATACCAGCAATTTCTCCTTTTCCCAATATGTAAAGGGTCGTTAAAAATCTGGACTGTATGGTAAAGGGTTAACAGACAAAGATATGGTAAAACCATGCCGTGACATCAGCTGATTTTGCCCCGATCTTTGCACTGTCAGTAGAGGTTTAACCTTTTGCCATACGACAATGTAGAAGTAAGCAAACTTCCCATTACCACTTTTCTGTAGAAGTTAGCAAATTAGCAAACTCCCCATTACCACTTATCTGTAGAAGTTAGCAAAACTTCCCACTGCCACTTTTCTGTAGAAGTAATTAGCAAACTTCCCATTATCACTTTTCTGTAGAAGTTAGCAAACTTCCCATTACCAGAAAAAAACATTGTGTGAAACGGAGAAAATACTGGTAACCACCATTTTTCTCCATTTTCTGGCATAACATAAGGCCCCTCCATTATACAGTCAATGCATACATGCGGCATTGTTCTTTGAGTTAAAAGAAGAAATGCAATGAAATTTTCAGCTTCATTCCGTTGACAAATATTGTATTTGATATTTACAAAATGAATCCATTTGCAAATTTTTTGACACATTATTTTGATTTTCATGGGTTTTTGCGATTTATGGGTTGGCATTTGCAGAAGACAAAATAAAACTGACTACTTAAAAATTTGAAATTTGTTTAGTGAAGGGTAGAAAACAAGACAATGCTGGTTTTCTCCTTTTCCCACAATTTTTTCTAAAGGCTTCTTTCTCAGGGTCGTCAAAAGTAGGAATTGTGTGGTAATGGCTTAAAGCTCAGAATTGTCTTTAGGAAAGGATAAGGCGAGAGAATGCAATGCACCTGGATTATATAATTCCCAAATTCGTCCTCTTCTCCACTGATTATCTCCCTTGGTGGTCTGGCTTTTATACCCACAGTTGTTCAGATTAAAACTGCAGTTAACAGACCCCACAATGGGAATATCATAGCATGCTACGGCTGGGTCTCCCTCTGAAATTATAAAAAAACATACATTAAAACCTGTTTTACCTCTTTACCAAATCACAATATTTAAGGCTAGTCCAAATCGAAAGCGTGTGCAGACGACAAAATAAAAGTGACTGAAAATTTGAAATTTGTTTTGTGAAGGGTTGAAAACAATATGGGAAAAAGAGAAAATGCTGGTTACCAGCATTTTCTCCTTTTCCCATAATGTTTTCTAAAGGCTTCTTTCTCAGGGTCGTCAAAAATAAGGATTGTGTGGTAATGGGTCAACTCTTTACCAATCAACACAATTCAAGACTTGTCAAACTTCAAAGCATTAGCAGACCACAATTTCAGTGTGCATTAAATGGCATAATTTGTCATTCATAGAGTAGAAAACATTGTGGGAAAAGGACAAAATGCTTGTTACCAGCATTTTCTCCTTTTCCCACAATGTTTTCTAAAGGCTTCTTTCTCAGGGTCGTCAAAAATAAGGATTGTGTGGTAATGGGTCAACTCTTTACCAAACAACACAATTCAAGACTTGTCAAACTTCAAAGCATTAGCAGACCACAATTTCAGTGTGCATTAAATGGCATAATTTGTCATTCATAGAGTAGAAAACATTGTGGGAAAAGGACAAAATGCTGGTTACAAGCATTTTCTCCTTTTCCCACAATGTTTTCAAAAGGCTTCTCCCCAAGTATTGTTAACCCTTTCCCAAACGACAAATTTTAGACTCTTCTAAACTAAAAGAGTTTGCAGACAACAATTTTGAATTTGATGAAAATGGTAGAAAGTTCTCTTAACTGGTAGAAAACACTGTGGGAAAAGGAGAAATTGCTCATTACGAGCAATTTCTCTTTTTCCCACAGTGTTTTCAGAAGACTTGTAATGCAGACATGTAAAAACCAGGGCTTGTTTGGGAAAGGGTGAAAACCTGGGATCGTTCGGTAAAGGGTTAATGGATTACCTTGTGCATACAACCTTTGCTTTTCCTTATGGCAAACTCTCAAAAACATAGTGGCAAAATGAAAAATTCCTCATACATAACAATTTTTTCTATTGTCACAATTTTTTTCACCACAAGAGTTGTACAAATGTAAATGTTTGGCCTTGTGGAACTCAAGGCATTGACCAATTAGTGTCAATCACAACATGTAATTTGTCTTCTGCAAGGTAAAAAACATTGTGGAAAAAGGAGACAATATATTCTATATCTATTTTTTGTCATTTATATTTGAAAACAATAGCAGCAACATCTACTTGACTCCTCTGAATGTCCCCAGGCCGTCATTTTGATGAAGAAGCCTTTGAATGATAGAAAAGATAATCAAAGTGGTGTAAGCACTGTAATTGGTTGACATTGAATAACTAGAGTGGTTTGACGGTTGGTTGTATTTGGCTTTAACGCCCCTCTAACAGCTATGGTCATATCATGGCAGTCTGTGATGCACCTATGTTTCCTGGCTTTCTCACACCAGTACTAACACAACTTTCTTTCCAAAGCCACCAACCACTTTTCTCACATGCTTCAGCAGAGGTGAGAGGCGAAAATATGCTGAAAAAAAGTTCGCCTCAATCGAGTATCAAACTCACAACCAACAGGTCATGAGTCTGACAAGCTCACCACTGAGCCACGCAGTCAGGCTTCAGTGGTTTGAAATCACGAATCAAATGCTAGTTGTTTGAACAAAGTATAGGATACACATTTACATAGTAACTCCCTGTCCTTTACAAATTAGTAGTTAACATATTAGTCTGCCAATTGACAGCAATACAACTCAGAATGTAAGTGACTATTTTGACCAGTTTTATGGATTCTCAGGTTTTAGATACCACTCATCATGAATAACAGTATCTAACAACCTGTTACAAAAGGTAAACAAGATACAAATACATGTATTCTTTCCTGTAACTTTTCCAACTTTTAAAACTATACTATAATGTTATTAATCAAGGGATTTTGTATTGGCCAAGTTACAAGTCCGAGGTCAGCCGTATTGGCCCGAGGCTGAAGGCCGAGGGCCAATACGGCTGACCAAGGACCTGTAACTGGGCCAATACGAATTCACTTGATTAATGACAATTTTATTAATTAACCCTTTACCAAACAATCTCTGGTTTTTACGACCCTGAAAAAGAAGCCTTCTGAAAACATTGTGAGAAAATGCTGGAAACCAGTATTTTCTCCTTTTTCCCACAATATTTTCTACCCTGCTGGAAACAAATACCAATTTTTTGGTTACGTTTACTTTGCCGCCTCTTTGAACGTGATTGGCTAAAAGTAAGCGCAGACTGAACTTTCGACCAATCACATTCAAGGATTTCTGTATTGGTCGCAGGTCATCAATATTGATACGATGTCAGCTGTATTGATTGGAGGTCAAGTCGTATTAAGCCGGGGGTCACGACATGTGTACTATACCAAATCATAAATGTGACTGGTATCACGTGGACCGGTTTCCATGTATAACCTCTATATATCCAGTAGTTAGTAAATAATTTAACATATTGTCAGATATTATCTACAATATCCATAGTTTAAAATGGTATGATTGGTATAAGTTGTATACAATATGCTTGTATTGTGACTATTTTTTTTTACTTTTTGCTGCTCATGTTTATCTGGGCATTTGTCCTACCTAATTTTTTTCAGCTGGCTATATTGTCCTTGGCAAGATTGTTCTGTCCAAAACAATGGGCTGGCCAATTTCTCACTCATTACTTTAACTCATTACCACATGAGATAATTTTAGACTGGTCCAAATTGAAAGCATTTGCAGCTGACAAAATAAAAGTGACTGAAAACTTGAAATTTATTTTGTGAATGGTAGAAACATTGTGGGAAAAGGAGAAAATGCTGGTAACCACCATTTTCTCCTTTTCCCACAATGTTTTCTACCCTTCACAAAACAATTTCAAATTTTAAGTCACTTTTATTTTGTAATCTGCAAATGCTTTTGATCTGTACAAAACTAAAATTTTGTTGTTTGGTAATGAGTTAAATCATTGAGCAAGAGCACCACTACAGTAAACCTTGTGCTTTTAACCCTTTACCCCATAAGGCATTTCTATAGTATCTCTAATTGACCCTAAATAACAGCAAGGATGTTTCTTATGTGTATATGACGGCTTTTGATAGCCTAGAAAACATTGTAGCAAAAGGTGAAATTGCTCGTCACGAGCAATTTCACCTTTTGCCACAATGTTTTCCAAAGGCTCCTACAAGCAATGTGCAGAAATGAGTATCTATGGAGTAAAGGGTTAATCTTGAATATGGAAAGGATGAGAGTCAAACAATTTGGAGTAGCTAATGAGACAAACATGCTACTGACAACTTTAAATTCAAAATAAAACATATATGTTAGGTTTGGAAAAGCACCCTAAATATTGCAGGATCATTGCTGTTTTCAATACAATAATGCAAGAAATCGGAACAACAGATCGGAAATCTGACTGAATGTTCCGTGCAGACTGGTCTAAATATGGTCTCTCTAAAGAGGCTTACAAAAATGCCTTGTTTAATTCTACCATATGACAAAATGTTGAAAATCTTTCAAATGGTCAAAAAACGCTGTGAGGAAATAGAGAACATCCTGAAAACATGTATACTGTTTTTCCAACTACATTTTTAAAGCCTGAAAGAATTGTTTGGCCAACCGTTAATAGACTGATTCCAGTCATAAAAATGTCTTCAAAAAGAAACATGTTACTGAGCATGTAAAATGGTAGGGCCATGGCTAGAGGGAGAGGAAGAGGGGATATGAAAACAATTTAACCTTTAACATGCTAAATAAGTGAAATGAAACATTCAGGTTGACAGTAAAAACCCAATTATTTTACTATTTCAAAGGTATTTTTAGGGAAAAATATCTCATTATCAGACAGTAAGGATCCCAAATCAAACTGCATGTAGTATGCAGTCTGATCTTGATCTACACTCTCCAGAAAAGGTCTTAAATTTGCACTTAATGGCTCAAGGTTAAAACATATTAAGCTGAAAGATGCATAATCAAATCTATGGTGGTCAGTATTTTGAACAGTTTAACCCTTTACCACACAGCAAGATTTTAGACCTGTCCGGATTGAAAGCATTTGCTGACGACAGATTCAATGTGGCTCATATGAAATGGTTTTTCTTTTAAAGGGAAGAAAACATTGTGGGAAAAGGAGAAAATGCTGGTTACCAGCATTTTCTCTTTTTCCCACAATGTTTTCAAAAGCCTTTTCTTTCAGGGGTGTTAAAAGTCGTCATTGTGTGGTAAAGGGTTAACTCTTTACCACATGTCAAAATTTTAGATTGGTCTAAAATGCAGACAAATTGGTTTATTTGTAAACAACACATTAAATGATCAGATTCATACCAAAAAGGCTTGAAAACATATTGGGAAAAGGTGAAAATGCTGGATACCAGCATTTTCTGCTTTTCCTAATGTTTTCTAAAAGGTTCTTCCTTAGGGTTGCTTGTTTTTCTTATCCTGGCTTTATAACCTATGATGTTTTGACACCTGTAAATGTTTTCATTTTTTTACCTTTAACCCATTACCATACAATGAGGACTTTTAATGACCCTGAGGAAGAGGCCTGTTGAAAACTTTAAGGGAAAACGAGAAAATGCTGGTAATCAGCATTTTCTCCTTTTCCTACAGTTTTCTACTCTACTCAAAGAAATATTGCATCGTATGAGCCAATATGAAATTTTCATCTGCAAATGCTTTTGAGTTGGATAGGTCTAAAATTCTGCTGTGTGGTAAAGGATTAATTGCCTAAGATACATACCACAGATTACCCCGACATCCTCATAATGCCCACAGTTATGATATGAGAGATAACTGCAATCAAACAAACTGGATTCTTCGCCTGAACAACTCACATCATCCATTAATATAGGTGTTGAATATGGTCCATTAAAATCAAATAAAGAGGAGCCCCAGGTTACTGCACCACTGAAAAGAAAAACAAATAGCTCTCAAAATCCTTTGCAAACATATTTGTCATTTGTTTGAATGGTGTTTTTATGCCGCTTTTAACATTATTTCAATCGTATCACAGCAACAGCTCTCATATCCAGGTATTTCCTGGATTTCACCAGTGCTAGTTTAGGGATCTGAAGTGTCTTGCCCAAGGGTGGTCTTGTTAAAACTCCAGTGGAGCCAGTGAGGGTCAAACCCTTGGCCTCCAGGTCATGAGTCCTATACTTTACATTGAGCCACACAGGACCCTTCTGAATATATGAAAACAAGAGATGTTTGTAAAACATGTATGCCCCCCTAATGGCATCCAATGTGATTATAAACTCTTACGTTCAAAATGTAAAAACGAACAAAGGGTAATTACTCAAAAATTATTAATGATAAATTAACAATTCTTGGGCACTGTACTTCCCATTTAAGTGAACTATCAACTTTTAAAGTTTCATGATTTTACCTCACATGCTTTTTGAGTTATGCTCCGGAAAAAAAATAAGTATGAAAATCAACAAAGGGCAGTAATTGCAAAAATATAATGGGCAGAGTTATGGTTCTTGTGCAATGCACTTCTCCTGAATAAGATCTATCCACATATATGGTTTCAAGATGATACCTGAAAAACCTTTTGAGTTATGCTCTGGACAAAAATTAAGTATGAAAATCAACAAAGGGCAAAAGCTCCAAAAATATAATGGGCAGAGTTATGGTTCTTGTGCACTGCACTTCTCCTTGATAAGGTTAATCCACCTATAAGGTTTCAAGGTGATACCTAAAATACTTTTTGAGTTATGCTCCAGACAAAAATTAACTATGAAAATCAACAAAGGGCAATAACTCCAAAAATATGATGGGCAGAGTTATGGTACTTGTACACTGCACTTCTCCTTAGTATAATCTATCCACCTATGAGGTTTTAGGATAATACCTGAAACACTTTTAGAGTTATGCTCCGGACAAAAATTAAGTATGAAAATCAACAAAGGGCAATAACTCCATAAATATGATGGGCAGAGTTGTTGTTCTTGTGCACTGCACTTCTCCTTAATGAGATCTATCCACCTATGTAGTTTCAAGATGATACCTGAAATACTTTTTGAGTTATGCTCTGGACAAAAATTAACTATGAAAATCAACAAAGAGCAATAACTCCAAAAATATGATAGGCAGAGTTATGGTTCTTGTGCACTGCACTTCTCCTTAATAAGATCTTTTCACATATAAGGTTTCAAGGTGATACCTGAAATACGTTTAGAGTTATGCTACGGACAAAAATTAAATATGAAAATCAACAAAGGGCAATAACTCCAAAAATATGATGGGCAGAGTTATGGTACTTGTGCACTGCACTTCTTCTTAATGAGATCTATCCACCTATGAAGTTTCAAGGTGATACCTAAAATACTTTTTGAGTTATGCTACGGACAAAAATTAAATATGAAAATCAACAAAGGGCAATAACTCCAAAAATATGATGGGCAGAGTTATGGTACTTGTGCACTGCACTTCTCCTAAATGAGATCTATCCACCTTTGAAGTTTCAAGGTGATACCTAAAATACTTTTTGAGTTATGCTCTGGACAGAAATTAAGTATGAAAATCAACAAAGGGCAATAACTCCAAGAATATGATGGGCAAAGTTATGGTTCTTGTACACTGCACTTCTCCTTAATGAGATCTATCCACCTATGTAATTTCAAGATGATACCTGAAATAGTTTTTGAGTTATGCTCCGGACAAAAATTAAGTATGAAAATCAACAAAGGGCAATAACTCCAAAAATATGATGGGCAGAGTTGTTGTTATTGTGCACTGCACTTCTCCTTAATAAGATCTATCCACCTATGTAGTTTCAAGGTGATACCTAAAATACTTTTTGAGTTATGCTCCGGACAAAAATTAAGTATGAAAATCAACAAAGGGCAATAACTCCAAAAATATGATGGGCAAAGTTATGGTTCTTGTGCACTGCACTTCTCCTTAATGAGATCTATCCACCTATGAAGTTTCAAGATGATACCTTAAATAGTTTTTGAGTAATGCTCCGGACAAACTTGGTCTACGGACCGACGGACCGACCGACAAGTGCAAAGCAATATACCCCCATTTCTTCGAAAGGGGGGCATAACAATCAGTATTGACAATTGTTATCCTGTGCTTCACATACATTTGGTTGCCAATGGCCTTATGGCTCTCCATACAAAGATCTTAATTCAACTCTTTATAAAACAACAAAATTTTGAACAAGTCCAAACTGAAAGCATTTGCAGACCTCAAAATAAATATGAATCAAAAATTGAAATTTGATTTCAAAAGGATAGAAAATATTGTGGGAAAAGGAGAAAATGCTGGTTACCAGCATTTTCTCCTTTTCCCTAAATATTTTCAAATGCTCTCTTACTTATTAATAAGGTCGTTAAAAGTCGGGATTGTGTGGTAAAGGGTTAAGATTTGTCATATTTCCAATATTTGCAGCTTGGCAACCAGCATTTGCTCCTTTTCCCACAATGTTTTCTTACCTTTCAGAAACAAATCCAATCATTTGAGCCTTATTTCATTTGTTGTCTGCAGATGGTTTCAACTTGGATCAGTCTAAAAAAAGTCATTTGTTATCTCATTACCATACAACAATATTTTAGGCTTGTCCAATCTGAAAGCATTTGCAGACAACAAAATAAAAGTGACTGAAAATTTGAAATTTGTTTTGTGAAGGGTGGAAATCATGGTGGGAAAAGGAGAAAATGCTGGTTACCAGCTTTTTCTCCTTTTCCCACAATGTTTTCTAAAGGTTTCTTTCTCAGGGGCCTCAAAAGTAGGGATTGTGTGATACTGGGTTAAAGACTTAGTAGTGTGTAGAAATTTTTGAAATATAGGTCTATGCATAATACATACAAACTGGCTGTATATGAGATCTGTTGCAAATAGGAAAAATACTCCCCCACCAGCATCTTGCCCATAAAGCAGCAGATTGGTTTGGGTTGTTTTGGAATTACATGTAAATGCCATCTTAATAGCTTAGGTCATATTATGGCGGTCTGTGATGCACCCATGTGTTTCCTGGCTTTCTCACACCAATACTGGTACAATTTTCTTATTAAAGGCACCAACGACTTTTTTCACATGCATCAGAGGTGAGAGGTGAAAAAAAGTTGCGGAATCAGAGAATAAAAGAAATGTTTTTTTAAACAGAGTTCACCAGTGACCTTGACCTTCAACCCATGAGACCCAATAAGAATAGAGCACCTCATTGAATCTTGGGCAAAACCTGCATAAAGATTCAGGGTACTTGGTAAAAAACCTTCTGAAGTTGAGATGGAAACAATTTTAAAACATGTGACCAAAAAGACTTAGGCACCTCACTGGATCTTGAGAAAAAACCTGCATAAAGAATCAGGGTCCTCAGTCAAGAAACTATTGAATTAGAATGCTAGTATAGAAACAATTTTGATTAAGACAAAGTTGACCTGTGACCTTGGCCCATGTGACCCAACAGGAATAGGGAACCTGATAGGATCTTGAGTAAAACCTGCATAAAGTTTCAAAGTCCACATTCAAAGAGTGTAGGACGTTTTGGCCATGGACATTTTGGCCAGAATGTCTCTGCCATGGACGTTTTGGCCAGTTAACTCTTTACCACACAATCCCGACTTTTAACAACCCTGATAAAGAAGCCATTTGAAAACACTGTGGGAAAAGGAGAAAATGCTGGTAACCAGCATTTTCTCCTTTACCCAAAGTGTTTTCTACCCTTCACAAACCAAATCTTAATTTTTCAGTCACCTTTATTTTATCATCGCAAATGTTTTCAATTTGAACTAGTGAAAAATTATCTTGTGTGGTAAAGAGTTAAATAAATACAAGGTAGGATGTTTTTGGCCTAATGATAATTTTGTGAATGTTTACCCCAATAACCATTATTTAAAAACATTGCAGGAAATTGAAAAATTAATATAATTCCAATATAATTATGTAGAAATGGGTTAACTGAGGAAAAAAAAATATTCATGAGGGCAAAAATAGTTAACTTCTTCCTTTTGTATTTAATTTGTATTACTGAAGAAAATAGTACTTTCTTTCAAATTTTCAAATTAATTTTTACTTTTATACTCAACTAAGGACCAACCTGTATTTAATGATTCCTTTAACCCTTTCCCACACAGCAAAAATTTCATAGTGGATCAAATGATGCAATTCTTCCTTGATAGGATTGAAAACTTTGTGGGAAAAGGAGAAAATGCTGGTTACCAGCATTTTCTCCTTTTCCCACAATGTTTTCTAAAGGCTTCTTTCTCAAGGTCGTCAAAAGTAGGAATTGTGTGGTAATGGGTTAATTGCTTGTTATCAATAATGATTGAACAATCACTTAAAATTTCTATTTGCAACAATATTTTGCAAGAAAGTATAAGATATCGAATCAGTTTGTCATAGAAGAGTGCAAATCGAAGTCAAACTATGTTTTGATCAAAAGTTTTTTTAGAAAAAAAAAAAGGTATGGAATGAATGAACTGAACATGCTTTTCTGGATAAAAAAATGTATACATAAATGAATAGAAAGTTCACTGACTGCACTTTTCTGTGTTGAAAAGCATTTGGCCAAATCATCCTACTTTGCACATTTGGCTGGCCAAAACGTCTGTGGCTGAAACGTCGTGGCAAAAAGGTCCTGGCCAAAACATCCATGGCCAAAACATCCATCCACCTCATTCAAAAACTATTGAATTAGATTATTGAAACAATTTTCAACAAAGTTCCCCTTTCACGTTGATCTTTCACCCATGTCACCCATAAGGGCACCTTCGGTCATGGACAACACTTGCATTAACCCTTTACCTGATTTGCCAATTTGAGGCTCTTCCATTTCAGCAGCAAATAAAGATATAATGTCAAAAATATGGACAAATATGGATACAAATATCTTATTGAGTGGAAAACATTGTGGGAAAAGGAGCAATTGCTCGACCTTGACCTATGCGACCCAGTTTTTGTATTAGAGCATGGAAACAAAAGTATACAGACACACAGATTGGTGGAAAGATGGTGGACAGATAAGCAAACGGTTGGATGAACTAATGTATGGACAGACATGGTGAAACTTTGCAAGTATGGGGTATAATTTCCCACAATATTTTCAAAACCTTTCTTTTTCAGGGAGGTAAGAAGTCAGGACCACACAATCCAGGCTTTTAACGACCCTAAAAAAGAAGCCTTTGAAAACATTGTAGGAAAAGGAGAAAATGCTGGTAACCAGCATTTTCTCCTTTTCCCACAATGTTTTCTACCCTTCCAAAACCAAATTTCAAATTTTCAGTCACTTACATTTTATTGTCTGCAAATGCTTTCCATTTGGATGAGCCTAAAATATTGTCATTCTGTAATGAGTTAAACAACAATACTATGTCAGCCCTTGTGGAGAAGAACAAAGTTTGTTGAGTTCAGATACCTAAAGCCAAGGGATCTACAGGTCACATCTGCTTCCTTTTGTCCAAAATAATCATCACACACCATACCTTTTACTCCATTAATTGTTACTTGGACAAGGCCAGATAGACAGGAGCTACCATTTATTAGCTCTATATTATAACCTAAAAGATAGATATAAGTAGATTTTGTTATTTTGTCAAGAATAAGGGTGAATAAGTGTACTCACCTGAGATTATAATGTCAAACACTTTTTTACTCTTTTTCCATACAGCCCTTAGATTTATGGAACTTGAGACAGATGGCCTTTGAAAACAATGTGGAAAAAGGAAAACAATATTTGTATCAAGCATGTAAGCCCCAATATGCTTGGGATGAAAGTTAACAGTGCAAAACTAATTGCTGGTTCTTGTATTTCCGGTGAAGGGACTCCATGTGGCTTGCATGACGTGGCAATTTGCTGTACTGATTCAACAGTTTTCCATTTTTTTTAAATCATCCTTGAAGAAATGACACAAACTGGTAAGAAACAATGAATGTAAAGTATCATATCACTATTCTGCACAGTCATTTTTCCAGTGTGTATGTTTTGTAAAGTAATTCTGGGTTTTCATCATTCTGACACACATGGAAAATGGCTATCTCTCAACGTGAATGTATATTTTCTAGCTCTTAGTCATTTTTCCATCTATATTTCCAGGAATCTTTGTCTTTGCTCATCTATGATGTTGTAGTGGCCTAGGACAAAGATTATTTTCAATGACGACTAACCTAATTTTATAAATATTCACTGCACTGCATTATGCACAGAATTTCTATTTTTTGTGTCAACATTTATGGTGAGAAATGGCATTCTTGGACATAACCATAAACTGCAAGGCTGAACGGCACACATTTCTTACCAGAATTTGTTAGGAAAACTTTAGGGACAACTTCTGTTCTGATGGTCTAATGAGAATTAACTCCCTTGTTTCTAGTTGCTAAATGCATTCAAGCCATTTGCCAGATAATTCCTGTTCATTTCCCTCTGAAAGAGTTTCATGGGACTTTTTGCCGTTTCAGTGTTTGCAAATGTCCTGCATTGAGTGGGCAATAAATCATGTTTTTTGTTTCAACTTTTGTGCCCGTTTTTGAAAAGATTTGATAACATTGTGAGAGAAGCAGAAGTTTGAAACACATAAAAAACTTTTACTGGATAAGATTTTTTGAGTGTGTGATGAATATACTACTGAATTGATTTTATACTTTCAGCTTATTGTCAATAAACGTATAATCAAGACTAATTCTTCCTGGAGAGATTTATTCCTAGACAGTACATAGCATTTTCTCCTTTTAAGCAACGTCTTTCTTTCCTCTACAAGACACCTTCAATTTTTTAGTTTGTCACCTGCAAATGCTTTCGATTTGGACAAGTCTAAAATTCTGGCATCTGATAAAGAGTTTAGACCATTAAATCACTGGAGGGGACTTAAACTAATTTTAAACTAGTAACCAGCATTTTCCAATAAGAGCTTTGCAAAGCTGTGCATAATACTGTCAGTGAAATCGCTTCAAATATAGAGCACCCCATATTATTGCAACAAACACAAAATTAATGCTTAGTCTGAAGTCAATTGGACTGGAGATGGTAATCCAGACAAAGAACTGGATGCTGCCTGCCCCGAGATGGCTGATTCTATAATACATCATCTTTGACACACATATAAAAATATTATCTTCCCTTTCAGGAAAAATTCTCAAAATTTAGCTCCATTTACTTTGTTGTCTAAAAATGCTTTCCATATGGACTGGTCTATGAAATTTGTCTCTTGGTTATGATTTTAATACTGAAATACTATGCAAAAGTACTTGACTCTTTACCACTGTGACAATCCCAACTTTTGACGACCCTGAGGTAGAAGCCTTTTGAAAACATGGAAAGGGAGAAAATGCTGATAACCAGCATTTTCTCCTTTTCCCACAATGTTTTCTACCCTTCCCAAATCAAATTTCGATTTTTCAGTCACATTTATTTTGTTGTCTGCAAATACTTTTAATTTGGTCCAGTTTATAAATTTGTTGTTCGGTAAAAAGTTGAGGCTTAAGCCCCAAGCAATACTCATTCAAACATAAAAAAGATCAATTTTAAACTTACCTGCACTCAGCGCTTCTGTTGTTGTAGAGGAAGATGTTGTTGTGGGAGGGGCCATGGTGGTAATTTCAAATCCTGAAATTCATCCAACGAAAACATTTTGTAATTTTTACTTTTTTCATGAAAAAACTGAACAGATGTCTGGCAGTGAGCAATGCACTCGTGACTGCCAATTTCAAAAGAGTTATTTCACTGTAAAGAGTAGTTAGTGTAATGCAAGATCAGACTTCACAGAACTTGAAGTATGATCTTTTATCCAGATCATTTGCTATTTGAACTATCCTTCACATCTTCAGACAAAACAGTTAACTCATTACCAAATAACAAAATTTTAGGCTTGTCCAAATTGAAAGCATTTGCAGACGACAAAATAAAAGTGACTGAAAATTTGAAATTTGTATCGTGAAAAGTGCCACCTAAGCACTGTTTACTCTGTCAAATCGAAAGCAGAAAAGTTTTTATATCGCATCGGTTAACTCATTACCAAATAACAAAATTTTAGGCTTGTCCAAATTGAAAGCATTTGCAGACGACAAAATAAAAGTGACTGAAAATTTGAAATTTGTATCGTGAAAAGTGCCACCTAAGCACTGTTTACTCTGTCAAATCGAAAGCAGAAAAGTTTTTATATCGCATCGGTTAACTCATTACCAAACAACAAAATTTTAGGCTTGTCCAAATTGAAAGCATTTGCAGATGACAAAATAAAAGTGACTGAGAATTTGAAACTTCTTTTGGGAAGGGTAGAAAACATTGTGGCAAAAAAGGAAAAAATTCTGGTTACCAGCATTTTCTCCTTTTCACACAATGTTTTCAGAAGGCCTCTTTCTCAGGGTCTTTAAAAGTCGGGATTGTGCGGTACCACACAATCCCTACTTTTGACGCCCCTGATGAAGAAGCCTTCTGAAGACACTGTGAGAAAAGGAGAAAATGCTGGTAACCAGCATTTTCTCCTTTTCCCACAGTGTTTTCTACCCTTCCCAGAACAAATTTCAGTTTTTCAGTCACCTTTATTTTGCTTTCATTTTTTCTACCCTTCCCAGAACAAATTTCAATTTTTCAGTCACCTTTATTTTGCTTTCATTTTGAACCAGTCTAAAATTTTCTCTTGTGGTAAAGAGTTAAGTGTATGTGTGAACCGTATCACAAGCAATTTATCCTTTACCCATATTTAAAACTTTTCATCATTTATTTCCATTATTTTATACACAATTACCTTACTGTCTGCAAATACTTATCAGCAGTATGGATGAGTTAACCCATTACCACTCAATCCCTACTTTTGACGCCCCTAAGAAAGAAGCATTTTGAAAACCCTGTGGGAAAAGGAGAAAATGCTGGTAACCATTCTCCTTTTCCCACAGTGTTTTCTACCCTTGCCAGAACATATTTCAATTTTTCAGTCACATTTATTTTGTCGTCTGCAAATGCTTTCAATTTGGACCAGTCTAAATTTTTCTCGTGTGGTAATGGGTTAAGAAATTCTGTTGTTTTGTATAGAGTAAAACTCTAGTTAACCCTTTTACCAGATTTTTTGCCTTGTCCAAACTGAAAGCATTTCGATGGGTGAGTGCAACACTATCCTAAGTGCCTATACTTTGTATAGGCACTTAGGATAGTGTTGCACTCACCCATCGATTTGCAGACAATTTCAATGTGGCTCAAATAATGCAGTTCTTCTTTGACAGGATAGAAAATATCGTTGGAAAAGGAGAAAAGGCTGATTATCAGCATTTTCTCCTTTTCGCACAATGTTTTCAACTGGTTTCTTTTCCAGAATGGTTACAGCATTGTGCTGTAAAGGGTTAATGATGTAAAGACCTTGAAACAATGGGACCCTTTCCCAAACAATCCCTGGTTTTTACGGCCCTGAAATAGAAGCCTTTTGAAAACATTGTGGGAAAAGGAGAAAATGCTGGTGACCAGCATTTTCTCCTTTTCTCACAATTTTTTCTACCCTGCTGGAAACAAATTTCAATTTTTGAGTTACATTTATTTTGTCGTCTGCAAGTCCTTTCAATTTGGACCAGTCTAATATTTTGTCGTTTGATAGGGTTAAAATCCTCAGCTTAGCCAATTTATTCATGGGATTTAACCCATTACCACACAATGATGACTTAATACCGCCTGAAAGAGAAGGCTTTTGAAAACATTGTGGGGAAATAAGAAAATCCTAGTTACCAGCACTTTCTCCATTTCCCACTATGTTTTCCATCCTATCAAAGAAAACCCATTTCATATGAGCCACATTAAAACTGTCATCTGCAAATGTTTTCAATTTGGAGAGGTTTAAAAAAGTTGTTGTGTTGTAAAGGATTAAGTTTCACTTCCTTTATTTAGCAGGATAAGGAAAAATACATACCACACGATACAGAAGCATCTTGGTTATGTCCACAGTGTATGTAACCCCATTCTGCTGTAGATTCACAATCCATGAGGTTAAGCTCTTCTCCTGTGCAGCGTAAGCTACCCAGGTAAACTGGCCCTGTTCCCATTCCAAACCTGGCTCCTTTATAGGCATATGCTTCACCATTTCTGCAAAGAAAAGAATCAAAATAGCCTTACAAACATGAAAGTTCGCAACAAATGAGAAAGAAGCCTTTTGAAAACACTGTGGGAAAAGGAGAAAATGCTGGTAACCAGCATTTTCTCCTTTTCCCACAGTGTTTTCTACCCTTCCCGGCTCAAATTTCTATTTTTCAGTCACCTTTATTACGTTGTCTGCAAATGCTTTCAATTTGGACAAGTCTAAAACTTTCTCGTGTAGTAATGGGTTAAAGAACAAATTGGTTGAATTAATCATATCATGCTATTGGTGTAATTATAAACCCCTGTGCTCGTTTGTCAAGCACTATACTGTTACGAACATTTAAGTTCGCAACAAATGCATAGCTGAAATACAAACCTCATCTAGTGGGATTCAAACAGAAGGAGGAAAAAATCCTCATTTACGTCAGTTTTCATTGAATTGTGGCACTCAGAAGGGAATTTTCTATTTTGCCAGCAAACTCTATTCATGAGACTATATAACAGGAAAATTTCATTTAATATGCTTTGAAAGGGTATAACTTTGCAGTATAATAAATTTTGTTGTATGGTCAGGGGGTAGGGGACTTTGAAACTTGTTCATGGCTGTGGTGAATCATGTCGCCACCTCACCTTTGGCTCGGGACAACATGATTAACCACAGCCGTGAACAAGTTTCCAAGTCCCCTGCCACCTGACTGTACAACTAATATAGTTCTGCTGCAAGATCAAGACAGTGTTCTGTACTAATCCAAAATAGAGAGCTGGACAGTGTAGATCTTGAACAGTGTAGATCTGTGCAGTCTGATCTTGATCCACACTATCCACAAAAGCTGCTGGTGTCTATGCTATGGAAAGAATTAATTCTTTACTTAACCCTTTACCAAACAATGACAACTTTAAACAACCCTGAGAAAGAAGGCTTTTGAAAATGTTGTGGGAAAAGGAGAAAATGCTGGTAACCAGCATTTTCTCCTTTTCCCACAAAGTTTTCAACCCTATCAAAGCAAAATTGCACCATTTGAGCCAGTTTGAAATTGTCTTCTGTAAATGGTTTAAATTTGGCTATGTCTAAAATTTTTCTGTGTGGTAACGGGTTAAAAGCAAAAACACTTAGGCTGGTTTCACTTGAAAGCTTTTGCACGTGATAAATTGAAAATGACTTAATCAATGAAATTTATTATCAAAATGGTAGAAACCATTGTGGGGGAAAAAAGGTGCACAATGCTGGTTGCCAACATTTTCTCCTTTGCCAATAGTGCATTCTTAGGCTTTCTTCCTCAATAGCAGAACCATCTCCAGTACATCTTTTTGACCAGAAAACAAGAACTGTTACAAAGCGGATAAATATTCATCACCAGCACTTTGTCAATCAGAGAGGGAAAACAGCTAGAGAGGCGAAATAATTTTCAAAACAAAGAGTACAGGTGACCTTGACCTTTGACAAAGGAGACCCAAACCAATAGAGCACTTTCATGGGTCAAGAGCAACACTTGTATAAGGTTTGTAAGGGGTCATAGGTTGAACCCCTTTAAAATTAGAACAAGAAAAGAAGACAGATGGATTTACAGATTGACAGATGGACTGACGGACTGAAAGACATGGTGAAACCAGCATACCCACCTCTACTTCATAGATGAGAAGTATAATAACTAAACAAATCTCTGAAGACAAAAAAAGCTAGTGCAATCCCAGCACTTACGTATATCCCAGTTGACGACAGATAACTTCAGCCTCTTCGGCTCCCCACATGTCATCACAAATGGTTCCGAATGTTGCGTTTGTTCCTGTGGGTCTCACTTCCACCCTTCCATACATCTGTGTTGTGGTATCATTATCTCCATCCATCAGTCGCACTTCTAAAGCTGCGTAAATCAATGTGGGTATTCAAATACTGAATGAAAAAACTTGGTATGACAATAATGCTGGCTACCTGCACTTTTTTTTTGCCCAATAATGTTTTCTACCACATTATTTTGGCCACATTTATCCTTTAACCCATTACCACACAATCCCTACTTTTGACGCCCCTGAAAAAGAAGCCTTTTGAAAATACTGTGGGAAAAGGAGAAAATGCTGGTAACCAGCATTTTCTCCTTTTCCCACAGTGTTTTCAACCCTTCCCGGAACAAATTTCAATTTTTCAGTCACCTTTATTTCGTTGTCTGCAAATGTTTTCAGTTTGGACCAGTCTAAAATTTTCTCATGTAGTAAAGACTTAACAACACAATCCTGCCTTTTAACAACTCTGGGGAAGAAGCCTTTAGGAAATATTATGGGAAAAGGAGAAAATGCTGGTAACCAGCATTTTCTCCATTTCCCACAATGTTTCATACCCTATCAAATGCAGAGATCACCATTTCAGCATCATTTGATTTGCCATCTGCAAATACTTTCAATTTGGTCCTGGCTAAAATTCTGTCATTTGGTAAAGATTCATTTTATCCTCTGTAAATGAGCTATGGTCAGTGAAATGAGTGTAAATGAGCTATGGTCAGTGAAATGAGGGATTCAAACATGTGCAAAAAGTATTGATCCATGTCAGTTTTCACATGAGCTCCGAGTCCCTCAATAATCTTTAGTCCTTTATTAACACTTTACCCCACAAGGCATTTCTATGGTATCTCTAAATTACCCTTTTAACAGCAAGGATGAAGCCATTTCTTATGTGTATATGACACCTTTTGATACTATAGAAAACATTGTGACAAAAGGTGAAATTGCTCCTTACGAGCAATTTCACCTTGCTCCTTTCGAGCAATTTCACCTTTAGCCACAATGTTTTCCAAAGGCTTCAACAAGCAATGTGTAGAAATAAGTATCTATGGAGTAAAGGATTAAACAATGCCAACTTTTAAATACCCTGAAAAAGAAGCCTGTGAAACATTGTGGAACAAGAGCTTTGCAAAGCAGCGCATAAATGCCTGAAGGGGGTTGTAAATGAAAGGGCATAAAATCTAGAATGCCTGCAGTTGTCAAAAATTTTAAAAATCACATACACAACTACACATCATAGAGATTCATTGTGGTAAGTTTGAACTTATTCAACTGAAAAATGTATGAGAAGTTGTGCTACGAGGAATAACTGTTGCATGAAAAGAAATTGTTAACAGACAGATGGAGGGACAAACAAGCGGGGCCATAACATAATACGACCCTATGGGCACATAAAAAGGACAAATTGCTGGTATACTACAAGTCCTTTTCCCTCAATGTTTTCAACTTTTTAAACGCAAATTAGTTCTTCAATAAGCTTTCACTCTAAATGTTGCTGGTTCCCAGCATTCCCTGCTTTTTCCTTGATATTTTCAAAAGACGTCTTCCTTAGGGTCAATTTAACCCTTTCCCAAACGACAAAATTTTAGACTGGTTCAAATAGAAAGCACTTGCAGATAACAAAATAAACTTAACTAAAGAATTGAAATTTGTTTCCAGCAGGTAAAAAAACATTGTGGGAAAAGGAGAAAATGCTGGTTACCAGCATTTTCTCCTTTTCCTACAGTGTTTCCAAAAGGTTTCTATCTCAAAGTCATAACAACCTGGGATTGTTTGGTAAAGGGTTAACAAGAGGCTATTCGGAAAGGGTTAACCTACCTGCTGGTCTCGGGATCGGTGTTGTTGGGCAGTACCATTCATCCGATCTGTCCTCACAGTCAAAGTTTCCATCACATCTCAGTGTTTTATTGACACATTTGTTACTGGTGTGACATTGATGTTCCTCATCCCCACATTTCACTGTTAGAAATATTAAAATTTGATACATCATTCCTACATCTAACTACCAGAAAATCAGACATTTATCTCCTTCAGTGACAAATATATAAAAATTCACTTCTTTTACTCTTTACCACACCATTCTGACTTTTAATGACCCTATGAAATAAAGCTTATGAAAACATTGAGGGAAAAGGAGAAAATGCTGGTGACCAGCATTTTCTCCTTTTCCCACAATAATTTCTAACCTTCTCAAATTAATTTTGGATATTTGATTCACATTTAATTTGTTGTCTGCAAAATTTAATGCTTTCAATTTTGACAAATCCAAAATTTGTTGTTTGGTAGAGTTGAAATAGACAATTGGACCAACCCAAATAGTTAAGTGTAAGAGAGTAGGAATTGTAACTTTCAAGTCTTCGGCCACTTGAGGATGTTGGATTGAGCTGCACACCTGGCTATCTAAGAAATTACCAACAGTACAATGTACTTTAACGTTTACAGATTGACAGATGGACTGATGGACAGAAAGACATGGTGAAACCAGTATACCCACCTCTACTTCATAGATGAGAAGTATAATTACTATAAAAATCTTTGTAGAAAAAAAAAAACAGGGATCATGTGTACTGGTACTATAATCAGAGCACTAGAGCTGGGACGGGTAGAAATTTTGTACCCAGGTTCCCGTGGCCATATTACCCGCAAGTACTCGGGTACCCGATATTGATACTTTAATTAAATTAAAAATCAATTGTTGTCTATCTTTATGCATTCTGGGACTTGCACATGTACCAATTCATGAAAACAACTAAACATGGCTTCAATTAGCCAAGCTTCGTCAAAAACTTAGTCTACTACAAGATGAGCACAACACAAAGTGTAACATTTGAAGTGTTCCGAATCTCGCAGACTGTTGTGTAAATCACGTTATAGAATTGAAAATTACGTGAAAGAAAAGGGAAAAAAATCCATTATCTTCTTAACTTGGGTAAAATGACATTATTGGAAGTTACTTGCTGTCCGTATTGATAAATTATTGTCAAATTACACGAAAAAACCTTTCTATAAATTACCACACATGAAAAAATGCTCGATTCAAAAAACACAGAAACCCATGGCACAACACAATGTTCTTTTTGACATTGTTTGATCAGAGTCACTTCAGACCGTCTTTTAAGTTTTTTTTTTTATGATTTTAAACAGGAAATTTCCACAGATATCTTAGTATTACATACTTTTGGGTTGCAAAATATCATTATTGATTACTTCTGGTTTGGAATCATTATTGTCACAATCATAGCCTTACTGAGTAAGGTTACTATTTATTTATTGGGTAGCCAGGGCCCGTATTCACCAACCATTCTTAAGAACGTTCTTGGTCTTATTCTCCAGAATGTTCTACATTTGTAAGTAACATAACTTCTGATTGGCTAAACCATTCGGTTTAGCCAATCAGAAGTTATGTTACTTACAAATGTAGAAAACTTTGGAGAATAAGATTGAGAATATTCTCAAGAATGGTTGGTGAATACAGGCCCTGGTAATGATTTAGTACCCATGTACCGGAGTTACCCTACCCGATACCCAGGTACTCAAGTACTCGTCACAGCTCTACAGAGCACATTAACCCTTTACCACACAATAACGACTTTTGACAACCCTTGGACACAAGCTATTTGAAAACTTCGTGGGAAAAGAAGAAAATGCTTTATCAAAAAACAGTTGCACAATTTTAGCCATATTGAAATTGTCGTCTGCAAATGCTTTCAATCTGAAAAGGGCTAAAATTTTGTCGTCTTGAAAAGGGTTAACTCTTTACAAAATAAAACATTTAGTCAAAAGGAGAAAATGCTGGTAACATGGTTACCAGCATTTTCTCCCTTTTCCCACTATGTTTTCAAGAAGCTTCTTTCTCAGGGTCGTTTAAGGTCTGTGTTGTGTTGTAAAGAGTTAAAGTCCCAGGTGTAATTAAAGATGGATTTTCTCTTGTATCTTGCACTATCCCCTGTAACAAAACTTACAGGATTTAGGAAATGTTGTCCATAAGAACAATCTTTGAAGATGATAAGTAAATGGAAAATCAATCAAATACAATTCACTGACTTTCAGAAGGATGTTTGTCTGGTTGGCTTGTGTGATCAAATGAACACTATGACTTATTTTGTGTGTTCTAATGTACACAAAGTAATTGTGGTAACAAATTTCTCAGATAATAACAAGAGCTGCACTCAGCGTTGCATATACATATGAAAAAAGGCTTGTCAGTGAAATTCATTAAAATCTAGAATGCATAAAGACATCCAAATTTTAAGTCACATGCGCAACTACACATCATACAGATTCATTGTGGTAAGTTTGAACTTATTCCAACGGAAACTGTAGGAGTTGAGCACAAGAAATTGCTAATGGATGGATGGGAGACTGGAGCTATAACATAATACAACCCTTCTGTCATATAAAAATCTGGCAACAACTAATCTATCAAAAGCATATTTACGTTCATAAATTTCTGTGAGTGCTAGGCGCCAAATATTGTCAAAGGACACATCAGTCTATATATAATTGCATTATTTTCTTTTATTAGGGTATGATTTTACTATTAAAATTAGGGATAGCAACGGTTAACCAATCGAATGACCGATTAACTGGTTAGGAAATTGGAAACCAGTTAACCGGAAACAAATATATAATTATTATCAAAAGTTTACCAAAATTATCATTATAATAATAAAAAAAAAAAATACAGAGTTAACTTTGCCGGTTCTGACAACTAAATCTGCATCATCCGCACATCCATGTCGCTAAGACGCGGCGAAGGTGTGATATACAGTTTGACATTTCTGTGCAATATCAAACATTGTTAATTCGCTAATTAGTCCCCAGTCTCCGATAATAAACAATCAAACACATGTCCTCTTTGGATCAAAGGCACTGGCTTATCGATATATGATTTGCAATCAAATATTTGCATGGACTGACCAATCAGCGTAAGAGGGATTGAAATTTATAAGTCAACATAATTATGTTCAAGCTGGCACAGCGGTTTCTCTTCGTTCGTTCATTATCACTTCGATAAGTATCTTCGAAAATCATAGTATAGTGGAGAGGCTTTGAATTTGGGAGAGTCTAAAACTTACACCTGTCATTTGGGTGATGGCTAACACCCGACCACTTAGCGATAGTCGCTTCATTTGACAATTATAAACGTACCATCATCTGTATGATTCAGTTTGTAGATTCTTTGAAGTTGTAAATATCAGTGTTCCCACTATCTTTTCTTTCGATGCAGCTCAAAGTCTGTTGTTAATATATCTATGGAAATTTACTGCTTAAAATCATTAAAAAGCTGAAAAGATGGTCTGAAGTGACTTTGATCGGACAATGTCAAAAGGAACATTTTGTTCTGTCATGGGTTTCCGTGTTTTTTGCATCAAGGATTTTTTTATTTGTTTTAATTTATGGAAAGGTATTTCCGTCTGATATGACAATAATTTATCAAAAGTGGTAGCAAGTAACTTCAAATCCTGATATTTTACACAAGCAGATAATGTTTCTTTTTTGCTCTTTCTAACGCGAGATATCGCATGAAACAAAACTTTTTTACGTGAATTTCAGTTCTATTATGTGATTTACGCAATAATTTGCGTAGTGGAAACACTGAAATGGCCTGATAATTTCTGGTCCTCTATAGAAAACATTGTGGAAAATTGATTTCATTGCCGGTGGGGAGAGAGATCATCGATAGATTGGCTGTCTTTTGCGCCAAAGTAAATAAATAGTAAACATTACGGAATTGCATTACTCATGCACCGGTTGTCTATGTTGACATATCGAGCAGGTACCTTCATATTACATGTTTTTACATGGTCGTTCAGTTAACCGGTTAACCGATCGAAAGATTGAACGGTTAACCGGTTAGCAAATTTACTAACCGTTGCCATCCCTAATTAAAATACCTTTGAAAAAATAAGTTGTGTGACACTCACAGTAACAGTAATTAAAATTTGATCAAGAGGGCCAAGATGGCCCTGGATTGCTGACCTGATTTTTTGAGAGGACCAAAGCCAATTTTTTTTTAAACTTTGGAAACAAAATCATTATTCTGTCAAGCAATTTTAAAAAGGTTACCTGTAAGGGTGAAACTATTTCAAAATCTGACCAGCCTTTTAGAAAAGAGTTTTTAAGAATTTCTTAATGTCCATATAGTGTAAATAGCCCACAGCCATCAGAGCCATGTTTCTTGATGGATCAAAGCTTCTCAAGCAATTTGCAAAAAAGGGTCACCGAAGAAACATTTCTTTGAAATTATTTTTAAAAATCTGACTCCCGTTTCAGAGAAGAATTTTAAAAATTTCTTCATATCCATATAGTACAAGTGCCCCTGACCCAGGATCAGAGCCAGGATTTTGCAAACAATTTTTGAAAAGGGTCACCAAAGGAACATCTCTGTAGATTATTTCAAAATCTGACCAGCGGTTTTAGAGAGGAAGATTTTTAAAGAATTTGTTAAAAAATTCCATTTGGTTGCCATGGCAACCAGAGTTTTTGATGGAATCAAATATTTTGAACAGTTTCTAAGAGGACCTCCCAAGGAACATTCAAGCCCTGGAGTTTGGTCCAAATCTTCGCCATGGTTTAGGAGGAGAAGATGTTAAAGAAACTGTTGACCACGCACGACACTTGATGGCCACACCATGATCTTAATGTTGTGCTCAGGTGAGCTAAAAACCAAACAAGCAATTTCTTTGAAATGATATCTCCCGCCAAAAAAGACCTTTTTTGATACAAACATATAAGAGGTATTGTGTTTTGCATGTACATGTGGCCTTTTTGTTATTGGTCCATGATGAAATTATACATTAAGCTCCCTTGTTCCATGGCACAGCATTTCATTATATAAAAAAATATATAAGAGGTCCATAACAGGATTATACATTACATACCCTTTTTGCAGACCTTGGCATTTCAAGAAATGAAAACAGATAAAGGAAATATACATAAAACCCCCTTTTTCCATGACATATCAGTATATATCTATATATGTATATGAAAAAAAAAAAATGTATCAATGAACTATCCAATGGAAAATATGCATCATGAAGTTTCATAAATTTTTGTCAAGAACTTTAGAAGATATCCCTCCCATATAAGCTGCCACACTGCTGCCATTTCAAGCAGGTAGCTAGAGACTAAAGCGTTGAAATTTGTAGCACCTGCCCTCAGCAGATATATAGAGGATATTTGTTTCTTTTGGTGAAAGATCAGAATTTATTTCATCGAGTGAACACCATCGGTAATATTTTCACGAGTGGTGCAGCCACAAGTGAAAATATTACCGATGGTGTTGACGAGATGAAATAAATTTCAATCTTTCACCGAAAAAATAAATATTCTATTTATTTCATGCTTTTAACCCTTTCTGTGAGAAGCTTTATCAAAATCCAGTACAGTTCTTTTCCGTTATTCCCCATGGCGTACCCCTCCCGCATAGTAACGCATTACAATATTACATCAAGCGCGAGAAATGCAAGATATATGAAGTCATATTTCCCATCTGGTTGTAAGGCACGCACAATTTACCTAAGCAACAAGAACGTGAAAATCAGTATTTTTACTGGTGGTACCAGTGTAAGATCGAAAAATATTTTCACTGCTATTTCTCGATATCCTACCGGTAAGCATGAAATAAATGGTATTACTTGTGATCTAAATGGTTTACAAACAGACTACTGCATGGACAGATGTACGGATGGACAACGCTAAAACTACATCCCTCCGCCTTTGGCGGGGGATAATAATTACTATGTATTGTTTTATAAATGGAGAAGATCCAATTCAAATATTGTAAAATAGTATGTAACTACAAAATAACCCTAAAATGGCAATGTAAAGAGCAAAATGGCTGTTGTATTGGCCAAGATAGTTGTGTTCTCACTGACGAACAATGGTTGCTGAATATTAATTTTGGTGAGTAAAATCTGCACCTACTTACCTGTAGTGGGAGGAGGAGATGTAAAAGGTCCACAATATACTTCATCTGAATAATCACCGCAATCATTATCGCCATCACACACCCAACGAATTGGGATGCACCGTTGAAGAGTTGCACATGCAAACTCGTCAAAATCACAAGTCACTAATAAATTTAGGAAAAAGAATAAGTTGACAATAAGTTGCTTTAACTCTTCACCATACAATCCCAAGTTTTAACAACCCTGAGGAAAAAAGCCGTTTTGAAACATTATGGGAAAAGGAGAAAATGCTGGTGTAACCAGCATTTTCTCCTTTTCCCACAATGTTTTCTACCCTACTGGAAACAAATCTAAATTTTAGAGTTATGTTAATTTTGTCGACTGCAAATACTTTCAAGTTGGACCAGTATACCATTTTGTCGTTTGGTATAGGGTTAACCCATTACCACACAATCCCTACTTTTGACGCCCCTGAGAAAGAAGCCTTTTGAAAACACTGTGGGAAAAGGAGAAAATGCTGGTAACCAGCATTTTCTCCTTTTCCCACAGTGTTTTCTACCCTTACCAGAACAAATTTCAATTTTTCAGTCACCTGTATTTTGTCGTCTGCAAATGCTTTCAATTTGGACCAGTCCAAAATTTTCTCGTATGGTAATGGGTTAATTCAATGTAAAAAACAAAGGTCAAATTTCCACAACAAAAAGGCTGTGATAGCCCTGTCTCTCAATTGCCTTTTTCACCCTTTATCAAACTTTTCAAACTACTATGGACTCTAGAGAAAAGGAATTTATAACTATTGGGGATAGGAATGTAGCACTCAACAAAAAGCACTCAACAAAAATGCATCCTTCTTGAAGCATTATTCTCCATGCATCTACCCCTGGGATAATCGACCAACAATTAGATTCTTATAAATATTCATATGGTGGGAAAGTATCCTAATGGTCAATCTAAAGATCGCTAGTGTCCGTGGTCGTGAGGTAGAGCGTCGGCCTCATAACCTAAAGGTCCCGAGTTCAACCCGGGAGTGGGTGTCAACTTTGGGATTTTTCATTGGCACATGGTCGACTGCACACATTCGGCACAATTACTGGTGTAGTTCCCAGGAAGCAGAATCGAGAGAGATTAGTATAAGTTGTAAGAACTTGTTTCTCAATCGATGTAAAATAAATATGTCATCACTAGTGAAGTTACTGTGGAAATAACTAACTGAGAAATTAGTTAGTTATATTAGTTCTGAAGTCAGAACAATCAAGAAAGGAATCACACACCCAATAATTGGGTATACAATGCGCATTGTCACAGGCAAACTCATTAGAGGCACATCGTGACCCTGAATAACACAATACATTTTCCTTGTAGGTTACTTCAAATCAAAGTGCTGAAAATACTTATCGAAGGTGATGGTAGTGAACAGGTTTTAACAGTGAGCAAACGCATTAACCCTTTATCACACAATGATTACTTTTAACGTTCCTGAGGCCTTTCAAAAACTTTGTGGGAAAAAGAGAAAATGCTGGTAACCAGTATTTTCTCCTTTTCTCACCAAGTTTTCTACTCTATCAAAGAAAAATTGCATCATTTGGGCCACTGTGAAATTATCATCTTCAAATGCTTTCGATTTGGATAAAATTCTGCCATGTGGTAAATGGTTAACTTGAGGCACTTAACCCTTTACCCCAAAAGGCATTTCTATGGTATCTCCAATTGACCCTAAATAACAGCAAGGGTGAAGCAGTTTTTTATGTGTATAGGACACCTTTTGATAGCATAGAAAACATTGTGACAATAGGTGAAATTGCTGGTCACGAGCAATTTCACCTTTTGTCACAATGTTTTCCAAAGGCTCCTACAAGCAATGCCTAAAAATGAGTATCTATGGAGTAAAGGGTTAAGAGCCTGTATTTTGCTCTACTGGCAGTGATTTTGCTTTTGTGTTAGCATACATCATGAATTCATGATGCAAACAGAAAAAAGCACAAAGGTATGTTCATGCAACTAGGCTTGAATCCAATCACACATGGTGTAAGTAGGCATGTTAAATTGAACAAACAGTGAAAAACAAATGAAGTGAAATTGCACATAAGTAATTGTTTGGCAATCCAGCCAAATTTGACAGGCTTTCAGAACACCATGTACGACACAATCCTAGCAAATTTCAAAGAAATGTGAACAATAACGTAGACTGTTGATTAGACGATACTAAATCATCAAATGGCTGCTTTTCCTGAATGATTTACTAAATTTTCTTCAGTTTACAGTTTAATCCCTTGATGAATCAAATAATCTTTGCCAGTCACACAAAATTTGGATCAACACTGTGGACTTCATTGTCTAAACAAGAAATGGAAATTTTAAACTTTTAATAGCTACTTTTCTCATATGTCAGATTTTTTTTTTTATAATTCAACTGTGCATGTTTCATGAAAATCCAACCACAAAATGCTGACTTGACTTGTAAACAAGAAATGGAATTTTTTAACTTTTAAACAGCCACTTTTTCCATACTGTTCATTGGATTTCTTTCAAAATCAATCATGTAAACAAGAATGGAAAATTTTCAACTTGAAACGGCTACTATTTCCATACTGTTTGTCGGATTGTTTTCACAATCAATGTGGTTAAAGCTATTGATGAGATAGACAAATTGTGCAAGTTTAACTAAAATCTGACCTCAAATGCAGACTTTATCACGTAAACAAATTTTCAACTTGAAATGGTTACTTTTCCCATATCATTTGTCAGACTTTTTGCAAAATCAATAGGGTTTATGGATTTGATGTTATATAGACATTGTCCAAGTTGCAAAATTGATAGGGTTTAAGGCACAGATGTCGTAAACAAACTGTCCAAGTTTTACATAGATCTGACCACAAATGAAAACTTAATCATGTAAACATGAAAAAGACTAAAGGACGGACAGACAGACAGACAACTGAAACCACCTCATGACATAAGCTTTTCTGCCTTTCCCTTAGAAGAGCCAGAAATGCATTCATCCAATGGCTATTTATTCACAGATTTATAGCATTAGTAGTTGGCCTCGCCTCTTTATTTCATGACTGTTTTCCATAAAACAGCATATCCAAGTGTTCTACATGATATTGTGTTTTTAGGTGTTAGGAAAGTGATTTGGATGAAAATAACAGTTGTTTTAGGTGTTTTTTAGGTATTTGGGGTGCTTTTAAGTGTTTTTCCTCCTTACCAAATGGTCATGTAGACATGATGAACTAAGGTTCTGTCAAAGCTCTTAACCCATTACCACACAATCCCTACTTCTGACGCCCCTGAGAAAGAAGCCTTTAGAAAACATTGTGGGAATAGGAGAAATGCTGGTATCCAGCATTTTCTCCTTTTCCCACAATGTTTTCAACCCCTCACAAAACAAATGTCAAATATTCAGTCACTTTTGTTTTGTTGTCTGCAAATGCTTTCAAAGTGGACAAACCTAAATTTTTTTGTTTGGTAATGAGTTAAACTAGAGCTATTTGTATTCCTGGCATTTAACTCTGAAGTTCATTGTTTTGTAAATAACTTGCACATAATTATTTTCAATCATGACCCATATGTGTCTGTTCATTAATCTGGAAGGAACTGTTTTTCTGAAACAGAGGCATGATTCATTTTAATAGGATTTTGACAGCTTCAGGTCTTAACCTCTAAAAATAGTCGTTTTCAGTTCTCGTTTACTATGTAAGTGAAAATGTTTGCAATGTGGAAATTCTTGCGATTTGGGAATCTGAAAACTTCACAAACTTTTCTGTTTGATTATTTAACTACCAGTACAGAAAAATATTGAGTTTGCTTTTAAAATTTCCCAAATTTCCGTATCCAACATGCCTGTAATAAGTTATTCACAGTATTTTAGAGAGAGAAAGAGAGATATGCTATGTAAAATATATATATATATGCTATATAAAATGCTATGTACACACATTTTCTTCCTTTATCACTTATCATAAAAGTCTACTCTGTCTTGAGACAGAGAGAAGGAGAGAGAGAGAGATACATGTATCTCTCTCTCTCTCTCTCTCTCTCTCTCTCTCTTTCTTTCTCTCTCTTTCTCTCTGTATCAAGACTGAGTAGACTTTTATAATAAGTAGGGATGGCAACGGTTAACCGGTTAACCGATCAAATGACCGATTAACCGGTTAGGAAATTGGTAACCGGTTAACCAGAAACAAAAAAACGCCTAAATTATTAAAAGTTTACCAAAATAATCATTATAATAAAAAAAATACAAAGTTAACTTTGCCGGTTCTGACAACCAAAACTGCGTCATACGCACATCCAATGTCGCCAAGACACGACGAAGGTGTGATATACAGTTTGAAATGTCGGTGCAATATTAAACATTGTTAATTTGCTAATTAGTCCCCAGTCTCCGATAATAAACAGTCAAACACGTGTCCTCTTTGGATCAAAGGCACTGGCTTATCCTAATTGATTTGCTTTGATTATTTCATTAAGTACCCGCCCCTAATCAAATATATGCATGGATTGACCAATCAGCGTAAGAGGGATTGAAATTCATAAAGTCAATCATTCTGTGTTCAAGCAGGCATAGCGGTTTCTCTTCGTTCGTTCATTATCACTTCGATAAGTATCTTCGAAAATCATAGTATGGTGCAGAGGCTTTGAATTTGGGAGTGTCTAAAATTTAAATCTGTCGTTTGGGCGATGGCTAACACCCGATCACTTAGCAACAGCCGCTTCGTTTGACGATCAATAACCATACCATCATCTGTATGATTCTGTAGATTTTTTGAAGTTGTAAATAGCAGTGATCCCTATGGTTTTTTCTTTCGATGCAGCACTAAAGTCTGTTATTAATATATCTATGGAAATTTACTGCTTAAAATCATTCAAAAGCTAAAAAGACGATCTGAAGTGACTCTGATTGGACATTGTCGAAAGGAACATTTTGTTCTGTCATGGGTTTCCGTGTCACTTGCATCGAGCCTTTTTTCATGTGTTTTAATTTATGGATAGGTATTTCCGCCTGATTTGACAATAATTTATCAAAATGGGTAGCAAGTAACTTCAAATCCTGGTATTTTACACAAGTTAAGCAGATACTGTTTTTTTTTCCTTTCCAACGTGAGATCTCACGTGAAACCAAACTCTTTTTTACGTGAATTTCAATTCTATTAGGTGATTTACACAATAATTTGCATCGTCGAAACACTGAAATGGCCTGATAATTTCTAGTCCTCTATAGAAATCATTGTGGTAAAATAATTTTATTGCCGAGATGGTGAGAGATCGTTGATAGATTGGCAGTCTTTTGCGCTAAAGTACAGAAATAGTAAACATCACTGGAATGCATTACTCACGCACCGGTTGTCAATGTTGACATATCAAGCAGGTACCTTCATCTTATATGGTCGTTCGGTTAACCGGTTAACCGATCGAAAGATTGAACGGTTAACCGGTTAGCAAATTTACTAACCGTTGCCATCCCTAATAATAAGTGATAAAGGAAGAAAATGTGTTTACATAGCATTTTATTCCATTTCAGAATATTCTCCACCCTTTTACACACAAACTCTATCACTTATGCAGCATCTTATCAACCCTTTACTCCACAGATACTCAATTCTACACATTGCTTGTACGAGCCTTTGGAAAACATTGTCGCAAAAGGTGAAATTGCTCGTGACGAGCAATTTCATCTTTTGCCTCAATGTTTTCTACACTATCAAAAGGTGTCTTATATACTTAAGAAACAGTTTCATCTTTGCCTTTATTTAGAGTCAATTAGAGATATTATAGAAATGCCTTATGGGGTAAAGGGTTAAATTATTTTGTTGTCTGCAAATCCCTTCATCTTAACAATTCTTTCTGTAGAGTTAACTCCTTACCACACAATTCTGACTTTCAACAACCCTGCAGGAAAAGGACTTTTGAAAACCTTGCGGAAAGAGAGAAAATGCTGGTAGTTAGTATATTTTCCTTTTTTCAACAATGTTTCTACCCTTTCAAAGACAATTTCATAATTTATGCAACAATTGTTGTCTTCAATTGCTTTCAATTTAGATCAAACTAAAATTTTGTTGGGTAAAGAGCAAGGTTTAATTCAAAACATCTTTCACTTACCACCTGTTGTAGTACTGCTTGTTGTAGTATATGTAGTATTTGGTGATGTATATACAGGAGTTGTTGTTGTGGAAACATTACAATATGTTGAGTTCTCATCAGCTCCACTATAACAATCAATGAACCCATCACACACAAAGTTGTACGGAATGCACAACGACTGGAATGTGCAGTTTAAGTAGAATGGGGGACCTGTCAATCATCGAAAAACTTGAATTAAGGTTAGACCTGTGTAATGGAAAACAGCTATTTCCACTAAAATATCATCCTGCAAAATTAGCTGTAATTAACAAGAGGGCCATGATGGCCCTGAAATCGCTCACCTGAGTCTATTGACCAAACATGAACCATCTAGTTTCCCAGTGACCTAGTTTTTTATCAGACATTACCATGCATCATCAAACACTTTTGAGATATCAATAAGACAAACATTTTGACCAAGTTTCATGAGTATTGGACTGAAAATGTGGCCTCTACAGCGTACAAAAGGTTTTTCTAAGATTTCACCAAGTGACCTAGTTTTGAACCCGACAATTACCCATTATCAAACTCTTTTGAGACATCACCAAGACAAACATTCTGACCAAGTCTGAACAGTATCAGGCAGAAAATGTAGCCTCTAGATGTACACAAGGTTTTTCTAATATTTCACCCATTGACGTAGTTTTTGACTCCACATGGCCCATTTTAAAACTCATTCAAGGTATCACCAGGACAAATATTATGAACAAGTTTTACAAGAATCAGACTGAAAATATGTCCTCCAGAGCAAACAAAAGGTGTTTATAACATTTGACCTATTGACCCAGTTTTTGACCCAACATGACCCATTTTCAAACTCATCCAAGATATTATAAAGGCAAACATTCTGACTACTTTTCAAGAGTGTTGGACTGAAAATGTAGCATCCAGAGCATATAAAAGGTTTTTCTAAGATTTTACCTGGTGACCTAGTTTTAAACCCCCCAATGGCCCATTTTTAAACTCATCAAATATATCATCAAGGCAAACATTCTGACCAACTTACAAAGAGTTTTGGACTGAAAATGTGGCCTCTAGAGCCTACAAAAGGTTTTTCTAAGATTTTACGTGGTGACCTAGTTTGACTCCACATGACCCATTTTCAAACTCTTCCAAGATATCATAAAGGCAAATATTCTGACCAACTTTCAAGAGTTTTGGACTAAAAATGTGGCCTCTAGAGCGTACACAAGGTTTTTCTAAGATTTTACCTGGTGACCTAGTTTTAAACCCCCCAATGGCCCATTTTTAAACTCATCAAATATATCATCAAGGCAAACATTCAGACCAACTTACAAAGAGTTTTGGACTGAAAATGTGGCCTCTAGAGCCTACAAAAGGTTTTTCTAAGATTTTACCTGGTGACCTAGTTTGACTCCACATGACCCATTTTCAAACTCTTCCAAGATATCATAAAGGCAAATATTCTGACCAACTTTCAAGAGTTTTGGACTGAAAATGTGGCCTCTAGAGCGTACACAAGGTTTTTCTAAGATTTGACCTAGTGACCTAGTTTTTGACCCCACATGAACCACTTTCAGACTTGTCCAAGATACCATCAAGACAAACATTCTGACCAACTTTTAAGAGTTTTGGATTAAAAATGTGGCCTCTAGAGCGTACACAAGGTTTTTCTAAGATTTGACCTAGTTTTTGACCCGACATGACCCATTTTCAAACTCGTCCAAGATATCATATAGGCAGACTACCTGACAGACTTTCATGAGTATTGGACTGAAAATGTGGCCTCTAGAGTGTACACAAGATTTTTCTAAAATTTGACCTAGTGACCTAGTTTTTGACCCGACATGACCCATTTTCAATTTTGTCTGAGATATCATCAAGATAAACATTCTGAAGAACTTCCAAGAGTTTTGGACGGAAAATGTGGCCTCAATAGCGTACACAAGGTTTTTCTAAGATTTGACCAAGTGACCTAGTTTTTGACCTGACATGATCCATTTTCAAACTCATGTGAGATATCATCCAGGCAAACATCCTGACCAACTTTCATGAGTATCCGACTGAAAATGTGGCCTCTAGAGCGTACACAAGGTTTTTCTAAGATTTGACTTAGTGACCTAATTTTTGACCTGACATGACCCATTTTCAAACTCGTCCGAGATTTCATCAAGGCAAACATCCTGACCAACTTTCATGAGTATCGGACCGAAAATGTGGCCTCTAGAGCATACACAAGGTAAAAAGTTGACGACCGACGACGGACAACGGACACAGCACGATCACAATAGCTCATCATGAGCACTTCGTGCTCAGGTGAGCTAAAAATAAGTATTATTGAACTACTTTCACCTATTCATTTTTTCCATTTTTTTCCTGCTTTGAATCATTATTTATAAATCTTTAACCACTATATTCTCAATTCAAAAAGAGATAATAATTACCTCCCTTTTCTGAAAAGTAACAAAAGTATCAAAAAGTAATTTCAAGATAGACATAAACAGAATTTCTGATCCGTTAGAAATGTACAAAAATATTATTTCTGCATAAATCCTTATTTATCCTTTTTTATCAACGAATTAGAATTTTGCCACATGTTCACCGGAAGTGCATTACACATGTCCTACCTTAAAGGTGGCCCTTCAGACTTTGGGACAAAAATTTTACAAAAATGCAAAAAAAATCATCCTTATACTCCCAAAGCCTTTTAATTCGCGTTCATAAAACCCCAGTGGTCCAATTCTATTTTTAGATGATCAATTCTCTCATTTACATACAGGAATACACAGACAAAGTTTTAAACATAGTGCCGAAAAAGACCTTTTGGAAAATAATTATTAAATGTTTGTTTTGTACTGGAATTTAAGCATTATTAGTGACGTGCTAGTCACTTGACATTCCCACAATGCAATTTTCATTTTTGGCGCGAAATCTAAAAATAGCTTAAGAGGCTACGTAGCGTTTTAAGGGAATACCATCAAAAAAATTTTTAATTGTAATTTTATGATTCTTAATTATTGATGATTTGTATTATTTTTTCATATAAATTTCAATGATATATATTTATTTTAATTTGGTGAGCTGTGAAAATTCTAAATACCCACCTTTAAATCGTGATGAAAATGCTGACCCTAAACTCTTTACCACACAAAAAAATTGTAACTTCTCCAAAATGGAAGCATTTGCAGATGAAAAAATAAAAGCATATTAAAAATTGAATTTCCTTTGGGAAAGGTAGAAAATATTGTGAGAAATGGAGAAAATGCTGGCTACCAGCATTTTCTCCATTTCCCACAATATCTGCAAAAGGCTTCATTATCAGGGTCATTAAAACTAGGGATTGTGTGATACAGGCTTATACCAACAGATTTTGTGTCCTAGATAATATATCACTAAATAACAACAATTCGTGGCTGCTATTTTTCTTAAGTTTTTCAAGAAAACAAACAGTATAGATAAAACATCAGGGCCCGTATTCACCAACCATTCTTAAGAATATTCTTCGTCTTATTCTTCAGAATTTTGTCAATGTGAAAGTAACAGACCTTATGATTGGCTAAACCATTTGGTTTAGCCAATCAGAAGTTCTGTTACTTTCACAGTCAGGAAATCTTGAAGAATAAGACCAAGAACGTTCTGAAGAATGGTTGGTGAATACGGGCCCAGGCTGCATGTTTTCTGCAGCTTGATCTAGATCTAAACCCTGACCAGAAAAGCAACCTTCCCAGCACAAATTTCATTTTTTTAGTCACATAAATTTTGACTTCTGCAAACGCTTTCAGTTTGAAGAAGTCTAAAATTTTATTGTTTGGTAAAGAGTTAAAACAATGCTGAAGCAGGTTTTATGTGATTAAAAGGATGATCGAGTAAGCAAAACTAACAGTGTCAATTAACTCATTACCAAACGACAACATTTTAGGTTTGGCCAAATTGAAAGCATTTGCAGACGACAAAATAAAAGTGACTTAAAATTGAAATTTGTTTTGTGACGGGAAGGAAACATTGTGGGAAAAGGAGAAAATGCCCCAGTGGAGCCAATTTTTACCCAAGGACTATAATTTAACCCATTACCCCACAATTCCTAATTTTGACGACCCTGAGAAAGAAGGCTTTGGAAAAAATTGTAGGAAAAGGAGACAATGCTTTTCACCAGCATTTTCTCCTTTTCCCACAATGTTTTCTACCCTTCACAAAACAAATTTCGAATTTTCAGTTTTTATTCTGTTGCCTGCAAATGCTTTCAATTTGGACAAATCTAAAATGTTGTTTGGTAATAATTCAAAGAAACTTGGTAGAGGTCCATTAAATGAAGCTTTTATGCATAACTTGGTAGCTCTTGGCCATATGGATTTGAACAATATTATTTTCAAATATTTTCAAAAGTTTAAAGTTTTGTTGCCATGGAAGCTGGAGTTTTTAAAGGAATCAAAGGCCTTACAGATGTTCCATACAGGATTAAGACAGGATCATTTCTGTGAAGTTTGGTTAAAATTAGAAGGCTAGTTATAAGGAAGATATTGAAGTAACGGCACAAGCGCATAGATGTATGCACCTGCACACACCAGACAAACGGCAATGACATACTAGGCTCACTTGCCTATGGCCAGTAGAGCTAAAATGAGTGGCATGAGAAAAGAATGTTCATGAACTTTTCCTCCTTTTGGTCCATTCTTTCCACATTTTTCTATATATTGACCCATTACCAAAGAAGTTTCAACTGTTTTCAATAACAGATCTTCTGAAAAAATATTGTGGGACAAGGAAAAAATGCTGGTAATCATTTTTCCACAATGTTTTCTTTCCTTCAAAAGGACAAGAGGGCCAAGATGGCCCTGGATTGCTCTTTGAAACCTTTGAGAGGACTACAGCCAATTTTTCTTCGAGGTATTGAAACTTTGGAAACAAAATCAGTATTTTGCCAAGTAATTTTGTAAAGGTCACAGGTAAAAGTTACTTTAAAATCTGTCACCACCCCTACAATCATCACCACAGCAATGACTCTGATGAATCAGAATTCTGTAAATAATTTTTGGATAGATCACCCAAAGACAATTTCTTGAAGAAGAGCACATGCTTGATAGTGACTGAAACCATAAGTTGAACAAGAGCAGCACATGCAGGTTCCAACAATTAGCTGTTGTTTTCTGACAGATAAAAATTTTCTTAAAAATTTTTGAGAGTCATGCAAGGAACATTGCTGTGAAATTATTGCAAAATCTGACCAGCTGTTTCAGAGAAGAATAATTTTTAAGAATTTCTTCAAGTGGGTATGGTGTAAATAGCCCACAGCCATCAGAGCCATGTTTCTCGATGGATCAGCATTTTGCAAACAAATTTTGATAAGGGTCACAAAAGGAACATTTCTTCATGTCCATATCATGCAAGTGTCCCCCCCCCCCCATCAGAGCCATGTTTCTAGACGAATCAGCATTTTGCAAACAAATTTTGAAAAGGGTCACCGAAGGAACATTTCTATGATATTATTTAAAAATTTGACCAGCTGTTTCAGTGAAGAAGAAATCTTAAGGGCTTCTTCATGGCAATAAAGTGCAAGTAGCCCCCAGTCACAAGAGCCATGTTTCTTGACTGATCCAAATTTCATGGACAAGTTTTGAAAAAAGTCACCCAAGGAACATCTCTGTGAAATTATTTCAAAATCTGACCAGCCATTTCAGAGAAGAAGAATTTTTAAGAATTTCTTTATTTTTGTTAAGTGCAAGAAACCTCCATTCACCAGAGCCATGTTTCTAGATGGATCAAAATTTCACGAACAAGTTTTGAAAAAGATCATCCCGGGAAAATCTCTGTGAAACTATTTCAAAGTCTGACCAGCTGTTTCAGAGAGGAAGAATTTTTAAGAATTTCTTCATTTCTTTATAGTGCAAGTAGCCCCCACTCACCAGAGCCATGTTTTTGGATGGATCAAAATTTTACCAACAATTTTTGAAAAGGATCATCGAAGGAACATCTCTGTGAAATTATTTCAAAATCTGACCTATGGTTTCAGAGAATAAGATTTTTAAAGAATTTCTTAGAAAATTTGGTTGCCATGGCAACCAGAGTTTTTGATGACTCAAATTCTGTGAACAATTTCAATAGACTACCTCCCAAGGAACATTCCAGCCAAGTTTCATCCAAATCAGCTCATCATTTAGGAGGAGGAGATGTTTAAAGAAATTGTTGACGAAGGACAATAGACACAGCATGATCCTAAAAGTTGTTCTTGAGCACGCTGTGCTCAGGTGAGCTAAAATCCCACTACTTCAGCACATTCAATTTGTAACAGCTTTCAATGTGGCAAATTTCTTCCATTTCGCACACAAGTAAATCATAGTCCATATTCATCATTGATACTTTGCAAGAGTCCAACCAAAATATGCCACTGCTGGATTTTCCAGCATATAACAGATTTCAGAATAATCAAATTATACATGTGTAGAGAAATATAAATCTACTTGCATCTAAAGTGTAAAGTCCATGCTGCTGGGCTGCTTCCATACAAAACTGTAAAAGACAAGAGCATTCAAAATGATCTGAACTTTTTACCTCAAGTACTGTAGCTGGTTACCAGCATTTTCTCCTCTTTCCATAATGCTTTCAATTCAAGTAAGTGCGCCTGGAAGCGGTCAATCACTTCTACAGTTTCTAAACACTTACTGGTAATCCACAAGTGGGATGCCAGAATCTCATTGTGTAAGTTTTCAATTTACAGGGAAATACTAATGGTGTTCAGGCTTTATCACTTTTTGGCACTTTGCAAGACGCAGTCCATTCATGTTACATACTTTCAACTGGCAACTGGTTTCTCAGTTTTCTTAACCCATTACCATTCAATCCCTACTTTTGACGCCCCTGGGAAAGAAGCCTTTTGAAAATACTGCAGGAAAAGGAGAAAATGCTGGTAACCAGCATTTTCTCCTTTTCCCACAGTGTTTTCTACCCTTTCCAGAACAAATTTCAATTTTTCAGTCACCTTTATTTTGTCGTCTGCAAATGCTTTCAATTTGAACCAGTCTAAAATTTTGTCGTGTGGTAATGGGTTAATTTGATTTCAGTTACAGGCAATGTGGCCAGAGCGACATTCGATATTGATATTAGTCTGGCCTAAAATATTCTAACTAGATTTCCTTTGATGTATGAGTGTAGATGTATATTTTACGATGAAATTTCAAATATTTGCAACCAAACATATAGAGGATATTAGTTTTTTTCGGTGAAAGATCGAAATTTATTTCATCGAGTGAACACTGTCAGTAATATTTTCATGAGTGGCAGAGCCACGAGTGAAAATATTAACGATGGTGTTCACAAGATGAAATAAATTTCGATCTTTCACCAAAAAATACAAATTTCCTATTTATTTCATGCTTTTAACCCTTTCTAGGAGGAGCTTTATCAAAATCCAGAACTGTTCTTTACCATTATTCCCCGTGGCTACCCCTCCCGCATAGCAACGCATAGCAATATCATTTCAAGCGCTAGAAATGTACGGTATATGACGCCATATTTCCCATCTGGTTGTGAGGCACGCGCAATTTACCAAGGCAACAAGAATGTGAAAATTGGTATTTTCACTGGTGGTACCAGTGTAAGATCGAAAAATATTTTCACTGCTATTTCTCGATATCCTACCGGAAAGCATGAAATAATAGTTGACATTTTACATTCTTTGAATGAGGTGCAATATGTCAGACCATTGTTTGGCCTAATTCAAGCATTTAATGGCAGACTTACAACTAGCAACTGTATGGGTATTTTTTATCTATCGGTATTGTGATTCTTCCATCGTATTATGTTGTTGCTATAAGAAGCCTTTCTAATTTTTTTCCATGTTTAGTAATAATGCATATCATCGGTTTAATTTCAAAACCTCATAACTACAGGTTGTAACAAGCTGTAGACTTTACAAGATTTTGGAAGTACACTAGGATATATATATAATTACTCATTCACTTAAATTTAATTCATTCTCCTCTGTGAAAATAGCTGTTTGTACTTGAAGTTGTAGATGGTTGTAGTTTTTCCCAATTATTTAACTCTTTACCAGACGAAAAAAATTTAGAGCTGTCCAAATTGAAATCATTTGCAGACCACAATTTCAATTTGGCTAAAATGGTGCAATGGTTTATTGACAGGGTAAAAAAAGTTGTGGGAAAAGGAGAAAATGCTAGTTACCAACATTTTCTCCATTTCCAACAATTTTTTCAAAAGGCTTATTTTTCTGGGCCATCAAACATCATCATTGTGTGGTAAAGGGTTAATGTTTAAAGTCTTTCTGTTTTCATCCAAAGAAAGTAATTAAGCATTATTCAATTTTAGCACTTCCTGTTGGCAAGCATCTGTTTAACCCTTTCCCAAACAATCCCTGATTTTTACGGATCAGGAATAGAAGTCTTTTGAAAACATTGTGAAAAAAGGAGAAAATGCTGGTAACCAGCATTTTCTCCTTTTTCCACAATGTTTTCTACCCTGTCATACAGAAGAATCATCTTTTTAGCAACTGTAAATTTGTCATTTGCAAAATGCTTTAAATTTGGTCTGGTCCAAAATTTGCCTTTTGGAAAAGGGTTAGTTCTTTAATAATACGCAAATTTTATTTCATGCTTTCCGGTGGGATATTGAGAAATAGCAGTGAAAGTATTTTTCGATCTTACACCAGTGAAAATACCGATTTTCACGTTCTTGTTGCCTAGGTAAATTGCGCGTGCCTAACAACCAGATGGGAAATATGACGTCATATACCTTACATTTCTCGCGCTTGACGTCACGTTGCTATGCGGGAGGGGTACGCCACGGGGAATGAGGGAAAAAAATGTACTGAATTTTGATAAAGCTCCTCCCAGAAAGGGTTAAAAGCATAAAATAAATAGAATATTTGTTTTTTTTCGGTGTAAGATCGAAATTTATTTCATCTCGTGAACACCATCGGTAATATTTTCACTCGTGGCTGTGCCACTCGTGAAAATATTACCGATGGTGTCCACTCGATGAAATAAATTTCGATCTTACACCGAAAAAAACAAATATCCTCTATATATCACAATTGTGTAACGTCACTTTGTACATGTACATATTTCACAGAAGTGAAAGGGTTTTATGACTATTACTACAAGTGCATCCATAGACCGTTTTGCATCTTCTATTTCGTAATTTGTGAAATGGTGTTATGTGCTTGTCAGTTCTTTACCAAACTTGAATTTGGAAGAGCAGAAAACTCAATGGGACAAGGAGAAAATGCTGGTTAACTTCATTTTCCACTTTCCCTACAATGTTTTCAGAAGGCTTCTTCCTTGGGGTAATTAAAATCAGGGATTGTTTGTTAGCGGGTTAAATTAAATTACATCTCAAATGCCATCTCATGCCAGATTGTATATATCTGAAATCAAACTTAAACTCCCAACTCATTTTATTTAATACATACCTTGTAATCCAAGAAAGACAGTGGTGTTCCCATCTATAAAACCAGGTAAAAATGTATACAGTAACTTTGGGTCTGAGTATCCAAGTGCTACGCAAGTCAGAACTGTGCTCACGGACATTCCATTCAAACTTTGACTGAAAAGAAAATCAGTGTCCATATTCACCTACTTTTCACGAGAGCGTTCTTAGTCTTATTCTTCGATATATCCTTTGAAAGTAAAACAATCTCTGATTGGCTAAAAAAAATGGTTTAGCCAATCAGAGGTTGCTTCACTTTCAAATTTAGAAAATTCTACAGAATATGACTGAGAAACATTCTTGAGAATGGTTGGTGAAATACAGTCCCTGACATAAATATCTGATAACAGCTTAAATGAAATGATGAAAGTCACTGCTTATTAACCCTTTACCACATAATGAAGACTTTTACTGCCCTTGAGGATGAAGCCTTTTGAAAGTATTGTGGGAAAATGAGAAAATGCTGGTAACCAGCATTTTCTCCTTTCCTCACAGTTTTCTACCCTATCGAAGAAAAATTTGTCATTATAGCCACCGTGAAATTGTTGTCTGCAAAATTTAATGCTTTCAATTTGGATAAGGTCTAAAGTGTTGCTGTGTGGTAAAGGGTTAAGATACAACAGCTAACACAGCTATTTCAAGGTTATTATCTCTTAACCCTTTACCACACAATCACTACTTTTGACGACCCTGCGAAAGAAGTCTTTAGAAAACATTGTGGTAAGAGGAGAAAATGCTGGTTACCAGCATTTTCTCCTTTTCCCACAATGTTTTATACTCTTCACAAAACAAATTTCAAATTTTCGGTCACTTTTATTTTGCCATCTGCAAATGCTTTTGATTTGGACTAGCCCAAAATATTGGTGTTTGTTTGGTAATGAGTTAACAAAACAACAAAATTTCAGACATGTTAAAATTAGAAAGCAGAGGACAAACCGAATTGGCTCAGCTCTTTTATATAATTAACTCCTTATTATACAATCCCAACTTTTAACGACCCTAAGAAAGAAGCCTTTTGAAAACATGGTGGAGAAAGGAGGAAATGCTGGTGACCAGCATTTTCTGCTCTTATCACCTTGTTTTCTACCTGTCCCAAACCAAATTTATCAGTCACGCTTTTGTTGTCGTCTGGAAATGCTGGACCAGTCTATAAATTTGGGGGAGATAATGGGGGATAATTAACATACTAAATTTATAAGAGTAATAAAAGACACTAGGACTTACAAATAGACTATATCAGTCGTATTAAGTAAAGAAGAACTGAATGCTTGTACTTGAACTACCTGTAAAAGACATTACAATTAAACAATTAAGCTACATGTATATCAGCAATGCTCTCACAAAAGGAGGCTTAACCATTTGAATTACCTGTAACAGACATTAGCAAAAGGGGGCTTAACCCATTAGCACACAATCCCTACTTTTGACGACCCTGAGAGAGAAGCCTTTAGAAAACACAATGGGAGAAGGAGAAAATGCTGGTAACCACCATTTTCTCCTTTTCCACATTGTTTTCTACCCTTCACAAAACAAATTTCAAATTTTCAGTCACTTTTGTCATCTGCAAATGCTTTCGATTTGGACAAGCCTACAACACTTACATTTTGTAATGAGTTAACCCATTACCACACAATCCCTACTTTTGACGGCCCTGAGAAAGAAGCCTTTAGAAAACATTGTAGGAAAAGGAGAAAATGCTGGCAACCAGCATTTTCTCCTTTTCCCATAATGTTTTCTACCCTTCACAAAACAAATTTCAAATTTTCAGTCACTTTTATTTTGCCGTCTGCAATTCCGTTCAATTTTGCCAAACCTAAGATTTGTCGTTTGGTAATTAGTTAATGCATCACCATATTCCATCATACCAAGCAAGCCATCAAAAACAGCCATCAGATCAAAAACAGCCATTTTTATGAACAGCTGACTTAACTCCTTACCAAAAGACTAAATTTTGGACTAGTCCAAATTGAAGGCATTTGCAGACAACAAAATAAATGTGAATGGAAAATTGAAATTTGATTTGGAAAGAGTAGAAAACATTGTGGGGGAAAAGGAGAAAATGCTGGTTACCAGCATTTTTTCCTTTTCCCACAATGTTTTCAAAGGCTTTCTTTCTCAGGGGCGTCAAAAGTAGGGATTGTGTGGTAATAGGTTAATGCATCACCATATTCCATCACATTAAGCAAGCCATTAAAAACAGCCATCAAATCAAAAACAGCCACTTTTATGCACAACTGACTTAATCATACTTGAACTACATTTTTTCTGTCAATCAAGGTGTTGCAGTACACTTTTGCCTTAGCGGAACACCAAGTTTGACTCTTCTGCAGGGAAAAGACATAGAAAATATCATGTCAAATGGAAAAAAAATGACTTATTCAACCCTTTCCCAAACCACAAAATTTAGACTCTTCCAAACTCAAAGAGTTTGCAGACGACAATTTCAAATTTGATAAAAATGGCAGAAAGTTCTCCAAATGGGTAGAAAACACTGTGGGAAAAGGAGAAATTGCTCATTATGAGCAATTTCTCCTTTTCCCACAGTGTTTTCAAAAGACTTGTACTGCAGACACGTAAAAACAAGGGCTTGTTGGGGAAAGGGTTAAATGCTTTATCAAATAACCAAACTTTAGACTTGTCCAACTGAAAACATTTAGAAATGACAAATTAATTGTGGCAAAAATGAAACAATTTTTCCTTGATAGAGCAGAAAACATTGTGGGAAAAGGAGAAAATGATTGATTTCTACTTTTCTTTCATTGTTTTCAAAAGGCTTCTTCTTCAGGGTAGTTGACTAATGAATGGTAGCAAAAATTAAAAATTTTTCTCTGATAGAGCAGAAAACATTTTGGGAAAAGGAGAAAATGCTAGGTACCAGCATTTTCTCGTTTACTTTCATTGTTTCCAAACGGTTTCTTCCTCAGGATAGTTATGAGTCAGGACTATGCTGTAAAGATCTCAGTGCTTGTCATGGTGTTTTCTTCAGATTTAGAAACTAAAGGACAACTTGTTGCCATCAAAACTAGTATTTTACAATAACAAGCAAGAGGAGTCTTGAAAAAAATTTCAGAACAACAGCTTCGCAGAGCGGTGAAAAGACTCCCAAAAGAGCTTGTTACTGAAATAGGTTAAAACTAGGCCAGAGTTCCAAATTTCAAGAGTCATGTGCACAACTACATATCAAATAGATTAATGGTGGAAAATTTCAAGTTATCCCGATGGAAACTGTAGGAGGAGTCATGCACACAAGAAATTGATAGCTGCTGGACAGATGAACAGACAGACAGACAGATGGACGGATGGATGGGCCATAACATAATAATACCCTTCATGTGTATTAAGAAGAAAAAATGCTGGTTTCTAGCAGTTATTCCTTTTTCCACCATATTCTCTCACTTATCTCCCAACATTCTCAAATTTTAACTGTAACATAGGAAGCCTTTGAAAACACTTTGAAAAAATAGGAGAAAATGTAAGTTACTAGAATTTTTTTTTCTACCACAATGTTTTTCACCCTCCCAAAGACAAATCTTATCATCTAACCCATCTTCAACAGTGGTTCTCTGCCAAGGCTTTCAATATTGGTCAGTGTAAAATTTTGTTATTTAGTACAGAGTTAAGCCCAATGTAGCTTGAAACATATCTAGAATTAATACCGGCCATACTTACCAATTGATTCACAAAATCCGCTTGAGTAGCAAACTCATCTGAGGATCGGTTCTGAAGCTCTGGGCTGTATAGATAAGGAAGCTGGATCCATATTTCCAATTTTTCATAACCTGTGAGAAATACATGTATTTCTAAATCCCAGATCACTAAAAAAAATCTGACCAACATTTTAAGTTTTAACAAAAAGACCCATCTATTTGTGATTTTCAGTTTGCTCCTATACAGGGTAGCTCAGCAGAGCAAACAAAAGATGAGACAGCAGGCCCTGTGCAGTCTGACCTTGATCTACACTGGCAGTCAAGGAAACTGTATTCAACAGTTCTATATGAGTAGAGATTTAAAGAGTTTCTTCAAGTTTTTCAGACATGTGCGCTTAAGTTGTTGGAATTTTCCCTTGTTGATACTCTGTACCAATTCAATTTAGGGTAAAGTAACAGAGAGTCAGACACCCTCATGGTATTTTCAATGATTCTGTTTATATTTGGAAATGTATTGGAGCTTGTGCTGTGCCATGCTCGACAGTTCCCTAGAGCTTTCACAGTCAGCATATTGTTGGGAAAATACCTGATTAACCCTTTCCCAAACAATCCCTGGTTTTTACGGGTCTGGAATAGTAGCCTTTTGAAAACATTGTGGGAAAAGGAGAAAATGCTGGTAACCAGCATTTTCTCCTTTTCCCACAATGTTTTCTACCCTCTCATGGACAGGAATCCTCTTTTCAGCAAGAGTTGAATTGTTGTCTGCAAATGCTTTCAATTTAGTCTAGTCCAAATGTTTGTCGTTTGGGAAAGGGTTAACTCTTTCTCAAACAAGCCCTGATTTTTACTTGTCTGCAGTAAAAGTCTTTAGAAAACACGGTGGGAAAAGGAGAAATTGCTCGTAACAAGCAATTTCTGCTTTTCCCACAGTTTTTTCTAGCCTATCAGAAAGCTTTCTGCCATTCTCATCAAATTCAAAATTGTCATCTGCAAACACTTTAAGTATGGGAAAGTCTAAAATTTGTCATTTGGGAAAGAGTTAAAAGAATTAACACCGTAACGATAACAACTCAAAGTTGACAATGAAACAGACATGCATGATTATGAGTTGGACAATTTATTCTTTACAGAAATCTGATAACTAACATTTTCTTCTTTTCTCACAATGATTCCTACCCTTTTTAAGACAAACTTTGTCATTTCTTGCATATCAGTCTTGTCGTCTGCAAATGCTTTGAATGATGTCAAGTCCTAAACTCTGTTGTCTTTTAAAGACTTAAAACAAAGACAATGATCTATCTGACATTTGATTAGTCAGAAAAGCAAATGTGAAACTGACGTAGATTACTTTTTCTTATATCAAGTTGATTATTTACTGGCTTTTTTTTTCTCATCATATTAGTCAGCACTTGTTGCCCAAATAGTTGGTGGTCAGTCAAAAGCTATAAGTTAACGCAATTCAGGGATGTGTTTAGAGATTTTATATTTAACCCTTTACCCTAAAATCCCGACTTTTAACAACCAAGTTAAAGAAGCCTTTAGAAAACATTGGAGGAAAAGGAGAAAATGCTGGTGACCAGCATTTTCTCCTTTCCCCACAGTGTTTTCTTCCCTCCCCAATACAAATATCAGATTTTTAGTCACTTCTATTTTGTAGTCTGCAAATACTTTCAATTTGGACCAATCTAAAACTTTGTAGTTTGGTAAAGAGTTACCAGCATTTTCTCCTTTTCCCACAATGCTTTCAATAGGATTCTATCTCGGGGTTGTAAAAGCTAGGAATTGTTTGGTAAATGGGTAAATAATCCTATAAGTCTTCCAGAACATATTAGGGACTCAACAGGAAGAAAAATCAAAGTGGTGAGAATGCTGATGTGGCATTTATCAAGGAAGCTTCTGTGAGGAATAAATAATTTGAGAACAAGAGGGCCGTGATGGCCCTTGATCGCTCACCTGAGTCAATAGACAAAATTCACATCACATGCGTAATTCAATTGCTGACCAATTGTCCAACCAATTGAGCTTAAATGTGGCCTCTAGAGCGTCCAAAAAGAATTTCCTTCAGTTGACCTAGTGACCTAATTTTTCACTCCATGTGACCCAATTTAGAACTCATAATTTTTTTTAAAGTTATCATGTTAATTGAGCAATAAGTGTGGCCTCTTAAGTGCCCACAAGGTATTTCTCAAATCTGACCAAGTAACCTGGTTCATGACCCCAGGTGACCCAATTCCAAACTCACCCAATATTTCATCAAGACAAACATTCTGATCAATCTTCAAATCAGTTGAGAAAGAAATGTAGCCTCTAGATTGCCCACAAGATTTTTCTTTGACCTAGATACCTAGATAATGACCTAGGTGACCCAATATTTGACTCATCCTGAATTTATCAAGACAAATATTCTGACCAATTTTTAAGCCAGTTGAGCAAAATATGTGGACTCCAGAGTGCCAACAAAGTATTACTTTAATATTACCTTGAAACCTAGTTTATGACCCCAGGTGACCAAATTTTGAACTGACTGAACACATGCTCAGATAAACTAACAAACTTAAAACAGATTCACAACATGCCAAATAACAAAGTTCTATGCTTTCCAGTTTTAGAAATGAAGTGTTTTAAAGTTTTCCTTTTTCATTCCTTTGTTGGAACTTGTTACCTCCAGGGCTGGGCCATTTTTGACCCCAGCGGCATCATTTGAACAAACACGGTAGAGGTCCACTAGGAAATGCTACATATATCAAAGCTCTACATCCTCAAAGTTTTAGAGAAGAAGAATTTTTTTACTCCTATGTTCAAACTCATGACCACTGATGCAGGGCCAGTTTTAAAACTGGAAGAGGTCCACTAGGAGATGCTACACACCAAATTCCCATTTTTTCCATTGTTCAAACTTGTGACCACCTGGGGGAGGAGCAGTTTTTACCCCAGGGGCATCATATGAACAAGACTGGTAGATGTCCAGTAGGAGATGCTACACACCAAATGTTCAAGCTCTAAGCCTACTAGTTTCAGATATGAAGATTTTCAAAGATTTTGCTATTCATTTCCTTTCTGTTGCAATGGTAACCAGAGTTAAGAGTGGAATTCAATCTCTTAAACAGCTTTGGTAGAGCTTCACACAAGAAACATCCTGCCAAGTTTCATCAAAATTGGCCTAGCAGTTTATGATAAAAAAGACGTTTAAAGGAATTGTGGATAAACAGACAGATGGACGCCAGACAATGACCTATTACAATACCTCACCTGAGCCCTTCATGCTCAGGTGAGCCAAAAAAGAGAGAAATATTATTTGAATATCAACTTGAAAATCAACCTTCTAAGCAAATTAATTTGTCTCTTTCGTTAAAGGGAGATTTCTGGTGCCTAAGTCTGTGTTATTTGTGTATTGGTGGTCTCCCTTTGATCTTTCAAGAAGGTTCAGGAGTAACGTTCCTTGACGGAATGATGCATGATGGGTAGAGAGAGAAGCAATGTCAATATATTGAATTCATTAAAGTTTTGTACCTGAATACTTTGATTTTGAGATATTTTTGCCTGCTAGGATCTACTTCCAAACATTAAAACAAAGTTTTCTACCTGTAAATATTCATGTACACTAGCTTGCAATCATGGTACAAACAAGCTAAGCGATGAACTGGTTTTGGGACGAATAAATCAAGAAGAAAAAGGGTTTAGAAGACAAATTTTGTGCATATCATTGCGCCAATAGAAGGCTATGAAGAGGTGAAGCTATTTTTAATCAAAAAGACATATTTCCACGATCGATGGCCTTTTACAGTTTATTTTGATACACCATTTCTAATTATATATCTAGGTGCTGTTGAAAAACTCATTTATCATGAAAATGTTGAGTTTAATATGGTGTAAATCCTTTGGTTTTGCACAAAATACCATACATGGTCTTCAGAATTCAATTTTGAACATTTATTATCGATCTCATAGTGGCATTGTATTCAACAAATGCCACAAAAAAATAATATTAACCTGCACTACAGTTGAAATCTACAAGAGGTGTGGGTGTTGTCACTACTGTGGGTGCATGGGTGGTCTCTGGCCAAGGTTCATATGTGCCTTCTGGTGAGGGTTCATATGTTGGTTCAGGCCCAGGTTCATATGTTGGTTCAGGCCCAGGTTCATAGGTGCCTTCTGGTGAGGGTTCATATGTTGGTTCAGGCCCAGGTTCATATGTTGGTTCAGGCCCAGGTTCATATGTTGGTTCAGGCCCAGGTTCATATGTGCCTTCTGGTGAGGGTTCATATGTTGGTTCAGGCCCAGGTTCATATGTTGGTTCAGGCCCAGGTTCATATGTGCCTTCTGGTGAGGGTTCATATGTTGGTTCAGGCCCAGGTTCATATGTTGGTTCAGGCCCAGGTTCATATGTGCCTTCTGGTGAGGGTTCATATGTTGGTTCAGGCCCAGGTTCATACGTTGGTTCAGGCGAAGGTTCAGACATTGGAGCCAAAGTGACCTGCTTGATTGTTGAAGATGTTGTGGATGATGTTGTAGATACTGGAATTAAGTAAACAACAGGAAATATCAGGTTAAGCCTCATGAACATCATAAACACGAAATGCTTCTTTATCCCATTACCACACAATCCCTAATTTTGATGCTACTGAGAAGCCTTTTAAAACACTGTGGGAAAAGGAGAAAATGCTGGTAACCAACATTTTTTATCCTTTTCCCACAGTGTTTTCTACCCTTCCCAGAACAAATTTCAATTTTTTAGTTCACCTTTATTTTGTCCTCTGCAAATGCTTTCAATTTGAACCAGTCTAAAATTTTGTCATGTTGTAAAGATGTAAAGAGTTATGCTTATGCCTATTTACCCTTTACCAAACAATCCCTGGTTTTCATAGTTCTGATAAAGAAAGCGTATGAAAATATTATGGGAAAAGGACAAAAAGTAGGGATTGTGCGGTAAAGGGTTAAGCTAATTTGTACCAATTCTGGATTTGTCATCTGTGGGTGCTCCCAGTTTGAAAGAGTCAAAAATCTAATGTTTTCAATTTGGACAAAACTAAAATTTTGTTGATTGGTAAAGAGATAAAGGGTAGAGAACATTGATATCCAGCTATTTCTTTCATTCAAACCATGTTTTCTTACCTTTCACAGATAGTTTACCTTCATTTCAATTTGGACAAAACTAAAATTTCAACCTGCAACCTAGAAAAGGCTCTTATTTGAATTTCTTTTCTGGAATGAAAATGTCTGTTTATCAGGTACTCTTTAACTCATCACCAAACAACAAAATTTTAGACTAGTTTAAATTCAAAGCACTTGCAGAATACAAAATAAATGTTACACAAAAATTAAAATTTGTTTTGGGACAGGCAGAAAATATCATGGAAAAAGGAAAAAATGCTGGTTACAAGCATTTTCTCGTTTTCCCATAATATTTTCAAAGGCTTTTTTGTCTGGTACAGAGGTAAGTATTGCATTTGTTCTGTAACTCTATACCACATGACAAAATTTAACCCTTTACTCCATATATACCGGTACTCATTTCTATGCATTGCTTGTAGGAGCCTTTAGAAAACATTGTGGTAAAAAGTAAAATTGCTCATGATGAGCAATTTCATCTTTTGCCACAATGTTTTCTATGCTATCAAAAGGTGTCATAATACACATACGAAACTGCTTCATCCTTGCTGTTATTTAGGATCAATTAGAGTACCATAGAAATGCCTTATGAGGTAAAGCCTAATTGACCGTACAGTGTTTTCAAAAGCCTTCTTTCTCAGGGGCGTCAAAAGTAGGGATTGTGTGGTAATGGGTTAACGCTGAAAGATCAAAATTTATTTCATCGACTGATCATCATCGGAAATATTTTCACTAGTGGCGAAGCCACACATGAAAATATTTCATATGATAATCCCGAGATGAAATTAAATTTGTTCTTTCACCAAAAAAAAAATATTCTATATATATCATGCTCTAAACCTTTCTAAGAGTAACTTATCAAAACCAAGTGCAGTTCTTTTTAATTATTCCCCTTGGCATACCCCCTCCTCATAGCAAGGCATTACAATATTACGTCAAGCACAAGAAATATCTTATAAATTACGTCATATTTTCATCTGGTTGTAAGGCACAGGCATTTTTCCTACATAAACTAGAGCGCTGAAACAAGTGTTTTTGCCTTCAATTGAAGAATATAAAAATTGGTATTTTCACTGGTTGTAAGCATGAAATATCAAAAAAATATTTCACTGATATTTCTCGATAACCTATAAGAAAGCACGAAATAAACCTACTTATATCACATCTTACACCAGAGTATCCATCCACACAGTCACACGTATAGTAATCCAAATTGTTGGTACAGTTTGCTCCATTCTGACAAGGGTTGGAGGCACATTCATCAATATCTGTAACAAACAGTGTAGTCAAACTATTCTGTGCTCTTACAATCCCATTAAAAATGGTCCGACAAATCGCAGAAATACCACCGAAACACCGAAATACCCCGTTTTTTTTCTATAACTGATTAAAATTACTAAAGTAAATACGAAAAATTTGTCTCTTTTGTGTTTTGTACACAAGTTATGTTTATATAAGGTGGTCAGTTTAAAACAAAATGACAAAATAGCAACATACTATTGATGTCTGCATTCTCTGCGGATTATATTTATGTTTATAATTTAAAGAAATAATATGTAGGTGACAATGACATACTGATAACTCCTATGTCTATATTTTGTGTAATAAAGATCAGGTATTTTGGTGTGTCAGGATTTGACTGGACGTGATGACCACTTTAATCAATCATGTTTTCTGAGCTCAGGTGAGCAAAAAACTTACCACAATTATGCATTTCTAGCACCAATGCAGGTGGCATTGGCTTTGAGATGTTATGCAAAAGATAGTTTTCAGTCTATGATAGGAGACATTGGCGTGGTCAGAATCGGTTTAGTATCAAGAAATGATGTCTCTTTTAAATGTTACTATCGTAAACAGCATTTCTTTTATGAGACTGTTAAGATCCGTTCAGAGAGATCACTTTAAGGAAATCATAATGTCCTAGTAAAGTGACCTATGCAACATTAAAGTTTGGAGGGGTTGACCCCAGAGCTGGTGATTTCAAAAGTAGTAAGAGCCTTGAATATCACTTGCAGTACATGACAAGTGATCTGATATCCTCATCAATTTATTATATCAATCACCTTTATTGGTTTAACCCATTACCACATGACAATGTTTTAGACTGGTCCAAATTGAAAGCATTTGCAGATGACAAAATAAAAGTGACTGAAGATTTGAAATTTGTTTTGTGAAGGGTAGAAAACATTGTGGGAAAAGTAGAAAAATGCTGGTTATCAGCATTTTCTCCCTTTCCCACAATGTTTTCTAAATGCTTCTTTCTCAGGGGCGTCAAAAGTAGGGATTGTGTGGTAATGGGTTAAAGCCCTAATTTAGTCCAAATGTTAATCAAAATGAAATAACTTCCATGTGTTTTGTTTTATTTACATTCCACTTAACCCTTTCCTAAACAAGACCTGATTTTTACGTGTCTGCAGTAAAACTCTTTTGAAAAGACTGTGGGAAAAGGAAAAATTGCTTGTAATGAGCAATTTCTCCTTTTCCCACAGTGTTTTCTACCCTTTTTGAGAACTTCCTGCCATGTTCTCAAAATCAAAAATTGTCGTCTGCAAACTCTTTCAGTTTGGAAGAGTCCAAAATTTGTCGTTTGGGAAAGAGTTAAGTGTGAAACAAAGAGTTAATCAATATACTTAGGTACAATTCTAAATTCATTTTGATTTGCAAAATGCAGAACCAGTATAATATTTTGGACTACCCGACCAGAGAGTCCGAAACATAGACTGTTTCTGCAGTTTATTCATCCAAAAGAATTCAGTGTTGTGCCAACACATGTTAAATAACATGGCATAATATACAAAGTCCTACCTGTCTCACAGTTAGTGCCAGTATATCCTGCTACACAGACACAAGAATAGTTTTCTACTCCAGTACAAGTACCACCATTTAAACATGGATCGGACTCACAAGCACTTACATCTGAAACAAAGTATGAGGAATTCAAACAAAGGGTAGCTTAACAGATTTCCATCTTCGAAAAGGATGAAAACACTGCGTGGTGTTGGTTACCATGGAAAGTACTTGCAGAAAAAAAATATATTAAAATATAATAATGAGTCTGAAAGAGCCTTCTTTTGGTAAAGGTTAGTTAACATTGTTGACAAAGGAGAAAATATTGGTTACGAGCATTTTTCATCTATACATCATGTTTCTAAAAGCCATTTTCTGCAAGGTCAGAAGAAATCTGATTGCCTAGAAAAGAGTTAACTCTTTAACCCACAATCCAAAATTTTAAAGACCTTGAGGAAGAGGTCTTTTGCAAACAACAAGGGAAAAAGAGAAAATGCTGGTAAACAGCATTTTCCCCTTTTCCCCAATGTTTTCTATCCTATCAAAGACAAAAGTGATTAACTGAGCAACATTTATTTTTATGTTGCAAAGGCTTCAATTTGCTTAAATGTAAAAAATTTGTCGTAAGGAAGGAGTTAACAACCAGCGTCCCTAGAAAATTTATCCTTTACCACCCAATCCTTAATTTTAATGACTTCAACAAAGAGAAATTTTGAAAATATTGTGAGAAAAGGAGAAAATGCTACTAATCAGAAATTTCTTCCTTTTCCTAAGTGTTTCCTGCCTTTTGAAAGAAAATTATAATTATTAAATTTTGTTCAATTTAATTTGTCATCTGCAAATGCTTTCAATTTGGACCAGTTTTGAATTTTGTGGGTAGAGTTTTAAAAAGCAAAAGAAAATCAGAGACCGGAGGCAGAGTGTATTTTCATTACAATCTGATCCTCATTCACTCTGTGCACAAATACACTTAAACCCTTTACCACACAGTGCCAACTTTTGATGACCCTGTCTGAGAAAGAAGCCTTTTGCAAACATTATGTGAAAAGGACAAAATGCTTACTACCAGCATGTTCTCCTTTTCCCATAATGTTTTCTACCCTTTCCAACAAAGTTTGCCAATTATCAGTCACTTTCATTTTGAAGTCTGCACATGCTTTCAATTTATACCAGTCTAAAATTTTGTTATAATTATGGTAAAGAGTTAAGGCTAATTACCACACAATCAGAAGTTTTAACCTACCTGAGGAAGAGGCCTTTTAATAAAGGTTGTGGGAAAAAGAGAAAATGCTATTAACTCTTTCTAATATAAAGTCCATCATAATTACATTCCTTTTTTCAAATGTCATCTGCATATATACTTTCAATTTGAACAAGTTTACATTTTTGTTGTTTAGTAATGAGTTAACTCTTTACCAAACGACAAAATTTTAGACTGGTCCAAATTGAAAGCACTTGCAGATGAAAAAATAAACAGCAGGGTAGAAAACATTGTGGAAAAGGAGAAAAAATGCTGGTAACAGCATTTTCTCCTTTTCCCACAGTGTTTTCAAAAGGCGTCTTTCGCAGGATTGTTGAAAGTCCTGATTGTGTGGTGAAGAGTTACACAAGTATAAAATTTTGTCATCTGGTAGAGGATTTACTCATAAGCATACAATCCCTACTTCTGATGCCCCTGAGAAAACATTGTGGGAAAAGGAGAAAATGCTGGTAGCCAGCATTTTCTCCTTTTCCCACAATGTTTTCTATCCTTTACGAAACAAATTTCAAATTTTCACTCAGTTTTATTTTGTCGTCTCCAAATGCTTTTGATTTGGACCAGCCTAAAATTTTGCCGTTTGGTAATGGGTTAGGAAAAAAAAAAGGTAGATTACTACCTGCAACTTCAACAGAACCAGGCACAACCATTTCTGATATTTCTACTGCATCCTTTATAGCATCAGATATAACAGGAGTTTCTGATTCCACTTCATCTTCAGTCTCTTCCACAATCACAAGATATATTATGACCCATTTTCAAACTCATCCGAGATATCATCCAGACAAACATCCTGACCAACTTTCATGAGTATCTGACTCAAAATGTGGCCTCTAGAGCGTACACAAGGTTTTTCTAAGATTTGACCTAGTGACCAAGTTTTTGACCCCACATGACCCATTTTCAAACTCGTCCGAGATTTCATTTAGACAAACATCCTGACCAACTTTCATGAGTATCTGACCAAAACTGTGGTCTCTAGAGCGTACACAAGGTAAAAAGTTGACGACGCACGACGGACGACGCACGGAGGACGACGGACACAGCACTTCGTGCTCAGGTGAGCTTAAAATTGTCGTCTGCAAACTCTTTCGGTTTGGAAGAGTCCAAAATTTGTCGACTGGGAAAGAGTTAAGAGTGAAACAAAGAGTTAATCAATATACTTAGGTACAATTCTAAATTACATTTTGATTTGCAAAATGCAGAACCAGTATATATTTTGGACTACCCGACCAGAGAGCCCGAAACATAGACTGTTTCTGCAGTTTATTCATCCAAAAGAATTCAGTGTTGTACCAAAGCATGTTCAGTAACCACAAAATATACAAGATGAACCTACCTGTCTCACAATTAGTTCCAGTATATCCTGCTACACAGACACAAGAATAGTTTTCTACTCCAGTACAAGTACCACCATTTAAACATGGATCGGACTCACAAGCACTTACATCTGAAATATGAAGTATGAGGAACTCTTGATTATTGAAACAGCTGCAGAATTCAAACAAAGGGTAACTTAACGGATTTCTATCTTCGAAAGGGATGAAAACACTGCGCGGTGTTGGTTAAAATGGAAAGTACTTGCATAAATAAAATATAGTAAAATATAATAATGAGTCTGAAAGCGCCTTCTTTTGGTAAAGGTTAGTAAACGTTATTGACAAAGAAGAAAATGTTGGTTACGAGCATTTTTCATTTATACATCATGTTTCTAAAAGCCATTTTCCGCAAGGTCATAAGAAATCTGATTGCCTAGAAAAGAGTTAACTCTTTAACCCATTACCACACAATCCCTACTTTTGTCGACCCTGAGAAAGAAGCCTTTAGAAAACATTTTCTCTTTTTCCCACAATGTTTTCAACCCTTCAATAAACAAATTTCAAATTTTCAGTCACTTTTATTTTGTCGTCTGCAAATAATTTCGATTTGGACAAGGCTAAAGTTTTGTCGTCTGGTAAAGGTTTAACCCACAATCCCAAATTTTAAAGACCTTGAGGAAGAGGTCTTTTGCAAACAATGTGGGAAAAGGAGAAAATGCTGGTAAACAGCATTTTCCCTTTTTCCACAATGTTTTCTATCCTATCAAAGACAAAAGTGATTATTTGAGCTACATTTATTTTGTTGTTGCAAAGACTTCAATTTGCTAAACTCATTACCAAACGACAAAATTTTAGGATTGTCCAAATCGAAAGCATTTGCAGACGACAAAATAAAAGTGACTGAAAAATTGAAATTTGTTGTTAGGAGGGTAGAAAACATTGTGGGAAAAGGAGAAAATGCTGGGTACCAGCATTTTCTCCTTTTCAAACAATGTTTTCTAAAGGCTTCTTTCTCAGGGGCGTCAAAAGTAGGGATTGTTTGGAAAAGGGTTAAATGCAAAAAGATTGTCGTAAGGAAGGAGTTAACAACCAGCGTCCCTAGAATATTTATCCTTTACCACCCAATCCTTAATTTTAATGACTTCAACAAAGAGAAATTTTGAAAATATTGTGAGAAAAGGAGAAAATGCTACTAATCAGAAATTTCTTCCTTTTCCTAAGTGTTTCCTGCCTTTTGAAAGAAAATTGTAATTATTAAATTTTGTTCAATTTAATTTGTCATCTGCAAATGCTTTCAATTTGGACCAGTTTTGAATTTTGTGGGTAGAGTTTTAAAAAGCAAAAGAAAATCAGAGACCGGAGGCAGAGTGTATTTTCATTACAATCTGATCCTCATTCACTCTGTGCACAAATACACTTAAACCCTTTACCACACAGTGCCAACTTTTGATGACCCTGTCTGAGAAAGAAGCCTTTTGCAAACATTATGTGAAAAGGACAAAATGCTTACTACCAGCATGTTCTCCTTTTCCCATAATGTTTTCTACCCTTTCCAACAAAGTTTGCCAATTTTCAGTCACTTTCATTTTGAAGTCTGCACATGCTTTCAATTTATACCAGTCTAAAATTTTGTTATAATTATGGTAAAGAGTTAAGGCTAATTACCACACAATCAGAAGTTTTAACCTACCTGAGGAAGAGGCCTTTTAATAAAAGGTTGTGGGAAAAAGAGAAAATGCTATTAACTCTTTCTAATATAAAGTCCATCATAATTACATTCCTTTTTTCAAATGTCATCTGCATATATACTTTCAATTTGAACAAGTTTACATTTTTGTTGTTTAGTAATGAGTTAACTCTTTACCCAACGACAAAATTTTAGACTGGTCCAAATTGAAAGCACTTGCAGATGAAAAAATAAACAGCAGGGTAGAAAACATTGTGGAAAAGGAGAAAAAATGCTGGTAACAGCATTTTCTCCTTTTCCCACAGTGTTTTCAAAAGGCGTCTTTCACAGGATTGTTGAAAGTCCTGATTGTGTGGTGAAGAGTTACACAAGTATAAAATTTTGTCATCTGGTAGAGGATTTACTCATAAGCATACAATCCCTACTTCTGATGCCCCTGAGAAAACATTGTGGGAAAAGGAGAAAATGCTGGTAGCCAGCATTTTCTCCTTTTCCCACAATGTTTTCTATCCTTTACGAAACAAATTTCAAATTTTCACTCAGTTTTATTTTGTCGTCTCCAAATGCTTTTGATTTGGACCAGCCTAAAATTTTGCCGTTTGGTAATGGGTTAGGAAAAAAAAAAGGTAGATTACTACCTGCAACTTCAACAGAACCAGGCACAACCATTTCTGATATTTCTACTGCATCCTTTATAGCATCAGATATAACAGGAGTTTCTGATTCCACTTCATCTTCAGTCTCTTCCACAATCACAAGATATATTATGACCCATTTTCAAACTCATCCGAGATATCATCCAGACAAACATCCTGACCAACTTTCATGAGTATCTGACTCAAAATGTGGCCTCTAGAGCGTACACAAGGTTTTTCTAAGATTTGACCTAGTGACCAAGTTTTTGACCCCACATGACCCATTTTCAAACTCGTCCGAGATTTCATTTAGACAAACATCCTGACCAACTTTCATGAGTATCTGACCAAAACTGTGGTCTCTAGAGCGTACACAAGGTAAAAAGTTGAAGACGCACGACGGACGACGCACGGAGGACGACGGACACAGCACAATCACAATAGCTCACCATGAGCACTTCGTGCTCAGGTGAGCTTAAAATTGTCGTCTGCAAACTCTTTCGGTTTGGAAGAGTCCAAAATTTGTCGACTGGGAAAGAGTTAAGAGTGAAACAAAGAGTTAATCAATATACTTAGGTACAATTCTAAATTACATTTTGATTTGCAAAATGCAGAACCAGTATATATTTTGGACTACCCGACCAGACAGCCCGAAACATAGACTGTTTCTGCAGTTTATTCATCCAAAAGAATTCAGTGTTGTACCAAAGCATGTTCAGTAACCACAAAATATACAAGATGAACCTACTTGTCTCACAATTAGTTCCAGTATATCCTGCTACACAGACACAAGAATAGTTTTCTACTCCAGTACAAGTACCACCATTTAAACATGGATCGGACTCACAAGCACTTACATCTGAAATATGAAGTATGAGGAACTCTTGATTATTGAAACAGCTGCAGAATTCAAACAAAGGGTAACTTAACAGATTTCTATCTTCGAAAGGGATGAAAACACTGCGTGGTGTTGGTTAAAAAGGAAAGTACTTGCATAAATAAAATATAGTAAAATATAATAATGAGTCTGAAAGCGCCTTCTTTTGGTAAAGGTTAGTAAACGTTATTGACAAAGAAGAAAATGTTGGTTACGAGCATTTTTCATTTATACATCATGTTTCTAAAAGCCATTTTCCGCAAGGTCATAAGAAATCTGATTGCCTAGAAAAGAGTTAACTCTTTAACCCATTACCACACAATCCCTACTTTTGTCGACCCTGAGAAAGAAGCCTTTAGAAAACATTTTCTCCTTTTCCCACAATGTTTTCAACCCTTCAATAAACAAATTTCAAATTTTCAGTCACTTTTATTTTGTCGTCTGCAAATAATTTCGATTTGGACAAGGCTAAAGTTTTGTCGTCTGGTAAAGGTTTAACCCACAATCCCAAATTTTAAAGACCTTGAGGAAGAGGTCTTTTGCAAACAATGTGGGAAAAGGAGAAAATGCTGGTAAACAGCATTTTCCCTTTTTCCACAATGTTTTCTATCCTATCAAAGACAAAAGTCATTATTTGAGCTACATTTATTTTGTTGTTGCAAAGACTTCAATTTGCTAAACTCATTACCAAACGACAAAATTTTAGGATTGTCCAAATCGAAAGCATTTGCAGACGACAAAATAAAAGTGACTGAAAAATTGAAATTTGTTGTTAGGAGGGTAGAAAACATTGTGGGAAAAGGAGAAAATGCTGGGTACCAGCATTTTCTCCTTTTCAAACAATGTTTTCTAAAGGCTTCTTTCTCAGGGGCGTCAAAAGTAGGGATTGTTTGGAAAAGGGTTAAATGCAAAAAGATTGTCGTAAGGAAGGAGTTAACAACCAGTGTCCCTAGAATATTTATCCTTTACCACCCAATCCTTAATTTTAATGACTTCAACAAAGAGAAATTTTGAAAATATTGTGAGAAAAGGAGAAAATGCTACTAATCAGAAATTTCTTCCTTTTCCTAAGTGTTTCCTGCCTTTTGAAAGAAAATTATAATTATTAAATTTTGTTCAATTTAATTTGTCATCTGCAAATGCTTTCAATTTGGACCAGTTTTGAATTTTGTGGGTAGAGTTTTAAAAAGCAAAAGAAAATCAGAGACCGGAGGCAGAGTGTATTTTCATTACAATCTGATCCTCATTCACTCTGTGCACAAATACACTTAAACCCTTTACCACACAGTGCCAACTTTTGATGACCCTGTCTGAGAAAGAAGCCTTTTGCAAACATTATGTGAAAAGGACAAAATGCTTACTACCAGCATGTTCTCCTTTTCCCATAATGTTTTCTACCCTTTCCAACAAAATTTGCCAATTTTCAGTCACTTTCATTTTGAAGTCTGCACATGCTTTCAATTTATACCAGTCTAAAATTTTGTTATAATTATGGTAAAGAGTTAAGGCTAATTACCACACAATCAGAAGTTTTAACCTACCTGAGGAAGAGGCCTTTTAATAAAAGGTTGTGGGAAAAAGAGAAAATGCTATTAACTCTTTCTAATATAAAGTCCATCATAATTACATTCCTTTTTTCAAATGTCATCTGCATATATACTTTCAATTTGAACAAGTTTACATTTTCGTTGTTTAGTAATGAGTTAACTCTTTACCAAACGACAAAATTTTAGACTGGTCCAAATTGAAAGCACTTGCAGATGAAAAAATAAACAGCAGGGTAGAAAACATTGTGGAAAAGGAGAAAACATTGTGGGAAAAGAAGAAAATGCTGGTAACAGCATTTTCTCCTTTTCCCACAGTGTTTTCAAAAGGCGTCTTTCACAGGATTGTTGAAAGTCCTGATTGTGTGGTGAAGAGTTACACAAGTATAAAATTTTGTCATCTGGTAGAGGATTTACTCATAAGCATACAATCCCTACTTCTGATGCCCCTGAGAAAACATTGTGGGAAAAGGAGAAAATGCTGGTAGCCAGCATTTTCTCCTTTTCCCACAATGTTTTCTATCCTTTACGAAACAAATTTCAAATTTTCACTCAGTTTTATTTTGTCGTCTCCAAATGCTTTTGATTTGGACCAGCCTAAAATTTTGCCGTTTGGTAATGGGTTAGGAAAAAAAAAAGGTAGATTACTACCTGCAACTTCAACAGAACCAGGCACAACCATTTCTGATATTTCTACTGCATCCTTTATAGCATCAGATATAACAGGAGTTTCTGATTCCACTTCATCTTCAGTCTCTTCCACAATCACAAGATATATTATGACCCATTTTCAAACTCATCCGAGATATCATCCAGACAAACATCCTGACCAACTTTCATGAGTATCTGATTCAAAATGTGGCCTCTAGAGCGTACACAAGGTTTTTCTAAGATTTGACCTAGTGACCAAGTTTTTGACCCCACATGACCCATTTTCAAACTCGTCCGAGATTTCATTTAGACAAACATCCTGACCAACTTTCATGAGTATCTGACCAAAACTGTGGTCTCTAGAGGGTACACAAGGTAAAAAGTTGACGACGCACGATGGACGACGCACGGAGGACGACGGACACAGCTCAATCACAATAGCTCACCATGAGCACTTCGTGCTCAGGTGAGCTTAAAATTGTCGTCTGCAAACTCTTTCGGTTTGGAAGAGTCCAAAATTTGTCGATTGGGAAAGAGTTAAGAGTGAAACAAAGAGTTAATCAATATACTTAGGTACAATTCTAAATTACATTTTGATTTGCAAAATGCAGAACCAGTATATATTTTGGACTACCCGACCAGACAGCCCGAAACATAGACTGTTTCTGCAGTTTATTCATCCAAAAGAATTCAGTGTTGTACCAAAGCATGTTCAGTAACCACAAAATATACAAGATGAACCTACTTGTCTCACAATTAGTTCCAGTATATCCTGCTACACAGACACAAGAATAGTTTTCTACTCCAGTACAAGTACCACCATTTAAACATGGATCGGACTCACAAGCACTTACATCTGAAATATGAAGTATGAGGAACTCTTGATTATTGAAACAGCTGCAGAATTCAAACAAAGGGTAACTTAACGGATTTCTATCTTCGAAAGGGATGAAAACACTGCGTGGTGTTGGTTAAAAAGGAAAGTACTTGCATAAATAAAATATAGTAAAATATAATAATGAGTCTGAAAGTGCCTTCTTTTGGTAAAGGTTAGTAAACGTTATTGACAAAGAAGAAAATGTTGGTTACGAGCATTTTTCATTTATACATCATGTTTCTAAAAGCCATTTTCCGCAAGGTCATAAGAAATCTGATTGCCTAGAAAAGAGTTAACTCTTTAACCCATTACCACACAATCCCTACTTTTGTCGACCCTGAGAAAGAAGCCTTTAGAAAACATTTTCTCCTTTTCCCACAATATTTTCAACCCTTCAATAAACAAATTTCAAATTTTCAGTCACTTTTATTTTGTCGTCTGCAAATAATTTCGATTTGGACAAGGCTAAAGTTTTGTCGTCTGGTAAAGGTTTAACCCACAATCCCAAATTTTAAAGACCTTGAGGAAGAGGTCTTTTGCAAACAATGTGGGAAAAGGAGAAAATGCTGGTAAACAGCATTTTCCCTTTTTCCACAATGTTTTCTATCCTATCAAAGACAAAAGTCATTATTTGAGCTACATTTATTTTGTTGTTGCAAAGACTTCAATTTGCTAAACTCATTACCAAACGACAAAATTTTAGGATTGTCCAAATCGAAAGCATTTGCAGACGACAAAATAAAAGTGACTGAAAAATTGAAATTTGTTGTTAGGAGGGTAGAAAACATTGTGGGAAAAGGAGAAAATGCTGGGTACCAGCATTTTCTCCTTTTCAAACAATGTTTTCTAAAGGCTTCTTTCTCAGGGGCGTCAAAAGTAGGGATTGTTTGGAAAAGGGTTAAATGCAAAAAGATTGTCGTAAGGAAGGAGTTAACAACCAGTGTCCCTAGAATATTTATCCTTTACCACCCAATCCAGGGTTCCCACAACTTTCTGCTTGCAAAATTCCAGACTTTTTCCAGACTTTTTCCAGGATTTTTTTCAAAATTCAAGGTTTTTTTGCAACAGAAAAACTGGAAATGCAAAACCTTTTGAAAGCTACTTTCTTTCATACAATCCTTGTTTTAATGAAAAATTAAGATCTAAAGAACATTCTAACTGCATGATAGTTATTTCATTTCTTTACTTGGCCAGTTACAAAACTTCAAATGACCGAATATAGATTAAGATCAGCCTATCCATACAGGCAGTTTAATAAGGATCCATGCTATTCTCTTACAGTTCCGAAGTTCCTACAAGTAATGAAGAATTTGAAGGCAAATAGTATAGATCCTTTTAAGACTACATAACCAGGCAAATTGGGAATGATAGGACCATGATGGTCCTATATCATTCACCTGAGTACTAAGTAGTAAAGGTCTACAGTGAAGATAAATACCAAATATGGAATTTCAAGGCCAAATAATTCTGACAGGGTATGTAACTGTGCAAAAAGCATTTTCTTCTTTTCCCAAAATGCTTTCACAACCCTTCTTCTTCAGGGTCATTGAAAGTCAGGATTGTATTGTAAGGGACTGAATTAACTTTAAGAGGCATTTCCTGGTCAAAATGGTGGTCGAAAGACAGACTAAAAAACATCATTCGCTCATTGTTAAGACACAAATGAGACTTGTCTCAATAACTTTTTATCAAATTTCGAAGGATGTTGACTGAGACAGTAATCAAGCCAAACTGGGAACCCTAGACTAACAGCTCACAACATTACTGACTAATTTATTGGAGCTCGATAAGTCCAGTATGTGAAAGGTAACCCCTTTGTCCATGACCTATCTTACAGAAGAAAATTGTATCACAAGGCTATCCTAAGGAAGACATGTTTGAAGTTTCATAAGTGCCAAGGACTTTAGAAGATAACCGTCAACGCAGATGGATGGACTGACTGTAATTGGTCCAGAATGAAATTTTACATTTAGTCCCCAATTTGGATAACATGTCGTTTCATGAAATAAAATCAAATAACTATTGTCTGTGGCTTAACAAGATGAACATTAATTACATTTTGTCCTGTAATGAAAGAGACATTGGTCCACAGTGAAAATATACACCAAGCCCCCTTTTTCCATGATGTGACATTTAATGAAAAAAGGTAAAATATTGTTATTGGCAGACCATCATAAGGAATACATGTACATAAATTCCATCTTGTTTCAGAGCAGAAGAATTTTAAAATTTTCCTATTTGTTCCCATGTTCAAACTTGTGACCACCAGGGCAGGGCCAGTTTGAACCGCAGGGGCATCATATGAACAATCTTGTTGGAGGTCCAATAGCAGAGGCTGCATACCAAATATCAAAGCTCTATCCCTTCTTGTTTTAATGAAAAAGATTTTTCAAAGTTTTCTTTTATTATTCCCATGTTCAAACTTGTGACCCCTGAGGTGGGGTCAGTTTTGACCCCAGGGGCATTATATGGACAATTTTTGTAGAAGTATACTAGGAGATGCTACATACCAATTATCAAAGCTCTATGCTTTCTAGTTTCAGAGAAGATTTTCAAAGATTTTGCTCTTTTTTCTTTGGTTGCCATGGCAACCAGAGTTATGGGTGGAATTTAATATCTTGAACAACTTTGGTAGAGATTTAAATAAGGAACATCCCTGTCAAGTTTCATCAAGATTGGTCCAGTGGTTTAGGAGGAGAAGGTGTTAAGAAATTGTGGATGATGCACAAAAGACATGGGGGCGATCACAAAAGCTCACCTTGAGCACTTTGTGCTCAGGTGAGCTAAAAATGTGTTGTTTTTTTCTAACATTGGGAATTATTGTCTTTATGATTTGAGACACAGAATCAAGTCCTTGCATATCATTTACTATCATAATGCACAACAGTTTTGCTGTAAGCCTTCAAATAGAGGTTCTTTTCCCTCTTCAGTCATTGAAACTAAAGCCTAATCCAAAAGTACCATGATTTACTTTCACTTTAATTGTTCAGTTTTCATGACCTGAAATACATGAATAAATAAACCGGTCTTTTCAAAGGGCAGTATCCCTGCTTTTAATGTTTCTGAAAATACGAATAATCGTAACTTTCTTAGATTTAATACTTGAAGTGTTTTGATCCATGATTGCAGACAAGCGCTTACTTTCAGTTTCTTCTGACTCGACAACCTCATCCCGACGAGAATCATAACTTGGCTTCATAAAGATAAAGTCTGTTAACCTTTCAGACCCCTATGGATTTAAATTTTCAGTAATATTTACTGTTGTAGCTCATTTTCACGTTAATTCACTTCAGCTCGTCCCCGGGAAAATACAGAGCGCTGCTGCATTGTATTTTAGGATAAGTACCGAGTTCTCCGAAATTAATACACTGGATCCCGGTTTACTTAAATATTAGAATAACTATTCCGGGACCAGTGAACCTAAAAAAAGACCGTAATGTATTTGGGACATTCACACTCTTCGACCAATTACGGTCTAGGATATATATTGCAGAAAAATGGAGGACGCAGACCGGAGATTATTATCGTCCTTAATTTTTGTTTCATACCCAAAACGTTTCGTACTTTTCCCGGGTTTTTCCCGATTTTTCATAGATATAACAAAAATCAAGACTTTTTCAAGACCGGGAACGGGTTTTACGAAATTCCCGACTTTTTCCCGTTTTCCCGACTGCGTGGGAACCCTGCCAATCCTTAATTTTAATGACTTCAACAAAGAGAAATTTTGAAAATATTGTGAGAAAAGGAGAAAATGCTACTAATCAGAAATTTCTTCCTTTTCCTAAGTGTTTCCTGCCTTTTGAAAGAAAATTATAATTATTAAATTTTGTTCAATTTAATTTGTCATCTGCAAATGCTTTCAATTTGGACCAGTTGAATTTTGTGGGTAGAGTTTTAAAAAGCAAAAGAAAATCAGAGACCGGAGGCAGAGTGTATTTTCATTGCAATCTGATCCTCATTCACTCTGTGCACAAATACACTTAAACCCTTTACCACACAATGCCAACTTTTGATGACCCTGTCTGAGAAAGAAGCCTTTTGCAAACATTATGTGAAAAGGACAAAATGCTTACTACCAGCATGTTCTCCTTTTCCCATAATGTTTTCTACCCTTTCCAACAAAGTTTGCCAATTTTCAGTCACTTTCATTTTGGAGTCTGCACATGCTTTCAATTTATACCAGTCTAAAATTTTGTTATAATTATGGTAAAGAGTTAAGGCTAATTACCACACAATCAGAAGTTTTAACCTACCTGAGGAAGAGGCCTTTTAATAAAAGGTTGTGGGAAAAAGAGAAAATGCTATTAACTCTTTCTAATATAAAGTCCATCATAATTACATTCCTTTTTTCAAATGTCATCTGCATATATACTTTCAATTTGAACAAGTTTACATTTTTGTTGTTTAGTAATGAGTTAACTCTTTACCAAACGACAAAATTTTAGACTGGTCCAAATTGAAAGCACTTGCAGATGAAAAAATAAACAGCAGGGTAGAAAACATTGTGGAAAAGGAGAAAAAATGCTGGTAACAGCATTTTCTCCTTTTCCCACAGTGTTTTCAAAAGGCGTCTTTCGCAGGATTGTTGAAAGTCCTGATTGTGTGGTGAAGAGTTACACAAGTATAAAATTTTGTCATCTGGTAGAGGATTTACTCATAAGCATACAATCCCTACTTCTGATGCCCCTGAGAAAACATTGTGGGAAAAGGAGAAAATGCTGGTAGCCAGCATTTTCTCCTTTTCCCACAATGTTTTCTATCCTTTACGAAACAAATTTCAAATTTTCACTCAGTTTTATTTTGTCGTCTCCAAATGCTTTTGATTTGGACCAGCCTAAAATTTTGCCGTTTGGTAATGGGTTAGGAAAAAAAAAAGGTAGATTACTACCTGCAACTTCAACAGAACCAGGCACAACCATTTCTGATATTTCTACTGCATCCTTTATAGCATCAGATATAACAGGAGTTTCTGATTCCACTTCATCTTCAGTCTCTTCCACAATCACAAGATATATTATGACCCATTTTCAAACTCATCCGAGATATCATCCAGACAAACATCCTGACCAACTTTCATGAGTATCTGACTCAAAATGTGGCCTCTAGAGCGTACACAAGGTTTTTCTAAGATTTGACCTAGTGACCAAGTTTTTGACCCCACATGACCCATTTTCAAACTCGTCCGAGATTTCATTTAGACAAACATCCTGACCAACTTTCATGAGTATCTGACCAAAACTGTGGTCTCTAGAGGGTACACAAGGTAAAAAGTTGACGACGCACGACGGACGACGCACGGAGGACGACGGACACAGCACAATCACAATAGCTCACCATGAGCACTTCGTGCTCAGGTGAGCTTAAAATTGTCGTCTGCAAACTCTTTCGGTTTGGAAGAGTCCAAAATTTGTCGATTGGGAAAGAGTTAAGAGTGAAACAAAGAGTTAATCAATATACTTAGGTACAATTCTAAATTACATTTTGATTTGCAAAATGCAGAACCAGTATATATTTTGGACTACCCGACCAGACAGCCCGAAACATAGACTGTTTCTGCAGTTTATTCATCCAAAAGAATTCAGTGTTGTACCAAAGCATGTTCAGTAACCACAAAATATACAAGATGAACCTACTTGTCTCACAATTAGTTCCAGTATATCCTGCTACACAGACACAAGAATAGTTTTCTACTCCAGTACAAGTACCACCATTTAAACATGGATCGGACTCACAAGCACTTACATCTGAAATATGAAGTATGAGGAACTCTTGATTATTGAAACAGCTGCAGAATTCAAACAAAGGGTAACTTAACGGATTTCTATCTTCGAAAGGGATGAAAACACTGCGTGGTGTTGGTTAAAAAGGAAAGTACTTGCATAAATAAAATATAGTAAAATATAATAATGAGTCTGAAAGTGCCTTCTTTTGGTAAAGGTTAGTAAACGTTATTGACAAAGAAGAAAATGTTGGTTACGAGCATTTTTCATTTATACATCATGTTTCTAAAAGCCATTTTCCGCAAGGTCATAAGAAATCTGATTGCCTAGAAAAGAGTTAACTCTTTAACCCATTACCACACAATCCCTACTTTTGTCGACCCTGAGAAAGAAGCCTTTAGAAAACATTTTCTCCTTTTCCCACAATATTTTCAACCCTTCAATAAACAAATTTCAAATTTTCAGTCACTTTTATTTTGTCGTCTGCAAATAATTTCGATTTGGACAAGGCTAAAGTTTTGTCGTCTGGTAAAGGTTTAACCCACAATCCCAAATTTTAAAGACCTTGAGGAAGAGGTCTTTTGCAAACAATGTGGGAAAAGGAGAAAATGCTGGTAAACAGCATTTTCCCTTTTTCCACAATGTTTTCTATCCTATCAAAGACAAAAGTGATTATTTGAGCTACATTTATTTTGTTGTTGCAAAGACTTCAATTTGCTAAACTCATTACCAAACGACAAAATTTTAGGATTGTCCAAATCGAAAGCATTTGCAGACGACAAAATAAAAGTGACTGAAAAATTGAAATTTGTTGTTAGGAGGGTAGAAAACATTGTGGGAAAAGGAGAAAATGCTGGGTACCAGCATTTTCTCCTTTTCAAACAATGTTTTCTAAAGGCTTCTTTCTCAGGGGCGTCAAAAGTAGGGATTGTTTGGAAAAGGGTTAAATGCAAAAAGATTGTCGTAAGGAAGGAGTTAACAACCAGTGTCCCTAGAATATTTATCCTTTACCACCCAATCCTTAATTTTAATGACTTCAACAAAGAGAAATTTTGAAAATATTGTGAGAAAAGGAGAAAATGCTACTAATCAGAAATTTCTTCCTTTTCCTAAGTGTTTCCTGCCTTTTGAAAGAAAATTATAATTATTAAATTTTGTTCAATTTAATTTGTCATCTGCAAATGCTTTCAATTTGGACCAGTTTTGAATTTTGTGGGTAGAGTTTTAAAAAGCAAAAGAAAATCAGAGACCGGAGGCAGAGTGTATTTTCATTGCAATCTGATCCTCATTCACTCTGTGCACAAATACACTTAAACCCTTTACCACACAATGCCAACTTTTGATGACCCTGTCTGAGAAAGAAGCCTTTTGCAAACATTATGTGAAAAGGACAAAATGCTTACTACCAGCATGTTCTCCTTTTCCCATAATGTTTTCTACCCTTTCCAACAAAGTTTGCCAATTTTCAGTCACTTTCATTTTGAAGTCTGCACATGCTTTCAATTTATACCAGTCTAAAATTTTGTTATAATTATGGTAAAGAGTTAAGGCTAATTACCACACAATCAGAAGTTTTAACCTACCTGAGGAAGAGGCCTTTTAATAAAGGTTGTGGGAAAAAGAGAAAATGCTATTAACTCTTTCTAATATAAAGTCCATCATAATTACATTCCTTTTTTCAAATGTCATCTGCATATATACTTTCAATTTGAACAAGTTTACATTTTTGTTGTTTAGTAATGAGTTAACTCTTTACCAAACGACAAAATTTTAGACTGGTCCAAATTGAAAGCACTTGCAGATGAAAAAATAAACAGCAGGGTAGAAAACATTGTGGAAAAGGAGAAAAAATGCTGGTAACAGCATTTTCTCCTTTTCCCACAGTGTTTTCAAAAGGCGTCTTTCGCAGGATTGTTGAAAGTCCTGATTGTGTGGTGAAGAGTTACACAAGTATAAAATTTTGTCATCTGGTAGAGGATTTACTCATAAGCATACAATCCCTACTTCTGATGCCCCTGAGAAAACATTGTGGGAAAAGGAGAAAATGCCAGTAGCCAGCATTTTCTCCTTTTCCCACAATGTTTTCTATCCTTTACGAAACAAATTTCAAATTTTCAGTCAGTTTTATTTTGTCGTCTCCAAATGCTTTTGATTTGGACCAGCCTAAAATTTTGCCGTTTGGTAATGGGTTAGGAAAAAAAATAGGTAGATTACTACCTGCAACTTCAACAGAACCAGGCACAACCATTTCTGATATTTCTACTGCATCCTTTATAGCATCAGATATAACAGGAGTTTCTGATTCCACTTCATCTTCAGTCTCTTCCACAATCACAAGATATATTATGACCCATTTTCAAACTCATCCGAGATATCATCCAGACAAACATCCTGACCAACTTTCATGAGTATCTGATTCAAAATGTGGCCTCTAGAGCGTACACAAGGTTTTTCTAAGATTTGACCTAGTGACCAAGTTTTTGACCCCACATGACCCATTTTCAAACTCGTCCGAGATTTCATTTAGACAAACATCCTGACCAACTTTCATGAGTATCTGACCAAAACTGTGGTCTCTAGAGGGTACACAAGGTAAAAAGTTGACGACGCACGACGGACGACGCACGGAGGACGACGGACACAGCACAATCACAATAGCTCACCATGAGCACTTCGTGCTCAGGTGAGCTTAAAATTGTCGTCTGCAAACTCTTTCGGTTTGGAAGAGTCCAAAATTTGTCGATTGGGAAAGAGTTAAGAGTGAAACAAAGAGTTAATCAATATACTTAGGTACAATTCTAAATTACATTTTGATTTGCAAAATGCAGAACCAGTATATATTTTGGACTACCCGACCAGAGAGCCCGAAACATAGACTGTTTCTGCAGTTTATTCATCCAAAAGAATTCAGTGTTGTACCAAAGCATGTTCAGTAACCACAAAATATACAAGATGAACCTACTTGTCTCACAATTAGTTCCAGTATATCCTGCTACACAGACACAAGAATAGTTTTCTACTCCAGTACAAGTACCACCATTTAAACATGGATCGGACTCACAAGCACTTACATCTGAAATATGAAGTATGAGGAACTCTTGATTATTGAAACAGCTGCAGAATTCAAACAAAGGGTAACTTAACGGATTTCTATCTTCGAAAGGGATGAAAACACTGCGTGGTGTTGGTTAAAAAGGAAAGTACTTGCATAAATAAAATATAGTAAAATATAATAATGAGTCTGAAAGTGCCTTCTTTTGGTAAAGGTTAGTAAACGTTATTGACAAAGAAGAAAATGTTGGTTACGAGCATTTTTCATTTATACATCATGTTTCTAAAAGCCATTTTCTGCAAGGTCATAAGAAATCTGATTGCCTAGAAAAGAGTTAACTCTTTAACCCATTACCACACAATCCCTACTTTTGTCGACCCTGAGAAAGAAGCCTTTAGAAAACATTTTCTCCTTTTCCCACAATATTTTCAACCCTTCAATAAACAAATTTCAAATTTTCAGTCACTTTTATTTTGTCGTCTGCAAATAATTTCGATTTGGACAAGGCTAAAGTTTTGTCGTCTGGTAAAGGTTTAACCCACAATCCCAAATTTTAAAGACCTTGAGGAAGAGGTCTTTTGCAAACAATGTGGGAAAAGGAGAAAATGCTGGTAAACAGCATTTTCCCTTTTTCCACAATGTTTTCTATCCTATCAAAGACAAAAGTGATTATTTGAGCTACATTTATTTTGTTGTTGCAAAGACTTCAATTTGCTAAACTCATTACCAAACGACAAAATTTTAGGATTGTCCAAATCGAAAGCATTTGCAGACGACAAAATAAAAGTGACTGAAAAATTGAAATTTGTTGTTAGGAGGGTAGAAAACATTGTGGGAAAAGGAGAAAATGCTGGGTACCAGCATTTTCTCCTTTTCAAACAATGTTTTCTAAAGGCTTCTTTCTCAGGGGCGTCAAAAGTAGGGATTGTTTGGAAAAGGGTTAAATGCAAAAAGATTGTCGTAAGGAAGGAGTTAACAACCAGTGTCCCTAGAATATTTATCCTTTACCACCCAATCCTTAATTTTAATGACTTCAACAAAGAGAAATTTTGAAAATATTGTGAGAAAAGGAGAAAATGCTACTAATCAGAAATTTCTTCCTTTTCCTAAGTGTTTCCTGCCTTTTGAAAGAAAATTATAATTATTAAATTTTGTTCAATTTAATTTGTCATCTGCAAATGCTTTCAATTTGGACCAGTTTTGAATTTTGTGGGTAGAGTTTTAAAAAGCAAAAGAAAATCAGAGACCGGAGGCAGAGTGTATTTTCATTGAAATCTGATCCTCATTCACTCTGTGCACAAATACACTTAAACCCTTTACCACACAGTGCCAACTTTTGATGACCCTGTCTGAGAAAGAAGCCTTTTGCAAACATTATGTGAAAAGGACAAAATGCTTACTACCAGCATGTTCTCCTTTTCCCATAATGTTTTCTACCCTTTCCAACAAAGTTTGCCAATTTTCAGTCACTTTCATTTTGAAGTCTGCACATGCTTTCAATTTATACCAGTCTAAAATTTTGTTATAATTATGGTAAAGAGTTAAGGCTAATTACCACACAATCAGAAGTTTTAACCTACCTGAGGAAGAGGCCTTTTAATAAAAGGTTGTGGGAAAAAGAGAAAATGCTATTAACTCTTTCTAATATAAAGTCCATCATAATTACATTCCTTTTTTCAAATGTCATCTGCATATATACTTTCAATTTGAACAAGTTTACATTTTTGTTGTTTAGTAATGAGTTAACTCTTTACCAAACGACAAAATTTTAGACTGGTCCAAATTGAAAGCACTTGCAGATGAAAAAATAAACAGCAGGGTAGAAAACATTGTGGAAAAGGAGAAAAAATGCTGGTAACAGCATTTTCTCCTTTTCCCACAGTGTTTTCAAAAGGCGTCTTTCGCAGGATTGTTGAAAGTCCTGATTGTGTGGTGAAGAGTTACACAAGTATAAAATTTTGTCATCTGGTAGAGGATTTACTCATAAGCATACAATCCCTACTTCTGATGCCCCTGAGAAAACATTGTGGGAAAAGGAGAAAATGCTGGTAGCCAGCATTTTCTCCTTTTCCCACAATGTTTTCTATCCTTTACGAAACAAATTTCAAATTTTCACTCAGTTTTATTTTGTCGTCTCCAAATGCTTTTGATTTGGACCAGCCTAAAATTTTGCCGTTTGGTAATGGGTTAGGAAAAAAAAAAGGTAGATTACTACCTGCAACTTCAACAGAACCAGGCACAACCATTTCTGATATTTCTACTGCATCCTTTATAGCATCAGATATAACAGGAGTTTCTGATTCCACTTCATCTTCAGTCTCTTCCACAATCACAAGATATATTATGACCCATTTTCAAACTCATCCGAGATATCATCCAGACAAACATCCTGACCAACTTTCATGAGTATCTGACTCAAAATGTGGCCTCTAGAGCGTACACAAGGTTTTTCTAAGATTTGACCTAGTGACCAAGTTTTTGACCCCACATGACCCATTTTCAAACTCGTCCGAGATTTCATTTAGACAAACATCCTGACCAACTTTCATGAGTATCTGACCAAAACTGTGGTCTCTAGAGGGTACACAAGGTAAAAAGTTGACGACGCACGACGGACGACGCACGGAGGACGACGGACACAGCACAATCACAATAGCTCACCATGAGCACTTCGTGCTCAGGTGAGCTTAAAATTGTCGTCTGCAAACTCTTTCGGTTTGGAAGAGTCCAAAATTTGTCGATTGGGAAAGAGTTAAGAGTGAAACAAAGAGTTAATCAATATACTTAGGTACAATTCTAAATTACATTTTGATTTGCAAAATGCAGAACCAGTATATATTTTGGACTACCCGACCAGACAGCCCGAAACATAGACTGTTTCTGCAGTTTATTCATCCAAAAGAATTCAGTGTTGTACCAAAGCATGTTCAGTAACCACAAAATATACAAGATGAACCTACTTGTCTCACAATTAGTTCCAGTATATCCTGCTACACAGACACAAGAATAGTTTTCTACTCCAGTACAAGTACCACCATTTAAACATGGATCGGACTCACAAGCACTTACATCTGAAATATGAAGTATGAGGAACTCTTGATTATTGAAACAGCTGCAGAATTCAAACAAAGGGTAACTTAACGGATTTCTATCTTCGAAAGGGATGAAAACACTGCGTGGTGTTGGTTAAAAAGGAAAGTACTTGCATAAATAAAATATAGTAAAATATAATAATGAGTCTGAAAGTGCCTTCTTTTGGTAAAGGTTAGTAAACGTTATTGACAAAGAAGAAAATGTTGGTTACGAGCATTTTTCATTTATACATCATGTTTCTAAAAGCCATTTTCTGCAAGGTCATAAGAAATCTGATTGCCTAGAAAAGAGTTAACTCTTTAACCCATTACCACACAATCCCTACTTTTGTCGACCCTGAGAAAGAAGCCTTTAGAAAACATTTTCTCCTTTTCCCACAATATTTTCAACCCTTCAATAAACAAATTTCAAATTTTCAGTCACTTTTATTTTGTCGTCTGCAAATAATTTCGATTTGGACAAGGCTAAAGTTTTGTCGTCTGGTAAAGGTTTAACCCACAATCCCAAATTTTAAAGACCTTGAGGAAGAGGTCTTTTGCAAACAATGTGGGAAAAGGAGAAAATGCTGGTAAACAGCATTTTCCCTTTTTCCACAATGTTTTCTATCCTATCAAAGACAAAAGTCATTATTTGAGCTACATTTATTTTGTTGTTGCAAAGACTTCAATTTGCTAAACTCATTACCAAACGACAAAATTTTAGGATTGTCCAAATCGAAAGCATTTGCAGACGACAAAATAAAAGTGACTGAAAAATTGAAATTTGTTGTTAGGAGGGTAGAAAACATTGTGGGAAAAGGAGAAAATGCTGGGTACCAGCATTTTCTCCTTTTCAAACAATGTTTTCTAAAGGCTTCTTTCTCAGGGGCGTCAAAAGTAGGGATTGTTTGGAAAAGGGTTAAATGCAAAAAGATTGTCGTAAGGAAGGAGTTAACAACCAGTGTCCCTAGAATATTTATCCTTTACCACCCAATCCTTAATTTTAATGACTTCAACAAAGAGAAATTTTGAAAATACTGTGAGAAAAGGAGAAAATGCTACTAATCAGAAATTTCTTCCTTTTCCTAAGTGTTTCCTGCCTTTTGAAAGAAAATTATAATTATTAAATTTTGTTCAATTTAATTTGTCATCTGCAAATGCTTTCAATTTGGACCAGTTTTGAATTTTGTGGGTAGAGTTTTAAAAAGCAAAAGAAAATCAGAGACCGGAGGCAGAGTGTATTTTCATTGCAATCTGATCCTCATTCACTCTGTGCACAAATACACTTAAACCCTTTACCACACAGTGCCAACTTTTGATGACCCTGTCTGAGAAAGAAGCCTTTTGCAAACATTATGTGAAAAGGACAAAATGCTTACTACCAGCATGTTCTCCTTTTCCCATAATGTTTTCTACCCTTTCCAACAAAGTTTGCCAATTTTCAGTCACTTTCATTTTGAAGTCTGCACATGCTTTCAATTTATACCAGTCTAAAATTTTGTTATAATTATGGTAAAGAGTTAAGGCTAATTACCACACAATCAGAAGTTTTAACCTACCTGAGGAAGAAGCCTTTTGATAAAAGGTTGTGGGAAAAGGAGAAAATGCTATTAACTCTTTCTAATTTAAAGTCCATCATATATTCCACTTTTCAAATCATCTGCATATATGCTTTCAATTTGAACAAGTCTACATTTTTGTTGACTCTTTACCAAACGACAAAATTTTAGATTGGTCCAAATTGAAAGCACTTGCAGATGAAAAAATAAACAGCAGGGTAGAAAACATTGTGGGAAAAGGAGAAAATGCTGGTAGCAGCATTTTCTCCTTTTCCCACAGTGTTTTCAAAAGGCATCTTTCGCAGGCTTGTTAAAAGTCCTGATTGTGTGGTGAAGAGTTACACAAGTATAAAATTTTGTCATCTGGTAAACGATTTACCCATTACCACACAATCCCTACTTCTGACGCCCCTGAGAAAGAAGCCTTTAGAAAACATTGTGGGAAAAGGAGAAAATGCTGGTAGCCAGCATTTTCTCCTTTTCCCACAATGTTTTCTATCCTTTACAAAACAAATTTCAAATTTTCAGTCAGTTTTATTTTGTCATCTGCAAATGCTTTCGCTTTGGACCAGGCTAAAATTTTGCCGTTTGGTAATGGGTTAAGGAAAAGAAAAGGTAGACAACTACCTGCAACTTCAACAGAACCAGGCTCAACCATTTCTGATAGTTCTACTGCATCCTTTATAGCATCAGATATAACAGGAGTTTCTGATTCATCTTCATCTTCAGTCTCTTCCACAGTTACAAGATATATTATGACAACACTGCCTTCTCTGAAAGTAAGTCAAATCATCATGAAAATGATATTCTCTCATCAAAAGATTGTCATGAAATGGCACTGTTATACGGCTTGCAACACATAAAAAGGGGCATTCGGACATTTGCGTAAAGTGTCGTCTCGGATCAGCCTGCGCAAGCCGAGCAGGCTGATCCGAGACGGCACTTTACGACTACAGAAGATTTTGTGCTACAGCAGACTTGCGCAAAACAGAAAATCAAATAAAAACGGAAAGTGCCGTCTCGGATTAGCCTGCGCTGACTGCGCAGGCTAATCCGAGACGACACTTTTCGCAAATGTCCTAATGCCCTTTTTCGTGTATTGCAGGCCATATTGCCTGCAATACGGGAAAGGGACATTCAGGTATAAGCATATAGGGTCGTCTCAGATCATTCTGCGCAGTCTGCACAGGCTTATCCAAAACTACACTTTCTGTTTTTATGTAACTTTCTGTGTTTTCCAAAATTACTGTAGTGCAAAATCTAATGTAGTCGTCATCTCTGATCCAAGAAGACAATTTACACAAATGTCCGAATGCCTCTTTTTGGGATGTTACTGGTCATGTACGACTAGTGCTCTGGCAACAGAATGGTTAATCTTGCTTTGTATTAACCCTTTACCACACAATCCAGATTTTTAACGGCCCTGGGGAGGGTGGCTTTCAAAAACATGTTGGGAAAAATGTTTTCTTTCCTACCCAAAACAAATTTCAAATTTGGACTCAATTTTATATTGCTGTCTTCAAATGTTTTGAATTTGGACCAGTCTACAATTGTGTCATTCGGTAAAGAGTTAACCCATTACCACACAAGCAAAATTTAGACTGGTCCAAATTGAAAGCATTTGCAGGCCACAAAATAAATGTGACTGAAAAATTGAAATTTGTTCTGGGAAGGGTAGAAAACACTGTGGGAAAAGGAGAAAATGCTGGTTACCAGCATTTTCTCCTTTTCCCACAGGGTTTTCAAAAGGCTTCTTTCTCAGGGGCGTCAAAAGTAGGGATTGTGTGGTAATGGGTTAAGCAAGACATAATAATGGACCCATATAACCCATCTAGTCTATCACTGGGCTGGATCTTGAGGTAAAATGGTCCTCTGACATACAGACATTTATAAATAGCGAAAATCTTTTGCTTATGTCAGCCTGCGCACACTGTGAGCAATACTTTTTGCAGTTACATTAACCACACAATCCATTCTTTTGACGATCCTGAGAAAGAAGCCTTTAGAAAACATTGTTGGAAAAGGAGAAAATGCTGGTTACCAGCATTTTCTCCTTTTCCTACAATGTTTTCTACCTTTCAAAAAACAAATTTCAAATTTTCTAGCACTTTTATTTTGTCGTCTGCAAATGCTTATGATTTGGACAAGCCTAAAAAAATGTTGTTTGGTAATGAGTTAAGCCCCCTTTCATAGGGCATAGCTGTTATGTTAATCCTTTACCAGACAACAAATTTCAAGATTTTTCCCCACAATTAACTCTTTACCAAACAACAAAATTCCAGACTGGTCCAAATTGAAAGTACTTCCGGATGACAATATATACGTGACTAAAAAATTGGAATTTGTTTCCAGCACGTAGAAAACATTGTGGGAAAAGGAGAAAATGCTGGTTACCAGCATTTTCTCTTTTTCCCACCATTTTTTCAAAAGGCTTCTCTCTCAGGGTTGCAAAAAACAGGGATTGTTTTATAAAGGGTTAAACATCAAATAATGCAAATCGCTCAAATCACTGCACCTATCTTTGAAAGGAAATTGAAAAGGAAAAAAACATTGTGGAAAAAAGAGGAAAATGGTAGTGACCAGAATTTTCTCCTTTTCCCAAAGTGTTCTCAAAAGCCTTCTTACTTGGGTCATTAAAGCACAGTTTGAATGATTGAATGTTTCTTTTATTTTAAATGCCACTTTCAACATTATTTCAGCCATATTGTAGCATCACCTTATATATTCATGATTAAAATGTAGGTCCATTAAAATGGTAAAAGTCAACGAAAAAATAACAAAAAAAAAACATTCTTCTCCAAATCATTGCTTCCAAACTGTCATAAGGAGATTGACAGACATTTATTTCATAACATTGGACTAAAAAGATTCTTACCTGAATCCTTGAACCTGAACTTGAAAGAATTTATCTTTTAATGGGCTGTCATCTTGTCTCAACATTTGGCTTGTCTGTAAATAAAATACAGTCTGACTGCTGTGTAGTCTAACCCATTACCACTCAATCCCCGTTGTCTACGCATGTCATATTTGTCGAAGATTCGACTGTCTTATATGACGCATCACTACTAGCCCCGAAATCGGGCTGACTGAAATATTACGCTCTATAAAGTAGCAATGTTGAAAAGAGCTTTTACGTATCAATACGTTTGAGGAGAAATGAGACCTGCTTTAGCAACAGATTTCTCTAAACTGGTGATCATAGTTGAGTGAATTGCACGAGGTAGCGTTTTATTGGGTAAACCTTTTTTGTTCTTTTAAATTCAAAGTAACGGTTGTCGCGTAGGAAAGTGGTTCGGTTCTGTACCCAGGATGCCCATATCAGATAGATGAGTATTTATAGAATGCCATCTAGCGGGAGATAATGACTCAATCCCTAGTTTTGATGACCCTAAGAAAGCAGCCTATACAAAACATTGTGGGAAAAGAGAAAATGCAGGTAATCAGCATTTTTTTCCTTTTCCCAAAATGTCTTCTACCCTTCACAAAACAGATTTTAATTTTTAAATCACTTTTATTTTGTCATCTGAAATGCTTTCAATTTGCCCGCTAAGCCAAAAGTTTGTTTGATAATGACTGTTAACCCTTTTCCACTTAATGACGACTTTTGACGCTCCTGGAAAAGTAGCTTTTTGAAAACATTGTCGGAAAAGGAGAAAATGCTGGTGACCAGCATTTTCTCCTTTTCCCTCAATGTTTTCCACCCTGCTGGAAACAAATTTCAATTTTTGTGTTACGTTTATTTTGTTGTCTGCAACTGCTTTCAATTTGGACCAGTCTTTTATTTTATCATCTGTGGATGCTACCAATTTGGAAAAAACCTAAAATTTTGACATTAGGTAATGAATTAACCCTTTTTCAAACAATCCCTGGTTTTTACGACCCTGAGATAGTATCCTTTTGAAAACATTGTGGGAAAAGGAGAAAATGCTGATAACCAGCATTTTCTCCTTTTCCTACAATGTTTTCTATCCTGCTAGAATCAAGTTTCAATTTTTGAGTGAAGTTTATTTTGTTGTCTGCAAGTGCTTTGAATTTGGATCAGTCTAAAACTTTGTGGTTTGGGAAAGAGTCAATTAAGCAAACTCATAACAACAGTAACAAATAAAGAATTAAAGTCTGCATTTCGTATAATGTCGTGATCGCTTTTTATTTACACACTGCACAGTTTGTAAGTCTACAGGCATATTTTAGTTTAATCCTTTCCAAAACGATCCTGAAAAGAAGCGTGTTGAAAATATCACAGGAAATGGACAAAATGCTAGTAACCAGCATTTTCTTCTTTTCCCACAATGTTTTCTACTCTTCTAAGGTTAACTCATTACCAAACAACAAAATTCTCTGTTTGTCCAAATCGAAAGCATTTGCAGACGACAAAAGAAAAGTGACTGAAAATTTGAAATTCATTTTGTGAAGGGTAGAAAACATTATGGAAAAAGGAGAAAATGCTGGGTACCAGCATTTTCTCCTTTTCCCACAATGTTTTCTAAAGGCTTCTTTCTCAGGGGCTTCAAAAGTAGGGATTGTGTGGTAATGGGTTAACTCCTTTCCTGGTACAACAGAATTTTTGACTTGCCTCATTTGAAAGTATCTGCAGATGAAAAAATTCAGTGCAACTCAAATAATGGAATTTGTCTTTCTAAGGACAGAAAACACTGTAGGGAAAATGAGAAAATGCTGGTTATCGACATTTATTGCTAAAAGAAAAATGTGTCCTTTGTTTTCCAACATATTGCAATATTAGGGAAAATAGGAGATGAGAGAGTGAATTTCCACACTCACCCCTGTCTCGAAAAAACACTACCAATAAACAACAACTTTGGTGCATTAATAAAAAATATGGGACTTGTGTGGAAAAGGGTTAATTTAAATATAGATCTGCAATGTGTTTACAGGCTATATTGCTGTTTGAAAATATCACTTCAACCCTTTACTCCATAGATACTCATTTCTACGCATTGCTTGTAGGAGCCTTTGGAAAACATTGTGGCAAAAGGTGAAATTGCTCGTGACGAGCAATTTCACATTTTACCACAATGTTTTCTACACTATCAAAAGGTGTCATCAGAAACGGCTCCATCCTTGCTGTTATTTAGGGTCAATGCCTTATGGGGTAAAAGGTTAAGGCGAATGTTACCTCAGCAATGAATTGCTGTTCAGTCTGTTTGTACAAAGCAGAATCCGGATTATTGTAATCTTCTGTAAACTGCACATCTTTCAAGGTTGCCTCTCCGGTGTAGTTTTTCATCACTGCAAGTAAGAAAAGGTTAGTTTACCATTTACAAAACAGTCTAGAGTTTCAACCCCTTAAGATAAAATTTTAGACTGGTCCAAATTCAACAAAATGGTCACAAAAAACGTAACTCAAAAACTGAAATTTGTTCCAAGCAGAAAAGAAAACTTTGTAGGAAAAGGAGAAAATGCCGGTTACCAGCATTTTTTTTTCTTTTCCACAAGATGTTTTCAAAAGGCTTCTAACTCAGGGTCCCAAAAACTAGGGATTGTCTAGTAAAGGGTTAATTAACCCTTTACCCCATAAGGCATTTCTATGGTATCTACAATTGACCCTAAATAACATTAAGGATGAAGCTGTTTCTTATGTGCATATGACACCTTTTGATAGCATAGAAAACATTGTGACAAAAGGTGAAATTGCTCGTCACGAGCAATTTCACCTTTTGCCAAAATGTTTTCCAAAGGCTCCTACAAGCAATGCGTAGAAATGAGTATCTGTGGAGTAAAGGGTTAACAATAATGACATTTTTGTCTCCTTTTCCAAAAATGTTTTCTTCTGATATTTTCTTATTTAACTCCATCATACTAGCCGCACTTAACCCATTACCACACAATCCCTACTTTTGACGCTCCTGGGAAAGAAGCCTTCAGAAAACACTGTGGGGAAAAGGAGAAAATGCTGGTAACCAGCATTTTCTCCTTTTCCAACAATATTTTCTACCCTTCACCAAACAAATTTCAAATTTTCAGTCACTTATATTTTGTCGTCTGCAAATGCTTTCAACTTGGACAAGCCAAAAATGTTGTTTTTTGGCAACAAGTTAACTCTTTTCCAAACAACAAAAATTTTAGACTTGTCCAAATGGAATTCTACTGCAGACAACAATATATGATACAATGAGAGATTGACAGTAACAAGCATTTCTCCCTCCCATAATGTTTCCACAAACAAAATGCTGTTACTTGTTAGCCAGTATTTTCTCTTGTAAAACTCCTAAAAAAAACTTTTCGGCCATTTGTACTTTAAAATACTCGAAAATGAAGGGGTAGCTATTGCTTTTCAGTATAATCTCCCTTTATCTTGATGCAGTTCGTCTGTTCTAGTTTACTTAAATATACCTTCAATAACACCTCCAGTGCTTCCAAATTGTCAAACATAAAGGTTAATTTCTAATTATGTGAAAGATAAAAGTCAGAATGCGCTAAATTACGGGAATATGGGAGTGAGGAAGGACTCAAACAGTCGAATCCGCATTCAGTCACAGCAGCCATGGAAGCTTGCGACCTGGGCCGAGATGGCGAGAACTTTATCATCGTGTGTCGCTCAGATGGCTGAGAATAACGCAAAGTTATTGATGCTTTTACGCTGTTAAAAGTTGATGTACAATAATTTACGTGTTCTGAAGTCATTTTACTGTCCTCTTCCAGACGGTAGCTTGTGTTTATCCACGAGATTCATCGATTCTGTTCATTATTAGTGTGGTAGTGCAGACGAACTGTACATTCGGAAGACCTCGGTCAATTTCAAAGAAATCATCGCAATCGGATCGCCTCGAATTCAACCGAATCACGCATTGCTTGATGGACTAATTTATTGTTACAGAAATGATAATTATTTCTACAGATTTTGCAGCTCAAATACGCATATCGTACGAGGATAAAACCAGGTGCGATGGAAGAATTTTTCTAACCTTAGGGTATAAACTGCCGAAATATGGTATTAGGGCGTAGTCAGCCTGCGGACTACTTTCAGTCTAGCTGCAGATTGATTGGTCACAACTATACATTTTAAAGTGACAATAAACTCCAAAAGTAAACAAAGTGGATGTTTAAATGCACTTAGATATCGTACCATTTAACACTATGAAAGTTATTGTTAAGACAACAATCTGTCAAGGTAATTTTGGTCCAGCCGTTAGTCGCGTACAGAGAAATTAATTTCGAAACCAGGTTATTTACCTGTCAGGTACCCGTGTCTTTTGTTTAGCCTGATTTTTTTTTTGCCAGTGACTAACATACGGCCCGACCACATGAACAGATTGTCATCTCACTTCTGCATGGTATGATTTAAATTTTGACAATTTACCAAACAATCCCTGGTTTTTACGAATATGGGATAGAACTGGCTTTTTGAAAGTATTGTGGGAAAAGGAGAAAATGCTGGTAACCAGCATTTTCCCCTTTTCCCACAATGTTTTCTGCCCTGCTGGAAACAGATTCAATTTTTGAGTTACTTTTATTTTGCCATCTGCAAGTGCTTTCAATTTGGACTGGTCTAAAATTTTGTCGTTTGGTAAAGGGTTAAATGTATTGTGACCCTATAGCTTTGAGTATCTTAAGCCTGAAAAATAGTCACTTGGAAAATCTAACTTGTCACTGTATAGTTTTTTTTGCCATTTTTACCCCACAAGCTTATCTTATAGTAGTCAACATGAAACCGAAGTGAACATCAACAAAAATCAAAGCGCTGAAGGCACTGTTGTGGCGGTTGTCCGGTTGATCTTGAGTTTTTTGATCAGACACACAAGCTGACTCCTTTTATACCGCCCAATCATAATGTGGGGGATATAAGTTTTGAGCTTCAACAGGAAGTTATGGCCTGGACTGGACAAAAATTCCATCTGAATATCAACAAATGGCAATAACACAAAAAACATGAATGGCAGTTTTGGTTCTTATGCACTGCACTTCTCCATGTGTTCTGCCAATGTATGAAGTTTCAAGTTGATAGCTTTTATAGTTTGAAAGCCCGGGTGAAAAATTCGAGGTGAAACGATAGACAGACTGATGGACAAGGTGACCCCAGCATTACCCCCTAAAACTTCGCTTGCTGTTGGTATTACAAAACAGGTAAAACAGTTTTGCTTATCACCTGGTACATGTATTTATTTAAATGTAAACTATACAGTAACAAATGTCAGAAATATTACCCCCATGACTATAATCTTTTTTCAAGTTCAACTTCACCGAGCACAAAACTTCAAATAATAATAATAATAATAATAATAAAAAAAAACAACAGAAAATTAGACATTATTCTTTCCAGTTAATCCATAACACATTCACCGCACCTAAGCTCAGTCAGTCTGTTTAACCAGATGTGTCAACACTAACAAAAAACAACTGCATATTCCAAGCAAAATTGCATTTTTGTCCATATTTTCATTTAGGCCTAATAATCTTGGATATTTCTTCGAGGTAATCATGCATATTCCTACCAAAATTGCATTTTTGTCAATGTGTTCACCTGAATAATCCTGAACATATTTTTAAGGTAATCAGTAACGCATTTATTGAATCTAAACTTCATCATTCTGCTTAACTCTTTACTAAATGACAAAATTTTAAACCAGTCTGTGTTGAAATACTTTGCAGACAACAAAATAAATGTGACTTAAATATTCAACTTTTTTTGGAAAGGGTAGTATTTTACCAGCATTTTCCCCTTTTCCAGCAATATTTTCAAAAGGCTTCTTTGTTAACATCTTTAAATGTCGGGATTGTGTGGTAAAGAGTTAAAAATGTATCGACACAAATAAAAAACAACTGTATATTACAAGCAAATTTGATTTTTTGTCAATGTTTCCATCTTAAACTTGAGACAGATGATTATCAAATTCTTCACAAGAACATAGTTCTTCACGATATGCATATTAAGTCATCAGCAAAAATTTTACTGATGTACATCCAAGTAAACATTGTGTCGTTGAGTTTGGAAAACAAATTGTTTCATTAGCCTGATAACATGTATCATGAAATATACATGGAGGTGCTTACTGAACAATACTACTGTAAGTGTAAACAATCCCTGGTTTTTACAACCTTGAAATAGAAGTCTTTTGAAAGCATTTTGAGAATGGAGAATAAGCCTGTAACCAGCATTTTCTCATTTCCCCACAATGTTTTCTACCCTGCTGGAAACGAATTTCAATTATTTAGCAACATTTACTTTGTTGTCTGCAAGTGCTTTGAATTTGGACCATCTAAACTTTTGTTGTTTGGTAAAGGATTAATTATTCGCCTACAATAGTCGTGCAATAACCTGTTGGCATGTAAAAGAGCTACTAAACAAAATATCCAGCTTTAAGACTGAACAACTTTAAAACAGTATGTCCCTGATCTATCGACCAAATGGCATTAACTAACTACTCAATGATCATCAAGCTGTTAGTAAATTAAATAATCTGTATATACACATAAGGAATACAATAGTAAATACCCATTGATTTAAAGTACTCGAGACCAACTCTGAGCCTTGTAATTACACAAATCTGTCAAAACAAACTACAGGTCTCAGTAGTTTTTTTTTTTTTGTTCTCCGATCTATGCTTTTTACTATCAGGTGACATATGTCAACGTGAACAACAAAAAGTAACAGCATATTCCATGCTAAACTGCATTTCTGTCCATGTTTTCACCTGAATAATTTTATCACCTACAATTTTACAAATTTTGGCAAGAACGCAGCTTTTTACATATGCTTTCCAGTTTGGTAAAGACATCAATGTAGACTAAAATCTCACACGATCAAATATGTACAGACTAATTTGCAAATATCTGCAGAAGTTGCTGAATATGTGATATGCTTGACCTAATCGAAGCATTTTAAGAATAACATCAGCTCGCTGAAGCTTCCCTCTTTGATTAAAACTTATAACAAGACAAAAATTAGACACTATTGCTTTCTGGTAATCAATGACCCATTTACTGAATCTAAGCTCAGTCATTCTGTTTAAAAGATATGTCAACAGTAACAAAAAGCAACTGCATATTTCAAGCAAAATTGCATTTTTGTAAATGTTTCCACCTTGATAATCCTGATATATTTTTCCATGTAATCAATAATCCATCTACTGAATCTAGGCCCAGTCTTTCTGTTTTAACAGATATGTCTGACACTAACAAAAAGCAACTGAATACTTTTAGCAAAATTGCATTTTTGTCAATGTTTTCAGTAAATAATCTTGAGAGATTTTTTTTGAGGTGGTCAATAATGCATGTACTGAGTCTATGCTCATTGAAACATTCTGTTTGAAAAAAATGTAAACACTAACAAAAAACACTGCATATTCCAAGTAAGTTTTTTTTGTCATTGTCTTCACCTAGAAATCTTGAGACATATGATTTGGAAAATCTTCACAATAATATAGTTCTTCACGTTACCCTTGTTTAGTTATCAGCAAAAATTTAATCCTATGTACATTTAAGGAAACATTGTATTGTTGAGTTTGGAAAACCAGTTGCTTCATTAGCCTCAGTACATGTATCATGAAATATACATTGAGATATTTGTCTCTGACGTTTCCACAAAAATATATAAAAACTGTTACCTAAAATCAATCTTCAATTCTTAAGTTCAAAACACACCACTTAGTATCTCGATCCGTAAACTATTTATTGATAAGTTAATATTAATTAGTGCTTAGAGATTTATATTTACAATTTAAACCAGTCAAGTGAAACCACAGGATTTTGTCCATTTCACTGTGGTACACAAGCATTTCGGTCAAGAAAAGATGCATACTGAAATCACTCAGAAGAAACACAAAGTAAAATGTTTTTAAGACTGTTTAACTAATTACCACACGACAAAATTTTAGGTTTGTCCAAATTGAAACCATTTGCACACAACGAAATAAATGTGACTGAAAATTTGAAATTTGTTTTGTTACCAGCATTTTCTCCTTATCCCACAACGTTTTCAAAAAGATTTCTTTTCCAGGGTTGTCAAAAGTAGGGATTGTGTAGTAATGGGTTAACATACAAATCTTTGTGCACAATATCAGTAATGCTGCAGAAAGCTTTTAACAAGACAAGCATGCAAAGCTGATTCCCCAGCATACATGGTAGGCAAAAGTAAATACTGGCAGATAACTCTCAACTGAGACAAACTTTTTTGCATAACAATGACAGGCTGAAAGTTCCTAGTCATATTAAGACACGGAGAAATCTAAAATTAACAAAGACCAGAAACTGGCCTTTAGATTAATAACAATATGTAAGATTAAATAATTATTTTTTTCATACACGATCAAGGAGATCAAAATGTCAAGAGTCTCATCAAAGCTGTTGTTCAACCATTTGAGAATTTTCAAATGACTTTGCATAAATGTTCATTATGGAAAATATAGCAAGCAACCCTGGGGAATACTACTGTAGCTTAACCGATTACCATACAATAAGTATTTGTCAGCTGCAAATGCTCTAAATTTGGGAAAGTCATAGGTTTGTAATTGTTAAATGAGTCAAAGAATTCTTAATTATTGTGCACAAACATTCATGAACACTTTTTGCACAGCAAAGCCTCCAATGAATCACACTGGAGTATGATTCGAATACTCTGGTAACCATAGATTAACCCATTACCACACAATCCCTACTTTTAACGACCCTGAAGAAAGAAGCCTTAGAAAACATTGTGGGAAAAGGAGAAAATGCTGCTAACCAGCATTTTCTCCTTTTCCCACAATGTTTTCTACCCCTCTCAAAACAAATTTTATATTTTCAGTCACTTTTATTTTGTCGTCTGCAAATACTTTTGATTTTGACAAGTCTAAAATATTATCGTTTGGTAACGAGTTAAATGACTGAAAACAGTTCATGTCCACTTGAAAATATTTAACCCATTACCACACAATCCTTACTTTTGACACCCCTGAAAGAAGCCTTTTGAAAACATTGTGGGAAAAGGAGGTAACCAGCATTTTCTCCTTTTCCCACAGTGTTTTCTGCCCTTCGCAAAACAGATTTGGAATTTTCAGTCACTTTTATTTTGTCATCTGCAAATGCTTTCGATTTGGAAAAAGTTAAAATTTTGTTGTTTGGTAATGAGTTAATATGAAAGCATTGTGAAAAAAAAAAGCATTTGCTCAGACAACCAAATCATGTTTCCTGTCATGTTTCCGGCTTTAGTTACAAAAAAATAAAAATACAACAAAAGTGGGACTTACCAATATGAAAAATAACAATGCTTACTGCAGTCTAAGTATTGTTTCAAATGGATAACTTCTTATTCATAATATGACAACATTTGAAAAAATATTTAGAAGAAAGACAATATCATCTATAAATACTAATAAACACTATTGTACAAAAAGCATTCTATACATCTTTTTAGTCTGATTTTGGTATGGTCTTTCTGGTCTGATCCTCTTTCTATACCATTTCACCTGTTTCCAAACAGCAGCTTGAATCTGTTTGGTATCCACAATGTCATGTTGATCATAGCCAATACCTGTGAATATGTACATATATTATTGAGCCATGCTCTATAAAAAAAAAGGAGCTGCAACTGCAAAAAGAATAGACCCAGGTCAGCCTGTGTAGTCTGCCCAGGCTGACATGGGCCCACAATGTTTGCCGTTTGAATATCTTCTGTATTTCCATGGACCAGTTTACTTCATGATTCAGTTGAATGTTAGACAAAATGGAGTTTATAGATCCATAATTATTTGATGCCTTGCTTGGTATAATAGATCAAAGAAATGCATTAAGTCTCTTTTTCATAGAGCATGGCCCATATTTTGACAAATATTTATCTTTTTGTGTTTATGCCATGTGGTGAAACAGTGCCAGATTACTAAATGAGTGTATGTGATATTAATGATTTTCACAATTTGAAATGAAATGCTCATTATTATCTACTTCATTTAACCTGACCCAGGTAACAATCATTTACATAATCAATATTCTATTTTTATCCTCAGCATTGCTCGGCATAATTATTATGTCCAGAATGGTCAAGGAAATATTTCACACAGTTTACGCAAATCAAACGTTTACCTACTAGATATGTTGATCTAAACCTTTCAGTGCAGGACACTTTCTCATTTTTCACACCATATTTTAATACCATGAAAAGTAAAATCATCAGCCTATGAGTATGGCATTTCAAGTTATGTCCTGCATATATTTCCAGTTCAGAAGAACCTATAATTTCAAGCTGCTAATGAATGAATATTTTTCCTGTGCAGAAGGCAAAACCTATTTTCAACTTGTACAAACAAAAAGTTACAATAAGTCATGCTATTAGTCACTTTGTAAATAGGTGTTTATAACGTAGAGTAGTCGCAATTTTAAGCAAAGTTTACCTGATATAAGACATCTGAATTGTCATCTGCAAATGCTTTCAATTTGAAAAAGACAATTTCGAATTGTGTGGTAAAGGGTTAAAAAATACAGCATGCATCTAATTTACATAATTCAAGGGTTTAGAAAAATTAATCTAATAATTCCTTATAGCCAAAAAATCAAGACAGCTGATCATTTTGAATTTCAATTTCATTTTGCCTCCCTATCTCAGAGCATTAATTATTATTTTCATGAAAAAAAGGTTTAAAAATATAAAACCTTCAGTATTTTGCCATGTATGCCTGCTTAGCTGCTATCTGGGTTGATTTCCTTAGAAAGTAATTCAATTGCACCTCCCAAACTGCTCTTCCATATTCTTTATATTTGCATCACTAGTGGCTTCAAAAAGCAGCCAGGAAGTTGTCCAACCAGGTTATCTGTAAAAAAAAAATGTTTTATAGAAATACAGTTCATTGCATTACAATGTATTAGAATTATCTACCATACAGTGAAAAAATTCAAATTTCAGTCTTTGGTCATAAAGACAATGAAAATAACAAATTATATATGATCCACCAGTCTGCCCAGAAATTCTGTAATTGTTCTATGTTACTTGTAAACACTTGTGAAAATATTCCACCAAAATTGCGAATTTTCCATAAAATGGGTTTTGTTGCCATTTTCAAATGTAGCTTGCAGACCTTTGAATTGGTATGTTGTTTCACAGTCACAAACAAGAAGTAGATGGAATTCTGAGGAGAATTTGCAATTTACAAGGGCCCGATTTAGTTTTTAGAATTTAGTTTTTATTGAATTTATCCAATCAAACTGATCCTGCAACTTCAATAAAACAATTGCCACAGTGCATATTTTCTATATTTTGATGTTTCCCCACCCAAAATGGTTTGTAACAAGACTCTCTTTAACCCATTACCACACAATCCCTACTTTTGACGTCCCTGAGAAAGAAGCCTTTCGAAAACACTGTAGGAAAAGGTGAAAATGCTGGTAACCAGCATTTTCTCCTTTTTCCACAGTGTTTTCATCCTTCCCAAAACAAATTTCAATTTTTCAGTCACCTTTATTTTGTCGTCTGCAAATGCTTTAAATTTGAACCAGTGTAAGATTTTGTCCTTTGGTAATGAGTTAACTATAACCAGAAGACAAAATTTTTATAACTGGTCATAATCAAAAGATGTTGCAGACAACATAATAAAACTTCAAATTAGTAAAACTTATATCAACAAGGGTAGAAATTATTGTGTAAAACAAAGAAAATGCAGGATACTCATTACTACAGTCAAACCCCGTTATAACGACATACTTTGTCCCCACACAATTCCTGTCGGTAACTGAGTCAGTCGTTGTAATGGAGCAGGAGATTTTTCGGGATGTCGGCGAGAAATGACGGACTAGACAGGAAGTGAAAGTTGTAAACAGGAACAGGCTAAAGGCTGGGAAGTTTACGTATTACGTTACGGATTGGGACAATTGCGTTCTCTTACGTTTGGCTGGCGGTGGCTGTGACATTTTTTTAGTTTTGGTAATGATAATAAAAATGACGAAGAAAACTGTTTCTCGTATTTATTAAGGACACTTCTCAAACTTCTCAGATTTCTCAAATTGCTCAAACATCTCAAATAAAGACAACCGAATTCAATAAAACATACAACACCGGTACATAGTTAAATTTAAGTGTGAAAAACTTGCCAAAGGCATTTTATTTACATTAAACAATATTAATCAGAAGGTGTAAAAAATCGATAATCGAGTTTATTGTGTAACCTATATTGTTTACGACAACTGCGGATAAAGGATTTTACGACACCCTTTACGGCATGTCAACAACCGTAAAACACGGGCTGAGAAAATTCCGATAAACTGAAGCAAAATTCATTAAATTTCGAAGATTTGTTCCGACAAATGTCCGTCGGTGTCGGAACTTGAATATGCCGTTCAAACGGGTCAAAATTACGTTAGGTGAGGTTTGTTCCCAATGTTTTTTTGTCGTTAACTGAGTTTGCCGGTATAACGATGGTCGGTGTATCGCGGCCTGACTGTATTATTTTCTTCTTTTCCCACAATGTTTTTCATAGCTTTTTTTCTTTAGTGACCTTAAATGCAGGAATGAATGGTAATTGTTAAAAACTTCTCTTCACCGTAACAGAAAAATCAGGCCTGAGTTAATTAGGTAAAATTTGGTAAAGAGTAGAGAAATATATTTTATTGCAGAAAAAGTGAGTCAGACACATGTACATGGATTGGTACTTTCTACCAAACGACAAAATGTTAGGTTTGTCCAAATCTAAAGTATTTGCACATGACAAAATAAATGTGACTGAAAATTTCAAATTTGTTTTGTGAAGGGCAGAAAACATTGTGAGAAAATGCTGGTAACCAGCATTTTCTCCTCTTTCCATAATGGTTTCTAAAGGCTTCTTTCTCAGTGGCGTCAAAAGTAGGGATTGTGTGGTAATGGGTTAAGCAAATAACTCAGGTATAACAAAATTTACAAAGATAAAAAGAAAATATGATTGATCTTTATTACCTGAACTCAGTTCCATCCCTCTTGACGTGGTGGGTCATATGGGTCACATTATTTATCATAACAAAATTCACATTTCACATACAAGTATCCACCGTGTCCTTTCTATATTTCTCCAAACAACGCTGTCGTAAGAGAAGGAAACAGGCCAGAGAAGGCAAAATTGACACGCCCTCATTGTTTTCAAAAGAACATCGAATTTGACCTACGTCGGCCAACATTCAAACTATAACCTGTCGAGGCAACTTCAACACGATCACAAGCCTCAGGCAAACGATCCACAAGCATAGTTATGCCAGTCAAAACTGATCTCGGGGTAAGACTGGGCAGCCTTTCTTTCTGTTTTGCGTGAATCGGCCTTAATATTGTAGAGTCGCGAAATTGCATGACAATCTTCTGCACGGAAGTCTCAATCTCCGAGCAGAGTTGTCGTTCGTTACTCTCACCGAGCGAGAGAGTGCGGAAGTCTTAGAAAAAAAATTGTTTCTTTTTTTTTATTTTAGATCTATCGGTTACATTAATCGACAAAACACCTATAAAATATTTATATTCTTCATAAAGTATCATTGTACAGTCAAACCCCGTTATAACGACATACTTTGTCCCCACACAATTCCTGTCAGTAACTGAGTCAGTCGTTGTAATGGAGCAGGAGATTTTTCGGGATGTCGGCGAGAAATGACAGACTAGACAGGAAGTGAAAGTTGTAAACAGGAACAGGCTAAAGGCTGGGATGTTTACGTATTACGTTACGGATTGGGACAATTGCGTTCTCTTACGTTTGGCTGGCGGTGGCTGTGACATTTTTTTAGTTTTGGTAATGATAATAAAAATGACGAAGAAAACTGTTTCTCGTATTTATTAAGGACACTTCTCAAACTTCTCAGATTTCTCAAACTTCTCAAATTGCTCAAACATCTCAAATAAAGACAACCGAATTCAATAAAACATACAACACCGGTACATAGTTAAATTTAAGTGTGAAAAACTTGCCAAAGGCATTTTATTTACATTAAACAATATTAATCAGAAGGTGTAAAAAATCGATAATCGAGTTTATTGTGTAACCTATATTGTTTACGACAACTGCGGATAAAGGATTTTACGACACCCTTTACGGCATGTCAACAACCGTAAAACACGGGCTGAGAAAATTCCGATAAACTGAAGCAAAATTCATTAAATTTCGAAGATTTGTTCCGACAAATGTCCGTCGGTGTCGGAACTTGAATGTGCCGTTCAAACGGGTCAAAATTACGTTAGGTGAGGTTTGTTCCCAGTGTTTTTTTGTTGTTAACTGAGTTTGCCGGTATAACGATGGTCGGTGTATCGCGGCCTGACTGTATATTAAAACGAAATAATGCTAAAGATGATTTAATCATGCCGTGTCCGACGTGAATGCCCGACCATTCTCGCAGCTTACCGAGGCAATTCGATTGTTACAAGTACGTAGTATACCGACATTAGCCGATATTTCAGAATGCAAGAACAGTTGGCCAACCTTACCTGTCTCTTAGAATGCATTTTTAAGCATAAAATCAATCACTATCAACACTTCTTTAATCAGTAAAATTAGTTTAAGCCGTCTTCTTTAGAAGCAGTAGCTTACTTGGTGGACTACTTTTTATGGAGTTAACTGAAATTTTATGGCGGTTATTAGGTATGTTCTTAACCGAATCATAGGCAATGAGTTTGGTTTTTAGACTTATTTATTTTTCGAATTTTGTTTCGAATTTTGGATTTTTTTTTTTCGAATTTTGGAATTTTCGTTGACTCTGTGGCGACAACCGCCACAAGATAGAGTTATGGTTCTTCCACAATGCACTCTGTGTTATTGCAACAAACACAAATACCAAGTTTCAAGTCAATCGAACTGGAGATGACAAAGTAATGCTCCGGACTAAGAACTATTTTAAAGAACTTTCTAATTCAAGGGCAAATAACTCCAGTTGTTCTAGTTCGATTACACCCATAATCGAACTCATCCAAGATCTAACGGTCATGTATATTTTGACCAAGTTTGGAACTAATTGGTTGATATCTGTAAATGCTAGAGTGTAAACAAAGTGAAATATAACAATTTTTCGAATTCAAGGGCAAATAACTCCAGTTGTTCTGGTCGGATTAAATCCATATTCAAATTTATCCGAGATCTTATGGTCATGTGTATTCTAACCAAGTTTTCTGCTGTAGATGCTAGAGTGTAAACAAAGTCAAATAGAGCAATTTTTCTAATTCAAGGGCAAATAACTCAAATCGTTCTGATCCGATTTGACCCATAATTAAACTTATACAAGATCGTATGGTTATGTATATTTTGCCCAAGTTTAGGGCTGATTGGTTTAAAATTGTAGATGATAGAGAGTAAACAATGTCAAATATATCAATTTTTCAAATTCAAGGGCAAATAACTCCAGTCACTTTCGTCTGATTAGAGCCATAATCGAATTCATCTGAGATCTTATGGTCATATATATTTTGACCAAATTTGGTGCTGATTGGTTGATAATTGTAGATGCTAGAGTGTAAACAAAGTGAAATATAGCAATTTTTCAAAGTCAAGGGCAAATAACTCCAGATGTTCTTGTCCGATTTGACCAATAATTGAACTCATCTGAGACCTTATGGTCATATATATTTTGACCGAGTTTGGTGTTGATTGGTTGATAATTGTAGATGCTAGTGTAAAAAAAAAGTCAAAAATAACAATTTTTCAAATTCAAGGGCAAATAACTCCAGATGTCCTGGTCCGATGTGACCCATAATCAAACTCATCCGAGATCTCATAATCATAAAAATTCTGACCAAGTTTGGTGCTGATTGGTTGATAATTGTAGATGCTAGTGTAAACAAAGTGAAATATAGCAATTTTTTCAATTCAAGGGCAAATAACTCCAGATGTTCTGGTCCGATTTGACCTATAATCGAACTCATCCGAGACCTTATGATCATGTATATTTTGACCGAGTTTGGTGCTGATTGATTGATAATTGTACATGCTAGAGTGTAAACAGTCAAAAATAACAATTTTTCAAATTCAAGGGCAAATAACTCCAGATGTTCTGGTCCGATTTGACCCATAATCGAACTCATCCGAGATCTCATAGTCATATATATTCTGACCAAGTTTGGTGCTGATTGGTTGATAATTGTAGATGCTAGAGTGTAAACAAAGTGAAATATAGCAATTTTTTCAATTCAAGGGCAAATAACTCCAGATGTTCTGGTCCGATTTGACCCATAATCGAACTCGTCTGAGACCTCATAGTCATATATATTTTGACCGAGTTTGGTGCTGATTGGTTGATAATTGTACATGCTAGAGTGTAAACAAAGTCAAAAATAACAATTTTTCAAATTCAAGGGCAAATAACTCCAGATGTTCTGGTCCGATTTGACCCATAACCGAACTCATCCGAGATCTCATAGTCATATATATTCTGACCAAGTTTGGTGCTGATTGGTTGATAATTGTAGATGCTAGAGTGTAAACAAAGTGAAATATAGCAATTTTTTCAATTCAAGGGCAAATAACTCCAGATGTTCTGGTCCGATTTGACCCATAATCGAACTCATCCGAGACCTTATGGTCATATACATTTTGTCTAAGTTTGGTGCTGATTGGATGATATTTGTAGATGCTAGAGTGTAAACAAGGAAATGTGAACGGATGACGGACGGACGACGGACTGACAACGGACGCCGACGGACGGTGAGTGATCACAATAGCTCACTCTGAGCACTTCGTGCTCAGGTGAGCTAAAAACACTGTGGGAAAAGGAGAAAATGCTGGTTACCAGCATTTTCTCCTTTTCCTACAGTGTTTTCAAAAGGCTTCTTTCTCAGGGGCATCAAAAGTAGGGATTGTGTGGTAATGGGTTAACGCTTAAAGATCAAAATTTATTTCATCGACTGATCATCATCGGAAATATTTTCACTAGTGGCGAAGCCACACATGAAAATATTTCATATGATAATCCCGAGATGAAATTAAATTTGATCTTTCACCAAAAAAAAAATATTCTATTTATATCATGCTCTAAACCTTTCTAAGAGTAACTTATCAAAACCAAGTGCAGTTCTTTTTAATTATTCCCCTTGGCATACCCCCTCCGCATAGCAAGGCATTACAATATTACGTCAAGCACAAGAAATGTCTTATAAATTACGTCATATATTTCATCTGGTTGTAAGGCACAGGCATTTTTCCTACATAACTAGAGTGCTGAAATAAGTGTTTTTGCCTTCAATTGAAGAATATAAAAATTGGTATTTTCACTGGTTGCAAGCATGAAATATCAAAAAAATATTTCACTGATATTTCTCAATAACCTATAAGAAAGCACGAAATAAACCTACCTATATCACATCTTACACCAGAGTATCCATCCACACAGTCACAAGTATAGTAATCCAAATTGTTGGTACAGTTTGCTCCATTCTGACAAGGGTTGGAGGCACATTCATCAATATCTGTAACAAACAGTGTAGTCAAACCATTCTGTGCTCTTACAATCCCATTAAAAATGGTCCAACAAATCGCAGAAATACCACCAAAACACCGAAATACCCCGTTTTTTTCTATAACTGATTAAAATTACTAAAGTAAATACGAAAAATTTGTCTCTTTTGTGTTTTGTACACAAGATATGTTTATATAAGGTGGTCAGTTTAAAACAAAATGACAAAATAGCAACATACTATTGATGTCTGCATTCTCTGCGGATTATATTTATGTTTATAATTTAAAGAAATAATATGTAGGTGACAATGACATACTGATAACTCCTATGTCTATATTTTGTGTACCGTAAAACGTTGTGTATACCACGCAGGCATGTATAACACGCAGGCCTTTTTCAGCATCAGATCCGAGGAAAAAAGGTTGTTCGGATGTACAACACGCATCAAAAATTGACCAAAATATCGTAACATCTGAAGCTTACGACGCTATCTTGAAAAATTGTAAATGGCGATACTTTATCAAAGGGAAATAACCATTTTTAATGAAAGTGGAAATGGTAATGAATCGATGTGTACGAGATCGGGGGATTATAAAACAATGCCAGCTTATGACATGTTGCAAATTCACACAATGAACTGACGACCATATCGAAGTTTATCTCCTATTTTCTCACCTCCATCGACAAATGTGACAGGTGTGAAATAAATATAGATCAGTATATTATGTAAATCACGGTTTTTGTAAAAAGTAGCAATAAATATATATATTTTTAAATCATTCATTTCTTTTTGAATCATTATTTCACTCTTTAATAATTGTTCAATTTTAACTATTAACAAAGAATAAAAAAATATGAGACGAATTAGACGATAACAGTAAATCAATATTTATCATTCCGGGGTACGTTCGTCATTGCCAAAATGGCTGATTGAATCGGGAAATTACGAATCCTAATCCACAAATTAGGAATGTACATTTTAACAAAATTAAAACATAATGTTTTTTTGTTTAAATCGGTAAAAGTTGAAATAGGATGATGACGAAAGTTAAGGCTGTGGCGAGAGAACTTTGCCGTTTTGTACCTACGCCCCGCCCCCATAATCGAACTCATCCAAGATCTAATGGTCATGTATATTTTGACCAAGTTTGGAACTAATTGGTTGATATCTGTAAATGCTAGAGTGTAAACAAAGTGAAATATAACAATTTTTCGAATTCAAGGGCAAATAACTCCAGTTGTTCTGGTCGGATTAAATCCATATTCAAATTTATCCGAGATCTTATGGTCATGTGTATTCTAACCAAGTTTTCTGCTGTAGATGCTAGAGTGTAAACAAAGTCAAATATAGCAATTTTTCTAATTCAAGGGCAAATAACTCAAATCGTTCTGATCCGATTTGACCCATAATTAAACTTATACAAGATCGTATGGTTATGTATATTTTGCCCAAGTTTAGGGCTGATTGGTTTAAAATTGTAGATGATAGAGAGTAAACAATGTCAAATATATCAATTTTTCAAATTCAAGGGCAAATAACTCCAGTCACTTTCGTCTGATTAGAGCCATAATCGAATTCATCCGAGATCTTATGGTCATATATATTTTGACCAAATTTGGTGCTGATTGGTTGATAATTGTAGATGCTAGAGTGTAAACAAAGTGAAATATAGCAATTTTTCAAAGTCAAGGGCAAATAACTCCAGATGTTCTTGTCCGATTTGACCAATAATTGAACTCATCCGAGACCTTATGGTCATATATATTTTGACCGAGTTTGGTGTTGATTGGTTGATAATTGTAGATGCTAGTGTAAAAAAAAGTCAAAAATAACAATTTTTCAAATTCAAGGGCAAATAACTCCAGATGTCCTGGTCCGATGTGACCCATTATCAAACTCATCCGAGATCTCATAATCATAAAAATTCTGACCAAGTTTGGTGCTGATTGGTTGATAATTGTAGATGCTAGTGTAAACAAAGTGAAATATAGCAATTTTTTCAATTCAAGGGCAAATAACTCCAGATGTTCTGGTCCGATTTGACCTATAATCGAACTCATCCGAGACCTTATGATCATGTATATTTTGACCGAGTTTGGTGCTGATTGATTGATAATTGTACATGCTAGAGTGTAAACAGTCAAAAATAACAATTTTTCAAATTCAAGGGCAAATAACTCCAGATGTTCTGGTCCGATTTGACCCATAACCGAACTCATCCGAGATCTCATAGTCATATATATTCTGACCAAGTTTGGTGCTGATTGGTTGATAATTGTAGATGCTAGAGTGTAAACAAAGTGAAATATAGCAATTTTTTCAATTCAAGGGCAAATAACTCCAGATGTTCTGGTCCGATTTGACCCATAATCGAACTCGTCTGAGACCTCATAGTCATATATATTTTGACCGAGTTTGGCGCTGATTGGTTGATAATTGTACATGCTAGAGTGTAAACAAAGTCAAAAATAACAATTTTTCAAATTCAAGGGCAAATAACTCCAGATGTTCTGGTCCGATTTGACCCATAACCGAACTCATCCGAGATCTCATAGTCATATATATTCTGATCAAGTTTGGTGCTAATTGGTTGATAATTGTAGATGCTAGAGTGTAAACAAAGTGAAATATAGCAATTTTTTCAATTCAAGGGCAAATAACTCCAGATGTTCTGGTCCGATTTGACCCATAATCGAACTCATCCGAGACCTTATGGTCATATACATTTTGTCTAAGTTTGGTGCTGATTGGATGATATTTGTAGATGCTAGAGTGTAAACAAGGAAATGTGAACGGATGACGGACGGACGACGGACTGACAACGGACGCCGACGGACGGTGAGTGATCACAATAGCTCACTCTGAGCACTTCGTGCTCAGGTGAGCTAAAAACACTGTGGGAAAAGGAGAAAATGCTGGTTACCAGCATTTTCTCCTTTTCCTACAGTGTTTTCAAAAGGCTTCTTTCTCAGGGGCGTCAAAAGTAGGGATTGTGTGGTAATGGGTTAACGCTTAAAGATCAAAATTTATTTCATCGACTGATCATCATCGGAAATATTTTCACTAGTGGCGAAGCCACACATGAAAATATTTCATATGATAATCCCGAGATGAAATTAAATTTGATCTTTCACCAAAAAAAAAATATTCTATTTATATCATGCTCTAAACCTTTCTAAGAGTAACTTATCAAAACCAAGTGCAGTTCTTTTTAATTATTCCCCTTGGCATACCCCCTCCGCATAGCAAGGCATTACAATATTATGTCAAGCACAAGAAATGTCTTATAAATTACGTCATATATTTCATCTGGTTGTAAGGCACAGGCATTTTTCCTACATAACTAGAGTGCTGAAATAAGTGTTTTTGCCTTCAATTGAAGAATATAAAAATTGGTATTTTCACTGGTTGCAAGCATGAAATATCAAAAAAATATTTCACTGATATTTCTCAATAACCTATAAGAAAGCACGAAATAAACCTACCTATATCACATCTTACACCAGAGTATCCATCCACACAGTCACACGTATAGTAATCCAAATTGTTGGTACAGTTTGCTCCATTCTGACAAGGGTTGGAGGCACATTCATCAATATCTGTAACAAACAGTGTAGTCAAACCATTCTGTGCTCTTACAATCCCATTAAAAATGGTCCAACAAATCGCAGAAATACCACCAAAACACCGAAATACCCCGTTTTTTTCTATAACTGATTAAAATTACTAAAGTAAATACGAAAAATTTGTCTCTTTTGTGTTTTGTACACAAGATATGTTTATATAAGGTGGTCAGTTTAAAACAAAATGACAAAATAGCAACATACTATTGATGTCTGCATTCTCTGCGGATTATATTTATGTTTATAATTTAAAGAAATAATATGTAGGTGACAATGACATACTGATAACTCCTATGTCTATATTTTGTGTACCGTAAAACGTTGTGTATACCACGCAGGCATGTATAACACGCAGGCCTTTTTCAGCATCAGATCCGAGGAAAAAAGGTTGTTCGGATGTACAACACGCATCAAAAATTGACCAAAATATCGTAACATCTGAAGCTTACGACGCTATCTTGAAAAATTGTAAATGGCGATACTTTATCAAAGGGAAATAACCATTTTTAATGAAAGTGGAAATGGTAATGAATCGATGTGTACGAGATCGGGGGATTATAAAACAATGCCAGCTTATGACATGTTGCAAATTCACACAATGAACTGACGACCATATCGAAGTTAATCTCCTATTTTCTCACCTCCATCGACAAATGTGACAGGTGTGAAATAAATATAGATCAGTATATGATGTAAATCACGGTTTTTGTAAAAAGTAGCAATAAATATATATATTTTTAAATCATTCATTTCTTTTTGAATCATTATTTTACTCTTTAATAATTGTTCAATTTTAACTATTAACAAAGAATAAAAAAATATGAGACGAATTAGACGATAACAGTAAATCAATATTTATCATTCCGGGGTACGTTCGTCATTGCCAAAATGGCTGATTGAATCGGGAAATTACGAATCCTAATCCACAAATTAGGAATGTACATTTTAACAAAATTAAAACATAATGTTTTTTTGTTTAAATCGGTAAAAGTTGAAATGGGATGATGACGAAAGTTAAGGCTGTGGCGAGAGAACTTTGCCGTTTTGTACCTACGCCCCGCCCCCACGCACTTTGAACAGGTGTACGACCGACTTTTAAGGAGGAAAAAAACATGGTTTTGCCTATTGTAGTGTATAACACGCAGTCCCCAGTTTGAAATTATTCAGAGCTGAAAAAATGTGCGTGTTAAACGCACCAAAACACGGTAATAAAGATCAGGTATTTTGGTGTGTCAGGACTTGACTGGACGTGATCATCACTTTAATTAATCATGTTTTCTGAGCTCAGGTGAGCAAAAAACTTACCACAATTATGCATTTCCAGCACCAATGCAGGTGGCATTGGCTTTGAGATGTTATGCAAAAGATAGTTTTCAGTCTATGATAGGAGACATTGGCGTGGTCAGAATCGGTTTAGTATCAAGAAATGATGTCTCTTTTAAATGTTACTATCGTAAATAGCATTTCTTTTATGAGACTGTTAAGATCCGTTCAAAGAGATCACTTTAAGAAAATCATAATGTCCTAGTAAAGTGACCTATGCAACATTAAAGTTTGGAGGGGTTGACCCCAGAGCTGGTGATTTCAAAAGTAGTAAGAGCCTTGAATATCACTTGCAGTACATGACAAGTGATCTGATATCCTCATCAATTTATTATATAAATCACCTTTATTGGTATAACCCATTACCACATGACAATGTTTTAGACTGGTTCAAATTGAAAGCATTTGCAGATGACAAAATAAAAGTGACTGAAGATTGGAAATTTGTTTTGTGAAGGGTAGAAAACATTGTGGGAAAAGGAGAAAATGCTGGTTATCAGCATTTTCTCCCTTTCCCACAATGTTTTCTAAATGCTTCTTTCTCAGGGGCGTCAAAAGTAGGGATTGTGTGGTAATGGGTTAAAGCCCTAATTTAGTCCAAATGTTAATCAAAATGAAATAACTTCCATGTGTATTGTTTTATTTACATTCCACTTAACCCTTTCCCAAACAAGCCCTGATTTTTCATGTGTCTACAGTAAAAACTCTTTGGAAAACACTGTGGGAAAAGGAGAAATTTGTAATGAGCAATTTCTCCTTTTCCCATAGTGTTTTCTACCCTTTTTGAGAACTTCCTGCCATGTTCTCAAAATCAACAAGAGGGCCATGATGGCCCTGAAATCGCTCACCTGAGTTTATTGACCAAACATGCACCATCTAGTTTCCCAGTGACCTAGATTTTTTTATCAGACATTACCCATCATCAAACACTTTTGAGATATCAATAAGACAAACATTCTGGTCAAGTTTCATGAGTATTGGACTGAAAATGTGGCCTCTACAGTGTACAAAAGGTTTTTCTAAGATTTCATCAAGTGACCTAGTTTTGGACCCGACAATTACCCATTATCAAACTTTTTTGAGACATCATCAAACAAACATTCTGACCAAGTCTGAAGAGTATCAGGCAGAAAATGTAGCCTCTGGAGTATACACAAGGTTTTTCTAATATTTGACCCATTGACCTAGTTTTTGACTCCACATGACCCATTTTCAAACTTATTCAAGGTATCACCAGGACAAATATTATGAATAAGTTTTAGGAGTATCAGACTGAAAATGTGTCCTCCAGAGCATACAAAAGGTGTTTATAACATTTGACCTATTGACCCAGTTTTTGACCCAACATGACCCATTTTCAAACTCATCCAAGATATTATAAAGGCAAACATCCTGACTAATTTTCAAGAGTTTTGGACTAAAAATGTGGCATCCAGAGCATATACAAGTTTTTTCTAAGATTTGACCTGGTGACCTAGTTTTTAACCCCACATGACCCATTTTCAAACCTGTCTGAGATATCATCAAGACAAACATTCTGACTAACTTACAAGAGTTTCTGACTGAAAATGTGGCCTCTAGAGCCTACAAAAGCTTTTTCTAACATTTCACCTAGTGACATAGTTTTTGACCCCACATGACCCATTTTCGTTCTTGTCCGAGATATCATCAAGACAAACATCCTGACCAACTTTCATGAGTATCCAACTGAAAATGTGGCCTCCAGAGCGTACAAAAGGTTTTTCTAAGATTTGACCTAGTGACCTAGTTTTTGACCCCACATGACCCATTTTCAAACTCGTTCGAGATATCATCCAGACAAACATCCTGACCAACTTTCATGAGTATCCAACTGAAAATGTGGCCTCTAGAGCGTACAAAAGGTTTTTCTAAGATTTGACCTAGTGACCTAGTTTTAGATCCAACATGACCCATTTTCAAACTCCTCTGAGATATCATCCAGACAAACATCCTGACCAACTTTCATGAGTATCCGACTGAAAATGTGGCCTCTTGAGCGTACAAAAGGTTTTTCTAAGATTTGACTTGGTGACCTAGTTTTTGACCCCACGTGACCCATTTTCGAACTCGTTCGAGATATCATCCAGACAAACATCCTGACCAACTTTCATGAGTATCCAACTGAAAATGTGGCCTCTAGAGCGTACAAAAGGTTTTTCTAAATTATGACCTGGTGACCTAGTTTTTGACCCAACGTGACCCATTTTCAAACTCGTCCAAGATATCATCAAGACAAACATCCTGACCAACTTTCATGAGTATCCGACCGAAAATGTGGCCTCTAGAGCGTACAAAAGATTTTTCTAAGATTTGACCTGGTGACCTAGTTTTTGACCCCAGATGACCCATTTTCAAACTCGTCCAAGATATTATCCAGACAAACTTCCTGACCAACTTTCATGAGTATCCAACTGAAAATGTGGCCTCTAGAGCGTACAAAAGGTTTTTCTAAGATTTGACCTGGTGACCTAGTTTTTGACCCCACGTGACCCATTTTCGAACTCGTCCGACATATCATCCAGACAAACATCCTGACCAACTTTCATGAGTATCTGACTGAAAATGTGGCCTCTAGGGCGTACACAAGGTTTTTCTAAGATTTGACCTGGTGACCTAGTTTTTGACCCCACGCATCTTCGCCAGCCAAGTTTACGATCACTACGTGGATCTTACCTTGGCGGATTGAGCTTGATTTTTACAACCCCCCCCCCATACGCCTTTTCATTGGCTGCAGCCAGCTCTGGCTGCAACGAATGAAATCGATTGTAGCATTTCATCTTTGATAAAAATAGAACACAGTCTCTACCTTTCGAATAATAGGTAAAACACAGAAACGCACGTGGAAGCCTGCTTATCATTTCATGTGTATTTGTAAGCGGTTTGTAAAACGATATTTCATTTGCTTTTAGAAACATGATGTAAAGGGGAGTAATAACCAGCATCCAACAGAGGGTGCATCACAGGAATCTCGAAATCGGGCTCAATCAGCCAAGGTAAGATCCATGTAGTGATCGTAAACTTGGCTCGAAAAGATGGACCCCACTTGACCCATTTTCGAACTCGTCTGAAATATCATCCAGACAAACATCCTGACCAACTTTCATGAGTATCCGACTGAAAATGTGGCCTCTAGAGCGTACACAAGGTTTTTCTAAGATTTGACCTGGTGACCTAGTTTTTGACCCCACGTGACTCATTTTCAAACTTGTCCGAGATATCATCGATACAAACATCCTGACCAACTTTCATGAGTATCCGACTCAAAATGTGGCCTCTAGAGCGTACACAAGGTTTTTCTAAGATTTGACCTGGTGACCTAGTTTTTGACCCCACGTGACTCATTTTCAAACTCGTCTGAGATATCATCGATACAAACATCCTGACCAACTTTCATGAGTATCCGACTCAAAATGTGGCCTCTAGAGCGTACACAAGGTTTTTCTAAGATTTGACCTAGTTACCTAGTTTTTGACCCCACATGACCCATTTTCAAACTCATCCGAGATATCATCCAGACAAACATCCTGACCAACTTTCATGAGTATCTGACTCAAAATGTGGCCTCTAGAGCGTACACAAGGTTTTTCTAAGATTTGACCTAGTGACCAAGTTTTTGACCCCACATGACCCATTTTCAAACTCGTCCGAGATTTCATTTAGACAAACATCCTGACCAACTTTCATGAGTATCTGACCAAAACTGTGGTCTCTAGAGCGTACACAAGGTAAAAAGTTGACGACGCACGACGGACGACGCACGGAGGACGACGGACACAGCACAATCACAATAGCTCACCATGAGCACTTCGTGCTCAGGTGAGCTTAAAATTGTCGTCTGCAAGATGAACCTACCTGTCTCACAATTAGTTCCAGTATATCCTGCTACACAGACACAAGAATAGTTTTCTACTCCAGTACAAGTACCACCATTTAAACATGGATCGGACTCACAAGCACTTACATCTGAAATATGAAGTATGAGGAACTCTTGATTATTGAAACAGCTGCAGAATTCAAACAAAGGGTAACTTAACGGATTTCTATCTTCGAAAGGGATGAAAACACTGCGTGGTGTTGGTTAAAATGGAAAGTACTTGCATAAATAAAATATAGTAAAATATAATAATGAGTCTGAAAGCGCCTTCTTTTGGTAAAGGTTAGTAAACGTTATTGACAAAGAAGAAAATGTTGGTTACGAGCATTTTTCATTTATACATCATGTTTCTAAAAGCCATTTTCCGCAAGGTCATAAGAAATCTGATTGCCTAGAAAAGAGTTAACTCTTTAACCCATTACCACACAATCCCTACTTTTGTCGACCCTGAGAAAGAAGCCTTTAGAAAACATTTTCTCCTTTTCCCACAATGTTTTCAACCCTTCAATAAACAAATTTCAAATTTTCAGTCACTTTTATTTTGTCGTCTGCAAATAATTTCGATTTGGACAAGGCTAAAGTTTTGTTGTCTGGTAAAGGTTTAACCCACAATCCCAAATTTTAAAGACCTTGAGGAAGAGGTCTTTTGCAAACAATGTGGGAAAAGGAGAAAATGCTGGTAAACAGCATTTTCCCTTTTTCCACAATGTTTTCTATCCTATCAAAGATAAAAGTGATTATTTGAGCTACATTTATTTTGTTGTTGCAAAGACTTCAATTTGCTAAACTCATTACCAAACGACAAAATTTTAGGATTGTCCAAATCGAAAGCATTTGCAGACGACAAAATAAAAGTGACTGAAAAATTGAAATTTGTTGTTAGGAGGGTAGAAAACATTGTGGGAAAAGGAGAAAATGCTGGGTACCAGCATTTTCTCCTTTTCAAACAATGTTTTCTAAAGGCTTCTTTCTCAGGGGCGTCAAAAGTAGGGATTGTTTGGAAAAGGGTTAAATGCAAAAAGATTGTCGTAAGGAAGGAGTTAACAACCAGTGTCCCTAGAATATTTATCCTTTACCACCCAATCCTTAATTTTAATGACCTCAACAAAGAGAAATTTTGAAAATATTGTGAGAAAAGGAGAAAATGCTACTAATCAGAAATTTCTTCATTTTCCTAAGTGTTTCCTGCCTTTTGAAAGAAAATTATAATTATTAAATTTTGTTCAATTTAATTTGTCATCTGCAAATGCTTTCAATTTGGACCAGTTTTGAATTTTGTGGGTAGAGTTTTAAAAAGCAAAAGAAAATCAGAGACCGGAGGCAGAGTGTATTTTCATTGCAATCTGATCCTCATTCACTCTGTGCACAAACACACTTAAACCCTTTACCACACAGTGCCAACTTTTGATGACCCTGTCTGAGAAAGAAGCCTTTTGCAAACATTATGTGAAAAGGACAAAATGCTTACTACCAGCATGTTCTCCTTTTCCCATAATGTTTTCTACCCTTTCCAACAAAATTTGCCAATTTTCAGTCACTTTCATTTTGAAGTCTGCACATGCTTTCAATTTATACCAGTCTAAAATTTTGTTATAATTATGGTAAAGAGTTAAGGCTAATTACCACACAATCAGAAGTTTTAACCTACCTGAGGAAGAGGCCTTTTAATAAAAGGTTGTGGGAAAAAGAGAAAATGCTATTAACTCTTTCTAATATAAAGTCCATCATAATTACATTCCTTTTTTCAAATGTCATCTGCATAATTATATACTTTCAATTTGAACAAGTTTACATTTTTGTTGTTTAGTAATGAGTTAACTCTTTACCAAACGACAAAATTTTAGACTGGTCCAAATTGAAAGCACTTGCAGATGAAAAAATAAACAGCAGGGTAGAAAACATTGTGGAAAAGGAGAAAACATTGTGGGAAAAGAAGAAAATGCTGGTAACAGCATTTTCTCCTTTTCCCACAGTGTTTTCAAAAGGCGTCTTTCACAGGATTGTTGAAAGTCCTGATTGTGTGGTGAAGAGTTACATAAGTATAAAATTTTGTCATCTGGTAGAGGATTTACTCATAAGCATACAATCCCTACTTCTGATGCCCCTGAGAAAACATTGTGGGAAAAGGAGAAAATGCTGGTAGCCAGCATTTTCTCCTTTTCCCACAATGTTTTCTATCCTTTACGAAACAAATTTCAAATTTTCACTCAGTTTTATTTTGTCGTCTCCAAATGCTTTTGATTTGGACCAGCCTAAAATTTTGCCGTTTGGTAATGGGTTAGGAAAAAAAAAAGGTAGATTACTACCTGCAACTTCAACAGAACCAGGCACAACCATTTCTGATAGTTCTACTGCATCCTTTATAGCATCAGATATAACAGGAGTTTCTGATTCCACTTCATCTTCAGTCTCTTCCACAATCACAAGATATATTATGACAACACTGCCTTCTCTGAAAGTAAGTCAAATCATCATGAAAATGATATTCTCTCATCAAAAGATTGTCATGAAATGGCACTGTTATATGGCTTGCAACACATGAAAAGGGGCATTCGGACATTTGCGTAAAGTGTCGTCTCGGATCAGCCTGCGCAAGCCAAACAGGCTGATCCGAGATGGCACTTTACGACTACAGAAGATTTTGTGCTACAGAAGACTTGCGCAAAACAGGAAATCAAATAAAAACGGAAAGTGCCGTCTCAGATTAGCCTGTGCGGCCTGCGCAGGCTAATCAAAGACGACACTTTACACAAATGTCCTAATGCCCTTTTTCTTGTATTGCAGGCCATATTGCCTGCAATACGGGAAAGGGACATTCAGGTATAAGCATACAGGGTCATCTCAGATCATTCTGTGCAGTCCGCACAGGCTTATCCAAAACTACACTTTCTGTTTTTATGTAACTTTCTGTGTTTTCCAAAATTACTGTAGTGCAAAATCTAATGTAGTCGTCATCTCTGATCCAAGAAGACAATTTACACAAATGTCCGAATGCCTCTTTTTGGGATGTTACTGGTCATGTACGACTAGTGCTCTGGCAACAGAGTGGTTAATCTTGCTTTGTATTAACCCTTTACCACACAATCCAGATTTTTAACGGCCCTGGGGAGGGTGGCTTTCAAAAACATGTTGGGAAAAATGTTTTCTTTCCCACCCAAAACAAATTTCAAATTTGGACTCAATTTTATATTGCTGTCTTCAAATGTTTTGAATTTGGACCAGTCTAAAATTGTGTCATTCGGTAAAGAGTTCAGCAAGACATAATAATGGACCCATATAACCCATCTAGTCTATCACTGGGCTGGATCTTGAGGTAAAATGGTCCTCTGACATACAGAAATTTATAAATGGCGAAAATCTTTTGCTTATGTCAGCCTGCGCACACTGTGAGCAATACTTTTTGCAGTTACATTAACCACACAATCCATTCTTTTGACGATCCTGAGAAAGAAGCCTTTAGAAAACATTGTTGGAAAAGGAGAAAATGCTGGTTACCAGCATTTTCTCCTTTTCCTACAATGTTTTCTACCCTTCAAAAAACAAATTTCAAATTTTCAGGCACTTTTACTTTGTCGTCTGCAAATGCTTTTGATTTGGACAAGCCTAAAATAATGTTGTTTGGTAATGAGTTAAGCCCCCTTTCATAGGGCATAGCTGTTATGTTAATCCTTTACTAGACAACAAATTTCAAGATTTTTCCCCACAATTAACTCTTTACCAAACAACAAAATTCTAGAATGGTTCAAATTGAAAGCACCTCCAGATGACAATATGCGTATATTCGTAACTGAAAAATTCGAATTTGTTCCCAGCACATAGAAAACATTGTGGGAAAAGGAGAAAATGCTGGTTACCAGCATTTTCTCTTTTTCCCACCGTTTTTTCAAAAGGCTTCTCATGGTCTCATGGTTGCAAAGAACAGGGACTGTTTTATAAAGGGTTAAACATCAAATAACTCAAATGGCTCAAATCACTGAAGCTATCTTTGAAAGGAAATTGAAAGGGAAAAAACATTGTGGAAAAAGGAGAAAAATGGTAGTGACCAGAATTTTCTCCTTTTCCCAAATTGTTCTCAAAAGCCTTCTTATTTGGGTCATTAAAGCACAGTTTGATTAATTGAATGGTTTTTTTTTTAGTGCCACTGTCAACATTATTTCAGCCATATTGTAGCGTCACCCTATATATTCATGATTAAAATGTAGGTCTATTAATATGGTAAAAGTCAACGAAAAAATAACAAAAAAAAACAAAAATCATTGCTTCCAAACTGTCATAAGGAGATTGACAGACATTTATTTCATAACATTGGACTAAAAAGATTCTCACCTGAATCCTTGAACCTGAACTTGAAAGGATTTATCTTTCAATGGGCTGTCATCTTGTCTCAAAATTTGGCTTGTCTGTAAATAAAATACAGTCTGACTGCTGTGTAGTCTAACCCATTACCACTCAATCCCCGTTGTCTACGCATGTCATATTTGTCGAATATTCGACTGTCTTATATGACGCATCACTACTAGCCCCAAAAGCGGGCTGACTGTAAAATTACGCTCTATAAAGTAGCAATGTTGAAAAGAGCTTTTACGTATCAATACGTTTGAGGAGAAATGAGACCTGCTTTAGCAACAGATTTCTCTAAACTGGTGATCATAGTTGAGTGAATTGCACGAGGTAGCGTTTTATTGGGTAAACCTTTTTTTTTCTTTTAAATTCAAAGTAACGGTTGTCGCGTAGGAAAATGGTTTGGTTTTGTACCCAGGATGCCCATATCAGATAGATGAGTATTTATAGAATGCCATCTAGCGGGAGATAATGACTCAATCCCTAGTTTTGATGACCGTAAAAGAAAGCAGCCTATACAAAACATTGTGGGAAAAGAGAAAATGCAGGTAACCAGCATTTTTTCCTTTTCCCACAATGTCTTCTACCCTTCACAAAACAGATTTTAAATTTTAAATCACTTTTATTTTGTCATCTGAAATGCTTTCAATTTGGCTAAGCCAAAAGTTTTGTCATTTGATAATGACTGTTAATCCTTTTCCACTTAATGCCCACTTTTGACGCTCATGGAAAAGTAGCTGTTTGAAAACATTGTGGGATCAGCATTTTCTCCTTTTCCCACAATGTTTTCCACCCTGCTGGAAACAAATTTCAATTTTTGTGTTACATTTATTTTGTTGTCTGCAACTGCTTTCAATTTGGACCAGTCTTTTATCATCTGTGAATGCTACCAATTTGGACAAACCTAAAATTTTGACGTTTGGTAATAAATTAAGCCTTTTTCAAACAATCCCTAGTTTTTACGACCCTGAGATAGTATCCTTTTGAAAACATTGTGGGAAAAGGAGAAAATGCTGATAACCAGCATTTTCTCCTTTTCCCACAGTGTTTTCTATCCTACTAGAATCAAGTTTCAATTTTTGAGTAAAGTTTATTTTGTTGTCTGCAAGTGCTTTGAATTTGGATCAATCTAAAACTTTGTGGTTTGGGAAAGAGTTAATTTAGCAAACTCATAACAACAGTAACAAATAAAGAATTAAAGTCTGCATTTCGTATAATGTCGCGATCGCTTTTTATTTACACACTGCACAGTTTGTAAGTCTACAGGCATATTTTAGTTTAATCCTTTCCAAAACGATCCCTGGTTTTCACGATCCTGAAAAGAAGCGTGTTGAAAATATCACAGGAAATGGACAAAATGCTAGTAACCAGCATTTTCTTCTTTTCCCACAATGTTTTCTACTCTTCTAAGGTTAAGCTTCAATTTTTGTCGTCTGCATATGCTTTCAGTTTGGACCAGCCTAAAATTCTGTCATTTGGTTTAGTATTAAGAGCTTAACTCATTACCACACAACAAAATTCTTAGTTTGTCCAAATCCAAAGCATTTGCAGACAACAAAAGAAAAGTGACTGGAAATTTGAAATTTATTTTGTGAAGGGTAGAAAACATTGTGGAAAAAGGAGAAAATGCTGGTTACCAGCATTTTCTCCTTTTCCCACAATGTTTTCTAAAGGCTTCTTTCTCAGGGGCTTCAAAAGTAGGGATTGTGCGGTAATGGGTTAACTCCTTTCCTGGTACAACAGAATTTTTGACTTGCCTCATTTGAAAGCATCTGCAGATGAAAAAATTCAGTGCAACTCAAATAATGGAATTTGTCTTTCTAAGGACAGAAAACACTGTAGGGAAAATGAGAAAATGCTGGTTATCAACATTTATTGCTAAAAGAAAAATGTGTCCTTTGTTTTGCAACATATTGCAATATTAGGGAAAATAGGAGATGAGAGAGTGAATTTCCACACTCACCCCTGTCTCGAAAAAACACTACCAATAAACAACAACTTTGGTGCATTTATCAAAAATATGGGACTTGTGTGAAAAAGGGTTAATTTAAATATAGATCTGCAATGTGTTTACAGGCTATATCGCTGTTTGAAAATATCACTTCAACCCTTTACTCCATAGATACTCATTTCTACTCATTGCTTGTAGGAGCCTTTGGAAAACATTGTGGCAATAGGTGAAATTGCTCGTGATGAGCAATTTCACATTTTACCACAATGTTTTCTACACTATCAAAAGGTGTCATCAGAAACGGCTCCATCCTTGCTGTTATTTAGGGTCAATTAGAGATACCATAGAAATGCCTTATGGGATAAAAGGTTAAGAAGAATGTTACCTCAGCAATGAATTGCCGTTCTGTCTGTTTGTACAAAGCAGAATCCGGATTATTGTAATCTTCTGTAAACTGCACATCTTTCAAGGTTGCCTCTCCGGTGTAGTTTTTCATCACTGCAAGTAAGAAAAGGTTAGTTTACCATTTACAAAACAGTCTAGAGTTTCAACCCTGTAAGACAAAATTTTAAACTGGTCCAAATTCAACAAAATGGTCACAATAAACATAACTCAAAAATTGAAATTTGTTCCAAGCAGAAAAGAAAACTTTGTGGGAAAAGGAGAAAATGCCGGTTACCAGCATTTTTTTTCATTTTCCCAAGATGTTCAAGTCTTCTAACTCTGGGTCCTAAAAACCAGGGATTGTCTGGTAAAGCGTTAAGTAACAATACTGACATTTTTTGCCAAATGGAGAAAAATTGGAAAGCAGCCGTTGTCTCTCTTTTCCAAAAATGTTTTCTTCTGAGATTTTCTTATTTAACCCCATCATGTTAGCCACACTTAACCCATTACCACACAATCCCTACTTTTGACACCCCTGGGAAAGAAGCCTTTAGAAAACATTGTGGGAAAAGGAGAAAATGCTGGTAACCAGCATTTTCTCCTTTTCCCACAATATTTTCTACCCTTCACAAAACAAATTTCAAATTTTCAGTCACTTATATTTTGTTGTCTGCAAATGCTTTCAATTTGGACAAGCCAAAAATGTTGTAGTCTGGTACCCCTCCGTACTTAAAAGAGTAATGGTAGGGGAAGGTAATCCAGACTAAAAATGTTGTTGTTTGGTAATGAGTTAACTCTTTACCAAACGACAAAAATTTTAGACTTGTCCAAATGGAACGCTACTGCAGACAACAATATGATAGGATACAATGAGAGATTGACAGTAACAAGCATTTCTCCTTCCCATAATGTTTCCACCAACAAAATGCTGTTACTTGTTAGCCAGTATTTTCTCCTGTAAAGCTCCTAAAAAAACTTTTCGGCCACTTGTACTTTAGAATACCCGAGAATGAAGGGTTGGCTATTTCTTTTCCGTATAATCACCCTTTGTCTTGATGCAGTTTGTCTCCGATCTAGTTTACTTATCAGCCACGTAGGAAGCATTTCAAGGTTGGGGGGGCTAACTTCGAAATACGGGGAATTTTTGCATCGTTGTTGCATTGCCCTAACAACTTATATTTTAGTTGCTATGGTTTTCAAAATTATTGGAGGAGGGGGCTGAGCACCTTTCCCCCCCCCCCCCCCCTTGTTCCTACGGGCCTGCTTATACCTTCAATAACACCTTCAGTGCTTCCAAATTGTCAACCGTATACAAGTTAATTTCTAGACATGTGAAAGATAAAAGTCTGAATGCGCTAAATTACGGGAATATGGAAGTGAGGAAGGACTCAAACAGTCGAAGCCGCATTCAGTCACAGCAGCCATGGAAGCTTCCGACCTGGGCCAAGATGGCGAGAACTTTATCATCGTGTGTCGCTCAGATGGCTGAGAATAACGCAAAATTATTGATGTTTTTACGCTGTTAAAAGTTGATGTACAATAATTTACGTGATTTGAAGTCATTTTACTGTCCTCTTCCAGAAGGTAGCATGGGTTTATCCTCGAGATTCATCGATTCCGTTCATTTTATTAGCGTGGTAGTGCAGACGAACTGTATATTCGGAAGACCTCGGTCAATTTCAAAAAACTCATCGCCTCGAATTCAACCGAATCACACATTGCTTCATGGACTAAATTATTGTTACAGAAATGATAATTATTTCTACAGATTTTGCAGCGCAAATACACATATCGTACAAGGATAAAACCAGGTGCGACGGAAAAATCTTCTAGGATATAAACTGCCGAAATATGGTATTAGGACGTAGTCAGCCTGCGGACTACTTTCAGCCTAGCTGCAGATTTGATTGGTCACAATTATACATTTTAAAGTGACAATAAACTCCAAAAGTAAACAAAGCGGATGTTTAAATGCACTTAGATATCATACCATTTAACAGTATGAAAGTTATTGTTAAGATAACAATCTTTCAAGGTAATTTTTGTCCAGCCGTTAGTCGCTTACAGAGAAATTAATTTCAAAACCAGGTTATTTACCTGTCAGGTAACCGTGTCTTTTGTTTTACATTATTTTTTTTTGCCAGTGACTAACATACGGCCCGACCACATGAACAGATTGTCATCTCACTTCTACATGCTATGATTTAAATTTTGACCATTTACCAAACAATCCCTGGTTTTTACGAATATGGGATAGAACTGGCCTTTTGAAAGCATTGTGGGAAAAGGAGAAAATGCTGGTAACCAGCATTTTCTCCTTTTCCCACAATGTTTTCTGCCCTGCTGGAAACAGATTTCAATTTTTGAGTTACTTTTATTTTGTCATCTGCAAGTGCTTTCAATTTGGAATGGTCTAAAATTTTGTCGTTTGGTAAAGGGTTAAATGTATTGTGACCCTTGCTTTGATATCTTAAGCCTGAAAAATAGTCACTTGGAAAATCTAACCTGTCACTGTATAGTTTTTTAGCCATTTTTACCCCACAAGCTTATCTTATAGTAGTCGTCATGAAACTGAAGTGAACATCAACAAAAAACAACAACCAATTTTCGCCCATATAGATACCGTTGGTAGGGTTGCGGCATGGGCGGATCCAGAGGGGGGGACCGGGGGTCCGGACCCCCCCTTGGAATTTTGGCAAAAATGTGGTTATCGGATTCGTGAAATGGTACTGGTTTGATATTGCACAGCATTTATGTAAAATACAGTCATAAATTTTAAAAAAAGGTTCTAATTGTGGAGACTTCCTCATGGCTAGAACTGGAAACGTTGACTTTTCTTGTAAACGGCTAACATCCACCCGGAAATCAAACAATCATATGATAAGACTAGTGCGTTTTCGGTGGGACCCCCCCCCCCCCCCCGCGAAAGATATCTGGATCTGCGCATGTGCGGGGTGCATTTCTCTTTTTTATGTAGAAATATATCGTATTTTATTCTTTTTGAAGAGAAAACTTTTGAAAAATAGATTTGATAGTCACTAAAAGACTTTGTAACAAGATAAGATTACATGTCATTGTGGCGATATCTCCATTTGTTTAAACCTTTACTAAACGACAATATTTTAGACTGGTCCAAATTGAAAGCATTTGCAGACGACAAAATAAAAGTGACTGAAAATGTGAAATTTTGTTTTGTGAAGGGTAGAAAACATTGTGGTATAAGGAGAAAATGCTGATTACCAGCATTTTCTCCTTTTCCCACAATGTTTTCAAAAGGCTTCTTTTTCCAGGGGCGTCAAAAGGAGGGACTGAGTGGTAATGGGATTTAAACCTTTATGACACAACTCCTACATGTAGTTTTAAAATCCTTTGAAAACACTGTGGAAAAAGGAGAAAATGCTGGTAACCTAATGTTTTCTACCTTATCAAAGACAGAAGTTATCATTTGAGCAACATATAACCCTTTACCAAACAATCCCTGGTTTTTACAACCCTGAGATAGAAGCCTATAGAAAACATTGTGGGAAAAGGAGAAAATGCTGATAACCAGCATTTTTTTCCTTTTCCCACAGTGTTTTCTACCCTATCAGAAAGCTCAAGTTCATTTGAACAGTTTTGAATATATTGTCTGCAGATGCTTTTGAAATATTAAGAGTCCAAAATTTTCTGTGTGGGAAAGGGCTAAGCCTTTTATCAAACAATCCCGGGTTTTCACGGTCCGGAGAAAGGAGGCATTTGAAAACATTTTGGGATAATGGTATCCTTTTCCCTCAATGTTTTTTTTTTTAATCCTATTGAAGGCCTAAAGCTAATCTATACCAATTCTGAATTTGTCGTCTGCTGAGGCTCTCGGTTGGGAACAGTATATTATTTGTCGTTTGCGAAAGGTTTAAAAAGTCATCAAACGACAAAATTCTAGACTTGTCTAAATTGAAAGCACTTGCAGACGACAAAATACAAGAGAATAAAAAATTTGAATATGTTTTGGAAAGGGTAGAAAACATTGTGTGAAAAGGAGAAAATGCTGGTAACCAGCATTTTCTCCTTTTCCCACAATATTTTAAGTAGGTGTCTTCGTCTGGGTCGTGAAAACCAGGGATCGTTTTGTAAAAAGTTGAACTAGTTTCAAATCGGGCCAGTCTTGAACAAAATAAAAGTGAATCAAATATTTGAATATGTTATTTTGGAAAGCGTAGAAAACATTGCATTTTCTCTTTTTTCCACAATGTTTTCAGAAGGCGTCTTCGTCTGGGTCGTGAAAACCAGAGATCGTTTAGTAAAAAGTGAAATTACTTTCAAATTGGGCCAGTCTTGAACAAAATAATAGTGAATCAAACATTTGAATATGTCAGTTTGGAAAGGGTCGAAAACATTGTGTGAAAAGGAGAAAATGCTGGTGTAACCAGCATTTTCTCCTTTTCCCACAATGTTTTCAGAAGGCGACTTCGTATGGGTCGTGGAAACCAGGAATGGTTTATTAAAAAAATGGAATTATATAGTTTCAAATTAGGCCAGTTTTGATCAAAATTAAAGTGAATCAAACATTTGAATATGTCGGTTTGGAAAGGGTAGAAAACATTGTGTGAAAAGGAGAAAATGCTGGTAACCAGCATTTTCTCCTTTTTCCACAATGTTTTCAGAAGGCGTCTTCGTCTGGGTCGTGAAAACCAGGAATCGTTTAGTAAAAAGTGAAATTACTTTTAAATTGGGCCAGTCTTGAACAAAATAATAGTGAATCAAATATTTGAATATGTCAGTTTGGAAAGGGTAGAAAACATTGTGTGAAAAGGAGAAAATGCTGGTGTAACCAGCATTGTCTCCTTTTCCCACAATGTTTTCAGAAGGCGACTTCGTATGGGTCGTGGAAACCAGGAATCGTTTAAAAAGTAAAAAAGTGAAATTATACAGTTTCAAATTAGGCCAGTTCTGAACAAAATTAAAGTGAATCAAACATTGAATATGTCGGTTTGGAAAGGGTAGAAAACATTGTGTGAAAAGGAGAAAATGCTGGTGTAACCGGCATTTTCTCCTTTTCCCACAATGTTTTCAGAAGGCGTCGTCGTGAAAACCAGGGATCGTTTAGTAAAAAGTGAAAAGGTTAGTTTCAAATTGGACTAGTCTGGAACGTTGTCGTTTGGTAAAGAGTTTTAAAAAAAACCCATTTGAGCGCATATATTGTTAACGTGCCTTCTAATGTAAGTGTATAAGCTGTAAACTTGATTCCTTATTTGTTACGAAATAACTCATTAATTCAGCAAAAAAGTTTTTGTTCGAAAAATAAGAAAGAAACATTAGACTGACGTTATTTAAAACGTCTACTGAAATATACAAAATAATATTATATTGTTATTGTAATGAGCCCGAGTGTAGCTATATCTGCTGTAACCGCGATATACTGTTTGTTGGAGACAATTTATCCATTTGGACCAAAAGAAAGTTTTTCAAAAATGAGAAATATTAGATTTACGTTATAAACTTAGGTAAAGTGCAGATATTGAATTGCGGTTGTTATGTCAGGTGTAAACTCGATATCCTGCTTGCTATGGACTAACTTATACATTCGGGTAAAACAGGTTTTTCAGAAAAAAAATTATTATACTGCAAAGAAATTTCTCGTGGTCTGATTGGTTAACATGCCGGGAACATCATGTACCCTAGCAAAAATTACATAAAGCCAGTTTCTCTTTTGAGTGCCCCGTAAACATCACTATACTTGCAACACAACATGCAAAATGGCGGCGTCGATCGATCGCCAGACTGCACGTTTATGCACCAAACTGCACGTTTTAGTAACACAAGTTTCCAGTGACATCAGTTTTCATTGAATTGGGGCACTCAGAAAGGAAGTTCTATTTCGTCAGCATACTTGATTCATGAGTTTATAAAACAGGAAAATTTCGCATAAGCGCTTTGAAAGCGTAAAACTTTGCAGTATCATAAATGTGTGGTGCGGTCATGTGGTAGGGGACTTGGAAACTTGTTCACGGTTTTCCTTAAAGTTCTTGTGATTTTTCAATCAATACCTTGTATGACCACCTCTGCTGTCGATATAGGCAATTATTCGACGTCGCAAAGACCTCATATAACTTAAAATCATTGCATCAGGAATGTTATCCTATTCATGAACGAGAGTGGTGGCCAAAACCTAACCTTAATGTTACCTTAGTCTTTGAGTACTTTTGCAACTTTGATTTTAGTACCACCTTTAAAGTGCAAAAATATGATTAAGTGTACACTTATTTGTGGTACTGTGTATTTTTGCATAACTTAAAGGTGGCCCTTCAGATTTTGGGACGAAAATTTTACAAAAATGCAAAAAAAAATCACCCTTACACTCACAAAGCCTTTTAATCTGTGTTCATAAAACCCCAGTGGTCGAAACCATCCGACAACGCGAGAAATTAAAGATTTACTACGGCCCAGATTGACACCAGCGGGAGACACGTTCTATTTTTAGATGATCAATTCTCTCTTTTACATACAGGAATACACAGACGAAGTTTCCGAAGAAGACATTATGGAAACTGATTATTACATGTTTGTTATGTAATGGAATTTAAGCGTTATTAGTCACATGCCAGTCACTTGACATTCCCACAATGCTTTATGATTTTTGGCGTGAAATCTAAAAATAGCTTAAGGGGCTACATAGCCCTTTAAGGGAATACCATCCAAAAGAATTTTTTTCGTAATATTATGATTTATGATTATTGATGATTTGTATTGTTTTTTCATATAAATTTCGGTGATATATATATATTTTTTTAATTTAGTGTGATGTGAAAAACCTAAATACCCACCTTTAACGCCTTTCCCTCTTAGTCGTGAATACAATACTGCTTCGTTTGTCTAAGGTTTGAGAAAGGACAAATTGTTTTGCACATTTAAAAAAGACGAGATTAACTTACCGACAGGTGCATCTACAGGTTGTGTCACTGATGCGGAATCGCTGTCACCTATAAAAAAGAAACAAGAAATAATTTTAAAAAAAAAAGATAAGAGTTACGGCGTAGATTTGCCAGCAAATAGAAAAAAAACCCGTAGAACATCAACCACGTGTACATGTTTTATCGCAGGAGCCTTTAACTCTTAGGCTGCAGAGCGACTCACTGACCTTCTGCGGACAGTGTAGATCAAGATCAAACTGCACAGAACGTGCAGTCTGATCTTGGATCTACACTGGCAGAGGAGATAAAATTCTCCAAAAAAACATAACTTTGAAATCAACCGCGTCTACATGTTTTATCGCAGGAGCCTTTAACTGTTAGATTGCTGAGCGACTCGCTGACCTTCTGCGGACAGTGTAGATCAAGATCAGACTGCACAGAACGTGCAGTCTGATCTTGGATCTACACTGTCCGAGAAGGAGATATTATTCTCCAAAAAAAGATAACTAAATCATATTTAAATATATGGCTTTTTATTATTGCACTGAAAATTTCATTTTAGTTATTTGGCAGGATAGGTGTTGAAATAAACATGTGTTTTGACCAATTACAAAAACGAGGCTGACGTGTATTTCAGGTTTAGTTCAGTTTCAGTTTATTCAGCATAAAATTACATAAATTTCTAGCTGATGTGTTGATACAAATAACATTTCAGTTTCAGTTTATTCAGCATAAAATTACATAAATTTCTAGCTGATGTGTTGATACAAATAACATTTGCACATGCGTATGAAAAATATATAAAGAAATAATAATAGTAATGATATTTCAAACTGTGAAATTCACAATCCGGAAAATAACGACAACTTAATATGTTTGTATACCTGATCAAAATAGGTTGAAATTTCTGTTTTGTCTGAGAAGTGGTAAAAAGTACAAATTCTGACATAAAAAGATTAAAAATAGAAACATAGAAATAATGAGCAATATTTGATGGAAAATTGATGAAAAAAAAAAAATCAGATATCTTCAGGTTCCGATCTTAACTCATACGCAAATTATATATATTTCGATAAATTAATTAAAGTATTATGTGACTTTGAAGACATTAAATTTTTAAATTTTTCGACGGTAGGCCACCGGCAGTAATGATTTGTAAGATGTTCTTTTCTAAGATTAGCATATTTCGGGCAAACTAAAAGAAAGTGATATTCGTTTTCAACCAGATTCATATTACAGTATTTACATAACCGATCCTCTCTTTGGCAGATGTCTTCCGTTTTTGATGAGTAATTCATGTGATGATCATGTAATTTTTGATAGTGATGATATGTATTTTTTATTTGTTATTATAGAAAGATACTCTTCTAATTCGAAATTTTCTTTGAATTTACTGTAGGATTCTAGTCTTTTAGAATTCACGAATGTTGCAATGCCAAATTTGTATGTAGTTATCAATAATCCGTTATATAATTATAGTTGATGGTTAAAGTATCCTGATTAGCCCACAAATTAGAGAGTCCCAGTCTGTCAAGTAATGTTTTCATATGAGAGGCCCAGTTTATTCCCCTTAACCCATTACCACACAATCCCTACTTTTGACTCCCCTGAGAAAGAAGCCTGTAGAAAACATTTTGGGAAAAGGAGAAAATGCTGGTAACCAGCATTTTCTCCTTCTCCCACAACGTTTTCTACCCTTCACAAAACAAATTTCAAATTTTCAGTCACTTTTATTTTGTAGTCTGCAAATGCTTTCGATGTGGACAAGCTTAAAATGTTGTTGTTTGCTAATGAGTTAATGTTCTGTTATTATTTGCTTCATTTTTTAACATATTATAAATCTTTTTAGTTATATTATTATTATTATTGTCTAAGTTTAGTAGTTTTGTCCAAAATTTAACCATTGTTATTTGTCTTCTAATTTTCATTGGATAACGCCCTAATTCTGTCATGTAGACCATCAAGATTTGTACTCTTTTGAACATGTAGTACTTTTCCAATGAATTTGCAATGAACAGATTCTATATCTTTACACTCATTATACCCAAGTACCTCCACTCCATAGTTTAATATTGGTGCCACTAAATTATCGAATAACTGACATTTATTTTTTATAGTAAGATCAAGTTGATTAAAAACTGTAAATAATTTATGTAAAGGATATTGGGATTGTTCTGCTAATTTCTTTTGCGTCCGAGTCCATTTTCCATTTTTATATAATGTTAATCCCAAATACTTGAACTCTGCTACGGACGATAGTTGTAGTCCATTGTAATAAAATATTTTCTTGGTTGGGCGCCCATTTTCAAATATCATAATACGGTATTAGTATTTAAGCTAAAACTGAATCTAAAATATGGTTAGAGCTCAAGCGTGTATGACAGTATATATTTGGTTAAGGTGTATCTGATACCAAAGTGCAGAGTGAGTGCGCATGCGTCGTTATGTTTGATGTATTTGGTTCCGGTCAAAACGATCACAGTAAGCGGATTTGCTATTATATACAAATCCGCTAAAAACTGATG